>OU342674.1:31089243-32339243 GCA_910589285.2 Mythimna ferrago
TATTTTTACTCAGATTTATTTATCGATATTAGTCGGATGTTAGCAATCTCTGTTATCAAATCGATAAGTAAATAAATACTTTTTGCAGGTATCGGTGATGACGCAAATCGAGAAACGTTTGTACAAAATAAGTTAGATGACGTGGAAAAAAGATAATATTTGCGGTAAGATAACAGGAAAAGATAACTTTTTAAGTTATGTAAACTTTGAGACATCATATTATTTATCATAGTTCGCCGAATACATTAAATGTTTCGCTTGACAGCGGCAGTTTTTGGAAGTGCCAGTTATTTTTTCTGGTGTTACGAGGTAGGTACGCGTATACGCTACGCTTTGGAATTGCCGCACCCAATGGCTTTCCTAAATATTTAAATTATGTATGTATTATTTCTTTGGCTTTAGGGCATACCTAAA
Organism: Mythimna ferrago; assembly: GCA_910589285.2. Lineage (NCBI taxonomy): Eukaryota > Metazoa > Arthropoda > Insecta > Lepidoptera > Noctuidae > Mythimna > Mythimna ferrago. The sequence continues at coordinate 31,089,658 of OU342674.1, forward strand.
GCCTAAACAGCTTGTTGCATTTTGGCTTGAGAGGTGTCGTTAGATTTGTTTTAATTATGACAGTGACATGGGTAGCTACAGCATTATCATCATCATCATCTTCCTGCCCTTGCCCCGTTTTATTTGGGGTCGGCACAACACGTTTACATGGGTAGCTACAGCAATATTAAAATGCTGGATTTTTGACTTTAACAGAATAAAAACCCACTAGTGTTCCTTTGGGCACGCCACAATTATGGCGGAAAATCCCCTCTTTGAGGCGTGGTTGGAACGGCAACACAGCGTCCTCACCTTCCGCATGACGCAGGTCCTCACCGGACATGGCAAGTTCGGGAGGATCCTGCATCCGATTCAGGCGGAAGAAACACCTGGATGTCATCATTTTGTGGAACGCCTGGAGGACACGGTGGAGCATACGGTGGAGGAGTGCCCCACTTAGGCGGAGCACCGCCGTGTCCTCGTGAAGGCAATCGACGGCAGCGCCTAGAGCAGGAGAAGTCATTGGATGATTTACACCCTTAAAAACAAAAAGTGATTCTTTAATTGCCCTTTTCGTTCCAAGGTCGCGGTAACTCTTTCGAATAAGCCCGCAGTACACTTTAGACTTAACTTAGAATTTTTCCCAACATTTAACGAAAAATGTTCATAAGAATTTTATAAAACCAGGTGAGGAACTTTTTAAATATTTTAGTGGTCGTTTATCGCCCTGGCGCCACAGGAGGACTTTTGTCTGATATTGTCTGTCAATAGACGCCGCCGAGGCGACTTTAAAAGCTCACTGATTATTTCTTAGTGGTTAAGCTAGCGGCCTTTACTGGTTTCCTAACGGTTAAATATCTATTTGTATTCGTTACAAGTAATTAAGATTTTAAATTTCTCTTATTACAATTCAAAATGCCCATATTTGTAATCGGTGATTCCGTAATGACTTTATTTGCATTTTGTATTGATGATTTGGTGTGGCTATACAATTTTTAGAAAATTGTTTTTGAAAATTGGTTACACACTAGATTACTTCTAGACAAGCGTGCTCCATCGTTTACCACATCGTCGCTTTCCATAAGGTGAGATAGTGCTCAAGCGCGGGCCAATAAATATTTTGGGAACATATTCATTGTGCGTACAGCTAAGGAGTAGAATTCTCTGCCGGAGTCTGTGTTTCCTAATGGCTACAACCCGGGAATCTATAAGTCAAGAGTGAATAAGTTACTTCTTTAGTAAGCAAGCTCCATCGTCGACCGCATCCGTCGCTTTCCATCAGTTGAGATAGTCGTCAAGCGCAAACCTATTAACAATAAAAATAATAATAATAATAATATATTTAAAACTGTATGCTGCTAAGTTAGTAGGATGATTTTTACTAAAGGATAAATCCTGAAATTAAAAAAAATATCAGCTGTTTCTTATATTTTGTCGAGTTATGCAAATATGATTGACGGTGCCCGTTAAAGGTGATTGATACCTGTAAGGGTACACTGTTGAGTTTTATTCAGTAAAAGTCTGACCTGCAGCGGTAAGAGACATTTGATGAATCCCCACCCAATAAAATACGATTATGCCAGAGTTGAATTACTTTCATCTCTAAAAAATTGCCAATGTACCCACGTATAAATAAAAAACCTATGCCAGTCAAAATTTTAATAAAAAAAACATAATGGATTTCAGCATTATTTTACCTAAATCCTTAGTTCAAAATATTTATTGAAACAAACGATGCGGACAGACAGAAGGAAAACATCTCCAGTATCCTTTCCCTTTCAACGGATAGCAAACATTGCGTAATTTGATTTGGGAAACCAGAGGCGTAACGTGCACTATTTTAGACACGGGTAAATGTGCATCAGAGAGGCCATTTTCTTTCAAAAATTGGAAAACGAGACAACGACTGTCGCAACATAGTGTTCGAAAACATTATCGCTTACTATAAGGTGAAATAGTGATCAAATGCGAGTTTATACAATATTAAACACTAGTATTTGCCCACGGCTTCGCCTGTATACATAAAATATAACCACCTATGTCACTCAGAAATAAAGCACCTGTCTATTAGTGAAAAAAAATAGCAATTGAATCAGTACTTCCAGAGATTACCTCCTACAAACAAAAAATAAACTTTGCCGTTTTATAATATTAGTGTAGAAAACCATCGCTGTTAAAAAGAGCCCTCCCACACGTGAGGCCCTTCGCCTACGCTTAACTACGCTACTGTGGGCAACCTTCCTCGAAGATCTTGAGTAAACAACTTACCAACTTATATATTTTTATACGTATAACTTTCTTATGAGACATTCGTTGGTAGATACGAGACACCGTTTATTATGATTGCTTTGGGCTTTCCTGGGTATGTTTTCTGGGGCGACCCAGCAATTTGGGACACGGCAAATAGGTACCTATCGTTTGAATTCCTCAAGCAGCAAATTCGATTTGCCTTCTCACCATAAAATCGAGTATGTACTGTAGGTTGTATATAAAAGGTGTCAGATAAACTTGAGAAAAAAGTACATTTTGTTGACATTTTCCTAATATCTCTAGGTATCCAAACAAAAAAAACGATACAGAATCGCGAAAAAATTCGATTAAAATAGGTTTCCTACAAGGTGGACCGATGGCCTGGTAAAGGTTGCGGAAATCCGACGCACCGACAGGACCGTTCATTGTGGCGATACTTGGGGGAGGCCTATGTCCAACAGTGGACGTCTATTGGCTGAAATGATGATGATGAGTATTCATTACATATTTATACTAAACCTAACTACGAAAATATAAATGTAGGAACGTTTGAAGCGGCCCTGGAACTCAAAAGGTAACTGAAGGATCACAGGTGGGTTTTAGTTATTAAAGATTTAACTCCGCCTCTCACTCCACTCGAAAGGTTGATCAGATTTGGATAAAATTTGTTACGGTGAATAGGGGTATGCAAGGTGCAGTTTTAAAACTGCACAATATTTCAGGAGGTTGTAATAAAACTCATAAATAATCATGTAAAAAAACGATACCTGGTCAATAATCAGTAATACTTGTTATTTAATTTTTTAATTACACTAAACTAAATCGATTGATCGATGGCCGCGGGGGTGTGGTTAGGGTGTGGCGTGCGGGATGATGATTGGATGATACGTTATTTATGAAACTATCGTTGCGAGTTAGTGTGTGTGAAAACGCCCTTTATTGTTCCGTGTTTGTGTGTGTGAAAAAAAGCGCGGTTATAAAAAAAAAAAAAATTACCTACTTATTTTATTATTGATTCGGGTCGAGAATCACTAACATAATTACCTCCTGAAATATTTTGCAGCTTCAAAACGACACCTTGTATAACATGATAATATTATCCCGGGTAAAGGCGTTGGTGGAAGTTATGATATTTTTATTATCTACAATAATCTACATTCTACAGTGCGTTTCACTTAAGAAGTTCTTTTGCCGTAATGTTGGCTCCCCTGTCTGTCTACAGAAAAAAAAGGGAAAAAAGAAAAGAGTTGCCTACTCTACCAATATTTTTGCACGAAATGTGATACAAAATAGATTTTAACGGTAGTTGCTCCACTTTTTGGAGAATTATGAGGAGAATGGGATTTTATTTAAAAAAAGCAGGTCTAAAAGGGAGGTGTTAATGGAGAGGACATACGATATTGTGGCTTGGCGTTTTCGGTATTTGAAAGAAATGCAGGACAATCAAAATGGAGCCCAGCGTCGTATACTTTATTCAAAAATAGTTATTACAGTTTCTAAAAGAAAAAAAAAAGAAAATTATAAGGCAATCGTTAAAAGTAACAAAATATTAGTTAATCTCCCTAATATTAAGTAATTTATTTCCTAAAAATATAGCAACACTATTTTTCCGTATTGCCAACGCACTGTACACTTATTATAAAGAGGTAAAGTTTGTTTTGTTTGTAGGAGGTAATCTCTGAAAGTACAGCCCCCCTAGCCAAGTTACAACCGTTTCGCTTGCGTCGAACGCTTCGAGTTGACCTTGCCGCCAATTCTTTTGTTCTGACCACGTGACTGAGCGTTAAGACGACGTCATTCCCGTACATTTGAAGCTTTCTACAAGCGTTAACTATTGCAGATTAGAAACTTGGCTAGGGGTACTGGTCCGATTGTTATAATTTTTTCACCGATAGAAAGCTGCTTTATTCCTGAGTGACGTAGGTTATATTTTATGTACGCGGGCGAAGCCGCGGCCAAAAGCTAGTCATCAATATACATACAAGCGAAATACAGTGGTAAATACGCTGATTAATCCCTAAATTTCAGAAACTATAACACTTACAAAATTTAAAATTTGGCTGACAGGTTCCTTATATGGTGTAGACATCCGCTAAGATCGGATTTTCCGAAATTCACCCCCTAAGCCCTAAGGAAACGAAACGAGGGTCCAAAATTTGTATGGAGAAACTGACTCACGCGGGCGAAGCCGCTGGCAGAAGCTAGTTATCTATCTATACATTTATACATACATGTATAAATAAAATTGGAGTGTCTGTTTGTAATATTGAAATAACCGCTTTTTACTACATCCATATGAATATTTATATACGGTACATACACCAAAATATTTTTTTTACAATTTTTGTCTGTCTGCCTGTTTGTTCCGGCTAATCTCTGAAATGGCTGAACCGACTTTGATGGGACTTTTATTGACAGGTAGCTGATGTAATAAGGAGTAACTTTGGCTACTTTTATTTTAGAAAAAATAAATTCAAAATCCTGTAGTGTCGCGCGAACGAAGTCGCGGGCACAGCTAGTATAATATATACGAGTAAGTTACCAATAAATAATGTCATTGTTAATTTAATTCAAGGCTTAATTACTATGTCGTCTGACTGAAATTGCTTAGTCAGACCTCAGACCACTTTGCAAAACTGACTACATGACGAAATAAAAAATGCTGCTACGAAAAAGTCAATTCTTGTACAAATTATTTTGTGAAATCATCGAAATAATGTCTCGCCATTGATTCTAGACTAGCCAATGACGTACTAAAAACAGTACCTAATAACTTTTCGCACACTAACCCATAAAAATAAAGCGATAATTCGATAATTCTCGCATGTATTCATTATATGTATAGGTATCCCGCGAACTGGAAATCCACAAATTAAAAGAAAACACTATGAAAAATTATTTTATTAAAAATGACTATATTACAAACAAAAATAAAAAAAAAAACCGCTGGGCAAAAATGAAACATGATAAACATTACTTTATGCTCAATAAAATTAAAAATTTTAATATCGAGCCAACTAATTGTTGGCTCGATAAAAATCACGAATCTGACCCTAACTTACGACTACAACCGGCTAAAAGCACACTGTGAGGTATGCAGTCTCAGGAACATAGTTCCTAGAAACCGACGTAGGCATGCACCGAGATCTGGTCGCAGTGGACAAGAACCTCAACGCGCCCACTTTGGCTAACAAGAACTGGTGTAAGTACTGGATGGACTAATGACCGTAGGGGATGTATGGCCTAAGTAAGGACGCGGCGAGCGTTTACTCTTTCTCTTCGTCTAAGCGTCTGTATCTTTTTTTTTTGTCACCACCTCTTCCAGGAAACTAAAGGTTTTGTCTGTACAATTATGGACGAAGTGGTGATGACGATGAACTTCATACTTGTGAAGGATGATATGGTTGACATCTATCAGACATGCCACTAACCCAGAGAACCAATCTGATAAATTATATTTCTGAGTGTTTTCATCTACCTCTCGCTCATCTATTGGAGACTATTTCTTCAGTTCATTTACGCTGTAGTGAGTCACGGTTTTGATGAGGTCTTGGAGAGCGTCCACGAGATCTTTACATAGGAACAACTTTGTACGATTATCCACCAGCGCTTGTCTTCGTTTCCGTATCACCGCCGAACATCGTGTTCAGATAAGTTCGTCTATTCAATCACATTGTCATAACAGCCAAAGTCAGCTGAATGTGCGTAAAGCCTGCTATATTTATGTAAGTAGTTCGTTACAATGAGTAAGCAATTGAGCATGGCTGGTGTGGTTATGTATCTGTGATGAGTATCGTTTGTGTATGGCTTTTTTGGTATATCCTTGCTACATTGATGTATCTAAGGTATTTGGGGCTGGGGAGGCTGGCCCCTGACTGATTTTTATGTGAACTTATCAGTATTTTGACGTCCATTATAGAATTTCGAATCAGTAGCCCGACATCCTGAGGTGGGGGTTAAACTATACTGGGGCGAGTTAAACTATATTCGGCCCCCTCTTCCTTTATACGTTTATGCTTGCTGCTGCTATTCTCTTTGATGTGTGTTCTGATATTTTTAAGAATTAGGTAGTCTGCGGAGAATTAGGTAGTCTGTGTGTCCCATTTTTTTTCCTATATGGCAAAAAAATGGGACTCCTAATTTTGTGTAATATTATAAAGGCTTAAGTTTGTGAGCTAGTATGTTTATTACTATGCCGTGGATACGAGACGCACAGTATCGGTCGTTGTGGCGACACTTGGGGGAGACCTGTATACAACAGTAGAAGTCTTTCGGCTGAAATGATGATGATGATGAGCCGTATGATAGATTTAAATACAGGTAGACCATGTGGTAGCATTATGATACTTTTTATCCCGGGACCCTTAGCATTATTTTCTAATTAAACTCGGCCAAAGCTGATAGAAGCCAGTTATTTAAATTCTTCATGTTTATCCTTTGACTTGTCCACCTCTAAAAAAACTGATGATTTCATTTGTTTTTATTAGGGAGGTATAAAATTCTAAGTAATTTCAAGGTTCTTAAAAATATTCCATATTAACAATATGTTGGACTGTATACATATTTTTCCCTTTAGTTCACTTATATTTATACCTAAGTGAAATGATGTCAAACAAATGCATGAGTAGTTAGGTCCATTTTTTTTATTTATTATACGCTTTATTGTACACCATTACATATACAAAAAGGAAACTAATACTAAAACACATACATACAATGGGTACATACATTTTTTTTCCAACTAAAAAATTTTTTTTTCTCTTGGGACAGTCACATTTTTTTTATCGAATAACTTCTCCTTCTCTGAGAGGAGCGCGAGAGAGTGACAGAGTTTTGCTGACAAATACCCAACTATATTTCTTCAGATACGTTTGCACATACTGGTTATCTGGCATTTACGCTGTGACCCATACTTATTTTGGCGCAGTCATAATGGGGCATAAATACTCTGAGGGAAAAATGGTGAAGGAGCATTACCTTTCACTTTGATTTTGTCTTCTCCTGGCTTAATTAAATTGATATCTATTAGTATATTTTTTGTAACGTATGGATGTATTTGTGTTGTTATTTCATATTAGTATTATTTCTGATGTTGTACACTGACAGCCCTAAATCTTTCTCCTCTCTTTCAGTCCATCCAAAGGTTGTCTGTAAGAGATCGCCCTGTGCGATAAGACCGCCCATTGTACACTTCTTGTTTTGAATAATGTTTGTCCTGTATCTTTTTTGTTGATGTGGTGTACAATAAAGAATATAATAAATAAATTAATAATAAATACTATTTTATTGCTTATTTTTTTTTTCTCGTTTATACGTAGGTAATCTTTACTTAATAGTGTTTGTATGCCTTGCGTTATATCAAATAAATCAATTATCTTTATTTTTTTTCTATTTGTGTTGATGAACTTTTTTGAACAATCCCGCAACCCTACCTATTTTTATGGGTTGTGCGAAAGTGAACCCCGGGTTCTGGAACGAAGGCATATCAGGAACAGCAGTAAGTTCTAGTCAGTAAAAGCTTGACATACCCTCACGCTCCACCCAAGGGCGGGAGATGTCATTAGATGATTTTCCACCTAAAAAACCCTACCTATTTAACATGGCGTTTTATCTTGCAAAATTTATTGTTTCTTAGAAGCAGAACCCGTATAAAACGAGAGTCGGAAAATTTAATTTTAACGACTTGTTACAAACAATTAAGTCTAGACCATCGATAAACTGTCTCCGGAGCTGTTATGTAGGTACATCGTGTGTACTCTTATTACCTCTTAGGAGAGAAGACGATAAGAGATGTAATTTATTTAATTATAGCCATTATTATTGGCTTTGCTTACTACAATTTCCAATCTAGGGTACAAAAAATCCCTCTACCTAGTATTTAAAATTTTTCATTCCATCTCAGCCTTATAATGTTCCCCACTTTTGGGATTCAGACCTCTTCTGTAGGAGAAGGATCGGGCCGTAGTTCATCATGTGGACACAGTGCCGATTGGAGTATTTTTTTTTTTATACTAGATTTTAGTACAATAGATAGGATATACCTACTACTAGAGATACCTACTTGTTTTTCTTTTATTTTGCACTTTTAAATTTTGATTTAAAAAGTACAGATTAGTAGATTAATTAATTTCTTTGGAAAAGATAAAAGCACTTTCTTTACACACAAAAAGATAACAACAATAACCTAATTTATGAATACGACATCAATTACTCGACTCCGTGTACGTTGTTTTGACAATACTGATAACTGTTGACGTTATTTATTCTAGCTAGTACAACGATCAAAATGATAAATACCCATTCGCAAAACAAGTTTTTAAAACAACGGTGTTATTTCAAAAAGTTATTGCATCTGCACGAGAAAAAAACAAGAAAAAAAAATGTGTTTAGTAAAAGGCGCGCGAATAGCCGAGGTGGCGCGATTGTCGTATGATCTTGAACCGAGCACGCGGCGTTTTCCCACAATTAGACACAGTGTTCATCCAGCACCTTCATGTGTGCCAGTGTGTCCATAATCACTGGCTGATGAACACTATATTTTATGTTACCGACTAGTCAGACTCAATTATATTCACGCGATGTTGCGGTCAATGCTTTCAGTGGTTATGTTTTAGAGTTGCTTGTCAAAATTACGCTTATCGTATTAATAAATATTGTCAGACTAAGACAACTTCAAGGAAAATTGCAAATTTAAATCTAGTTACTAATAAAAAAGTACATAACTAATGAGACTGTTTGATTAAGAATTAACACGAAATAATTGGAAAATTAATTTAAAAAATCCCAATAAAGTTGTACTATATCGATGCACAGTGGCGTTTATGCACAGCATGCCCCTATTCTGTGTCTAGTGAACACAAGTCGAGTTTCGGAGTCGGCGGCCGGCGTGCGACAGCCAGCCAGTCCGCACCGAACCATCGAATCGACACCACGCACCGTTCCCACGGACGCACACACTTTGGCGTGATAACTTTATAAAAAAAAGCCGGCCGTGCTCGGAAAGTGACAGTGCGACAGTGAGCGGAATTGAGTGATTCGGGAAAAAATCTGGCGAGGACTTGATGCAACGTGCATTTGAAAACGAATCGAAGTAACGATACGAATAGTTTGTAGTTTGCACGATATCCTTGGTAAGTATTTTTAAACATTTCTTTACGATTGTGTTAACAAAAACTTGTTGAATAAACTCATCATGAACTAAAACTGGTATACTTAGTTAATAAGCGAAGCGTCAATTATTTAGCAACTACCTACCTATATTTAAATTCTATTGAATAGGTGTAAGTCGAGTGTCATATCAAGTGCTGTTAATTCACGTACCTAACTAAGAAAGTAATTAATTAATTGTTGTTACGTCAGTGTGTCCAATTTTGTGTGTTATTGAATGGATAAACTTCACACGTGTCCAAGGTTCAGCCCATCGTGCGTTTCCTACTTTTTTTTCAATATTTTATGGCATTGCGTGAATCTCGAAAACGGGTTTTAGTTATTGGCATGTTGGAGATAAATCAATTTAACGTGTGTACATCGGAAATTGCTTTGAGGGATAATTAAAACGTTTCGAATAACTACCGATTAATAGTAATGTTCATAGCAATCTGACACCGATAAATAGATATCTTATCGAGAATCGCAGTGGGCAATAAATACCAATATAATAGTTATGTGAAGTACCTACCTAGCTTGTACTTTCTACATTTCATGATTGTATTTTATGATTTCCTTGCGTTGGGTTTAAGTACCTTCTCTTAGTGAATGCACTATCGCTAAAATCTTAGATATTAGAAAATTATAAAACTCATGATCTGAAAAATTTAAATAAGTGATGTATTTTAGAATCGGTTTACTAGTTACAGAGTTTACATAGACATACCAACAAACTTAAAAATTTTTCCTCATAAAATATGATGAGATATGGAACTTCATAGTTTCTAAATTTTTTTTTCTTAAATTTTTGGTTGTGTTGTTTTGTCCTTTTCAATTTCACTCTGACGATCAAAGTCAAACTTAGAAAAACTACTCGTGTATCGCCTAATACCTATCTATTCGGTTTCCTGCATTACTTATTAAGTAATGATTTAGACTGCCATTTTAATAACCACTGTGCAATTACTACCTCGTAAAAAGTAATTGAATGTTTGGTTCAATTTGATCTAAGCAGTTGTAATTTATTTTGTCTGCTACAAAAGTAGCCTGTAGGTACCTACTTATTATCTACATACCTATATTTATTTAAATTTGTTGTTCATTGATATCTACCTATTGTAGTAAATTAACAAAGATTACTTTTTTTGTGTAAATTCACTAGTTTTTGCCATACCATTGTTAACAATTTGCCAAAAGAGCAACGTTCATCTCGTGATATAACTTTTGCAAAAAAAAAAATTACTACCTTCATTGTTTAATATTTAATTACAATAAAAATAATAACCTAGGTTATAATGAGCTTACGTCAAAAGAGGCAGTTTAAAAAAAAAACATTTTTTTCTAGCTATATAACCTGTTGATCCCACAGTGCACTCTATGCAATCTACGCCTCAACTACCCTGGTAATAGTGTCCTGATTAGCGTACAATTACGGTTAACCTCCCGACCACCGGCTACGAGCTGGCTTACCGCTTCATTTCCTCAAACCACACACATCAAGACATTCGCAACGGTCTTTACTTGTATTAGGACCACCCTTTTCTCCATTACATTTTGTAGGGGGACTGAGGTACACGGCTGATAGCCAGGTGCAATCGCTTGTGGACTAAGAATGACGTATAAAATCCCCACTGGGATTATCAAGGCTACTGGTTACTCCTTAAGGAGTTGTTACAGTCACATAGAGGTCTTTGAAGCAAGTTGGTGCGGTTGTTTTACTATATTAGTAATATTGATCTAGTCTTGTTTACTTTAACGTCATCCTTGAGATGAAGGTACCATCTCATAGAATGAATCATACGCATGAGTAGATTTTTCAGTGCAGTACTTGTCACATCACTTCATCGGAATCAACATTATTTAACTATATGTATATCTCATATCTCGCGACGATTACGGAAACAACACGATCGTACCCGATCTCAAAATATTTTTAAAGCGTATTCTTAAATCATAATATTTCAACAAACGTGTACCTACTCGCGAAAATTATTATCGTTACCGGAAACCAGAGAATGGACGTTGACTTTACGTCTGTTTGACTTTAAAATAAGACAGTGCTTCGACCATCTGTGCAGTTTCACAAGAGACGCCTCCCTGCTGCCGCGATGTATCGGTGTTCAGCTGTTGTGTTGTAGAATACAATAATTGTTGCACATGTCGAGTGAATGCGTTTATCTCGCGTCTACGTCCAACAGAGGACGCCGTCCATCACACGAATGTTATCAGACAAGGCCTTTAGAGAGTAATTATGACGCATCTGCGCTGCATATAATAAGGATCACAGTGCGAATTGAAGCCAATGTAGCTTCAATATATTCTGCGGTTTGAGATCCAATTGTTCGACTCCTATTTGAAACAAGTTTAGTAAGTAGTCTTTTTCTAAAACGTGTAAGTTCAATCGGCCCCTAAGATCTCAGTCACGCAGAATACTCACTCTAATCTACGTTCAAACGATAAAAAATATTTATCTACAAGCCTCGATTCGGAACGAAAAGTCAAATTAACGGTAATAAATTTTTGAATTGCCATGATTGCAGACTTGGCGTTGATTCTGACTATGATTATGTTTGCCGATACGCGGTTTTTTATACGAACCATTAAAAAAACAGGCAATTGTCCATTTAACTTGAACAGTATTTGAATTACAGTTAAAATTGATTACGCAAACATAATTGGGAATACAACATACAAATTATATGACGTTTCAAAAGAATTGGTAGGTATAGATATCAGGTTGATCTTTGTATATGCAACAAATGCAACAAATTAAAGCATGGCGCTAATTCTATAAAACATATTACACCATTTAAGGATTATCTTCGATTGAATGAAATGGTTTCTTTTAATAATGTACAGATTTTTTAACAAAGTTATGTCTGCTAAATTTTTTGATCAAAGAAAAGTACATGTAATTGTACAGTAAGAGCCTCGATCAAAATTACTTAGCCTAACGCATTACGGAAAAGCTCATCTCATCAAAATAAGTTTCCACTTAACTGTATCAAAGTAAGCAATTTCGAATTAGCCGTATATGGCGACGCACGAAGTTAACGTATCGGGCTGTCGTAGGTGAGTGCCATTGCTTTCCACTCGCCGATGTAGCCATGATAATAGCCGGATGGCAAACTGTACCCCACCTATTACTCCTATAAGTCCTGACATGGCTCTCGTGTATACTGAATATCCGATAGCTATGCCGCTAATGTGCCCAGATCTAGGGTCATTTGTGAGAGTTGCTGCAAGATTACGCGCTGTTTCATCTTTATCGGTTCTAAATGTTCTTAGTGATAGATTTCTATTATTTAATTGGGGTAATCTTGACATGGCTTTTCGTGCTCATATTATCTGTATCTTAAAATAGTTTTCTACTTACTGTTGACTTTCTTTAAGATGATCATTTATCTCCTCGGTTTTGGTCTTTCAAAAACTATGTGCAAGGTTGATATTTCTGCTATCCTATGAATGAGTTGATTTTATTTTTCTGGCGGAATTGATAATTTCACATTCTAAACATAGACTCGATATGAGCATGCAAAACGTTACTTACGACTTGGTGCATAAGGTCTAATTCAGAGTTCAAATAGTCGTAAACGAAGGACATTTAAAATTTTATTGTGTATTTACATATTTTACTCTTTTGAATTCGTGTGAATAATATGACGTTTGTAGACGATCATGATTAACAAATTATTTAATACTGATTCCACGCACACAATGTGAGGTAGACGGTTGCCAACCTTAGTTTGAATAACATTTAGCGGCATCTACATAATGTTAGATATTCAAATCATTTTGATATGTAAGTACATACGTATCCAATCATGCTACAGCGTTTTCTTCGCCTATCCATCATTTTTATCTCAGCAAACAGACGAATACTAATGCGAAGCGTTTAATTTTGTCACTGCAAATTTATATTAGTCGATGTGGAGCAAACACATTTCTTAGTTTAAATACCGTTATTACATTACAAATGATAATTTATTTCTCGTGGGCGGGTACTTTGTGACAACTGAATCTTATGTATCAATTTGAAACACCGGTTAGGGCTTTTACGTGGCGTATCATCAGATCTGGTAAAATGTCACGAGCTAAAAATTATTTTATCTGAACGCTGAATGCAGAGAAAGCACGTTTACTTTCACCCCCAGCTCGATATAATTTGGTTCGCGAATTTGTATCAACGGCAACGGTTGCGCTTACGCAGCGCAAAGAAAAAATGGTGTCATTAGGTCTTCGTGCGATGAATAATGTCAGGTAATGCAGATTGCAATCTGTTAGCAGTCTATGTTAAAAGTAGATCAAAATTTGTTTGAAATGTGGAACAGATATAATATCGAGTGTCCCACTGGTCAATTATAAATACACTAGTGTATAAAGGAGTCTATACAGATATTAATATGGACTGGTATTGTTATCTCGTGTCCCCAGTGGTCTCACAACAGCAACTTGGACTGTAAACCTATATATCGTATTGTATGAGTAAATATTCATTTATTATGAAGCGAATTACTACTTGTATTGTATCAAAATTCTATTAATTTCATGCTATTTTCTTTTATATTTTATCAGCAAATCTTAAATTCACATCACCATTATAACATGAGATATAAACGTGATTGTATACTTATACTTATCTAGCTGCAGAGATATTGGTGGAAGTAAGTAATTATGCTGTTACTATAACAATTAATGGATACAATATCGTGAAACCGAGATACTTTGTCGTCTCTTAGAAATCTAACGAATAAGAATTTAGTATTTCTGTTGGAAGACAGAAATTTGTAGCGAAAGTCAACGCACTTTCTTTTACTACCTAAGTTACTTGTTTACTAGGTAAGGTACATAGATTGTTTTGAACTTAACTGTGAAACTAAATTGAAAGTTAGTGATAAATACTAAGCCATTTATTTACATATTTATGGACACATATAGAAACAGTAATAAATATGTTTAAATGTAAATTGTGTTCAATATGTTCATGTATGTGTAAAGTAGAAATAAATAAATAAAATGTAGTGTATAAAAATAGGAGAAAAAGATAATCTGAAATCTTAAACCAAGCATTAAGTAAACCTACAAACATAATATTATTAAATGCTGTTATATAGGCAAGACCGAAAGGAAGAAAAAAACGTGTTGCCCCGACCCCAAATAACACGGAATAGGGCAGAAAGATGATAAAATAGTTTATTGTAAGGGACAGCTCTCCGCAAACTTTAAGGGCTTGCTCAGTAGACGAAACTGAACAACCTTCTACAACACTTTTTTTCAGGAAACGAAAAAAAAAATCCGCCTCACCATACAACATTTTAAACTTGATTGGACAGTTTGTATGGAGAGGCCGATTTTTTTTGTTAAAGTTTGCAAGCCCTTAAAGTTTGCGGAGGGCTGTCCCTTACACCCTTTATATTTAATACGTTCGGTATCTTTTATTTCATGGCAACAGCAAATCAGGAGATAAACATGAATGAGGAAACCAAGACGAAACAGCTCAAGGGGAGGATTGAGAATACTTAATTTATTGATAAAACATAACTTATTGAAAATATATCCGTGAATAAACAACAATAAAAGAATGTTGATGCCTAACCATCATCAGGCTTAAGCATCCAGCAGTCGACTGTTAGGCATACCAAAGTCTCAGTAATTGCAAGCCCAGAAAAACTATTCATCCAATACCAGCTTTTAATAGTCTGTTACAAAACATACGAAACAATAAATTGTAAATGCAGACATAGTAAAAACAAATTCAAAAGATAAATAAATATTGAGTAACATATACTAATATTATACAAAATAAAGAATGTTGATAGTAAAACAAGAGTCAAGGTTAATCGTATTGAACTTATTTCTTCCTGAATCAAAATAGAAGAGTTCGGTTTATCTTTCACTCTCACCTACTTGTATGGAACGATAATTAGTATAGACTTTATTATGTAGGTGTGGTGCAATGATTAGTTTCGAAATCGTAGCAACAGGCGTATCTAATCTGATTAAAGTGGCATAAGTGGGTTCTATCATTGGCCCATTGTCTTTAGTCCCTGCTTGATCGTTCGTGATGACATCAGGTTTTGATCATAAGCAGCCATGGATATGATTAGATGGTGGTGAAAAATCATCTGTCACATTGAATTTGGGGCAGACTTGTCATAAAAATGACATTTTCGCTTTCATTAAATATGTTTGTAGTATAAAATTATTGCAGAGATATCCTGTATGCTAAATAGGATGATATAATATTACGAATTTTAATAGTTTGTTGCTATTGTGAAGAACCTTCGATCTCAAGAAGCTATTGAATGTTGTGTATTGAAGAATTATCATGACATAAGCCAAGTCTTTATTTTTTTCTTGCAACATGTTATATCTTAAAGACTTTGTCAGCTTAACTCATTGTTAAGATTTGCTGTATCGTAACAATTTCGAAACTTCTCGCCATTATTTCAATGATTGTCGTTCTTCTTGAGGTCAATACTTTGAGCCTTCATTAACAGACCTTGGAAGTTAGGATCGCTGCTGCATAAAAACGTTCCGAAACAACTTAAATGGCATCCTCACAGTAATTTAAAATAATAACTGTGTATACAATAATGAACACAACAGTCAACAGCTAGTTTTAAATTATATCCAATTTCAAACTAAACTAACGACTCTTTTAATTGAATACCCGTACATAACCTGATACGTCAAACTTTAAAGCTACAAATTGATATGTCACCAGCAATGTACGGCAAAAGCGATCTGTCAGATAAATAAGTGCCGTACCGTGTACGCAACGCGTGACTGACTTTGTATGGGCTTATTCACTAAGGTGCGTAAATGGGACATCTCTAGTAGAGGTGGGGCCACTTTAATGGGTCATAGAGTCATAGACCATAGACCATTATGCGACGATTGGGCGTCGTAGAAGCTATTGTAACAGTTGCCAGACTATTGTGGAACATGATTAGTAGTATTGCCATCATTTTAAGTAAACAGGCCGATGCTATTGGTGCTCGGTGCATCTCGCCAGCGGCAAACAAAGGAATATCTCTATTGTTTGTGAAGTTCTCTGCGAGTAGGTAAGCACACGGAGCTGTCGGCTCGATGTTTATATAAATAGATTATTATTGTCTGTTCCACGTTTCTGAAATATGTCTTATTTGTGACGCTGATGACTAAGGTCATTATGAACTTTGAATGCCTTTTAAATGCTGGTAGCTATACCTAAACTTAATAAGATTTTTACGGCCTTGTAACCTTAATCAGCTATGTCTTAAAGAAAATATTTCGATACGTATTGAAAAATAAGCCATTCATTATTCGGCATAGTCGACTTCAAAAGAATGATAGTTGCGATAACTATTTTTCTGCAGTGTTATCGCTTTGATATAAAATTCCGTTATTCTAAAAATGATACGCAAAACAAGTAACTAAAAGATATTGCTTTTTTCTTCGACGTGGCAATAGCGGCCAGCTCTTATTTCTATTTTGAATTACCAGTTCCATTTTTAAAAATCCTACGGGTTCCCTCATATGTTTAAAATGCGGTCATTTAATGTTCCTATTTTGAATTTACGGTTCCATTTTCAAATACGATATATCAGGTACGTCACTTACGCACGTCAGATTCTAAACAGTGGAATGCGAATCACATGAAACTGTGTACTTACGTCACACCCTTATTAGGCATAGAGTGCGTTGGCGCAAGCCCCTGGCGACTGCACTGATGCAGTAACGATAATAACTCGAATCTACCTAGAAACTGACGTATGGTGGATTGTTTGAGCAGTAGTCAGAAATGTTGACGGACTGATTCTGTTCATAAGACAATGCATCTTACAGTATTTACCTTTTCAATGGAAAATCTGAATTTGAAGAAAGTGTAAGCCAGACTTCGGTTACCATAAACAAAATGGTAGCTTTTTTTGAACAATGCATGGGGAGGCACGATGATAACACGTCTGCGCATACGCCTGTGTTTTGTTGTTTTTTTTTTTTAGCCTTACTAATATTTTCTAGTAAATACAAAATGACTCGAATGTTACATAAAAAATAATCATATTCCTTGATTTATCTACAACAGTATCAAAAATCACGTTTCGCGATAAACGGAGCCACTGTGCACCTTTGACTACTCGTAATTGATTCAGTTGATGTCTCATTATATTCATGAGAACGACAAACTAATTAATATTAAGTATATGATTAATGTACACGAACAGATATCGTTGTTGATAGTTCACTGATAAAGGCTTATCTTCACTGTATAAATGTTTGAAGTGTAAATTGCTGTGTGTCGGTTAACACCTTTATATTTTGTGCAAATTGTGGCAAGAAATTTAGTTCACTGCGCCATACATGCTACAATATTCGGTCTTATGCGCATGAGTAGATTTGTAAATATGACTTGCTAGAAGTGGAAACTTTACAATAAGGTATGTTAGAAAAAGTTCTAGCATGGAAACGCAATGCGCAAAAAATAAGTACATATACGTAAAAAATAATCCTAAATTAAATATCAAACAATACAATCTTGATATCAAATAGAAGTGCACCGTCAAATACTGAAATAGATACAGCATAATTCTCTCAGCCAATATTATGAAACACCGAAAGATTGAAATGCGCCCAAATCCGAAAGTTTACCAAACGCCATACGGTTGTTTGTGATTCTGACATCACTATCAATGATAACGATATCTTTTCGGCGACAAATATTGATTTTGTATCAACAAATCACACATTTAAGTACATATGGTTGAACCAAAACATAGCTCCAGTCTTAAAAATCTTTCCCAGGGTATACAACAAAGAATTCATTGATGGTTTAATGAAGACAGTCAAGTGCTTACAAAAAAGTTTGAACAAAGCCCACTTCAGCGGCCAGACGCTTCTGGCACCGACTTTCGAAACTAATAACTCAACTCTTGACTATGACCAAACGTCGTCGCAAGCGCAGCCTTATCATTTATCAATTTTATAGTCAATAAGTGCTAATGATGACTATATTTGGTCCCGTTTTCTATACATTCAAAGTGCTTAAAAGCGGTATTAAACTGTCCGAGACTCTGATCGAATTTGCATTTTATTTACACTGTCATAGATTGATTTATAGGTTGAAAGCACACATTTATTTGTTTGTTTATTTATTTTAGCCTTACGTAGTGGTATACAGACTAACCTAACCCAACCATAGGGTTAAAAAGCTACAAAAATAAATAATAGAGATATGGAATTTATAAAATAGTGCCTTATAGTGAAGTGTGTAGTTTTATTTTAAAATAGTAAATTAATAAATACTATGATAAATATTAAATTATTATAATTAAGAGAACTCAAAATATAATTATTATAATGAAGGCCTAACTAAGGTTGAGAGGACTTTAAGTATAAGTTTCGAATTTTACGCTTGAAGCATTTACACACAATCATGTAGATATTTATTAAAATTTTATACACTAGTAAAGAATCACTAAAAAAGCGGAATTAATGCTTTAAATTTTTCTACCAATCGACTTATACACGCATTCCATTAAATTCTTTAAAATCCTGAATATAGGTCTAGTTTTCTTTGATGTTTTCTTAGCGGCAAGCTTGTTTGTAATAGAAAACACAATAATTAACGGTTAATATGTCTCCTTCAACTATGACTGCTGATAGCGTTAGATCAAAGTCGATCTGCCACGTGAATGATGTTTTTGTATTCGACTCGTGATAGACACGGCGCCATTTTTTGCTAGTGTACTTACTACACCAGACATCGCACGGCGCATATTATTCACAGAGACCTTCCTTGGATTTTCAGTGGCTTTTCATACAGTGGAAATTGTATTAAAACTGTTGTGTGGTTCAGAAGAAGTAAGCGTAGAAACTGACTGAGGGAGACTATTATACTATTCAGTAGAGATGGACCGAATATTCGGTTTCAGTTCCGGATATTTTCGGTCAAATAGTAGCTGAATATTCGACTCGACCGAAACTAGCGCCTTCGAGCTGACGATTGTTAAAGAGGAAGTTATTACATACCTTAAAACTAATTGACTCGTTCATATAGGTATGTGTGTTATATTTTTTGTAATCGTTGATTTATTAGATTAAGAAGTATTTTATGAAAAGTGTAAACATATGATTAATCATAACGAAATAGAAATATTGTAAGGAATAACTTTATCGAAATATTATCTTTTGTAATTTTTTCTATTACCACATCAGTTTTGGTTACGGCTGAAACTGGATCAGAAGCATTCACGGTTTCGGCTTCGGCTCCAAATCGTGTTTCGGTCAGTCACTATTATTTAGAGCTATAGGTATATTGGAGATATATCTATAGTACTTTGTAGTACAAAATGAAATGCTAAATAAACTGTTATAAATTAGACTATCTAAGACTTCCGCCAAACCCGTTCCATTATCGGACCAACAAACGTATGGCGATGCGCTACCGGTACATGGTGGACATCAAACGTTTTGGGAACTCGTTCATTGTGCGTACACCAAAGAAGAGGAAGTCCTTGCCGGAGTCTGTGTTTCCTGATAACTACATCCTTGGGGGTCTTTACGTCAAGGGTAGGTAGGTTACTTCTAGGTAAGCGCCTCTATCGTCGATTGCATCGTCACTTACCATCAAGTGAGATAGTGATCGTGGTCTATCAATAAGAAAAAAACTTCTCTGTACTAATTTAAAACCCTTTAACATCCATGATTTAAATCGTGAAAAGTAATTGAAGTCTATTAAAGTAAAACCTTTGAAGTTTCGAATTAAATTGAGTTTCATTTGTCGTAAGATTTCCTATAAATGTGAGGTTTTATAGTTTCCTTAGAATATGTTGCAGGAAATCATTTGTGATATAATTAGCGAAAAGTGTTATAGGTCAAGCTGAGAACACGTTGATTATTCCTAGCCGTGTGTGGCTTGCATTTATGATGTTTTGTTCGTGATAATGATAGGTCTCGTGACTGATTATTTAATCTCTAATATAGAAAACAGGTTGATATTGTCTGTCTGAAAAGTCAAATAACTTGGAAATTTTTAAACGCATAAAAAAATCTGTTAATATGTTACATACAATACTTTTTATAAGATTTTATTAGTAAACAATGATCATCTCTTTGCAACCTTGATTTTTCAACCTGACTATATCAGATTTCAAGAATTTGATTATTTGATTAGATTACCCAAGTCGTTTGGCTTTTTAGACAGATTCTATTATCGATTTATCCATTGTTTCAATACCTATTGAACATGTCTTAAATCTGTATTCCATTTGAAATAAGATCAGACATTTAAACAACCCTTTTTTACTGCTCGTTCAACCGATTTTGACTTTTATTGCGTTGGTAGCATGATACATGGCGGCTGCAGGAAATAGTTGGTATTGTAACCAATTTTTTTGCTTTTAATGCCATCTTTATGCTTATGACATAGAAGTCAAAATCGGTTAAACGAACAGTAAATAAGGTTTGTTGAAATGTTTATTTTATTTCAAATGGAAAGATAGAAAAGTAAGAGAACTTATAGAAAAAGGGTTGAAAAAATCTCAACTTCAATGGTTCGATTCAGAAACCAGTGATTTATTTAAGTTTTGAAGCACCAATTTGGGTATTTAGTTACACTGTGTCAATTAAAAAAATATATAATGTATAAGAAAATACGCCCTCTGTTCTCGCATCTTAGTTTCAATTTGCAAAATAAGTGGTCATACGCGAGAATATTTCACTCATATAGCTGCCAGGCGGTATCGTAAGTGGTCGTCGGATCCCCTAATGTTGGCTGCTAGCACGCATACAGCTATTTCAGCTTATTACGACCACTATTATCGTTCCAGGGGACCTGTTTCTAGCCTCTGTATATCCCAGTCGTACCCATGTACGGAACAGACTCCTTCCGTGTCTCTTAAGGCGACGTATATGCGTGACAACTTTTAGTTGCCGACCAAAAGTAGCAAGAATTCTTACCTAGCCAGCTCCGTAATAAGAAGCGATGTCTATCTGTATAATTTTAACTCTGAAATAACTGTGACGTATGACGTCATCATCATCATCATCATCATTTCAGCCGATAGACGTCCACTGTTGGACATAGGCCTCTACCAAGTGTCGCCACAATGAACGATCCTGCGCGTCCCGCATCCATCGGATTCCCGAAATCTTCACCAAGTCATCCATCGGTTCACTTTGTAGGAGGCCTTCCAACGCTGCGTCTTCCGACACCCAATCGCCACGAACCTTTCGGCTCCAACGGCCATCTGTTCTGCGAGCAATGTGCCCTGCCCATTGCCATTTAAGATAACGTCATATAACATAATATTAACACAAGTGATATTACAAGAGGTATGCTTATTGCCTTGCTCTTATTTTCAAGGAAATTGCAAATACAGACACGTGTTTAATTTAATTTGGACATTTTAAAACTTGAACGAGTTCTTTGCACATGCAAATTTTTCCAGCTGAAGCAATAAAACAGCTTGCGTTACAAAATGTATGTAGGCACTAATTCCTTTCGAGCAATTCATGTGATATCGTATCGCGCACGCATATTTGTAATAAAAAATCGAGAACGTAGTCTGATAAGACACTTTGTAGGTTATCGAGCAACGACGGTTATTACTAATCATAATCATTCTCTTGCCTAATTTCGTCGGAGTCTGCGCAATGTGTCTTCTTCTTCTTTAATTCTCTACTCCTTGGAATCTCTGTAGTCACTCCCTTTCTAGCTATATCATCTTCCGCATAGTTCCTAAAGTCTTCACCTCTCTCCATCTTCCCTAAAATCTGCCCCAATCGCCATCGTGCAGACGATGAATAATGAGCAGCTCGCTGATCGTGTTCTACGTGCGTCTCAAAGAGGTGTCAGAAAAATGGATGGTACTTTCTAGGAGCGATATCTTTCAGAGTTGCGAGATTGTTTGAAATAGTTGCCGTGGCCCTGGAATACAGCAATAAAACTTTCAGACTTCTTGTTATTCCACCCACAGGGGAATATTTCATAATTTCTCATAACAAATAAAACCAGGTCTTCCCATCTTCTCATAGCCATCTTTGTTGGTACTCAAAAGTTACAACTAATAAAATACGAAATAATCCACCGCTTGAAGACCGCTTAAAATTTCAAGCTAAGTAGACGCTAGTCTTGGTCTTAAAATACCAATAGTTTTTACAAACTATGTCTGTTTAATAGTATGTGAAGAATGTAAGAAGCGTCGTAATTGATCGCCTCGTTAGTCCAATATTGTCATTGGATGACGATCAATCTGTTGAGCCAGGATTAATCAGAGAGACATACCGATGTATTGATTCTTGTTTATGTCAATAAATATTACAGTAAAGTGGCTGACTTTTCTTGTTATATTGAAGTCGCACGAGAAGATGCGAAGTTATTTTCATAGAAAGATTCTTTTTCGGATGAAACATTTGGAGTTTAGGCTGAATAGGCTCTTAATAAACTAGTGCGCCTCACCATCAACGATTGCATACACCTATCATCAGGTGGGATCGCAGTCAAGCACTAGTTTATATCAAACTTGCATTTGCCCGCAACTTCGCCCGTGTACAAAAAATATAGCCTTTGTCATTCAGAAGCAGCTTTCTATCGGCGAAAAATTATTGCAATCGGACCCCCCCCCCCCCCTAGCCAAGTTACAACTGTTTCGCTTGCGCCGAACGCTTCGAGTTGGCCGCGCCGCCAATTCTTTTGTTCTGACCACGTGACTGAGCGTTGAGATGACATTATTCCCGTACATTTGAAGCTTTCTGCTAGCGTTAACGATTGCAAATTAGCAACTTGGATAGGGGTACAGTACCTTCAGAGATTACCTCCTACAAACAAAAAAAAACTTAAAAAAAGAGTTACCAATAAAACCACGCATCTCTTAATTCGATTGAAATAAGGAGTTCAGTGAAAACTAAACAGAACTTAGGACGCATATTAAGACTAAGTTTTGCATAACTATGCATAAAATGTATGTGAACACGTAAATCTTAAGTTATTTTTTAACCGTTAGCTACCAGAAACAGTAATATATTCGCGTAGATGGCAGAAATATGCGCTTTAAGTAGACAAACACGCTCAGAACGTTGATTTTCTCAATAAGGCTTGAGCAGGACTGGTAGGCGGGTCGGGAACAAATCGTAGGGTCTAAAATACAGTGCAATATTTTCTTGTTGAGATACAATATCAAGGATGTAATCAGGATGTGTGAACTCGTTTTTTTGATGTGAACTACAATTTTATAGAGACAACAATTTTGGAGGCAGATACTATAAAGGCCTCCTACAAGGTGGACCGATAACCTGGTGAGGGTTGCGGGAGGCCGATGGATGCGAGACGCACAGGATCGTTCATTGTGGCGACACTTGGGAGAGGCCTATGTCCAACAGTGAACACATATCGTCTGTAGTGATGACTATGAAGCATCATGTCATCGGGTAATTAGCTGTGTTTATTATCTATTTAAATAAAACGAGAAACTGGCTGACTGACAATATCAACGCACAGCCGAAACTACAGGGCATAGGAGTGTAAAATTTTGTACAAGGCTTCCTTTTATGATATAGGCGAGCACTAAGAAAGGGTTTCCCGAAATTCACCCCCTAAGAGGATAAAATAGAAGTCCAAAGTTTGTATGGAGAAACCGACTTTCATGCGGGGGGGAAGTCGCTGGTAAAAGTTAGTTGTACAATATTTTATACTTTTTTTTTTAATTTGGGAAATTAATCATCCAATGACTTTTCCAGCTCTAGGGATTTAACTGACTAAAACAACACCAAGTGACCAGATCATTAAAATCCAAAAAAAAAACTAAAACAATACTTACATTCCTTCTTTGCCTTCCATTTCAAAACCCGGAGATTCTCTTTCGGAAGTCAACCCATGGATGGCCCAACAACAAAAAACACCGAAGTCTTTTTCTGAAAACGGCACCAATATGGGTTATCAAATGAAGCAGCAATTAGCATGTCAAATATTTGTATAAGGAAGAATGGGGGAATGGTGGGAACATCTCGCTATCTCTTTTGTAAACACGTAACTTAATGACGGTGACGTCACATTTTAGTATCTGCATCCTTATTTTGTTACTTTATCAAAAATCGCTATCGGAAAAAATCTTTGAAATCATATCATCTATTTTAACTTTAATGAATTATTTATACACACTGTGTCTTCATTTCTCATCCAACTATCCTGTTGCAGGTCTGCTGGAAGGAATTTTCTTTCAAATAAGCAGCACCTTTGTAATTTTTGTATCTGTATTAGTTCTTTTTTTAGTATTTTTGTGTTTATAAATATGTAAATAAAAACCGCTTTCAGAAAGATTTTTTGAAATCAGTCCCATATTAAGAAGGTAAGTTAGAAAACTTTTAAATCTGGTGACAAAGGATCTTTTTGATTAAAAAAAAAATAACTCTGCTACTCAATTGGTAAGCAATTACGTGATAGTTCATAGTAACTGTTCATAATAGCATGTTTTTTTGTTGTTAGGCGAAATTTATTGCCATTTAACAATAACCCAATTGCCGGTTATCCAAAATGCGGGCAGAATCAATTTTTATTTCGACATCGTTCGTTAACGAGTTCTCCGGTGACATAGATCCTCCCTTTTATAATATTGTACCAGGAAAGTTAAGTGTGCGAGTGAGAAAGAGCCATGAAGCTATACACCCTATATCTCCATCTCTTTCTGTTTAGGTCGTTAAATGGATCGCGTTGAGATGTCGTGGTATAAGGCCTCGGGAAGGGTTGTGAGGGGTACCAGACATTATTTTTATTGCCATGTTTTATTTATTTATCTCTGTCGCCTAATGTTTAGTCGTAAAATAAAATTGGATGTTTATAGATTCGGTTTGGGGAGGTCTATTGAATTTTTTTGTGATGAAGATGAAAGGACAGTGGGGTGAAATATGTTTAATTTTTTATATTTAAATGTGAGTGCTTATTACTGTGTAAGGGTTTTGTGTTAGGAGTGGTGTAAGTAGGATGTAACTTATTTATTTTTGAAAATGATTGCTCACCATTTGCTTGGCTTGGACCATTTATTATTGGATTGGCCGTTTTTCCATTTTTTTGGAACATAGTCACATCGAGTCTTTTTAAGAAGAATGTCGTAAGCGACAATTTGCGTTTTTTTACATGAATTGGTTTTCTCTTCCATGATTAAAAAGTTGGCATTTATGAAAATAAGTCAATAACAACTATTTGGGTCGGGTTATTTTTATTATAATTCTAAATAACCACTCTTCTTGGGAGAAAGAAAGCTTTGCAAAGGATCTTTCTTTATAAAAGGCTAAAATGTCAAACTGTACTGAAAAAACAAAATACCATGATAGGTTAAAATGATCCAAGCTACATCTGTCAAAAAAATCATAGACATTAGGTACTATATATTTTGTTATTCATTCGACTTAGTCGTAACTGAGTGGTAACTCGCAGTTCACCCATGTACCACAGTGGGTTAGCTACTACTCCATCTCATTCACTCCTCTCTATTCCCAAATTAGCCAAGCTTCATAATCCACTAATAATTTTGGGTTATTGTCAAGGATATTTCAGCACGCACGCGTTCCATATTTACGCGAGCGAACCTTCTTGTAAACATATTCGTAGTTTATAGAAACATTTGGTTTCCCTTCCCGGTAATATTAGTACCTAAGTACCTATTAGTTAATCATCTTAACCTTGTTTATACTTTGTTAAATAACAATTCGGCACATGGATAAACAATACACACGAACTTAGTGTTGAAAGAAGGCATTGCTCGTGTAGCCATTTATTGCGTAAATGTAAAAGAGAACTAAGCTATTTTGGTATGTTTATGCTCTTTATATTATAGTACTTGATCTTGCTACACGTCTAAGGCAATTTTGTTCGCTGCTTATTAAAAAACAGCGTACGTAGTTATTTAAAATTAAATTCATTAGTAAATTAGTGTAATTATGAAGCGTTTTAGCGTTCTAATTAACGATGTAGCTCGAGCGTGTAATGACAGTTGACGTTACAATTATAATTGAGGATGAAAAATTTGGTCTTCAAACGCACGTGCATTGTTGTGCTGAATTAGTTGAGATAAGTATTGATTCGAGCTGAAAATTGAGGAATTTCTTGTTTAATTTCATGCAAAAAAAATTGTTTCGAACATGTTTTTTAAAAAAAAAAAACATTTTTTTTTTATCGAAAGTAAGTTGTTCGAAAATCTATGTCTAAGACAAGTTCATTGACTCCGTACGATTATATTATGTTACTGTTAAAATAAGAGTTGTCTGCACCTGTCATCCATAATGTTGTACTAACTAAGCTTACGAGACTAACTTCAATCGAATTAACACCGCCCATCGCTATGTTTACGATTCGCTGAAACCATCATAATTAATTTATAAATAAAATTAGCGCTTCTGAACTGCTTAAAGATTGTTTTTTTTTATTATTGTTAGACTTGAGCTTGCAACGATGTAGTCAATGGAGCACGCTTTTGCCGAGAAGTAACCTATTCACTCTTGATTTAAAAATACCCCAAAGTTGTAGCTACCAGAAAACAGACTCCGGCAGGGAACTTAGGTGCTTAGCTATATGCAGAATTATATATTTCCAAAACGTTTTATACGTATGGGAGGGATGCCCACCGTGTACTGATGGTCCATCGCCCGCCGTACGTTAGTGGTCCGACTGTCGTACGTTCTTACCTCTTCGCCTATTGACGGCTGAACGGATTTCAACGAAACTTAGCACTGGTCTACCCGCCTTGTCCTGGAATAGGATTATTATCCCGGAAGTGTGTTCCCTTGGGATAATTTTCGAATGTCACGTGGGCAAAGCCGTTGGCAGAAGTTAGTCTATAAGCCAGTAATAGGGTAGTTTCCAGGGACAAAATAATTATATTTTATTTAGTCCGTGTTTTAGATTATAAAAAAAGATTGGATACGTATTTTTTCTTTTTTCAATCAAAGATAAAATAACAAAGCTATAGCCCTTTTAAAGTTACGTGTGACGTCACCCCGTGCGAAAAAATGCAGCATGGCGTCACGTTACACGTAACTTTAATGGGCTATATCTTTGTTATTTTCGGTTTAATTTACAAAAAAAAAAAATACGTGTCCCTTATTTTTGTTCCTTTATAATCTAAAAGATGGATTAATTACATTTGTTACGGCAAGTAGCCTATTGCATGTGAATGAAATTCAAATGACATGTGATAAGTCAATTATACGTTGTTGATAAATATGTGGGCGTTTTTCAGTTAGTGAGTGAACGCATTGTGAGTGACTTTCTATTGAAAACGAGACGGGTCACCGCATAGCTTCCATGACTATAACTGTGACAGCCCATCTACAATACAATGTTCAATAATTTTGTGCGATAACATCGATACCTCCTAAGTATACTGAGTCAACTAACAAATTTAGGTATTTTTATATTTTTATATAAACGTACATGATAAATCGTGATCTTAACGTTTGTGTAAAAAAAAATTAAAAAAGAACAATAATTACCGAGATAATTTCACGTATACTAAATCAATTTCAACATCAGTTAAAATCGTACATTGTAAACTGATCTAAGTAACATTGTACCAGTGTACGCGGGGCGTGAGGGGGGACGCACCGATACAAGTTTATTGCGGCTCAGTACACAGAGCATCTAAACAAGAGACGAAACTTAGAACATTCAGTTTTGAGAAATTTCTTACATTCTTTAGCCAACCACTTAAAAATTCCACTCCCTAGCCGCACGCACAATGAATGTGTTCCCAAAACGTTTTGTGCGTGTTGGTGGGATATCCACCATATACCGGTGGCGCATAGCCGTACGTCTGGTAGTCCGATGATGAAACGGGCTAGGCGGAATTAGGTTATGCAATTCCGACGCACACTCCCCGAAATGCAACCGGTAGAAAACCGACAGGCTAGCAACTCTGCGTCGATGCTCAAGACTTTGAAGCCTCGACTCGACGAGTGTATCATCGCCAATTATCCTTCTGGCTCGCCTCTCAATTGCCTCAAGTGCATCAAGCTAGTATCGGGCAGATCCGTCCCAAAGATGAGAGCAATACTCCATACACGATCGAACTTGCGCTTGATAAAGTTTGAGCAGCTGTTCCGGCGTAAAGTACTGTCTGACCTTTGCGAGAACTCCCAGCTTTTTTGCAGCCAGTTGAGCCTTTGCTTCGATGTATGGCCCAAAGTTGAGTGTTGATGTCAGCGTAACACCAAGAAGGTCAAGATGGTCGGTTATCGGCACGGTTACACCCCGGAAAGTTAGAGCAGGACTGAATTAAATAGACACGCCTGGGTTTTTGCAGCGTTGAACCTGACCAAATTGGCATCGCCCCATTCGGAGACTGCCTCCAAGGACAAGTTCAAGCGCTCAACCATAGCCTCTCGAAGAGACTGGATCTGTGACCCACTAGCTCGCGCGCTGGATATGTAACTCTCAGCAACAGTGCTGTCGTCTGCATACCCAAAGGTACCGGGCTTAAGCAGATCGTTTATGTGCAGCAAGAATAATGTTGCCGAGAGTACTGACCCCTGAGGGACCCCGGCATTAATAGCCATTTGTTTAGACGAGCAGCCATCGATAACCACTCGGATGGACCGGTTATTCAGGAAGTCTGCGATCCAAGCACACAATCCAGCGGGTAAACCGAAAGAAGGAAGCTTACTAATAAGGCCTTCGTGCCAAACCCTATCGAAAGCCTTCGAAATATCGAGGGAAACGGCAAGCGCTTCCCCGTGCTTCTCGATGGCCTCACTCCAGATGTGGATGGCATACGCTAGAAGATCTCCAGTTGACCGATTTCGGCGAAAGCCGTATTGACGGTCACTGAGAATATCATTAGCTTCTAGGTATGCCAGGAGCTTAGTGTTGAGTACACGTTCCATAGTCTTACAGAAAATGGACGTTACTGAGATTGGTCGGTAGTTAGCTGGGTCAGCACGACTCCCTTTCTTGGGCACGGGCTGGACATTAGCTTGCTTCCATGCCATCGGCACTTTTCCAGCTTCAAATGAAAGCCTAAATAGGCGTGTCAGGATCGGAGACAGTTCAGGCGCACACGTTCTCAGAACAATTGCTGGTATCCCGTCCGGACCGCTAGCCTTGTTCACGTCAAGGTTACGCAGCACCCTACGGACGTCCTTCTGATGGATGCGAATATCTGACATACTCGCATCGCAACCATCAGGATGAGCAGGGGGCCGCACGTTACCTGGGCCTAGACGCGAAGATTCCGCAAAGAGTGAAGCAAACAAATTTGCTTTCTCCTCAGCGGTATCTGCCAGCGACCCGTCGGGTTTCAGCAGTGGCGGTAGTGAGGGGCGGCAGAAGTTCGATTCAACCGACTTAGCCAGGGACCAAAACGCCTTACTACCCGCAGGGTATGAAGCTAGTTTGTTCCCGATGCGGCTAATGTGGTGGTGGATTTGTTTACGTGTAGCTTTTAGTAAAGCTATTATGTTAAAAAGATATTCCTACTTAATTATGGCGAAAAATACATTGTGATTCTTCAAAATGAGTTGTTTTTGGTTTATGATTCTTGTTCTTCTTCCTAGCTTTTATTAATCCCACATATCGTTAGGTATTACAAAAAAAAAATACTAATAAAAAACCTCGGTAAATTACATTGGTCCAGTATACGTGAGGTTTCAAATGTTAACATTGCTAAGTACTTTCCTAGTATAATGAGTCAAGTGATATAATTTCAACATTTTATTATTAAATGAGACAGAAAACCCCGAAAACAAACAAAAGTAAAATTATATTAATAAAATTTCAATCATATTTCATGTGATTTTGGTGTAAACGATGGATTTTAATGGACAACGTACATGAATATAACTGGTAGTTAAACCATTTCACTATTG
The DNA here is from genome assembly GCA_910589285.2 of Mythimna ferrago. NCBI lineage: Eukaryota > Metazoa > Arthropoda > Insecta > Lepidoptera > Noctuidae > Mythimna > Mythimna ferrago. Next base: position 31,119,871 of record OU342674.1, read on the forward strand.
AGTCCCGCCGGCGTACACCCAGTCATGTACATAAAATGTCATTTAAAAACAAAAATCAGCAAAATCATTTTATACCAAAGGAACAGCTTACAATTTTTATTAAAAAAACATTTACTTTATTTCGAATTTATTTGATTTCATTAAAATATAAACGATTTGCCTTCAAATCACTCTCCTATAAAATAACTATAATGTCAGTTGACTCATTATACTTAGGAGGTATCGACATAATAATATGGTATACATTAAAAAAACATCATACTTTCAAAAGACTTGATCGTAATTGGGTGCACTATTTTCGTAAATTACCGTTTTCAACCAGTCAAACGCAGTTTCAAATTCCATTCAAAATTATTTTATTTTACATGGGTAGTACTTATAAAACGGCAGAAGAACCGGCGGGAAATTCCATGATAACTCTAAAAATAAAAAAATAGATTGCACAATATTAAGAGATTTCTGACCTTCCCCCCTAGCCAAGTTACGACCGTTTCGTTTCGATTCTCTTGCGTCAAACGCCTCCGATTCCTTTGTTCTGACCACGTGCCTGAGCGTTGAGATGACGTCTAAACAAATAATATATTTCTTCTTCTTGCCCTTATCCCATATTACTTGGGGTCGGCGCAACATGTTTTTTTCTTCCATTCTGTCCTGTCACCCGTCAAACTATTATATTTATTCAGGGTGAAATTTTGTAAAATGGTTACATAAAATCTTAAGAGTAATTACAAAGGTAAATGCTATGTTATGTGCCTGTACTAGGATAAACCTGTATCACAGGCGGTTTAAGTTCTTACACTATAGTTTTGTAGGACAATAGAATTCATAACAATATTTAAAAAAGTCTATAAATATTGAAAAATATAATAAAAGGAATCGGGTGCGTGGCCTGTTCGAGGCGTTCGACGCAAGAGAATCGAAACGAAGCGGTCTTAACTTGGCTAGGGGGCGTAAGTCACGTACTTATAGGATCCTATTTATGCAAACAACCATTATTCGATATAGTATGGGTACGCAAATAAAATTATGCAGATAAAAACGCATCTACAATTTAACCGAGTCGCCCACCATTTAAAATCATGCGTGTCCCGTAAATAATATCAAGTGCTTCGACTCAAGACAGTTAAATATGTTTGTAAGTCCTATCTTGTAAGGGACATCGCCTACGCCGTACGTGGGTGAGCAGTACTGATTGCAAGCAAAAGTACACGGACAAAGTATGGAGTTGTAAACTTGTAACTTGCCCTGCTGCGTTCCGAATTGCGATAAAAATGATAATATCGCGAATCCGACCAACGCGCAACGTCACAATAATTATAGCTGGGAGTCCTTATGGGTTTAGCTTATTGGCTTTTTGGCCTTATTGGCTTAGGGTTATTTGTAAAACACTGGCAACGTCTCAGGACTATGGTACTAACATGATTAACAACAACTTTTGTTCTATGACTTTTAAAAATGTATCACATCTGCAAACCAAAATAAAAATATTTCAATTGAACGTTCTAAATATTACGATGTCTATACGAAGTAAGCGATAGTACTGTACAACAGCTATTGTACAATAGCGGTCGGGAGTGCTTGATGCGCTTGCGTCGCATAGTACTGACGTAGGTATAGCAAAATACAGAATTGAAATAGTTAGTAGTTAGATAGAACAACGAAATCTTGAAGATTTGTTTTTGGTAAATGTATTATGTTTTGGTTAAACTAAGGTTGCCGACATAGCACAAAGAATTGCCAAACTTAAGTGGCAATGGGCAGGGCACATTGCTCGCAGAACAGATGGCCGTTGGGGCCGAAAGGTTTTGGAGTGGCGATCGCGTACCGGAAGACGCAGTGTTGGAAGGCCTCCTACAAGGTGGACCGATGACCTGGTGAAGGTAGCAGGAAACCGTTGGATGCGGGACGCACAGGAACGTTCGATGTGGCGACGCTTGGGGGAGGCCTATGTCCAACAATGGACGTGTATCGGCTGAAATGATGATGATGATGATTATGTTTTGTAAAAAGTCATAAAACAAAAAGTTGTTGTTTATGATATTAGTAATACAGTCTTGCAAGGTTGTTAGTGTTTACAGAACACCCTGTATAAAAATTTGTTAATTATTAAATTTGGTCGGATTCGCGATATAATCACTTTTATCTCAATTCGGAACGCTGGGTTAGTTGGCACTTATACTCCAGTCTTTTAGTTGATTTGCTACAATGACTATTTATTTGGTGTTTGTATTGTGGAATTGAATGGAATTTGTAAAGGAATTGATTGAACTCTTCTGATAATGTACATCTTAACGATGTATATTCACTAGTTTTTATAAATTAGATGTAAAAGGTGCTGAATTGAAACTACTTTTTGTGCCACACTTTTACGAGCAGTAAACAATTTTTTTTTACAAGCTTTTATTTAGTTTCACCTGTCCCGATGTTTGTCTGTCATCAAACTTTGCAAAATAAATTTGATCCACTTCCCGGTTACCGATTGAGCTGAAATTTTGTATGCATGTGTAAATCAGATGACAATACAAAATTATAATGACATGGAGCTGATCTGATAATGGAACCAGAAGGTAGCCGTAGGAACTCGGTAATTAAACGACACAACCCTATTGAGTTTGGGCTCGTATGATTCGTCTTGACGAGTATTAATTATACAGATATACTGCGCTTTAAAAGCTTGCTATGAATGAAATGAAAAAAGATTTTCATTAAAAACTTGTTCATTATTTACCCATGTATGTACACAATTAGAAGGAGGAGTGGAATTCCATGTCGGAATCTATGTTTCCTCATAGCTACAAACTGGGGATTTTAAGTTAAGAGTGAATATGTTACTTCCAGGCAAGTGCGCTCCATTGTCGACTACACTGTCGCTTTCCATCATGTGAATAGTGGTTAAGCGCGAGTCTATCAACAATAAAAAATAATGATAATAATCTTTCTTGCAATTGGGAAAAACGACAAGAAAAATTGAAAACAAAAAGGTGATTCTTATATCTGAAGAAGTCTCTTCCAGCATATTTACGAAAAGTGAGTTAGAAAAAGAGATGTAGATAATCACAGTTTTTAAGAGCAGTAAGAGAAATAAGTAAAAAAAAAATGTCAAAATGTACTATGTTTTAATTTTTTTTTTACAAGTCGAGTCTGGTAGATCTGAGAAAGTTTGTCAATGCGACTGTAGCGGAATTCGTGGTGGTGACATACGACTCATGGTGGTCGCTTAGGGCCCAGCCTGATACAATAAAAATAATAAATTGTGGTGGGGGCGATCTCACGCACTTTTCCATGGTAGTGCGAAAAACAATAAATTGCGTATCTAAAAGCAAGGAATAAGACCGCTCTTATCCGATTATACTCGAAAACGGTTTTCGAGTAAGTATATTGCAAAAAAACATTTCTATTTGAAATTATACAGCACAAATATCTCTAGAATATAACGCTATCCTTGAATCTACGCTGCATACATCTAAGCCCTAGAACTTAGGTGCGACAATACGACAATACAGGTCCCACCACCCACACCGACGGCTCTCCAATCATATCGATTCTCGCTTTCCAATATCGAGAATCGAATTGGAAACTGCAATAAACATGGAATCGATTAAAGTGTGGTCATTCGATTAGATATCGAGACGTTTAGTGTTCGTTGGACATTTACTTATAGAACACGAGAGCGGTCTTAAAAGTGCGAGTTTTATGGGTCCAATGAAAGATACAGACCATTGATATTTCCTATAAACGTAGACATATTTTATTATGAACATTCTATTTAGTTCTTGGCTGTTTATGAGCTTTCTAGCTGTATTCAGTAAGTATTACTTTGATATTCAAGATTTTTTTATGTTGCCTCATACAATTTTTTTTTTAAATTGATATCTTTGCCTCCTGTGAATTCTGTGAAGAGTGAAAACTTCTAAAAGAACTTATCGTAAAAAAAAAAAATTACGATTTTTTTTTGCCAACTCACGTTAGACCAAAAGAATCGTACATCTCATAGTTTCGGAGAAAATTTTGTGCAAAGTGATAGAACTGCCGGAATTTTGGCAAAAAAAATCGATTAATATTAAAATATTGATTAATCTAGTGCTTGACTACGATCCCACCTGATGGTAAGCAATAATGCAATCGTTGATGGAGAGGCGCACTAGTTTTTTTTTATTTTTTTATTTCAGAACTATTACACAACGCCATCTAGTCTCAAGCTAAGCAGAGCTTGTGTTATAAGTACTAGACAACTGATAAACATACTTATATATTTCTAAATACATACATATTATAGATAAATTACACCCAGACACAGAACAAATGATCATGCTCATCACACAACGATTTGTCCTGGGTGGGAATCGAACCCACGATCTCCAGCATAGCAGTCAGGGTCACTAACCACTAGACCAACAAGCCTGTCAAAATTATAGTATTATATTATTTAGTTTATTATGACCCTATTCACTATAGTCTTAAAGGTAGCAAAATTATAACTATTACTTAACTAGCTTTTGCCCGCAGCTTCGCCCGTGTATATAAAATATAGCCTATGTCACTCAGGAATAAAGCAGCTATCTATCAGTGACAAAATTTTCGCAATTGGACCAGTACTTTCAGAGATTACCTCCTACAAACCAAAAAACAAACTGTACTTCTTTATTATATTAGTGTAGATTTTGTATAGTGGGGGCACATACCTGAAAATTAAAATACATAAGAAACCCAGACCAGGAACAAGTACCTGTATGCCGCTAAACACAATACAACACAACGCTAAATCCTTACAATAACAGTATCGTGTGTTTTCCAGCAGTGAAATAATTCTAGATGATTATTTTGAAAAAACAATTTTATAACTTAGAAAAATGATTTAGATAGACTAATGCACTAAAACATTTTTTATCACAATAACCAATTTCTTCAGTCTACAAAGAACCACTTCAAACCACAGAGCGATGAGAGTTGTGGCGATGTAACTGAAACGGTATCGCTTCAGTGGTCATTACAAACGTTCAGATCACTTCAGTGTAACGACACGCACGACTGCCTCTTCCATAACCTGATTACATAAACCTTGGATTAGAAGACCACCTAGCCCGTAGCTAGGTGGTCTTTCAATACAGCTGTTTGCATTCTAGAGTACCTATATTTAAGAAAAAAGTGCTCACTTTTGAATCTATATATATTAAAATCAATATCACTTTTCGTTGTAATTTTATAACTCAAGAACGGGCTCACCTATCCAATCCAAATGTTTGGGCTTTGTTCGGACTATTTAGTAGATGGTTAATGTGAAGTTTGGTAGGGTAGAGTAGGGTATAGTGGGGTAGAGTAGTATAGAGTAGGGTATAGTAGGGTGGAGTATGGAAGAGCGAAAGCGAAGCCGCGCGGGCAAACAACACAATCAAAAATAATCAAATTAATTAATTAAATGAACACCGTTGCTACCGAAATCTGCCTTATAATGTTTAGGGTTGCTATTTCTTGACACTAAAAAGCCAGTCATCTGGCCAAAAAGGCTGTCAATAATAATTTATGTAAAACACGGATTTTTGTTATTGATCATAAAATCTTTTTATAGCTCCGCTAACACTATCGGTACAAGTTAAGGCAGAACATATGACGAATCCAAAAAAAGGGCTAATTAGATTGTTTTAAAACGATTGCCGGACAGGCCGAACTCCGCCTAATTTGGCCGAACACGCAACCTAAAATCCTCCTGATCGTGTCCAGCTTTATCTGGACTCATGACAAAGCTAACAATTTTCTTGCTGCTGGAACTCGGGCCTCTTCTCTTAGCGAACGAAAGAGCCGTAATCCACTACCGAAATTAGCCTATTCGTCATTTATTATTATTACGTCAGAAATGTCACAATCCTACTACTATTACAAAACTGTCCGTCGGTCGAGTCACTATATTTAATTTCTTTAGTTCAAAACATAAAGTTTTATGGGCATTTTGTTTTCAACAAACAACGTAAAAGTTTGTGCTACTTCTTTCTTCGAGTTTTATACCCTAATTCACACCGCACTCTGAGTTTACCGTGAGTTTTAAATGAGAGGCTATTTTTAGTTTCTTTTCTTTTGTACACACGACTAAAGACCTGTTATTCAGTTCATTCAGACTCATCTCTCTGCTGTTACTGTTACTGCGTGCATCTACAATCAATTTTGTGCACCCAGAAGTTTCTTATTGTTATCATTAGCCTTTTGTTCATTTGCTACAATTACTCTCTTTGCACGGGCTATGCTCGGACTGGAGTTTCTTTGCGCGATTGGATCACATCTAATAGCTGAACCAAGGTTACCGACGAAGTTTGAAGAATCACCAAACTTATGTAGCTATGAATAAGGAAAATTGCTCGCAGAACATCTGGTTGATGGGGGTGAAAGGTCTTGTAATGGTAACCACGTACTAACCTGCCTTCATAGGATAAAACATGAAGTAAAGAAAGAAGGGTAAAACCACTTTTACCTCGAAACGACTTTTTTGGGTTGAAAATCATCAAATAAATTCTACCGCTCTGGATGGAGCAAGAGGGTGTCAGACATTTACTGACAAAACCTAACCCTTGTTCCTTCAATTGCCCTTTGCATTCCAACGTCGCCGTAGCGGTGACTTTTTTTAACAACTCCGCATCCCATTTTGAACCACAACTTGTGTGGTTTAAAAATGAAATAACAGACATGTGGATTTTGCAATAACCATTTTGTATACCGTCATTACTCAAATTACTACCGTGCTTATAATTATGCGAATTCGTCTGTTTTAATGTCTACTTATTAAGTTTCATATGACTGTCATTTCTGTTTAGTAAGATGTCTCAAGTTGAAGTTTTAAATAGTGTTTGGATTATTTATTGTTTAATCGATATGTTGCGATCTAAATCGATATGAAACGTACAATTATAGATTATAATAATATAAGAACACTCGTCGTAAAATTATCTGTGTGAGATCTACAGCATATTATTTTGATAAGACTCCATTTCACTGTAATTTATAAAAACCTTGAATTTCAGCAATGTGAGAACGTAAAAATTGTTGCACATTCTCACCAGATCAGTGTGTCAACGGAAAAAAATAAAAAGCATTCTCTTTTCACTAATTAGGCGGATGAAAAGGACCGCGCAACGGAGAGTGATCCGCTTCATTACTCCAACCTTATGCGTATTTACCATCAGCTGTGGCTACCGAGCCTACAACGTAATCATTACCTTCACCACGTACTAGATCACTTATCTCTGTAAATGATGAGGAATATTTCCAATCTCAGGTTAGCTATATGAGATGGCTATGTATAGTCAAGACAAAAAGTGGGACAAACCGCGTCCAAATTTGTCGACGCATTGTAAACAACATCGTATCTCTTGGGGCGACTGGAGAAAAATATAGATAGAATACGGAAGATAATAAATGTATTATTAGGATTTGAGATAAATATTTGGAAGCCTTTGGTTTATATCTAATCTTAACTGCGGTTAGTCGTCGCCGTCTTGTCATGAACTTTAGATCCAGTCTCTGTGACTACCTAGTTCAAAGACCTGAACCAAACTTTAGCTAAACTTGTTCCATTCGACGCGGAAACGTGTCCTAGACGAACTACACCATGTTTCACTGACGATATATTTTATGGGAGAATTCGATTAGTCGTGCATCGGGGTAGCTTTACTGCAGGAAAAAGATTTTATACACATCATTTTAATTTTAATTTACAATAAAAAGAGACTTGTCGGTAAAACCTTTATACTGCTGGCAGTACAACTATACACGTGTATAAATTGCATGTTTGTCTTTACGGTCGCATTGGCATTGATGGAAATTATGTCAGTAGGACGGATCCTGGCATTATAATTTGCGTTAAATAGGTGTGTCATATAAAGGGCTATTTGTCGTGCCCAATGACAACATATAAAATTTCGGACGACATATGTGACTTCCGTCTATTATGAGTTCTTCAAAATAATTCAAATGGCATCTGATTAGATTGTGCGATGTACCCGGTATTGTTTTGCATTGCGATGCATCGACAAATCGACGCGTGATTGGCATAATTGTCCAGTTGTACGCACTCAATTGTTCCAATATAAATATGGCTTCATCTAATTGTTATGTGCAGGCAGAGGCCGCGGAATACGTACCCATGATTAATGTGTTGATTTGTTTAAAGTTTACAAATGTCCGGCTTCCTGCGTTTGGTTGATTCATCAGTGCTTCATTTATTCATTTATTGTAATTGTCAACTAATTAGTCTGAACTGTGAAGTTATTTCTTCACCATTAAGACGACATTTGATAATTTCAAGATAAATGCAGATTAATCCTTGATTAGAATATTATCTTATTTGAATTTGTTGTGTACAAGTTCCTAGTAGCATGTAATCGGTCTGAGGTACCACAACGTCAAAGAATAGTGAATATGGTTTCCTAAATTGTTCATTAAAATTTACGACATCTTCACATGCAGACGATAATATCAATGGTAACTACTTACAAACAAATTAACACATAACAAAAATGAAAGTGAAGTCCATAACAAAAGCACGTATGCAAATTCACCATGGCACTTTGATCTTTGAAGATAGAAAACAATTTACAAGTCACCCTTGGCGAGTTTCACATTACCTAGCAGGCATACAAAGTTGTGCTGCAATTAGAATTATAATAATTATATTTACTTCTAAGATGCGTATCATACTGCAGATCCTATCTTAGTCGTTGCAATATAAGAGGCTGCGTCTTTGTATGAATATTACGATAAAAAAATAAATAAAGAAATTGATTTTAAACGACGAACTAATACTATTTTATTTTAGATAATAATGCAAATTTTGACAATAAAACACCGTTGACATTATTGATAAAGTTTGTTATTCTAAGGGTGAGTTGCACCATTTAACTATAACAATAACCAAACCATAACCAGCCGTGAAACGGTCGCCTATTGGTCAGTTCGACGATTTGACAACTGTTAACGGCTTTGTTATCGTTATAGTTAAATGGTGCAACTCGCCCTAAGCATCAAAAGAGGATCTAAAAAGCGCATAAATATTAATAAATTGAAACAAAACAACAACGAAAAAAGCAAGCATGAATAAGTGACGCTAAACAAAACAACGTCAAAATTTTAACACACGACCCAAATGAAAAAGTGTATGTTTTCAACACGATTAATATTAACGAGGTGTGGGTACACGTGAATTCAGTTGACCTGTCTGGTCCTTAACATATTCAAGGTCTGGCAGTGTAACATCACTTTAAATACGGAGCGGGACCAGTAGGGGACTAGCTTACTGTGAATTTTGTATGTCCGCTGACCTCTAGCCAAGGACAACTACTCACAATTCCGATGGACAGATGTTATCAACTTAGTAAACCTGTTTGCTTTGTCTGAAACTGCTGAATATTTTAAATGGAAGTTTTGGCTGTTGAACGTATTGTTATTGCTATCTAATAAGATTTCCTTTGACAATCCAAAAGCTAATGACAAGGAATTTCAATTTAAAAAAGATTTCACGGTAAAGATTATCCTTGCTCTTCAGTCATGAGAAAAAAGTTCAACTCGTCAAGATTATTCAAGATTGCATCTTGCAGTTTCTCGTAATACTAAAAATGGCAAGATAGTGTTCCGGATTCTTACGAGTACAAAAATCTCAGAAACAACTCGAGAAACGATGGTTTCTAGATAAAAGGCAAGAAAAGGCAATACAGTTTTATGTGCCACGTAACACAGTCACGTATGCAAGCTGGAAGGTCGTCCATATTTGTGCAAACAGTTGCCTCGGAGATAGCAGCGTTTGTACTTGTAAGTAACCAAGATAATATCGGTACGAGTGAGCACAGTACGAGAAATTCTTAAATTTCTACCTGCGCTCGCGTCGGACTCGCCGACGACGCCCGATTCCTACAAAAAACCGTTTCCTTTACATTATGTTTACAAGACCTCCGACACCGAGGTCCCTTTTGTGGCCGTCTTCATCCCTACCCATTGCCTTACCTACGACCCTTTTTTTGTCCGCGTGCTTCTCCACAATTATTCAAGTTTGCGAGATTACGTCTCATTAGAACCGTTTTCTGGTAATTTCTAAAACTAAATTATAAGGTTTGGTGTTATTGCATTATGATTCTATTTGAAGTATCTAGGATTGTTATGATTATTTCTGAATTTAACTAAAAACAACAATGCTTATAAAGTTGCAAAGATCCTGATCAATAAAACTGTTACTTGGGTCATTTCTTTTAATGTTCTATTTCACAACACAATTACAAAAATCTATGTCAGAATTATAACAGGATGCTGTGTCAGAAGTTTATATTATGAGGTTCAATGACGTGGTCCATGCTATATAATCGAAAGTGAGCCACGATATCCTCATTTGCATTAATGACGCTCTGTGTATCACAGAAGGCAAAATTTTGCAAACAAATGTAACAAAATTTTATATATTCATAACAATGTGATAAATATGACCAAATTTAGAAACATGGATCCTTGCCAAAATCATTATGTATACACCTCGTAGGCGATGTCACTGAAAACAAAAGTGGTGAATCAGCAAACACACCTACAACAACGCCCCTGGTTTTTAACGCAATGTATTCTGTGAAAATGACCTAAGCTGCCAAGATTTTTTTATTTGTTTGCACTGATCTTGTCATTGGTTTTTTTAGATTCACTTTTTTATTTGAACAGGAAATGATCATCACACAGCACTTCGTATTTACGGATTTGACCAAACGCTAGCGAACAAACATGTTGGACAAAAACATTTTCACACAACATCCTGGAATGAAATACATTATTTATTTGAAAGATAACTACTACTATGTATGTGATAGTATTTATGTAAATATATTCTTTGAAGAAAGTAGCAAGGTCATTGACGTTGCTAGTAGAATTAAGTAGCTTACTTACAGTAAACTAAAAAAATAATAATAATAAAACCCTACGCTAATTACAACTAACTAAAATCAAACTAAAATATGTCGTCAAAAAACTCTTCCACATCGCTGTCGACTGGTAATGTGAGTAGCTTACTTATTTTATTTTAACAGAGATTCGAGTCCTATTTATACTATTCGCTAAATGAAATCAATGCAAAATCAACCACTGGAGTGATAATCGCAATCTAATATAATCACGTGAAAAGTAACGCGCTTAAAATACAGATAATATTTTTGTTAAAAAAATAACCATCTTCCAGTATTATCATTTTGTTGGCGCCAAATATCATAACAAGCCCAATAGAACTAGCAATTAATAAGGGAGTTTTTTTATCCATTTCTGCTTTTATATCATTACGGACATCTGCTGCATTATTTGATTTTTACTTTAGGAATTCTTGTATTTAGCACGATATTTTATTCGTGTTTAATATGTCAACAGAATGGTTGTGTCACCCCACTGACCTTGTATGGGCAAACATCTTTATCAGCTTTCCACTAGTCGCTAGCTCACATTTAGATTGACGACTGACTATATTTTTCAATAATTTCATAGTGATCGATTTTTACTAAAATAAACTTGTTTTAAATTCTTAATACTAACGTTTCATCTAATTTTTAAATTATTATCATATTGGTTATCTAGATCGCTTACTAACTTTACTATTTATTGTAAATAAATCCCATATTTTAATAGAGTTGACAATACGAGATTAAGGTGGAATGCAGCTTCTATTAATAGCCATCAGGGGAGAACAAGTCGTAAAGGTTAAAAGCAAATACGTGAACTATTTAGTTTCGGTCCTCAAAATATATCTCGAACCAAACTAAGAGCATCAGTCGCCGTGACAGTTTAGTGATCCTTTATTAGAAAATAAATGAAAAAAAGTTTCGTTTTGGTTCTGTCTTATAAATGAACCGTTTCAGAAGATGGTTCGAGTCATCGACAGATGATGTTACTTAGCAGAGATTCCCACGACAGCCTGCAGCCAGTTTGCGAGCCGGCTAATGAGCAGCCGATGGGATTACACGTAGTCTAGTGCAATTTACGCACTAATGCATGACTACAGACAACCGCAAATGTGTCTAATTTTGCACAACACACGCCGTTCTCAGTGGGGCTACTGAGAACTCTAAAATACTAATAATGAGCTCTAGTTGAACCTCCACTTTTCATGTATCGATATAATGTTCCGTGTTAAACACGTTCAGCGAAGTCATTTTCAATTTGCTTTTCACAGCCTTCATGCCAATAAAGAAAATCATCTTCATAAATTCCTGATCATAAGGCTAATGAATAGTAAAATTATTTTTTTCAGCAATTACACTAGTTGCAATGAGCCATTTTTGTTATTTATTTATTTATATAACAGAAACTAGCAAAAAATGTTATCTTTAACTTTCTGATGCTGAGCTGCAGTTGATTCTTCATAAATTTTAATATGCTTATTCATTCTAAGATTATTTAGTTACATTTTAATACTTATTTTTTATTGTTGCCTGAATTAGATATTTCAAAGGGTTTATATTTGGTTACGATTTGCATAATGTATTTTTGTATTGGTATAATGCATTAAAATTTGCATTTCTACGTGATATGTTGTCAAACTGGTTACTTATTCTAATATCGACACTTTCAAATTGATCTTTGAATTCATCATTGTTAGAAACACTATAATTATTGTACCATTGACCATAGTTATCGTCGCCATTTATCGCCAAACGCATAACTGAAACCATGTAGGCATTAATCTTTACTGTAACATTAATTAGCTTCTGACTGACGTTTGTATGATCTGTTTCGCAAATACCACCCACACGCTTATTATTTGCAAAGTTGCCTACTTTCACTTCGGGGACATTTCTGGCATTGACCAACACCGTCTCTGATTGTTTGTACCACTCGAGTGTGCCTATTCAAATCTTAAACTGTGATGTGAGTGTTATTAATTCACTATCTTCGTTATATCAAATTCTCCGGAATGACCAGTTGTACTCGGCGAAGGTTATTATTAGTTTACTTATTTTTTCATTCTAAATTGCGTTGCGTCAAAAGCAAGTTTTGTTTTCTGTAAGGATGGTCCATTCATATTCCCTTTTTGCTTGCATAACAACCATACCCTTGAAGCTGGTAATATTCAAGTTTCTTCTAGGTAGCTTGAAAAAATATACCATTGAAACCAAACTAGTACATATTTCTTCTTCGTGTTTCTTTCAACTTGTTACACGGCGTCTAGGTTGCCAATTTGGTACAGACTTGCATTATAACGGTAATGTAAAACGGGAAATAACTGTGGTCACGAAACGGATGATGTCGTTTTTGTCATTGTCATTTTAGTCTTATCATGATGTTTCAAGGCTGTATATGATACGTATACAGAAATCGGATATGTTGCCTTTGAATAGATAAACACTAATGCTAAGTGATATCTAGGTAATGAGGACACATATGTTAACATAAGTAAACATAATTAATACACGCTTTGTAACGTAGAGTTCGTCTTAACGATGTCCGAATTTGGCAATAAGAGGCCAGTGCAGCTCAAAGCCTCTTTTGGTTTATGTCCCGTACGGTATTTGCAGCGGTTTGTATTCACCGTTATTTTAACTACCGACAAAGCCAGATGGTAATATAATTCATAGGTAGATGGGTAATTTGCTTTCGTACACGCTGTCTTGGGTGTATTAATGTAATCTTCATTACTTGTAACAAACGCACCCACGAGGGAAAGTAATTTATATGATCTAATTAAGTTTTTAATTTATAGTGTCTATAACATGGATAACGTATTTTATTTTATATAGGCTTATATTTTGATAATATAAGTACATTTTAAACCAGAAGCAAGTTTATAACTATGAATGTGTCATCGTGGATTGCTTTGACACAGGTGAAGTCAGCGCTTCTAATAGATAGTATAGTTACATAAGGATAAAATAATCAGCTAAGTTGACGGTAAGGTCATTGTAAGAGACGTAGATTATGATAATGAAATAAAAACATACATAAAAAAATGGTTGCTGATGTGGAAGTTAAAATTGGTGTGTACCGACTAAATTGCCATTTGCAATTACAATTATGTCCCCAATGTCAGTCATTGAATTTTTTTGTACTAGTTCTGAATTAGCTATTTCAAATTTTAAAAACTTAGCAACAAGATCTAATATGTGAGCTGGTATAACATTAATATAAAAATGGTACAAAAATGTTTATCTTTAACACGTCGAGTCAAATCAAAGTCAATCTTTATCAGCAACCTTGTCATATTGATACGACGGTATTATGACGTGGACTTTACCTTATTGATTTACGTCAACGCGTTATGCAAACTGGTTCTTGTAATGGAGACGTTAGTGGGATTTTAAGACTAGATGGTAAATTATCATTTAGCAATTTTCGATACTGGTGTAACTCCGTGACTCATACCATTGTACGTCATAGAATGACTACACATAAACCACTTCTTTATTTTCTTTGGAAATATGCAAATGTCTCGATCGAAATGACGATAGCAAATAATCCTAGGTCCGGCTTAAAACCGGAAAGAATTTTACTATAGGATGATAGCAAAGCAAAGATTACTCAATAAATAGATACAAAAATATCTTTTAAACCAAATGTTATGGAAAAACGCTACCATAGCGCTAAAGTTCCCTATACTAATCTTATTAGAAATAATGTTCTAATATCGAATAGGAAGCAGGTCTTCTATTAGAGAGAGGGGACAATAGAAATTGGTGCGTTGTTCCCACGGAAGATAAACGTTGATAATTATGGGCCCAAGCTTGCTCCCTGTGGTACTCCGTGACCGTATCGTGTGTAAGTTATGATGTTGGTCTGATCTTAGATAACCTATGACCTGTTATTGAAACCTAAATGGGGAACTACGATGGTGAGCGACGTAAGCGTGTTATATTTTAAAATGGCTTTTATTGTTTCAACTAATTATTTATTTTATTAAATAGTTACTTAATGAAATGCACTTTATTTAAATATTTTTACTTTTATTTCCTATTGAAAAAAAAAGCTCCTGTGTATCAGCACATTACCTAATAAAAATGATTTATTATGCACTTAAGCTCGCTTATGTACATGAACTATGTTATATGTATTTCATTACTTGTTTTGGTGTACAATGAAAAAATAAGAAAACGAATGAAGTTTCAATTTTTGGCCTTTAATTAAATTGTGCTTTTGATTTAAGCTTCTGTGCATAAAACCTTAAAATTAATATAGTAATAAAATAACTTACTTTATTTATTAACTGGCTTTACCGTGCGGATGAGAGTACATTATATCTATAGAGATGTATTGCAAATTCAAGTCACGCGACCGTTGCTCTCTGAATCAGACAGATTACTCGTAAAGATCGTATGATATTTTACCTGCACAACTTGTTAATAATAGTTTGCCTCAGGCGCCGTAACATCTGTTCGGGGGCTCACCTTTGTATGAGGGGGTCCATTGAATGGACTCTTTGATTCGGCTTCTTTGATATCGTCTGCAAATATTTTTATTATTCCAGCATAGCCAGCTGTGTTTATTGACACTTTAATATTTCTACCAATAAAAATGCTATTTTTAGTACAAGATATAAATATCCTTCATGTCAGCTCGCAATTTTAAATTTATTTTTCTTGTTGCAGAAGTGCAAGACGTGGGATGTTTCAACACTGATGACGTCTTTATTATAAAGGTAAGGCTAATATAAAATACTTTCTTAACTGCACTATTAGTAAATGCACCGAATGCAATGAACTTAGCTCAAATGTTACAAAATATATATGCTTCAATATTCGTGATAGATGGCTTGTCTTATAAAACTTCGAGATTCCTGTTCCGTGAAACGGTGTTGCATTTAATCTTGGCGTTTAATTTATAACAGTTTTTAAAATGTTAACAGTTGTTAAATAATAAACTGGTTCATTTCAGTGGCAAACTTCTTAAAATTTAAATTTTTTACTTGTTTAAACTACTCTCTCCTTTCATTTATACGGCATGGATAAATTTAAAGCTAATTTCATTTTATATTTATATTTTGTGTTGTTAAGGCTGGATAATCATGATAATGACGAATAAATAACACGTACAGAGACGTGTATTTGCTGTAATAATTACCCATTTCAATATTTATGCACAAATAGGCTCTATTGTTTTAAAATAACTACATACGATTTGTCATTGACGGCTCGTTTGATACTATTTCAATAGTTTATAGTTCACAATCCGAGGTCAACTGAGTCTAAAGTTCGTTTGCAATTTGTAATTATTACTGTTAGATAGATAAATAGTCATAACATATTTATATGTACTGTCACGTTTAATGGATTACCTACATATTTTTCAATTAAATGTAACCACAATATATTATTTATAAATAATAAATAAGTTAATGAGTATGTACAAACCAATTAATTTATTAATTTTATTTTATATGTAAAGACATGATAAATAACTTCCATCCTCAATGCTTTATACGCTTTTGTATTTTATTGTTTTCAGTTTGTTCTAATTAAATTATTTATTAGATAGAAAAAAAAACAAAAAAAAAATGTTATTTGAATGGAATTACATCATTAATTTGTTTCTCTACAATCAAAGTGAGTCTGAGTTTCGTGTTGCTTTTTCAATTTCAGTTCATTTATTTGTTTACTGATACAAGTAACGTACACGTGTTTTAATGTATTATATAAGTATGGTTTTCCATCGTTATGTGTCACATCAGGATCCAATTATGAACATGGGGCAATTGGGTTTAATCAAACTGTAGATACTTTCGTAATCGGTCTTCAATTGATGACTATTAAAGTGAATTGAATGCGTTTGGGTCTTAGCTTTTGTTGTTCCAGCAGTTCAACCCTTTCTAGTATCTGTTGTATACGATCCTTGTTAAGGTACTAATTTATCACTTGTATTGTTGATACTAATAAGTTTGTCTCTATATGGCTTTATCTCAACTTTTACATCGCCTTAACCTATTTAATTATATTTATCATTTCTAATTTTTGTCCTTCTTCATTGATTACAGTTTCATATCGCTATTACGACTTTTTAATTCTGGTTGCCTCATACAATGCACTTATGGACGCACATCGCATATTTAAACATTTGCACACTCGTGTTTCCTTACGAAACGTTGCTTAAGCCTGTAACTTGAGTCCCAATATGACATCATGCAAGATTCTCTATCGATAGGATAATATGTACTGTTGTTGGTAAGATAACCTCGCCTGCATATCCCTATTTCAAGATATTATCGTGTTTATTTAATAACGAAAGTGCCGATGTATTCTGGAAGATCTGTTTGCAAGATTTATTTGGTACAACAAACGAACTTCAATATAAGCTCTTAAACAGTTTATAGTAATATTTTTAACGTAAATTAGGTTTAAATAAAAAAGGATATTCTGTTGAAAAAATGAATGAAAAAAATGCGTTTCCATCACAATGTCAAATTTTACGAATGACACACAATAAATTAAACATACCTAAATGCGTCGTATGTTTACAAGAAATTTTAAGATAGTCAATGAGTTCATCTGAGATAATGCACAAACGTGATGACTTAACAAGCTATTCTCAAAACTTGCTTCCAACATGAAATACGGGTTTTTCTGAACATTGCATATTACCTTCATCTTAGTGTTAGTGCTGGTAATTCTAGTAAACAACAGTGACTCAGGTCAAATTCATTTTATAATAGGTAATCATAAAAAGTATGACGTAAGTTATATAATCTTTGAATTTCTAGTCCTATCTACTAGTAGTTTTTCTACATGCTCGTACTTAAAGGCATATTCTAAATACTCAATGGCGTCATACAGATTAACGAATCTTATCTACCAGTTGATAACAGTGCTTTTGGAGGCCAAAATTCCCTGCCAGGAATGTTTGCGCAAAAACAACCGCCGATGTTTTAAACTTTAGTGGAACGGTATACTAGTGTTCTCGAATTTCGATGCTTGAGCCATGCAAAAAAAAAAGCTCCACTTAATGTGCCCGCTTTGGTATTTTTTGCGGCGCTTGCTTTTGCTATATAATAGACTGTCGTCCATTGGTGTCTTTCGAATTGTGTCAAACTTTTGCTTAAATTGCAAAAAACATTCTCATTTTTTTTGTTATTAGCAGTTTATTATTATTTCTATCTTGCGATGAAACTTGATTTTATAGAGAAAATACAAGTCCGGTTTGATGAGGATGTTTTCCTGGAAGCGGTGCCTGACTACCGGTGTTGTGTGATTAATATTAATTAAAGCTTCAGATTGCCATCTGCATAATAATTTCAGAAGCGTCGGCAACCGATTAATTATTATAATTACAACAGGTCATCTATATAGACTATACATTAATTGTTAACAGATAGAATTGTTTAAGCTAGAACACCTATAATATCAGCATCTTCTTTCTCTTCTCACAATTGGTACCAGCCACGACTTTTGCTTCTATTTACTTCTGATAAGTATTTATTAATAGTAGTAGTAGACCGGCTTTTATTTCACACATTTGTAAAATATCATATTTCTAATGAATGTTTACTAAGCTGTATATTGGCTTCTTCTTCCGTAAATACTCCCAAGTTAACATTAGTAATTCGTGTAGTTTTTCAAGTGACATCGACTTCCAGTGCGTGTATCGACACATCAGCCTCATTTACTAATGCATTAGCACACAATGCTTAGTGAATGTGTTTTCCATATTCACTTACACTTTTCTTCAAGACGAAAGTAATAAATTGTAACCTCAATACCTATGTATGAGTAGAAAATTGTAATTTGTACTTACACTAAGTAGTAGTCATCCAAACACTTTTATGTAATAATATAGTTCAGTTATAATATCTACTAGTGTTTCAAACTTGATTCAAAACTTTAAATGTAAGCTGCATTTTGTGAATAGCCAGTAAGGAACGCTGACACCTGAGATATAGGATTTATCTCCTAGTTTAGGTGTCAGAAGGCACACGGTTTACTGCATGCTCTATCACATAGCCTAATCACGGAAAAGGATTATGTCAATATAGCAAATGTATATTTCGCTCCATCTGTATTAGGATTGTATGAATAAATTATTATTATTATTACTATACTTCATATTTTTTTAACTTATTGTTGATAATCTTTTGTCTGTGCTGATAGTAAGCGATGATGAAGTATGCTTGCTTAGAAGTAGGTATGTAGCTAGTACAGGTGAGTTTACACGTTTGTAGGGCAAAGGTTATCTCTTGCTTTCCAGTATTTGTTTCTGCTGTAGTTTTAAAATTGTTTTTTTTTTGGATCAACAAAAGTGCTGTAGGCAAACGTAGCGATTATAGTTTATTATGCAGATATAAAAATTAATAACACATTATCTTACTTAGTAGGTTAGTAAAAATTTATTTATAAAAAACAGAATTAATCAGACGAATCTAGAAGTGACACGACTATCGTATGATGTTACTATAAATATCCGAATTGTTTAATTTTTACTTGGAGATAAAAATTTGACACTTCTATTTTATCTATAATTGGAAACGATAAGACCAAAGTTCAAGACACTTTAATCAATAAATTGTTTTTCAGACCCTTTAAATATTTTTTGTTTGTTAGCTAAAATAGACTGATTTAGAATACTCGAAAAAAACTGTCGGTATATACCGTATATACGACGTCAGTAATGATTTAGTCGTACTACATTTCGAGACTGCTGTTATTTCAACCAGGACAACGCTAGGATGATGATGAATTTAAAATAAGCAAGTTTAGTAAATCTGTTTGATAAAAAAGTAGATTCTTTGACGTGGTCTCATAAATACTCTAAAGTTATGTGATATTAAAACAAACATGTACAGGCACCGGGCCACGGGAAAATTTTAAAAAGTAATTGCTACCAGGGTAGCAATTACTTTTTAAAATTTCCAGGGAGTGGAAATGCCAACTGAAGGACCCAGGTGGGTTTTAGGCCACTCTCTACGGACGCGTAGCTTCATAGACGCGTGTTCGTCATTATACGCTTGGAGGCGTACACCAAGCGTATAATGACGAACACGCGCTTAGCTTATATTCAAAACTATAAAACTCTGTTGACGAAGCGGCAACGTCGCTCGTGCCGTCGAATCGTCTAATGACGAATACGCGTCTTCGAAGCTACGCGTCCGTAGATTTTATTCATTAAAAATCTGACACCCTCTCACTGCACCCTGGATCGGGAGAAGTAATTTGATGGTTTCCTGGCTTATAAAATAATAACTGTATAATTTACTTATAGGCACTCGAAAGAGTGATCTCAGATTTTATGCAGTATTTAATATAGTTTTGATTTTTAATAACAATCCGTTTATTCATAACTTATCAGCTCAACGGGGTTAGTTAGGTTCAAATTGCTCTGATATCGGTGACAAGGTAACGTTAAATCGTGAAGGTTCTTTGGATTTTATTGCTGTAGACGATTGATAGGATTTATTATAAATAGAATGAAATGATTTTGCAGAAAACGTAGTAGGTATGGTTACTGGTGATTATAACGCTACAGTGCTCTCGGCACAAAAACTGTTAATTAAAAAATGTTGAACAGAAAATCCTAAGATCAACATAACATAATGCAGTGATCTGCTAACTATACTGTATAAAAATAAAATAAAGTAAAGATATCCCAAAGTAAATAAAAAGAACAATGACACCGTGACTGATGACGTCACAGATCTACAAGTACATTAAGTAACTATCTGCTTAAATAAACATCATAATCTTGCACGTTCAATTACCCTTGTACATAATATCATTGTATAAAAACTTGTTTTTCATTTATGTTCTTAAATTCTTACGAATGACATTAACCTGCTTTGACAACGTAAACTAATATTTGAACAAAGAATCGAGCAAAAAAAAAAAGAAAAATTCAATATTATTATTATGTAAATTAATTGCTACAGAGTGCAATTTATCATTTTTGATTGCTATTGATTAAAGAGTTTTGTCGGTTGTAAATTATACGTTGTTCAATCAGGTCAATATAATGA
Source organism: Mythimna ferrago (assembly GCA_910589285.2). Classification (NCBI taxonomy): domain Eukaryota; kingdom Metazoa; phylum Arthropoda; class Insecta; order Lepidoptera; family Noctuidae; genus Mythimna; species Mythimna ferrago. The sequence goes on from OU342674.1 coordinate 31,140,794, forward strand.
GTGTTAATTAATAAAAGTAATTATTGAAAGAACTTCTGTAATATTTTGTTATCTTTGTAAGCGGAATGTAGGTGCTAATACCTGTAATCCTGATATTATGGTCCCTTAATCGCGGTACTATAGATACAGTTAGTCCATGGTAACAGTTCTACTTTTACAACCTTTAAAGTTTTGTAGACATTATTCTACAGATTAAATTTTTTTTTATGAGAAATTACTGCCGCATATTATATTATGTGACGCCTGTCAGTAGGAATTTTTAGTTAGTCGCCGGAGTGGACCATACAGTGTGTGAGTAAATTACAATTTGAATCTTTGGTCATTATGATTTTATTCACCGTATTTATTTATCATTTACATTTTTAAGTCATGTAAAAAAATAGAAGTTCACCGATATCGAGAACAGGGTCCAAATTACCGGCTATTAGGGCTCCAAAGAAAGAAACCTCATCACAATAGGAACTGTATCCTGCACTACTTTCGATATCATTCCGTTGATCCAGTCGTCCAATGGAGCTTCTTCTTTTTTGATGCAAGTCGAGACGATTATTAGTACAACGATTGCTGAGTCCACATCCCACATATCGACAACCTCAAGAGCCAAGTCAATATAGATATCTACTAGATTTACTCTGATGTGATTATCACAATACGTTAACAGCGTGTTATTATAATATTGACTTTACGTCATCATATTTGCAATAGAAATGTAAATTACAATTATCTTTTTGCAAAACATGTGATATTTCACACAGACGCTGTCATTTTCGTTAAAAATGTTGGTAGTATCGGATAACCTTGAATAATTTAGGTGGAAGAAATTCGACCTTCAATGATTAGATAAGACTTTGTTTAATTAAATAATTCCTCACGTTTAATTTAGTTACATAGTTATCTGTCTGCTCTTTACAATTGTTTAAAAGACAAATATTTTTGCGAACAGATAAATATTTTTTCAACGTCTGGATCTGGATTCTGTAAATAAGAGTTCATTGCTTACCGAAGAGACAAAATATGCTAACTTTCATAATTGTATTAGGAGCTAGCATTTAACCCTCGGCTTCGCCCGCGTACCTAAAATATAGCCTATGTCACTCAGGAATAAAGCAGCTTTGTATCGGGGAAAAAATTTTATGCGAGTTTAAATGTTAGTAAAAGCATACATGATACAGAAATAATTTCTAGCGTGAGTCAACAATTTAGTAAAAAAAAATGTTAAAGTAGTTCATTTAACGTTGTATCTACTACTTTATTTACTTCTTTTTTTTAGCCAAGTTTTCCTTTTATACAAGTCAAGCCAATTGTCTCGCCAATTTTTTTCGTTTTTTCTCGTGTCTCAGTTTTGTAGGTACTCTTTTTGTTGGTCAATGTGCAAGAAACAAAAAAAAAGGAAAAAACAAATGCAAGTCATTGAGCGTGTTCTGTCACTATTTAGGAGGTTTCCTCTTGACACAAACCTACTGACACGTAAACAATAATTGTAGTAAAACACGCATGGTTAACGTTTAATGTTTTGGTTCTAATTTTGTAACTTAATACAACCGTGGCGGTTAAAGTTTCTAACTTCCGTGGTTTGCAAAAACAAGTTATTTTTTTTTAAACAGATTTCTTGTTAGGTTATCTGGTTAAATGGTTATGTCAGTATCTTAATATCTACGATTGATTGACCATGAAATATTGCAAATTGCATAAACCAGAAGTATCGAATAACGGCCTTACAGTTTACCATCCTTATGCTGGTTTTAATAAATATATGCTCATTAACTCTTCTGTCATAGCGCTTTCCAAGGCCCAGGATGTTAGAAAGGTCATATATGTTTTTTTTATTACCGACTTATTCTCCGATAATCGAAAAGCTAATTTTTGTAATTACCGACTTATTGCCCGGGGACGTTTTCCTAGAAAAGTATTATAAAAATCAAAAAATTCATATAGGGTACTTACCCGGTTTTGTTTCTGGTTTTGTTTTGAATAAGAGGCGAGTACTTCAATTACTGGGTAATCACACACACCTATCATAACCTATCATAATTTTATATAAGACATAAATAATCCGCAATCAGGTGGCGCTAAAACACTCGGCAAACCACCTGCCGTGTCGACTCATCCTCAGCTGTACCCATTTGGGACGCATCCAAACAGCTGTTTCATTAGTGTACAACCATAATCACGGTCATTGACTGAATAAAATATCAAGTTCAGCATATTATTAAAAAGCGATAGCGGTTTAACTTTTAATCCAGGTGTTTTGGCTCAGCTGGTCTGTTATGTGAAGTTAGCTGGGAGTGAGAGAATGAGCTGGCAATCCCTAGCAATTAGCTGGATTGGCTACTCACTTTTAGCTAAAACTTTTAAGAGAGATATTTGTACAAAATAAACCTGCCAATCGAATTTTGATCACAGTGGCCATCGTAACGGAGATTAGCCAAGAACTCAGGAGAAATTACCGTTCGCGCACAGGTAGAGCTTTTTTTAAATCTCGTAATCCGATAGGACGGCAATCAGGCAACACGATTAGAGAAATAAGTGCAAGACAGAAGGGTTTATATGCTTGCCGAGGTACGAGAGTGTCATACCACCGACTTCTAAACTCGGGGTTGCTACTAAGTACTACTTTTGTCCATCCCGAAAATCGATGGAGGCCCTCATGTTCAGCAGTCACAGAAGTCCAGTTAAGTTCCGTTATCTTCCTGCCTTTGTCTCCTTTACTTGGGGTTGGCACAACACGTTTTTATCTTCCATTCTGTCCTGTCCAGCCGTCATGGTATCGCCGCCTCCCCTTTCTTTCATTTTTTCATTGGTCTCTCTCTCCATGAAATTTCTGAAATAAAATAGCGTTACTGTGAAGGCAGTCCCTTCTTTGTTTACCTATCTACTACACGTATTATTCACATGAATCTACTTTTGTTTTGTGTCCATCAATGATTGTGACATATACATACACTGCTCACCAGTTTATAGCCTATTCTTCTCAGAACGATGTTCCCACCATTTCTCAGTATGGAAAGAACACTAAAACAAACAAATTCATTGAACCGATTGCTCAAGAGGAAAAATAAACGGGTTATAGGGCAATCTTTAAAGATACGTAGGTAGGTACGAGTAAGTACTGAGAATATGTCAAGGTTTGTTTCTGATAAATCTGTCTTTACAAGTTATAATGCATTTGGAAAAGTACAAGTATTGCCGTAAAAACCCTTCGTATCACATGTCGAGTTGTGGTGGAAAAACCTAAAGTTATTTGCAGTCTTACACAATTTGGTATTTTAGAGACCACAGCAAAAGTAGAACGAAGGTCAGTGCATTCATCTGTTCAATGTAATTTTTTATTAATACCATTAAAATTGAAACTAAGTATTCGGTATTCATCTTCATCTTTAAAAGTTCTTGTTCTTATTTGTAGTTGGACGAAGGTCATTATTGCATTCATTTATTTGCTCTGTTATTGATTCATCTGTTCAATACAATTTTTAATTCATAACATATAAGTGAAACTGAGTTTGGTATTTAACTTAATCGTTTTGTAGTTCTTGTTCTTATTTTCATCTCCTGTCTGTTCATATTATTTGGAGTCGGGTCTTCTCACATTTTGTACCAGGGCCAATCTATCTTAGGTTATCAGTTCGAGCAATTGGGTTAACATCATTGACAAATTTAATAAAAACAAAATGTCTATAAATTCGATGCTACATAATTTTTGTCTTCTCTTTCGCTTCATAGAATTATAATGCTCTGTGTAACATCGTTATAATAATTTATACTTTTTAATACAATTTTCACAATCATTATATTAAAATTGAAACTAAGTATTCGGTATTCAACTTCATCATTTATAAGTTCTTCTTCTTCTTCTTTGTCCTCTTATATCCCTATTTTTTGGTAGTCTCGTCTCCTCAATATTTGGTACCAGGATATTCAGCACTAGGTTGTCGATTCTAGCAATTAGGCTCACATAATTGAATTAAAAAAAAGAAACTTGTGTATAAATTCGATGGTATATTATTTTTTTCTTGCCTCTTTTGCTTCATAGAATTATAATGCGCTGTATAACATCGCTATAATAATTATGAAACTGGCAGGAAGTTTGACGCAGATCAACAAAAAAATGTATGAATCAAGTTTTTTCTTTACCATTTTATAACCTACGCAGGTTTAATAGCTAGTAATATCGTAATTTTAATATTATACTGATAATAGTGTAGGACTACAAAGATGGGGAGATTATGCGTAGTAAACAAATGTATTAGTTTGAAAGCAATGTAAGCACACGTGCATATGATAAGGCCTAAGATAATACCTGAGATTTTTAAGAGTATATATTATGTGAATTGAGTGAGAGGAGAGGAGAGAGGATAATGGAAAGGAACAGTATCTTATAGGCGAAAAAACTCCAGAATATTAATCATATTTGGGGATTTTAAGGCTGCTGCTGTGCCGTAGATAAGATATAGCTTTTTTAGAGTTAGAATTTATTTTCAGAAGCCCCCAGTAACTCTAAGTTTCGGCAAGCGACTGTTAAGGGTCAGTTAAGTCACATCTTTGGTCAAATTCCGCACAAAATTTTTGGAGAACCATTTCTATAAAACATAGTACCTACTAATGAAGATCAGTTTGCAATGAAACTAATTAAAATCTTCGAAACTCTTTTTACTGAACTCATAAAAATACTCGTAGATTGAAATGAGTCTATGTCACCAAATAAAAAAATAGCTGCCTAGGCACTACGCAAAATCTAAATCGGACTTCATCTAAATCCAAACAATAGTTTCCGTCAGTTAATTGTTTCGTCTTAAATACCAGTCTGTATTTCTAGCATTCCTACTGATTCCTAGTCTATGAGGCGTCTCCTAGTCTCATATAACTATGTCTTGGCTTGGGGCCAATTCTCGTACACTGCTCGAGTCTTCGGTTCACCGTAATGTTGCACGTAATTTTATTATCTCAGCTGGTCTAGTGATAGTGACCTAGTGTGGTAGTGAACTCATTTTTCTTTTCTTTTAAGAGTATTAATAATTTGTTTGCTTTAACACATGGTACTTTTAATCTTAGAATTGTAATCTTACACGTTTCGCCATTTACTGATAATATTATTAAAACAATTGTTAATAATAGGGATAAGTGAGAAATGTGTGACTATAATGTTGTGTGACCAGATAATAACTTAGGTACATTATACTATTTTGTTTACTAGATAGTTTTTAGATCTGAAGAAAAGTTGAATTGTATTTTAAGATTAGGTTCAATATTGATTGTGTCGAATATAAGGGAAACCTTAGTTCTGCTACTAAAACTGTAGCCTAGACTCCGGGGATGTTCGAAAGAGTTACTGTGTGGTTTTAGTCGGTAAAAGTCTGACAAGGCGGGAAAACTTATTTTTCGATTTTTTGCCTTAAAAAAGGCATTTCTAAGATATGGCTTATGAAGTTATCAAACAGCAGTAACAGGAGGTAGGTATACCTAAATATAAAGATAGCCATATAAAAAGCTCAGAACAAATGCTCAAAAATCAGTTATCTTACGCTTGCTACTGGCTCTTTTATCTCAAAGGGCATTGTGACAAGCAGATGACATTTCAGGCGGCCATTTTAGTTTTATTAACACAACTTTTATTCGAAATCTTATCCATATGTACCAACACCTGCTTATCTTGTATTTTTTTCACGTCTGTTATGTCTGATCTTAAAAGTTCAGCTTTTCAATTATACAATCCTATTATCTTTTAATAATTGTTTTCATACGCATAATCGTATGATATCGCAGTTTTTTACCTAATTTATAACTTTAAGATGTATGTAATTGAGAATAACCCTGTATAACCTGTAATTTGACAGCAAAAAGTCAAGGCTTCCGAATCAAATTGTGAATAAGGATGTGGCGACTAATTTTGAAATATCGACTATCGATGTTACTGATAACTATTATTTATTTATCCTCATTCTGCCTGTTACTATTTATTTACTTATATTTAGTTAAAAACTAAACTAACCTGACCTAGCTCATTATCATTTCAGTCGAAAGACGTCCACTGTCGGACATAGACCTCTCCCAACTGTCGCCACGACGAACGGTCCTGTGCGTCACGCATCCATCGGATTCCCGTAAACCTCACCGGGTCATCGGTCCATTCCGTGAGATGCCATCCAAGACTGTTTCTTTCATTCCAGAACCTAGCTAAATAATAATATTAATATAATTATAAATTTTATTTTTCTGTCATGTCATAGGTCGCAAATGGCATAAGGTTTATTGCTGATATTATTAATTGCCTGCAGAGTTTACACGAGTTTATTATAGAATCAAAGTTCACTGAGGTACCGAGACAAAAACCTTGTTGTTGCCTTGAACTACGAATGACGTTGTAAAGGTAGCCTTTCCAACTGATTATGTGATGCAATATTATTAATTTGTAGAACCCAAAGCGTAAACTCATCGACATATGTGTCCTGCTCATCCTAACCTACGGTGCTCAGATCAGGACTCTCACCCAACTACAAAATTTTCGTCTTGGGGTTTACCAGAGAGCTATGGAGTGTAGCATTCTGGGCATAAAAAGACCAGACCGAATACGAAATGAAATGTTGCGCTCCGTAACTGGTATAATAGACTTGGGCAAAAAGGCTGCCAAGCTCAAATGGGATTGGGCAGGTCATATCAGTCGCATATACTGGGACCGCTGGGCAAGCGTCGCCATACTGTGGGTTCCTACAGAGGGAAAGCGCCGTCGCGACCGGCCTATAAAGAGGTGGTGGGATGATTTGGACGCGTCCTGCGAGCACTGGTTAGAGACGGCCCAGGAGAAGAAAGTTTGGAAAGACTTGGAGGAGGCTTTTGCCTAGCAGTGGGACAGTGGTAGCTAGTAAAAAAAGAACCCAAAGATCATAAAATAGAAGAGATCATAAAATAAAAGAATCCCGTTAGTAACACATTGACTCAATGAATTATCAAATCTCATTTCCTAAGTAATCGATTACCTTCTATATATTCTTGACCTCTATGAAATCATTATCTTGTTTGTGCCATATCATATAACAGTGAATAAAGTTTAGCAATTGTGATATGAGTTTTGGTTTACAAACAGCCTTGTTTACGCAGATCCTAACAGGCGCCGCCGCCCCTATACCGTTTATATCTATGAATAATATATTAAATGTGTTGATCCGAAATATGGAATACATTTGTGACGTTTCTTTCGAAAATAAACATTACACACGACATATCTAATTTATCGAGCATGTTCCATTTAAAAAATGCAGCTCTAGTGATCGTTTTGGTTTGAAGTACGTCAATGCTAGCAGAATATTGACCTGGTCGTCTAAAGAGTCGTCTGATGCTGTTTAAAAATATCTTAAGGTCATACACAATTGTACATTAGGTACAACCACTAAGAATTGAGAAATTTACAATTAATACTTCACCCGTGTATTATATTTGTATTTTGTATTTGTAATTGTTTCAAAAAAATTTTGCAACATAGTTGGCATAAAAATATACTTAACAAAATGAAAAAACTAGGGATGCTACTTAATATTATCAATAAGACTATACAAGCCTAAAATGTAAACAACCGGCAAAAGCAAAAGGGTAACTACTATGATTTTTTTTAAATTAATTTGTCTACTTATTTACGTTACATGTCGATATTTGAGCCAAAAATATTCATGTGTGTCCTAAATTTCAACTCAGTGTCTAGTAGATTCGAAGCAAATTGATTGTAACAGACAAGATTTCAAAGAAGAGATATAGAAATCCTAATAAAGTTTCTGATCTTTCATTCGGACGTTCCTCCTAAAACACGATATCTCTATTTTCACCAATTTCTAAAGACATTAACGTTCTGTTTATTTGAACAAGAAAACGTATGAAGATCAAATCGGGCGTGTGAGCATTACTCTCTTAATTCGCGAGCAAACACGAAGATTGATGAAAGTGAATTCGTTTCAACGTACAGTCAGTCAGTACTCGTCAGTTTAATAAAGTGGCACTCGATCAGCAAGTGACGTCAGAGGCGTGGTGGAGGTTGTTAGCAAATTGACAGGTGTACACAACCATTGACAAGTATTTTATCATGCGTATATAGGCCAGTATTGAGGCCAGGATACGAGGTTTTTTAGTTCATGTATATGATATAGGTAAGGCTCTGTGTACCTCCTAATTTACCACACAGACTTTGGATTAGAAATAACCTATTTTCTAAAATGACTTGCTTAGTTTGTCAACATAAAAAGTACCTTTATCTTTTACGACATGAAAATTATCCTCCATTTTACTGTAAACAAAACAACTATAGATTTTCTTAAGTACTAATAAAATGGCTGTTTTTGGCATCCCTCGGATTCATAAAAACGTCTTATTCCGTCAACAATGAAAAAGATAATTCCTCTAACGGCTTTTTAAATATTTTACTGACAGATCCATAAATAGAAGAAAGTGTTAAGCTATAAATTAACTGTAATGACCATTTTACACCTTGCATCGCAGTCCATTTTCATTACTGTGGATACGACCGGGGAAATTATGGTGTCCGCGTTTATTCTCGTCATTGATGACTTGATGAGACTCGGGTGCACTCGGCAATTTCCGGAGACATTCGCTTTAATGATAACTCTGCGTAAATTCATGGTTACAAGCTGGTCACGACTGCACTTGTTTGTGCGAAGCTTTCTTCGAATGAGAGATATGTGACAGATATATCCTTCTGTTTTGAAAATAGATATAGGAACGTGACGCGTGTGTCATTTTAAAATATAATTTAAGATATTTCATTCAATTAGATACAGATATAGGATCCGTATGAAATACAGGTTGAAACGAGATAATTAAATCGGGGTCAATGTCTTCAGCTCCATATTGATAGCGCTATTAATAGCCGTGACTTTACAAATTACTGGATCGACCTTAATTTGATTTATAGATAACGCGTAAATAGGAAAACCATACAAGAAATGTCTTTGACCTACTTTCCTCCTTGCTAATCAAACAAGCTGCAATGAAACAATAGAACATCAAATGTTTTCAAAATAACATTGATAATAAATGATAATAATAATAAATAATAATAATATCATTTATTTGCTTGAAATATGGATAATAAAGAGTATAGCAAAAAAATCGAATAAATGAGGTAGCTACAATCAAGGCTTGCAATAAAGGTGTAGAAGGACAAAACTTACTTAGTGACCCAAATGAACCGCTAATAGAAACTGATCCACTAATTCAAATCCCATTACCGATATCCATGTTAATCTTTGGTTTAATTGTCTTAACAATAACTGGGTAACTAGGTTAAGATTCTAGTCAAATCATTCAACGATGGTGCACGTGGTTCGAAACAATTAGCTCTTAGAAAATTGTAATTTTCTTTACCGCACTTGGCGTCAGTCCAGTTAGAATATTGTCTCCCTCACCTTGTACCGCAAATAAAATATGACTTTTCTCTTCAATTACAATGAAATCTTCTTAGCGTACGCCGGCTGATTGTTCGTAATAAGTGGTTTTGTTAACAGTAATGTGCATATTGTTACATGTGTGGTTGAGTGAGCGACTTGCGTCAGCCTGTTGACTTGCATTATCTTTGACTTTCGTGATTCTGTGATAGTCATTTGCTTCCATTTCGTTCTGTTTTGTACAAATGAGACTGTTTACTACATGATTGTAGGTTTGTCCATTTAATAGAAGCGGATTCGTGGGCTAGCATTGCTGGCATGTTTCTTAATATTTCATGATTTTCTTAGTGATTTCTTTCCTTGGTTATAGAACTGAGATTTAGAAGGACTTTAGTAGAACCTTTATAGATATAAAAAATGTTGATTAATTCTTAACTGATGTGTAAATAGCAAACTATGATTATTTCTGAATTACTATCTGTTAAAATGTCAACTTCTGCAGGTAAAGTCAATTTATAAAGAACGAAAAAATAAAACTTGCTTTTATTTTCCTTATCCTTATTCTAATTAATGTTCACACTTCAATAAGCATGTTCGTATTGTAATTACAAAAGTAATCGCTAAGTACAATCAGAGTAATGAGGCTCGCCCAAGCGGTAATGACCGGGCCACGAACTACACGTTTACACTGCATTTACTTTACTTACATAATTTTAATATTAACTTCCAACATGACGGTTTCATGTAAATTTATATTCATTATGTAACAGATTATTACCAGGCACTTGGACATGACATTTATCAGATTATACTGAAAGGGACTTTTATGAAAGTTGTGCGATCGCTCAGTGAACTATACTTAGTTTATAATCAGTTAATGGATTGACTTTCTCGGGTGACACTTTATTCCTAGCTTCAGTAGCACTTTCATATTATAGATAAATAGTTCTATAGTGAAATCTTTTGTGCAAACTGATATCAATAAACACTTTATCATGACATAGATTCTCTAGTATATCTTTCTTTTCGGAATAGTCTTGTAAGTTGAAAAAGTTATGAGCTTCCTTGGAAATAGACCTTCATAAATCGTCACCCACCATGCTAACTGTCGTAAATAGCAATTGATATTTTTCCAGGGCGACCGTTTTTCGATCGGGCGTTAAAATCATATTCCTGTAGTTGCGTTGGCTGTAGCTTTATTAATGAATTAATAAGTTTTTTTTTTATATTAATCTTGGCATATTCTTTTAGTTAGTAGTGGTCCTAAAGCCCTAAACTACGAAGATAGAGAGATTTAATTTCGATCTATTTTAATTTAACTGACATTTTAATTATATAATTTTTTTACCATTTGACATCTTTAGTTGTAAATTCTTGACATTTTTAACTGTATAACTTCTTCTATCTTGACATTTGGACATTTTAATCATTACATTTTTTTTTACCAGTTGACATTTTTAATGGTATTGTGGTACTTTGACATTTTAATTGTATAATTTCTATCTTGACATTTTAATCAGTACATTTTTTACTAGGTGAAATTTTTAATTGTATAGTGACTACCTTGACATTTTTAACGGTATAGTTTTTAACTTGATATTATTATTTGTATAGCATCTGTGTCGACATCATTTGTTTTAAATTATTATTGAAAAATTTAATTTATCTAATTGGAAACTGTTATAATATAATTTATTGCGTTTGCGTCTTAAAATTATGTGACATTTTTGCACACCACAACAATGGTTGAATATGACGGACAATGTTTGTAACTACCAGCTAATTTATTTATATTCATATTCTAGCAAAATAAATGATTATTATTATTATAAGGTGGCAAGGATATTTTTTCCCTTCTTTTACACTTCCGCAAAACGAAATACTTGAATATCTTCTAAACGGTAAACGATACAGATATGATGATTAGAGAGAACTTATTCAAAATAATGTTATGAACACGTTGGTGATATCAGTGTAGATACGCCAGTTTGTGAGATACGACACTTAGTGGGGAGGGCGACGAAATATGAAGCTTACAGTTGGATTTTAAGAAACAAAAGTTTATTCCACTTATCAGATATAGGCTGTTGAGTCGGCTGTTGTAATATTACATGCCTCGTAAAACTAGCGAACACGTGTGTATATGAATGGACTTGAATATTCATTTACGAATTTGAATGATAAGAATTAATTACTATAACAATTAAGTGAAGCAACGTGAGAATCGCAATGCAACCATGAACTTGATGCTCAGTTATGAATTGCAAATTATTGGCTATTTCTCGTAATGACACTGCGCTCTGATAGGCCGGTGTACGTACGGGAACTCTCGGGCATGCTCGGGCTTTTATGACAGCATGCGCAGACGCATAAAACCGTTGGCATTAATGCGGAAAAGTGGCCGATTGGGTGTTTTATTGCTTCTAAGAAACCCTAGGGATTATTGCACTCTCCTTTGTACTTGCGTCTTGCACAGGTTTAATTCAGATTGAAAATATACGATTCGAAACCATGTTATTGGGAACTATCAAATTCTATTTTCGTAATTCAGCTGTAGCTTTACTATGGATATTTCAGGAACGATTCGGAAATGGAAATTGTTATGATGGTAGATCGATCTCAACATAATATCGATCTAACTTTTTATCACCCAAAAGTCATACATCTCGTGTGGTTTTCTCATATGTATATTTCTTAGAATCACTGAAAGTTATTTACTAATAACAGTGACACAGGGTTACGCGGCAGACATTCAGTTAAAACCGCTCATGTTTTTAAAGGCTCAAATGCTTCATTTCTTCGCAATTCATTAAACTTATCAAACAACATTGTTTCGAATGCGACTGTTTACAAACTGTCTGATTAATGAAACAGTCAATACGCGCCTGAAAAATGTACCTGCGACGCCTATTGTGATACTTTCACATATTGCGAAAACATGCGATACCCCACTTAGTGGAACGACGGTACTTTTGCATTGAGCTCGTGGAGTTTTGCAATTGCCCTGTTTTTATTGTAGGTATTCACTGCAACATTTTATGCAACTTCTTAATAAAGGATGTGATCAATAAATTAAGCCATAACTTTATATTTATTGAACCTCTTCGAATTTTTAATGAATTGTTATTCCCAGTCAGCCGCGAATATATATTATTAACATCAGCCAGCAGCTTCGCCCGTGCGAAAGTAGCTTTCAAATACAAACTTTAGATCCCCTTAGGGGGTGAATTTAGAAAAATCCTTTTATATACTTTGTATATATAATAAAAGGTACAACTTTGAAAAATTTAAACGTTCTAGTTCCAAGGGTTTGGGGTAGGCGTTGATGAGTTAGTGAGTCGGACATTCGGGTTTATTCGTACAGATTCGTTGATTTTCGGAACGATCAAGTAAATAGAGAGTAGAGTAACTGTACTGTAGTGTCAGTGGTACGCAAGGAGTTCAAATAAGCTGTTAATACGTTAGCAGATTCGCGCAAATCATGGTGATATACAATCTATTTCCTGGAACGCTTATAGTAATGGTAAGGAAATCGCAGGTCTCTGTTGCGTCGGTACATTTATCTCACAATTTATTGGCTGCTAGCCCACGCGCCCGTTTAATGGATAAACTTGTAACTAACGTAAATATATCTTGAGGTTCAAGTGCATAAAAACTAAATATTTATAGGTGGAGGTGAGATAATCATTATGTTATTACCTACACTACTGTTTAAGAAGCTCGTATCCGACTTTATCATATTTTAAACAAGTTTCTGCCAGCGGCTTTATTATAAAAGTAGGTTTCTTTATACAACATTTTTTTTTCATTGTTGTATCGTGTACGAGCAAGCTCCAACAGCGGTCAAACTAGACGGTCCATTTCCGAGACACTGGATTGCACTCCTCGTATCAAAATGATTTTTTTGAGTGTAATTTTTAATTCTTGTGTTGTTTTTACTAACAAATCAAATCAAAAGTATTTATTTCAAATATACCAATTACAGACACTTAAATACTCAAATGTCGGCCAGGTCCAAAAAAAGAGAAGCTAAATTGCACGTTCCTAAGCGTAGATCTCTATGGAGAAGAACATGCAAGAAACTCCATGAACACTCTTTTAAATCATATTATGAGTTACATATAATCTTAAGTACTTAAGAAACATTAATATGGATTTTTATCTTTTAGATCAAAAAGGTCTGAAATGAAGTTCTTATATTTTATAAACTTTTTAACCCCTTTTCATCCTCTTAGGGATATATAGGGTGACTGGTAATTAGTGTAAAATACTTAAACGCGTGATTGTGCTTACTATAACAAACAATTTTTATTATGGGAGCATAGCCGAAATCGCGAAAAAATATCAGCTGTTCAGTACATTAGGCAAACATAAATGTACTGAACAGCTGATTTTTTTTCTTGATTTCAGGTTTGTTCTCATAGTAAAAGTTGTTGGTTATCATGAGCACAATCACGTGTTTAAGTATCGTACACTAATTATCAGTCACCCTATATACATAGATTTTGGAAAACCCTCTTTTATTGCTCTAGTCCTCGCCTATATCTAAAAAGGAAAAATTTCACGCTCCCAGTCCTAGCAGTTTCGGCTGTACGTTGATCTGATATGTCAGTCAGTCAGTTTCTTTCCTATTACGAGTATGTAGATATACTTCCTTTAATTCTAAATGCTGACTGTGTTTAGGTTTAAACACAGCTTAATACTCCGCTGTTGTGCGTTGCAGGATGTGGATTTATGCAATATGCATTTCGTACACTCATAATGACCGGTATCAAACCAGTATTTCGTAGTCGAATTAGTTTAACTAGCAATAATGTAATACACTGCCTGTCTAATGTAAAATGTAACTTATATATCATTATGACTCAGAATAGCTTAAGAAAATTTCTGTTTGAGGTGAATTTATTTGTCAGTAAGATTCATAGTTAGTGGGGTTGACGACCCAAAATGTACCTTGAACTTCGCTCTTTTATACGCACCACTGAAACACTAGAATGTTGTCAAAATATTTAGTAGCAATATAGGCTAGGTTAGTGTGGGGTCAACATGATATTTAAAAAAAAAATCTTCTGTGTGTATGGGTATGCTACTATTGAACTACAGTTTTTAGCAATACATTTTCGTGGATATATCGCTGCCAGCTTAAGACAATGGTGGCAAATTTTATTTTATTTTAAAAATTGTATTAAAGTTTAACCTGGAGTTCTTTTAGACAAGCGTGCTTCATTGTCGACCACATCGTCGCTACACACTTTCCATCAGGAGCGATAGTGGTCAAGCGTGAGCCTATCAATAGTAAAAACAAAAACATGTTTTGTTGTTGTATAGGTACAAAATTGTTTTAAAAAATAAAGCGAAATCCAGTTTCTTTCCACACCTAAAACTCTGTAGCTATAATAGCTAAAGCTATAATGCAGCTACCTGTCATATAGCATTGCATATGAATGTATGTTACTTGGGCGTATGCAACATTTGCGCACGACTACATATGTAGGCACCTATAGCTCAGATCCAGTTTTCCCATGTTCGCAGTCGAGTGGGCAGTTGGTGTCGGGTTCAGTCCCCGGCTAATGCTCACTATTCACATGTTGGACTATTGCAGTATTGCATGCTATGCTATGCTTTCAATTTAGATCTCGGTGCTATGGATCTGAAAGTATCATTTAGTTTAGGGTTCATCGTGGCATCTACCTATATTGCATGAATTAATACCTGTACCCTCTGCGAACCAGTAATGGTCACAAAGGAGGAGGCAGACCGCATCAGGCAACGGCGCTCTCGCCGCCGCCGGGATTCCGATCCCGATTTCCAGCCACCGTAGGCGCGGGCTTGCGGACAGTGAGCAATGGGTAACTCGCTGTCCGACCGTCCGGTAACTGTCCGGACCAAGCCTAAGTCGTCGACGGCGCGCACTGTTCCCGCGCGCCTCAAGGAGTTGTTAGCAACAGCAGGGGCCCAGCCGGGTCGAAGCCTACTGCGGCCACAGTTATCCGAAAGGAAACTCGAGCCCCGGTATGAAGGCTAGAAGGAACAGGGTGGGTTTTTTAGTCAGTAAGAGTCTGACACTATCTCCCGCTCCACCCAAGAGCGGGGGTGGTCATTGGATGATTTTCCCAATCAAAAAAAAAAATGAATACCTGTACTATTGAAAATATACAGCAACGTTTTAAAAATAATATGTGCAGAAGAAACAACGTAGACGACAGTAGGCAGGGCTTGTAAAACAGAATGAAGGTAGCCATACACGCTAGGGTATACCTGGTGGGTTTGCCTGCACAGTTATACCCGTCAAGTAAGCTTGTATAGAGACCTGCACAGTTGTGCAACATACACGCTCCGGTTTACCTGTACAACTCACCTATACAGGCTACCTTGGTGGTAGAAAGAGGTGGGATGGTTCTAGAGTAACGACCGCGCACCGGAAGACACAATCACAGCGTTGTAAGTTCTTCTGGTGGACAGATGATCTGCTGAGGGTCGCGGGAATCCAATGGATAGGAGACTCACAGGACCGTTCATTGTGGCGGCACCTGGGTAAGGTCTACGTCCAGTACTGGACTTCTTGCGACTCAAAGTCCATAGATATATCTTTCTACGTATACCTAGGTATGGTAGTTTTTTTTTTCGAATTGAAAATCATCCAATGACAACCCCCGCTCTTGGGCGGAGCGGGAGATAGTGTCAGACTCTTACTGACTAAAAAACCCACCCTGTTCCTTCTAGCATTCATACCGGGGCTCGAGCGCCCTTTCGGATAACCCTGGCCCCAGTAGGCTTCGACCCGGCTGGGCCCCTGCTGTTGCTGACAACTCCTTGAGGCGCGCGGGAACAGCGCGCGCCGTCGACGACTTGGGCTTGATCCGGACAGTTACCGGACGGCCGGACAGCGAGCTACCTATTGATCACTGTCCGCAAGCCCGCGCCTACGGTACCTAGGTGTCGTAGTCAGTATTTAAAGAATGTTAACCATACCCAAGATAGGTTAATAGCAGAATCCTTTTGTGGCTAATAACAACCACTTACCGACTAGTTAGGAAGCTTGCTATCTTAGCTACGATAGTTAATTAAAACACAGGCGCCAATAAGTGAGTGGAGCGTATAATTAGTTCCAGATTGTACTGTATTAAGGCTATCTATCGTCTCAGGGAATTCCAGATGCTGTTTTGTTTTGATTCAAACTTGGAATTACCGATCGTGATTTGTTTTATAATGTTAACTGATAGTGATGGGACAGTTCTGGTTGGTTGGAGTTTATTGTTTTTTTTTTATAGTACAGTGATTATTAAATTATTCGCAAAATGATTCCTAATAGATATTGCGACCCGTGGATTTTTTTTTTTTGAAAAGGAGACCCGTAGTCTTAGAACGCAAAGCGCAATTGAAGGACAAAAAGTGTGGTTATAGTCAGTACAAGTCTGATACGCTTTTCCGATCCACTCAGAGGTGGGGCGGGAGGGAGTGTCAGACTTGTCTAGTTAGAGAGTGGGAAGTCTTTGGATGATTTCTCACTTTAAAAAAAAAGTAAATTTGTATTGTGATTTAAAGTCGTAGTCTTGGATCTCAAATATCTTTGAAACAGGCGCGCGATATCGGTAAAATGAAGATGAGAATTTATTGCAATAAGTACATATTGACTACTGCAGTGAAGCTTGCTGATAAGGATGATAACCTTTTAAGTTGGTTATAGGTTTTATTTATCAATAAAGAAAAACCCAATTAATGTGTTATTCTAGATAATACAAGGTAAGAGTTGCATTACCTACTTAGGTCTTGATTATTGTTATGACGAACGTTCTTATTCTGATTGTAAAGCTTCGTGACATCGACTAATGCATAGGAAACGAAATCCGTATGGAAAGCTTTTTTTTTTCTAAGAAAATGTTGGTTCACACTAGAAATTACTCCTTTATCGTGAGTTCGTTTACAAACATGTTAACTCACACAAGACATCCAGACATCTGTAAGCCGTACAAATATTTATTCCAAGCGGGAATCGAACTTGCAACACGCAGCCAGCAGTCATTGTATCATCCGAGCATCGTGTTTGAACTTTTTGAAATGGTTTTGATGAGTGTATACTGTGCTGTGAAAGCTTGCTATGAAAAGAATATTTTCATTGAAAACTTGGCATTATTTTATAGCTATACTGAAATTAGTCACACTGAAAATCGCTTGCAATATTTTCTCTCTCTCAACACTCGAGACTTGCCTTTTAACATGACGTGACGTGGGAAAGGAATGAGGATGTGAGTTCACATAACAAATGGTTGAAATCGCCATGATTTATCGGTGCTTTGACGTTGAACAATCACTTATCGACGGTTAGCCACTCTCTCTCCCCATCTCCTATCTGTGGCGGAATCGGAGGCTGACTTTCTTTTGGGGACGGCATTTTCAATAACAAAGTTATCACACAAATGTCATCATTGTCTAGTGTGATGATGATTTGTTTTGAAAATATACGGTGATAGTAATTAATATTCTTTTGAACCAATTTTTTAACGATACTTAAACATTAGACCTATCGTTTAGACCTTAAAAATATTATTATTTACATTATAATTCTATTTACTTTGTGAATATCTGTTGCATTATTATTATTTAGTAAACCGTAGCTCTTGAGGAAACCGGCGCTTTCTAAAATCAAAAATTCGAAACGAAAATATTATACTTATGTTTAAGTAAATTAATGATCTTATCTTTAGCAAAAATAGTTTGTCTTTAGACATGAGGTTGTGTTTAAAATAACGATAATTTCAACCAAGATCAAGCGACATAATGATTCATGTTGATCTAAAGTAGGGCGAACTACAATGCAGTGCTTATTGCTTACATTATAGTCACAAGGCTGGCTGCCTACATATGTATGAGTGCCCTAACACACGTAAAGAGGCCACTGCATCAATCAACCCGGTCCTTTCTTCCTTTTTTCTTGAGAGAGTCAGACTTTTACGGACTAAAATCACTCCTGTGGCCTTCAGTAGCCCTTTGCGTTCTAGGACCAAAGATTCCCTTTTCAGAAATTCCTCGTGACCTAAGCGAGCATCGGCTTTACTGGGCCCCTACGGTTTTGCTGATGATGTCTCTTTGAGCCCGCATGGAACACTACGCACCCTCAAAGACTTCTGCTTCCTTAGGCAATCGGACGGCGAGCAACCCACAACTCGTCGTTGGCGATCTCGCACCTACTTGCTATCTAGAGCTTTTTCGAACAAACCTGCAACCCTGGCAAGCATATCACTTAACAGAAACTAATAGACTTCAAGATCGAAATCCCATAATCCCTTGTCATGCTCAGTACTTCTCCAGTACTTGTCATGTTCGAGATGCACCACCATACGTTATATGGTTATGTGCACCATGTAACGCATGGTGGTGCATCTCCACCCATACACACAAAACGCTTTGGGGACAAAATTGTGCATACAGCTAAGGAATGGAACTCCTTGCTGGAGTCTGTGTTTCCTGATAGCTACAACCTCTTTCAGTCAAAATAAATAGGTTATTTCTAGGCAAGCGTTCTCCATCATCGACCACATCATTGCTTACCATCAGGTGAGATAAAGGTCAAGCGCAACCCTCACAATGATAAATAATACAAATACTTATCATAAGCACAGAACTGTGGAATTCTTTGAACGTGTATGTGTTTCCATCAGCTTATAGTAAGAAAGAATAGATATCTTCTGGTCACGATCGTACCATTGTAGGCTTCGTTGTATTGTACTACATAAAATCAGCTGCAATTTAACAGAAGGTAAACAAACAAAAGCTATTTACAGTTTTCAATGTTATTGCGAAGGGCTGAATAATAAAGCAATTGCTGTATAAGGCAAGGTAAGTTAAGATTTCTTAAAGAGAATGATTGATGGTGTCTTCATGAAAATGTCAGCTGTCAGTCGGTCGTGTCCGAATTTGGGCGTAATTCCGATATCGGTAGCTTTATTAGCGTTTCGGGTTCGGGTATCAAGATGTCGTGATGAACCTGTTACATCATGTTCCATTAAATGGACACGCACTGGCTGGTTATAAGAAAATCGTGTTATTGAATTTTACTGGTGCGTTAATTTCGTAATTATTTTTGTATATTTATTACACGAGAAGTGTTTTAGGAAATAAACTAGTGCTTGACTGCGATCCCATTGATGGTAAGCAGTGATGTAATTTTGGATGATAGATCGTTCTAGTTTATTAAGAGCTTATTTATTCTAGTCTTGAAGACACCTATATTATATCCGGACGGGAAGACCGCTGCGCGCAAATTGTTCCACGCACCAATGCACGCGGTTTCATCATCATTATCATCATTTCAGCCGATAGACGTTCACTGTTGGACATAGGCCTCTCCCAAATGTCGCCACAATGAACGATCCTGTGCGTCGAAACGACGCGGTTTATTTGATAAATATATTTTAAAATATTTACTGTCCTTAATTTTGTAAAAAAAATACCAGGAACGAAAAGAACAAAGATTAATTTTGTCATTTTAAACGCAAATATTTCACGAAACAATATATTTACTCACCTTACATAAATCCAAGGTTTATTTAAACACGCAATTCTCACTTTTAAGTAAAATGCTTGTTATAAATCTCTGAATGCGCTTGCCAAGGCAAAAACTATAAGAAATAATTTACTGACGATTTAATAAATTGGCAACTCTTTAAAGGAGGCGTCGGAAGCTTTAAGGGCGATTCACACTTTACTTTTTACGTTCCGGATGTTTCTGACAGATGCGACTGTCAGCGGTTTGTTGCATAAAACATTAAAGGTCGGACTTGTTTAAACGTATGTTATGAGTCCATGTCTTTCCATTGAATGCACTTTTAAAGACTTGTCGGGGACTGTATAAAGATGCAGATGATAAAGACTACAGTTTACATAATTTCTGTCTGTTTGCGTCAGAAACTCGGGATACACGCAAGGTAACTGATGTCTGATTGAATATTAAATACGTATATGTTATTCCATGGAATTTAAAAAAGGCAAAACAGACGATTTACAGACTTTTCTGTCTTATTTGTAGGTAGTTTTGTAATCCTATTACTCTGTGAAGCATAGCTCTCAGCAAATATTCATCATCATTATCATTTCAGCCGAATGACGCCCACTGTTGAACATAGGCCTCCAAATGCCTCCACTTGGGAGGGGGGAGAGGCCAGAAAATATTATAAAATATAAATTACGTAAATAAAAAATAAATATCAGCTCTTTAAGTGTCGTCCTGCTGCATATCAAGTACAGCATTTTAAAGGCCGGAAATAAATGCGCATAATTTAATCCCAACTCAAGCTGTTTTTATTATTGTAAATCTCTTTTTCATTACTCATACTCTGAAAGTAGGTCTGAAGTTGCCTGAGGAGCGGGCTGAAAGTGATACTTTTCATCCCTAGGGAGTTTTACTTTACAACTGACAGCTGTCAAATTATTAAAAAAAAAAACTAGTTCAATCTTCACATTTCTATTGAACCATGTTCCAATTTTCCATACAGCCAGTCAATCACAGCGCGATATAAAATTGAAATAACTTAAAGACAAGTGTTAATTAAATAATGTTATATTTTAAGTGATTTATTTGTTCAACTATTTCTTTAAAATACTTTATTTTTAAAAGATTACAATTAATTTCTAATTTTTCATTAATGAGGCTGAATAGCTGGCCGGCCGCAGAAAAAAAAAACAAAATGGCGGGAAAGTGACAATCAGTCGTTGGTTTTTTCGAGTTTTGTTTACATTTCCGTACAACGAGATTTGTATTAACACGTTAAAATAGTTATTAAAATAGTGATTTAACGCCTAAGTTCATAAGAGAAGAGGCTAAAGCAGTAGTGGAATACCTTTTACCGCCTAAATCAGAAGAAAGATACCTACTTAAAATCATAGGTACGACGACTAAGGTTTTACAAACTTTATTTTTTATTTTTAGTTTCCTCGTATTCGTAATGAAAAGCACAGTGTTTACCTCGGGGTGAAAGTAACCCATTTAGTCCCTCGAATTAGCGACCTCGCTGCGCTCGCCCGCCAACTCCTTCTCGGAACGAAATGAGTTACTTTCACCCCTAGTGTAACAATGTACTATTTGATATCACCCTGCATCTGCAGCAGTGATAGACGTGTGACATTTCAGACCCACGGTCGTCCAGTGCCGTGTCTGGCGTCTGCGACCCTGAATTTATGACTCAGACCTTTCATCATTGTATTTAACCCTTTATAGGTTATTTCCATAATTTTAATATCATACAGACCTGTTTAATCAATGAGTGAGTCATTTGTTTATGTATTCGATTTTACCGATACGAGTAAAGTCTGGATTGCCCTTATACGATTCTTGCATAATTTAATCTACAATCGGTTTATTTATTATTTACAGGTTCATATTATTTATTCCTTATATTATTCTTGTCTCGGAATATGATCTGTTAATAGGTAATTTTATCTGCATTTACATCAGCTTAGCTACTTATATCTATCATTTTCTACGAGTATATTTCGTAGGCATTACCCAAGTGCTGTATTTTTTAATTATCTATCTGATTATCAGATTTAGGTTTAAGATTTCTAAGTATTATAATATTATAATTGATTAAATTACTAGTAATTTAATAAAGATTTGCCACTTTATGTGCGAGCAACAATTATATAGTTGTCTGATTAAAATACATAAATGTAGCAAAATAAACATTTAAACTTTAATATGTAAGTATATAATTATGATTTCCTGCTAGCAACATTTAAATGCTAGAAATTAATAAATATTGACAGAGTTTTTTGCCAGCACTTTAAACATATCTAAAGTGTGAATTCCAAGGCTCATTTAGCGGAGGTCTTTAACCTCATTTCAACATTTGTGTGTACTTTTTGAGGCTTTTAACTTTCATCCTCGTAATGATGGTTACGACAATAGGCTTTTAAGTCTTTTTAACTAATTACCATTTAGTTTGTTTGTACCGGATTTTTCCAAATGGTTTTTACTAGGTATTTCAATGTTATTTTTTGTAGTACAATCATTATTTATATATTTTCAAACTCTTTTAAAGAACATACATACATAATCATCCTGTCAAAATCAAACGACCTTTGGCATTTTTGTCGTCTTGTAAAATTTTCAATGCTTATATTTTATTGCCAAGCGTGGGAATTAACTGTCGTGTGCTAAATTCATCTCAAACTGTTTCTAAATGCATGCATGGACACATTCAGATCATATTCAAATCTGCATGCTACCTTGAAACACAATCAAAGTCGGTCCCCACGAACGCTAAAAATATTCGTGATATTAGCCCCTGTGGGTCCAAACTATACGCCCCCGCGGCGTTAGGCGCACATTCGCACAACTGGGTAACTGTCTACTTCCTGGCAGGGTAACATTGAACCACTTCTAGAGCGGCCAAGTGCACCGAGGATGTTATTACGCGGACTAAAATAGTACGAACTCAAAATTAGCTTCGAATTATCAACGGTCTTAGCCGATTTCCTGAATAGGTGTATTAGAATGGTGATAAAATCTATGCTATATCTATACTAATATTATAAAGAGGTAAAGATTGTTTTTTTGTTTGTTGGAAGTAATCTCTGAATGTAGGTACTGTTCCGATTGCTAAAACTTTTTCACCGATAAATAAAAAAATCACTCAGGTGACATATATGCTAAATATTGGATATGTAAGCGGGCGAAAGTGTGGGCAAAAGCTAGTCTTTAATATTATAGCTGATCATGTCCTTGAGCTTGTTTATTTTACGCGTGCTTTTTATATTTAAACCCTACTAAATATCTTTCTCTGCATTTTGTTGCATATTTTCTACCGACAAGATCATATCGATGATAAGGTGAACTATGTATGATAGACACCTACTTTAAAAGAACTGGTACAAAGAACTGGTTTTAAAGTTTGTCAATATAAAAACCTGATGTCTTGCAATCAGTTGATGTTAAAACTATGGTAGACGTACTGACGTTAATTTAATTTGAATAATAAATTAATTGCAATCCAAAGCTACGACTGACACTGACTCTCCATCCACTCAGAGTGGCAGAAGTTATTGAATGACTGGACACTCCAAAAAAGGGCTAAAGTTGAAACACGTCAGTGCATTACCGTGATGGAAACGTAATATTTATATCTGTGACGTTTACCAATATATTTTATACTTATAGAACTGTAGTTCCATATAACCTAGAAATGCGGAGAATAATAATGCCACCAGTAATAATATTTTACAAGAGTTACAACATAAAAGACGTTCAAAACCTAGTCCAAAAGCCGTTATCAATGAAAGGAAGCGCGTAGATTCAAATTGCCGGCTTACTGCAGTTGCAATAATTGGAGAGGTGGAGACTGTAATAGACCGCAGGGGACCGTTTCGCCGTATGTTATTGAGTCCTATATTTAGATGACAGTTTGCGAGCAGGGATGCTGTGATTTATATAATAGCGAGATGACCGACCAGTCGTCCTACCTACCAGTTACACCGCGACTACTAACATACATCACCTTGTCCATCTCTGTTTGCATTGCATTCATAAATATTTATAAAACAAGTGTATACTGCAGTGCATTGTGGCTGAAATTTAAAACCATGTGACGATGAACAGATTAACGCTAAAACATATGGACGTTATTTACAGCACGTCATTTAAGCGTCACGATTATTAGCAAGATACACTACGCCCATAAACAACCAATTAATCTTTATTATCTAATCAATGACACTTTAGTAATTGATTTTATTGTTTTCATTCCAGGTGCTGTGTTCAAGTCAAGATGACGTGGCTTCGAGTGTCCGCGTGCTTCCTGGCACTGTCTGTACTGGTTGCACCGACTCTTGCAACCGTGTGCCCCGACGGATGTGTGTGCAACACCACTCGCGATGGCCTCCACCGCGCTACCTGCAGCAGTCTTCCCCAACTATACAAGTTTACTCTTCGCCAGAAACATCACAACATCAACATCCTCGATCTGTCGCACAACAACATCACGAAGCTCAACCACGAGCTCGACCGGCTTACAGAAGTTGTCACGCTGGATCTCTCCACAAATGGCATCCAGACGCTGAATAAATTCTTCCACAATGCAAAGAAATTAGTACATCTAAATCTAGCTAATAACAGGATACAAACACTTTCCTTCGTACATTTACCTTCAAGCGTTAGTTCATTAGATTTAACTAACAACCTGTTGAAAGATGTGCCTTCAGATATAGGACATTTAGTTAGTCTGGAGCACTTAGAAATGGAGGGTAACCCCCTTGATTGTTCGTGTGAAAACTTATTGGCACGCGACCGTTTGCTCATTGCAAATGTTTACATAGATAATGTCAAATGTGCCTCACCTACAAAGAACAAAGGAAAATCCTGGCTGGAACTAAAATCGAAGGATATTTGCAAAGTCCCTAAACCAGAACCTAACTTTATGGATATGATGATGGGTGATCAACCTATAGATGCAGTTCAAATCGGAGAAGAAACTTCGGCTTTAAAATCCTTGCCTCTTGTACCTAAAAATGATTTAGACGACGGCAATGTAATACAGGGAAGTCCCCCTGTGGAAGATGATGATCAACAGTTCATGAAAGTAGGAAACGCATCACCGTCACCTAATAACCAGATCGAGGGTTCAGGCAATGGTGGCGACGGCGAATACACGACAATGTGGATACCATTTATGGAACACAAAATAGACCGAAAAAATGATAATGGTTTGTCAGCAATACATGAAGGGTCTGGAGACACGGAAGGTTCTGGCGATGATGATTTGTACACTACTATTATTCCTATTATAATCGATGAAACACCCACAACACCTTACGAAGAATTAATAACCCCAGGGCAGGTTCATAGACTTATTACCGACGATGATCAATCGAGTACCGAATTTCCTCTCCCTGAACCTATGTCACCTTTATACACAGGCGGTCCTAACTGGCGCAAAGACCCTTCCCCGGAAGTAACGTCGGAAGCAACATCGCCCACACCACGTGACACTACAAGGTCTGAACAAATTAGAGTAACGCAACCATATGATGTGCAGGGACAAAGTGAAAATCCAGCACCTCACAAAACAGGCACGTATGTTTGTATTGCGGTCATTGTAATATTATTAGTAGGACTTATTGGATTCGCAATAATTAAAGGACAGATGAGAAAACGAAGAGATAGAAGGCTTATGAGACAGCAAAAAAGAGATGTGGAAAAGGCATCGAAAGAAATGGTCGACATGAATAAATCACTATTGGGAAAACCCGCTGGCTTAGAGGCTCCAGTTGACAAAAAAGTAAATGGAAAATATGAACTAGTCCCAACACACGAGACACCTCAAAAGAAAACAGAAAACGGGGAACTCGGTAATGGGCTCAATAAATCTAACAATAATGGTTTAAGAACAGACAGTCCTAGGGACACGAATCAGAATAAAAGCAGCTCTAGAGATAATAATTTAGTAGATGATAGACCACAACAACATGAGACGTCTTTTGACTCTGAACCTACGTCACCCGATTCTAGAAAGGATACAAATTCGTTATCGAGTGAAGATATTTTTGTACCCATCAATGATGAGGATAATCCTAAACTAAACGGTACAGGAGACTCCGATATATCTCAGCCACTAATAAATGGAGATCAAAACACTGATTCTGATTTCTTGTCACCGTCTCGTGATTATGTTCCGGTGTACTCGCCCGATATGGGACGAGTACGCATAAAGATGACTGAGACGCCTAAACCCAAAACACCGGTACTTGTCACCAGAAGTAGGTCGAATGCTGGAGACATCATCATTACACCTTCAGACGCGCTCAAGCCAACCACTTGAAATCCAGCCTCAGTTGAAAGGACAATAATACTTCGTGTATATCAGTGTCAAACAGCAAACACTTCACTATTGGCGAAATTCTGTGATTGTATTGCGTGTGTAGTTAGTTCAAATCTCGAGTATGAAGGATTGAAATCGATTCTATCGATCGTGTGTAAGTCTAGAACCTTTGCTGCCAAAGTGTGTTTGTAGTCGACAGTGCCTTTATTTTAACTTTGTTAGTGGTATAATAATATATTTATAAAAATATATTGCGCAATAAGTAATAAAAATATTTTTATACGTGTAAAAAGTGTTGCCATGTTCATGATAGTTGTAAAAGTCTTGTTAGTAATACATGAAATTCATATCGTAATGCTTACGGTGAAACGAGTAACGACCGATTCATGTTGTTGTACAAACATTGTGTTCTGTGTTTCTGTTCGGTACTTTTATCCTATGTTAACTATGTGTATAGTATAATGGGGTACAATTCTTGAATTGTTATATTTCAATGGTTGTGTACTTACTTCTACCCTGAGAATATTTATCTAAACAATTATGTATAACAACGTAAGGTCCAACTGGCTATGTTTAGTTATTGTTTTCTCATTTTCTTTGGAGAGATTCATTCTTTCATGGTCTGGCTAAGCATAAGTTCCTTAGTAATTTTATTGAGTTTAGATTTTAAGAATGTGATACCATTTATTTTAAGTAATCTGAACTATTTTCTATGTATGTATATAACTAATTCAAATTCTATTAGTGTATATTTCGTAGATCTTTGTATTTTAATTATTTTATTTTGTAACTAAGACTCTGCTTTTAAATTAATTGCTCGGTATCTTTATGCTTTTACTGACCTAATTTAAATTATGTTAATGAATAGATAACTGTTAAACGTATCAACATTTTTTATGAGAATCAGAATTTTTGAGAATTAAGAACAAAACGGAACAATAAATAGTTCAGTAAGCGAATATAAATTTAATGTATTTTTATTTCAAAACTATTTTACGATATAAATGGTTGAATCAAGTTTTTTTTTGTTTTAATGATCCCTATTCCTGATACTATCTATATTTAACTAGCAGTTGCACCAATGGTTGACCTGACGAAAGCTAGTATCAAAAAAAAAAAAATAAGAACCTGATTGTAACGCCACCTACCTGGTACAATTATATTTTCTAACCATCCAGGGACCCACTCAAACTTACACACAAAATTCCATTCAAATCGGTTTGAGCCGTTTTGAAAGAATTAGGTGACAAACGCACGTATAGAAGATTTATTATACATAGAGAGTCCTTTAACCTTTCAGATACCGTCAATTTGAGACAATAGTAAGATCGCTTGTGGTTTAATGAATGAATCGGAAAATTCGTAACAAAACTCTTTAAAAAATTAAAGATCCGTTTTGACATTTGAGAAAAACGCTAGAATGTGACTTGGAACGAAACTGAAAGTAACAGTAAAATAATAATTAGGGCTATTGTACTAGTAGCTACACTACACCTGGGCCTCAAGCCTGCTATTACAATAGTGTCAGAATGGTCTATCATTGATTTCATAATTGTTGATTTTGACAAGTTTTGGTAATCTACTAATATAATGGCGTCATTATGACTTTCCGATGGTCAACCACTGACACTCCATTGTAAGAAATGGCATAGAATGGTAATCTCGTACATAATGACAAATGAATATCTGACGTATGCGGTAGTCTGCAAAAATTTTGACAGTCCCTTTGATCAGTGCCCTACCATTAAGACGTCATTGTGCAATTAGTGCTTTTAATAAGCTCGATATTGTCATTCTACTACAATTCTATTACAAGACCATTGACCGATCAATGATCGATCATTATGAATTAGCAGATTACAAACTTGTAGCAAAATGACAATGGGATCGTGTTGGAATGACGAATTTATAAAAATAGCAGACTTAGGCCCCTGACAAGCCGCTATAGTAAAAATACAAATGTCAAATGGTATTTTGAGGCTAATTTTATTTTTCGTTTCCTGAAAAAGTATTGTAGAAGGTTGTTTAGTTTCATCTACTGAGCAAGCCCTTAAGGCCCAAGCGCCCGAAAAGTGCTTTAAAGCAATGACTTTCTGGAGCCTACTCCTCGGTAACGGCCAGCTTAATAGGTTTGAAAAAAATATATGTTTAAGTATTACTTATAGGTTCATGAACAACATTATCAACATTTGATTTTTTCGTGCGATTCAAACAACATCACATTCGCAACTTTTCCCTACTCCTTCGAAACGGCTTGGATCTTTAGAAACGTTTTTACACATAAAAATTGGTAGTTAAATATTCTTCAAAGTGAACATTACATTATGTAAATCAATCAATATTTCGAAAAGAAAATGGATTTAAAAGTCAGCGGGGCTCTGTCCGGGCGCAGCTGGCCGCAAACAAATGCACAGATAGTCGTACTGTCGCATAGACGGGTAGGTACGAGAGTAGTGACCATTTAATTTCGGCCAGATGGTTCAAGAGACTATAAGCTTTAAAGTTTGTGGAGGGCTGTCCCTAACACCCTGTATTTTAATTAACAACTTGCAAATCGTCTTAAACTCAGTTACTTACGATATTTTTAATTAGTACTATGGCCTGACTTGGGAATTGAACTCTAGATATATCATGGGCCTTTCCATGACGTGTGTTGTTAAGCGAGCGTGCAAGAAAGAAGGATGGAGTTAACATCCTATAAAGCTCCATCCCTTTAACAGTCATCAGCAGTGATCGGAATACGTAGGGCTATTTAGGTTCATTGACCGCAAACATTGATGTTAATATGGATATTCCACGGGATTACGAGTATTAATATGTTTTTGTATAACTTCAAACCAGCGTCAGAAAGGAAGTGTAATCTTTCATTAGTCCCGAAGGCAAGAATAGTTTTTTTTTAATAATTTTACTACATATAATCCAACCAAATCCCGGGACTCGGGAAATATCCATATTATTCTAACCTATGGCAAGTACTTAAAACAGCCCTACCTATTCCGATCTCTGGTCATCAGTTTAATTCGTCATCGAATGTTAAGCAAGAAAGGTCGTCAAATGGATCGCGTTAAGAGATCGTGGTAACGCTTACAACCTACAGTTGCCATCACGAATCTTGAGCGGTTGCGCAGAAGTCAAATATTCGGTCTTTATAGTGGTGCGAAGTGAGACGCGGGGGCGGGGAGTGTCAGTAATTGGCTCGCCGCGCCATCGCGTCATAGACGTCACTCCTAATGCATTCCCTACGTTGCTGCATGTATCTAACAACAAAGACGATTGGCTCGCCAATATATCGAATGCGCAAAGCGATCCCCACTCTGACGCCGAGCGCTCAAGATCCGTTTTGGCAACTGTACGCAGGTGTCTTAATAAATGTCTAGGAACTTTGTACCTAGTAAAGTCGTGTCTATTCTATGTGTTTGTTGGTTACTAGGGTCAAGGATTCGTTTCTGAACGGAAGATTCGGCTCCGGTACAAAAGGCAACGACGGAACAAGAGTGGCTTTTTAGTCAGGGGGATGTCA
Organism: Mythimna ferrago; assembly: GCA_910589285.2. Lineage (NCBI taxonomy): Eukaryota > Metazoa > Arthropoda > Insecta > Lepidoptera > Noctuidae > Mythimna > Mythimna ferrago. Next base: position 31,170,508 of record OU342674.1, read on the forward strand.
TTGGATGATTTTCTCACATAAAAATAAATGTGGTTCCTTTTAGTGCTTTAAAGACTAATCGTGTGGGAGAATTTTGTTTATTTTTTTCATCCATCGATTTGTCTTAATCCAGTCACAGTAATCAAAATGCAATATCTACCTATGACATCCAGATTGAATAGGTCTTTAAGAAGTATCTAGTTTAATGTATCAAAATAAAATGCTTGAAGAGACGTACGCAAAAAAGAATTTAGTCTTTTCATGCACACGGATTAAAAAAATATAAGCACATAACTGCTTGTTATATTACAATAGAATAGCGACATCTGTCTTGTAATAATGTAATCATTGGGAATTGATGTAATGATGAAACTGCTAGTGTGATAATGATATTAGAGTGATAAAGTACCTTCGTCCAATTAAAAGCAGACCTGTATGGTTTAGGTATCTAACAATAATACCAAATGTACTTAAAACCCTAGAACACAATTACTTTTGAAAGTGATTTTGAAGCTGGTACAGATAAATGTAAACAGATGGCGCTGGTTTCAACTTTCTACATATGTACAGTGTACGACACCTATTAATAAAAAATAAAATACTTTTTATTGGAACACATTTATTTCTCATCATAATAAAATTTTTGAAGTGTATACATATAACTTTTATACTATCTTAATTCATAAGTTAATTACATAGGCGCTAAATAGGACGTATTGTTCAAAAGTATTTCTACGTATATTTATCAACGATAATCTCTTTCAAAAGTCGCTTTCCCTAATGTCATCATTAGAATACCTCCGATTCCGGGGCCGTAAGGGTCTCTCTAATTGTGCCTGAACTTCAACCGTCAAAGTGTCGTCATTCTGGGAGTCGTATTCTGCGTTGTACTCCGACATGCGCCGACGTCGAGCACCGGGTGACTGTTCTAACTCTGCTACCTCATGGCTGCCATATCTGCTTATTTGCCTCCTTGGTCGATGACGTCGGCGCTCATTTGAAGTTTCAGATATTTCAATATCTTCTAATACTGGAACATCTCCGTTTCTCTCTGTTTCCTCCAGTAAATCTCCGCTTGACTTAGTTTTCCTTCGACCTCGTTTTCTTTTAGTCTTTCCAGTACCAGTTTCGTTGAGGGAATGACAGGATGCACTTACTTTGGGCATTGAGAGAGCTTCATCGTAAGACGGTGGTGCGATTAGATCTCGAGGATCTGGAGTATTGCATAAAGCTTCTTGTTCTGCACGCATTCTTAACTGCCTCAGCCTATCTCTGGCCTCTTCTACTTGTCTTTCTCTCTCAGCTTGTAAAGCAGCTAAGCGACGTTGCATGGACCTTTTTATACAATTCACTAACAGGAGACATACAGTTAATCCGACGATCATAACAGTTATGAACCATATTAAACCTTCTGGATTTGCTACTTTATCGGTGGGATTCCAAACGAAATAACAGGCTTCTAACCATGATTGTCCAATCAATGTTATCGGGCTATTGCAAACAAGGTTGTAAGATTCTTCCTTTTTGCTAGGTTCTAGAGTGACAAATTCATAAAAATCATACATGTTTCCGTCGACACAGTCACATCTCCACATGTTATCACTTAAATCAAGTCGTTCTAGATACGGATTTGATTCAAAATATGACCTTCTCCAGATTGTTGTAAATCTGTTACCAATAACACTTAAACCAATAAGTCGAGGTAGCATGAAAAACGTGTAATTGTTCACGAAACTTAATCTGTTGTAATTTAGGTTTAAATACTTTAATGTGTTTGACGATATACTGTCGGGTATATGTGACAACAGATTTCTAGATAAATCTAAGTCCACAAGACTTTGTAGTCCTTCTAAAGAATCTTGCCCAATACTGCTTATTTCACATGAACTCATATCAAGAACAGTCACTGAGTCTGATTTTAAATGACCAAGATTCGTTAAATAGTTTCGAGATAATTTTATTTGTGTTAACGAAGGCATTTCTAGTAGGGTATCTTCCGGTATATTTGCTATTTCATTCCAAGATAAATCTAAATGTTTTATCAATGTCAGTCCTCGGAATGTATCGCTTTTCAGTGATCCGATGTTATTGTATGATAAATCCAAATATTCCAGCATAGTGTTATTGACAAACTCGTTACTCCTTAGAAATCTGATCATATTGTGGTTGAGGATTGCTCTTCTTAGATTAGGAAAACCTTGCAGATTTGGTTGTAATGCATTACAGTATGATATGTCCAAATATTTTAAAGAGTCCGAAAATAAATTGTATGCAGTTGAAGACAATTCCAAGCGATAGTTGTGAGACATTTTTAAATAAATTAAGGATGGTAAATACATTAATTCATTGTGATTTATTGTGCTAAGAGCGCAATTGCTGACGTCGAGACTCTTTAACGTAGACGATATTATACTTTGTATCCTAATTAAAGGATTTGAGTTTAATTTTAGCGCTTTGATGTTAGTAAGACCACTCAATGGAGACCTTCCATGTATTGAATCTATTTCACAGTGTTCCAGAATTAAAGTTTCTATTGAAGAACTAATGATCAATTCCCGATTTGCTAAGTTGCCCATTGTTTTGAATTTATTATTAGATAGGTCTAATGTTTTAAGGCTTGTAGTTGGTTGAAATGCTTCGTTGGGATTTAGGCTCATCCATGATTCAAAATAATTTCTTGATAAGTTAAGTTGCTCAAGGGCCGTAAGGTTATGTAGTGCATCTTGCGGTAGCTCATTTAGGCGATTTCCACTTATATCCAAGCTGACCAAATTGTAGAAACTATGCAAGTTTCTGGGAAATGTGTTAAATTCATTATTCGAAAGGTTCAGCTTCGTCACCTGTAAATAAGAAAATGATAACGATTGATTATGACCAATTATTAACTTCAGCCAGTGGATTCGCGTTAGTATAAACAGAGAATTGTCCCAAGGGACAAACCCGGAATAGACAGTATCTTTTGTGCTGTTCAAGGACATTTTCCACCTGTGTTTCATTTTCATCCAAATCCATTTAACTGTTACAGCGTGAAGGTGTAACTAACATAATATATACACACAAACTTTCTCCTCTATAATATTATTGTAATGACATAACGAAATAAAAAAAAACATTTCGAGCTGAATTAATCAAAGGCTTGCTTCACGCATCATACTATGTATACTAAAAACTGGATTTGTTTTAGATGCAAAGGTACAATACTAAACCAAAGTTGTACTTGATTTCGTATTAATCTCCTAAGACAAACCCTCGGTCTATGTACTATGGTTAGACAATTGATAAATACCTGACTGTTGAATCCATCTGGAAGATCAGTTAATCCTCTGCGTGAGCAATCAATGCTTGTTTTGTCTGCACTGCAAACACAGGTGTAGCAGAGGTCACCGAGCCCGTCGTCAAAATCTGCTGCTCCGTTCGCTATACTGATCAGCATCAGAACACATAGCGTTAAGAGTAGTCGAACCATTACGTCTCGATCTCATTACGGCCTGAAAATAATAATTATATAATTAGGAAATATATTACCATTTCATTTCTCTAAGAGTTTAATAAACATATAGTTGTGTTGTGACACATTTCTTCAGTCATAATAGCAAGTGAAATTAATATCCACTTCCGTGATTTCATTGTTATCATCAGTTTTTGTGTGAATCAAATATTAACACTTTTAAAACATTAATCATCAATATGTATTTTTCTTAATTGATTCATAATTATTGTTATTAGTAATAGTAGTTCATCATTGGGTAGATAGTAAATCACTAGCACATTATTCTAAGAAAAATATAATAATTGAGTAGGGCCAGTGGTAAGTAAGTGCTACTGTAAACAGCGAAAGAACTTTCTCCTAGATATCTCAAGATAAGAACCATTTACTAAGAAGCTTTAAGACCCTTTCATATCTTGGTGCACCATCTACTTATATATTACTAAGATGGGGACTCTTCGGCCATAGAGAGATTCCAGAAAATAATGGGGACGGTATTCACATGCTACCTACCTTAGTAAAGCGAGGTTCAGAGGGGACTGCTTTAGTTTCCTCAGGGAGACTATGTTCTTACAAGGTGTTCACAGAAATGATTCTAAAGTGGTATTTGTAACGGGGCCTCCTAAATGAGCTGGTGATCACTGTGTTCGTTTTGGTAAAGTAAAAACCTCATATTGTCCGGATTTATCATCAAGACCCTTTCGAAGGTTTCCTCCGGAAACCAAAACAAAAACCTTAAAAGACTACTTATTTTAATAAAACAACAAGAACTAATGTTGCTTAGTCAACCTATCAGCAAATGGATTAGTAACCAGAAAAATGATACCGGCTTCAATCTTTCTTAAAACAATATTTTCAGAAAGTATGAGTGTACTATGATAAAAACAAATTAAACACAGTAAGTATCGCTTTATATTTATTATAACTGCGATAGTTTATCTACATCTTAAGGAAGGAAAATAAAAATTAATTGAACACCTGGTCACTAAAATTTCTTGTCACGCATTTGAAGGTCCTAAACTGTTTACGAAGCGGATTTAAACAGAATCAAAAACTAAATGCTAGCACCATGAATAACCACAGCATAAGTACATACAACAATTTTATCTTCGTTATCAGCTATTGATAAAACAGTAGAATACTTAAATTTAGGTCGACTTTGCGTATCTGTATCGAAAACGTGAAGCAAATCCAGGACAAGCGGTGTAAAAATGAGGTTTTCATGGGATTTTACAGGTGTTACTGATATTTTAGTGATAATATAATTATCATGACCTCAAGTTAATCATGATGGAACATAGCGATTAATATTTTTAATCTAGAATGGATAAAATATTCTAAGAAACGTTTGGGTTAAAAATTGTTCTTTAAAAAGTCTTCTTTGGATCAGATTTTTATCTGTATTTCTTACAGACAAAAATAAACGTGCTGATGCAGGTGCTTTGAGTAAATTTATTTTCACCTGTTTAAGGACAGTTTCAAGTGGCTGTCGACCTCGTTAGCCAGGTGTTTAATTATAGTGAGTTAAGTACCGACCTAAATTGGCTTATCCCACAGTTACTTGAAAAAATGTTCACTATCTGATTGGTACGATTGTATCAATTTGTATTAAAGATATATTTCAGATAATCTTCAAATTGCAGCTGGAAATGGCGGATGTTTTATTTTCACAATTAAAACAGTACATACCTTTTCCTTACAATTTAATTCAACACTCATTTATGTAACTCACATTATCTGTACTTTTCACTTATCTTCACTTTTCGTAATAAAGTAAACACTTTAATCTGTCGTTTTTTTTTTAACAATTCTTTTAATTTCAGACGTGTTATCCTCACGGTACGATTACATTGTGTGACTCAAATTCATGACGTTATCACTGTTGATAAGAATGGCGAAAGTGTATGTGCTAAGGGGCGCGGTAATCCGTACTTGGATGGCTCCTAAGGATTTCTGTAAATAGTATTATGTACAAAATCAAAATTTATAATTCATATTGATTAATATCATGACGTTGTTTAGAATCATACCCAACAAACAGATTTTTAAAAAACTCAGAGGCACTCAGGAAGTATTGCAGTTTTATCAAGTTCATGTGTCTAGGTAGGCACCATAGTTATTGCACAGTAGGTCATATTATAAGCAATAGAAATAAAATATTTGGTTTAGTTCAAAATAATGCGATTAATTAAGTAATGTTTTTTTGGTCTATCATTAAAATACTTTTGAAGTCGATAATAATTTAGTTAGGCAACTTTTCGCGCCGTTTTATATTAAGGACAGCGCCATCTACTCTCTGGGCCATGAACTTTCTGTTCACCGTTCTGTCTACTTATCTCTCGGCGTTGACTCTTTATCGTGTTGCTGAAAACTATTGACAGATGTCTCTACTAGTTCAACTCGTGAATTCAATAGGGCTTTAAAATACATAGTTCAAGAAAGAGTGGGGGATGTCATTGGATGATTTTTTCCCACCATAAAAAAAAGGTCTATCTTATTAAATGATAATAATAAAACAACACAACAATCAATTTAAACCTAATACCTATGATTTTAATTATATTTACAAAAAACTTAATTTAAACATTAGCTTAAATAATACCTATTGGCAAGTCTTAGTTTTACAGCTTATTCTTATAATAAATACATTATTTACAATACTTGTTTTATTTATATCGGTGTAAATAAATAGGACAGTCGACACGGGTAATTATAAGCCTAAGTAGGTACCTACTATACCCATAGCTTACTTTTGGGACTCTTTCACTCAATCGATATTCTGGCATGTATTTCAACAGGACGTCTCATAGATCTCCGGTCGCCTACCCTTGCTCTGGTTTCCGTCAGATCACCAATAGATCTGGATCGGCGGTAGTTTCTCGGTTCCTCTTCATCTACAAAATCAGGCAAAGAATGGAAAGAGGAGTTCAAGCGAGGCATCAGAAGCGCGTCTTCGTAGCTAGGAGGTGGGTCCAGTGGCACCCGCAGTATAACAGATTCGACTCTAGGCTGGGTAGCCGTGCCGTTGAGATTCAGAGTAGTGGTATCTGGGGGCGAACTAGACTGGTCCGGTCTGGTTATAGACACGAGACCACGACACACGCACGACGTTATCACGATCCCAATAATTACACCCACCATCAGTGCTATCGTCGTAAACGGAGGAGTGCTGGACTCGACCGGGTGCCACGTGCGGATGTACGCCTGCTGCCAGCTCAGCTGCGTCACGTTCGACGGTGTGTAGCAAATCAACGACTCTCTGTCAACGATCTTAGTTGGCTCCTTTGTCAGAAATTCGTAAGTCAGCAGAAGATTGACACTAAAACCCTCACAGCTCCAACGGTTTCCTTTCACGTAAACTTGCCTCAAAAACGGGTTTGAAGCAAAGTGTGAAGTTGACCATACTTCTCTGAACTCATTTCCTCTCAAATCCAGTACCGCTAGATCCGGTAACGACGAGAAGCTATTATCAGTTAATGCATTTATTGAATTGTAACTTAAATTTAACTCTTGCAGCGTGTACGAGGCGAGGTTCTCCGGGATAGCTTCAACTTGATTCATAGACAAGTCGAGTTCTAAGAGCGAGCCCATTCCCTTGAGAGAGTCGACGTTTATATTTGCGATTTGACAGCTGCTCAAGTGTAGACTCCGCAAAGATGGCGATTGGAAACTGGGTACGTCAGAAAAGTAATTTCTGGATAAAATGAGTCTTTCTAAGTTCCGCGCTTCAGAGAATACTTCGGGCGGTAAATCGTTAATTCTGTTCTCCGATAGATCGAGGAAGCGCAAGTTGGGCATTGTAGTAAATGCTCTGTCGTCAACGGCATTTATTTTATTCTTTGATAAGTCCAGGTTTTTAATAGAGTATTTCTGCCCGTTAGTTGTCCACGTGTCGTATAGATTATTGGATAGATCGAGAGTTTGTAAATTGACCAACTTTTGTAAATAGGTGGGAATGGGATGACTCAGATGATTTCCTGACAAGTCGAGTATTTCCACTTGAGAAAAATTCTCTAGTTGAGTCGGAAATGTGTGAAAATTGTTGTTCGATAACAGCAACACTTGAGCCTGAAATAATAATAAAAGTACAATGAATAACATTGATAATACATAATCATGGAGATTTATGAAAGATGATCAAAGTCATGTTGATTATTGTTAAGATCACCAGTATCTTTTATATGTGCATGACAAACAAAATTCAACTATAAAAAAAATAAACAAAGAACATAAAAAATATGTAGATACGAGTAAGATAAAAATGTAAAGGGAATCAAGATTTTGATTTGCTTATTGAAATAAACAGAAACGAAATAAGATGAATCTGATATGGATGCTGATCAAATTAATTTATTAAAAAAATACTCTACGTTATTTCGATTCTACTGCATAGTAATAAAATGTTTTTAAATTACGTAATAAAAAAAGAAATAATACCCAATAATATGATAAATCTATATATATAAAAATGAAGGGTAGGGTGGGGTAGAATAGGGTATAGTAGGGTGGAGTAAGGAAGAGCGGGAAAAAGCTAGTGCTGAATGAAAATGACAATCCTAAAAATATTAGCTAGTTTTTCGTGTAGTGATGTGAATATTTTCAATGATCTTTCTTACTGGTTGAATCTCAACAAGAAATAATTTGGAAAATAGTCGTTTCATCCTTCTGATACTTACAGTATAGTCCAGCTCATCAGGCAAGTCCTTCAGTCCTCGATTCGAACAGTCCAAGTGCAGTAGGCTATCCTTAACGTAAGCGAGGCAAGCCGGCGTTCTATCTTCCATTTCTTCAGCCTGTCGCTTCACCACTCCAGCAGACACCAGGGCCGGTATTAGCCATACCAATAGCGCTGATAGTATTACATCTGAAAAGATATAATTATTTCTGGTTATTCGTTAGTAAAATGTAAAAATAAATTCAATATTATAAATCGAAAACAAAAAGAATTATTCTTTGTTTAAAATAAGTAAGAATACTTTCAGATGTGAAAAAAGGGAAACTGAAATAACAGAAAACGCAAGCACACACTGAAATGTGACGTCACAGCCATTAGGTTATGTGCGTACAAAAGAGATAGCGCGATGTTCTCACAAAGTCACCGCTCTTCCTCATTTCTTTAAAAAAATATGAAAATCATTCCTTATTAGTGATATTTATTGTTTCATTTAAAAAAATGTATGAAAATATATATCTACATACAAAAAAAAACTTTACTTTATTTTGAACACCTGACAGAAAATAAATATTATTTTAAATAAGCAGGTTCTCATTAAGACCTATTAACTGATGATGGTAAGTGGTAATCACATTCTATAGAGATTTAGACAGAGAGAGAGCAAGATTTTAACCACAAAGTGCAAGTGACAACCATATATGCTATTATCTACACTAATATTATAAAGAGATAAAGTTTGTTTTTTATTTTTAAGTTTTTTGTTTGTAGGACTGGTCCGATTGCTAAAATTTTTTCACCGATTGAAAGTTGCTTTATTCCCAAGTAACATAGGGTTTATTTTATGAACGCCGGCAAAGCTGTAAACCAAAGCTAGTACCATATATATAAGGTTATGTAGTCTTGAAGGCACCAAAGAACAAGACAACCAGAAGTCATGAGAAAATAGAAGAGATCACGGCAAATGTATTTTCCATCATCATGTTTTTAACTGCGGAAATTGGTATCTTTCATATCTAGATAATGGGGTAAAGTTTCAGAGAGTCTGTCTAATAAGTCAACCGACTTGGGTAATTATTAGGGTAAAATGAAATCTGATGTAATCAACACTGGTTCAATAGTCAAGGTTGATTAAGAGTTATTGATCATTGTTAACTACTAAAAGAACCTTATAAAAAGTATCGAATATAAGTATTTTTTAAATAATTAAATATTATACAAAATTCCCATAGACAGACCGTATATATTTCGTAATAAATGTTTTACCTACCCACCCTTCATTATTTTGACCTATCGCTATCATCGTCCGCTACTGTACGTAGGCCTCCATTTTATTATTTCATCAAACTATATATATATATCATCCCAATTGATAATTATCTATGAGATAAAATAACATTTTTTTTTATCTTCGGTGTATCTCTGATGACGGGTTACCTAATCTACAAGAATATTATCTATAGGTAACGGCTACGGGAGGTATTATTAGCATTTACTCGAAAACTTGGTTTTACCCACGCTTTTAGGAACGCAATGTACTAGTCACAGAGTTAACTCTCTGATCTCCACAGTACTTATGCACCAGACTTGATCTTAATAATAGGTATGTGGTTCTTCTTCCAAACCTTAATCTCAATATTCACTTTCCCCAACAATATAATCTTATAGGTCATCGGAAAATTGCAAACTCCGTATTATTGTTATATCTACTCAATACTTAATTTTTGATTGCATTCCACAAGTAGATACTATATTTAGATGGTAAGTAAATCATTTCACCAATAGTTATTTTTTTAATTATTTGTTTTTTATCTTAATTAGATTATAATTTCTCGATATTATGATACAACAAATGACATCCAAATTCATTAGTCTCCAACATCCGTTATATCGAAGACTAATGAATTTGGATGTTTGTTTCTTATTTAGAAAAAAATACTTTTTAATTTCTCGCGATATTTTAAAATTTGATGGCGTTTGCAATTTTCCGGTCACATATAGAATAGCATAGAATAACATAATGAGCCTTTTTAATGTTCCCACTGCTGGGAATCAGACCTCTTCTCTAGGAGATGAAATGGGTCGTAATGGTCCACGCAGGCCCAGTGCAGGTTGGTCACATATATTATGCATATAACGCATCCATATTTTTTTGCTATTTCTCTAGCATTAGCCTTATTCACATTCAAATGGTTTCTTATGACATATGGTTCAGTTGTTAATACCAGTGTCAAGCTACTATTTTGCAGTTATCTAACATTTTGCTGAACACACGATCACAATGTTATTGTTTTTTTTAAGTTTATATTTATTTTTTCCTACACTGTGCGTACAGCTATGGAGTGGAATTCCCTGCCGAAGTCTGTGTAACCTGATAGCTATAACCTAGAAGTCTTTAAGTCACAAGTGAATAAGATACTTATTTCTATGTAAGCGTGCTCCATCGTTGACCACACCAACATTACCATCATGTGAGATAGTGGTCATACGTGAAAAATTTAATATTATTTTATTTTTTTTTGGTACATTTTTTTTATGGTTCCTGATTCTGCAGCGTCTGTAGCTTACTTAGTAATAAAGTAGCATTCTGCTGGTGAAGAAAATATTAAAGTCCGTCAAGTAGTTTCTTTATTACAAACAAATAAAATACAAATCTTTCCTCTCTTACTATTTTCTATTTCCTTGGGTACGCCATCACGCGTGAACGGCTGGACCGATTCGCTAATTCTTTTTTTGTTGTGTTCGTTATTGTGAGGAGAAAGTTCGTAAGGAAAAAAAAAAATTAGGGTAGTGTAGGGTAGAGTAAGATAGAGTAGAGTAGGGTAGAGTAGGGAAGAGTATGGTAGAGTAGGGCAGAGTAGTGTAGAGTAGGGTAGACTAAGGTAGGTATAGTAGGGAAGAGCAGGAGCGAAGCCGCGCGGGCAATAGCTAGTTTTAATATAATTATACGCTCGCGTTTAACCACTATATCACCTGATGGTCAGCGATGATATGGTCGACAATGAAACACGCTTGGTTAAAAGTAACCTATTTACTCTTGATTGAAAAACTTCTATGTTGTGGCCATAAGAAGACACCGACTCCGACGTTAAAACACCGGACCAAAAATTATTAATTTATTGTTTCTTTCAATTTCCTTCCAAGTTATATTCTAGGGTTTTTTAAAATGTCAAAATGGGACTTTTATTTTTTTAACGAGTTTACTTCGCATCACATTACTACACCACTTTCCGGTGCGGGCCGAAAAAGAAGAGCTATATCGTAGTATGTCCAAATGAAGATATAACTGAAGATATCCTAGGTGCTCTTGACCGAGTTCTCAACTAAAGTAAATTACTCGTAACGCCTCAGTTTTAACATTGATAAGCCCAACCACCTAGTGATAATATTATTCGACTTTCGAAATGTTTTATCTAAGGAGGATTGACGTTTAGGTACATCGGATGTTACAAGTACTTGAAAACGAAGGAAAAATCTTATAAGGAAAGAGTCGAGTATGTTTTTGTTAATCTTTATCGAGTCAATACACATGGATCCCTAAATGTATACAAACAATATTATCCTCTTTTTAGGGTATGAAATCACGCAATGACATTTCTCGCTCTAGGGTGGAGTGAAAGGGTGTGTCAGACTTTTACTGACTAAAACCACACCTATGTTCCTTCTTTGCTTTGCGCCCCTGGATCCCGGGTTTTCTTTTCGGAAGTCAACGCATGGCCCCAGTAGGCTTCGACCCTGCTAGGTCCCTATGGTCTTGCTGTCATTTCTTTGAACCGCGCGTGGAACACTACACACCGTCGACGATTCGAGCTAGGCCTGGACGGTTACCAGACGGCCGGAGAGCGAGCTACCCAGATCGGGGTCCTGGCAGCTGAAGTCAGCATCAAGATTCATGCTTGCGTCTATGCAAAGTAACAATTTGGAGCTCCAAATGTTTTCATTTTGCGCGCCTCAAGGAGTTGTCAGCAACAGCAGGGACCCAGCCGGGTCGAAGCCTACTGGGGCCATGGTTATCCGAAAGGGCACTCGAGCCCCGGTATGAAGGCTAGAAGGAACGGGGTGGGTCTTTTAGTCAGTAAGAGTCAGACACTATCTCCCGCTCCGCCCAAGAGCGGGGGATGTCATTGGATGATTTTTTCCCACCATAAAAAAAAAAAAAATCATTTTATCATCCTACTGAACTTGACATTTATATAATGGTTTGACGTTGACAATTGACATATATGACAGATAGCTGAATTGAATGGCGGGAAATAAGAATGGAATATGACAAGAGAACGATTTCTAATAACCTTATACAGTAGTAGGTACGTCAGTAAATGTTACGTATGATATACATTATGAAGAGGATGAATGAAAAATGAATACACAAATAATAAATAAGCTTATCAATCGTCTCTACACAAATTCGTATCAACAGTTACCTAAATGTAATTGAGCATGGAAGAGAGAGAGTATTTAGAATATTAACTGAAGTAAAAAGTACTATGGGACACACATAGACATACTTTATATCAATAAAAACACAAATCCGCGTGTACAATTAAGCAACAGATTAAAAAGAACTTTCTAGCGAATGTAACCTTTATTAATAGTAACATAGAATTGAAAACTCGTTGCGAGAAACATGCTTTAAATTCACACATTATTTCACTGCAAAAATCCGAATGAATCGTACAGAATTTTCATAAAATCGAGTATTTTCATAATACTCACCGGATGCCATTGAATATGCGAACTTATACACCGTTTATCGACACATTTTCACAGATTTAAACCACTCAATATTATGACAAATATTATCGTCGAACATTCAGCATGTTGTATGGATCCTGTAGGGCAATGTAGTCCACGGAAAAATAATATCGTCCACGGAAATGTAATATCGTCCACGAAAAATATCACTTCACTGACGTCGGTGAGTATTGCTTTTGTAATGGTAAAGATAAGTACATTTAGCGATACTACATAGGTGGGTTTCAGAATTCGTAGGAATGTCCGTTATGTACAGGTTGAGGTTTTTTTCGAAAGTGTTTGGAGGTTTCATTAGAGTGACTTTGTTAGTTGTTAAGCCAGTCTTGTTATTGTTGCATAAGGAAGCACCGGATTACCCAAATTGATGTACACCAGCGAGTTTCATTTATTCTGTTGGTATTACCAGACTGAAACACCAATCGATTAGCCTTATAAATGTGGTGATTATCAAAATATAGGTGATGATTTCATATTCTGTCTAATTTACTATTACTTACAGCTGTTAATTTAATATGTGAACTACCTAAATAGACCACCCTTAGATTAGTCCCATTTTGCGGGATTTTGTTAAGCGGCCCTGGAATGTAAAAGGCATTTCAAGGAATACGTGTGGGTTAGCACAGTCTTACAATTATGGATTGTAAAACTGTGGTTTTAGTCAGTAAAAGTCTAACACAGGGTATGTTAAACCTCTCAGAACAGGAGGAGATATTTGTTGATTATGTGCCTCAAAAATAAAAGATTTATCACTTTGACTACTCGTATATTTAACTTAACCAATTATTTGTATGTCTACACTGTATTTAAAAAACTTATTCAACTCTCCTGTCGCAGGTCTAATATTTCATCTACACTAATATTATAAAGAGGTATTTTTTTTCTTTTATGTTTTTTGTTTGCAGGAGGTAATCTCTGAAAGAACTGTCCGATTGCGAAAATGTTTGCACCGGAAGCTGTTTTTTCCCGAGTGACATAGGCTATATTTTATGTACGCGAGCTTGTACCTATAGTATATTTTAACTTTTCTAACATATCTATTTATTTATTAATATACATCGTGTCTACCTAAAATAACTCATTCAACTCTCCTTTCGCAAGTCTGCTGGAAGAAATTTCGTTTGCCATAAGCAGCGCCTTTGTGCTCTTCTATCGTATCTTTGTATTCGTTCTTTTAATTTTTAAGTTTTTGTGTGTACATAAATAAATAAATAATGTCTATGTAATGTATTCTGTCGTAACATACTTGCAATAAATAGAATGCACTATCATTTGTGACAGACTTGTGACGTAACAAGCAATTCTCATTTGAATTTAATTGGACATAAATGATTTTGATTTAATTTTATAAATTGTGATTTTAATTGTGTTTTGATTATTTTTAATATAAGTCGATGATACTTTAAATTAATTATTATTATTATACTTCAGGGTCGGGATTTTTCCTATAACAATAATACTAATCAACCTGTATCTTTTCCCGTTATCAGTGTTGTCTTATCAATGATTAGTTATCGACTTATCGTCAATGCAAAGAAATATTCACCTCGAAACGTACATGAATCACTGAACGTACCTTTCTTTAAAAGTGTATACTATTTTAAGAGTACGAAAAACAAGTGATGAAAAAATAATTTTAATATTTTGAACATCACATGTTGGTAGTGATATTTTTTAGATAATCTGCACTTTACAACGTAGGCCCCATGTAATTATGACTGATAAGATAAAGTCTCAAGTAAGTCAGGTGTGCTGTTTACACCCAGTTTGACACATTTCATGACAGTTGAAATCAGTTTTTGATAGAGACCTATTTATTTGCTGGTACTTGGCCCACTGTCGCGAATCGTTTGCGCATATTTTTTTTTTAAATTAGGTATATACTTAACCTAGTTCTTAAATTAACGGATCGAGTTCAAAACACTATACAACGCTCCTAAACCAGAATAATTCCTCTTCATCATCATCATTTCAGCCGCAAGACGTCCACTGGTGGATATAGGCCTCCCGCAAGTGTCACCACAATGAACGGTCCTTTGCGTCTCGCATCCATCGGATTCCCGCAACCCTTACCAGGTCATCGGTCCACCTTGTAGGAGGCCTTCTAACGCTCCATCTTTGCCAACCAGAATAATTGATGTGGCTCAAAAGGCTGCCAAACTGAAATGGGACTAGGCAGGACATATCTGCCGCATGCCTGACAAACTGTGGGCCAAAGTAGCACAAAGTTGGTGCCCTGAAACAGAGCGATGGAGTCGCGGCAGACCACGAAGGAGATGGCGCGACTAACTAGACAGATTTCACCAGAACTGGCAAAAGAAAGCGTGGGCCCGCTAAAGATGGAAGGAGTGGAAGGAGGCCTTTGCCCAGGAGTGGCGAAGAACAGTCTAATTAAAATTTAAAAAAAAACAACTAGTCCTTGACTGCGATCCCACTTGATGGTAAGCAGTGATGCAATCGAAAGATTGTTTGAAAGAGTTACCGTAGCCGTGGAACGTATAGAGCAACTGAAGGAGCATAGGTGGGTTTTAGTCAGCAAAAGTCTGACACTCCCTCACGGCGCAAATACCGCCGCCGCCGTTTAGGGTCGAAATCATCATGTCGTTTGTGGTCATGCGGGCCGAGTGCGCGTCTCCTTTTCAAAGTAATTTCACACCGACTGGTCGATACTGCGAGACCAGAGGGCTGGCTCGTTATTTGCCCAAATAATTAGCATTGCCATTATACGAGGCATTGCTGCCATGGGCATATTTTCGGATGATAGCGATGTGGAGTACTTCAACATCTTAGTGTATTTTTATTTATATATATAACTCTCCCTGTCATACAATCAAACTGAGGAAATATTAATTTAATAACACACATTTACAACACACACACGCACACATATACACCATCACACTTACCTTAACTTACCATACTCACACACACAATTTAGAATTAGGAACACATTTTTTTTTTCTTTTTTATGTTTTATTTTATTTTAGTTTGTTCTTGTTTTTTTACTGTTATCTCGGTAGGCAGACTGCTACCAGTATTTAATTTAATTTAATTTGATTCATATACCTGATTCCTTTAAATCGTGGAAATTACAGACACAATAGAAAGACAATAGGTGCGCGAACGCCGGCGTTCGCTTGGGGTTTAATGAATTAAAACATCTTGATCAAGTGTAAAAGTTAGCATGTCTTGGACTAAAATAAATGTAAGTTAATGCAACTCCGGCCCCCAAGATACAGGCGCTGCCTAGTTTGAGGACCACAGCTCAACTTAATGTTAATTTTACAAGTTACTGTGAACACCCTTAATTATCATAAGTTATTTAAGACTTACTCTGTAACACTGGACCAATAAATTATTATTATTAACTATTAAAGCGGTTAGAAAGGAAATACTTTCCGATTTGTACTACAACGAATGTCACCGCAGGAAATAAACCAATACGAATGTGCATTACGCAACTAACAGACCACGCACACTTAGATCGCAAGTTTGCTATTGGTAGTTAAACTATGAGCATTGCCCTACTTTGTAGCACGCCTGCCCCGCCCACAAGGTCATTGTAACCTCTTTCATCTGTTCTGTGAGTAGATCCAATCGTTCTTAGATTCCTTGCGCCTAACAGGTACGAGAGTAGAAACATAACATAATAGTAGCTACTCGTACAACCCGGGAATCTTTAAGTCGAGAGTGAATAGGTTTCTTCTAGGTAAGCGCGTTCCATCGTCGACCGCGTCGTCGCTTTCCATCTGGGCCCCAAGTCTGCTATTGTCATAAATTCGTCCTTCCAACACGATCCCATTGTCATTTTGCTAAAAGTTTGTAATCTGCTAACTCATAATGATCGATCATTGATCGGTCAATGGTCTTGTTATAGAATTGTGGTAGAATGATAATTTCGAGCATATTAAAACCAATAACTGCACAATAACGTTCTAATGGTAAAACACTGATCAAATAAATTGTCAAAGTTTTAGCAGATTACCGCAAACTTCAAATATTCATTTGTCAATATGTACGAGATTACCATTCTATGTCACTTCTTTCAATGGAGTGTCAGTGGTTGACCATTGGAAAGTCATAATGACGCCATTATATTAGTAGATTACCAAACTTGTCAAAATCGACAATTATGACACCAATGATAGACCATTGTGACACTATTGTAATAACAGACTTGAGGCCCAGGTGAGATAGCGGTCAAACGCAAACCTATCCACAAAAAAAAAACATTAAAATAGCTTTAAGTCACACTCCTGCAAGTGTCACTGACCTACATTTTTCTTTTCAGAGGAAAAGGCGGGCACTTATATAACTTTAATATTCTGTTGTTCATTACGTACCTATCCTTTACATAAAGTTACCCCAGCCTGATGAAACGAATGAGGTCAAACTATAACGATTTTTAGCGTTAGACTAACTTGAATGGATGAAATACTTATTCCTATTCTTGGTGACTTTTAATAAAATAAAAAACTTTTTACAATAAAAAAAACCGACTTTAAAAAAAAAAAAACTCAAAAGTACAAAATAACTTTAATTTCGGATTTTGTTTTTATAATAGTTTTGTCTCTTCGTTGTTTAACACCGACTTCCGAAATTAAAGTTATTTTGTACTTTTCAGTGTTTTTTTTTTTAACATTGAAGTCGATTATATTTTTTTTTTGTAAAAAGTTTTTTATTTTACACTTTTTAGTTATGGTACCACCACTAAAAAGTACCCCTCAGCCAAACTTAAATACCTTAGCCAGAGTGCATCTCATAACGATTCTAATAATCCCAAACACGATTAGATTACATTATTGTACTTACCTTCCGGCTCCATCATCAGATCAGTTCTATACATCCCCTCCCTCTTTTCTTTCAGACAGTTCTGCTTTAATCCTATGAGGAATTCTGTTCCATATCTTCAAATTTTATGATCAGCTCATAACAATATTTCTATGGGACCAATTTGGAAGCATAACATGTGAATAAAAAAAAAAATTTTTAATTTTTCGAGATTTTGATTTTTTTTTAACATACATAAAAAGACATACATTCAGCCGAAAATAGAACCTCCTCCTTTTCGAAGTCGGTTAAAAAACAATATTATCTATAAGCTCGCGTTTGACCACCATGTCACCAGGGTCCCAAGTCTGCTATTTTTATAAATTCGTCATTCCAACACGATCCCATTGTCATTTTGCTAAAAGTTTGTAATCTGCTAATTCATAATGATCGATCATTGATCGGTCACTGGTCTTGTAATAGAATTGTGGTAGAATGATAATTTCGAGCATATTAAAACCAATAACTGCACAATAACGTTCTAATGGTAAAACACTGATCAAATAAACTGTCAAAGTTTTAGCAGATTACCGCAAACGTCAAATATTCATTTGTCAATATGTACGAGATTACCATTCTATGTCACTTCTTTCAATGGAGTGTCAGTGGTTGACCATTGGAAAGTCATAATGACGCCATTATATTAGTAGATTACCAAACTTGTCAAAATCGACAATTATGACACCAATGATAGACCATTGTGACACTATTGTAATAGCAGACTTGAGGCCCTGATGGTAAGCGATGCTGTGGTCGGCGATGGAGCACGCTTGCCTAGAAGTAACCTATGCACTCTTGACTTAAACACTCCTAAGTGGCAGCTATCAGGAAACACAGACTCGCGCAGCGAATTCCACTCCTCATTTAGCCTATACTTTGACATTACTGGGTAAAGGCATCCTCAATTTTTTCCAAATATTCCTTTCCCCATTTCCTCATCCTGAAGTAACTGCAGAAATTCGTGGTAAGAACAGTTAGATTTTTTGGTTAATATCCTAGTTACTTACACTAATATAATAAAGAGGTTAAGTTTGTTTTTTTGTTTTTATGTTTTTTTTGTTTGTAGGAGGTAATCTCTGAAAATACTGGTCCGATTGCTAAAATGTTTATACCGACAGAGAGCTGCTTTATTTCTAAGTGACATAGGCTACGCGGGCTAAGCCGCGGGCAAAAGCTAGCTCGTAATATAAACTAACGTTTCCTAATGACCTGCCAGCGGGTCCGCTCACGTGAATGTAGAAAATTATCCCACGGGGACATACTCCCGGAATAAAAGTATTCTATGTGCTTTTCCAGGACATAGTCTACCCGGGTACGCAATTTCGTTGAAAACGCTTCGGCAGTTTCAGCGTAAAAGAGTAACAAACATATACAAACTTTTGCCTTTATTAGTGTGATGAACAAAGACTTTTTATTGAAAGTTCAAAGCAAAATCTACAACATAATTTTTAATATATGCGAAACCAGAATATAGCTGGTTCAGAATTAGCAGCTAAATCGATTCCAATAATTATGACTCCATGTTATATTTTTTACCAAAAATATTTTAAAAAAGGTCACAAATTGGACACCACCGATACTAAGTACAATACAGGTCACGGCAGGTCACAGCGGGCATTAGGTGCTAGAGCACAGCTGGGTGCAAAAACAAAATAACCCCTTAGTCGCCCAAATAGGAAGGCCCCACCGGGCCTCCCATGACCATGTATTTATCTAACCAGCCAACATAATACAGTTACAAAATTTTGTACAAAGAATCTTTACATAAAATACTAGACAGACGTTGAAGGTTTCGTAAATACTAAAAATAAACTTGTATAAAGGAAATCCCTTTTCAGTTAACCAATAAAACCAAACTTTATCTTTCTCGCTCAGAATTTTAAACAATCATTTACCGTCAATACTCTAAAATCCTAAGTGCTTCAGGATTAATGGAACCAGGTGTCGACTAGAGGTGAGGTTTCGAAAAACGCGACACGTTCGACTCGTCACGCCTGTCTGAGCTCGTTTGCGCTCGTCCTGACCTGTTTACCTCCCCCTCCTCTGAAGTTAGCTCTCAATGGGGAGGTCGAGATGTTCCCTGATAAGCCCCATCGATTAAAATGAACGTTGAAGCTGCACTGGCTTCTGAGAACTTGAGACTTGAGTGAGAGGTTCAAGAATGTTTAGTTGTTTTTGCGTTTGCTCTTAGATGCTTCAATGAAATATTTTAATATCTAAAATGAATTATATTTTGATCTAAAAGTTTAAAGCCTTTTTTAAACCATACTAATATTATAAAGAGGTAAAGTTTGTTTTTTTTTTGTTTGTAGGAGGCAATCTCTGAAAGTACAGGTCCGATTGCGAAAATTTTTTTACCGATAGAAAGCTGCTTTATTCTTGAGTGACATAGGCTATTTATGTTTGCGGGCGAAGCAGCGGGCAAAAGCTAGTTTAAGGATATAACTGATAAAAAATACAAACACTTTTAAATTCTAATAAAAAAATACTAACTAATTTAATTGTTTTTAGAAATTTAGGCCACCGAGTACCGATATTATCAAGTGGTATCTATTATTTGAAGGACGTCAATGAAAAACTTCGTTGGTATTTCTGTTTATTATTTATTACTAAAATGAAATAAGCGGGTACTAATGCGATTGCTGGTTGATGGATGGGATTAAATGTAGGACAGTTGCATTTAATGCTATGGAATTAATGAAGTACAGGACTCCTGCCGTTACATTTTTCTATCTTAAGGAAATCTTGACTTTTCTTCCCTCCGTAAAATTAAACAGCTTTCAACATTAAACTGATTTTCATCCGTACCTACACTCAAAGGTTCAGTTGAAAACCAGCGTCAGGCAACTGCTACGTAGTTGTCTGCCTAATTGCTGAACTGGACCTATTTGGCGCAGCCGTGAGACATATTTTTATGTGTAATGTTTAATTTAAGTTTATCATTACATTGAATGATAAATTATTATTATGGTGTGCCAAACGAACATGTTTTCTTTATTTTATATCAACAATTTAAATTCTCCATTAACAGTGTTGACGGACATTCTCTACCTATGATGCTAATGTAGAACGTAATCAAAACTTTAAAGGTGCCTCATAGCGTTTCCGTTTCGGCAGCAAGTTCAATAAATAAGGATAAAGCCCATTAGAGACGGTCCAGCAAATCTTCGACCGCCGAACGCCACTTACTTAGACTTAAAGTGTTCCGGGGAGCTATTTTGTTAAAGATTTGGGATTGCGCCGTCCATTTTGAGATATATTTCGCTACAACCAACCGACGTAATTTTGTCTGCTACCGGATTTGGAGTGGGCTGAAAGATTGGTGGCCTTTTTGCCCGGGTACGGGTGAAGCTTCCGGGGTAGACACTTTCCGGTGGCAAGTCCTTTCATAAATGTTGTTCTGGGAAATTTGAATGTCAAGAAAGACTGTGGGAACGCTTAGAAGAATTACTGTGGCCTTGGAACGCAAAGGGCAGCTGAAAGACCCAGGTGGGTTTAAGTCACTGAAAGTAGAGACGCCTCTTGCACATTTTTAATACACTTGCTCAGAAAATGACTCTTATTGCACTGCACTTAGGTAAATAATAGCCCTTGTTACCAAACTGTGACATTTTGATTACCATTACGCACTAGTGCTATAATGTAGTTAAAACCTTATTGCTCAACCTCTACCCCGCCATAATTTTAATACATTATCGTATCAGGATAGGCGCAGCCCCCGTTTATTCATTTCAATTAAAGGTAAATAAATAAAAATATGGGCGCGCATATTGAAACAGATTTTTAACGCCACAAAAGTTTAATAGTTTTATAGCTATTTTCTTCACAAGTATATTGAAAAACGTCGTATGATACACGTGAGTAATTAATGATTACCGTTCTCGGCTCTCTTAAGACCCTCGCCACGGCTCGGTTATATACCCAAGCCGTGGCGAGGCGGCGAGGCGGTATGTAGATACCGCCTCGTCGGTAATCACTAACATTACACACTTATATCATAATGTACTATTAATGATTTCCTACCTCAATATACCGTACCGTGGTACCCTGCTTGGGCGGAGCATCACCGTGCCCTCGCGGGGGCGATCGGCGGCGGAGACCTCTCGCGCCGGTCCTTGGTTGAGGCCATGGTCCGGAGCGAGGAGGAGTGGCAGGCGGTCGCCGACTTCTGCGAAGCAGTAATGCTCGCAAAGGAGGAGGCCGAACGCATCAGGCAACAGCGCCCTCGCCACCGCCCGATTTCCAGCCAACGTAGGCGCGGGCTTGCGGACAGTGAGCAATGGGTAGCTCGCTGTCCGGCCGTCTGATAACTGTCCGGACCAAGCCCAAGTCGTCGACGGCGCGCACTGTTCCCGCGCGCCTCAAGGAGTTGTCAGCAACAGCAGGGACCCAGCTGGGTCGAAGCCTACTGGGGCCAGGGTTATCCGAAAGGGAGCTCGAGCCCCGGTACGAAGGCTAGAAGGAACGGGGTGGGTCTTTTAGTCAGTAAGAGTCTGACACTATCTTCCGCTCCGCCCAAGAGCGGGGGTTGTCATTGGATGATTTCTTCCCACCACAAAAAAAAAAAAAACAATCAAGTGCTTTGAAGAAATCCAACTAGCAAAATATGATCTGAATGTGCATGTTTCATTTGTTTTACTGAATCTGTTTTTTTTTTTTATCATGTATGAAAAACACATTCAAGATTAGTGTTTTTCAGCGATCAGTAGAATGAACCTTTGCTTATCTGGGTCAGGCACTATTACGTTCCTATTTTCTAAAACTCACATACAAAAAGACTGTACTTCCTACATTAACTACTGGTATTACGGCGCTTATTTACTAGTTATGGAGTGGAATTCCCTACCTGAGTCTGCGTTTCCTAATAGCTACAACCTAGGGGTCTTTCAGTCAAGAGTAAATTGGTTACTTCTAGACAAGTGTGCTTCATCGTCAACTACATCACTGCTTACCATCAGATGAGACAGTGGTAAATCGCGAGTCTATATAAAATAAAATACATAAATAGCTGCAAACATCAAAAAAATCACTTTTGATTTCAAGAATCTATTACAAAATAACAATCAATCTTCTATTCAGCACATTCGAAACTCAAATCTTCAAAAAATAAAAAAGAATCGTCGAAAAAAACAATAAAACATCATATCACTTGGGGATCAAAACCCCGTATTACAAGGTTCTAAGAGCGTGGTATTGCTGACCCTTCGGAAGGGGATCATGGAAATATGATAGTTTGGACCCGTATTTATTTGTGCCCACTAAGGATTTGCCCTTCGTCCGCTAAGCCGTTTGACCCGAAACGAGATGCCAATTTGTTTTATTGACTTCTTGATCTGAATGTTACGTGGCTTGTAAGTTATTGTGTTGTTTATCTGTATGACAGGCTGTCTCTTTTGTGATGCTTAAGACAAGTAGAACTGATATTAAGAGTTGATGGGTGACCTTCATTAGATGGAACACTGATTGAAGAAGATACAGGAAGTTTCGATTTTCATCATCACATCAATACTAAGTGACATTGTATCATCGATATCAATTATTATTCTTGTCCTTAAATTATTATCTTTTTTTCATATTAGTCTGTACGAGATAAACTTAAAAGCTGTTTAACGAATTTTCATGCAATTTTCACCAATAGGCGGAGTGATTAATGAGGGAGAGGTTGTTTTTCTTTATTGTTGATAGGTTTGTGCGAGGCTGCTATCTCACCAGATGGAAAGCGACGATGCAGACGACGATGGTTTAGATGTATTATAGAAAAGAAAAACCGTGAATTTCAACGATTTGTAACTTGTAACAGCCTTGTGAAGCTGGGGAATTCCAAAATGTTTAGGATTAATCGCCCGATATTTAAATAGCACTTGAGCTACTATCTGGATTTTTTGACGTTGTTTAACTCTTTGGATTTTAAGGTGTCTAGGCTATCTTCTTACTCTATAAACACCTTCTCCGTATTAACCAAAGCGTACAACATTCAAAACCTATAATACCTACCTTTTCTTTGGATGCTACACATCCAAAAAAAAAAGGTTTGTTCCTGCCAGAGTCTGTGTTTCCTGATAGCCTGGGGGTCTTTGAGTCTAGAGTGCATAAAAAGGCAAGCGTGCTCCATCGTCGGCCACTTCATTGATTACCATCAGGTGAGATGTTGGTCAAACACGAATCTATGCATAATAAAAAAAAACCTCCCACTCACGGGTTTGACTTTTACTTACCCTTCAGTTAAATTGCCCTTTACGGTAACTCTATCGAACAATCCCACCGCCCAAACTCATAATACCTTAAGTTACAGACAATTGCCACTTACAGATACAAAGATAGCTTAGACGAGTCCCCTTTCAGTATTCAAACAGATCTGACAAATAAGAAATTAGGAATATATTTGAATATCTGCGGAATATTTGCCATTATTAAAGGCGTACCCATTCGAAGTCGACTTTGTCTCCGTCTGAATCCGCTCCTTCGCTCGTCCTCCGACTCAAATGTCAATCCTTTTATATTAGGCATGAGAGATTTGTCGATAATACTGTCTATCGAATTTTTTGACGCGAGTTAGTCTTATTTATTAGTATCTATGAATGTAAAGCCTATAAAGGTTGTCTCGTTGATATAGCCATTGTACCAAAGGTTATGTTACTATTTTGGTATCTGTACAATAAAATTTATTTCGATTATTAATGTTTCTTTCATATTTATGATGTACTTTTATGTTTGTCTGTTGATATTAGAGTTCAAAATAATGAAATTGGAACACAGCCACGTCATCAATCGAATCAATCGCACTTTATGTGTAGTTTCTTGGTCAAAATATTTCTATTCTTTCGGGTACTTATACATTTGGTTTTCGTAAAGATACTATAAAACTTGATGCAGGAGGGGCTTGGAAACGATCGGAAAAGTATGCTAAAGATCAATCTACCTGTGGCCTTTTCCAACTATGTCCTGATTGCAGCTGGATACCTACCATAGTATTTTACATGGAAGTATTGCCTATCTGACCTTCACAATCCCAGTAAATGTGTAACATGATACCCTTTGGTAAGACTGGCATCAAATCTAGCTTCAGCTTCAGTCAGAAGCTATAAAATTTGATGCCATCAGGTGACCATCTTATCAAAGTTAGTTGTCAAAGTTAAGCTACGTTTGACGAGGTCGATATATAGATACATATCGACCTCGCCAACGCCAACGTAGCTTAACTTTGGAGATTGTCATGTGTAGTGTTATTATTTAGCTATAAGCTCCTCAGAAATGTACATTAAACTATTCTAAAATATTTATTTAATATATCGATAACAGCAACATCACTAAACCGTTCACAACCGTTTTAAGTATTGATGGCAGCAGAATAAAACAGCATTGAGTCGATGTCGCAGCCCTAAACCTGCCAGCCGGGAAACAGGCTTATTCGTCCGATGAGTGCTATCGCTCCTGGCCTTTTAGCCCCACCTCCCACGGGAGCTCAGCTTTTTACAGTGTGTTCCTGGCTTTATGCGATCGACTTTCAATATGAATTTCAGATGGGTTATAAGATTGTTCGCTTTGTGCTTCTACCGCAAATGTATTTGATCTGTAGTGCGCGCAGTTCGAATATTTGATGGATTGAAAGTTGATCATTTCTTTACGAATATACCATCAACTATGATGTGTTTTCTAGGCCTAACATTTTCTAGACTTCATTGTAGATATATACAGACTACTTTTTGAAGAATTTCTTATTTACGCTCTTGGATAAATACCCTACAAATAGAACAAGTGAAAGAATCGTAATGTTACGACACCTAAATGTAACAATCCAACTTTTTCAATTTATTTTGTAGGTTATATAAGTTTTCAAAACTGATGTGATAAACCAGTAGTTAGACAAATACCAATGTGTATTTTTAAATTCATCTAGTATACTTCTCTAATAGAACTGCAAACACGACTGCAATAGAATTGCAAACTAAACGTGCGGTCCGCTTGCAGTCGTGTGAACTGCACACCGACTGCATCCGAACTGCACCATGCGCGGGAGGGCGGAGCGTGCGGGCGGGTGGCTACGATGCAGTTCTATTGCAGTCGTGTTTGTAGTTCTATTGCAGTCGTGTCAACTGCATTCAAACTGCACTTAAACTGCAATTTGCAGTTGGATTGCTGTTTAGACCCTAAGTTTATCTAGGACACTGCTGACAGCCCGTGCCTCGGAAAGCACGTAAAGATATTAGTCTCAGTTGTCATTTGTAGATCTTTGACCATCGTTACGTGTTAGTCGGACGCCTGAAAGTCTGACCGTCAGTCTACCCAAGGAGTATTGTGTCGCTCAATAACTGGGATGTGGTGGTCTGCAAGACAGACGCTATATAAAACGCGGGTATTCAGCCGCATCCGATTAGCATGGAAGCCGATCTCAAGCTAGTAGGGAAAAGGCTAGGGTGATTTTTTTTTAGGTCGGAAATCATCCAATGACTTTTCCCGCTCTAAGGAGGAGTGAGACGACGCGCCAAACTCTTACTGACTAAAACCTACACCTAAGTACTTTGTTTACCTTGCATTTCAGGACCCGGGTTTTCCTTTTAGGAGAGAACCCATTCATGGCCCCAGTTTTCGGGCCTGCTGGGCTCCTATAGTTTTGCCAACGTCTCATAAAGGCTAGGGTGATAATGATCGGTATTCAAACATCAAGTCACGGTCTCTCAAGATTCCCCAAGACATTTTTACCTTGCACCAACATAGAATTACACACCGTTCCCCTATTTGTCCGTTGGGAAAGTCAAAAGAGAAGTCATAACGAAAATTAAATACGCTTTGGTAATTTTTTGCTGGAAGCCACGTCTTACTTCAGAGCTCGAGTATAAGTTTTCATAAAGTTATAGTTTCTCAAAGCCCGTCTCGAAACTGTGGAACATTCCAGAAAATGGAGAAGCAAAGCATTGGAGTGAAACGTAGACGCGCCGGCTGTGGCGGAATAAAGTTGACATTTTTGCAAAGCTACGTTAGAATTTCAACAAAATTAAATGTGGCACTACACGAAATGAAAATAGTGTGAGCGAGGCAGCCCCCCTACTCCCAGCCTCGCCTCGCCTCGCGCCTCGCCTCCGTTCGCGCCTTATTTTTGTTGAGAATTCTCCGACGAGTTTATTTTGTTGTAGTTACCCCTACTTATGCAATACTGATAATTAGCTTTTACTACAAACTGAAATATAATGTTCTGAATGGGAAAGACCTGGAAAGGGTACTCAAATATGTTGGCAGGTGTACTCATTATGTGGTTTCCACAAAGATATTGGTAGAAAGAACCTCTCATGGTAGGTACATCAAATTTTAGAAGTGAGTTTTTTAATGTTACACTAATGTTGTAAAGATGAAAGTTTGTAAGTGTGTGGGTGTATTTGTTACATGTTTAAACTCGAAAGGCTGAACGGATTTCGACGAATCGGATTTCAGAATTTAAATTTCCTGGAATACATAGGATACTTTTATCCCGGGAGTATGTTCTCTTGGTTGAATTTTCTACTATCACGCGGCCGAAGCTTCTGGAAGCTATTTATCTTGTGATGGATCCGTGGAGGGTTAAGTGCAAATATAACAGAACTTATTGTTATATTTGCACTTAACCCTCCACGGACCGATTTCTCAACACACTCAATCACATCATTATCGCAACCAAACTCTAATCACCAACCCTATTTCCTCAACCAACGTCATTCCCATCAGTTTTGGCCAAATATTTGGTCGGAACTGCACTGCAAATGCAAACGAGATGCAAGGCAACATTAGTGGAACGAATAACCTCTGTCGCGGCGACTATCGCGCGCCACATAAACTACCGCGCACATTACCGACGCTTTACACACGGTTGGAACCAATGGACAACCAAAAAACCACGGTTAAATTAGAGGGAGCTAATACAGTTTTTTTTAAATCATCCAATGACATCTCTCGGCGGAGCAAGAGGGCGTGTCAGACTTTTGCTGACTAAAAACACACTCCTGTTCCTTCTTTGCCTTCGTTCCAGGGTGCTGAGGTTCTCTTTCGCACAACCCGTAGGAGCTAATACGTAATCTGGTGGTTCTAAGACCTAATCTGGTGTGATGTCACATACATCAGCTTATCACGGGTCAATGAGAAGAAACATAGGTCATGTTCGGTCATATTTTTATACAAAATTAATTTTAGTATAAGCGAAACCCGAAACACCGATCTCTAGGTTTTTTTATGTAGAGAATCTATGTACAAAATTTTATACCTGTATCATGAAAAATCACAAAGTGCTTGTTATGTTAGTAAAAATACATATCCAGGCGACTGAGAGGTGTTTTTGCACTTGCACCCAGCTGTTTGCTGGCACCTAATACCCGCTATGACCTGCCGTGACCTGTGTTGTAGGTACTTAGTGTCGGTGGTGTCCAACTTGTGACCTTTTTATATATTTTTGGGAAAAATATAACATGGCGTGAAAACTATTCGATTTCAGTTACTGGTTCTGAACACACTGTATTTAGGCTTCGCATAAACTAAAAATAATGTCGTATAACAGTAAAACTACGATCAATGTTTGTATTAAATATTTTAATTTGTAGATTGACGCTTTGGTGTATACTGTAAGTATAGCAAACAATTTATCTATATATATAAAAGAAAGTCGTGTTAGTTACACTTTTTATAACTCAAGAACGGCTGAACCGATTTGGCTGAAAATTGGTGGGGAGGTAGCTTAAAACCAGGAGATGGACACAAGACCTACTTTTTTTTTTTTTTTTTTAGGGTAGAGTAGAGTAGAGAAGGGTAGGGTAGAGTAGGGTAGAGTAGGGTAGGGTAGAGTAGGGTATAGTAGGGTAGAGTAGGGTAGAGTAGAGTAGAGTAGAGTAGGGTAGGGTAGAGTAGGGTAGAGTAGGGTAGAGTAGGGTAGAGTAGGGTAGAGTAGGGTAGAGTAGGGTAGAGTAGGGTAGAGTAGAGTAGAGTAGAGTAGGGTAGAGTAGGGTAGAGTAGGGTAGGGTAGAGTAGGGTAGAGTAGGGTAGAGTAGGGTATAGTAGGCTGAAGTAGGGAAGAGCGGGAGCGAAGCCGCGCGGGCAAAAGCTAGTTAATAAATAAATAGCTGTGGTTTTAGTCAGTCTGATACCCGCTATGAGTAAGAGAAGTTATTTGATGTTTTTCCACTTTAAAAAATGGGTGAAGAATATTCTCAATATTATTGCACACACAGAACAACCGTATGTCTTTCAATAGACCATCAAGAGTGCACTATCGTAAGGCTAATGTGCCCTGATCGTAGCTTACGAGTTTCATGGCTGTTTTACTGTTACGACTGCTACTTACTGACGCTGTTTTTATTACAACAATTACATAGATAGGTATGTAAACAGATACACGTGTACGTATGACTATTACGTGGATTCGAGCGAGCTACCTATTGCTCGCCGTCCTTAAGCTTACACCTTCGGTGGCTGGAAATAGGCGTCGGGATCCTAGCGGTTGGAGCGTGATGGCCGTTCTATCACGCGTGCGATCGCCTCCTTCGCTTGTATGACTGCATCGCAGAAGGAGGCGACTACCTACCATCGTTATTATCCTTCTGCTTTGCTGTATTTTCCTTCACATATTAAAAGCCGCCTTATCTCCACCCATACCATTTTCTACAAAATCATCATCATTCATCACTTCAGCCGAAAGACGTCTATTGCTAGACATAAGTCTCCCCCAAGTGTCACCACCATCACACCGACCTGTCCTGTGCGTCTCGCATCCTACGGGTTCCCACGGCTCCCACCAGGCCATCGGTCTACCCTGCCACCACCAGCTGTCACTCCAGAACTTTTTGTCCCCATCGACAATCTTTTCTGCAAGCATTGTGCCCCCTACTGCCACTTAAGACTGGTGAATATTGATGAACTACCTACCTCGGTATAATCCACATACTGCAGTTTTATTAAAAGTTTATATTTTTAAATATACACCGTTAAATTTTGATCGCTTTAATCCCGTGGAGGGTCGATCGATCGAAACATTAGCAGAGCGAGTCCAATGACCTGTAGGTAGTTTGTACGCAACGCCAATTACTACCCAAAGGTCATTGAACTCGCTCAACTGACGTTTTCTTAAAGAAATTAATTTCGTACAAGCGTAAATTAATACGAATTTTTAAAAAAAGGTACTTTATTTTTTAATTTTATCTTTACAAATCGATAGTGTTTCATGTACCGGATCGACCCTCCACGGGATTAAAACGATCAAAATTTAACGGTGTATAAATGACACGCAAACATCATGAATTATTTCGGTGCTTACTCTAACTGTCACAGTTACAAGAAAAACACACAACCTTTTTCAACCATATTAATCAGAAAATCCCCCCACGTACAAACATTTTAATTTCTCTGAGTCATCGAGCCTTATAATCAAGACCTCAGGATAACGAGTTCTGAATGTAAGCTTATGACGTCATTCCAACACTAAGTAAGTAAGGTATCTGTACAATTTATTGACCCAGTAGATCTCACCATCATCATCATCATTTCAGCCGATAGACGTCCACTGTTGGGCATAGGCCTCCCCCAAGTGTCGCCACAATGAATGAATGATCCTGTGCGTCCCGCATCCATCGGATTCCCGCAACCTTCACCAGGTCATCGGCCTTCCAACGCTGCGTTTTTTGGTACGCGGTCGCCACTTCAGTACCTTCGGCCCACGACATGCGCGTGGAGATGCAACGCCGGGGTGAAAGTCCTCTGCCGCGACAGGTCACGGCATGGCGGACAGAGCTCCGGCGGGATCTCATGGTGGAATGGCGTCAGCGACTATCGCAACCCCGTCATGGGCACGCCACAATTATGGCGATAAGTCCCCTCTTTGAGGCGTGGCTGGAAAGACCTCACGGCGTCCTTACCTTCCGCATGACACAGGTCCTCTCCGGAAATGGCAAGTTCGGGAGGTTCCTGTTCCGAATTAAAGCGGAAGTGACGCCCGGGTGTCGCCACTGTGCGGAACGCCCGGAGGACACGGTGGAGCACACAATCGCGGTGTGCCCTGCTTGGGCGGAGCATCGCCGTGCCCTCGTGGGGGTGATCGGCGGCGGAGACCTCTCGCGCCGGGCCTTGGTCGAGGCCATGGTCCGGAGCGAGGAGGAGTGGCAGGCGGTCGCCGACTTCTGCGAAGCAGTAATGCTCGCTAAGGAAGAGGCCGACCGCATCAGGCAACGGCGCTCTCGCCGCCGCCGCCGGGATTCCGATCCCGATTTCCAGCCACCGTAGGCGCGGGCTTGCGGACAGTGAGCAATGGGTAGCTCGCTGTCCGGCCGTCCGGTAACCGTCCGGACCAAGCCCAAGTCGTCGACGGCGCGCGCTGTTCCCGCGCGCCTCAAGGAGTTGTCAGCAACAGCAGGGGCCCAGCCGGGTCGAAGCCTACCGGGGCCAGGGTAATCCGAAAGGGCGCTCGAGCCCCGGTATCGAAGGCTTGAAGGAACGGGATGGGTTTTTTAGTCAGTAAGAGTCTGACACTATCTCCCGCTCCGCCCAAGAGCGGGGGTTGTCATAAGATGATTTTTCCCATCGAAAAAAAAAAAAAAAAAAAAAGGCCCCAACGGCCATCTGTTCTGCGAACAACATTGCCACTAAAGTTTGCCAATCCAGTAGATCTCACGATTATTTAATATGAGAATGTGGGGTCGTCGTGAAGCTCTTTGTATGACAGTGGTCCCTACTTCCACCGATAAAAATATTTTTTTTGGGTTGTATTTTGGGACCATAAATAAAATGTTTTTCTGGTAACTTTAATTTAGTGCCTTTTTCCTTCCTACTAAAAGAAAAATATTTTTATAGGTGGAAATGGGGACCGCGGTCCCGGTCCAAAGAGCCCCAAGAATCAAAATATGAGCTGATGACCTGGTTAACGCGGATAAAATCTGCTGATCAGTAGAAGTGTGGCGACGTTTGGGGGTCGCATAAGTCCAGCAGCGGCCATTTTTCAGCTGAAATTATGAAAATAAAGAACGGCATATGCATTTCCAATAATATCTCTTAACAGGATCAAGCATGAAACTAAAATTTCATCACAGTAATTCAGGCTCCAACACTAAGTGAGTAAGGTATCTGCACCATTTATCGGTTAGTTGAACTTACAGCTAAATGTCGTCCGTAATTGGCTCCAGTCCATCTGCAGGCAATTAGGAAGGCGGCGCGTTTTAAAAGATCCATATTTATTCGCCAAGCCGTACCTACCGCTGTAAATGTTTTGCACTGCCCTGATTACACTGGTTTGGCCATAAATTGGTGTATTTGCCTCATTTTGGTGTTTTGGTTTGTGGTGTTTGTTTATATCTGTTCTATGGTAAAGCTAGCTCTAAATTCTAGGGAACATTTTGTCATCATCATCATCATCAGTTCAGGCGAATGAAGTCCACTCTTGGACAAGTGTCACCACAATGAACGGTCCTGTGTGTCTCGCATCCATCGGATTCCTCCTTACCAGGTCAACGATCCACCTTGTAAGGGGCCTTCCAACGCTGCGTTTTCCGGTATCAAAACCTTTCAGTTCCAACGGCCGTCTGTTCTGCAAGCAATGTGCCCTGATCAAATTTTGCTGCTAAATTTTTGTTCATTGTTATAAATGAAGCTAAAAATATGGAGACAGCCTGCATTTAAAACATACATACGAGTAAGTATATTAAGTCTAAAGTTGTAACTCTATACGAGTATCACTTAACTAATTCATTTTTATTCCTAACTTTCAATTATTCAAAACAAAGGAGCGGCATAATTAGAACATCACTCAAATATTTCACAACGTACTTACAGTATACGGAACGTTTTAGTTTGCCTAGACCGTTAGCAAGTCTACCGGTCAAACCAAGGAGGCCTAATGCACAAGACGATGCCGCCATATTGAATTAATAAGCTCCCAACGTTCCAAATTCAAAAGCTTCCACGCCGCTTTCTGGATGATAATGACCTCTTGCATGCGGCCAGTAACTCAAGCAAACTTGTCTATGACTTAGCAAACATACTCCTCACCTTACAAAATTCTTTTATCTATCGTATGTCTGACGTTTAAGGTCGAAAATTCCATATCAGTTGATGTTGTTGACTGAAGGTGCAGAGTTGTCGTTTAGTATTGGACGTTAGAGGCACAATGCACTAATTATATCAGTATCTTAGAAAGCCCCTAACCAGCCCCTTAACAGTTTTCCACGGTATCGGAGAGGCATTAGTGCATTTCCCAGTAATGCTCCTAAAGACGGTTGGCGCACGATGACCAAAGAGATGAGTCAGTGGCACCGAACTTTAACTATCGTTTTAAATAACCTAGCTATATAAAATATGTTTTTATTTACAATGCTTAAAATAAGCAGGACAGTTCCCATGATTATCAATTGTTATGACCTAGTTTTGCAACTAAGTTAATAAATCAACTCAACAACAATAAATCAATATCAAAAACGTAGGTAAACTACGAGATTTATATACAGATTGTGACTCAGATTAGAATGCGAAAGCTTTTTTATTAACATTGAATTTCGCCCTTCAAGACTTTACTACTAAACTGTAGATAGACCAACTCTATGGCAATTACTGATTTTTAAAGTACACTCTTATTAGAAAAAGTTAATCTGTAGAACGTGAATAGACTTATCGTATCATCAAATAGAAAATCGAGGAAATAGTTACATTTGATATTCATAATTCAATACGAAGAAAATTATAACTATTTTAATTTCTGAATTTTATATTTATTTAGGTAAGCGGTACATTCGGCGGTAATCCTTTTTATTTCTCAAGAGTTCTCTGATTTTTTTTCTTCTGTTCCACATTGTTAACCTGAACTTAACCAACGTTTAAGATGGCGGTGCAACCGATCATCGGCTAATTTAGAACTATCGGCCAGCAAAGTGGCCGGCACCGTCTTGTGTCATAGACAAGTTGCGTCCCAACTATTCTGGGTCACCACTCTGACCGTAATGTCAGTATGTGTGATCTTTTGATCGTGTACTAACGTCAAATTAGTAGATAGTATGTATATATTTAGTTCTCGGAAATTTGAAAACTTATCGCCTAACAATTGATTTCCTTTGCTTAACTCCTTTTTTCAGTAGGTATAGGTGAAATAATAAATAAATAATGGTCGGTAAAAATTCGTGAGTTATCTTTGCATCTCAAATATTACCTCTTAGAAAAAGTATTTATAATCGAATTATTTAAGACGTTTTCTTTTTGTAAAAAAAAATTACAATAATTTTTGTAATTACAATTATTATTTATTTAAAAATGGTGTTTTTTTTTTAATTTTGAATGCGAATTATATTATAATTCAAATATAAATACTTTTTCTCATAATCGGTAAGAAATTATATCTTTTTAACTTTTTCTATTGTTTTTTTTATCGTAACCTTACATTAAGTATATATCTATTATAAAACAAAGCTTTCCACCACATCTTTCTGTTTACGATAAACTCAAAAACTACTGAACGAATTTTCATGTGGTTTTTACCAGGAACGTTCAGAATGTATCTGAACGTTCCTGGTAAAAACCACATGAACATTGCATAATAAAAGTTTCAGATTCATATTACATTGGAGACAGTTGCTAGCCTGTCGGTTTTCTATCGTCTACATACATTTCGGGGAGTAATCACTGGATCTAATTCCGCCAAGTCCGTTCCATCATCGGACCACAAGCGTACGGCGTTGCGCCACCGGTACATGGTAGACATCCCACCCATACGCACAAAGCGTTTTGGGAACACATTTATTGTGCTTACAGCGAAAAACTGCCATTCCTTGCCAGAGTCTGTGTTTCCTGATAGCTACAACTTAGGGGTCTTTAAGTTAAGAGTGAATAGGTTACTTCTAGGCAATCATGCTCCATCGTCGACCACATTATCGCTTATCATCAGGTGAGATGGCGGTCAAACGCAAGCTTATCAATAATAAAAAAAGCCGAGAATTTAAAAGATTTGCTACCCCCATGCGAAACTGGGACCGGTCGCCTAAAATAGTAATAGGTTCTTCAGAAGTACATCCTTGTAGCCAAAGGTCATTAACATATAATACCTACTATATTTAGAATTAAGGGAGACCCACACAATTGTCGATATTTCACGACCGTGTAGACACCGCGCTACTTTTAGATATTTTACGTCAGAAGTGTTCGTTCATTTCTATTCTCCTCTGGCCT
Source organism: Mythimna ferrago (assembly GCA_910589285.2). NCBI lineage: Eukaryota > Metazoa > Arthropoda > Insecta > Lepidoptera > Noctuidae > Mythimna > Mythimna ferrago. The sequence goes on from OU342674.1 coordinate 31,205,379, forward strand.
TCATTATGTCAAGGTATTTTTGTTATATGTAATGATTTAGCGGTAAATCGAGCTACGTTAAATGTCCTCTTTATGTTCCGACACAAAAAGAGGAGTAGGTATTATAAATTGGATCGCTGTGTGTGTCTGATTGTAGCATCTTCAGTCAAAAGTGAATAGAAAGAAAGAAAGAAATAAAAACAGTTTATTTACGCGTTAAAGACGCAATCTTAAAACTAGGTAACAGAACATAACATCAATTGATAGGGAAAATATGCGTCTCCTCCGCGCAAAACGGCCGAACGCTCAGCATAAAGCTGCGGCCTCACGCATAATGCGTTGAGCTCACAGCGCTGGTTTTCAGCGTGGGCCGGTTACCTACTAATAGGTTACTTTTAGGCAAGCGTGCTCCATCGTTGACCACATCGTCGCTTACCATCAGAATTATAAGTAATCCAAGTGGGATAACAAATGAAAGGTAATAAAATGTACATTACAAAACTAGGTCATTTTAATTTATGTTTTATCCCCACTCGTATTAGATATTTACGTGTTTCATATTTATCGTCATGCGTTCTTATGAGATGACTTTGACTTAGTTTACGTTTAAAGTAGGGAACTGTGGATGTCGAGGACAATGGAGACCAAAGAAAAGATGAATGGATTACGTCAGAAGTGAAAGTCAGTTATAGTTATTCAGTCATATTTATTCATGACTGAATGGAAGAAAAAGACGTGTTGCGCCGACCCCAAGTAATATTGGACAATGACAAAAAGATAATACCTAATAGAATATTTGAAACTGTTTTTGTATTAAAGTGATCTGATTTCTTAAATTGTCATTTTTAATATTTTGAAGACGGAGAGACGACCTAGACGTGATCGTAAAGAATTGGAAAGGACAAGTTAAATATCTATCTTGCTCGTTCAGTAGCTCATCCTTCAAAAATCTTCATTCTTCAAGCTCAAACTTTCAATAAATGCCTTGAAATCAAGCGTTGAAGTTAAAGATCTCGCAACAGGCATACCTACTTACATAGAAACGCAATCAAGCTATGAGACACAATACATCACCCAGAGACGCACAGGGTCCATGAATTAAAGCGCTGGTATCCCTTAATTGCCAAATATCGTCTAGCAAAGGGGATCCGTCTTCACTAAACCGTTAAAAGGATCCGTGCTAAGTGCAGGATCGGGGTTCGATTCCCCATTTTGTAATTCGATTCGGTACCAATTAGGAGTTTAGTTGTCGTCGAACTGTACGTCTTAAAGGTAAGACGAACTATTTAGTTGTATCGTCCATTTGAAGAACCCCTTTGTCGATTTAAAGGGGGTGCTCGCCATGCCCGGCCAGACACCCTTTAAATATACAATTATCTAATTAAGTGGTACGGTTTCTTTGATTACTTTAATTGAATGTATTGGCTATTTATGTTTTGGTTTTCGAGAAATGATAGATATACTTACTCGTCTTTTAGCTGAAAGATATAAATCAAAGTCAGCGTCATATCCCTAACCTTTCACAGCTATTTTTTTTAGAGAGGGCGCGATAGGCTGCCATCAGACAGACTGCATCGCAGCAACCGCACGTAGTGCATATATTCAACTGCATGCAATTTGATCTGACTTTGTGCAGTTAGCGCAACGCATCTAGCCCTGGAGCTTAGTGTATGATTTGATATTTAAGTGCCTCAACATAAAGTTGACAATGTCAATGTGCGTTTGCTCTTTGTAATTAACTGCACACTGACTGTATGCGGTTAGCGATAGACAGCGTGCGTCGCCAATACACGACTGTAGCGTAAAGTTGAAGACACGACCGCATGCAGTTGATATTGACTTCACTCGATTGCAGCCGACTGCGTGTAGTTGATATCATGACTGCACGAAGTCGAACGTACAACTGCATGCAGTTAAATATATCGACACGGCTGGCTGATGTAATAAGGAGTAACTTGTACTTGATGTAAAAAGTAGCCTTACTTTTATGTTAGAAAAAAAAAAATCAAAATCCCATAGCCCACGCGAACGAAGTCACGGGCAGCTAAATAAACTCAGAAAAGGAATGGAGGGAATGGGCCGTAATCCACCAAAAGGCCCAGTACAGGTTGGTGACATCTTAGTTCTTAATATTTAAGAATTTTAGTTCTAAGTAGGTCATGCCGGTTTCCTCATGTGTGCCTTTTTTGCCTTTACAGTTTGAGAGCAGTGGTGATGAAATAAATTACATAAGTAATGCGCCTGCTTGGTTTTAAATCCACGATATATGACCAGTGCCGTAACTTAGGGCGGTGCAGTGCCAGCGGCGCCCGGGCACGGGGCGCAGTCCCTGGAGAGGCGCAAAATTTTTATATTCTAGAACTTTTTATTTTTGTGTTTTTTCTAGGGGCGTAGTTATAGAAGTTCGCAACGGGTGTATAGAAGGTTAGCTATGGTAAGGTAAGATATGTCTATGAAGTCGGAGACCGTTACCATTATGCCACTACTGCTCTCACAGACATGAATGAATGACAACGAACAACTAGCTTCTACATTATAATAATATTGTGGTGATGTTTCCAGTATTTTTTTAATGAACGTACCATAAAAGGCTTAGGTATGTGAAGAGGTTTCATTCTGAGAAAATCCATAGCTACGCTCGACGCTCATTGACGGTACACTGTTTATCTTACCTTGCTATACCTATTACTGTTTGTTAGGATTCGAAGAATGTAGGTTTTTCATTGTTATTTTGTGGAGGCACAAATGTATTTTGATGTCGCTTTCACTCATTTACAAGGGGTTAAGTTTTAATTTTATTATATCAACCTTTTTGGAGGCGTTTTTTGCTAATGCGTGTGTAATCTCTCCACTTGTGACCTATGAAACAATAATGACCGCTAAATTCAAAATAATGTTACTCAACTTGTTAAAAAATCAATATGATTAATAATAAGCCAGCTATATTGTATAAAAAAAAATCGCAATCCTTAACAAAAAAAAAAAAATACAGCGCTTGTCAAACCGTTACCGCACCGGAGAACGTTCTTGAGATATCACAATCATGCCAATTTCTAAGTTTTTTTTTATTCAATACCCTATGTATAATATATTTCACAACTATCACACAACGCCGTCTAGTCCCAAGCTAAGCAGAGCTTGTGTTATGAGTACTAGACAACTGATAAACATACTTATTTCTAAATACATGCATATTATAGATAAATTACACCCAGACACAGAACAAATGATCGTGCTCGTCACGCAAACATTTGTCCTGGGTGGGAATATAACCCACGACCTCCGGCATAGCAGTCAGGGCCACTAACCACTAGACCAACAGGCCAGTCAGTAGACCAACAGTGTTATTGTTTGTTTTGCCCAATAAATAAAATAAATACATGATGGTACTGAAAGTGATAAATACATGGACTATAGCATGGTTCGAAAGAGTTAGCACAGCCCTGGAACGCCAAGGGCCACTAAAAATGAACACGGGTACAATTGCCATCACAGATCTTGAGCGGTTGCGCAGAAGTCAAATATTCGGTCTCTTTAGTGGTGCGAAGTGAGACGCGGGGACGGGGAGTGTCAGTGATTGGCTCGCCACGCCATCGCATCATAGACGTCACTCCTAATTCGTTCCCTGCGTTGCTGCATGTATCTAACAACGAAGACGATTGGCTCGCCAATGTATGGAATGCGCAAAGCGATCCCCACTCTGACGCCGAGCGCTCAAGATCAGTTTTGGCAACTGTAGGTTTCAGATAGTAAAAATCTATGATTCCCTTTCATTCCATCCAGAGTAAAGAAGTCTACGTAAATATAAAAAATAATGGTCCTAAATACATAATCAAACATGTTTCATTCATCTGACCACTTTCTTCAGTAATCTTATTCTATATTAAATCTAACCCGTTGGGCGTCGCGAGGCGTGGCGACGGCGGATATCGTCGTATCCGTAGATCCGCGCACACCGCTATATCCGCGCATATCCGGCGGGGGCGGATCAGCCGGATCAGCAACAGGTGGGGGATGAGCCGCGGGTGTATCCGCCCACTGAACGCCACGTGCTGCACTTTTGTGTTATTGTTTTGAAGTTTGTGTTTTGAAACTGGAAGTTGAGTGTGATGGGAATTAAGTGTTTTGATAGTTGTGACGTTATTTTTTATTTTCTTTATAATACTACTAACGCTAACTGTTGTTACTTTTGTTATTTGCTTGTCATTGAGCTCCCGCAATTCTTACCAGGCCGTCGGTCCAATTTATTGGAGGCCTTTCAATGCGGCGTCTTCCGGTACGTGATCGCTACTTCAGAACCAGTGAATGTCAATACATTCACTGCTAAATAGGTTTGGTAAAAATATAATAGGTATTTGGAACCATTAAAACCAGGTTAACTCGATGGTCAACCTTGTTTCAAGTATATCACATATTGACCATTTGTGTAGACACTTTAGACACTATACTAAACATCAATTTTACATCACAATGTCCACTAGGAATCAATTTACCAATAATTAACACATCCACGGAACTTCACAAAAATAAAAGACGTGTGGCACTCGGGGACTGCCGCGGTAAAGCTATGGCATAGCATTTTTATCAACTTATGCAATTATAATTATTTCTTTATTTTATTTATGCAGTATTTTTTTTCCTTTGTTTTTTTTTCTTTGATATTAATTGAAGTTACACTTTCACACATTGAATTGAATTTTGATTGATTGTTCACTCATTTGTTTTCTTATCGGTCACCACGTTAAAAAAACAAATGAGTCCCGGGTGTTAGGTTATTTTCGTTACGGAATTTCTGGATTCGGTCTCCACGCTCAAGGCCCGCGATAGAAGCTATGCAATAGCTTAAAAACCGGCCATTTCTTGATGAATTTTAGTTACAGTGTATCTTAATATCAAAAGTATGTCATAGAATTGGCAAAAGAACCACATTATACGGCGATCATCGACCGTCTGCCAAATGCGGTGATTATGGCAAACATTCCCCAAAGAGATCGTTGAAATATAAATGTTGGCCCCTGCCCAGCTGAAGACGATTTAACGTCGATAAAGTAATGAACTGCCCCCCTAGCCAAGTTACAATTAGTTTGTGTCGAATTCCGTTCTCCAATCGGTAACGCCTCGGTAACAGCAATTGTAGAAAAAGATAAGTTGGTAGCCATGTTGACGCGCCTGAGTCGGCCGCTCGTTCTACAATGTAGCGTTTGTCTAACAAAGGATGTAGCGTTAAACATTGTAGAAACGATTTTGAACGATGTGAACTTGGCTACGAATTGTCTATTCGTTTGTTCTGACCACGCGACTTTACGTTGAGATGACGTCATTCCCATACGTTTCATCACTTTTTGACAGCGTTAACGATTCATCATCATCATCATCATCAGCCTTTTTAATGTTCCCACTGCTGGGACTCAGGCCTCCTCTCTAGGAGAGGGAAAGGGCCGTAATCCACCACGCGGGCCCAGTGCGGGTTGGTGAATGTCACATGTCTTTGAATTTTTGGTTCTAGGACATGCCGGTTTCCTCACGATGTTTTCCTTCACCGTTTTTGAGAGCAGTGGTGATGAAATAAATTACACAAAGTAATGCGCCTGGCTAGGTTCGAACCCGGGACCTACAACGCGTAAGTCGGGGCTATTACCATTTGGCCACCACTGCTCTCAACACATATCTTATACATATATAATTTCATAATACAATGCTTATTATTCTGAAAGTACATTCGATAGCTATCGACGTCTGTTTGTTCCAGCTAAGCTCCGAATGGACCGATTTTCACGGGACTTGTGCTGGTAGATAGCTGATGTTGTAAGAAGTAATTTAGAAATAATTCAGAAATATAATAATATCATAATAATATAATAATATCATTTTATTTCTCTCACAATGGTTTGTTGCAATTAACAGTTTATTATTAACAATTATGTAGTTCCAAACTGTTAATTGCAACAAACCATTGTGAGAGAAATAAAATGATAAAATGATATTATTATTATGGTATATGGTGTTAATTACAAAATATTTACTGTAGATACGTCTCTACGGAAAAAGAGCATGCGCTGAATTAGAATAATGTGTTATTTTCGGGTCTTTGGGGCCGAAAGGTTCTGGAGTAGCGTCAGAAGACGTAGCGTTGGAAGGCTCCCACAAGGCAGGTCGACTTGATGGATGCCAGACGCACAGGACCGATCGTTGTGGCGACGATGATGATGATGAACGAGTTATTTTTACAGAAAGGAACAATACAATACAAATACAAAAAGTTTATTTGTGCACACAGGTACAGGAAGGAAGGAATTATATTAAAACTGAATTTTCGGTAAAATTTTCTTTTAAAATTCGACTGAAATGCGAATTGTGATTGAAAAATCGTTTTCATTGACTTTTAATAATCCAATTATGTACGCTGATGCGTAATTTTTGCTCCGCACGCAGCACGCTAGTATTTTTGGGTTAATACCTATAATCTATATACTTATATATTTTTAAATTACAACTGACTTTCGTTAAATAGACCAATCAACGAACTGATTTAGTACAATAGGAGTACCATTTCCATTGAAATCAATCAGTTTGATACATTCATAGTACTAAGTATTTACGTAGATAACATTTTTTTATCAGAAGATTTTTTTAAATAAAATTAAATCGCTGTTCTCTGGTATTTACTATTGTTTTTGTTTCTCTTCTGTTTGTCTATTTATTAAATTGCACCTGCCATGTTATGTTTCTGCACCACCCTAAGGTTGACTGGTAGAAAATGCCTAAGGCATTAAGTCTGACTTTGTAGTGTTATCTGCATAAAGCTCTAATAAAAAAATAAATAAAAACATTTTTTTTTTCTTTTTATGCTTTTGTGACAATGAGTAATTCCCAAAATAATTATGATTATTTATTATGCACCATTACAAATTAGTTCACCAATAAAGCGTTTTGATCGTCATTAACCAACTTGAAACAGGCAAATAAATTAAAAGGATTTATTCTTCCAAACAATTAAAATAAATCTAGAAACATTTTAATATCACTAAGTTGTGAGCCAAAATAATCACTGAGCGAAATTTATTGTACCATTTTCGCACAAATTGACGAAAGCAGTCGTTTTGAGTGCGAAAACTTTCGTGGAAAGTCATTATAGTCGAATCAATCAGGGCGTAATGGCACCCTCAATACGCTAGGGATGGGAAATGGTTGTTAGTATGACGCTCTACTTATTTATGGTAATCACTAGTGTTGTGAGGGCTCTCGGGCTCCGCGGTCAATTTATTTTTAGGATGGATGGTTATGGCTGTGGGTGTGGAATATTATTATGTTTGTTTGGTTTGCATAATAAGAAACAACTAATACTGAAGAAAAAAAGAGGTTAATCATGTGTTGCCTAGTTAATTATGTAGTAATTTACCGAGTAATTTAGTGAAAATTCGTGAAGACTTTTCTAGAAATTTCAAAAACACGCTACCGAACCCTTTAATGCTCATCATCTTACTGCCCTTGTCCCGTTAGTTATTTGGGGTCGGCGCAACATGGTTTTTATTCACCATTCTGTCCTGTCCTCCGTCACGCTATCACTTTTATCCTTCAATGCTAAACTCGTTAAAAATAAAAGGCCCGTTTTGACATTTGTAACTTGGAAGGAAATGATTGAAACAATAAAATAATTAATTACAAGTTTTAAAAATGATACATACATTTTTTGACGCGTTAATAAAAAAAAAAAGATACATACATTTTTTGGCGCACGAATATATTGCGAGTATTATTTTTGCGTATTTTAGAATTCGTTTTGACATTTGTGTGTTTTTATTTTTTGACAGCTTTAACATCACAATAATTACCGTCCTCATCATTTCTTTCCTTCACTTCGAAATTAATGCGCAAACACACACACGTATCCATATTTGTCGGCGTCTAAGTCCCAAATTAATAGTCTAAACTTGGCTGTATCCCGCACGCGCGCTCCCGACTTACTCGCAACTTAGAGCCAATTAATTTATTGCGCCAACTTTACTTTCCTTTCTTTACCTTAGCACTTATACATCTGCGGTGGCGGGTTAGCGGGTTGCCAGCTTATTGTGATTTATTCGCACTCTTGTCTTGCGAATATTAACGGACTGTGCTTTATGGGGAAATGAAGTTGGGAGTTAATGTTTTAATTTTATGCCAGATTTTTGTATTAATTTAGCAACATTTTTAATGCATTCTTTAAAGCTATTTTTTTAGTAATTAGAGACACAATAGAAAGACAATGACAGAGCGAACGCGATTTCATTTGGGGTTTAATGAATTAAATGTCTTTTAATAAATATATAAAGGTGTAGCAACATCTATAGCGCCACATAAGAACTACAAAATCCTCCATCGTGCAATTAAAGTTCTCCGCTTAGTTTGAGCATATACAACAGCCCGACTATCATTCTATCGTGCAGTTGTCCACACTAGACATAGCAGCCCTCTGGTCGGAGGATACTCCCTTTTCGGGGGACTTTACACTCTGTTCTGCATACCTCTAAAAACAAATAAAGACATACGATCAAAATGTAGATATCGAAATTCAAATTCATACAAACGAACAAGCAAGTAGCACAAACGTAATGTCTCCAAACACAATCAATTAATAAATCCCTCATTTATACCAGCCTAATTTATCCTATCATCTCAACTATATCGTAATTAATTACCCTAAACCATTACATAGATAAATATCTGGCAACCCTGGCGAGACGTCGCGCCTAGCCTCCTTCGATAACCGCGCGAAAGAGATTTATTTCGCGAACTTGTTATAACTTCATAATTTCCACGAATTATCGGCACACAGTATGTGGCGTACATCCTTATCAGAATGTGCCGTGTGTTGTTCTTTTGTAACTTTTGTTAATTATAATTTCACTAGCTTCTGCCTGTGGTTTCGTTCTAATAAAAGTCGGAAAACGACAAATCAACTTTTTTTTTAGGTTCAAAATCATCAAATAACGTCTCTCGCTCCAATCAACGTTAACCTATAAGAATATTTTACTGGGAATACACACACACAACAAATCTGACATACTCGTATAACATATCTGTAGAAGTTTTTAGTTGTGCGCGCATCACGTCATCATCATCATCATCATTTCAGCCGATACACGTCCACTGTTGGACATAGGCCTCCCCCAAGCGTCGCCACATCGAACGTTCCTGTGCGTCCCGCATCCATCAGTTTCCCGCTACCTTCACCAGGTCATCGGTCCACCTTGTAGGAGGCATTCCAACGCTGCGTGTCACGTAAAATGTACGAAATCTATGTTAATAAATTTTATACATTTAAATTGTGTGTAACTTAATATATTACATAGACTTTGTTTTATCGCAATCGGTTGACTATATCCAAAGATATACTACATTCATTGACTGCTAGGCGGTACAAAGTTCGCCGGGTCAGCTAGTATTTGTATACCGGCACGGATCTTGAGCGCTGACTTGAACTTGAAATCGCGCAGACTTGAATGAGAAGTGAAGTATTGGGTCTCTTTAGTGGTATGAAGTGGGACGCGGGAGCTGGGAGTACATCTTTGTAGTTACAGTGATTGGCTCGACGATGTGTACGATGCGCAAATTGATCCTGACTCTTTGGACGAGCGCTCAAGATTCGTGCCGGTATTTGTATTAACCTTTTGAATGTCTTAAGTTACACATTTCGATATAAGCAATTGTCTTTCTATTGTGTCTCTAAGTACGGCATTCGATGAGTTAAAATGAAGTGTTTTATGACGTAGTCCATGGCCTATTCATTCAACTAATCTTACTCGTATATACGTGATAAAAATTATCAAAAGTTACAAATATAGGCACACACTTTCACACACAGGCACATACTTCACTAGTTTTTAACCACGACTTCGTCTATGTGAAAGTCGGTTATTGCGGTCGAAGTTGAAATCAAAAAGTTTTAAAGTAGCCTTTATTCTTCTTTGGGTTTCAAGCTTACTCCGTGGCAAGTTTCTTTCAAATCCGTTCAGTAGTTTCTAGAGAGCATAATAGATAGATAATATATTTTTACATTTATCATATTTCCGTAGAGTAGATGCTTAGATTTCGTCCTGTGAACCTGTTGACCTGTGAATTTCCTTTAGGAATTAGGTGAAAATCAGTGGTTTTTTTTACTGTTTTTGCGTTTATCATCACCCTCATCCCGGTTTCGCTCATTTTTTTTTCATTGTTGATAGGTTCACGCTTGACCACTACGGCAGCTCTTGGGCCTTACTTTTCTTGTCACAACACCCACGATCCTGAAACGACGTCATCCAGATTGTATCGACTTAACTTTTTCTTATTGTTAGTGATATTTAGTTGTTAGTAAGTAAGTATACTGCAGCAATATTTTGTTGTAAAAAAAAAATTGGATCGTGTCACGTCTAGACGGTAAATCATTCGTTATCTCTGAAGTATTTCTGACCAACTATTATATTATATGAATTTACTAAGGATGGTTTTTATTTTAAAAAAACGCTGCCTCATAATAAGCATTAGTACTCTATCGTAGGTGCGTTCACAAACATGTAAACTCATATACACAAGACACCAAGACGCAGAACAACCCTATAGGCCATGCAAATGTTTATTCCGTGCAAAATTGAACTCCTGACACGTAACCCAGCAGCCAATTGCTCAACCACTGACCCAACAGTCCCTTATATGACAGCTGACACATTTTAATTTAAACTTAAAAATAATCAATCTAACTTTAATAAAACCTACAACTCACACCGAACATCGCTAACACAACCCAATAAATCGCGCACAAGACGTAAATTCAACAAAATATTGAGGTAACTAACAACCTTAACAAAATCTTGAGTGTATTCCGTATTCGCACAGCAATTCTAATTAGTCCGTCCTTATTTATGATTCATAAGCCAAAGTACAATAAATTCTGGTGAATCTTTCCGTCCCACATGTGGCAGTAAGCCGAGGCCTTAGCGAATGTTGAATGTAGGTTCTCGCCTAATAAGAGGAGGGATGTAAGGAATCGCACTGATTACTATATTATTTATTACGCTACGTGCCTCCCGTGTAAACGCTGCCTAATACTCCTATCTACGCTCGCGTCTTAGAACCTTTCCAAACTAAACCTCACCTATCTTTTCTTTGAAGTCAGTAGGGAGAGTCTCGTTTTACTTGCTGTGAAAAGGTTGTAAGGTCGTGGGAGGTATACCACCATCTATCAAATGGGGTAACGATTAAGTGAGTTGCAGCGCGCGGCACCTATGAGATTTTTAATTATTGCCTGTATTAAATCGTGATTAATGTGAACCATGGTTTATTGCACGGTTTTAAGATGTTTATGGCTCTATTACTTATGAACGAACGTTGTTTACGAGATTTCTTCAAAGCTTTTGAGCGTGGTTAGCAGTATTGACGGTTATATGGAAGATTTTTAATCACTTTTTAGCTGCAAGAAGTTTAATACTACCAACTACTTTGGTTTTCTATTGTTGATAGGTTCGTTGAGGCTTGTTTTTGTTAGCTAATCATCAAACAAGTCCTCTCGCTCTGGGTGGAGCGTGAGGGAATGCTAGACCTTTACTAACTAAAACTCATCCGTGTTTCTTTAGTTGCCCTTTGCGTTCCAGGGCCATTGTAACTCTTTCGAACAATCCCGCAACCATTGGGTTTACTGCTTTACTATGCCTATGATAAGTATTGGTGATTGTAATATACCTACATACTTAAACAAGACTTCCATAGTTAGTTTTGAATTCGTTATAATTAGCTGTTAAATCTCATGTCTTTAATTCAAGAGAGAATACGTACTCCATCGTCGACCACTTCGTCGCTTTCTATAATGTGAGATATTGGTCAAGCATGAGCCTATCAATAGTACAGCGTTGCGGTGGTCAAGCGTTTCGCCTCGTCGTTTATACCGCGTACATCGAAGGACTGGAACAATTTGCCTGCTGCGGTCTTCCCGGCCGATTATAACTTAAGTGTCGTCGTTGTTAGACTGGTAATAAACTAGTGCGCTTCACCATCAAAGACTGCATCACTGCTTACCATCAAGTGGGATCTCAGTCAAGCACTAGTATATAAAATTTTAAAAAAATTAAGCTGTCGGTTTTCTACCAGTTGTGTTTCGGGGAGTGTGAGTTGGAATTGCATAGCCTAATTCCGCCTAGCCCAATCCATGATCGGACCACCAGGCTTACGACGATACGCCACCGGTACATAGTGGACATCTTACATATATGCACAAAACGTTTTGGGAATTAAGGGGTTAAGGAATGGAATTCCCTGCCGGAGTCTATGTTTCCTGTTGGCTACAACCCGGGAATCTTTAATTCAAGAGTGAATAGGTTACTTCTAGGTAAGCGCCCTCCATCGTCGACCGCATCGTCGCTTTCCATCAGGTGAGATAGCTGTCAAGCGCAAACCTATCAACAATAAAAAAAAAGACGTGTGGCACTCGGGGACTGCCGCGGTAAAGCTATTGCATAGCATTTTTATCAACTTATGCAATTATAATTATTTATTTATTTTATTTACGCAGTATTTTTTATCCTTTGTTTTTTTTTCTTTGATATTAATTGAAGTTACACTTTCACACATTGAATTGAATTTTGATTGATTGTTCACTCATTTGTTTTCTTATCGGTCACCACGCTCAAAAAACAAATGAGTGGGGGGTGTTAGGTTATTTTCGTTACGGAATTTCTGGATTCGGTCTCCACGCTCAAGGCCCGCGATAGAAGCTATGCGATAGCTTAAAAATGTGTGACCTGTTATAAATTGATGATATCATAGTGGAAACATTAGATTAACAGAGATTTCAGTAACCCTCAAAAATTCAATAAACCATCCAAGCACATTTTCTTAACTTCATTACCCAAGATCACCTCTTATGCTGAATTTTCCCCTCCAACACACAGATACCGGCAAAAATGATTATACAGTGTAACCCAGGTACGTAATATAAATTTATCAAACGCATGTTGACAAAGTACCTCTGAATAATGACTATCATATTTCTCCGTATCTCCACTCATGATTGCCGAAGGGGATAAAGAATAGGACATTTTGCTTTATATGCCGAGCTCAGCGAGGGAAGCTTTATACCACACACCGATAATTTTAATGAATATTTATAACTTTATCGCGCTTGTATTTGCTTTAAGTTTTGATAGAAACTGTGTTGTGTGATTAGGAGGTTAAAGGTAGATAAATGATGTTCAGAGGAGACAAGCCAATATTTTTCACTATCCGAAAGGTGCCAACGGGATTAAGCCTTCGCTGTCCATCCGTCTGTACTTGCATCCTGAGGGTTTCGTACAAACTTACCTACCCTTGTAAAGAGTTCAATTCCCGTTTGTTGTCTCGAAGTTTTTTCTACATCGCTATTTTTTTTGTGACATTATAACAAATTTTTAGTTTTCAATTTTATTCCTATAATTGTGTTATAAGACCTTGCTTTACGCAAAAATTCAGGAATCTGGGTCAACGGGAATTACCCTAAAATTTTGGTTCCGTTGAATAATTAGAACGTATAGTTCGAAATTATTTCGAACTATACGTTCTTTTTTGCATCATAAACGGCCATATCTTTTTTTCCGTTAATTTAGAAGTTTGATTTTTTCACAACTTCAAGGGACCGTAGACCTAAATATATGGTTCCCGAGATAAAGGGTCTTGACTCTTGACGTATAAAAGAACGGACAACATAGTGGTTCTATAAGGTTCCTTTTTTCCTTTTGAGGTACGGAAACCTAAAAAGGACAGGCCAAGTGTGAGTCGCATAATACCTACCTATCATTCTATTCATAATAAATTTGACTAAATACGTTTCTAATAAGAATAAGTGACAGTTCAAATTGTGCAGAATGCGGTATGGTGGAGGATGTCCACCACTTGTTGGTGGAATGCGTCAGGACACGAGCTGCTAGAGAGGTGCTGATGAATACTTTTAAAATTAATTTGATTGATGTTGGTGTTTTTCAAAGTATACTGTCCGATCCCCTCTCTTACGCAGCCATCGCTGTTTATAAAATAGTGAGTAAGGTTTTGAGCCCTCATAGTTGTTAAATTTTACTTAAGTAGCTTGACTTGTATTAGGTTACGATGGGGCTGGCATGGTCGTACTGTGACCAAAAGTCCCTAAAAAAGATTTAAAAAAAATACGTTTCTGCGAATAACCTACTTCACGAGTTGCAAGTTTTCAAATTAAAACCACAATACTACCTATTTTTAACTTTTCCTCTTCACTCGGCTTTTCCTGTTGCTAACCTCATTTCTTAACCTTTAAAGTAAGTAATACCTACAGTTTACAATTTTCTGCGGAGTCTTTCCTGATGATTAGCTGAGGTTCTCAAAAATCTACTATTGCCTTTAAGCCAAGAGTGACTAGGTTACTCTTCTAGGTAAATCACAGGTAGGTAGGTGATCAATCGACGACGACCATTATCATACTTAACTAAATTTCTATAATATAATGTTTGTGATAATAATAACAAAAATAAAACAGATTTTAATTTTTTTTTGTTAAATTATTAAAATATATTTGAATGAACAAGCGAATAAAATAAAATAAAAAATCATATGGCAGTCAATTAGGTCCTAATTATGTCAGGTACTGGGAGTTACGGGTTCGATTCCCACACGGAACAAATAATCCAGATAGGTGTTCCTGAAAGGGGTGTATTGTGAACGCAGACACAATTCAGGAGTTATTCCTATTGTGAGGATACTTAAAAAAAAACTGAGTAAATTCGAGTCGGACTCGTGCACTGAGAGTTCCGGACAAACTACAATTCCCGAATGCAGTCTCGAAGTTTTTTCCGAATTGCATATCCTATGAATTTTGGTTACTTTAAGAGTGTCAAAATAGATGTTTGTTGCGATATAAACGGCTGTATTTTTTTTTTCGTTAACTTAATTTTCATTTTTCACAGCTTCAAGGGAACGTAGGACCTCCACGCGTTTCTGAGATAAAGGGTCTTGACAGACAGACGAACGGACAACAAAGTGATCCTACAAGGGATCTATTTTTTTCTTTTGAGGTGAAAAACCCTAAAAAACTGGGCAAGTGCGAGTCGGACTCGCGCATGCAGGGTTCTGTACCGTCCTTAGAAAAAAACGACAAAACTCGTGTTTGTTGTTGTTGGCAGCCCTCCTCAAATATTTATTTTATACCTATCTTAATTTTAGTATTTGTTGTTATAACGGCAACAGAAATACATAAGTTGTGAAAATTTCAACTGTCTAGCTAGTTCGCGGTTCTTGAGATACAGCCTGGTGACAGACAGACGGACAGACAGCGAAGTCTTAGTAATAGGGTTCCATTTTTACCCTTTAGGTACGGAACCCTAAAAAAATGATTAAAAAATCCTAGATCACGAAATTCTACTCCATACGAAATTTACACCCTCAATCACGGCAGCAGCCATGCATCATCTCAACCTAAACGTAATCTACGAGGCGCAGAATTATTATTTATACGGTAATTACAAAAACACTCGTGCGATATCTTACGCGCTGCTAATGTTATTTATGTGGGGATAAACGACTATGAGGAGTTTTTGCATATCGCCCCTCCTTCGTAAATTGAATGATAGCGTAAACGTTCGCGGTATTTTTAGAACAAGATGACGTATGGAGGCGCTGCGCTTGAGTTTGATTTGACACGTGCAGTTTAAAGTGGGTGAACCGACCGCTTATACAAGGTGGTATTATGAGCACCTAGTGATAGTTATCGATGGGGACGAAAGGTTCTGGAGTGGCGACCACGTACCGGAAGACGCAGCATTGGACGGCCTCCAACAAGTTGGACCGATGACCTGCCCCTAGACCATGACGTTTAAAGTAAGATTGTTTTAATCTTGTTTCTGTGTGGGTAAGAGACAGAGCTATACAGGTTGTCTAGCGCCATCTCTTACCCACACTGAAACAAGATTAAAACAATCTTACTTTGAACGACATGGTAACCCCGCTAGTCAGGGTCGAGGGAACCCGATGGATGTGTGACGCACTGGACCGGTCGTTGTGGCGACGCTTGGGGGAGGCCTATGTCCAACAGTGGACGTCTTTCGGCTGATATGATGATGATGAGTGATAGTTATGTTACCAACCTATCTACAACATTAGTTAGTACATATATGCGAAATCCGAAACACGTGTCTAGTGTTTTTTAAATATTAAGAATCTATACACAAAATATCATAACTGTATTATAAAAAATCACAAAGTTATAAGTAAGCCTGTTATGTTACCTGGGTGTCCGCACAAATACATGATCACCAGGCCATCCGGGCGACTGAGCGGTGGTTTGGCTTGCATCTTAAGCTATGCGCTGGCGTCTAACGCTCTCTATGGTGGTGTCCAACTTGTCATCTTCTTAGTGCAAAAATGATTGGAATCAATTCAGTTATTGATTCTGAAATAACTTTATTTAGGTTTTGCATAAACTAAAAATAATGTTGTATATAGGTAGTGTAGGTTGTGTATTACAATTGCCGTCACGGATCTTGAGCGCTGGCTTCAAGTTGCGCAGAAGTCTAATATTCGGTCTCTTTAGTGGTGCGAAGTGAGACGCGGGGGCGGGGAGTGACAGTGATTGGCTCGCCGCGCCATCGCGTCATAGACGTTACTCCTGATTCGTTCCCTGCGTTGCTGCATATATCTAATAACGAAGACGATTGGCTCGCCAATGTATGGAATGCGCAAAGCGATCCCCACTCTGACGCCGAGCGCTCAAGTTCCGTTTTGGCAAATGTAAGTCTCACATTTGCATTACTAACCAACACCGGGTACCGGGATGTTAAGCTGGATTTATTTGCAAATAATGTCCAGAAACTTAAAAAAATGTTAATTAACTTTTTTTTCTTTGAAGTTTGATTTTGTTGTTTTTTTTTTTTTGTAACATATCGTAATTTTGTTTATTTTCTCTTGATAACGCTAAGTATCTATGACGTTTTGTTAATTTTATTTATAAAATAAGTGAAAATTATTATATATATACTTAATGTTTTTTTTACTATAATATATTATCTAGCTGTAAGTTTTCTTAAAATTAATAAAATAAAAAATTCTCTTTAATACACCAACAACTTATTTAAAAAATGTTCTGCATTAAATATTTAGAGGATGGTCCCGAAAAAAACACATCTCTTCTGTCATCTTCAGTCGCCCTTGTTGCGAGGGCTGCGGTAACTCCTTCGAACAATTCGCAGCTATGGCGGGCCCTGGCCCGAACACAACATGCCTGCATCTCGAGTTCGGTCCTTAACGGAAGACGGTGAGCTACCCAAGGCACACCGTCCGCAAACTCACGCCTACAGTGGCCGGTAGTCGACTTACGACTCCCGACACCAGGGGCGTCTTCAGCGGAGGACATCTCAGGACTGGTCCAGGACCTTTATAAGGCGCAGGAGGGAGCAAAGCGAACTTGCAAAGTCCCCTTAGATACTTTTCATTGAAAGAGGCACCATCTTCGCCAACTAGTACAGTAGGCACAACGGATCTTGAGCGCTCAGCGTCAGAGTGGGGATCGCTTTGCGCATTCCATACATTGGCGAGCCAATCGTTTTCGTTGTTAGATACATGCAGCAACGCAGAGAACGAATGAGAAGTGACGTCTAAGACGCGATGGCACGGCGAGCCAATCACTGACACTCCCCGCCCCCGCGTCTCACTTCGCACCACTAAAGAGACCGAATATTTGACTTCTGCGCAACCGCTCAAGATCCGTTGTGTTTACTGTAGGTACTGCTCTCCACCGTCAACGATTGCATTACTGCTTAGCTTCAGATGAGATCGCAGTCAAGTACTAGTTTATACTGAGCGTACGGTCGTTTTTCTCGGACATGGCGCATTTATATATATATATATTTTTTTGTGAAATGTAAAATGTTTGCGTTATGTGTTTGCGCCTATTCCGGCAAATAAAACGTTTTCTTTCTTTAATTTAGGTAAATATCCTAAATTTTAAAAAATCCATTACATTTTAATATTCCATTAATTATTATCGAACAGCAAAACACAGAATGTTCATCAATATTTTCACCCGTGACACCTAAGGCATCGACCACAAACTTTATTATCGTTTCCGCTAACCGATGTATCCGAACTTATTTTGCATGTTAGCCGAGATAGGGTGCAACGTGAAAGAAACTTATGAATTATGTGACACCCCTACGAACACACACACACACACACACACACACACACACACATATACGACACATGTATTGTGGCGACTGTGATTATCTTGAGAAGAAGTCATTATTCAAACAAGATTTTGATTTTTTATGGTCTATGGCGGCTAGTTTCTGTCTGCGTGAAAGGGAATATGGTCCCGGAACGAAAAGTAGGTATTATTTATACTTTTCCAGGACATGGTTTACCCTTACCTACATCTAAATCGGTTCAGCTATTTGAGCGTAAAGTAGTAAACAACTATAACGTAAACGTCCGCTGTGCGAGTTCAAGGACCTGTAGGTAGTAGTCGTTGTTACTGATTACCTACAGTTCCTTGAACTCGCGCAGCTGACGTTTTCTTAAAGAAATTAATTTCGTACATGCGTAAATTAATACAAGTTTTGAAGAAAAGGTACATTATTTTTTAATTTTATCTTTACAAATCGATAGTGTTTCATGCACCGGATCGACCCTCCACGGGATTAAAACCATCAAAATTTAAGGCACACCAAAACATACATAGAAACTTACGCATTTTAATTCACAATAATTGTGTCCCTAATTACAATATTCGAAAGGTTAATATTACTGTGATGAGAAGAAGTTACCTATTATTAAAATAAAGAGTTTTGAATTTATAGAGTACTAGCTTTTGCCCGCGGCTTCGCCCGCGTGGCATTAGGTACTTAAGGTATCGGCATAAAAGGTAGCCTATGTTCTTTTCCATATCAAAGGCTATATGCATACCAAATTTCATCCAAATCCGTTCAGGCGTTTTTGCGTGATTAAGTAACAAACATCCAAACATCCTAGCTAACATCAATAATATGTTTTATCTTAAGTTCTTAAAATTGATTTCCAAAGTTTCAAACTACTTAAATAATTGACTGTATGAATGAAGTGTGTCAGTCATCAAAAGGAAAGGGGTCTGGATCGAGGGGTTACCCGGGAAAGATGGCCCTTTGGAGGCCTTGACCGAATGAAGAATGTTTAAGTATCGTTAATCAATTTTTTATTTAATGCTTATACCTAGTGCTTGACTGCGTACCATCTGATGGTAAGCAGTGATACAATCGTTGATGGTGAAGCGCACTAGATTATTAAAAGCCCTCTTAATTTATCATTAAAATAACTGAATGTTATAAAAAATATATGCTTTATAACATTATAGTAACGTGACCTAAAATTTTATAGGAACAGAGAGACGAGTGCCTAACTGACTTATTCACCACAAAAACCTCCACTATTTTTCCAGAAAACCTTTCTAAAACTAACATAAAATAAAACGCTTAACTCAATACACGTAATAACTCGTGCTATCATGATAGCAGTTTGACATTAAACGTCTCAAAGGGAACTGTATCCAGTCTTAAAGAAAATCATATTCATAGAGTCTATAAATTCTCAGCCAACTCGCGCACCTCTTTAACCGTATCTGTATTATTTTAATATACGTAAACCGAGTAATATGTCTGTCTCTTTTGTGTTTGAGGGTATGTACGATAGTGTTGTCTCCCTCTGTTTTCGGAGGATATCTTAATAAGATTCATGAAAGGACGCCATATTTTATATCCGACTCTGTCCTCTATCTTCTTATATTATCCGGGCAGAAGAGCGCTCGTGAAATATGTGCCTGCTTGGGAATTTCCAATCTTTCAATAACACCTTTGTGGGTAAGTTCGAGTGTTTCCAAAGTTCTGATAAAAGCCTTGTGCAGCTAAAGTTGACGTTTTAATTACGTGTTGCTTTTAGTCGTTAGGGTCGGTAGATGCAGTACTTTTAAGAATCTTGAATTTAACCTTTCAATCGTGGAAATTACAGACACAATAGAAAGACAATAGGTGCGCGAACGCCGGCGTTCGCTTGGGGTTTAATGAACATCCATTGAAAGGAATCCATGATTAATATAGTTTTTATTGTCTAACAGTAAGTGATGGTCAATCTTTCTCCACACTTTTTGTTTTTATGTGAGAAAGCATCAAATTTTTCCGTTCTGGGGGTTGATTTATCTGATCTATTTTTAACACCTATTTTGTGCCGTAAGCCACTGGGGGCAAATGAGTGCCTATGATACATTTAGTGATCGGGAAAAACTAATATGCAAATAAAAATATGAAATCGTAAAGAAAAAACTAGGCCAGATGAATGAGATATTCTCTCTGTTTCAAAGAATCATCCTGGGACACTTCCTCAAGTTCCACGTGAGGAAGTGTCAGAATTTTACTGACTAGGTACTGCTCACAGTGTATCTTCAGTTGCCCTTTGCGAGAGCCACGGAAATTCTTTCGAACAATTCGCGGCTCTATCACCGGTCGGATCTAACTGGCCCGTCAATCTTGCAGGCATCAATTTCAACGCGCCGTTGAACCGAGCTTGATCTTTACTGGACGGCATGGTACAGTTTTTTCCATCCTATAGGACAGTTTTTGTTACATAATAAATTTGTGTAATTGTGTTTAAAGGCGGGTTGCTTCATACATACTTCACTCACGGGTAACAGACAAAAATGGCGTTAACTTTTTTTGAACCAAAAAATAGGTTGTTTTACAAAATGACGGCCTTAACGTATGTTAAAAAGTTACTAGTACTATAACCGATGCTCTACCAACTAGTTAACGTCATTTTAGCCATTTTTTGTTGCCGTTTTCTAGTAGCTATTTCCAATACCTATATGGATTTTCTTTTGTATTCGTTTCTAGGTACTAAGATGTCTCACGTAATAATAACTGTTAACCGTTCGTATGTAACGTTAACCGACCGTTTGAAACCACCCGCCGTAAAATATCTAAAAGTCACTGGCCAAGTTGATTTAATATTTTTTTTTTTATAAAATTTATTCGCCCGATCCGAAACAATACTTTTTTTTTAACGAAAAATCCTTAAACAAAATCTAACACGTAAGCAATATACAAGTAGTTCATGTAGCTTAAAAGTTTTCGTTAAGGGAAGGCACGCGGGGTTACACCGGGATATTAAATAAAGTTACACCCATAAATATTTCTTCAGATAACTCGGTAACAAGGTAAAAACCTGCTGCATCATTATACAGCGGATGGATTTATTAAAACGAGGTAGAACGGCTCACATTTATCATTTTGACGCTGGCTATATTGTTTGTTTTAAAATAAAAAAGGATTTTGAAAAAAGAACACTAATTATTGACAACTCGTTGTTTTTTTTTTTATTGGTTTTGCATGGTTTGTGTATTTACCCAGTATCAAGTTTAGAAAGTAGTTTTTGTCCAGAATAAACTTTGCTTTGTTTTCCATTATTATGTGGATGTAACATAATTTAATGTTTTTGCAGTGATTGGCAGCAAATGTATTGAATCAGCCTTCTCGGCAAGTTTCACTGAGGTTGTTAATATTGCAATAAAATTCTCAGCTTCATTTTCCACCTATAATAATATCTGGACAATAGTCCAGATGTGTGGACACTTGAGACATAAAGCTATAGCTTTTTTAATTAAAAACACAATATCAATAAAAAATATAATAAAAAGTAAATAAATAGAATTCAATTGGAGAATAATTAAAGAAATCAGCACTTCATTTGATTTAGAAAAGATTCTAAATCTAGATTTCTAACTATTGAAAAAATATAGGCTGAAAGAAAATTTATCAAATGATGAGTATTTATGATGAGTCGATTTGATACATTCAGTACAAGCAACAGGGATTCTAAAGGACGGATTTGGCACAATATAATTGTAGTCAACCTTTTGACGTAAGAGCATGACATAAGGTCGTAGGTGAGTCTCATCACAAAGGGCAATGAATAATAGAATACAGAAAAAACTAAGTTTTTTATTCACACTTTTATATTATTATTTTATTTTCCTTCCTGTTAATACAAAAATAAAATTACTGAAACAATATTTGAAAAGTAAATAACATTTACGTCAAAAAAAAACCAATATTTTTATAACCATAATTCGAAACACTAGATGTGCCATGCAAACTTTTTTCATAGACACAAACGTAAGCTTATTTCCTGGGGGCGGCAGTATAATATAATACCTTTGCTCGTAAATCTTAACTTTAAGAGAAACCAGGAGGGGGGATTAAAGATCAGTAATCTTAGGTACAGATGAGTTATGGCCATACCGCGATCCTTTATTGTGACTTTAAGAAACTAAGAGGAGATTTTCTTAAACGTTTGAAATTAATTTAGATAATGATTAATGGGATCTTCGACCTCCCTCAGGGTGTCTATTTGCATAATTGAACGGTACGTATTTATGTTAGTTTTGCGGTCTCCTGTGGTCGATTTGATGTTGTTATTTGTTTGTTTTATTAGCGGTTTTAGTTATTGGTTCGGCTGTGAGTTTATAGGATAGTTTGTGATGAGAAAATCATTATGCGTGTGAGGCGAGTTTGAAATAAGACTGTTTATAGTTTTCTGTTCAAGAATTGTGCTTATGTTGTTCAATGGGGAGATTCATTACTGCAAGTGAAAGGACTGTTTTCTAAAAAACGACGGGTAAAAATAGCCCTCATTTTTTTATTTAATGTTTAAACTAGTAGGTACTTGACTGCGATCTCACCTGAAGGTAAGCAGTAGGTAATAATCAACGATTTTGATGGTGAAGCGCACTAATTTATTAAGAGCCTATTCACGATAGCCTTGATGAGACCTACATTACCTATAAACGGACGGGAAGACCGCAGCAGGCAAATTCTGTACCTCAGAGGTAAACAATAGTAACTCCACTTTTTTGAAAATATGTTTTTTTGCACTGTTAAAATCGTAAGAACCAGTTCTACGTAATGGTATAGGTCATCAAGTCCTACGACATCTAGGAAGAAAAATATCCAGTCGACTATGACAAAAACATATCGGGTATAGCACTTAAAATGATGATATGATTGTTTACTCCCCAGCTTTACGCGCACTTAATGTTGTTCTAAACTTTATTGTAATTATGTGTAAGTAATACATAATAATTCCATCTAATAATTATAAAAAATACAATTGAGTTTGTTTCAATATCTTTAAAGCAATTATGTTAAAATACATTTAAAGTTACTATCCGCGCGTTTTTGCCTCTCCTGTAAAATTAACTTTTTGGCACATACTGTTGTTTACCTCTGAGGTACAGAATTGTTCCAGTCCTTCAATGTACGCGTCATAAAGGACGAGGCGAAACGCTTAGCTTAGTCTACCACAGAGATTGAGGGATGGACACTCGCCGTACGTCGGATTTTTCGATGGTAAAATGGCAATGACGGAATTAAGTAATGTACATATTTTTAAAATATAGTAAATAGGTAAGTGTCAGCGACGATCCGGTCATTTTTCTCCGTGTACCTACTTTGTTTTTAGTTTTTTTTTTTTTTTTTTTTATAAATGTTGCCATATTACTTTCATAAAAAAGTTCTCACAATAACGTTCACAGTATAATAGTAACAGTTGAAAGAGTGAATTTTCACACAAATATCTTAATCTAAATCACCCAAGCTGCGAAATTACTCGCCATCCCTTTATCAGCCAATCAGCGTAAAGACAAACGGGCTTATTCATAAATCTCGATGGCGCGGGCGCATTATTCTGGAAGGTGAAACAACAAACATTACAGACATAAATCTGGAACGTATCGCGGTTGCGAGTTATAACTCAGGAATACGGATGCAAAGGATGGTCAACGGGAGTGCTAATTTGCTCGGCAAAGCGAATTTGAAAGGTGGATTTTAGTTTTTAGAAGATTAGAGAAAAGAAGAGTCTACAAGAGCTTTTCGTTCACATTTGGTAGGATGAGATATTCCATAAAAAAATGAAGGTGAATCGACATCATTTTCAAATGAATTATTTCGGCAAGGAAAAAGACAGCTATATTGTCAACTAATTTTACTTTGCAAGATACAACTGTAGTGGCATCTATGCCGTTATAAAGGAACTAAAAAGACCCGACGTCATACAAATCCTACATCGCAGTACCAGAATTCTCCGTGCGATTATAACATATAGGTACAACAGTCTGAAACCACTAGCGGGCAATTACCCGGACCAGACACAATATTCATCTTGCCGGAAGATCTTAACTTTTCAATGTATGCAGTACTTTACACCTTGTTCTGTGATATCTCTATATAACAATTTTGGGATAATCAAGCTTGTTATACGCAAACAGCACAGCAAATCACACACAATAGGCTAGTTGCCGTAAAAAATGTAATTAGTCCGTCTTTTAGATTATTCAAAAATAAGTGACACGTATTTTTTTATTTGTAAATTAAACCAAAAATGACACAGATATAGCCCATTAAAGTTACGTGCAACGTCACGCCCGCGCCGCGCGCCGTGCTACATTTTTTCGAACAGGGTGACGTCACACGTTACTTTAATGGGCTATATCTTTGTTATTTTTTGTTTATACGAAAAAGAAAAAAATACGTGTTCAATATTTTTTTATAATCTAAAATACGGACTAAAGAAAATGTAATTATTTTGACCCTGGAAACTACCCTATTCACTGTATTTAACTATCATTATCATCATTTCGGCTGAAAGACGTCCACTGTTGGACACAGACGTCTCTCAAGTGATCAATCTTATGCGTTTCGCTTCCATCGGATACCGGCGACCCTCACTAAGTCATCAGTCCACGTTGCGGGAGGCCTTTCACCGCTGCATCTTCTGATACGCGCCACACCAGAACCTTTCGGCCCCATCGTGCATCTGTTGTACTTCAAATACTTAAGTTTTGCAATTCTTCGAAATATGTCTATCTTGGTTTTCCTGCAGATATTTTCATTTTTTAATTGACCTTTGAGTGACTTCTGATGAGGCCCATTGTGAGCGTCCATTTCAGAGCCATATGCTATCATCGGCAACACTCACCATAGTTATAAGCCTACCGCTGCCCGTTAAGTCGGAAATGTATATCGATTAAATTACGTCTTCAAAACTCTATCATAACAATACCTCATAAGCATAACAGTTCGCCGAAACAAAAAGCCGTGTGTCCCCTCCGTTATCTGCGACCGTCGCGCCATAAGACAATAGTAACGCAATAATAAAAATGTTGAATAGCCCCCGTAATGATATTGTTACTGCGGTAATGCATCGCGCGATAACGGATAAACTGTACCCAGAAGACGACTACACTGGGTCCTATGAGTTATGGGAGACTTAGGACTTTATCTTGGCAAAATGGTACTATACGTACATACCTACAGCTCAGGAGTGGGATGGCCTGTCGGAATCTATGCTTCCAGATAGTTACAACCTCCTTGTCTTTAAGGCCCGTATTAATAAACGATACTCAACTCCGTCCTCAAGTGCGATATCATTTGATCCCCGATTATACGGTGTCAAAAGCTCAAGATCATTGCCAATTAATAAACACATGAGTACAGAATCTCAGTTACCAAGTACCTCGGACTTGTGAATCTCGTTTATTAATACAATCAGGTGTGCTATTCTCTAAGAAAACAGCCTTGAGCGCAGCGCTGGCCGCAGCGACGAAATCCAAATATGTTGGATTAACAATCTAATGGACATATACATTGGATTGTTAATTCATTGAACTGCGCTCTCGACTCGTCACTGCGGCCAGCGCTGCGCTCAAGGCTGTTTTCTTAGAGAATAGCACCGCAGGACCTCAAACTTTATATCACGTACGAGATCTTGAGCCGAAGATAGTTTTTTTTTTTTATCATTGATAGGCTCGCGTTTGACCACCATCTCACCTAATGGTAAGCGATGATAACGTTTATTAATACGGGCCTAAGTCTAGAGTGAATAGGTTAATTCTAGGTAAGCATGCGTTATAATCGACTACCAGGTGAGATAGTCGTCAAGCGTAAAGCAATGTAGGTATAACAAAATGTACTAACAATTTTTGTATGATTGTAAGTTTTAGTGAGCGAAGAGTTGCGTAGGTTGATGAAATGGTTCCTGAGTAGGTACGTAATTTAGCTGTATGGGTTGATGACGTACTTGGATGGGTAATCATCCATTACATACCCAGACCTGCGACTGACCTTTGGAGATCTTTGTCAGTGTGTTACGGATATATAAAGCAGACAATCTGACACTAGTCTTCTAGCAAGCTACTTACTGGGTTATTGAGGGTAGAAAGGCATTTGCTCCACGTAAAATACTGGTATCCACCTGCTTTCGATTACACTGAGACGACGGCCAACTGCCCATGCTCGTGGCATATTGGGACCAACACTTTCTCAATCCACACATTGGACATTTATCATTGGAGCCAACGTTGGCACCAACTTTTGAAGCCAGCCTGAAAGTTGACTTCGATACTGTTGGGAAAAGGCTCGGCAGATTTATTGTATGAGTGGTATTTCTAACTGGGTTACGAAAGAAAAATGTAAACTGATTTTCTTTAATGTTTTTCTGTGCATACTGTAATGAAATCATTTACTTACCAACTTTCCTCACCTGCCCATTTTCCTTTTCAATTTGCCACAATATCCTCACAACGAAACAATATAAAGAGCTCACAACAAACTTCTAACCATGCCGGCTTATTTATGACAGAACATCAAGATTTTCTTTCAAATTTCCCCGAAGTAAACACGTATATTTTCTCCGTTTATTATCCAGCGTCGACCTCCTTACTTATCTTGCGGAGTATATTGTTAAAAACATGATGACTTAGGAACTGAAAGTCCCATTAAGTAGCGTCTCTATTCATGTGGTAACACGGGCGCGGAAGGGGGTCGTGCGGGGTGCGGCGAGGGAGGGGGGGATGTGGAATAAATACAAATAAAGACTTGTTTAAAAAGCGGGTATTCCGCGCCAGATAAGGGTGCGTTTCCGTCGTCTCCCCCGGCGGCCGCTCGCTGGAATTATTTCAGCGGTTCGACGAAACCCGATGTCGTGTCGCTGTCGCATTCAACACTCTATCTTTAAAAATGTCTAGTGTTGTACTCGAGGTTTAAACTGTCGATTGCTCCGTTGGGAAGTCTGAGAAAATTATAATTTTTGGTAATTTTTTTTTCAAGAAGTTTGGTTTGCAATGTTATGTTAGATTCTTACTAGAATTGTCTGGATTGTATTTATATTAATCTGTCTAGACAGAATACTAAAATACCTACATTCATTCGAGGCCAATGATCAATTTAATAATCTTAATTATGATTAAAATCTAACATCGTAAAATACACAAGTTATATAATTTCATGTATTAAATGCAAAACCTGCTAACGTTTTATTACTAAAAAAACTTTCGGAGTGTATGAAAGGAGCCTCCACGAGTGGCGTTAAATATATCGTTCTGCGATTCCAAACGACCGGCGCATCTTGGACAGTTAGCAGTCTAGCTGACTAATCCTTTCACCATGATGGTAAACTTAAACGGTTCTCTTCAGGACCATGGCCAACAGTAAAAGAAAACCTAACAAACATATCCAAAAAAATATCAAATGCTTTGTCTAATTTTTACTCAATAAATATGACCTCTTTAACTAAAGTTATCGACATTTCATTACAAGTCTCCTCCCCATCACTAGTGACAGATCTGGAAAGAGCCACCGTGTCAGATGGCCGCTGTTTCTTAATTTCCTCTCGCCAAGATAAGATTGGCTTTTAGCTTTTTATTGAATTTTCTATGTTAGACGTAGCACTTTACAACTTGCTCTTATTCTGAGATAATAAAGAAGCTGATATTAATTTAATTACGATGCCATCAGCGGTATAGACTTTATTTTATAGTAATTGTTTAGAAAAAAATATTATGTTCT
The DNA here is from genome assembly GCA_910589285.2 of Mythimna ferrago. NCBI lineage: Eukaryota > Metazoa > Arthropoda > Insecta > Lepidoptera > Noctuidae > Mythimna > Mythimna ferrago. Next base: position 31,233,224 of record OU342674.1, read on the forward strand.
TGAACTTAGGTTATAAGCGGCTAGAAAAACAGAAAGGTTACTTATTTGAGCAGACTTTTAAATAGCCGTCCATAAAAAATCATCTATATAATGTATAAAATTATTTTACGACGCTATTTTGACGGTCATTAAATATTATTAATAAATGATTAATAATAATTATTATATTATTATTTTCTGCCCTGACCATTGGTAGCTGGGAGCCTGTTCCCGATGCCGGTGATTTTTATATATTTTTAGTTTTTTTTGTTGGATTTATTTATAACATATTTAAAAATATAAGAGGTATGTGTAAAAATGAATAAAGATAATAATAATATTATGAATGACTTTTTCCGTAGGAGTTATTTATTATCTAATTATTATTTTTGTTATCTTTTTTCTTTTTTTTTAGTTTTTTGTTTATTCATTCATTTAAATATTTATGCAAAAAAAAGATACAAAGGAAGACTTAATGCTTTAGGCATTCTCTACTAGTTATCTAAAAGGGTGGTGAAGAGACAACATAACAAGTGCAAGAAAACTAGGGTCTAAAAGTATAGCATAGCATAGTCGGCCTTATAATGTTCCCACTGTTGGCTCAGGGCTCCTCTCTAGGAGAGGGAATGGACCGCAATCCACCACGCGGGCCCAGTGCGGAAAAGTATATTATGTATAATAAACATATTATAATATAAGATGCACATTCCTTTCCATTTAGAAGTTACATACAAGTCAAAACCAATTTTCCGAGCACCATACAGTTGGAACAGGTCTTTCGAAGCTGCAAACTTAAACTGCTTACAGTAAACTCATAATTAAATAGTAATTTTGTTTGATAATAAATAGTAATTTTGTTTGATAATAAATAGTAATTTTGTTTGATAATAAATAGTAATTTTGTTTGACACTCCTTTCCATTTAGAAGTTACATACAAGTCAAAACCAATTTTCCGAGCACCATACAGTTAGAACAGGTCTTTCGAAGCTGCAAACTTAAACTGCTTACAGTAAACTCATAATTAAATAGTAATTTTGTTTGATTCTTAGAGTACAAATTGGAAATCAAATACACGGTACTGACAAAGCCCAATAAATACTGTTGCTATGAGGAAAATGAAGTTTGCCTGACGACGACTTTTTCGATACTTATATTGATTAGGTAATGAAATAGTAGATATCAAACGTAACGATCACAGTCCGAAATACGAATACCTTTGAAAATAACTTCTTTAAGTTTTTGTTTCTTTTTTAACAGAAACTTATCGATAGATAGGCTTTTTTTTAATTGATATAAACTAGTGCTTGACTGCGATCCCACCTGATGGTAAGCAGTGATGCAAAATCTCTGATGGTGAGGAATAAATAAATCTGAATCTGAATCTGAGGCTTAATATTGATATCAGCACAGGCCGATTTTCAAGATTCAGCAACGTTTACCGAGGTTGGTCCATAGATGGGTGACTTCAACATACTGAGATTTCTCTATGCCTCGGAAAGAACGCGAAACGGTTGGTCATGGTTGCCATTTATAGATATTTGACGTTCCGATCCGGTTTTTAGTTTTAAGAATATATCTTTTAATAATCAAACATCATTGCGCCACCGGTACATGGTGGACATTCCAACCATACATACAAAGCGTTTTGGGAACACATTCATCAAAGTAAGTAGTAGTAGTCTAAGGAATGGAATTCCCAGCCGGAGTCTGTGTTTCCTAATAACTAACTATGGGTCTTTAAAACAAAAGTGAATGGGACACTTCTAGGCAAGCGTGGCCACATTATCGCTTACCATCAGGCGAGATGCGAACCTATCAATAATATAAAAAAAAACTGTTGGACACTTATTATATTCTTATGAATAAAGATGCCCCATGTGAAATATTGATACTCAACTGCAAGCTGTTCCAATATATTTCGACCGCATCGTCGCTTTCCATCAGGTGAGATAGCGGTCAAGCGCGAACCTATCAACAATAAAAAAAAATTGGGAACAGGTTTGATAGATTGATTTGTACCAATAGCTTTTGAATAAAGATTATAAATAACTCTATAGTATTTTTTCTTTATCTGTTCTGTTTTCTCTGTCTGGTATTTTTCATCTATAAAATGTCTTCCTCAAAAAACAATTTGATTCATCTCGGGACGTTTCGTTTTACGTTCGTACTTCGTAATATAAAGATACTGCACACATTTGCTCCTGCACGTCTTATCTGTCGCATAAACCGAGCATTAGCTACGGCTGCACATTTCCGCTTAGCACATCTCTGTATTTTATTCGTCCATTCTCCTTTGAATCTTGATGTTATAAAAATATTCGAAGGGAGATACAGAAATGACTTGCGAGCTTCAGATCTTTGTAATGACTTTGTTATTGAAAATGTAAATGAGTGTGTACGTTTAATCGGATCTTTGGTGTCTTCGCTTACTTTATTTTTTATAATATAAAGTTATTTTTTTTTGTATTCGTGTATATAACAATACACTCAATAAAGAAAACACTTTAAAAAATACAAAAAAAATATCTATGAATGAAATACTGCTACGTTAAATTTAAGTTAGTATGGCCAAGTAGCAATCTAAGACACCAGTTATATATTAAACTGTCTAATTGTAGAACTATCAAAAAACTCTAGTAGTCATTCTCTGATCTCGTAACTATTGTATCTATCGTGTATATCGTATTGAGGGACTTTTAAAAAGACCTTTACTATTATCTTCAGTTTTTGCAATAAAATTTAACTCATTTCATGTAAACAATTTCGATAAAATCCTAACTATAATTTCGGAGTTTGGTTAGATTTACTCATGTATACATCATGGCGGCGCGACCAGTCGCCGCTACCAAATGTATACAGCTCTATAGAGAGTTACTCACCAAGTTGTCCAACCAAATGGAAGCGCAACCAATTTGGTGGCTCGACCAGCTCGGACGTGTGGTGACACTGGTGTCTGTATGGTGTCTAGTTGGGTTAGGATAGGTTAGTTGAGTAGCTTAGGGCCATATTTCACCGGGACACCATGGCGGCTCAACTGGGCCCCAAGTCTGCTATTTTTATAAATGCGTCATTCCAACACGATCCCATTGTCATTTTGCTAAAAGTTTGTAATCTGCTAATTCATAATGATCGGTCACTGATCTTGTAATAGAATTGTGGTAGAATGATAATTTCGAACATATTAAAACCAATAACTGCACAATAACGTTCTAATGGTAAACACTGATCAATTAAACTGTCAAAGTTTTAGCAGATTACCGCAAAGGTCAAATATTCATTTGTCAATATGTACGAGATTACCATTCTATGTCACTTCTTTCAATGGAGTGTCAGTGGTTGACCATTGGAAAGTCATAATGACGCCATTATATTAGTAGATTACCAAACTTGTCAAAATCGACAATTATGACATCAATGACACTATTGTAATAGCAGACTTGAGGCCCTGGTCGCGCGCCGCCATGGTGTCCCAGAAAAAAAAGCCACTCAGGGAATGTTTAAAGAGTTACCACAGCCATGCAACGTAAAGAGCCGTTGAAAAATCACGGCTAGGTTTAAGATAGCAACATTCTGACACTCCCTTTACCTCCACCCAGTGGGTGAAGTTATATTATAATGATTTCCCACCAATAAAACAAAAAAAAAGAACCCATGCACCTACTTATAAAAAACGGTAAAAGAAAAAAAGGCTCCACAGTAAATACTCAACAAGAAAAGCCGTATCACGCTGAAAACAGTCCACAAAATACAAAAAGAGAAAATATCAATTAATTTAATTTCCTCGTCGTTATCGTTAAAATTAAAACCGCCGAATACAAACAAGGCAAGTGCAACGGAAACAGGGCTCCGGTAAGTTTAAACAAAACGAATTAAAAACGTGAAGTCTCTGATTTTTTAGGGTTCCGGACTTCAAAAGGTAAAACCGAAACCCTTATAGGATCTTTTTGTTGTCCGTCTGTCTGTCTATTTGTCTGTCAAGACCCTTTATCTCAGGAACGCGTGTAGGTATCGAGTTGCAATCAAAACCTAGACAAGACTCAGGTCTGAGGTTGCTTTATGCTGTGAAAAATTAAACTTCTAAGTTAACGAATAAAAAAAGATATTTCGACACTCTCAAGGGAATCAAAATTCATAGGGTACTTCCCGTTAACTCAGAATCCTGAAATTTGGCATGAAGCAGGTCTTATAGCACATAGGAATAAATCTAAAAACAGTAAATTTGTTGTTACGTCACCAAAAATATTTTTTTGAGATTCGGAAAAATCTTCGAAATTCCATTCGGGAACTGGACTATTTACATAAGTTTTGTACGGAACACTCAGCGTGCAAGTGCGGCTCGCACTTGCCAAGTTTTTTTGCTTATCTGTGCATTCGTCTCGACGGGCAACAGATTCTTTAAATAAGTTGCAGTAATCACAAGAAAGCTGTATTGTGGAAAGACAACCGGGGACTGTTTGAGAGGGTGGAAATTAAGGATTTTTGTTTTTCATCTGTCAATGTTTTTATAATTTCTAAAGTTTTTTAGAAAATATTATAGTAATCATCCGAATAGAATGTTACATAATTTGAATTATTGTGGTCAATTTCTTAACATCGTTTTATGATAAGTTTCTTAATATGTTTTTATCGTGCTTGTTAGTGATCGTAAGTTTTCTACTACCTACTTTGTATATTTCTATCTGTGAAAACCTGTAATTGGCTCAATATTTCTTATACTGTCGTTATTCATTAGTTATAGCTTTTGTTGGTTCTCCTATGAATAAATAAATAAATAAATAAAATAAGTAAGTATTACCATTTTTTGTTATACATGTGATTTGATGTTTTATTAGCTTTTGCCCGCGAGTTCGTTCAGGTGAATATCGGTTATAGTAGATACGTAGTCGAAGTCAAATAAAAAGTAGCCATGTCCTTTTTTGGGCTTCAAGCTTATTCAATCCCAAATTATATGAAAATCGGTTCACTACTTTTACATTTATATCATGTATTCGTTTGGATTTACATGGGAATGATTGTGATACCATATAAAAAGTGAATATTTTGAGGCGAAACATTCAGAACGACCTACTGGCAATCGGCCTAACGCCAGAAATGACGCAAAATCGTCTAGAATGGCGTAATAGTGTCTATCAGGACGGCTGACCCCAAATAGGGAACAAGCCAGAAGAATGATTGATTGATAAAAAATAGATAATTTCAGCAAGCATAAACATACTATAAGAATCGAGCGAAAACTGGCACGATCGAAATCAACCTTTTCAAAACAGAGCAACCATCATCCCCTTAAACAGCCTCGCACAATACCCTCAAAACTGCTCCTCAATTGTCACTTAAACAATCACTTTACCGACACCTAAAAACGAACTTGTATTTTTAAGAGGTAATTTCCTGATTACGTCACTAGGGAGCGCCTCCATCTTTCATTTATTGTTGCAGTTACGGTTGCTAACCAAAACGGTTGATTAGGCCGACCGTTTCACGCTTAGCTGTCCCTCAGGGATGTAATTAAACAATTTTGATGAGTGCTCGTTAAAAATTAACTTGTTTTGTCTCGAAATAAACGAAGGGTGGGCGGCGATAGGTCTTGTTCTTACTGTGGAATGTTTTAGGAAACAGGAGAGAATAACAATTAAAAGAAAATGCGCATAATATTAATAATCTCTATCGCGTTTACATTAAAAAAATCATAGCGCTTAAGACATTTTGATCGTAAAAAAGTATTCTTTAAAAGCTATCATACCGCTGTATGTTTTAATAGTTCTGTTAGACGACATAATGCCAATGTAGCTACAGCGAACTTTCGTTTTAACTTTTCAGTATTTTGAAAAACAGTTCTTTTATTGTTGATAGGTTCGCGCTTGACCGCTATCTCACCTGATGGAAAACGACGATGCGGTCGACGATGGAACGCGTTTACCTAGAATTACCTATCACTAGAATATAAGTCGATATATAAAGTAGACATCAAAAACCTCTAAATAATCACTTGGAAAAGCCAACAGAACTAAATCCTGTCATCAGCAAGATTTGAGGTCTCCGCCACAAAGGTCTTCTTGACATAACTCTCATCTATTGTCGGCAGTAATACCGCGCCCGTGCTGTCGCGGGCTCGGCAGAACAGTAAACAGTTAAACCAGACGCAGACATAGCGTGGGATCTTTTCACCTGAGGATGCGGTGAACGTGGAGCGCGCGAAATTAACTGTATGTTTAGAGAGATGTTGATACCGCGAAAAAATTGGATTTGAATTTGAAAACACTGGACTGATTCCGTCGACAATAGTTTAGAATATGGATCTATATTTATCAATATTTTTTACAGTTACTGTCTGGATAGATCGACTCAGATGAAATATGTGGCCCTTTCCTTAAACATACCATCTTAGATGTAGTGACTTTAAAAAAGACTGACGTCTAACTTTTTTTTAAGATGTGTAATCATCAAATGATTTCTCCGGCTCTAGAGCGAAGAGAGGGGCGTATCAGACTTTAACAGACTAAAAACACATCTTTATTCTTTCAGTTACCCTTAGCGTTCTAAGTGCAAAGGTTTACCTTTCAGAAATAGATCCGTGGCCTCAGTAGGCTCCAACCCTGCGGTTTATTCCGGGAATATGATTCCTTGATGTAATTTTAAACTAAGCCGGCGCCAGTAATTTTTTAATAATGAAGTTTACAATTGCCGGCACGGATCTTGAGCGCTGGCTTCAAGTTGTGCAGAAGTCAAATATTCGGTCTCTTTAGTGGTGCGAAGTGAGACGCGGGGGCGGGGAGTGTCAGTGATTGGCTCGCCGCGCCACCGCGTCATAGACGTCACTCTTGATTCGTTCCCAGCATTGCTGCACGTATCTAATAACGATGTCGATTGGCTCGCCAATGTTTGGAATGCGCAAAGCGATCCCCACTCTGACACCGAGCGCTCAAGATCCGTTAAGAATCTGAATGTGATCTGTAATTTTTTAGGTTAATACCTAAGTATTTTTAACATTATGTCCCTCAGTAAAAAATAGTATTTTCAACTATACACGTCACATACAACAAAAAAAAAAATGAAGATATTATCTGAAAAGGAAAATGATTTCGGGGAAAAAGAAAACGATCCTAATGATGCATTTTTCCAGTAAGACCTTGTAAGGTTTTCAATATTCGCGATACTTGTTAGGCTTTACTTACCTTGAATATCATTCTTATTTCCTCTCAAAACATCATTAAACATTTTTCGTGTAACTTCAAAAGAGACGGTCAAATTATAAATTGTCGAATCACGCCAGCCGTAATAAAAGTGTAGTACTTATTGTGGCAATGCGAAGCGAGCTCGGTGTTAATTCGATTTAATTTTAAGTCGAAATTGAGATAACACGTGTGCGGGGATTTGCGGCACACGCTTATGATGTCACATGTCATTAGTGTTTGGTGACAATCCTATGAACTGGTTGTGGATTTTTATTTTAAGTTGGGAAGGCATGTCAGACCTACTAAAACTACACCTATGCTCCTTCTTTGCGTTGCCTTCCAGGACCATGGATTTTCCTTTCGGAGGTCAACCCATGGCCCTAGAGGGCCGAAGCCTTGCCGGGCCCTACGGTTTTGCTGTCATCTTTTTGAAGCGCGCGTTACTACGCCGTCAACGACTCAGGCTCGATCCGGACGGTTATCGGACCGCCGCACGGCGAGCTACCCTTTGCACCATAAGCCGGCGCCTACGGTGGCTAGTAGTCACGGTCGGGGTCGCGGTGGTTAGTAGTCACGGTCGGGGTCGCGGTGGCTGGGGCGTTAAGATATCCATTCCCTCACGAGTGCGGCCGCCTCCTTTGCTTACTGCTCCGCAGGGCCTTAAGTTCTTAGGCCTAGACACCAGATCTCCCACAAATTACAATTTCATCTGTTTTCGGTGCTTATGGTGTTCCGCCAAATAACATATTGGATGTGTGAAATGTAATTTTTGGAAATAAATAAACATTTTTTTATTTGATTTTTGATCATCATTGATCACATTGACCAGTACCAGGGCCCGGCGCGAGACTTTAACCTCTGAACTTGTTTCGATGTTTTTTTGTCAGGGTAGAAAAAAAGACCTAGTTTAAATCTAGTTTAAATTAATTTTTGAAAGTAAAAACCATTTATTATCTTATTCTTAATTCTTTAATGCATACCATGATAATTTATAAAATATGTGGATAACAGAGTTCATGTATGTAGGCAAGCTAAACTCAAAGTTGAGTTTTCTTCCAGCAAACCATTGAGTGATAGAGAGATCACAGTAGAGGATAAAATCCCACTGTAACTACACAATTTTAAAATTACAAATAATATGAATACCCATAAGTTGCTCAATAACAACCTAGTTGGTTGGTATCAGCAGCCGCATACACTTCCCCGGTGTTGCGCTGCATAAGTGCGATTTAGCTAGATGTCAGGGCGGGCGATGTTACTCATGCGTTAATTTTGCGCGACAAATTAATTCGAGCACAGATTTAGTAAGAATAAAATGTTGCCCGCGTGCTTTGTCGCCTCAAGTGTGTGAACTAATGCAATTGTGTTTTGAAATAAATTAAAAGCTGGATTTGCATACTGTTTTAATCTTGGATTAATAGTACATTTAGATACAAGAAGAGCAAGTTTGTCATTGTGGTGTTTTGAAACCGAGAGCAACAGTGTCAAATTTCCACGTATATCAAACGACATTTTTCAACACACTTCTGAAGACATAAATAAACGGAGGTTGACGCGCGACTCGTGGGAGTCAACGCGCGCCCGTCCTGATAAAATAAATATATGATATAAGATATAAATGTAATAATTTTTTTGTGAGAGCGAGCACGCGCACTTTTCCGCACTAGTGCGAAAAACAGTCAATTGCGTGCCTAAACGTCGTAGGGATAGAAGCAAGTTTTCGAGTACCTACTGTATTGAAAAAATATTTTCCATGTGCCGTGCAACTGCAATTAAACTGTGATCCAGATTTGGTTAAGTCCAATCTACAAAGAGCACAGGCGCAGGGTAGCTAGCCTTTCGATATTTTACAGGATGCATTTTGGTGAGTGCGCGGGAATTACATGACTTGATTCCGCCATCACCTTTCTACCATCGTACAATTGCCGGCACGGATCTTGAGCGCTGGCTTCAAGTTGCGCAGAAGTCAAATATTCGGTTTCTTTAGTGGTGCGAAGTAAGACAGGGGCGGGGAGTGTCAGTGATTGGCTCGCTCCGCCATCGCGTCATAGACGTCACTCATGATTCGTTCCCTGCGCTTGCAGCATGTATCTAACAACGACGACGATTGATTCGCTAATGTATGGAATGCGCAAAGCGATCCCCACTCTGACGCCGAGCGCTCAAGATCCGTGACGGTAATAGACTAGTTGTCGTAAAAAATGTAATTAGTCCGTCTTTTAGATTATTTAAAAATAAGGGACACGTATTTTTTTATTTCAAAATTAAACCAAAAATGACAAAGATATAGCCCATTAAAGTTACGCGTGACGTCACGCCGTGCTGCATTCTTTCGCACGGGGTCATTGGTCCGTCTTTTAGATTATTCAAAAATAAGGGACACGTATTTTTTTATTTGTAAATTAAACCAAAAATGACAAAGAACGCCGTGCTACATTTTTTCGCACGGGGTGACGTCACACGTTACTTTAATGGGCTATATCTTTGTTATTTTTTGTTTAATCGAAAAAAGAAAAAATACGTGTCCAATATTTTTTTATAATCTAATATACGGACTAAATAAAATGTAATTATTTTGACCCTGTTAACTACCCTATTGTACAACCCGAAGTACGGCGAAGATCCACCCTTAGCTAGTTAACACCTCTACAGTCCGGACTAACGTTTCGCCTCGTCGTTGATGCGGCACACATCTAAGAACTGGAACAATTTGACTGCTGCGGTCATCCCGTTCGATTAAAATTTTGTTGTCTTCAAGGGTAAATTGAATAGGCTCTTAATAAACTAGTGCGCTTCAGCATTAACGCATCACTACTTACCATCAGGTGAGATCGCAGTCAAGCACTAGTACCTAGTAGTAAGTAGTAGTAACTAAAATATGATATTCTGGTATTTCGATTAATGGATATCATGTGAAAGTGGTCAATATTTTTCCTTAATTTAGGAAGAATTAGTTATTATGCTAAGCAAAGACTGCTCAGCATAATAACGTTTTAATCAGGGATGATGATGTTAAAGTACCAAATAACATACAAAGATATAGGTGGCCTATTTACAAACTATTTCCTGGTAACAGCAATACATACTCTATTGCGATTTCCCATATATTTTAGTTAAGCCCTAAAATTAGTCATAAAAGCTATTATGAGGTGAGCTACAAAACTAAACGCCAACATGCCACATTTTGGTTTATGAACGAACTACTGGTTTAGACCGCGATAAAAACATCTCGGTGGCGTCGTGTCGTAGACGGTCTACGGCGTAGGCGGCGTAGCAACTGCGTGGGCCGCGTTCTTGTTAAGGCTACGTTTTCTTATAGCTCTAAGAATTTTGATGTAAATGAAAATTTTATTTTTAAATTATTATAAGTTTTTCTTAGTTTCATTGATGAGGTAAATGAATGAAAAAGATACACTGCTTATCTACTAACTCAATGTTTTTAGAAACATTACGTCTATCAAAAGTTATTCAAGCCCTTTTTCAAATTCAAATTGAAATCATTTATTGTGAATTATACATAGGTTCATAAGATGTTGTTTTAGTTACAGGTTCTGCTATGTCCCGCCAATGAGGCATATTATTAATTTGGTACATATTATAGTTAATAAATATTTTTTGTTTTTGTTTTTGATGTTTGGGTCAATCTTCCAGTCTACCCTGATGCTGCTGAATACGTATCAGAAATAGAGATTAGATAGGTAGTTGCTCCATTTATGATACGGGTATGTTACATAGAGCGACTTCTTCTCATTCTTTTCGTGTCGATGCTCTCAAACTATACTTCTTTTGACCAATATTTGGCAACCTGTACAGCTCTATTGTTGGCCTCGTCTAAATCCTGAAAGCTGCAGGTCGTTACGCAGGATGGGCAGCATAGCAGGTGGCGCATGTCTTGTGGAGAGGCTCCACACTGGCACTGTGTTAGTGATGGGTCGAGCAAACCCCGTTTGACCAGAATGTTTTTACAGCGGCCAACCTGGGTTCGCAGTCGGTTTAGAGATTTCCAAATTGGCCACTGTAGTAGAGATATAGCGACTACCTATCTGATCTCCACGACCCAATCATTAGGGAGGTCCTGTTAAATAAAAAAACTCCTTGGATTCGCGGACGAAAGGTTCCATAACATAATACTTAAAAACATTCATATCTGTTGTTTGGGGGCCCCACTTAAATATTTATCAAATCAAATCAAATCAAAACATTTATTTCAAATAGACCATTTACAGGCACTTTTGAATAGTCAAATGTCGGTCAGTCCAAGAAAAGTGAAGCTAAATTGCACGTTCCAAAGAGTAGGTCTCTATGGAGAAGAACGTGCAAGAAACTCCATGGACACTCTTTTAAATCATATTATGTGTTACATATAATGCTTGGTTACATATTACTTGTTGCTTCTATCATGTGAGCACAATGTCGATAATGAAATAAAAAATGTAAAATAATTAAAAGATAGAAACTGAATTAAGCCACTGGCAGCTAAGAGATGACCAGTCCCATCTGACGGCACCCGTTCACGAGCATGACGCGTGCATCAGCCCCACTCAGCTCAACCATTTTGAAGGGAACTGAACGACCCAATAACACGTGCCACCAACAGCGAGACATTTGAGTGAGCATGACAAACTCTCAACTGCCATGCTCGTAATGTCAAAAAAGAAGTTGTAACCTAATAAAAATGCTCCATGGTGCTTCACATTCACAAACTTGGAAAAAGTGCTTCTACATTATACAATGCAATTGTGTCTTTCAAATTAAAAATAATAATATTAGTTTCCAACTAATCAACTAATTAGTACGCCCTAGTGGTAGTGGAGCTGGACCAGCATTGAGCCAAGCATTTTTATCTTGAATATAATCCTCCAACTTATAATATGCTTGCCTGCATAGTGTGCGTTTAATACAAGATTTAAATTTCGTTTCATTGAGTTCTAATATTTGGGGTGGTATTTTATTATAACATTTCAAACAGTACCCCATGAAAGAAGAGGCCACTTTAGCCAGTCTGAAACCTGGTTGAACTAATTGATCCCTATTTCTTGTAACATAATTATGTCTATCGCCTCTTTTGCTAAAAAGATGAAGATTTTTTCTAACATACATGATGTTTTCATAGATATATTGACAAGGTACCGTCATTATGTTAATATCTTTAAACAGTTCCCTTAAAGAATCGCACCGGCGGAGATTGTAAATAGCTCTGATGGCTCTTTTCTGTAATATAAAGATTGACTCGATGTCTGCAGCCCGTCCCCATAGTAAGATACCGTACGACATGACACTATGAAAATAACTAAAATAGACTAGTCTAGCGGTATCAACATCCGTAAATTGGCGGATTTTTCTAACAGCATATGCAGCCGAGCTAAGCCGTCCTGCAAGAGATGTTAAGTGAGGACCCCATTGTAGCCTAGAATCAAGCGTAATCCCCAAGAAAACTGTTTTATCAACAAATTCTAGTTTCTCATTGTTCAATACTATGTCGCAATCACTACTTATGACATTTGGTAAGGAAAATCTTATGCATTTAGTTTTTTTCCCATTTAGAACTAGATTATTAGCAGTGAACCAGTTTTGGACCTGCAATAAAGCGTTATTTTCATCGTCAAGATTATTAGTCCTTCTATTTATCTTAAAAATCAAAGAAGTGTCGTCAGCAAACAACACCATATTAAGTTTATTTTTCAGCAAATAGGGTAAATCATTAATATAAACTAAAAATAAAAAAGGACCTAAAATTGAACCTTGGGGTACCCCCATTTTCACATTTAATCCCGACGAATTGACACCGTTTATTTGAACTAGTTGCTGTCTGTCATTCAAATACGATTTTAATAAGCTTAACGCTGCTTTGCCTAGTCCGTAATGCTCCAGTTTCAGGAGTAATGTTTCATGAACCACACAATCAAACGCCTTAGACAGGTCACAGAAGATGCCTATAGCATCTTGTGCCTCCTCCCACGCATTAAAAATGTGTTTTAGTAAGGAGACACCAGCGTCAGTTGTACAACGCCCTTTGGTGAAACCATACTGTTTATCGTGTAAGATGTTATTGGTGTTAAAATGATTAAGCATTTGATTTAACATCACCTTTTCAAATATCTTGCTAAAAACCGGCAAAACGGACACCGGCCTATAATTATTAGTGTCTTTACTGTCTCCGGATTTAAAAAGTGGTATCACTTTACTATATTTCATTAGATCCGGAAAGACTCCTTGATCTATACACAAATTAAATATTAACGCTAAGTACGGCGCTACAGTCTCAATAATTGAGGTACAAACTTTGATAGACATACCCCATAGATCTTCTGTCAATTTAATCTTGATTTCTTTAAAAGCTTTTATTACTGTTATGGGGTTTATATGTTTAAAGTTAAATTCAGTCGAACAGGCTGCAACGTTCGCCTGTAATAAACCAAAAGCATGCGATGGCGACGAATTTAGGGCTTCAGTAGTTTTAATTGGAATACTGGTAAAGAAATTTACAAATTCTTCTGCAACTAGTTTGTCATCGCTAATAAGACCATGATGAGTCTCCAATGTGTAATCATTATTATTTCTTTTGTTTCTGTTGGTTTCATTATTTATTATATTCCAAACCGTTTTTATTTTATTATCTGCTGTTTTAACTTTGTTGCTGATGTATAAGGCCTTAGCTGCCTTACAAGTATTTTTAAACATTTTAGAATAAGTAGCAACATATTTATTAAAAGTTTCAGTGTTAATAATAGGCTTAAGGCCATACAACTCGAAAAGTCTTTCCCTACTTATTCTGATTCCTTTAGTTGCCCAGTATTTTATTCCAACTACCACGGTTAATGAGATACAGCTTGCTGACTGACGGACAGACAGATGGACGGACAACGGAGTCTTAGTAATGGTGTCAAAATAACACTAAGTAATAATAATTCAGTGAGTAGTGAAGATGCGAATATGTTATCAAATTTTGGAACAGTGGTGGCCGAATGATAACGGCCCCAACTTACGAGTCGTAGGTTGCGGGTTCATTAATTTGTGCAGCCAGGCGCATTACTTTGTGTAATTTATTTCATCATCACTGCTCTCAAGACGGTGAAGGAAAACATCGTGAGGAAACCGGCATGTTCTAGAACCAAAAATTCGAAGACATGTGTCATACACCAACCCGCACTGGGCCCGTGCGGTGGATTATGGCCGAATCTCTTTCCTAGAGAGGAGGCCTGAGTCCCTACAGTGGGAACATTATAAGGCCAACTATGCTCTCAAATTTTTGCATACAAAATTTGACAAGACATTACCGTATCGAATTTAAAAACTTCCAACAATCTTTTCTCCATCAAAACAAATACATATTTTGATTCAATTCTATTGAAATTTTTTAAACGCATTTAACAAAGCAACTGTCAACCTGATTACACCTCAATCTAGCAGAATGGCGGATGAATTGAGACGAGTATCCACCCCAATGAATAAAAAATAAGCCGTGGCTCATCACAAAAAACGGGGGAGTAAAAAAATAATATTATCCTGTGGAAATGAATTAAGCAACTCACAGATACTGTGGATACTGACTGGAGCGGATTGGGGGGTAGTGTGGAGACCGATTTTGCTAATAGAAAATATTGACATTATAAAAAAGAATTATTTTTTTTGAGGTGGATCAAAATATAATACCCCCGTTCTAGGTGAAGCGACTTTTAGAGACTAAAATCCACCTGTGTTCCTTCAGTTGCCCTTTGCGTTTCAGAATCGCGGTAAAGCTGCCCATAAGAAGAAGACATAACGTCAAAATAAAAAAATCAAGGATTGGAGCTCAAATATAAATGGTTAACTACTAAAATGATCTAATCTTAGAAAAGCTAGTTTTATATTATGTGAAATTATTAAATAGAATGATTAATTTTTATTGTGTTAGTGTCTATTTTCACAACCTGAAACTAGTATAATATATGAAACTTATATAAAACATAATTCATGTCAATAAAGTTCATAATGTAACGAAAAAGAAAAAACCATATAATTCAAGACATATTCAAAAACAAAACAAAAATTACGCATGTAATTTATATGTTCATTTTTTTTTATTAATGCGTAAAGTTAAATTACCAGGACATCACTGAAAACCACTTTAATTTTTTTTTTTTTTAGTGTAACTTTAAATATCCATACAAAATCCATCTCCCTACCACAGAGCGTTTGTCTCCGATCCTTGGCGGGGTAAGTAGGGAATAAAATTAACGGAGGATGATCGCTAATGAAAATAAATTGGCGGCGGGAGATTCCAGATTACAGCAACCGCCACGCGCTGGTCCTGCGGAAAAAACGGGACACGTACCGACTTGGAGAACTGGGAGCGAGCTGGTTATTGTTTTAAGAGGAGTGTGTTTAGTATTACTTAGTTGTTTTTAATGTTATTTATTAATTATAAATATTTTTGTACACCATTACACATACAACAGGCGGCCTTATCGTGTTCCGCGGTCTCTTCCAGGCAATCAAAAATATAACGTTTGTGGTAGCTGCGATAACGAGTAAAAACCTTTTTTTGAAGATGACCATTCCTTCACAGTTGCGGCCATTTACTTCGTCATTGCTTTGCAGAAGGTGGCGGCCGGATCTCATTCCGCTTTGGACCATGGCCTGCACTAGAGCCCAGCGTGACTTCCTAGGGCTACGGGAATGATTAAAATACTTACCGTGGCCCTAAAACGTGAGCAACTGAAAGAACATAGGTGGGTTTTGGCCAGTAAAACTCTGACACATTCTCTTGCTCCACCTTAGAGCACCTGAAAAAAAGTCCTAGCAGGTATTGTAATACCTTAATATTTAACAGTTTTCTATAAATAAAATAAAGTTAAACATTCATGAAACCTGGCCAGCTTTGAGATGAACCACTTTGAGGCACTGCACTTTGTGGACTTCATAAGGAAAATCTACAAATTGATTCTTTTTGACAAGCCGATTGGCTGCAGTGCTTGCGATTAAATATAGTAATCCTGATTGAAGCTTTAATATTTTGAATTAAATCACGTAATATCCCGTTACGAGTAGACGAACCTGATCAAAATATTTATCCCTCATTTCAGAATTTCAATTCGCAGTTCACTCTTTGTCAAAATTTAAACGATTCGAAAACCACCTCCTTTTTTGGAAGTCGGATAAAACTCCACAGATTCGCATATTACTTTAAAACTAAAGTAGGGTGTGACAGACTAAACTTTGGATTTTCAAACTCACCTTTGGCCAGCCACCGTGGCCGTGGCTTGCGGACGGCGAGCAATAGGTAGTTCGTCGTCCGGCTGTCCGGTAACCGCCCGGACTGACCCCAAGTCATCAACGCCGCGTAGTGTGCTACGCGCGGCTCAAAGAGATGTCATGAAAACCGTAGGGGTCCTACAAGGTCAAAGCCCACTTGGGATGGCCCCAGTAGGCTTCGACCTTGTAGGACCTCTAGGGTTCGCTTCTAAAAGGCAAACCCGGAAGTCCTGGAATGCAAGGCAAAGATACTTCTTTGAACCAAGGCGTGAATTTTCAGTCAGTAAAAGGGTGACACTCCCTCCCACTCCGCCCTAGAGTGGGAGAAGGCATTGGATGATTTCCCATCGAAAAAAAAACTTTCGTTAAGTAGCCAATGTTTTTAAAAACAGGTTTTTGGGTTTTTAAGTTCTTTTTTTTTGTTTTTAGTTTTTTTTTGTTTTTTTTTTTTTGTGTAGTAAGTACTACCGAGAATACCTTCAAGTATGTACGTACAGATATAACATAGAGTGGCGGCAGCGTAAATGAGAGTAACATATCCGGCGAGGTTCATCTTAAGACGATGTAAGATCAGCCGTGAGTTATGGCTCCGGGAAATAGGGAGTTATTAAAGAAAGTGCGATTACGGTTTTCATCAAAATAAGGAGATTAGCTGTGGTAAGGATGTTCACGCTGTTATTGTGGGTTGGGTAAACACAGTCAATTTCTGTATGAAAACGACCGCTTCATACTCGTACAAATCTTTTCTTCTTTATGCTACAGGACAATAAAAAGTCTATCTTACTTTTTTATTTGCTCGATTAATTTTTTTAGCTCTAGTAAAGAAATATGAAATACTTTTTACCTTTCTCACTAGCGAAGTTGTAAAGCTGCTAATCAGAAAGAGAAGTCCAACATGGACTTTGACGTCAAAGTCCATGACATGATGCCTGTGCGGCCACCATAGAAAACGGTGCCTAGTCGAGAGAGAGAGATATATATTTATATATTTAGTATTACGTTTTTGTATATTTATTGATAAACCGGTTTGATAACAAATATTTATTTCATGGGTATTCCCTATTGTTCTACTTGATAAAAGTCTCTAGTTTGATACAAGGTTTTTAAGGCTTTAAATGTTATTGTTAAACATAATTTGTCCTCCTCATTGTTACCACTAATTAAGTAGCTAAAAAATAAAAGTCACTAAGTATGTATTTTATTTACCAACTTAGCTATCCAGCGGCATTAACTGCTGACTGGCAATCTTGTAAGTAAACAGGTGGATAATGCAGTGGGCTGCAATATTGTAAACGTTCGTTAGTACCGGTTTTTTAAGTTTGTATGTATATATATTGCAGCAGTTTATTGTCTCATAAATAAATAAATTCAACTTGCCCAAAATCTATAAAAGTACAAAGTCTGTATATACTTTATAGTACCTATCTATATAGTAAATAGCTGTACCCGCGCGGCTTCGCTCCCGCTCTTCCCTACTTCAGCCCTACTCTACCCTACTCTACCCTACTATACCCTACTCTACCCTACTCTACCCTTCTCTATCCTACCCTACCCTACTCTACCCTACCCTACCCTACTCTACCCTACTCTACCCTACCCTACTCTACTCTACCCTACTCTACCCTCCTCTACCTTACTCTACCCTACTCTACCCTACTCTACCCTACTCTACCCTACTCTACCCTACTCTACCCTACCCTACTCTACTCTACCCTACTCTACCCTCCTCTACCTTACTCTACCCTACACTACCCTACTCTACCCTACACTACCCTACTCTACCCTACACTACCCTAATTTTCATTTTTTTTTCCATAAGAACCTTCTCCTCATAATAACGAACACAACAAAAAAAAATTAGCGAAATCGGTCCAGGCGTTGTTGAGTTATGCGCTTACCAACACATTTTGCGATTCATTTTTATATTATAAGATTAAACTACTTATTTCAAAAGATCGTCAATAGTTACTGTTATGTAAACTGACAAATATACAGTGATTATCATCAAACCTCTCATCTGCCACTTTTCTATTATCCCTCCATTTTTGGGACAACATGATGTAGAAAAAATGTCATGTCAATTAATAAAATCTAAGGTAAGCCTCGGCTTAGCCGGCTCCTTGTTATATCATAAGTAAAGCCCGCAGATAGGCCGAGGGGTCGGACAATACACTGTTTCACTTTGCTGGAATACGTTTTTATATAGGTCTGTATATTTGTTCAGAATTTTGGGATAAATGCTGTATGGGATGATCTGTGAGTGGTTAAGTGGACAGCTTGTGTATTAGGAGGATTTAATATAAAGATGATTGCTCCAGGGCAGCCCATGAAATGATAATAATAATGTTACGACACAACCAATACCTTAGGAGGCTCTCAGATGACTGGATCAAGGGCTTGATTCAGACAGCGATATTTCTGGACACGGCTCGTATTGTTAGGAAGTTCCTTTCTCTGGAGCCCTGACTGCCGGTAGCTTGGACCCTGTTTCCGATACCAGTGGAACACTATTTTTTATATTTTTAAATGTTTTTTTTTTTTAGAAATAAAAAAAATAAAGAGAATAGAAATAATGAGAATATTCAACAACTTTCACACAACGCCCTATCATACCATCAATTAATCTAATCCCAAACTAAATAGACAGTGCTATGAGTACTAAACAACTGATAAAATAAATATACTTATATATTTTTGAACACAAAACAAATGATCATGCTCATCACACAAATATTTGTCTTGGGTGGGAATCGAACTCACGACCTCCGGCATAGCAGTCAGGGCCACTAACCACCCGACCAACAAATCTAAGTGCCTAATGAAATGTGAAATAAACATTTCAGGCAGGACATCAATTTTATATCAATCCATAAAATTGACTTAAGAATGCTGAAAAAAGCTTAGTTTTAGTAGATTTCTTATTTTTTCTGTTTCCTAAAACTGTGTGCCAGATTTTGGAAAATATGTCATCATTATCAGCCTTCTTAATGTCCACTGTTGGTACGGCCCACCCCCTCTCTAGGAGAGGGAATGGGCCGTAATCCACCACGCGGGTCCGGTGCGGGTTGGTGAATATTACCTACATGTCTTCGAATTTTTGGTTCTAGAACATGCCGGTTTCCTTACGATGTTTTCCTTCACCGTTTTGAGAGCAGTGGTAATAAAATAAATTAGGTACACAAATAATGTGCCTAGTAGGGTTTGAACCCGTGAAGTCCGTAAGTCGGAGCCATTACCACTCGGCCACCACTGCTTTAAAAAAAAAGAGGTGTGGCACTCGGGGACTGCCGCGGTAAAGCTATTGCATAGCATTTTTATCAACTTATGCAATTATAATTATTTATTTATTTTATTTATGCAGTATTTTTTTTCCTTTGTTTTTTTTCTTTGAAATTAATTGAAGTTACACTTTCACACATTGAATTGAATTTTGATTGATTGTTCACTCATTTGTTTTCTTATGGGTCACCACGCTCAAAAAACAAATGAGTGGGGGTGTTAGGTTATTTTCGTTACGGAATTTCTGGATTCGGTCTCCACGCTCAAGGCCCGCGATAGAAGCTATGCAATAGCTTAAAAATACGTACCTAAATCCAATTCATAAATTAGGTTATTGAAGTTCTTGTAAGAACAGATCTGTGTATGTAAATAAATACCCGGCCGCAAAATCTCGCGACCAACCCTTAAGCCTAACATAATAACAAGAAAATAAATAATAACAAGCTCCTATTTGTTATTAATCTCGGCTGTAAGGCAGCGGACAGACAGCGATATTACACCGTATTAAGTAAGTTGTTCTAGTAAATCTTCCCGCTATGGTACGGGCTTAGAGTTTTACTGTCTTGTCTTGTCTTGTACCGTACCGAGGGCACGTCAGACGGTATGCACTCGGCTTTATAACTCCGTTTAACTGGTTGGAGAAAAATAAAACTTGTAATTAGTTGTGTACTTTGAATTGGCTGAGACGAAAATGGAGTTATTAAGGCTTTTGAGAGATTTTGGCGGCGATTAGCTCATTAACGAATTTGTATGTAGTAGGATATGGTATAAGCAGACTTTATGGTTGGTAGGTAACTAATTTATGAGCCTTACTAACAAATTGTAACGTCGTCGTCGTGTCGTATTACTTTTATATACTTTTTTCTTACTATTTGCAATATTTTTACATTATTGTAAATTTTATTATTGTGAATGTGGAGACTATGTGGACTACTCTTTCCTTTTCTTTTATTTTCACATAATGTCTGGTAGTTTTGAGTACTTTTTGCGGCCTACCCAAATGTTCTTTCTTTGGTATTGTTCGTCAAGTCATTGAGCTTTTTATTACCCAGGCAGCACACAAGTCAGATAACTGGCCAACAATTTAACCTTATGCAGGGTTAAGCTTTGTTATATATGAATAGAAGCTGTGTGTATTACGAAGTTCTGTATTAAAGTTTTTTTTTGCTATAATAATGCTATTAGCTGAATTAGTTTAGTAATTTGCGGATTTTATTTCTTTAAACTGAATAATCATCATAAAAAGACCTGTTACTCAAGAGTTTGTGTAACCTTTTGTATAACATTGGTATAAAATTCCATTATCAAGCATGATACTGGATAAGTTATATTCTGTTTTCTTTTAGTTGTATTACACAGCACACTTTGACAGTTATTCAGCTGCTGTATAAAACAGGCGTTGTTTCTGTTATGAAGCATATAGTAACTTAACAGAAATTAAGATAGCTGTTGTAACTACATTATGACGCTTTGAGTACGAAATTACCGTCATGTGCAGCTTACTGTGGTTAAAGCAATATTAACAGATTCTTATGCAGAAGTTTGCTGAGTATTCATGAAAAGTAGACATTTTTAAGCTAGAAGAGCTGTTCTGGAACGCTAGTAACAGACAGACAAAAAATTTACTGATTGCATTTTTGGCATCAGTATCGATCACCAATCATCCTCTAATATTAATTTTTAATATATATTCAATGTACAGAATTGACCTCTCTACAGTTTTATTATAAGTATAGATGACTGAATCCTAATTGTTTGATTTACAGTACGAATGTGTGTGATTATAGAACAGTTGTTGAAAAATGTTGAGTGCAGACCACTTTTAACCAGAGCACAACTTAATAAGTGGACACATAAGGTCTGTTATGCAGAAATTAGGCGATAAGCCGGTGTGCAATCAGATTTTATTCAGAATGAGCGTCGCCATATCGAACAACATAACCTATAATAATGATGTGGAATTTTATACTCAAATACTCAAGTTTAATAACGAAATCGATATAATATTCTTTTAAAAGTATTACAAGGATATTTTTGAACCTTTAAATTGAAATAAACTTTAAAAAATATTTTACACGTAAAAACATCCCACTAGAAGAAATGTTGTTTATTTCTTTAAAACCCGGCTTATCAGGTAGCGCGTGAAAAATTTACACGTAATATATATATATATATACACGGTAAAGTTGCATGCGCACCTACAATTTCTTTCTTCAAGCCTAAATAAGAGTAAAATTTATTTACAATAGGTATTAATTATAATATGATGTCGCAGTCACACTGTTCGGATTTGTCAATGTTTAATTTGATCAACTTCTTGCTAAAATATACTGAAATAAGCTAAACGCTGTGTATGATCTGAATATCTGAGCTTTAAAGGATTTAACCATATAGTTCATTCATCATTCACTCATCATCTGGCTAACAGAGCTGTAATACTTGTATTAAAGAACAAAATCTTTTTATGCAGAAGATACTCAGCTTGTCGTACAATTACTCAAAACTTATTCATCTGTTACGTTGCTATTACACAGCTATTAGCAGTATATTTTGTGCCCAAATTGCTTGAATAACGTCTGAGTAAGCGCCATATCAGCTATTTACAGTAGTTTTTTTCAGCAATTAGCTTTTATGACTGCTGTTAAACAAAACTTACTCAAAAGGGTTGTGCTGGCTGGGTAGTCCTGAGTTGAGCTACATGCATACTGACAAATGCTTGCACTGACTGGACAGGTCCACTTAGAACTGTGTAGTTCTTTCTTCAAAAGACCAGAGATAAACATGTGGCATGTTCATGAAACGTCTAATTCGATGGCACCCTTAAAAAATGCATATATTTGTCCTGCTGTTATTCTACCCATGCTATGTAAAAAAGACCTTAGATCCTATGTCTGTCAACATCCCCTGATTTAAGTACTTGAGTGATAAGCGTCAGTTAGCGCTATAGTGAACGTTTTTAGGGTTCCGTACCCAAAGGGTAAAAACGAGACCCTATTTCTAAGACTTCGCTGTCTGTCCGTCTGTCTGTCACCAGAATGTATCTCAAGAACCGCGATAGCTAGACAGTTGAAATTTTCACAAATTATGTATTTCTGTTGCCGCTGTAACAGATTAGGCGATAAGCCGGTGTGCAATCAGATTTTATTCAGAATGAGCGTCGCCATATCGAACAACATAACCTATAATAATGATGTGGAATTTTATACTCAAATACTCAAGTTTAATAACGAAATCGATATAATATTCTTTTAAAAGTATTACAAGGATATTTTTGAACCTTTAAATTGAAATAAACTTTAAAAAATATTTTACACGTAAAAACATCCCACTAGAAGAAATGTTGTTTATTTCTTTAAAACCCGGCTTATCAGGTAGCGCGTGAAAAATTTACACGTAATATATATATATATATACACGGTAAAGTTGCATGCGCACCTACAATTTCTTTCTTCAAGCCTAAATAAGAGTAAAATTTATTTACAATAGGTATTAATTATAATATGATGTCGCAGTCACACTGTTCGGATTTGTCAATGTTTAATTTGATCAACTTCTTGCTAAAATATACTGAAATAAGCTAAACGCTGTGTATGATCTGAATATCTGAGCTTTAAAGGATTTAACCATATAGTTCATTCATCATTCACTCATCATCTGGCTAACAGAGCTGTAATACTTGTATTAAAGAACAAAATCTTTTTATGCAGAAGATACTCAGCTTGTCGTACAATTACTCAAAACTTATTCATCTGTTACGTTGCTATTACACAGCTATTAGCAGTATATTTTGTGCCCAAATTGCTTGAATAA
Source organism: Mythimna ferrago (assembly GCA_910589285.2). Lineage (NCBI taxonomy): Eukaryota > Metazoa > Arthropoda > Insecta > Lepidoptera > Noctuidae > Mythimna > Mythimna ferrago. The sequence goes on from OU342674.1 coordinate 31,256,699, forward strand.
CGTCTGAGTAAGCGCCATATCAGCTATTTACAGTAGTTTTTTTCAGCAATTAGCTTTTATGACTGCTGTTAAACAAAACTTACTCAAAAGGGTTGTGCTGGCTGGGTAGTCCTGAGTTGAGCTACATGCATACTGACAAATGCTTGCACTGACTGGACAGGTCCACTTAGAACTGTGTAGTTCTTTCTTCAAAAGACCAGAGATAAACATGTGGCATGTTCATGAAACGTCTAATTCGATGGCACCCTTAAAAAATGCATATATTTGTCCTGCTGTTATTCTACCCATGCTATGTAAAAAAGACCTTAGATCCTATGTCTGTCAACATCCCCTGATTTAAGTACTTGAGTGATAAGCGTCAGTTAGCGCTATAGTGAACGTTTTTAGGGTTCCGTACCCAAAGGGTAAAAACGAGACCCTATTTCTAAGACTTCGCTGTCTGTCCGTCTGTCTGTCACCAGAATGTATCTCAAGAACCGCGATAGCTAGACAGTTGAAATTTTCACAAATTATGTATTTCTGTTGCCGCTGTAACAAAAAATACTAAAAATAAAATAAATATTTAAGGCTCCCCTTGAATATTTATTTTATTTTGTTTTAATTTAATATTAATATTTAAGGGGACTTCCATACAACAAACGCAAATTTTTTCGCCAAATTAAAGACGGTACGGACCAGTAGTGACCGAGCGGTAATGGCTCCGAATTACGAGTTGTAGGTCGCGGTTTCGAACCCTGTCAGGCGCATTACTTTGTGTAATTTATTTCATTACAGTGCTCTCAAAACGGTGAAGTAAAACATCGTGAGCAAACTGGCATGTCCTAGAACCAAAAATACGAAGACATGTGACAAACCACACTAGGCCCGCGTGGATAACGGCCCATTCCCTCACCTAGAAAGGAGGCCTAAGTCCCAGCAGTGGGAACATTAAAAATGCTGATGATGATGGTGATGATGACGATACGGAACCATTCGTGCGCGAGTCCAACTCGCAATTGGCCAGTTTTTTCTTTTCACCACCGAGCCAACTCACCGACCAAGAACTAACTAGACACAATATAATAAATAGCGTTATTACACCGAGTCATAATCCACGGTTAACTAACATAAATGCCCGGCTCGGCTGGCAGGCAGTTTGTTTAGATTAAAACTTAATGCCCCGCTGATATTAACATGACGACAAAGTTATTTATTTTTTTCTTGACTTTCTTGAAAATTATGAGACTTGTTTGGAGGTTTAGTACGAGTAACTATCTACCTAATTAAAACCTGCAATTACAGTTTCCGTCATCATTTCAATCGAAATAGACATAGGCCTCCCCCAAATGTCGCCACAACAACCAGACCAGTGCATCTTGTATCCAAAGCATTCCTGCGACTCTTACCAGTTCTCGGTCCACCTAGTGAGAGGCCTTCCATCGCTGCGCTTCCGGTACGAAGTCTCGACTACAGAACGTTTCAAGCCATCGATTGTCGGTTTTGCAAGCAATCTGCCCGGCCCGTTTGGCAATTTTACTCTTTGGTTTATATACTTTATTGCACAACATGTTTAAAAATTTACAAAAATAAACCATATAGGTAATAAAAAAACACAATTGGTGGCCTTATCGCACTAGGCGGTTTCTTCCAAGCAACCTGAATGGCCACAGATTGCCTGGACACAAAATGGGGTTGCACTGGGTGCAAATATAAAAGTGACAAAACTTAATAAAAACTTAATACTAAAATAGATACCTACACGTATACGTTACACACATTTTTTTTTATTGTTGATAGGTTCGCGCTTGACCGTTATTTCACCTGATGGAAAGCGACGATGCGGTCGACGATGGAACGCGCCTACCTAGAAGAAACCTATTCACTCTCGACTTAAAGATTCCCGGGTTGTAGCTATCAGGAAACACAGACTCCGGCAAGGAATTCCACTCCCTAGCACAATTAATGTGTTCCCAAAATGTTTTGTGCGTGTAGGTGGGATATCCACCATATACCGGTGGCGCATAGCCGTACGTCTGGTAGTCCGATGATGGAACGGGTTAGGCGGAATTAGGTTATTCAATTCCGACGCACACTCCCCGAAATGCAACATTTGGTTCTCCTACGGATATTTTTATTCCAGATTGAAACTCCGAGCATTGCCCTATCCATTGTCCTTTGGGTGACTTTGAGAATGTCAATCGTCGCATCCGACTTGGATGGACAGCGTTCGGGAAGCTCAAACTCAAGACATTAGTCTATGGCCAGTGTATCTTGCTAGTGATAACATTATATAACAAGTAGGTACATAGATTCAAAACGTGGTTGCAATGATTTTGATTAGAAGGCAGATATTAAAATAATAGAAAATTGGAAATTTGCAAATTCGTAAATTAGTAACTAGTTTTTGCCACAAGCTTCGCCCACGTACATAAAATATAGCCTACTAGCTTTTGCCCACGACTTCTTCCGCGTACATAAAATATAGCCTTTGTCACTCAGGAATAAAGCAGCTTTCTATCGGTGAAAAAAAGAAAAACTATCTGACCAAAAACGAAATCCTTCGGTTGCCGTTTGCGTTTCCGGACCACGACAATTCTTTTAAACATTCTCGCAGCCCGTCTTCTAACTGAAGTAGCAATGTCATCGCTTTTAACTTTAACCTGCTGGAGGGCTAATAGGTATTCTAGAATGAAATGAGTGGATAACAAACAAACAATATTAATGGTAACTTTGTAATTTTTAGCTGGCTATCAGCTTATTTTCTGTTGTTTTTAAGCTATTGCATAGCTTCTATCGCGGGCCTTGAGCGTAGAGACCGAATCCAGAAATTCCGTAACGAAAATAACCTAACACCCCCCACTCATTTGTTTTTTGAGCGTGGTGACCGATAAGAAAACAAATGAGTGAAAGCAACTGTCGGCGTTTTGGATGGGTGGGGTTAAGCAGCTGTTAGCGAGGTCTGGTTTTTGATGGAAGAGGTTAAGCAGCTGTTGGCGAGGTCTGGTTTTGGATGGAAGAGGTTAAGCGGCTGTTGGCGAGGTCTGGTATCGGATGGGTGGGGATAAGCAGCTGTTGGCAAGGTCTCATTTTGGATGGGTGGGGTTAAGCAGCTGTTAGCGAGGTTTGGTTTTGGATGGGTGGGGTTAAGCAGCTGTTGGCGAGATCTAATTTTGGATGGGTGGGGTTAAGCAGCTGTTGGCGAGGTCTGGTTTTGGATGGGTGGGGTTAAGCAGCTGCTGGCGAGGTCTATTGCATAAGTTGATAAAAAATGCTATACAATAGCTTTACCGCGGCAGTCCCCGAGTGCCACACGTCTTTTTTTTTCTTTGTCTGTGTTTCCTGATAGCTACAACTTAGGGGTCTTTAAGTCAACAGTGAATAGGTTACTTCTAGGCAAGCGTGCTCCATTGTCGGCCACATCATTGCTTACCATCAGGGGAGATGGTGGTCAAACGCGAGCATATCAATAAAAAATAAAATAAAAAAAGATTCTTTACGGCTGTCTCTTTCAATATATTTAAATAAATAAAAATTAATCACGAAATGTGTTTTTTAAAAACGAACTTTGTAGAGACTGACCAAATTAATCCTTAATTTACCCTTATTAATTTATCCTTTATGTAGTTTTATTAACTACAAAAAGGATCTCAAATAATTCGTATCATAATTAATTTATTCATCACTGATTTCCTTTAGGTAATTACTGATTGATCCATGAAAATAATGCCGTCAGTATCAACGCCAACGACAGAAAGTCTGAATGACTTGGATTAATTTCAAAATGCTTTTGTATCACTACTCTATTGTACTTAATTAAATGAATTCCGATACTGAAATATTTATCTGCGTAAATATATCCGACATATGTGGGCATTTTATTGGTATAATATTTAATTAATTGGTCATTAAAAACATTTAATAGCTACAAAAACAGTTGTAATAAGAATCGGAATTGATAACGAACAGTTACAAGTAGAAAGAATAATTTATTGAAAAAATAAAAAGTCAGGCGCCTGAAACATTGATCATAGCAAACGCACACCGAGGAGTAAGTATCACTTCGAAAAGATAATGTTTTACACCTCGATTCGTCATTAAAAAGTTACATTATCAAAGTAAATAAGTGCTTTAAGTAAATACTGATCATTAGTACTTTACGAACTCGAAAATTTTGTTAATGAGTTCCAAATAATTAAGAAGCTACTCAAACGCGAATACGCTAAAGAATGGATAAGAATCTCGGAGGAGTGTGCACGATCAAAGAATGATTCCACGAACGAACTTTAAATCTCTCTAATTGGAATAATCCGTCTCGCCCTATGTTCGAACGTACTAGGTGAGCGGCACTCCTGCAGTCGAGAGCCAAGACATTCATATCAGCACAAGAAGTGTGCTTCATATTCTCAAGTATTTGTTTTACTTGAATTAACTTTCTTAGAATATCTTATATCATTCTCATACGTACAAAGCGTTTCGGAAACACATTCATTATGCGTACAGCTAAGGAGTCGAATTCCCTGCCGGAGTTTGTGTTCCTGATAGCTAAAACCTAGGGGTCTTTAAGTCAAGAGTGAATAGGTTATTTCTAGGCAAGCGTGCTCCATCATCAGCCAAATCATCGCTTACCATCAGGTGGGATAGTGGTCAAACGCTGTCAGTAAAAAAAAGAAATTTTCGACTTGAAAGAAGATGCTTTAAAGACTAGCTTTTTAATGAACTGCGCCTAACAAAATTATGATAGCAACAACTGTATGCAGTTTCTAAAGTATGAAATAAAGCATAGGCTCTAATATCTGAGCTAAATGTAAACATTGTCAGCCACGCCGGCAGAAGAAACTTATCTCGCCGTAAGAATCTAACTTTAAATATTAGTGACAAAATGCGTGCTGTGATGTCTTTTCCAATCTTCAAGATTATATATTCATTTTTTCGTTTCATAAAACTGCAGAACCGTTTATGTAGACTCTCATTCCAGATTTAAATCAAGTACAAATACTTACCACGAATAAACCACAAACTGTTCGTCTCAGACCAAAGTTTGGAAGGCTCGTCTAGCACCAACATTAGTGTAGTACAGCCTAATATTGTGCGAAGCCCCGAAACAGCCGGTCATTCACCACAAAGATCGAAGTGTTGACAAAGATGTCTGTAGATACTGGCGATTACACCAAGACTTGCAACTTTGACAGGTGATTTGGGTCCCGACGACCGCTTCCGTCGAAGCTTCGGAGATAACTATTGACACATGTTTAGTTACACAATGGTTTAGAGGGTGCCCAGTGTACCCTGGTACTTAGTAGTGGCGTTGCTTGCAGTGGCAAATGTCAACAAGATATCAAAATCAGTGCCATTAGCTTTATTTCCCTTTTTAACGCCTGCTAGAATATTCTGAGCAACTATTGAACTGATGATAAACTGTACTGTATGATTCTACGATGAGGCGTTCTATTGGAAATTCTCTTTTGAGATAAGTGCAACCACAGAACAGGTTAGAATGGCCTTGTGGGAGGAGCAGACAGACAGCAGACATGCCTCAAAATATGATCATGCTCATATTTGACGCAACCAATAGCAAACTTGCGATCTAAGTGTGCGTGGTCTGTTAGTTGCGTAATGTCCGTTCGTATTATTTTATTGCCTGTAGTGGAGTTAAAGGGTGGGAGACAAGCGGCGACACTCGTTGTAGTACAAATCGGGAAGCATTTCCTTTCTAACCTCTGAAAGAGGTTTTTCTGTGAGTGCAACCAACTATTGCTTTGTGTGTAAGTGTAGGCATAGATAAGCCAAGTATAGTGTAATGTTCTGTGGTGCAAGTTTTAATTATTGTATAACTGAACATTGGTACGGTATTTTTATTACCATCATTGTATTTCGATAAAGCAAAACGATCAGCTATCGTTAATTGTATTATGTTTTGTACTTTTATGATGTTTGATAAAATAATTGCAATGAACTTCATTATGAACTCGGGGAAACAGATGTTTCAGAGCTTTGATAGTAATAATTGTTTTTTACCAACGATTTTTTCATTGTGATCTTAATAACCAGAGACCCAGTATCCAGTGCAGATACTCGTATTAGTTAAATACCTATGACAAGGTATTTTCTGCATACAGAAAGTTGAGATTGGAAAATAAATAAAAGAACAACATCTTTTCATATTATATTCAATTAAATTTTCGTTTATATAATTGAATCGAATAAACATTTAGCCAATATTTTCTTCACCTAAGCGGTACTGCTTTAATTGTTCGTGTGAGCCTAGTGACGTAGTTTTACAATAAAACTTATGTTTAACATTAATAAAATATTTACAATATTTGGAAATTTCATCACAGCTTCACGAAAACAAGCATAACAACAAAACAAACTGTCATATTACAACTATGATGAGTCTAAAACTATAAAACAAGGGTGTGACGAAACAGCCTCAATCGATAAATGCGTGAATACTGTAATACAAACTGTTTTGTGGAAACCGATTTACTGGGCAGAGCGGCTTTATTGAATTATGAAATACCCCGCACATAAACCTTTACAAAACGAGCCCCCATCATCAGCGCTTACCTCTCCACTTTATATTCAGAATACAGTAATCAGCGCAACGATTTAATATTGCCACCATTTCTATCCTACCAGCAACCTAAACGCTCTGCCCAGCATAACGAGAAAGTAATCGATATCAGTAATTACATGAACACTCTACAACACTAACCGATCTTTGGATTGAGGAAGCATTAACATCTATAACAAAAGAGTACATAATAAGGAATGTGCGTAACCATTCGGCCATCGAACCCGCCGAACACCGACCTATACAATCAGAAATATCGTTTCCAGTATACTATGTGCAATATAATATCATTATTACTATGACTCAATACTAATTATACAAATAATGTACATAATTAGAATAACATTGAATACCATTCTATACTTCGACCTCGCTATTATAATTTAAGTGGAACTTTTAATGAGACTATCCATTAATTTATATTCTAACAACAGATTTATACAACTACAGTAAAATTTAATAAATAAAAAACCGAGTTAAGAGTTACTATGTACATACATACTACTAGAAATATTGAGATTCCTTCACAAATAAATGTAACATATGTCCTTTGATAATAATTTTGTACCTACAACTATGTACATAATAAACAATACGATGTGATCGCTCTATCAGATAACTCGATACTACTACTTTAAACTTATAATGATATCGCATTCAAATATCTACATAATATCTAGTCTACCGCAAAACTATGATCGTTAATAATCTAAACAGTTACTAATAAAGTCCTCTGAATAATACGAACTGTTTAAAGTAAGGATGACGAACAGTGTCGTCATCTTAATACTAACATGGCACTGCACCATTAAACGATTCGATATCAGTCTTTCGTGTATATGCTGCGACGCCACAAACACAAAATCTCTCACATTTTACTAACATTAAGCGCAGTTATTTCACACTAGTTTCCTTTCTGCCATAGCGTGGGGGTGACCCGGGTGCGAGTAGTGTCCGGGGGACGATGGCTCGTACAACGACATCTTCAATCTCTTGCACTTCGCTCTTCTATTCTTGAACCAAAACTGCACATTCTTTGACTCCAGCCTAGGAAACTTCTGCCTGTATGGCATCCTGTTCAACTCCTCAGTGTACTTAAGTATCAGGTTGTGCGAGGGGTGCGTGTTCATTGAGAACCATTGCTCTAGTACGGGAACCTCCGACACGGGGTCAATGAAGGTTCGGTTGCGCTTGCGTCGCTCATCCGAAGCTCCTGCGAGGGCCAGGTTGAGGCCACTAGCACCTTCCCCAGGGACTGCGCCAACGCCAGGGAAGCCGCTCATGTATTGACTCATGTACATAATGCCGTGGCCGAACATCGGGTGGTTAGGCACCATGGGGAAGGGAAGACGGTCTAAATGCGGGGACGATGGTCTGTAGTGCCTCTCCTGAATCACATCCTCATCAGAGCCATCATGGTCGTCCCCGACACCGTTTTCTTCCTCGTTGTTATTGTTATTGCTGTTGTTGTTGTGCGAACTGTCGCTGTTCTTAGCTGGGGAGCGTTGTGGTGAGATAGTGTTGTCAGGCTTGCTCAAATCTCTTGGCTCTTGCTTGATATCATGTACCTGAGACAATAATAAAAATATTAGTTAACTATTTATTAAGATATTTGGTGTATTAAAGATTTGCGCATCATGGCCTTATAAAAATCTAATCATGAGTAAGTGATTATATTTAAGGCTAAATAGATTATTTATTTAGTCTTAAATATAATAACTTACTCATTACCATTAGAGGCAATCGCCTAATCGATGAAACCTCACCTTAATAATATCTGGTGGCTTTGGTGACTCCTCGGGCCTGTCGTCTGTATCATGATCATTATTTTTCTTAGTTGTGATCAAAGAGAGCGGCGCATCAGGACTCTCAGGCCTATCATCAGGATGGATGTCAACACCATCATCTTCCAAGTCTGAACCTCCATTGGATAAATTATCTTCAGACATCACAGACATCGGGTATCTTCCCGGGCTGCCTGATAGAATAGGACTCTTCATCGAGTTGTGATCTTGAGAACCGTAAGTATCACTGCCAGCCATCAATGACCCGTTTGTAGGACTATGACTCCTGCTGTTGAACCCGTTTACTCCGAGATGACAGCTCAGTCCGCCGATATTCCGAAGCTCAGCACGCTTCTGAGCAGCACGCGCGTTCTTGAACCAGTAAACAACGTTGTTGACATCGAGGGGCTTGCGTCCTCGCCTCGATTCTAAGTTATTTAACTCTCGGACATACTGTTGTATTTGTTGTCTGCTTGGATGTTGATTTTCAGAAAACCAACGCTGTAGTTTGGGCAGTTCTAGTTCTGGATCGAAACTTGTCCTCATTCTAGTCTTTTGAGTGGGATATTGACTTTGAACAGTTTGTAACGCTGGATGCAAGTGATCAGGTATTGTGTTCAGAGTAGGTGAACGAGTTTTGGGACCAGGCGATGGGTATCGACGGGGGCTGAATGGCGGCGGTCGTGGTGACACTTGAGCACTCCACCACGATTCAAACTTTCGACGCATTTCTTCAGAAGGCTCATGGAAGTTGTGCGGCCCTGGAGTGCGGTCCTGGCCGCGGCAGATCTGAGCTAATGTTACCTGTAACAAGAAAGAGCACTTTAAAAGGGAGGTCACCAAACGTAACTCGAACAGTAAATAAAACAACAAGATACCGCAAACAATTTTAGACGGTTTTAAAGAGGTCAGTCTAACCAGCAACAGATACAGAGATAATTGTTTGAATAAACACGGAGTATTGTTTCACAGAACATCGCCATTAGATTATGAAAATATTAGGTCGACTGTTAATGCATGTGTCATGCGCGCGGCCGCTTCTGACGCGAGGTGTTGACTCGGTGGTTAGTGCGCATCACTCCGCGCGCCGACGAAACTTCAATCATGGTCTGCTCTAAAACAATGAGCGGGAAGGGCGTCTCAACAATTAGCATCCACCCACTACGCCCTCGACTAGCGCCGGTGTACCTAAGTGCTCGGCATCGTTACCGCACCGACTGCGCTAAACAAAGCACCCGAAATGCCTCAAGCCGATCCGACGCCGCTATTTGAGCATCAAATCAACCGTGTGACTGGAATGATTCCAATGCGATGTTTAAATTTCACAACTATTTGTCTAACGCGATAACAGGAGTGCATGTTTAGAGAGGTATTAATCGCACAGCAAGTAGTCAATCATAAAGAACTTGTCAGATTATAGCTCCATCGCGCAGTTTACCCAGCTTGACAGTTATGCAAGTGAGATCTGCTCGTATCGCTAGATTACATAGAACAATGCCGGTGATTACGTCGTCAAGCGAGTTGTCAGGCGCAGGCTGCTCCGCACTGTTGCTAAATCAGACGTTAAATTAACTGTAAGTATTACACATCGAGATTGTGCCTATAAATCATGTCAGAGGTATTAGCGCCGCGCTCGAGTGATACGTTAATCTGCTTCTTTGTTTTATATTTTTAAATAGTGAGGCCATATTTGCTTTCAGATATTGTCTGTTTCAGCTTCGTGGAAGATTTACGAGAGCTGGCGCCTGCGCGTGATAACTCGCGTCACGTGTAATCCGCCTAAGTACGTAATTCGGTGTGTGATTGCGAACATTTCTTGATATACTCGTAGTTAAAAGGACAACTTTGAACACAATAGGCTTAGTGTTATCTTATATTATTTTCGTTGTGTGTACATACGCTACTTACGCACGCTTGAAGGAGTGATTAAATTGTAACCCGTTACAAAGAACCTTGAAATTTCAAAGAGATTTCGAAATTAAGTAAGAAAGTAGTCTTAAAGAAGATTTATGGTTTAAAATTGATCCTGCATCGAGGTGGCACTCGGGGAACCCCTTCGATAAAATATTCGCAGAGCGTCCAAAAGTTTGCTTCGAGTTAAAATCGAAGTGGCGCAAATTGGCGTGAGATAAATTACCATAATATCATAGAGCCGAGTTCATCTGGCGTTTAGCTAACAGTTTCAAGTTCGGCGTGCTTGATTATCTTGCCCGCTCCGAGTTCCTTTGCTTCATTTGCGCGAACTTCGCCTCGACTTTACAACTGTTCTTCAATTTATTTCTAGCTGTCTATTAGACTGTTGGATCTTCATTTGTCTTGTTCAAGATATTACAAAACATTGAAAATGATGTAACTGAACCGTGTCACTACACGATGTCACTGCAAACTCGAAATTGAAATATCCGTGAGCCGGTTACGGTGGAAGGGCGCGTGGAGCGCTAACCTCGCGTTTAATAAGATTATAAAGCATTATTTTATGGTATTAATAAGATCAAAAGCGTTCGTACATCTAAAACTCCTTTTAACCCTCTTTCGGTGTAGCTCAAGTTGGCAAGACGAGGGCAACCCCCCGCCCTAACCCGTTCGCTATAAGGTGGATATTTAGAAAATATAATAAGGCCTTGCGAGGCGTGGATGAGACGGAGATTCAATTAAATTTATTATGTATGGAGATCTTGCGTATGAGGCAGGTGCTCATCGCGTCGACAAATTGTTCTCTATCACGAGAGAGCTTTAAATCTCTTTAGAACTTACTGAGTTGCTGAAATGTGTTAATGTTCTCTTAATAATCTCGTCTCAATGTTCTTATTCACATAGTCTATGAATACTTAGAGATAGTCTTCAAGATCGGATTGTAAAATAGAATATAGATATAGAATCTTCTTTTTTTATCCAAGTGTGTCGGAAGAAAAAGAAAATATTTTTAAGTCTGCAGAAAATTCTATTATAACCATGGCATGTTAAAGGAAATGGAAGCTGGGTGTAAGAAATGAAAACAGTTGAAATGACCACCAAACACACACTTCCAGTCGACTGCGAGCGATGCGGAGAAATTTTTGACGCCATATTTTAGCGAGGAGTGTTTGTCTAAGTGTATCTAAAGTAAAACTAGTTAAGTTTTTAATAATGTTTAGTTGTTTATAAGTACTATAATGTAGTTATATTCTATTGCAAATAAACCGCTCGTTTGTACCATTCCTTTTTTTGTATATTTTATTTTTTATTTTTATAATATTTTATTGATAACAAGATACAAAATAAATAAAAACTGTATAAGTATATTGTAGCTATTTATTATCCAATAAATAAATAAAAGAAGATATTGAATTAAAAAAAGAAAGACAAAGTATGAAATAAATCCATCTTCACCTACAGCTTTTCTCAAATACCATTTCCCTACACTCAAAACATGACATCAAAATTTCTATGATCCTCCTCATTGTGAGAACTCAAGCCGCGAACATGAAAACAAATGCTTCCTAATTCTTCCCCCGGGCGATGATCCCTATTAGCGAGGTCTTAGCAGTCACCTCGCAATTATAAAGACCAAATTGTAGAACGCTCGCCTACTTAACGAAGAGTTTTGATAATCTGTCTTCCTCTTTCATCCCGAGTTCTTAAGGCTCGTCGATATTGAGTGATTAAAATTTGAGAGACAGTATTTTTGTGTGATTCCGCAGATGAAAGCTTTTTGGCAGGCGTAGGTTGCGCTTATTAGGGCCTTCTTTCCATTGTTTGTTATATGTAAGACATTTTTTTTTATCGATATACTCGTATACTAGTGCTTGACTGCGATCCGACATAACGGTAAGCAGTGATGCAAACGTTGATGGTGAATCGCACTAGTTTATTAAGAGCCAATGCACTCTAGTCTTGAAGACACCTAAATTATAATCGGACGGGAAGACCGATGAAGGCAAACAGTCCTTCCAATCCTTCGGTGTACGCGATATAAACGTAAGTGTTAGCTTGCAAAGCTTTGCTGGGCCTTCTAAACGAAGTCCAAAGTACTGAAACTACAGATACGGAATTTAACTTTAAGAACCATAAGGTTTGCTTTTACTTGCTTCTCAAAAAATCGGACTTACTAAAATGTCAGTTGGTAAAAAAAAGACGTGTGGCACTCGGGGACTGCCGCGGTAAAGCTATTGCATAGCATTTTTATCAACTTATGTAATTATAATTATTTATTTATTTTATTTATGCAGTATTTTTTTTTCTTTGATATTAATTGAAGTTACACTTTCACACATTGAATTGAATTTTGATTGATTGTTTACTCATTTGTTTTCTTATCGGTCACCACGCTCAAAAAACAAATGAGTGGGGGGTGTTAGGTTATTTTCGTTACGGAATTTCTGGATTCGGTCTCCACGCTTAAGGCCCGCGATAGAAGCTATGCAATAGCTTAAAATACAATTCGAAAATGTAATACTACTGTGATTACCGCTCAGTATTTGGCTCCATGTTACCAAGACAGACCAACTAATCTTATATCAACGTATTTCTTCATTTATATAAAAAAAAAAAAACTAACAAACCACTAATAAGCTCAAATTAAAATCCACCAATACCGACACAAAACCGCCCACAATAACAAAATCACGAACCTTGAGCAAATAACCACTCAATCTTTAATTAAATCGTTAAAACAAACAAAACCTACTAGGATAAATGTTTTCAACTGAAAGCGTACCTTACAAAGCGGGCTTAAAATATGGAAAACAATGAATTTCCACGTTAATAAGGGGTAAGAGGGGGCAATGGGGTAAATTGGTAAAGGTTTAGTTCAGGGCATTGTTCGTGGGGTAAATCGAGGACATGGCGTGGTGTTGTGAATGTTGGTTTAGCTCCGTGTACCGTGTAGTCATTGTCACCCATCGGATGATGTTAACGCCTCAATCGCTTGATGTAATTTGGTTTGACAGATGTTTTTGGATGCTGAGTGTACGCGCGGTTCGGAGATTATGACGACTGTTTGTAGATCAATTCTTTTATGACTGGGGTTGTGCATGTTGAAAACGGGACAATCATGCTTTTTTGTTTTTGTTAGTGCTATGTTTAGTGAACGTGTTTACCGTATAGGGAGACGATTAAATGATAAATAAATGATAAATTTATTTTGTAAATAGGTTTCAAAAAACGCACTTTTACCCGTCAATAATTTTTTTTTTTCAATCAGTTAAAACTAGATGAGGGTCGGTGTTTTCTAGCTGACTACCCTGAGAAGAAACACTCAGGGGTCCAAAGCCCTATGATGATTAAGTAGAACCGATTTCTGAATGAAAAATTTGATGCTTAAATCCTGTCAACAAATTCCATGTAAACGAAAATGTTAAGGCGGTCGGTGTACTCCAGTGATACATTTTGAAAAGCAGGAGTCAAGGTGAACGGGCTCCTTATACCAGTGAACTGACACGCTTGTGTTTTGGCGGCGTTGAATCCCACCAGATTGGCTTCACCCCACTTGGATTCTGCCTGAAGTGAGACATTCGTACGCTCTACCATAGCTCTCTTTCAGACCGGATTAGCTCCTTATTAGCTCGAGCACTTGGCAGGCTCTCTACAACTGTGCTATTATCTGCATAATACCCATAGATACCGGGCATCAGCAAATCGGTGATATGCAGCAGGAAGAGAGTTGCAGAGAGAACAGACCCCTGAGGAATTCCGGCATTAGTCGTTATGGGCTCTGATGAACATCTGTCAATAATAACTTGGAGAGACCCTTCACTCAGGAAGTCTTTTAGTCAATTAATCAGACCAGGCATGCCATACCCTGTCGAAAGTTTTCGAGACGTCTAAAGAAACGGCAGACGTTTCCCCATTCTTCCCGAGGGCCTAACCCCACAAGTGAGTGACATAAATTAGAAGGTCCCCAGTAAACCGATTGCATAGGAATCCATATTATATATCAGTCGCTGAGGAGATCGTTACCCTCCAGGTATGCGATGAGGCGCGAGTTCAATACACGCTCCATAATCTTGCAAAGTATGGAGGTTATTGAAATCGGCTGATAGTTATCAGGATCGGCAGGACTGCTCTTTTTGGGCATAGGTTGCACATTGACAAGCTTGCAGGATTTGGGCACCATACCAGTCCTAAATGAGAGATATACAAGCGCATCAATACAGGAGACAACTCGGGCGCACAAGTCTTGAGAACAATCGCTGGTATACCATCTGGTCCAATAACTTTATTCACATCAAGACGACACAGTGCTCTCAGAACGTTTTTGTTCTTTATGCGAACCTCGGGCATTGAAGTGTCATACTGAGGCAGAATCGCTTTTTGACCAAATACTGACCTCATCCAAAGGGCACCCGGTAGACATAAGCAAAGGCCTGCTCTGCACTAGTAGGAGTCGCAGCAGCTTATCCTTAATATCTTGTAGTGGTGTCGGCCGTGGTCTCAGCAGCTGGATCCTGAGGGTTGCCACGGTTGTCAGCTCTCCTAGGACCTCACCGACGGTGGCTAGAGGACCATCGGAGATCCTCTCGAATGATAATGGCTTCCAGTTGTTTATAACTACTGAACCTGGTGACAAGGAAATGAGAATGGTGAGAAGGATTAAAAATTATATTTTTATGTAGATAGATGTGTTTAAGAGAAGACATCTTCAAATACGCAAAAAAGGCTGGCTACCCCACGCCTGTGCTCAAGGCTCTGTAGATTGGACTTAACCAGATCTGGATCACCAATTAGTCTATTCGCACACCTTTCCACCAAGTAAAAAGCTGCTAGGTGACATTTTGCAGTACCAGCTCATATGTAGCTGCAGTACTCCAAACACGAATGGACCTGTGCATTAAAAGCTGTCCCGATGTGAAGTACCGGCGGACCTTTGCAAGAACGCCGAGTTTCTTAGCAGCTACCTTGGCTTTGGACTCAATGAACCGCCCAAAGTTAAGGTCTGAGAAAATTTCAACTCCCAAGAGCTGAAGGCAGTCGGTGTACTCCAGGGATAAATTCTGAAAAGCAGGAGCCAAGATGAACGGGCACCTTTAGCGGTGAACCGACACGCTTGTGTTTTGGTGACGTTGAATCCCACCTGATTGGCTTAACCCCACTTGGAGACTGCCTGAAGTGAGACATAGGCACGTTCTATTATAGCCTCACTTTTGGACCGAATGAGCTCCTTACTAGTCCGAGCACTTGGCAGATATCTGTCTTCAACTGTGCTATCACATGCACACCCATAGATATCGGGCATCAGCAGCTCGTTGATACTCAGCAGGAAGAGAGTTACAGAGAGAACAGATCCCTGAGGAACTCTGGCATTAGTCGTCATGGGCTCTGATGAGCATCCATCGACAACAACTCGGAGAGCACTTGGAGGGATTGTACAGACTAAAAGATTTTTTATATAGTGTGCATTAGGTAGCATCAAAGACACTTCCGCCCGACCTCCGCTAAGTTCATTTTTGCTTACACTCGAAACGAAAATTTCAAAGGGTTTAGTTTGGCGCCGCGCAGCAAGATTCAAGCGAAAATTTTTTTATGTGATCAGGCAGAAATGACCGCGATGTTACATCTTTCTAATTCTTAAAAAACGTCACCCTTAAAAACTGCCCGTACACACTAATAAGTGTGTTGTGCTTTAACCAATGTTATTACATTGCTTAAAAGTTATTGCGAGCTGCCTGTATGTTTGACTATACAATTTTAAGTTCGTCCATATATCTCAAAAAAAAACGCACGTTAAATCTCAGCATACTAACAATATTGGTTAATTGTTGATCAGTCAACAACAAAAAATAAAGAGATTCTTTATTTGACGTAACGTTTTGAACAAAAGAGGACCATACCTTTAGCTGAAGCAGCCAGCTCGTGAGGGTATCCGAGCCGCATCATGGCGGCAGGCACCAGCTCATGGAAGGCAGTGGCTGCAGGGATGATGACGTAGCTGTCAGTCTCCACCACAGCTCGGCGACGCCATGCGCCTTCCTCAAGTGAGGCCACTGCTTCCACCACGCAGTGGACTGGCAGGGTTTTACCTGAGACAAGAGAAAGGATTGGTCAACTTTGTGGGTAAACTTATTTATTAAACAGTTATAATAATATTCCCTCGCCTAGAGAGGAGGCCTGCGTCCCAGCAGTGGGAACATTACAAGGTTAATTATGCCCTGGGGCCAGGGTTATCCGAAAGGGAGCTCGAGCCCCGGTATGAAAGCTTGAAGGAACGGGGTGGGTTTTTTAGACAGTTCTTACTCACTATCTCCCGCTTCGCCCAAGAGCGGGGCTTGTCATAGGATGATTTTCCCAACCGAAAAAAAAAGGCTAATTATGCCTATGCTTAATAATAATATTCTACAACTTTCACACAACGGTGTCTAGTCCTAAACTAAACAGAGCTTGTTCTATGAGTACTAGGACTGATAAACATACTTATATATTTCTAATGACATACATTTTATAGAAAAATTACACCCAGGCATAGAAAAAATGGTCGAGCTCATCACACAAACATTTGTCCTGAGTTAAATCGAACTCACGACCTCTGGCATAGCTGTCAAGGCCACTGACCACTAGACCAATAGGCCAGTCAAAAACAGTACCTATCTATCTTTAAATACACTAGTTTTTACTGTACTAAGGCCGAAAGTTATAAATGGTCAAAAGTCAAACTGTGATTGGTTACAATAATAGGTAGGGTAGACCGGGTACAATAGTAACACGGGGCAATAGTACCATCATCGATATTTCTCCTTCTGAGCAAAATTTTGCGTGTGTGAGTGCGCCAGCACACGCGCGACTTGAGTCCCGAGGCACCCCTCAATCGCCGGCGCGCGTGCTGTGAAATGGGCGTGATAGGGGCGAAATTTTGATTTTCGGCTAGCTGAGGTAAGTTTTTACGTCAAATATGATTGAATGTAACTCGTACTACCAGAGCCTTTTTGATAAGTAATTGTTGTTGCCTTATTATACAGATATTAAACTTTTTATTTATAATAAATACGGAAACTATAAGATTAGATTTATGTGTTTATTAGACGTTTTTTCTAAATTAGTTACTTGGGTGCAATTGTACCAACATCATCGGGGTCAATATTACCGGTATAATTGACCCCATGGTAGAAATAACCCCATACTTACTAAGAATAATGAAAACTAAATAGGTACTTAAAATATGCAATTACTTATTAGAAATGTTCTTGTTATAATATATATGCCACGAAATAGTATAAAAAAGATGAACCGTGGGTCGAGAGATACTTTGTTGTATGAACTGACGTATGATGAGATTTTAAAAGGGCATACGCACCACTCCGAATATGTTCAACGTTTGTCATGTTTCTCTGGTAAGATATAAACTAAAAAAGAAGCTAATCCTGACAAATTTATTTCTATGGGGTATAATCCAGCAACAAAAACAAAGTATATAAAATGTGATTCCAGGCAGAAAAAGAAATCTGCAGTAAAAAATGAGCCTGAAAGTAGTGAAGAAAAAAAAGAATGGTTTTGTGTTGTATGTATGGATCCATAAAGTGCTCGTCGCCCTAATGAAATGTGGATTCAATGCCGATTATGGACACACGAGGAATGTACACCTCAGGAGTCGATTTATGTTTGTTACAATTGCTAATCTGACTAATATATTTTTTTATTATTATTTAAATACCTAATATTCTATGGGGGTCAACTGTACCAGGGGTCAATTGTACCTCCATAGTAAAATATTTTTCTTGATTATTTCTATTCTATCATTGTTAGACAGCTAGATAATAGCAAATATGCATCTTGTGAACCAAAGTTGATTACATGTTAATAAAAATTATTTTATTTTTGTTCTAAGCGAAGAATTGTTATGTTAATGTTGTGACTTTACATTTGTGTTTATTTAAAACACCAATCTCACGATTTTTTGTTCCAAATTTTTAGGAATGATAATAAACCTATAAGACTTTAAATAAATGACTGAGAAAATATGATTAATACCTTTATTCGCGTTTTATTACCCAATGCAGTTTTGGTACAATTGACCCTCAAAGGGGGTCATTTGTAGCAATAGCCATCATTTCATTTAAAGTCAATTTTGACCAAGTTCGGTTCGATCTAGGCCAACTTCAGATATTTTCTTCGGTAGATAATAAACCAAGGCTATAAAATAATAATATTTAAAACAAAAAGCAACAGTCAACTTTGTGTAATCAACCGATGTTTCGAAAATGGTACTATTGTCCCCGGTCTACCCTACAATTCTCCACAGCCAATCGCTTGATTTCCTCTTGACTAAAGTTTATTTCTGGAAAACATTGTACCGTTCTAATGCATAAAGCGCCTTGCTTTTACCTTTCAATTATTTCAGTATCGGTTAAAAACAAAATTTCAGTAATGATCAGAAAGGCATATATACAAAGCAGTGCTTCTGCACCTTAGGCGCAACCATAAAACACACAATGCTAGTTTTTTTTTTCTTTTTTTTAATCTTAAGTTTCTACATGTTATTTTTACACTGTGTGTAATCTGTACTGTACCAAATGATTTTTTTTTCTTTTTTCGTTTCTTTTAACACCTTCAATAAAAATATAATTACAAACATAATCTTTATAAAGTCTGAACGTCTACTGAACAGCTACAAAAAACGTTCCTAATTGAAAAACCCTTTTCCACGGGGTTCCTCTGAAAAATCAGCTACTTAGTATTTCTTGGACGTCGAAACGCTGTCGCTAAGAAAGCGTCTTAATTATTTAACAACTTTTCAAGCGAGAAAGCAATGCTTTTGACTTGCTCGCGGACGCGGCAAAAAACCTACTCAAATGTTAAAATAATAATTAATCCTGCAAGCAACGGCCGCCGGCGCCCATCGCTTTGTGCTGCTTTGTTGCGATATTAAATAGTTTTTGCTGCTTCAATGCGCTTTTTTATAGCCATTTAATAGCTTCGCGTTTAATGGAAATCTGTCCCGCTTTCAAGGGAAAATTTTTCATCAGACGAAAATTTGTTAAAAGACTATTAGCACAGCACAGTCGGCCTTATAATGTTCCCACTGCTGGGACTCAAGCCTCCTCTCTAGGAAAGGGAATGGGCCGTTATCAACCACGCGGGACCAGTGCGGGTTGGTGCGGGCTTGCGGATAGTGAGAAATGGGTAGCTCGCTGTCCGGCCGTCCGGTAACTGTTCGGATCAAACTCAAGTCGTCGACGGCGCGCACTGTTCCCGCGCGCCTCAAGGAGTTGTCAGCAACAGCAGGGACCTAGCCGGATCAAAGCCTACTGGGGCCAGAGTTATCCGAAAGGGAACTCGAGCCCCGGTATGAAGGCTAGAAGGAACGGGGTGGGTCTTTTAGTCAGTAAGAGTCTGACACTATCTCCCGCTCCGCCCAAGAGCGGGGGTTGTCATTGGATGATTTATCCCACGATAAAAAAAAAAGTGCGGGTTGGTGGATGTCACATGTTTTTTGGTTCTAGGACATGCCGATTTCCTCACGATGTTTACTCGTTTTGAGAGCACTACTTACCGTTTTAAAAGACAATTGATGCAGCGCATTTAAAATTACACGCTATTCATTTTCATACAGGTAAACGATCCCAAAATATTACCTATATTCAATATTATTACGGTGAACGCTGATTTAGAGTTTCAGTTGAAAACAATAGACGTCTTTGGGTGCACAGTTATTGAATTTACATAATACTGTTCCGGGATTCAGTTCACAAAACATAGTGGGTAGTTAGATTGAAATTATAAATTTCCCTTCGCAATAATCTTTTAATAACAGGGTTGAGGTGCGTTAAGCTGTGTTAGTCTTTGGGTTATGTACTTTTGAATAGGAGTTTCAGTAGTTCCAGTAATCGCTGAAAGTAAGTTTTGATAGTTTTCGTCTGGAACTTCTTTGGGTAACGCGATAGAAAGGGGTTATGCGTTTGGTAATTATGATCCTGTAAGGAATTTTAGAATTTCATCATAATTATTTCAGTCAAGAGACGTCTACAATTGCCAAAACGGATCTTGAGCGCTCGGCGACAGAGTGGGGATCGCTTTGCGCATTCCATCCACTGGTGAGCCAATCGACTTCGTTGTTAGATACATGCAGCAACGCAGGGAACGAATTAAGAGTGACGTCTATGATGCGATGTCGCGGCGAGCCAATCACTGACATCCCTTGCCACCGCGTCTCACTTCGCACCACTAAAGAGACCGAATATTTGACTTTTGCGCAACCGCTCAAGATCCGTGACGGCAATTGTACAGTAGTAGTCAAGTGTCGTCCCAACGACCGGTCCTGTGCGTCTCGCATCTATTGGAATCCCGCGACCCTCACCACGTCATCAAATCCACCTTATGGGCCTTTTAACACTGCGTCTTCCGGCACGCGGTCACCACTCCAAAACCTCTCAGTCGCATCGTCCATCAACAAAAATGAAAACCTACCTAGATTATAGGAGCCAATGAATTTAGATCGGAAAATAAAAGCAATTCTTTCAGAAGATTTTCTTTACATATTTAAATACACACTAGTACAAATACTGAGACAATCGTAGTTACAAATACAAACCTTTCCTCACATTCCAACCACAAATTTCCTTCTGCAATAACAAGAATTTTCATCTAAAACTACCCTAAACAATGCACAGCCAACCCTAAAACTTCGGAAGGTAGTTGCAGGTTAGCACCTAGGCAGCGAGTTAATACCAGCTTGGATTAGTAAGGTTTAGTTGTGGCCCGCCCGCCGCCCGAGACGGTCCTCTGGTCAGTTTAAACCCTTACTTTATGAAACTATACACGAGGAATTGAATATTAATTAAATGCGATAGGTGGGACCATATTTTGGGGAGAATATCTTGTTTATCGGTTGTGCTGGTAATTTTGGGATTTTGTTTGTATAGGAAGAAACTGTTTTAATCAAAGTATATAATCATTATTTAACTAGTCAAATTTATTTTATTTATTTAAAACCTAATAAAACGCTGTACAAAGACGGACTTAATGCTTTAGGCATTTTCTGTCAGTCGACTTTAGGGTGGCGCAAAAGCACAACATTTCAGGTGCAACTTAATAGAAGACCAACAGAAAATAAATCAGTACAATGATAAATATCTACTTAGATACATACATACAAATAAAGAATGATATTGTGAAAAAACGAAACCAACCAATCAAGAGTGTGATGATTCTGCCAATTTCTTGCGAATGTGTTCTGGAGCTTTCACTCAAAAGTAGAACCGACTGGTTACGGTCCAGATGTTCAGAGGGAGTGCGAGTCTTTGGACACTGTTTCTTATCTTTTAGAATTATCTACTGAGAATAAAACGTAAACCTATAAGAATATCACGGAAAAAGCCACGATCATATCCCACAAATATCTATAATCAGTTCACGGTATTGTCATCAACTATGAGTTGTCCAAAAAGGAATCCCGGAGTCCTGAAACCCAAGGCGAAGTAGGAAGGAAGGGTTTTAATCTGACACACCTTCCCGCTCCGCCCTAAAGCGGGAGAAGTCATTGGATGATAAACTACTTAAAAAAAATCATTGTCACCGAACACTAATGACATGTGACGTCATAAGCGTGTGCCGTAAATCCCCGCACACGTGTTATCTCGATTTCGGCATAAAATTAAATCGAATTAACACCGAGCTCGCTTCGCATTGCCACAAAAAAGTAATACACTTCCATTTCGGCTGGCGTGATTCGCCAATTCAAAATTTGACGGACTCTTTTGAAGTTACGCGGAAAATGTTTAATAATGTTTTGTAGGAAAATAAGAAAGTTATTCAAGGTAAATAAAGCCTTACAAGTATCGCGAAAATTAAAAACCTTACAAGGTCTCACTGGAAAAATGCATCATTAGAATCGTTTACTTTTCCCCGAAATCGGTTTCCTTTTCAGATAATACGTTCATTTTTTTTTAAATTTTATTTGACGTGTATAGTTGAATTTCTTTTTTCCCTGAAACGGCTTTCCTCTTCAGATTCTCTTCTTCATTTTTTTTTTATTGTATACACCCCTACTTTTTAATTAGTACACAAAAAGATGTGGCTCTATCTGTACCCGTCACTGATCATATTTTTGTAGTCAAAAGTAGAAAAAACCGAAACCCTAAAATTGACCACGAAAAGGTAAATTCATCATAGAATCAATCAAACATAACAATTGCTAGTAGGAAATACTGCGGGCAGTGTTTTTCCTTAATAATTGTCAATTATTCATTCATTAATCAATAGCCTGCACAATATTTCCATAAATTGAGTGACATTTTGGGACATAAACCAACGCTAATAACTTTGCTGTTTATGAATATTATTTATTGAGATTCTACTTATAAAATAACAAGGGCTTTTCTAATAAGCCCTTTAAGTGTGTGTACTAATTAAAAAATAGTGATGTATATGACGTGTACACTTACAGTTGAAAATACGTAATATTTTTTGCTACAGGACATAATGTAAAAAATACTTACCTACCTAAAAATTTAGACACCTGTAAAATATTTTAGACTTTATAGTAAAAAAAAAATACTAGCTACTGCCAGCGGCTTCGCCCGCGTGTTTGTAGAAAATTATCTCAAAAGAAATCTTATTTACTATTCCAGGATATATATGGTCTCGTATAGGTACCAATTTTCGTTAAAATCCGTTTAGCCGTTCGAGCGAGAAGCAGCAAACATACATACTTACACATTCACTAATTTCTGATTTTTTATTTTAGGATTAATTTTTATTTTAGTATACTTTGAAAGACATTGAAGTAAGGTTGCAATGTGTTCCTTCACTAATTTGGTCTTTATAATATTAGAACTGCCTTATCCAACTTTACAATAATCTTAGCGCAAGAAGTACCAACAAATCAGTGCAACTTAAGACATACAGCGTCAATTAATTCGCTACATAAAATAGCAATTAGGCGAACAGACCGACGAGCAAAGTGCTGTTTTGTAAGAACGAGCTAAGAAACACTCGACTTTGTCACGAGCATGCGACTAGTTACCGATTGGAACTGATTAAGAAGACAAGAATAGATATTCAATTGTTTTATTTTTTTCTCATCTTAAGTTGCGTTTTCTTAGATTTGTGTCAAAGTTCGATTTTCTTGATGAAACAGTTTGTGTGCTGGCAACATAAAATTAATAAACTTACTAGGTGCCCGTTATTTGCACAACGGTAAAACTTTTTATTTTTTTTGTATGTGGGATATCATCAAATAATTTTCCTGCTCTTGTTGGAGCGAGAGGGACAAACTTTCACTAAATCCAATTTTTTTTAGGGTAGAAAATCATCTAATTACTTATTTATTTATTTAAATTATGATTCGGATTTCCCTTTAAGAAGTCGGCCTATTACACCAGTAGGTTCAGCCTTGCTGAGCCCTACGGTTTTGCTTTCACCTGTGCTCTTTCAGTTGCCCTTTGCAAGGGCGTACCTCTTTTTCACACGGTCTTGAGGTAATGTCTTAGATAAAGATAGGCTATATATACATATACATGGGTTTATAAGATAGATAAATAAGTAATCCGATTTTATTGTTATACGAGCGATATAATGTGCTAATTTTAATATCATGCTTTATAAGACACTGCTTATTCTAATATAAACATGACTATTGTTTTCAAGTATTTTTCCAGCGTAAAATCAGTTTGATCTTTGATTATCCAATTCACATCAACTTATTAAATATTTTGTGATTTATAAACTAAGTGCTGTCAGGATCACAAATATGTCTCTGAATTGAATACTTGTAGTAAATGTGACAAACTGTACCGTGATGCTAAATATTATTGCAGGTTTCCAAACTAAAATTGAGTTCGACAAGTGGTACCCTTATTGCAAAAATGTACAATTTGCAATTTTTTACCTAAACTAAGTTAAATATAGCTATCGATTCGTCTCACCAAGACAAATCTACAGGTAAACCAGTTATTAGCTACGACACTCATTTACAAAGATAGCTTCGGCAAAAAGTAAATAACCTACAGATTTCATTGAATATAATTATTTAAAAGTCTTGGTGCATTTATTATTATTATTTAGAAGATAAGGGGCTATGCATCACCCATAATGTAGGGGATGTAGTCACTGCGACCTAAAAGATCTATTGTGACTCGCCACCTTGTTAGAGTAACTCTTTTAGCCCGGAGGCTTCCAAGAAATTTGCTTTAGTTGGTGCATTTAGTTGGTTTTTGCAATAAGGCTATGAAATACTCAAATTCTTAATTCAAAAATTATAGATTTAACTAATGGCATTTTAAGGAAAAAATAACATACTCAAATAGAAAACTAACCAACACCCTACACACATACATAATATTGATTTTGCTATGTTCAGTATCCATATCCATTCTTCTTCATGAAAGAGGGGAGAGCCTTTTTTGATCGAGGTGGGAAATTATCCAATGACTTGTCGAGACAAGTCATTGGATAATTTCCATCCCATCCCAGAGCGAGCTCTGGGATGTACCGACCAGGCGTATCAGACTTTTACTGACTAAAACCACACGAACGTGTGTCCTTCAGTTACCCTTAGTGTTTTAGGACAACAGTTTTCCTTCTCAGAAATTCCCCGTGGCCCTCACGGGTACGCGGGTAGGTTTTTGGTTTTCTATGTTCACATGAACATACACAGAAATCCAAAACCTATGTCTAAGTGTACGTAAACAATTTTTTATAACACCGAGCATTCCGAAAAAGGTAGACAGAAAAGGAAGTGCACAGTCGGGTTTAAAAGTACAGTTACATTCCAGCAACGCTACAGTATCTAAAATTAAAAAAAGGATCAATGGTTCTAGACTGATTTAATTTGTGGCATAGAATCTAAAGTATTGAATAAACTAGGTGCATTGTACCTCTACCACAAAGAAATTTTAAACACTTTAGAATTGGTACAGTGCAAATGCACTTTTTACTCCTAACTGTACGTGAAGTTACACATACGTACCTACCTATCTAAAATCAACCTGCATTAGCGAGATAGAATAACTAATAAAATAGCTTTCATTATTACCTCAATTTACTAAGTCCGAGTACGCATCCCCATTTCAAGGAAATTTTTCATGGACTGGTTGACACTTTGCCTGACCAGAGGGTTGGCTTATTCTTTGTCTAAAGAATTAGCATTGCCATTCAACGTGGCAATACAATACTTCTGGACATATTTCCGGATAACAGCGATGTGGAGGGGTACTTCAACGCCTAAATGTATTTTGTATGCCTACATAGTTAAGGTTAGTATGAATAGTTATTTACTTTTAATGAAAAATTACACAATAAAAACCTCAAAGTTTAAAATCTTCTTCCGTACAATAACACATAATTGTTGTAGACTCACAGCACAGTATATAATACGCGTTGCAAAGCTAAGCCGAGCCAAGACCACTTGAAAAGAGTTCGGTACACAAGACCGGGATGTCGGCTTGTGTAAGTACTGAATTAAAACTCTGTACCAACAGGAATTAGCGCATTTATTGTAGTGTAGTCTAGCCTTAATAATACTACAGAGGAATTATCGAGAAAACATGGGGAGAGTGCGATTTCGTTTTGTTTTTAGATAAACTTGTTTATTTTCGTGGAGTTAATTCATTTTTCCTTAAAAAACCGATACTTAGGTATATAGTTTCATTTTTGGTTAGACAGTCAGTCTGTCTGTCTGTGTGGCTGTCTTCTAGGAGCTCTGCCTAAGTGAAAGTAGAAAATATATGTCTAGGTCACTTAGTGATAAAGTAGCATTAGACTAGATTTTTTTTTTAAATCTATTCCTTAATTTTTGAGATTGTTCAATACAAACAAAAAGACGAATAATTCCACTTTATAATATATTCGCATTTATGTATACTTGTATAAAGACCTAATTCAGACTACAATATAGCGTATTACAGTGTCTAAATTAAAAATAGGTGTCTAACACTTGCACAGACAGTTAGATGCTTAGATTAAGTTTCTGTATAACTGTAACTATTTTGGTGTACTCTATAGGGCAACGTTTATACCTCCAAACAATCCATTTTATTTTCAGCAAAACTCCCATAAAATTATTTACACCATTTCAACACACTCTTAACAAATCCCGTACTTCTAAATCCATCTAATGGTGCATGACGTCACTGCTGTCTAACTGTACGCACCTGTCTCAATGGATCTAAGGGCTTAGACAGATATGTTCCGAATCAAATTCAACGCCTTTTGGGAACGCGCACCCTTAACTTGAAAACACGGATATAAACTTACTGGATGACGAGAGTGTAGTTTTTGGGAAATTTTGAACGTGATTTTAATGTCATTTATTTTGAGTGATAAAGTTGTTGTGTTTACGCATTTTAGGCTGGGTTTCCCGTAACTAAAACAAAGCTGTATTGACGTTTCACCTTAATCGTTATTAAGGTAATAATTTACCTAAATATTATATGTAATTACGATTCAGTGACATATACCTATATTAAACGCCTTTTTTTTTTAGGTGGGACGTCATCAAATTATTCGTGGCGCGAGAGAGTATCACACTTTTATTGACTAATACCCATATGTGTTCCATTAATTGCCCTTCGCATTCCAGGGATACAGTAACTCTTTATAAAAATGCTGTCCTGTGTCTGGGGCGTGAAGATGTCATCTTCCTCACACTTTGCGCTACATCCTTCACTTGCTGCTTCGCAGACTGAGGTGCCTACTTTTCAAGCCTCTGGCTCAGTACTTTGGCCCAAATCTAACGACTAAGTAATCAAAACCAGATATTATAAACAATTTATCAAGACTTCTTTTATTTGGCAAGATTATTGCTCTATTAACACATACTAGAATAATTCAAAAACCCCGCTCAAGTTCACTTTTTCTGTAGAATAATCCAGATTATACGGGAAACCTTAAAATCAAATACGTCACTTTAAACGACGTCATCTTTAGTTATTATGATAACGGTGCAGTAGTTTCTTATCTATCTAAATTTTTACACATGAATTAAAAGATATTTAGTTTAGACTTACGTTAAATTAAGAGTGAAAATAATCCGCATTATTCACCTCTAATGAACAGAAATGACGATCTTATCTTAGTACAAACCAAAATATTCCTTGTGTTTTAAATTATTTTAGATAGAGGACTCAGTCTTGCTGAGCACTGAAGTATATTTTTGATTATGAAAACTATTTTTAAAACTGTTTACAAAAGCGTTTTATTTTTATTTCATAACTGCTTCATCATCACCATCTTCCTGCCCTTGTCTCGTTTTATTTGGGGTCGACGCAACACGTTTTTTCCTTCCATTCTGTCCTGTTCTCTTTCTCCTCGTCTTGTTCTATTCTGTTCTGTCACGACTGCTTATAGAAGAGATTTTACGTGATTTTCCCTAAAAAGTAATTTCCGTGGCTTTACATGACTAAAATGGCTCATCTAGTTACGTAACAAGATCTCAAAGCATTAACAATGAACCGTGAGCGACGCGTGTACTTACTCCGGAGTTAGCTAAGTATTCCGCTAAAAGTCTCATCCAGACCCCGCCCTGAGAACAGGGGCTTAATTGACGCGTCTTTTACAAACGTGTGGATAACTTTTGTGAGTGTAAATTTTTTTTCCTCAAGTTTTTACATTTTTTTTAATTTTTTTTTTTACAGAAAACTTAGATTTTAAAATAGAACTGAGGTATTTTATATAAGACTAGCTGCTGACAGCGCCAGCGGCTTCGCTCAGATTCGCCTAGACCTTTATTATCATGTATTAAATGTGCTTCTACGTGTTCTATTCAAATTTTTAAACGTACTGATTTATTTGAAAAACTTATTTTTCTATTTTTTTGCCAAACTGACACAACATATGCATTCAACATCGTAAATGTTGCTAAAGGAATCAAATCAAAATTTTGCGTGATACAAGATTGTGCGTTACGCGCTTTTCTTTACAGAAATGTGATAAAATAAAACTACCAAAAACTGCCTACCCGAGGTTTCACCCTAAGCCATCGTTATTCAGAAAGATTATTTTTTAAGGTGGGAAAATCATCCAATGACATCTCCCGCTCTTGGACGGAGAGCGAAGGCGTGTCAGACTTTGACTGACTAAAAAACCACTCCTGTTTCTTCCTTGCCTTCGTCCCAGAGTCCCGGATACTTAGTATTAGGATACGATTCAATCACAAACATATCCACACACAATTGTATAACACACACACCAGCTAATTATAGTGCCCAGTATTGGATTTGCGTGTTTATCGAAGGCCTATTCGTGAGCGATGATCTATTTAGATAGGATAAGTCTAGCGTGTTGCTCGCCGGATGCTGAAACCTAGCAAATACTGTGTCATGCCATCATTAAGTTCCAGGCTTTGTCTGAGCGACATTTACAACGTAATTATGTGTTCTGTTATGGGGGGAAAGCACGGATGGTTTATTATTATAGTTATACTCGTACTAGCTGTTGCTAGTAGCTTCGTCTGCGTAATGGTAGACTTATAAAAATAGCCTACAACCTATTGTTAGACATTATCATCATAAGTGCAAAAAAATTGAGCTCTATCCGTACCATTATTACTGATTATATTTTTGTAGTCAAAAGTAAAAAAAAACTGGCCAAGTGCGAGTTGGACTCGCGCACGAAGGGTTCCCGTACCGTCCTTAGGAAAATTGGGAAAAAAATCGCGTTTGTTGTACGGGCGTGTGTGACACGTGTGTGCCGTGTAGTTCCAGCATAACTTTGTCCCCAAATCTACCCTCACAATCGAAATTGAATTGTCTAGCAAACAGTAACTCAAAAATGAAGTTTAGCAGTTTAATTTAGGACAGGACAGGATGTGGACTAACACCTTCGGTCGTCTGCTAATCCCCTTACAGTGGCCTTTCACCTGACCGCGGGCAGACGGTCTAATGCTGGGCTAAACAATGCACATACATCTACCGTCTACCATCTACCGGTCTACCTGAACTCGAAACAGACTTAGAAATGTTTTAACTTGAATTTGTGTACTAAAATGATTTGGTGGTGACAGCAACTAAGTAGATCTGAAGTACGTTACATTATTACATACCTACTCATTTTGTTTAAACTTGTTTCACTAATATTGTTAAGTTGTCTGTTTGTTACACATTTACGCAAAATGGTAATGGTGGCATGATGGACATCTACCTACACGCACAAAATGTTTTGAGAATACATTCATTGAGCGTAAGGAGTGGAATTCCCTGCCGAAGTCTGTGTTTCCTTATGGCTACAACCCGGGAATCTTTATGGCAAGAATGAATAGGTTACTTCTAGGTAAGCGCGCTCCATCGTCGACTGCATTGTCGCTTTCCATCAGGTGAGATAGCGGTCAAGCGCAAACCTATCAAAAACAAAAAGAAATGGCTGAAAGAATGTGAAGGAAACGGATACCTAATACATGTACCAAGATGTATACTATAAAATATACATGGGGTACTTTTTATTCCGTTTGTGAGTTCCCTTCGTGTAATTTTCGTCATTCACGTGGGCGAAACTGCTCGCATAATCTACTCTATACTAATATAATATTGTAAATATATATATATATATTTGTTTGTTTGTTTGCAAAAACACAAAAACTACTGGAGCGATTTAAAAAATTCATTCACCACTAAAATGCTACCTTATAACTGAGTAACATAAGCTATATTATATTCACTACTTTCATATCGTTTTCACCAATATACAAAGTGTTTAATGAGAAAGGTTTTTGTGTATAATATATGCATATTATAGAAAGAAAAATGGCGAGAAATTCAAAGATGGAGCAACTGCAAATGCAACCAAAATTTAAAAGAAAAAAAGAAAAAAATTGTATCAACCGAGAACAAGTAAACACAATCAAGGTCTTAATTCAATCCTCATAGAACACAATTTAGAAACAAACCCGTTAAAATCTTAACGACAAAGCAAATCCGTGCAAGTACTTAGGTCTTAGGTACTTGCATCAGTCTTTAAGTAAGTTAAGCCTGGCACGGTATCAACTGACCGTCGTGTCTGCGTAGGTAACATGACCTAGGTCTCAGACGCCCTAGGGCTTAGGTCTAAGCCCTGCAACCTTTATTATACTCTACTTTAATACTTAGATTTAAGTTTACTACAAGTTCCGGTTTATTGTAGTGTAGGTGTTATGTTTAGTTGGCGTTAGCTAACTAGAATATGTAACTGAAATAGTGCACACCCTTATACAGACTAATTTGAAAATTAAGTTACAGTTATAATATTTTAAACACTGAAATTTTCCTGAATTAGGTATGCATTCAAGTTGTGATTTTTAAGAAACTAGTAATTCTAATTGTAGGCAAATAATATGAACATCAAAACACTCCATTGACAGTGCAACAGTATTAGTATTTATGACGCACACACAAACACACTAGTGGCACAATCAAGATTTATTAAAAAAATATCAAAATTGGTACTTATATTTTCTTGATTATTTTAGAAAAAAAAAATACCACAAAATTAAATAGCAATACTTTTTATCCTGGGAGTGTGTTCTCTTAGGATAACTCTGTATTAATATCACGCCGGCAAAGCAGCAAGAAAGCAATAAATAAAAACTTCCGGATAAAAACCAAATAATAATAATGCATAAACAATAATATAATGTTTGATTAATTTGTTAGCAGTATACCGCAGACTACCCCCATTATTTTAAGTTCTATTATTTTACGATCCATCCTAAGGTGGCAGATATCGCTGTCAGCGGTAAGACCGCCATTTTACCCATTGATATAAGTAAATTTATAAGTTGTATTTCTGTTTTGGTCTACTTTTATTTTATTTAAAAAAAAAAGACGTGTGTCACTCGAGGACTGCCGCGGTAGGCTAGCATTTTTATCAACTTCTGCAATTATAATTATTTATTTATTTTATTTATGCAGTATTTGTTTTCCTTTGTTTTTTTTTCTTTGATATTAATTGAAGTTACACTTTCACACATTGAATTGAATTTTGATTGATTGTTCACTCATTTGTTTTCTTATCGGTCACCACGCTCAAAAAACAAATGAGTGCGGGGTGTTAGGTTATTTTCGTTACGGAATTTCTGGATTCGGTCTCCACGCTCAAGGCCCGCGATAGAAGCTATGCAATAGCTTTAAAAAATCTAATGCATAGTGAAAATGCAGCCCCACAGACAGATCAGACTTCACTTAACAATATGAATAAAGATATAAACAAGTATTCACACACAATACAATAAATAACTGTGATTCCCCACTTTCCCATAGTAAACTTATTCACGATCAACATCAGAATTCAACCAAGTTAATCAAGTTGTTTTGTGATTCAAGACGCAGCGTACAACTCGACAATGGCGAAGATAACGCTAACAACTGATGGAGGCGCCACACCTGTCATGTTTGACGTTTGTTGCTTTAATTAAGAAACTCATCCCCAGATTCACTCACTTAGATCGACGCCATGTTTGGAAGCACTTTATTAATTCTTTATTGGTTTTTGAGAACTAAGGTTAGCCTAAATTTTGATCTAAAGTATTTTTTGAAACTTAAAAACCCCTGTCACGTGTTATGTTTGTTGCGTTAATGAAAAATATCATCCCCAGATTCACTTACTCAGATTGATGCTATGTTTGGAAACACTTTATCTTTTAATTCTTAACTGGTTTTTGAGCACTAAGGTTGGTCTAAATCTTGATTAAGAGATGAAAAATCCCCAGATTCATCCACTCAGATCGAAGCACTTATTAAATCATTGCTGGTTTTCGTGCATTAAGGTTGGTTTAAATCTTGATCAAGATCGTTTTCTTAAACTTTAAAAACCACTGTTTGTTGCGTTTGTTGCTTTGATTAAAAACAGCACCCACTCAGGTCTACGCTGTTTCACTGCACTTTATTAAATCATTGCTGGTTTGTCTAAATCTTATCATAAGTATTTTTGGACACTTTAAAAACCCCTTGTCATGTGTTATGTTCCCCAAATGCATTCCCAAATTCATCCCCTCGACTTTGCGTTTGACACTGATTTTAGAGCACAACGGTCATAAAAAAATCTTATCTTGGTTTAAATCTTGACTAAGAGTATTTTTCAAAACTCCTGTTATAGATGTCACCAGAATCATATTTGATGTTTATTGCTTTAATTAAGAAATTTAATCTCTCGGTTCGATTCTGTTTGACACCATTTTACTTTTACACCATTTTATTCATTGATGTTATTGATAGCACAGTGGTTAGAATATTAAATTTTAGTTATATATTTTCAAAGATGTGGTCGTCATTGGTTAGTTTAATTGCAAGTAATGATACCTGTCATAGCGGATATTAATACAAGGCTATGAAGATAAAAGGTTTCTTAATGACATTTCTAATTATCGATGTAACTATTGTTAACATGATATACTAGCTACAGATGTTGTATATCATGATAAGCAAAATAGCGAACATATATAATGTAAGCCAAACAAAAAGCTTGAATTCAATAAGACCGATACGATTTAACGAACCCCCAGCAGGGTAATTAATTCAATCGTGTGTTTAGGGGGCGTCGCTGAAGGAAACGTCATCATTATCTTAACTGTTGTTGCGGCAACGCTCTGCCTCGTACTGAATGAGTGTCGCGTGTCTCTCATGCCTTTGTCCCACCCCTCGTCAATCGGTAACACATTTACCCACTTACGACTGGGTGAAAACTTGCAAAACGAACACCATTGTTAAGAACGCTACAGACACAATGACCTGTCGCTGCGGCGCGCTTATCGACTGCGCGTCAAAGAAGTTCAAAAGCTCGGTTTAGACGTTTGCTATCGCGGCGTCGTTTGTCAGTTTACGCCGGGAGCTATGATTGTCTCTGCGTTACAAATGGCCTTTTTGAGGGCGACGTTCGTTACCGTTTTAATTGACACCGCGAAAATATCTGAGCGCCGAGAAATTCTCGTATCGCGCGACGTCGCGTGTGTGAACACTGAAGACGTGGCGGCGTTCGACTTTGATTTTCTTTGTTCTGTACTGAGCTCAAAAAACATTCATTCATATTCTACCCACTTATACATTTTTTGTGAAGTTCAAAATAATCATATGAATTCTGATTTTGACTGACTAAAACTCAATTATATCCTTCAGTTATCCTATGCCTTCCAAATTTCCAAGGCTACAGTACCTAAGTCTTTCAAAAATTCTTGCTCACTTATAGTAATTTTGATAAATACAGCTTGTAATACATCTCAACAAAAGTGTTAACCCCTAAAACAGAAGTGTCGTAGAGCCGCTACGGCACTCAACAGATTTATTTTCCCTACGCTACGGCAACACGTAGCAGCTAACAATGTCTACGGCTTTACGTAACAATGTGCGTTTGAGTATTAATCTCATTTGTGTAATAAAATCTGTGCCTTAGCCGAGCCGATGGCAAGGCGTGATCCGGCCGTGAAATGCTTGCCTCCGACGATAATCCTGTTAGGTTAAGAAGGTTTCTACATATTACGTGCTTTGCTACGCCTTAAGGATTAAAACGACGTGTACGCATAACTCGATACTTATTGTTAGGGAAGACGTACCCTAGTTTCATCGATTTTCCATCGTCTGTATCATAATAATGTAGCTACTGTGACGATGAACTCGTCTATGAATTTATAGGTATTCATTTAGCGGGGACTAGCCCAGGCGGGCTTAAGCGATTACGCCACGGCAAAGATGCAGCGTAGATTTACAGTAAGCCCGCCATGACAAGGTGGTCATCGCAAGCCCGCAGATCTTTACGCCGGACAATGAAGACAAAGGACGTTTAAATTATTCAGACAGAGTAAAAGGGACCTTAATGCTTGAAGCGTAAATACTATTTGTAAATATTTGAGTTTGCGCGTCAATTTTGCGTTAAGACGAATAGTTTGCATGAGAGAGGAATCGGAGAGCGTCTGGGAGCTAAGGCTACCCTCGGGTAGCTCGGGAGTCGGGGGGCCGGCCATAAATAATTAATCTGCAGCGATGTGCGTCCGACGGTTAACTAAATCCGGTGGTGGTTTAGGGAACTGGCCGTCGGGGATACCTCAACACCAGAGCATTGTTTCTTGTCCATACCTATTGTCAGATAGACTAGGTGTTTCGTTTAATCCCTGTATTTGGGTTTTCGATACATAAAACAGTAGATTACAGTTAAGTAAGGCTTGAATTAATTTTTACTAAAAGCGTAAATACCGTCACGTATTAAGGACGCGTACGATACTCTCAATCACAACAAGGTTATAAAGATGAAGGCTTTTCATAGGTTTGTGTGTGATGGTGTGTATGTGTGTTTGTAGCTCTTTCACGCTCATACGGATTTAGATGAAATTTGGTATCATAACCCCTGACATATACAAGGTGCAGTTTTAAAACTGCACAATATTTCAGGAGGTTGTAATAAAACTCATAAATAATCATATAAAAATACGATACCTGGTCAATAATCAGTAAAACTTGTTATTTTTTTTTTTTAATTTTAACCGTTTTTCAGAATAACTCTCTAAATAAACTTCTTAAAAAAATACAGAATCACCCGTTGCGATTTATCGCACGCCGTGTCACTGTGTGTGTGAGTGCATCAACCTGTACGAGGCTCCGCCCACTTATTTTACGAAATGAATAATTTAACCTTAGATGTAGATCGAATTCGATGATCATAATGTACATTAATGTCTTAAATTTCGCTATTTAATTACTCGCTTTTAAGCATCATCACAATGTGAAAATCTTTTAAAAGTCACGTTGACGTCGCGTCGATAGGTACTTACGTATCAGCTGATGAATAAAATGTTAGGCCGAGATCAATAAACCTTATGAGGCGTCCGTGCCTCCGTCCGTAGGTATCATCGAGCGCGCGCGCTCGAGATTTAGATACGCAGTGGTACATGAACGTATCTACCAGACGCAGTCTGTCGGTAATGTCATTCTCAAGGTCAGTTTTCCGTAATAATTTCGTTTTTATTTGTAGATTAAATTGGTGGATGTGAAATTTCCCTTCGTACTTTTTAATGGGCTGAGGACCGACAAAAAACACTTCAAGATAATTTGTGCTAGTTACGTAGATAGGTAGGTTTTTAAGTGATTTATCTTGCCTGTTAGGTAGGTATTTTTACCGTAGTTAAAATTTTTAAATCAATTTATTTACACTAATCAAATTGATTCGGCTAACAACGTATTTACAAATGACTTTTTATGTACTTACTAATAAAATAAAATAAATACCTAAGCAGGTACTTATGTTACCTGGAGGTGTTGTTCAAACAGACAGCAGTCTAGCACGACGTTGCTGATTTTCTTTTAATTTCGTAGCACAAACACATTCGTTTTAAAGTGTCGAAAGCACTAATCACTAGTGATCACCTTTTCAAGTAACGTACTTGCCGACCGTAGTGAGGAAACCAAACCGTAGACCAGCATCCCGCGTGCTGGCCCGTGGCTCTCGCTTGAAGTATTCCAGGATATTTTCCTGCAAGGCGACAAGCAGGCCTTCGTTGCCGCGACCGTCAGCAAGCCGGGGAACGCCGAATCGTCGAAACTCGCGGAGTCTTTGCGTAACAGCCAGTATTACCCTTTGAGATGGACGTTACGATGTTTCCACTGATAGCATACAAGCGGACTATCTCCACCAACTCTACATTGGAGTATTGGTCTGTCATCTTTCATCACTAGATACCGCAACCGTTAACCGAAGGCGCTGTGGGCGAATATTGCAAGCGCGTGTATGCACACGTCGGCGGCGTCAGTTACACTAAACATGATCGATTGATCGATGGCGCGGGGGCGTGGCTAGGGTGTGTCGTGCGGGAGATTATTGGTGCTTTACGTTGCGTGTATGTGTGTGAAAGCGCGGTTTAAATAATGGTGCGTTTGTGTGTGTGAAAGCGCGGTTATAAGGGAGGTATCAGACTAGCAGAGTTTATAAAAAAGGTAGTTCACACATACCGATTTCCATATATAAGAAAAAAAATACCTACTCATTTTATTATTGATTCGGGTCGAGAATCACTAACATAATTACCTCCTGAATTTTTTTGCACCTTTAAAACGGCACCTTGTATATCATAATATATATATGTATCATAACACATGCTATAATTTGCAAAGGTTGGAAGTACTAATTTCATGCGGGTGAAACTGCGGGCGGTAACTAGTCCTTTGCTTCCCTAAGCCCCTAACTAGGCTAGTCTCTTCCTTTTTTTATATTTTAGGTAAAATGAAAACAACACGTACCTATCTTTAAATATATCTACCAAACAGATTTTTTTTCAATTGATTTATATTTTTTGGGTTAAATTTTCATTTTACCAAGCAACAAGCTAACCACTGCTAGAAGTGAATTCTGAAAACTCAACAAATATCACGCCACTTATTTTCCCACTTTTTTTTTTACATGGCCGTTATTTAATAGTTATTTCCTTTTTATTACTTTAATTAGATCTATCTACCTATACAGTTTGGTATCTTTTTGGATAAGTACCTATTTTAAGTTTCTTTTTTTTCAGATTTTAATTTTTTCAACAAGCTAACTTCTGGAAGTGAATAATTAATTCAGCAAATATCACACATTTTTTTTTCTACACCTTATTTTTTTTTCACCTTTCCGATATTCATAGTTATTTTTTATTATTATTTTAATTAGCCGGCCTGTGCGTATTAGTTTGACTAGGGAAGCCCCACGGTGCACCCGCAAGCAACAAGCGGCGTCTTGCGGCTCGGATGGGTGGATGGGCGCGGATTAGGCCCGCTCCGCACGTAAGACAAGCCACCGACCTACACAAGTTCATGTTATCATTGTACTTTGATTGTTTACTGTCTTTTTTTTTAATTGATATAAAATAGTGCTTGGCTGCTATCCTACCTGATGGTAAGCAGTGATGCAATCGTTGATGGTGACTGGTGAGGCGCACTAGTTTATTAAAAACCTATTCTCACTCTTGCGTTGAAGACACCTAATTATAATCGGACGAGAAGACCGCAGCAGGCAAATTGTTACAATCCCACGATGTACGTGGTATAAACGACGAGGCTTGGAGGTCGGGATTTTTAAAACTCTTAATTGCAAAAATCGATGCTAAGTCATGGAGCGAGCTTTGATCATAATTGACTATTGAAACAAAAGAGACCCCCATGGAAAAATACAGTGTGTATTATGCGTTTCAAGTAAGAATAGGATCGATTCAGCTCCATGTTGTAACGGCATATGCATATCTGTCAAATCGAATCATTGTCAATCGAAGGTAGGGTGAGTAAAAAAAAAAGACGTGTGGCACTCGGGGACTGCCGCGGTAAAGCTATTGCATAGCATTTTTATCAACTTATGCAATTATAATTATTTATTTATTTTATTTATGCAGTATTTTTTTTCCTTTGTTTTTCTTTGATATTAATTGAAGTTACACTTTCACACATTGAATTGAATTTTGATTGATTGTTCACTCATTTGTTTTCTTATCGGTCACCACGCTCAAAAAACAAATGAGTATTTTCGTTACGGAATTTCTGGATTCGGTCTCCACGCTCAAGGCCCGCGATAGAAGCTATGCAATAGCTTAAAAAATCTTGAAATGATATTATTTATGAATCATGAACGAAAAAAGATTAATCAGAATCTAGTTTTTACAATTCCATTCATCTCTGTATCACTGTGTGAAAGGTTTGAGTAGTGGCGAATAGGAGTAGGCGATTGTTGCCAACAAAAATAACATTAAGAAACAAAACGGTTTTTTTTAAACTAATTTTGACTTCAATAATATATTAAGCTAATTTAGATTTAAAGAAATATTTTTTTCTGCTTTTAAATTTAACTAAGATTCGGTTAAAATAAAAAAATACCATTTATACACAGAACAAAATGTTCAACTTATACTGTAAATACACTTCATACAAACACACTAAATGATACATTAAACGATACGGAAACCCCATCACAAACACAACGCACAAGTTTTAAGCTTAATTTAATTTCAATGGCGAGCAAAAAGTTAGGTTAAAACTAATCGAGCCTGTTCCAAACTCACTTGTCTAAAACTCTGCACGGGATATTGGATTATGTACCGTATTCTGTCTAACCTTCAGTTAGAGACATTTGCCATTTGCTGGTTACCTGTACTACCTGCTATATTTCATTTAGTGACCTACCAAAACACAATTTTGCAGGCGAAAATTGAAACCGAATATCCGGCTCCGTTTTGAGTTTCGGCCTGAAACCAAATCTGACATATTAACAGAAAAATTGAAAAAGGATAAGAATAATATTTCGGTACAGTTATTCCAAACTATATTTTGATATACCTAGTTATGCTTAATTACGTAGGTAGTAATAATAACTTCCATAAAAAACTAAATAATTGAATAAATCAAAGATTGCATAAAAATTATAACATACCTATAAATACGAACGAAACAGTAATTTTTTAAGTATCTTTCACAACCGTTTGTAAAGTTTTAGTCGAGCTGAATATTCGGCACCTTTTTGGTCAAAACCAAAACTCCAACCGAAAAACATTTTTTTAGGCCGAAACTGTCAATAACTTTTCCGTTATGGCGCATTGAGAGCGAGTGTAAAACTTTTACTGACTAAAACCCATCCATGTTCCTTTAGTTGCCTCCACTTTCGAACAATCCCGCTATCCACCAATGAACAAGCCTGTTGTGACAAAACAAGTCAGATGAAAAAAGATATCATATAGGAACCCATATCTAAACATCATCTAAAAGCAATCACCCAGAATCATATAAAGACTCAATCAAAACTTCCATTAAAACGGCCACAAAACATTATCTAAAGTACCCACTCAAAATAACACAAATCGCGAACATATTCCGTTTAACAATAATAACACATTATCAGCATTAAAATAAATTAATCGGTTAAAACCGTAAAACCGTATTAACTCGCCTCTAATGCGTGCATTCTCAATCAATGGCCGTCGACACCGACCAAATAATCGCAACGCAGTTAATGAAAGCATTTGAAAAGTTAAAAGCCTGTTTAGGCCGAGGCCAGGCCACAGACTAATTAACGTCGTGCAGTAATACCAACAGTGTGAACGAGGACTTAGCGGCATTATCGCCTAAATTGTACTAATGTTCAGTTGTGGGCATGAATGGTCATTATGATTTGAGACGCAAATTGGTTATATTTTGATTATTGTGTATGATAATACTATAAAGCTTATATATTGTTGTTCAACAGAGCTTTTACTAACAACATTCTTCATTTAATTTGTCATAAATTAGAAAAAGAAAAACTAAAATTATGCTAGACGACGTTCTATATTTTTATTTATAGATAACAATATTTTTATCAATTATATAACACGCTCTCTCCTACGCTCTATGTAAGCCCACGATCCGCCTACAACTCCATGAATAAACGGTCAAAAAGTTGAAATGAACCAATGTTCCTTCAAATAAACTTCGACGAATAAAGTCAACGTAAACCTAAGCGTAGCATGTGCTACACTTAAAGTCATTCCTCGAAACACTAAGTTACTATAAAATAAATAAACAAACGGGTGCCACAAAAAGTTATTAATAGTGGTTGAAAACTGTGTAATTACTCCCCTAAACAGCAATAGAAACATGTTATTAAAGTTATATAATATAATTTTAAACGTCAGTAAAAGGGTGGGATTACTGAAATTGTACGCGCTGTAGGCTTTGAAACGAATCGTTCTATTTGAGCACGCAGACAGACTCGATTTAGTAATTAATTTTACCGCGCGAAGTGCACTAAATGCACTAGAAACTATAATCCTCATTAAAATGGGAAATAGTCGACTATTCACTTTGCCATCAAATATAATTTTGGCTTCTAAACGCGAAATATAATTATGTGTTTTGGCAAATCCGTTGTGTGCCGTGTGTCGACGCAAATGTACCAGTTTAATATTATCATCTTTTCAACGGTACATTTGTATAAATGATTTATGCAAATATTACCGTCAAAGTACATTAGAATAGGTAACGGGCGAATGTAACATATATTCTGTATACTGTAAACAAAGCGAAATTGCATCAATAATTCAATAACAGAGTTTTCAGTACGACTTGGTAAGTAGTGCACTTTGTGAACGAGATCCACGAGAACAAAATAATATGAGGCGATCATTTTCATTTGCTTCCCGACCGCTCAATTTTTCGCATAACGCACCACCCAATGAAAACACAAATTAATCTGCTCATTTTTTGCATACAATTTTATATCATTGAGTCCAAATATCTGAATGCGATGCATTTCGCGCTCCATAATCCCATGTCAGAGAGATAGTTATGGATTACTTTTGTCTCGATTGAATTATTTCATCATAATAAAAATATATTATTAATTTGTTATTATTACTTCGCTCGCATCGCGGTAATCCCCAAAAGGTTCGATCTCGCTTTGTTTACGCGTGCTTTTATGCGAGTTCAATGAAGGTGCGCCGTGAAATCCGAAATCAATATACATAGGAGAGTATAGAAACAAGAGTGCGGGTGAGGCCTGTGTCGACGCGATATCCAACACGGGTTCGGATTAAGCGACGTCAAATCCGGGATTAAGCGGGGCCGGGATAAAACGGAAGCCGGGATCGGCTCGAGCTCGGGTCAGCGGGATTTCGCCGGGCAATAAAAGTGTCTGCAGCCGATTTAGACTGAGCCCGCTGGCAATTCGGCGCGGCTACCAATTGCTAGGTAATTTCGGCGTGCGAGCGCGATCTGTCCGCACAAAGCCGTTCTAATGCCCGCCAATGGGATTAGCCGAGTGTCGTACGGCCTTTACAATTTATTGGATGGAATCAGACAACTGAATTAAGACTTAGTTCCTTGATGTGTCTCGATGAAATAAAACACACTAGGGGGATTTATTTATATTATTTGCTTGGCACAAAAGATGAAAACAGATGTTAAACAATATGACACTATACTCTTATTAAAATATTAATCAGGTCTCAGTATTCAAAACGGCGCGCACTAGACTAATCAAAGTTTTTTCTAAACTAAATCCCACTCGTTTGCAATGGCCGTCGCTCGTCTATTATAGGGGCCCCTCGGTAATCCGGATTGGAGATTCATTAGGGTGAGATTATACTCTATTGAAATCTGGCTTAAGCGGGCACGGTTGGATCGGATCGCGGACCGCGGAGCGAGCGAGCGGGGATCCGGTCGTACAA
The DNA here is from genome assembly GCA_910589285.2 of Mythimna ferrago. Lineage (NCBI taxonomy): Eukaryota > Metazoa > Arthropoda > Insecta > Lepidoptera > Noctuidae > Mythimna > Mythimna ferrago. The sequence goes on from OU342674.1 coordinate 31,298,055, forward strand.
TGATAGCGCTCATATGAGTGATGCGGAATTCATCTATTTTAAGTAGGTTTAATATTGACTGCGATTTAATAATGTTTTTTTTTTAATGAAATGACTGATCACCTATAATATAAAGCGGATAACATTTTTGTATCGAGGCTCTGATTTGTTTTAGTAACTTTCGTACAGGTCCGTTTTTGGTAAGTAGTTACTCGTACATGGACATTGATAAAGTTGATAATAAGAATATTGAAAATGAGAAAATAGCTCAGTCTATCTGTCTATTACCCCTTGACGTCTTAATGGACGGAGTTGTATAAAACTTGGCACATACCTAGACCGTGTCATGGAATAAGGGGATATACATACACTAGTAAACACTGTACAAAAGCGGACTTAACGCCTAAGCATTTTCTACCAGTCGACATTAGGGTATTGTGTACGAGTATGATACTTTTATCTCGGAAGCATTTCCTCGGAATGTTATACCTACTACATTTGACTAATAAGCGGGCGAAGCCACTTACTAAATCTAATAATCCACAAATACAGACGTCACTGAATCGTCTTTAGGTGTCCTAAAATCACGTACAGGAAGTTTTTTTTCTACGCCCATAACCTAGACCGCAAACCGACCGACATTTCCAGGTAACGCCATTGTAAAATCGATTCATGCAAGGAGGACATAATCCTGGTCTACTTTATGACGTCAGCCTTTGTTACCTGGTTCCTAAGCACCATTATGATAATCGTAACCTTAATACAGAAGTCGTAAAGGCTATCAGAGAAACCGACAGGAACTTATTCGAAAACATTATGATGAATCACCGTTTCTGTGTTATTACATTACGCTAATCAATTGATATTCTTGACGTGCTAAAGGAAACTCATGGTACCATAAAGGCACCTTGAAGCATTAACGTTATTGGATAAAGCTGAATACGTCAACATCAAAAGAGACGGTAAACAAAAACCGTACGAAACATTTGCAGGATGAAAATATTGTTCGTAATTACCGAGATATTTCATGTTATTTTCTTTGATGAGATACGTAAGGAAATGTTTTGTTAGGTTACTAGGGAATGGTGAGTGAATGCTGTGCGGTGCGCTCCGACATTTTCGAACTACTTCGACGGCAAGTTAAGCCGTTCCGGGAGTTGTATACCGGTTTGCGTTTGGTGTGCAACAGCCCTAAGATATTGTGACGTTTTCAATATTAGAACGTTTAGTCATTATTTAAGGAAGCAGAGATGCATTTAAGGCATTAATTGTAGCATTGATTATCTTGCTGTACAATAAATCTATAATAAACTAACTTTTGCCTGCGGTTTTGCCGCATACATAAAATATAGCCTATGTCACTCAGGAATAAAGTAGCTTTCAATCGGCGAAAAAATTTTTCTGTCGGACAAGTACTTTCGGATATTAACTCGTACAAACAAAAAGCAAACTTTAACTCTTTATAATATTAGTGTATATAATTTTTTTTTTCAACTCTTCTTTACCAGGTATTTTAGAAGAGATATTTCTATTTTCTTCTTTTTGTCTTTTTATTAGGTATTTGTATATTTTTAAATAAATAATATTTTTTATGCACTTGTCATAATTATTATCCCTCCACCACCTTTGGTTAACTGATAAAGAATGTACAATTAATAGATACGTTTGTGTTGCATAAGGTTTTTATAGGTATTATACTAGCTGACCCGGCAAACGTTGTTTTGCCATATAAATAAAGAAAAATGTTAAGGGTGGACAACCCTTATCACTAAGGGGTATGAAAAATAGATGTTGGCTGATTCTCAGACCTACTCAATATGCTCACAAAATTTCATGAGAATCGGTCAAGCCGTTTCGGAGGAGTACGGGAACGAACATTGTGACACGAGAATTTTATATAAGTATATAAGATTAATTTTAATTTTATCTTAAAGTTTAACCAAGAGGTTTGATGTACATAATCCATTAGTTTTAATCAAAATACTTATCTTTGTTTTAACTATTTTATGCGTGTCATTTTAAAATTAAATATGAGTTTGTTTACTTTGTAGAATTGTATTTTTCTTGTGTAATTCGATGTTATATGTCGTCATTCGCTTCCTACTTAATTGTCAACATATTAAAAGATTAAGCGATAATTTTAATATCCTATTAATTACGTATAAGAAGTCATTAAAACATCTTATTTTTTTAAAGATTAGTGTTTCATAATAATAATTTAAAAAAATATGACATAATTCCAAATAGTTATCTCTCAAATTCAATAACATCTACAAAAACGTGTTTAAAAATTATTTCTTAAATTTTAATAAAACGGATCATCCGTTTCGACCAAAAATCGTTAACCCGTTTTAACCAAAAATCTGTGACCCGTTTTTTATCCGTAACCTTTACACTTTATCCGGTCAATACCATCTGGCTTCAGATAATAAGGCGACGTAGGTCATAATAAAATGGAAATGTTACAAAAACTCCACTTAATCGCACTTGTGACTTATCTCGTTTTGTACTCGTCCACGCGGGATTACTCCGGGAGCGACTTTATCCCGGAATAAAATATTTATTCCCGACATAACGAGCTCACGAACAAACATGGGATCAGGATTGTAACTGTTTGATTAAGTCGTGATCTTTGTTCTGGAGTGCGAAGGTAAAAAATAATCATATTTAATTTTTTTCAAAAGTTAACTCATACTATGAATTACTCCTGTAGTTAACCCTGTAACCCTGTTAACTCCTGTTGTTGTGTGTTGTTGTGCTTTCACAGACATAACATCACATGCACAAGACAACCAAATCCGGAACAACTATCACTAGGCCAAATATTGGTTCCATGCGGGAATTAAACCTGCGACACGCAGCACAGCAACCAATCGCTTAACTACTATGCCACCCGTACCTACCTACCAAGCGTGAATAGGTTAGTTCTAAGAAAGCGTCAAGCGCGAGCCTGTCAATACTTAAAAAAACTGAAAAAATTGTAGTCATCATTACAATGAAAAATAGTCGCATATTGGTTGACAATATGAATCGTTTGGTTTGGATTTTATTATTATTTGATTTCGTTTTGTAAACTGCTAAGTTTAGAAATTATTTGTATCAAAATGTTGACAGACATTCTTGGTAAGACTTCTGTATTCGTGTTTGAGATTACTAGGTTAGAAACAAGTCCATAAGGACAAGTCATCTTCATTTCAGCCGTAAGATGTCCACTGCTGGACATAAGCCTCCCCAAGTGTCGCCACAATGAACGGTCCTGTGCGTCCTGTGCCTCTCGCATCCATCGGATTTCCGCGACCCTCACCAAGACATCGGTCCACCTTGTTTGGGAGGCCTTCCAACGCTGTGTCTTCCAGTGCGCGATCATCTCCAGAACCAAGACAAGTGGGGTTTATAAATAAGTATAGTAACCCTAACGCACATGATGGTAGCTTTTTGATAGTAACCCTAAAACTGCATATTAGAAGAAAAGAAAGAAAGTATAATATTTTATTTGGCACACATACCTACTCACAATGTAGAAACACAATAAGATTTTAAAAAAAGAAAACTTAAAAAGGTCCAGTTCGTCAAAAATAATTTTAATAATTTTATTCATATTATAATCCTGAACAAGCCCATTTCAAGTAGATAACCTACCAGTAAATAAATTATTTTATTTAAATAAATACAGTTCACTTTTTATCCCATACATTCGTGAATAAATATTATTTTCCCATTGCGAACGTTAAGCCGAGCGAATAATCCAGTTTTCAAAGAATACCCCACTTAAAAGATTTACTGTTAATCGATTGTGACCCATATGACCGCGAAGATACGGACTTGCATATTAATTGAGATAATCCAGTTGAATTAAAAAAAAATGGGACTGGATTGTGAAAGGGAATGAATACGATTGGATATGTAATGCGAAATCAGCTTTAATTGGTTTGTATTCATAGTCATAGTCATACTAGTTTATAAGTAGGGGATTCTCAGAATGTTACATTATACTTAGTCAACCAATGATTACATTACAATGTCAAATAATAAAAAAGGCAAAATCATAATAAAAGTCACAATTAATTTTCGCGTCAAATTTAAATTAAAATAAATCATAAATTCGTCAAAAGAATAAAAAGCTTGCTCGATAGCTTTTTGAAACGAGCTCTTCTCTGAATTACTAAATAAAAGGATTTGTTTTTGGACACTCTTTATTCTAACTTCATTATTATATCAACTACTAACTGATGCCAGCGCTCTCCCCGCGAGAAAGTGGATAATTGTCCCAAGGGAATATAATCCGGGGATATAGTCTATCGGTGTACCAAATTTCATCCAAATCCGTTCAGCTGTTTCAGCGTGAAGAAGCAAACATACACACACATTCGCTGTAGTTGACCTCTACAATATCAGTGTGATGTTGGCGACAAAAACTTAATACCAATAAGTAAACACTACCAAAACAAAAAGCTCCATTAAAAAAATATACTAAGTGTACATAAGTACATTTTGCGCAGCACACTAAAATCTTAAAGCAATAAAAAGTGACGTAAGAAGCGAAACATTGAATGTAGAAACATTTGACAACTCCACAACCCCTACGGTAGGTCGCGGTTTCGTCCTACGAGGTTCATTGACTACCGAAGAACCCCTAATAACACCCCCTCACACTAAATCAAACCATACACTCACACAAATAGAACACAATTTGAAATAACGGAATAAAACCTGGTAGCTTTCTACTGCAAGCTGAAGATAAGCCGACGGATTAGTTCAGTGGAACGAAAAAAAAGAATAAAAAAGTATAAACTTCAGCCCTGATTCAGTTCAATTCTTTTTAATGTATGGGGTTTGACAACCCTACATTATATATCCGTAGGTAAACATGAATGAAGAATACGTGTTAAAAGATTAAAACGAATCCTGTTGCTTTTGTATAAAATTATTAAAGTTTTTTTTTTAACGTTGCACCTCACTAGAGAAAACTCCAATATCGTATGTGCATTTACAAACATGGAAGCAAAAGATATCTAGACCGGGAACCACTATCTGTAGGCCATAGAATTATTTGTTATGTGCAGGAATCGAAACTGAGACACGTAGCGAAACAGCTAATTGCTCATCATTTGTGCCAACTGTGTCGTAGTTCAAAATTCAGCCTTATAATGTTCCCACAGCAAGGACTCAGGCTTTAGGAGGCCTGGATCCCAGCAGCGGTAGCTAGTTGTGAATTACGGCCCACTTCCTCTCCTAAAAAGGTCTAGGAGAGAAAATGGGCCGTAATCCACTCCGCGGGCACAGTGCGGGATGGTAGATGTCACATATCTTCGATTTTTTTATTTTAGGACATGCCGGTTTCCTTACGATGTTTTCCTCCACCGCATCAAGAGCAGAGGTGATGAAATAAATTACACGAACGAATTACCGCGACTCATAAGTCAGAGTAGTTACTACTGGTCCACCACTGCTGGACCACCAACTTAGTTGGATCAAAGAATAACGATTAAAAAAATAATATGATACGACACAAAACGCGACCTTGGTCCGTATACACACACAACTGTCACCTGACTCGTGTAGGCTCTATTGTAAATAAAAAGTGATTGTAAAAGGGACTGGGGCGAGAAAATCCTGAAAAAGGCCCGCGCGTGGCAATCCCGGATTCCGGGATTTCGCCTATCCCGCCTTACCTTAATCCCGTGCCCCGGGAAAATATACAAATATGTGTGTGGGTGTATTTACCTTTGTACGTACACATGCCGTTAAAACAAATAAAGAGTTGTGATGTATTATTTTCTGGCTAATAGAGGCCACCTGCGGTATTGTGGATCAAGAGGATATCAATTTTTGTTTTGCTACATTAAATTTTTAGTGCAATGGAATCATTGAAAGGTTAAACCGGACTCTGGCTAGCTGTTACATGCCCACTTTTCTGGGCAAGTTTTCACGTTTGTTATTTTAAATTGGATGTCCTTCCACAATGATGCGGGAATCCGATGAATGCGAGACGCACAGGACCGGTCCTTATGGCGACACTTGCGGGAGGCCCATGTCCAACGGTGGACATCTTTCGGCTGAAATGATGATGAAGTTTTCACAATCAAATATAGTCTATGTCACTTAGGAACATTGTAGCTTTCTACTGGAAAAGATTTTTCGAAATCAGTTTAGTAATTTCAGAGATTACTTCCTACAAACAAACTTACGAATTTTAGTAGATTTAACAGCCATCATCAAACCTAAAGTCAACTTTATATGATAAAGTCTTATCTCTAGCTGTGTTTTCACGTACAAACGACTGTCTACTTTGTATTTTATTCCCGTCTATAATAAAAACATGGTACACAGAACTTGCAAGCGATTACACCGGCTCGTCGTCAGCCAGCCTTGCACACTTAATACCTTAATTTCGCATTCTTTCAAATCCAAACCTAAATCTTGATACTTAGCGCAACTGCGTCACATATTCGTACGGGCACCACTTGGCGCGGTCCGTCGAGGATAATCCCGTCTACCGTCTCGCTCGCACCCGCAGGTGTCCCGCGCAAATCCTCGCCGCGTCCCTCTCTAATCCCTTATTTGAATCTTATCAGATCTCCTGAGATACACCGGTAGTGGTGGGCATGTGTGTGTAGTGGGTTTATCCCCTAGGGTTGTCGAAGAAACTATGATTTGGGAGCTTAATCTTCTTAGGAAAAGCTTTAAATCTACGAGTATCAAGATTTAATGTCTCATATGTTGTTTTAAATAATATGGATTTTTCAGTATAAATAGTAACGTGAATGGATAAAAATATATGTGTAGGTTTTTAAGTTACTTATCCGCATCCGTATTTTTTGTTACAGAATACGTGATACTTAAAATTTTAATTATTTCCGATAAACTTCCTCACAGTTTGGCTTTGATCTAACTTAAACTGTCGCAACTATGACGCAAATAGCATAAGCTTATTTAGTTCTTTTCGTATTTCTGTTGCAAAAAAAAAACCGCCTCACCATACAAAATTATAAACTTAATTAGACAGTTTACAGAGCAAGCCCTTAAAGTTTGTGGAGGGCTGTCCCTTACACCCTTTATATAAAGATCTCGTGTCACAGCTATCGAAATCTTCCGAAACGACTTGACCGATTTTGTTTTTTTTTTCGTGTATTTTTGCTAGAACTAAAATAAGTCGTAGGCTGTTTCCTACCCTCCTACCTCTCCAACATTTTCTTTTCTTTGATAATTTATATGGTACCACAACTTTTACCGGGTTAGCTAGTATTATATAATAAAATCAGCACATCCCTAATGCCAGCGCATGCATTAAAGGTGCGTCCACACTGAATCCGCGATTAATGGCCTTTGAATGTGCGATTGAAGCCAAATTTATGTATCTGCAACCCGTCACCAGATTATCACGACACCAGAATTAAGATATGAGCAGCTGCTTTGATCTGTCTCCAAATGATTCAAGTAATGGGTGGACGGGGATTTTCTAATATAGATATCCTGTATTAGTGTTCCTACTGGTACTTAGGTATACCTTCTTACATAAACAACATACATGAGTGCTGAGCCAATTTTATCTCCAGTTAAATCTTTAAAGTTATTTCCATTTTATTTTATTTTTTTAACACGTATTTCTGCCAATATTGTCTGGGTAATAATCCTGCGGAGATACGAAATAAATTAATTTTGCAACCCTAAAAATTAAAACATATTTTTTGCAAATTATACAAAATTAGTAAGTTTAGTTTATTATACTTATTTAATTTTCATCTTTTAAAACTTACTATCTAATCTTTATTACTATTTATTCCGAAATCACTAGCCATTAAACGTTTTTGTGCTTTTTAAATTAAAATGTAATTTATACCCTGAGATTCTGAACATAAATAAAAACAAAAATAAATATTGATTAATTCTCCAGTACATAAATTTAATAGCGTCCATATTTTAAAGGAAGCTCGAGAATTAAAGGTTTATTTCTTGCGACTGTAATAAGATAATATTACTAACCCTTTGTAGGGATTAAGATTTTGTTAAGGGCGCCGTCCCTAAGCCCGCCAGACGGGGTCCCGCGATTAGGGTGAACGAGGCCTTTGCCGCTCACTTCTATGGTTTTTACGATGCCCTAAACAATGAGAGGAATTGTCTCAAAAACGTATTTAGATTTAGTGTTGCTAATGAAATTATTATGCTGTGGATTATGCGGTAGACAGTCATTCCATAATTTATATAATGTCTGCGTTTTTTTAATGATTTAAACTAGAGCTTAACTGCAATCCCAACTGATGTCAAGCAGTGATGCAATCGGATGATGGTGAAGAGCACTAGTTTATTAAGAGCCTGTTCACTGTGGCCTTGAAGACACCTAAATAATTATAATCGGACGGGAAAACCGCAGTAGGCAAATTGTTCCAGCCCTTAGATGTAAACGAAACGCATAGTCTGGATTGTAGAAGTGTTATTAATATTTGCAATTTGTGTTGTATTTTTGAGAGAGAAAACACAGAAAAAAAAAACAGATAAACAAAGTTTAGTCTGGTATCGTGACGTAACACGACAAAAAGGTCCCGCTTGACCGTTCGCGTTCCACAAAGTACGGCGAGGACACACGGGAGTGACAATCCGCGCCTCGGCCCGTAAGCCTAATCTTGACAAATGGTCCGGATCATCCGTTACCGGAGCCTACAGGCCACGTTTATTTGTCCACACAACTCCACCGCCACGATTTTTTATCGATTGATCAGGGGCTCAGCTGATTGCCTCTCTCTGTTGTTGCCGCCGGATTAAAACACACACGGAAACCTTCCCGTGTACTTACGGCCGTATGAACGGACGTGCGCGTGTAGACGTGGCTTTAAAACCAAATTAAAGTCAGACACAAAAGAATAATCGTAAAGGATTTGCATTATGATACGCACACATTGAAATTTTATATGTAATCAGAAGCCGTTTATCGTTCGTTTTCGAATTGAATCTGACAAACGACTTACAACTTTATGCCTTGGGGAAATGTACTTCGTAAATTTTAATCGACGGTTAACTTACTAAACTACGAACTAGTTTGCTGTAGGTATTTTAATTCTTTAGAATTTAGTCCATTTCAATTTATTCAGCAGACCATCCGAGACAGAGAATAGGTATATCTAAAATACATAGATACTTTTGTAAAAATGTCATGAGAATAGGTAACAAGCTCAGTATACAAATCTAAGCACACAAAAGCTCCAACAAAAAGAAATCAGCATCAAACAAAAAAGTTCAATCAAATCTTTTTACGATTATCGTTTGCGGACTTCCACCGCGTGTATAGTAGCTAGCCCGTCGTGTAACCGGTCCCTAACTGTCTGTTGGTGTGTGTTAAGCCGAGTGCATGCCTCAAATTGGGCTGAAGTACAGGAGATTATCTCAAGATGATTGATGGAGGCCCCCTCGTCTCCCCCCACCTCCCCGAACCCCGACGCACGTGATAACCAGTCCATTGCATTGATATGATTGGGTAATGTAATCCCCCGTGTAATTAGGTAAAAGTTAATCGTTGAAAAGGAACCGATTTGTTTTGGACATGACAGATATGTAACGAGTTTAGGTACGGAAGAGAATTAACAACACAAAAATTCAGCTTTATTCGGAGCAGTACAATTATTTCAACTGAAAACCGTTATTTTAATTGATAGCCAACAAGAAACACGGAAAATTCTAACAGCACACTGCGCGGATTTGATTTTTTGTCCGTCCAGTCCGAGTAATAAAAATAAACGGATTTAACAAGTAAAATCGGGTCTGAACCGGTTCGAACTAGTATTCACTGGAAAATTCTAGTTTCTAACAAAGACCTGAGGAGCTCCGACACGTAGAAAGCTAGCTAAGTAGAACATACATATAGAGCTAAGTATTCGTGATCCGGATCAGGGAGATTAGGTGGCGGCGGCCGGCCACGGTCCGGGATACATCTCCTACCGGATTACTGAAATCCGGATTTCGTTGAATAACTTGCCGGGGATTTGTGACGTCATTTATATAGCATAATGGAGTTTTCTTATGTGTGGGACGGTCATCAGCGTTTTTGCAAACGTTTGCGCCGCGTTCATGAAAATGGAAAAATAATTATACTTTTTTACCATCACTTCTGTACTTTTATTTCTCAACAAATCTACTCATGTTAATCCTAAACACCTATACAAATAAAATAAATAATATCAATAAACTGAACACAACATAAATATTTGAGATTGTAACGTTTATTATTGCTATGAAATGTAAATAAAAGTTTATAGGCTAAGTGATGACCACCAAGAGATTATCGATAGTCGGCATAATATCGATCGTTTACATAATTGTATGGCCACCAGTGTTTACGACTGATCGAAAGTGCCTGCATGATTGACCAGTCGACACTTGGAACTTTAGACGCGTCATATAAAATGACTTCGTAGATTTTTTTTTATTATTGGTAGGCTCGCGTTAGACCACTATCACACCTGATGGTAAGCGATGATGTGGCCGACGATAGAGCACGCTTGCCTAGAAGTGGCCTATTCACTCTTGACTTGACACACACTAGATGGCCTACCAATAATATTCATTGTCCTAACTTTTGCGAAAATTTTGACCGTTCGTTGAGCAGTGGTCAGTGGTTACGGCCCTGACTAGCGGGTTCAAACCCAGCCAGGCGCATTTCGTTTCATCACCACTGCTCTCAAAACGGTGAAGGAAAACATCGTGAGGAAACCTGCATATCCTAGAACCAAAAAATCGAAGACATGTGACATCTACCAACCCGCACGGAGAACATGTGGAAGATTATGGCCTATTTCCTCTTCTAGAGATTAATTTTGTGTCCCAGCAGTGGGAACATTATAAGGCTGACCACGCATGACCGTTCTAGTCCACTGAATATCTTCGATATGGAGCCTCTTTATTGCGACTAAACTGATACAAGGTTGGCCAGCAAATTCATTTAACACCCATAATAGGTTTGATCTTATAAACACCACGTTCAAGTCAGCCGTCCATGGTAGACACTTTTCAGTTATTACGAATAGGAAACGCTGCTTCCATTTTTATAAAGTACTAGCTTTTGCTCGCGGCTTCGCCCTCATACATGAAACGTAGCCAATGTAACTAGGGATTAAAGCAGCTTTCTATTGGTGAAAAAAATTTCGCAATCGGACCAGTACTTTCAGAGATTACCTCCTACAAACAGAAAAACCAACTTTAAGTGTTGATGAAAGTATTTATATGTGTTAGTAACAGAAATAACAGTATATTTGTTTGTGTTGTGTTGTTCCTGAAAGCTTTTCCATTTTAATACCTACATAGTTTTTTTTTTGTTATAGTAGGTGTTTGACTACTATTACACGTGATGTTAAGCGATGATGTTGTCGACGACCAGAAGTATCCTTTTTACCCTTGACTTAAAGATCCCAGGTTGTTATGTTATAACAATCAGTTTCTAGTGAGCTTTAAAAACCAATGCAAAGTGTGAACTGAAAAGCCCACGGCACCACTAAAACGTATCTACGCTAGGAACAATATAAGCGTAGGGTGTCTACATACACACGTATACTCGGATCAGTCCTAAGCCGGATTACGCGACCGCCAGATCTGGATGTAGGGGACTATAGGTACCTCGAGGTTGACAATATTATGGATTTGAATATGGAAAATGTACGTTAGGAATGTTTTGAATTTATCGTTTTATGGCCGCAATAGTGGGACAGATTGTCTGTATTAGGGGTTAATCTTTGCGACTGAAAATGTAAAAGGATTTTTTATTTTATTTTATAGTGGAACTTGTCATAATACCTACAAACTAGATAAATGTAAATATGGGTTGTTTTTTTATTTTAAAGTGAGACATCATCCAATGACTTCTCGCGCTCAAGGGCGGTAAGTATGGGGCGTGTAAGACTTTTACTGAATTTTTTATTATTATTAAGATTATTTTATGTAGGTATAGTGTCTATGGGCCATAGTAGCCTGAAATAAAGAATTACTATTATTATTAAAACCCACTCTTATGTTCCTTCTTTGCTTTGCATCCCAAGACACCGGGGTTCCCTTTCGAACCCATGGCCCCAGTAGGCTTCGGCCCTGCTGGGCCCCTTAGGTTTTGCTGACATCTCTTTGAAGTGCGCGTGGAACACCACGTGCCGTCAACGACTCGGACTCGGTCCCGACGGTTACCGGACAGTGAGCTACCCAAATGTGTGGTTACTGTGTGTCATTTTTGGTATTTTTTAGTTTACGTACATGTAGTTTGATAGATTTTTTTTGCTATTTAATCGTAGACGGCGCGGAAGAAGAATGTCTGGAAGGACTTTGGGGATGCCTTTGCCCAACAGTGGACAGTTATGGCTGGGAAATAAAAAAAAACCTGTAGGTATGTATCAAAACTTTTTGATTATTATTTGTTCGTAAAAAAAGAGTTCAATACTTGAATGTAAGCTCTTTTTAACTTCGACTATATTATCGATAGGCGTATAAAAACACTTATCATTTGATACAGACAAACATTCACACGATTACAAGATATTTATTGATATTAGAAAAGAATTAATTATACCACATCCAGATTTATAACTGAGAAAAGTGGCTTTTTAACGCGTTATAAGAAAAGAAAACTAGATACAGATACATAAATCAATAAATACATAATCAAAGTGAAGATTTTTTTTGTAAATATTGATTTATTTCAATTAATAAAATTATCATATTTATCCGTGAAGAATGGTTTAAAACACTTGTGCGTGTGATACACATAACGTAACTTTAGTATCTCGTAAAGTGTTATATTTATTGTAATTTGTCTGATATAACAATGGAAATAGACTTTTTATAAGTTCATCGGATTTACATTTTTATGTTTTATAAGCAATAATAAACTATTTGTTTTATTGTTACTTAAGTTGCATACTAAGATATTATAAAGAGAAAAGATTTAAACTCAAAAAACAACGATTCTTTTTATTTTTATATACGTTGCCCCATACTAGGAATTACACCTGTATGCACATGTAAACTGACTTACACAACACTCCTAGACCCGGACCAAGTATCTGTAGGACATACAAATATTTGTTCCGTACGGGAACCAAACCCGCGACACGCAGCTCAGCAGTCAATCACTCAACTACTGCGCTAACCGTGTCGTCACTGAATAACATAGGCTTATATTTTCACGCGGGAGAACCCGCTGGTTGAAGCTAGTATTATAAAAGTAGAAGATAGTGTTCTATAGTTTCTGCTAACTCTCATAGGAAAAAGAGTGAGTGTATGTGTTTATTCTATAATAATTAATAGGTATTCTCACGAAACTTTACAAATACAGAACTGAAATCAATAAATGTTTATTTACAACTAACTTCTGTTAACGGCTTCGCTCGCATGGAAGTAGAGCATTTTCCTTAGAGAACATACTCCTAGGGAATAAGTTTTTCAAAAGAACATTATTCTTCCGGGATTAAAATCCTATCCAGGACTTGGTAGACCAAGGCCTGGACGCTCATGGCATTGGTGCTAAATCCATGTGCTAAATTCCATTTTTTTTTTTTTTCGATGGAAAATATCTTCCAATGACAACCCCCGCTCTTGGGCGGCAAAATCTCTTCAACCGTTTGAGCGTGAAGGGGTAACACACAAACATACATACCTTCGCCTTTACCCATTAATATTAGTGTGATATAAAACAATGTTTGACATTGTCTATGGCGGTCGGTCAAGGTTGAAACCGTTTTTCAAAGGGTCACCCACGAACCAGGGGTGCCTCAACCCCCGCCGGACAAATCCAAAGCGGTGCTTATATAGTTCTATAATATATATATATATATATATTTATAATGCATAGGCTCGTGTTTGACCACTATCTCACCTGATGGTAAGCGATGATGTGGCCGACGATGGAACGCGCTTGCCTAGAAGCAATCTATTCACTCTTGACTTAAAGACCCCTAGGTTACAGCTATCAGGAAACACAGACTCCACAAAATAAATATAGATAAAGTAAGTGTGACTTCTATACACATATAATCTTCCTAATCTCCTTAGAAGAAATTTCTTTTTGAAATAAGCTTACCTTAGAGTACCTTTGTAGATACTATTTTTTTTGTTTTTTTTTTTAGGTATGTAAATCCTCCATTGACATCCCCCGTTCCTGGGCGGAGAGGGAGATAGTGTCACACTTTTACCGACTACCGTAATGATGTATCTTTGTGTGTATATGAATTATAAAATAAATAAATAATTGTTATTCTAAACACCATGTGTACTATATCGGTTAATCTTAAATTGTTAAAAGCTTTTTTAGGGGTCACGAACTTGGAATACAATAGGGTTGCCTACCCGTGCGAATATCGAAAAATGAGGGTTCCGCACAATCACAAGGTAATTCTAAATTGTTTTCGCATTTATTGGACAAAAAAGAAAGGACTTCTTAATTAGAAAGCACTAGGATAGCCCGTAAATTCAAAAATTCTTAAGTTTTTTGCATTTTTTCCAATGTCATATGCTAGGGCAATGGACTTTGTTTTTAAAAGGAAATGCTCAAAGGTAACCCTATACGTTTATTTTCCGTGAAATTCAAATATTCTTAAGAATTTTAAATTTTGCAAGTCAGAGTTAAATTGTATGTTGATTAAAATATGATTCGCGGGCGTAATATTTGTTTATAGAATTGTAATCATTGAAGTCATCAATACAACCCTCTGCGTTCACCTTATCCGATTGAGTGTTTTTTTGTTTTTTTGTGTAAAAAAAAAATGCAAAAAAAAATCAAACAAAATTATTGAAAACGATATTATTTATGAACACGACCATAAAATTCGAATATGGAACGAATAGCATGTGGTGCCCCCCTCACTTCTTTCGCCTAATATCGATGGCTTGTAATATTTTACACATACCTAGTTTTCCAATCCCTTGCTTTATTCCATCAAAAGTCCGTTGCCTTCTGTTGTCATAATAATACCGAATGGTTGAGCTAAATCTGTTTATTCGCGGAATTCATCGGAATTTTGATTTTTATCTTAAAATCTTATCTCGCATCATCTTTTATATCTAATCTCAGAAAAAATACATCGCATTTCGTCACTCATTAATTGGTTGAAATTATTTCTATTTCGGATTTAGAATATCATTTCTTAATCTCATAGAGATTTTTAAAAGATAGATATTATAATGAGTTTGCAAACTGCGTCAGAAACGTTAATTTTTATAAATCAATGGACGCAAACGTTTTTTTAAGAATTTACACCTATGATGCAAAATGAATCTCTATTTTATTAAGTTTATCAGTAAGTTATATCCTAGTTTTTTTTTTTATTTAGCTACTTCTAACGTCATTGAAGACTATATCCTTTCATACCAGTTCTCGCAATTATTCTTCTCGTACTTTCATACTTCATATTATATACTTTATCTTTCTTTCTTTCGTCATCGTTCATTCATAATTGGGTGGAGCTTCGATTTAGATAAATGATAATGATAAATGATTTTTATATTGCAAATAGGTTTTTTAAAAAAGCTCTTTTACACGTCAATTTTGTTTTCAGTCAGTTTAAATGATATGAGGCCGGTGTTTCCTAGCTGACTACCCTGAGAAAGAACATGTAATGGTCAAATCCTAATCTTTGTCTGTATATTTTTTTTGAAAATAATATGGTTTGACTTCTTTGTATATGTATCCTTTTCACTATGCAGGTTACTGAAGGACCACACTTTTTAGTCTGTAACAGTCTGACACTTCTATAAAAAAAGGTATTTCTCTAAGATTAAAATACTCAAATACCAAACTTAGCTAAAGATCAAAAAAGACTCACACATGCATACAACAGTTCGTAAGTCGAACATTAAATCGATAACTCGCACACCCCTACGGATAACACGCACAGCCCTACGGATCCGTTGATCCGGATCATCCCGCCGGATCAGGCTCGTGTCGCCCGGAGATAAAGCGCGGGCCGCGTGTGTACCGGGCCTAATAATACGTGTCACACCGCTACGTCATATGACGACAGTTATGAATATGATGACTTTTTTTCAGGGTTTATTAATCTATATTTTTGTCGTTTAAGACCTGAAAGAATAAAGAAAAGCGCGTTCAAGGGTCACGGTATGTAGCAATTTCAACCATTCTGACATATTCTATTCGCTTCTATATCACTTCGTCGTATATAGGTACATGGAAAGACTGGATTAATTGACAGGCCTGTTGGTCTAGTGGTTAGAGACCCTGACTGCTATGCCGGAGGTCGTGGGTTCGATTCCCACCCAGGAAAAATGTTTGTGTGATGAGCATAATCCTTTGTACTGTGTCTGGGTGTAATTTATCTATAATATGTAGGTATGTATTTAGAAATATATAAGTGTGTTTATCAGTTGTCTAGTACCCATAACACAAGCTCTGTTTAGCTTGGGACTAGGCGGCGTTGTGTGATAGTTGTGGAATATTACATTATATAATATTATATTATAATTTGCCTGCTGCGGTTTCCCCGTCCGGATATAATTTAGGTGTCTTCAAAGCTAGAGTTAATATGCTCTTAATAAACTAGTGCGCCTCACCATCAATGATTGCATCACTGCTTACCATCAAGTGCGATCGTAACACGGACTGTTTTATTTCAATAAAAATAAATGTTTTAAACTTTACCTACTCTTCGCTAAATAAATATAATTTTAATTGTTTTGCTGTGCAATTCAGGCTGTGTACCTACTGTTAAACCTGCCTACTGTGTGACACCACTTCCGCTCATGTGGTATCACTTATCAGTAGGTATAGGTATGTATCTACCTATTTGTGGCTCCATAGATTTTATATAATATGTAGGCATTTATTACAATTGTGTTGACCATATAACTTATTTATAACTAACCTGCGGTTTGACTCGCGTACAAAATACAATGCCTATAATACTCAGTGTTAAAGTATTTTTTCTACTGGTAAAAGAATTTTTTAAATGGATCCAGAAGTTTCAGTTTCTGTTATGCTTACTTCCAAACCCCCTATATATAAACTTTCAATTTTTACCACTTTAAAAGAACAGAAGGCGATTAACAAGAAAAGAAAAAGTTTTTTTTTTAAAGAAAGAAAAAATACAGTTTTATTTTGCCCACAGATGCACACAATACCTATAGGAACAAGTAAATAAAAACTGCAATTTAAAACAGTAAAATTGTACCTTACGGCCAATTATTATTTTATTCTGTCCTATTGTCGGTTCGTGGTCTGAGTCCCAGCAGTGGGAACAATATAAAGCTGATTATACTTATGCTTATTCTATACCATAATCTTGACGATTATAGTATAGACTTCTTAATATTTAGAACGCTCAATTTATTATTACAAGCTTTTATTTAGTTTCACCTGTCAAAATGTTTGTCTGTAATCAAATCTTGCAAATTAAATTTGATCCACTTCCCGGTTACCGATTAAGCTGAAATTTTGCATGCATGTGTAAATTAAATGACAATGCAAAATTATTATGACATGGAGCTGATCTGATGATGGAACCGGAAGGTGGCTATTAGAACTTGGTAGTTAAACGACACAACCCCATCGAGTTTGGGCTCGTATGATTCGTCTTGACGATTATTAATTATATTAGTATTATACCGTGCTATAAAAGCTTGATAGAAAAAAATATTTTCATTAAAAACTTGTTTTTGTATGAAAATTTTATGAACCGAAATATGATACATTTTTAATAGTCATAGAACAAAAGTAACCAGTAGTAGTTTATGATAAAACAGTCCTTCAAGGTTATTAGTGTTTTACAAACAAATAACCCTATAAAGGTACCAAGAATTAGTCTACAAATACTTGATATTTCAGGTGTCAGGTATCTACCAGGTATATACCTGAAACTGATGAAGTATATATTTGTACAAAGTCTGCTTACGTATTTTTTTTTTTTTTTTTGGTGCGGAAAACCATCCAATGACAACCCCCGCTCTTGGGCGGAGCGGGAAATAGTGTCAGACTCTTACTGACTAAAAACCCACCCCGTTCCTTCAAGCCTTCATACCGGGGCTCGAGTTCCCTTTCGGATAACCCTGGCCCCAGTAGGCTTCGACCCGGCTGGGTCCCTGCTGTTGCTGACAACTCCTTGAGGTGCGCGGAATCAGTGCACGCCGTCGACGACTTGGGCTTGGTCCGGACAGCTACCGGATGGTCGGACAGCGAGCTACCCATTGATCACTGTTTGCGGACAGCCCGCGCCTACGGTGGCTGGAAATAGGGATCGGAATCCCGGCGGCGGCGAGAGCACCGTTGCCTGATGCGGTCGGCCTCCTCCTTAGCGAGCATTACTGCTTCGCAGAAGTCGGCGACCGCCTGCCACTCCTCCTCGCTCCGGACCATGGCCTCAACCAAGTCTGCTTACATATCAATAAGTAGATAGGTAACGACACATTATTTATGACCAAACCCAACAAATAAGAATCAATTTTTGACTTTAATCTTCAACAAAATGTATTTCTAATTAATAAAACTTTCGTTAATCTGATCTCAGATTAAAATAATTTTATCTGTAAAGTATTAAAATAAATATAGAATCAAGATAACATCTATTAGATACACAGCTAATGACCATATCCAAAATATTATTACTTAATAGTCGATTTTCTGCGATAAACCTAGCCGTAATAGGAATATTTGCATATTTTTATAAACATACCGTTCGTTTTAGCCATAAAACCATGCTTAGCCACATACGTTATATCTTACATATAAAATAAAAGATTATAATAAGGTATAATAAAAATATAAATCGGCTTATCTATATAAAACTGGCTTATTCGTGTAAAGTAGGGACGGCAACGAAAGTTTAAAATAATGAATTATATTTTATTAAGTCTTTTTCAGAGTGCGTTTGGGGTACTTATTGCTGTGCTATTGGCGAATGAAAATAATACTGCAAATTATTTATACTATAGGAATAAGTTTTTATGAATAAACCAAATGTAGGTTGACAGGTTTGTGTGAATTTCTTTTAAATAAAACGAAGATAAGTATTCATGATTAGGAGGATTTGAGGGAAGCTCGCAGTAGGGTCTACTGCGAGCTTTTAATGCGATCCATTTTACGATCTAAACTGAACTGTTAAAGAGATGCAGTTATATCCATCCCTCTTTCTGCTCGCACAACTGACATTTTAACTCATCATGGTAAAGACCAAGATATCAAAAACAATAACGACGGCAATAACATAAAACCAATTCATCAATGATAAGATCTATTTTTGCTAACTCTAGTTCTAAATTCGAAACAAAACGATAGTTAAAAATCAAAGTATTTCCTGCCAGATTTAATCTTCTGACGGTACTCAGGTACGATTTGACAAAAAGATATATCTTCAACGTCGGGCGTAATCCGTCGGGCATTGTGCAATCGCTAATCGGCGCGGATCGGCGGCGCGGGCGGCGCGCGGCCCGATTCGAAATTAATAATGATTTATAACGCCCGATTAGTGGCATTAGGCATTAACTCACCGGGCGATTGGCGGGACCAGCTCGCCTCTGCTAACGCTACTTATAATACTTTTCTTGTTCATATTTTTCATTCTGTTTGCGCAACCCACAATAAAATTTTATTTCATCTCAGCGCTTATGATCTCTAACTACTTCAGCTACCATTATGCTAATAAGCTAAAGAATAATGATGTTTTCAGGAAATACAAGTTTTATGTGAAGGCAACAAAATTCAAAATAATATCTAAGTAGGTAGCTAATACCAAAATTGATGTGTTCTAAAACTTCAAGGATAAAAATATTTTCAAATATTTGAAAATTATTCACAATAAATCTTTAACGTAATTACACACGGCATACACCTATTATGTTGTTAATTTATCTTGCGACCTACGCACAAAGAAGAATATCTAAGCACGGAGCTCACTGTAAATGTGATATGTGCCCACTGCGTGTGCACTTGGGCTTATGATTTGAGCTTACGGCAGACGGGATGTCCCGGATTAGTTTTAAGGGGTAAAAGAACTAGAAAGAGACGAAACAAAAAGGATCTGTGTTAAAAAGACAAGGACAGAAGATAGATTTAGAGATTATGATTTATATGGAAGAGAATGAATGGGAAATTATTAGGTACGGTATGAACGGTGGTATTAGTCCGGTGTATGGAAGTGGAGTCGCGTCGGTTCGGGTTTCATGCGCAATGCGCGCCAAACTGATCGTGAAATTGGCTGCGTGGATTTAGGGGTCGTTCTCATTAGCCATCGAGAGGGCTTTAGAAGAAAACTGCAAATATTTTTCTACTTAGAACCGATTTTGATTTTGTGTTTTTGAAGTTAAGAACGTATCGTTGTTTTATTGGCTAACGGTCTATTCACGACTTTGCAGTTGTGAGCGGTAGCTAAGCACGGGGCGGCGAGCGGTAAGATCAAAAGTTAAAAAATATTTGATGCATGCCTCTAGAGGCAATTTGACAGTTTTATCGATAAAATAGAGTTGGACAAAAACTTAATATAGTAATCTGGTTTTATTTACCAACGCATTATATTGCATTCTCAAAATAATATCTAATCAATAGGATGTTCTGCTAAATATCAATTTTATCGGTTATTTAAATCATTTTCGTGGCACTTCCTCGGCTTATCGCATTTAACTCTTTAGATTCTTAACGCGTATTTCTACGGAAATTAGTACAAATACGATAGTCACATTGCATTTGACTACACCACTTCGGTTAGTGGAAAATAACTGAAAAATCAGCGTGATTAAATTCAAATAGAAAACAGTAATTTATTGCTGTTCTGACAGTGGTAGCAAGTACCAAGGTTTTTAATGTGTTGACCAGGCACAGAATAGAATTAGAAAAAAAAGAAAGAAAAAAATATTATTATATTTATACATCACACACAACTTATTAAAACCAAATTAAAAATAATAATAACAAAAGCCTCGAGTACTATCTGTCGAAGCTGTTAGCGCAATTGGATCGAGAGCCTGATACAGGAGGTACTCGTATTCCTCGAAACAACGCGAGGTGTCAGAAAATTCCTTCCTCCAGAGCCCTAAGATAGCTTGGACTCTGCTCCCGACACAATTGATCAAAAATCTGTACGAGGCCAAAACATACACTTACCTCGCCATTTGCTACGATACTTGAAACAATAAATAAGGTAGGTATACTGAAAAGACCGCTATGACGCCACGGAGACACTTACGGAACGTGAAACAGTAAAAAAATAGCATCAAGTTTTTTGTGGTAGCCTGTAAGAAGCAGCGCCAACAAGCCCTTACAATCGCTAACTAGCTCGTAGATCAGAGGCCCTTTACGGTGCAACTCCACATGCTGCAAGTCATCCATAAGTCGCTGGTTCGAATCCGGCTCGAAGGACCAAAAATGATGTATGATCTCTTGGACTTTTAGATGATATAGTCGGAATAGAATAAAAGATAGAAAAATAATTTACAAGTAAGTACTGTATTGTTCCAAAAAGGTAAAATGAGCTAATGAACTGATGTGTGCAAAATGAGTGACACGTGGCCCTTGTTGGCCCGGATTGATGGCTCGACGCGAACTGATGATTATTATGAAGTAAAATGACTGTGAGGCGAAAATGCTGACTTACAGTATGTGCGGTTGCACCGTACAGGCCCTAAACTGAACGGTTAGAGATGGAGCTATGCACCTTATATAGCTCCACCCCTTTAACAGCTCTCTTTAGGTCGTCAAATGAATCGCTTTAACAGCTTGTGGTTGGACCTCAGAATTGGTCAGTGGCGGTCTGCACTGGTCAAAGAGAGCGCCAGTCGCTTCCTATGCAAATGCATCCATAGAACCAAACAGAATTAATTCCTGAAGCCTACCCTGATAAACAAACTAACGCCTTCTTTTAATCACAATAAAATACAAATGCCAAAGAATAACTAACACCAGAAAGAACAGAGAGGCGACTCCTTTGAAACTATTCAATAAACATTGAGAGATTTTATTGGCATTTATATATATTGAAATCACCGGCGCATAGAGTGGGAACGTTTGATTTAACGACTGAAAGATATCGGGGAATCAATAATGGCATCAGATTAACCAGGACTGTGCAGATGAACCGTAGGTACACAAAGGGACCGATGTAGAGTCCGTGACTACGAATAATGCTTGTTTTTAAAGACCACTTCGAGAGACGTTTCGGCTTTGGCTGAGAGAAAAGTGTTTGATTGAATCTGAACGTTTTATTTTTATTTGGTTAATCGCGGTTTAAACTTTAGTTAACATTGTGCAATCTATACATAAATAATATTGTAAAGCTAAAGGCTTAGCTTGTTTGTTTTAACACGCTAATCTCAGGAACTAGTGGTTTATATTATAAAACTGTTTTAGTGTTGGATAGCTAATTTATCGAGGAAGGCTGTGGGCTATTTCATCACGCTATGGCTAAAAGGAGCGGAGCAATAACCAACGACGCAGGTCAAATCGCAGGGGATATCAAAGTAATATAATATCTATTATAAAGCTGGGAATTTTGTTTGTTTTAACACGATAATTTCAAAAACTACTGGTTTACATTGGAAAAATTATTTAGTGTTAGATATTCCACAGATAAGGCTGTAGGTTATATAACATAATGCTATGACCCACGAGAGCGGAGCAGTAATAAAAAAAAAAAGACGTGTGGCACTCAGGGACTGCCGCGGTAAAGCTATTGCATAGCATTTTTATCAACTTATGCAATTATAATTATTCATTTATTTTATTTATGCAGTATTTTTTTTCCTTTGTTTTTTTTTTCTTTGATATTAATTGAAGTTACACTTTCACACATTGAATTGAATTTTGATTGATTGTTCACTCATTTGTTTTCTTATCGGTCACCACGCTCAAAAAACAAATGAGTGGGGGGTGTTAGGTTATTTTCGTTACGGAATTTTTGGATTCGGTCTCCATGCTCAAGGCCCGCGATAGAAGCTATGCAATAGCTTAAAACGCGGGTGAAACCGCGGGGAATAGGCTGTGTGTTTATTTTAAATCAGTTAGGTTTACAGGCGGACTTCGATCTGAAGGCTTGTGTCGTACATAGAAATCATTTAAATTCAAGTCGTTATATCGTCTCAGTGATATATCCAAGTCAATGTTTTTTCAAAATGTGGGGAATTTAGAGGATTTTTTTGACAGATTGCGATGTGGATGCGAAGATTTCATAAAAATAAGGTAATTGCCACTCTAGTCTTACAAGAGAGGCAATTACCGACTTCATATTATACTTCTAACTGAACAATTTACTATACAAAACAAAAAATAAATATCAGTCGAGATCAGCAGATATCATTTAGGTACTACGCTAGATTTTTTTGCTAGCCCTCTGAACTTTCTTCACACTCCCAATAAGACGCCGCGCCTTTTGTAGGACGGTATTCATAGTCCTGTCATAAAATGGTGGTACTCACCAGTAATACCTTTGTTCAGCAGATTGTTGAAGGCCTCCTTCTTGGGCGAGAGGTGCGGCGTGTGCGGGGTGTGCGGCGTGTGGGGGGTGTGCTGGATGCGCTCGTGGTGGACAGGCGCGGAGGGGGGGCGCGGCACTGCGCGCTCCTCTGGCGAACGGCGAGGCGGCGTCTTGCTGCGCCTGAGTTCCGCCGACAGATTCTACGAAAGAAAAGTGTGGGTTAAAACTTTGCATGCAAGGTACTATTGCGCACAGAACCGGCAACGGCTAGAGACGTTTTTTAACAAAAACTAATACCACTGGTATTTGTTAGGACTCATATTTATAATTTATTTTGATTAGGTTTGACTGAGCTGACTATACCTAATTCAAGTTGTTGATACCTATTCGTTCGGAATTGAAAATAATTATGATTACTTACAAAAAATACAAGTGGTAAGTATTTGTTTATGGTATTAGAACTTGAACGGAATAAATATCCTTTGTTTGGCTAGCGTGAGATTTACTTGTCACATCCGTAGCTTGAATTTTGAATTGTCACCAGTGGTGAGTTTCTGTAGGTAATCTATGTCACTTATTTCAGATAAAAAAGCGTGACACTTTTTCTGTATGGACATTGTTGACATGGCCACCTCTAACAGTCCAATCTGTAGTGTTTTTTTTTATCTTTACCATAACAAAATTCCCCTACAAAAGATTAAGTCCATATTATCAAAAAAACAAATCAACGAAATCCAAATTCAATTAATTCTGTTATATTAATTAACTTAAAAATCAAAACATGTTCTAAGCTAATCACTAATTAATCTACAGTAATCAGGAATATTTTCGATAGCCTATCGTTTTCTATCTTAGATAAGCACTTCTTAGTAGAAGATTTAAACTAGGATAACAAATTTAATCTATCGTTAATCTCGAGGCCTCGGCCTAATCCTGTGATTATCCATGTAAAAACACGGAATTCCAATTTTTTACATCGGTTGTGATCATGATAGATATTGTTGCTTATAAATAACTAGCTTTTGCCTGCAGCTTCACCCGCGTAAATATAGCCTATGTCACTCAGGAATAAAGCAGCTTTTGAAATAATTTTAGCAATCAGATCAGTAATTCCAGAGATTACCTCCTACAAACAAAAAAACAAACTTTACCTCTTTATTATATTAATGTAGATAATATATTCCACGACTTTCACACAACACCATTAAGTCCCGAACTAAGCAGAGCTTGTGCTATGATAGACAACTGATAAACATACTTATATATTTCTAAATACATACGTATAGCATAGCATAATCGGCCTTATAATGTTCCTACTATTGGGACTCAGGCCTCCTCTCTAGGAGAGGGAATGGGCCGTAATCCACCACGCGGACCCAGTGCGGTTTGGTCACATGTCTTCGATTTTTTGGTTCATAGATATTATAGATAAATTCTACCAAACTCTGACCAAATGATCGTGCTCATCACACAAACATTTGTCTTAGATGGAAGTCGAACTCAAGACCTCCAGCGTAGCAGTCAAAACCACTGACCACTAGACCAACAGGCCTGTCAATAATGAGTCGAAAAATCAATCTAAATTAAACAAACGGATACATAAACTTCCAATAGCGGCTAATTGTTCCAAACCATAATCTGTGCATTAATATTTCATTTGCGTACGCCCAATTAATATAACGGAGTGGATAATTTCAATACACGAACACAGGCTTATCCATGCTTTTATGGCATCGTGTCTAGACAGGACCCCATAGCATCCATTAAGGTCGAATAATAATGAATAATTCTACAATTTGCGCTGGTACACTTGCATGCATTGGTGCAATATGGTTGCGTATGCGCACGGTGTCCGTCAAAGGCAGACGTGAGGAACATGTGAAACGTATTGACGGACCAAGGGAACCGTTGCTTTACATTATATTGTGTATTATGTAACTGTATTTTTTTCATGTAATTGTACCGTATTTAATTCATGATCTGATTTTAATGAAGACTGTTTTGACGGATGTGGTGTCTTTGTTTGAGCCGGTGCAAAAACGCTTATGGAGTCAACGGTAAAAAGCGCAAATATAACAAAAATACAGTTAATTGACATGACTGAAACTAAATTTCAATAGGCAAATTACGAACAAGCGTATAATAAAACGGTAAAAGCCACCGAATTACCATTACGTCACAGACTCGTATTGGAAATCAGATTACACATATGGTCATACTCGTTTGATTAGCACTAGAGCGACACTGTTAAGTGCTCAAAATAGACAAAGTCGCTATTTTTACCTTTGTACTAATAAAACAAAAGAGTCACGACAAGAGGCGACAATTTTATAATTTACTACCCATTACTAGACGTCAATGAAGCCGAACGTCATTTATCGCTTATGGTCGAGAACGCTGGAATACAGGTGACTACAGTTTGCAAGTAAGATAAGCATCTAATCTAGATATTTCCCTTGTCTAGTCTTCATCGTCTGGTCCTTGGATTCAAGGATTTATTACTAGATTTATTTTTACTATATACCCTTTCTACGCATAAAATTGTAACATATTTTTAGAGTTAAATTATATTACTTATAAAAAACTACGTAATGCAAGTGTAGTGTTTTATAAAATACTTATATCGTTTACAATTACAAAAATGATTCTCCTGAAAAAAATGTACGTTTTTCCTTACGACCTTATGCATAGGAGACATCGAATACAGTCAACTGCTTGGATGAACGTATATCGATTATCGATAGAAGTATGAGTAGAGAACATGATGAAATGAATGTGATGACCATATCTTCAAAACCAAGTGAGAATAAAATTGCAGGAAAATAAAGTACACATCTTTATATATTCTTATCTAAGAAAAGTCGAACCACTTAAGGCGAATCGAGATACAAATTGGACACTTGGGCATTGCGTCAGTCGATACAAAACGTTCATGAGCCGCACTGATTACTCTCATTGAATATTGTTACTGAACGCAGCCGGCGGTTTGACCACATAACGGCAAACTCACAACGAATGATAGTGTTTTAATAAGGTTAATGATGTGCAAACACGACATATCTCATCACGTTATAATGTTAAAATTGACACCAAAATCACTGCTGAAGAAAAACAAAATGAGCACAGAGATTCTAATTGAAATTAAGGAATCATCACACCCGAAAGTCGTAACAAATGATCTTGTAATTTTTGATTCAATAGCAGAATCAAGAAACTTAACAGCGTATTAGAGGTGAGATGAAGAACGAAATGATCTTGTAGCAGAGGTACACTTGGCTCTCAACGATAAATTAACCCTTACCAATTCTGAGCAATATGACGTGCACAATCAAAGTGCATGTGCAAAATGTGCCGCATGAAGTGGAGTATCGCAGGGGCGTGTTG
The DNA here is from genome assembly GCA_910589285.2 of Mythimna ferrago. Taxonomy (NCBI): domain Eukaryota; kingdom Metazoa; phylum Arthropoda; class Insecta; order Lepidoptera; family Noctuidae; genus Mythimna; species Mythimna ferrago. The sequence goes on from OU342674.1 coordinate 31,324,793, forward strand.
ACCAATAGCACGCACAGTTGTCCGTCCATAGAATCGTTGATTCCCGCCACAGATACGTCTAATATCGTATTGGAATTTGTGATGTCGTTTGACCCCTGTTAACCCAGATTACGCGCGTCGCCGCCTGATTCGTCCTCGCTGGAGCCTGATTGTGTTGTGACATAAACTGTAATGTATTATGTGTTAACTCTTGCTGCAATCACGGCTAGCACGTACCACAATTACAATGGATATGTTCGCCGAACTTTACAATTTATTTGGAACGATTTGTGTGGACTTGTTGAGCTTTGCTGGGCGGTTTTGTGCTCGAGAATTGGTGGGTTAAGAATTTGTGGTGTTGGGGGAAAATGGTTTTCCTGTGCTAGTCGATAGGTGTGCAACGTTATGATTATGATAATTCAAATTTTGCAACTGTATGTGTGTTTGTTACTTCTTCGCATTCAGTCGTTCGAATTTTGATAAAACTTGGTACTCGGAAAGTGTCTTGGATTAGCATTTAGAAACTTTCGTCCCGGGAGTATGTTTTTTTGGGATTATTTGCTACTATCACGCGAGCGAAGATTGGTAGCAGTTGGTGATTAATCATGTCTGTTTAAATTTTTATTTTGGCTTTTGATTTGTGTAGTTTGAGATTATGATTTTTTTTTTAATTTCACATGGGCCTACATGAGCACTCTGTACTCCTGTTTTGTGGGTGCGTAACCCGGACTCGGAACGACTATCTGTAGGCGATACAATACTTTTTTCCGTGCGGGGATCGAACCCGCGATACGCAGCACAGTAGCCAATTGCTCAACCACTTTACTGCGCCAACGATTATTATCAACACTATAATATTATAAAGAGGTTGCTTTTTTGTTTTTAGGAGGTAATCTCTGAAAGTACTAGTCTGATTGCTAATTTTTGTTCACTGATAGAAAGCTGCTTTATTCCTGAGTGACATAGGCTATATTTTACGAACGCGGGCGAAGCCGCGAGGAAAAGCTAGTCGTTTTTAGATTAAAACCAAATTGAGTTCTTTTTATCAAATTTGTTCACAACACTTTAATTTGGGAACAAGATGTAACGAAACCTAACTAGTTATAATCTTATTGGTCAAATAAATTGATTACACTAATTTCTTGTTGTTTTAGTAATCGCTGATAATCCTGTTTATATTCCCACACTCTGGTGTTTAATGTTTATCTAAGATTTGGTGGCAATATTGACAAATAACGCATTAACTAGTCTTTACTAGGCGATATGATTTGGGACTTGACTTCATAAATAACTTTGTTATTCTTTGCCTTTATTTATCAGCTTTTTTATTATTATTAGCGTCGCGTTCAAACCTCTCACCTGATGGTAAGTGACGATGGGGGCGACATTGGAGCAGTTTTAACAACAAATCGACGACATTGAACAGGCAGTGCTGGCCCAGTGGTAACAACCGTAAGATACTTAAGACATCGTAAGTCTCAGGTTCAAACCCAGACAATTGCTTTACTTACAAAATTTATTTCATCAACACTACTGTCAAAATGGTAAAAGAAAAAATCGCAAGGAAACCGAAAAAGGGCTGTGAAGCTCCTATAAGCGCTCCATGTAACACACGGATATTCAGCCGAATATTCAGCCAAGTATTCAGCCGAGTATTCAGGCGAGTATTCAGCTGAGTATTCAGCAAGTATTCAGCCAAGTATTCAGCCGAGTATTCAGCTGAGTATTCAGCAAGTATTCAGCCCAGTATTCAGCAAGTATTCAGCCGAGTATTCAACCAATTATTCAACCGAGAATTCAGCCAAGTATTCAGAAATTATTTAGACTGAAAGCCGACCCCAAGCTAAGGAAAAGGTTAGGAAGATGATGAGAGAACATACCTTGGGATAATTTTGTATAAACCCGCGACCAAAGCCGTTGCAAGAATCGGGTTTTTACATAATTATTATTATCCAACATTAAAACAACTACCTACCAACATCAGTAAATATTACATACGTGCTATGTACACTACAACAAGTACATAGAGGTGACAGAACATCCGTCGTAAGACATCAGATTACAAGATCGGCAAATATGTAAATCATAATTGCAACAATTGCTCGGTAAACAGGGCTCAACGACTGACAGCTTCTATTTTCATAAATATCCAACTAGTACTTAGTGGATATGTTTGTTTTTTGTGATAACTATGAGTTTAGCTATATGAGAGACTGACAAAATTACTGTACTGCAGGATTGTGCCAAGGAGGTTAGAAAGGAAATACTTTCCCATTTGTACTACAACGAGTATCGCCGCTTATCTCCCACCCTTTAGCTCCACTACAGGCAATAAACCAATACGAACGCGTAATGCAACTAACAGACCACGCACACTTAGATCGCAAGTTTGCTATTGGTAGTTGAACTATGAGCATTACCCTACTTTGTGGCACGCCTGCCCCGCCCACAAGGTCATTCTAACCTTTTTAGGGTTCCGTAGCCAAATGGCAAAAAACGGAACCCTTATAGATTCGTCATGTCTGTCTGTCTGTCTGTCTGTCTGTCCGTCCGTATGTCACAGTCACTTTTTTCCGAAACTATAAGAGCTATACTGTTGAAATTTAGTAAGTAGATGTATTATGTTAACCGCTTTAAGATTTTCATACAAAAATAGAAAATAAGCAATAAATTTTGGGGGTCCCCATACTTAGAACTGAAACTCAAAACATTTTTTTTCATCAAACCCATACGTGTGGGGTATCTATGGATAGGTCTTCAAAAATGATATAAGGTTTGTAGTATCATTTTTTTCTAAATTGAATAGTTTACGCGAGAGACACTTCCAAAGTGGTAAAATGTGTGTCCCCCCCCTCTAACTTCTAAAATACGAGAATAATAAAACTAAAAAAAATATATGATGTACATTACCATGTAAACTACCAACGAAAATTGATTTGAACGAAATCTAGTAAGCAGTTTTTTTTTAATACGTCACAAATCTAAAAAAAATACAATATTATTAAAACATCGATCAAAGTTACAACGAACTACAAGAACTTTTTTATTATGTTACTTGCTGCTACGGAACCCTCCATGGGCGAGTCCAACTCGCACTTGGCCGGTTTTTTTATCTGTTCTGTGGTTCCAAGGTTGCCGACATAGCACGAATAATCGCCAAACTTAAGACGGGCAGGGCACATTGCTCGCAGAACAGATGGCCGTTGGGGCCGAAAGGCAGGAAGACGCAGTGTTGGAAGGCGTCCTACAAGGTGGAACGATGACCTGGTGAAGCTTGCGGGAATCTGATGGATGCGGGACGCTCAGGATCGTTAATTGTGGCGACACTTGGAATCCATCACACATTGACCAGTCATGTACTTCTTAGAACCAGTGGACTCCCCAACGGTACTTTTGGTTTTTCAGACAATTCGGTTTTCAGATGGACTGGAATAATTTGCCTGTTACGATCGTCCCATCCGATTATAATTTAGGTGTTTTTAGGGCTAATATGGCTTTTCATAAACTAATACGCCACCGTCAACGATTACAAGCGCTATTTTATAATAAATAATTTAAAAAAATTACGTATTTCAGTATATTACTTTAGCGATTTGATCAGCATTGGTTGAAGTTGCTTAGATTTAGCAGTATTCTAATCTTAAGTCATACAGATAAAGAAATAAGAACATAGAACATAAATCTTAACCAAACAGATAACTACGTGATTCTTGTCATGAATATGAAAACGAAATGTGTATTCTGACACATTAAGGGGCCGGCGACGGATGAATTTCCATACAAACGTTATACCACGCTCATTTGCAGTTGAAGCATATTTCCAACATATTATGATGATATTCGGTTATAGACAATATTTATCTAGGTTACTACGACTTTCTTTTTTAAAAAAACAAAAAGAAATTTAAGCGAATTGTTTATCGCGCTTTTTTACAGCGTAAATGGCAAAACATGCCATTTGGCTTTTCCCGTATTAAAAATAACAATATTTCTAATATTCTCGACGTAGGAACCTAGATAAATATTGTCTATAACCGAATATCATCATAATATGTTGGAAATATGCTCCAACTGCAAATGAGCGTGGTATTACGTTTATATGGAAATTCATTCGTCGCCGGCCCCTTAATGGATAAACTTTTCAATTTTAATTTACTTGCTCAACCCTCGCGGTTTCAGCCGCGTCTTTGGTTACCATTCAGACAAAAAACCATATTATATAGCTTTACAATACTCGTATTATTGATCAAGAACCTGGTTATCTTATACAGATAGTTTTTTTCTAATTTGACTTTCGTTCTAGGAATTAAATTTAAACAAACAAAAACTACTCCACTATATTATCACTTTACTAGGTACCTATAAATATGAAAATCTGTTTGTCTGTCACACTTTTATAGTGAAAACCACTGAACCGATTTTGATGAAATCCAGTAGCTACGAAGTAAGCCTAGACTTCGCGTCAGCAATAATCGACATTCACGCGAAAGAAGTGGCTGGAAAAAGCTAGTAGTTATTAGTATATGGAGGACTAAGGACTTGTAAAAATATGTAAAATTGAGTCATTTTCATGACAATTTATTATAAATAGAGGCTGTTTAAATACCTACACATTTTTAAACCAACTTAAGAAATACAACGTCAAAATGACGCGCCAAAATTAACCTACAATTTATCTCGTTATGATGCAAACGCGATAACTAACTGCCGTCTAATCTGATGAATACAGAGGCTAGTAAGTGACATACAAACACACAGACAGACACTACGATAGTAACATTTACCGTGGCATTACTCCTGTTGTCTATAAACCAGGGCTCTGATTAATTAATGCCCCACTTATTTAAACGAGATAGCGTTTAGAAACCACTCATATTTATATATCATGTGAGCTTATCTTTTAATTCTTGAGCTGTCAACGCGTTGAAAACAGTTACGTGGTTTTTCCTATTTTAATATTTTTTGTAAATATACAACATTATTTTTAGTTTATGAGAAACCAGAATATACGAGTAGTTTTTTCAGAATGAGTAACTGTATCGATTCCAATCATTGTTATTTTTTCCGAAAAATATTTTTTAAATGTCACAAGTTAGACACCATCGAAATTAAATACAGCATAGGTCACGGCAGGTCATAGCGGGCATGAGGCGCCAGCGCATAACTGGGTGCTGTCAGTCACTCGGATGGTCCGGTGACCATGTATTTGTGCAGACAACCAGGTAACATAAAAACCTTATAACTTTGTGATTTTTCATGGTAGTTATGAAATGTTGTGCATAGATTCTTTACATAAAATATCAGACACTTATTTCGGGTTTCGTATGTAGGTACTGAAACTAATGTTGTATTTGTAACCTTCAGGAATAAGCAGGTCGTTTGAAATCGCCTTTCAAATATTTATTTATGACTTTACATTTATTTATTCCGTAACACTTAATTCTAACGATTTAGAAACTTACTCTATGTCTGAAAATATTGTGTAATTTTTTTTTCTTTAACATCACGTGTCAGTAATCGTTCAGACATGCGCAAAATAAATAGGTACGTTACGTTATGTATATATCTACAGATATAAAATTTCCACTGTAACTCCTAATACTATAAAAAACATTAAAATCGGTATGATTCGCGTAAAAATAGATAATTAAGACGGACAAATAGTTTAGATAAGAACTTTAACAGTAGAATTATGATCATGACATACGGATTTGTAGAACTGCCAGCGATAACGGCTGTGCAAGTATTTCTACATCAGTTCGTGTGTTTATCCGCTAACCCCTTTTAAACTGTGCAACGGATTTTGATGCGCGTTTCACTTATTTACAGAACAATAAGCGGATATAGTTATATGTACAATTTGCACCCGAGCGAAGTAGGGGCGAAAGATTGTGAGTGTATATATGTTAGTTACTTCTTCACACTCGAACGGCTTTTAGGTTTTAGATGAAATTTGGCACACGTATAAACTATGTCCTGAGATGGCACATTAGATACTTTTTATCTTGGGGTATGTTTCCTTGAGTATATTTTCTACCTTGACGGAGACGAAACCGCTGTCAGCAGCTAGTAATCAAACAAAAATAAAGATTACTTCCTAGCTTTTGACCAGGCAAACACTTTATAATTGTATGAAAAGTTTTTCTATAAATTGGCTTTCAAAAAGTTAATTAATTTACTTGAATAATTTTACAGTAATTATTTAAAATAATAGCATCCATATCACGCTAGGCAATTAAAAATATGTAAAAAAACAATTCATTAAAAGTAGCTGTACTACAAAGATATCTTTTAAAAATAGAACCCGGTATTAAGTTCATAGATGGCAATGGGAAAATAGAATTTAGTTAATACTAGCTTATTTTTGAGGCTTCGCTGGCATAAATTGAGACGTTGTTAAGCAATTAAAATGATTAGGTATTAGTACTACACAAGTCAGCTTGTGTGCTCCAATAAAATATTGAAGTAGTATTAAATAAAATAGATCATGTTTAAAGTTATAATAACTAACCTTTGTCTTTTATGAAAAAATGCAAGTAACTGCTGCTGAAAGACTTACATTTAATATTGTATACAGGAGCCACATCTGCCAACAGACTTCTCCTTATTTCTTTTTTTTAAATTTTGCAAAAAAAAATTGTCATTTGCAAAATAAATTTCATTCATCGTATCAAAGGCTTTTTAATTTCTTTTTATATTTTAACATTTTCGTCACAAAAAAAAAACAATTAACGCTGGTCACTCACAACGGCAGTGAGTATCAACCTAATCGGGATTTATGTTATTATACGTCGCAGATTTTTATAGTTTACGATGAAGTTATCTCGGCTTTTGAGCCAATTTCGTCAGTGCCAGTCACTGGTGCCACGGACATGATCTGACCTTTGACCTTCCATGGAGGATCACCAGATACACCGCGTGATTAGCAACTGCGAACTTAGTCGTTAATGGAGAATGAATTAAGTAGATAATGATGCGCAATTAATTTTGGTAGGTACTGATTTATATTGTTTTTATTTTTTGAGATGGATAATGTAATTTTTAGTATTTAGTTACAAAGCTAACCCTTAGATAACTTAGGTGAGGCAGGTATAATCGAATATGTAAAAAACTCATGTTTTTTAACGAACTCCTCGGAAACAGTTTGACCGATTTTTATGAGATTTTTTGTGTATTTTTGGAAGGGCTAAGAAAAGGTCGCATGCTATTTTTTACCCTCTTACACCTCTACTTCACTCCCTAATTTGTTTTTTGATAATTTATATATTTTTAAATTATATAAACTAATGCTTGACGGCAATCCCACCTAAGCAGAGGCAATCGTTGATGTTGAAGTTACACTAACCCCTGAGAGCCCTTGGGGTTTGAGGGGTTACTATAATGTGATGGAATAACGTTTGCCAAGTCAGCAGTAATATTTATAAGGTAACGGGCAAAGGTATTACATATGTGACCAATCAAAAAAGAAGCAATATGTGTTGTCACGTTTTTTTTTTCTTTTGGCTCTACTGCATTTAGCCTGTATCATGTTTAGAAAGTATGTAGACTTTTTTCTCCATGTAATTTTTTGCATTATTTGCCAGCTAATATATATCCAGTCTGCCTTATCAGCAAACTCGAATACTACAATAAAATTCTCAGCTTCATTTTAACACGCCTCGTTTCAATAATTCCACATAATGTCACGTTCAGTTGTTTGTCATTTGTGCAGATACTCGTACTTAAGATACCAAACTACTTCAATTTACCAATAATTATAAGTCAGTTATGTAACTTCACTCAAACGGCAGAACGGCCTTTGATAGAAACTTCGCCACTTCGGACACGGGTAGGCCATGCCCTGGAATGTGCTAGATTGAATACTTTTCATGATCCCGGCATTATGGCAATGCCATTGGCAGTAGATAGGATATTTTACAGGTATAAAATCCCAAATACCTCCGTCGAAAAGGGAGGGCCCTTCAACGCAACTGAACAACTGTCCAATAGCTGATTTCAAGCTGTTGTATATGTTCAAATCACGCGGAAAACTTTAATTGCGTGATGCAGGATTCCGATTTTTTAGTTCCTATATTGCACCATAGATGTCGCAACAACATCATAAGTTTTCCATACGAAACATGTCATAGAGCGGCGCCCTTAACCCATGTTTACACTGACTACCGCACGGGTGCCGGGATTTCGGGGCCCTAATCCACATGAGCGGCGGGAATGTTCCCATATCCAGCGTTTGTTTAGCCATGTCGATTTAGGGATTTGTCAGATACCTCGTCGCTCGCTTACGACGACCGTTATTTAGGGTCGCCACACACGGGCCACTGGCCACAACCACAAAAAGCCGCCACCGGTATATTTTCTATAATTTTTATACCTATTATATTGGTTGGTATCTTCGAAGAGACCGACGAGATAAACTTCGCTAGCCTCCTGGAGCGCCATGACCGAGGAACTCTAGAAACGCTCGTAGTGCAGATGGTCAATGGGGCCAAAAGTTTCTAGAGTGGCGTCTACGTACTGGGAGACGCATTGTTTGAAGATCTCCCATAAGGTGGACCGGTGACCTTTATAAAGATTCACCGCACAAGGTTGACGCCGGTGGCCGCCACACGCTACAAATCGCCGCTGCTCGCTTCTTGTGGTCCGAAACACTACTATACGCCGATACAAAACATTGTCACACACCACTTAAACCTTCTTCGTCAGAGACCATTATGATACTGCACGTACAGGTTAGAAATCACAGCAGCTACCGGCTGTGAGACAGCTGCCCTTGTGGCCGCTTCTAGTTTCTCGTAGCTGCGTTTGTAGTTGTTTCATGTGGCCCGTCTACGGCGACCTGTAGAACTGTTTCGTCACTATGCAATGGAAATGTATGTGATACGTCATTCACACATCTGAAATTGGTGTTGATACAATTCGGTTCATTGTTCTTGTTGATCGTCAGCTAATTTTGCGGGTGTTTTTCTTAGAAGCCGTTTGTGAGGTTTGTATTAGATTAATTTTGTCAATTTAAATCAGTGATCGGGGTTAACGAATCATCTTTTATTATACGAATATTACAGTTTGAAAATAGATACTCAAATAAAAACTTTTTAAAATTGTTTTTGAATAAAAAAAGACAGATTGAAAGTCAATTTATTCATTAAACCCCAAGCGAACGCCGGCGTTCGCGCACCTATGGTCTTTCTATTGTGTCTGTAATTTCCACGATTGAAAGGTTAAAAAAGGGGATTCAGGCCTTTCTAGGAGAGGGAATAGGCCGTAAACCACCACGCGGGCTCTGAATTAAAAATATTTTATTGTTGCACAGAAGAAGGTTAAAAGCTATATTACATCACGCTAAGACCAACAGCACAAAATAGATAGATGTAGAAGACAATCTCATCTATGTACTTCACTTTTTATACCTACGCTTGGTGGGCGCACACTAATGAGCGTTTGAGCCGGAACTGTTCGACGAGTGATCCGAGACGCGACCGAGACATCGTGTCCGTGAGCAGTGTCTATGTGTGCGTTGCTGGAGCGCGCTTTGTATGTAGATTGACTTCTGTACCTATCTATTTTGTGCCAATAGGAACGTAGCAGTAACTAAAGAAAGACGCGGGTGAAACAGCGGGAGACAATTAGTGTTCTATAAAAATTGAAACTCTTAAAGCGTGTGTTTCTACTTATGCCTTCAGGGATAACCTTCATAATACGTATTACGAGGAACAAGTAAATTATGGCTGATAGTTTAGTTAATCGGCTATTATCAACGGATATCAATACAGAGTTTATATTCACAGATTTATTTGGCAGATAAAGCTTATCCGGCGATAGTAAGTCGTTCTGAATATAATGCGATTGATTTCGTTCACGTGACTAATGTAACTGTGATTTTTTTTTTGTTTTTTTTTTACTTGCTTTTGTCCGCGTCTTTGCCTGCGTGCTAAAAATATAGCCTATTATATGTCACTCAGGAATAAAGCAGCTTTTTATCGGTGAAAACATTTTAGCTATAGGACCAGTGCTACCAGAAATTATCTTCTACAAAAAAAAGGATAAAAACATAATAAAGTGTAGGATATGCTTCTTGAAAGTTAAAAAAATATGTACCTACCACTTAGGTCACTCAGTGATAAAGTAGCATTCAACTGATGACACAATTTTATTTAATGGGTCCAGTAGTTTTGAAGTTAGAGAAAAATCTATCCACTTTATAATATTAGTACAGATAGGCTCGTGCATGACTTCTATATCACCTGATGGTAGGCGATGATAGGGTCGACTATAGTGCACGCTAACTAAAAGTAACCTATTCTCTATTCTTTTAGTAATATGCGTATCACTTCTTCGCATGGTCATACCAAAACAAACGATGCCCTTTCAATCTTAGTCAATGGCGCTACTATCAAACTTCCTCCAATATATTTATTTCTCACTTTATCCATTCATATCCACCCATTTAATAAATAAAATTATTGCTGAATTAATTTCAAATAAACCATTAACGTGCACTTTTGAAAAAACCAAACTGTAATCTTTTGGGAAAATTAAATACAAGTCAATAATGTGGAAGAGTTTTTGATGCCATATTTTAAAGTAGCTTTTAAACTAGCTCCTACAAACAAAAAAACATAAAAACAAAAAACAAACTTTACCTCTTTATTATATTAGTGTAGATTTTGTTTAATTAATTATGGTTTTTAAAACCATATATATATACTAGCTCTCCAACTCTTCCCTACTCCACCCTAGTATACCCTACTCTACTCTAATCTACCCTACTCTACCCAACTCTACCCTACTCTACCCTACTGTACCCTACCATACCCTACTCTACCCTACCAAACTTCACATAAACCATCTTCTAAATAGTCCGAACAAAGCCTAAACATTTGGTTTGGATAGGTGAGCCCGTTCTTGAGTTATGAAATTACAACGAAAAGTGGCATTGATTTTTATATACATAGATATATTTTTTTATTGGGTAAAAAAACAGTTACTTACATTCTAGAGAAAATATACAAAAATCCTTAAAGCTAGATGCACAAACATGCAAACCCACTCCACTGTGCACTTCTTAACTTATGTTTAGGCTTTGCTTTAAGAAAGATAGTGTGGTTCCTAAACTAAACTTGTTTGTTCATTGTGTGCTAAATAAACATGTATTCTTTTTATCTTAATTTAAATAAAATTCCAAACTAAGTATATTATTTACAATAACACTAGCCAATTTTCATCAATCAAAAACTACACGTGTTTGTCATTTATAAAACAAATAAAATGAAGGTAGTTAGAACAGTAAAAAACAGCTGCACTTATTTTGAATAAGGTGATAATTTGCACATCTACCTATGACGTCATAAATAAAGGTACCTATTCTATAGGTAGATTTATAATAATAACATGACTCAGAAATGAAAACGAAAATGCATGAAAATGTTGAGATGGATGTGTAGGGTGACGAGAATGGATAAACTAAGAAATGAGTATATTAGATGAAGGTTTGAAAGTGGCGCCAGTGACGAATGCGAATGGAAAGGATGAAATGAAAGGAGTTAAACATATAATTGTGTACTTACATTAATAAGTTTAGTTGTTAACCTTAAGTTAGGTTACGTTAGGTCATGACTCATGAGTCTCTATGAGATAAAAGTCCCTAAAACTAAACAATATCTGTAAGGCTGTTTACACACGATGCCGCGGTAGTGAACCGCGGCGAGCGAACTCAACGCGCCGGTCATCCGCGCGGTCGAGTGATGTACCACGCATGTCAGAAATCAGTCGATTGGAAATGTCACTGAAGATTGTTAAAAGCCTCGCGAGAGTGTTAACTTTCGACACATTTCAATAGATAAATCTGCATCTGCACTAATATAGAGTTTGTTTTTTTTGTTTATATGTTTTTTTGTTTGTAGGAGGCTATCTCTGAAAGTATTAGTCCGATTGCTAAAAATTTTTCGCCGATAGAAGGCTGCTTTATTCCTGAGTAGCAGTGGCATATATATATATATATATATATATATATATATATATATATATATATATATACAAGGTGTCGTTTTGAAGCTGCAAAATATTTCAGGAGGTAATTATGTTAGTGATTCTCGACCCGAATCAATAATAAAATAAGTAGGTAATTTTTTTTTTTTATAACCGCGCTTTTTTTCACACACACAAACACGGAATAATAAAGGGCGTTTTCACACACACTAACTCGCAACGATAGTTTCATAAATAATGTATCATCCAATCATCATCCCGCACGCCACACCCTAGCCACGCCCCCGCGGCCATCGATCAATCGATTTAGTTTAGTGTAATTAAAAAATTAAATAACAAGTATTACTGATTATTGACCAGGTTTCGTATTTTTACATGATTATTTATGAGTTTTATTACAACCTCCTGAAATATTGTGCAGTTTTAAAACTGCACCTTGTATATATATATATTATGTGCGCTGTTGAAACTGCGGGGAAAGCTAGTATCTAATATATCGGCGATTATGACAATAGCAACAATAACACACTCGACTGATTCCTTCGCACTGGGAGCATTATCTTTTAGGCTTAGATAGACCATTTAAGAAGGATATAGAATGAGCGAAGCAGTACCCAAACCCATTTGAGTTTAGCGCCATCTATTGAGAACACGGCTGCGCACGCGCCTGTAAAAACAGGTAGCTGCGTAACTTACACCCGAGGACGCCTAAGTAAATATTAGGCACTCTAGCGAAGCACCCGTTGTAGCGGGTGGCAACTGATGGTGCGCGCAAGGGGCGAAGCCCTGATTTTGCCTGCCACGCCCCTAGACAAGGACGTAGCGATTACCACACGTTACACCCGCGACAGTCTGAAGCAATTGTGCAGGTAGTTCGAAGCCTTCAAACGGGCTCGCCGGTTCACTCGGCTGGTACACCTAAGTCTGTGTTTATCTTTATAACTACTGTAAAATAACAGTGTTGGTGAAGTGTAAATGGTATTTGAATTTTACGCCATGAACTCTTTACAATAGTATTTTAGCGATGCCGGCAGTGTCGTTAATTTGTCTTCAAATGCAAGAAAGCTCGTCCGAATTTTATAACTTACTTAAAATTCATAAAATAATCAAAAAACTGAAGACAGTGGCGACATGTAAAAGTCGATTCGACGTGAGATTCGCTTCACCGTCTGCCGCGGCGGTGTGTGGCGTCGAATGTGAGTCGCCTAAGTCTCAGTGAGTACTACACACGTGTCTGCTTTATATTTAAAAAAAATGCAGTTCTCATGTGATGGGACACGAATAAAGGTACAGTTGCCATCACGGATCTTGAACAGTTGCGCAGAAGTCAAATATTCGGTCTCTTTAGTGGTCCGAAGTGAGACGCGGGGGCGGGGAGTGTCAGTGGTTGGCTCGCCGCGCCATCGCGTCATAGACGTAACTCCTGATTCGTTCATTGCGTTGCAGCATGTATCTAACAACGAAGATGATTGGCTCGCCAATGTATGGAATGCGCAAAGCGATCCCCACTCTGACGCCGAGCGCTCAAGATCCGTGATGGCAACTGTAGAACTATACCGCTATACGTGTGCCACACACGCCGATCTGGGTGCGTCGGTCTCCATTATAAATGGAAACTAGACTTGTAGAGCTACACTTGATAAACGCCACGCGATGCCACGAGACGTCGTTCTACTACAAAGGCGTGTTAGACGTGTGCGTCGGTCTAATGTAGTTCTAACTTTAATTTAGTACCTGCATAAACTTGATCAAATTAAAATTTGTTAGTTATATCTAACAATAAACGTTATAAAGCAGTCTTCAATCAATCTCAAATAATGATATCAAATAATATTGATTAAGTAAACTTTTGTTAATTTTAATTAATAACTAATTAATCAATTTCCTGATTCCCACACTCCACGTAATCAAACAAATATTGGACAACGGAAGTCGATATTATCGTTAATTCAATAATTATATAACGTTTGGGTATTTGACCAAATTGATATATTATGTACCAAAACTTAACTACATATCTCAAGTTCAGGCTGTATTACGAGTACATCTAGATATTAATATTAATTGAATGCTCAATTGCTTTCAGTAATTATTGCCGGATTTTTTTTTCAAAAGACACCGTGTCACACAACAGTCAGATCAGACAGTCAGAGAGTCACAGATAGATTTAGACCAAGAATGTTGTCAAACTCCGTATCCGTAATTGAAATTATTGACTATCCGAAATAAACAAATATCCGTAACATATGCAAAAGTTTCGGATAGTTTCGAATGAAAGCGGAGTCTAAATAAATGTTTACTACCAATTTTTAGACCATTTGTTTTGCTCGGCTAAACAAATGATAATTTAGTCTAGAAATAAAAGTTAGATCTTGGCTATTTGGATTTTATTTTTATAATTATTTTAAAGAATCCGAAACTAGTGAATAATCTACACTAATATAATATACAGGTAGTTTGTTTTTTTTTTTTTGTTTGTAGGAGGTAATCTCTGGAAGTACTGGTCCGATTGCAAAAATTTTTTCACCGATAGATATCTGCTTCATTCCTGAGTGGCATAGGCTATATTTTATGTACGCGGGCGAAGGCAAAAGCTAGTCCAAAATAATTTCATATCCGTAAACGTATCTGAAACTGGTACAATATTATTCCTAAATCCGTATCCGTAATCAGATCCAAAATTTCATATCTATAATATCCTTGATTTAGATATGCGCACTGATTCATCACTGATTTATAATTTCATGATTAAGCACTCCGCAACACACGGAGAGTTTATAAACTAACAATACTTTATACATATTGTAAAAGAAACAATCTGTTCAGTCATCCCGCAAGATTAATTATAAACTTACAGTGTTCACAGTAACTCAATGACATAACCAACAAAAAATTCGGATTAGTCAAGGCAAAAAAAAAAATCTTATCCACATCATGATGCAATTATGACCTCTATTTCAACAAATATTCGTAGAACACGATAAGAATTCGCTTCAACTATCCTAAAAAAACGAATAACCTCGTATGTTCTTTAATCTGTGCTAATCACTTATTTCAAACAGTGAAGGATATACATTTTTATTATCTGTCACATTAACAGTATTATCTTTTGTTCGTCATAAAATCAGATTTATTATGTTATTTACTTTCATTTTATTATAATCCTCATTTACATTGCAGAGACTATTTTCAGTGCCATATTGCTGTGAACAGGGTTACCACGTCCTGAAACTGAAACGCCGGAAATGTATTCAAAATTTTTTTTTTAAGTCTAACATGTATTTTTAATAACAATAAAATTAATAAAATCTTTTTAAATTCTTATGATAAAACAATTAAATTAGGTAATATGTTTGCTAGACTATTGCATATCCGTTCTGCTTGTGCTAGCGATAAAAGGTAAGACTAAACTTAAGTGACAATTCTAAACAAAATGGTTAAATTTAAAAAGCCTAACAAAAGTCAAAAATGATCAAATTTGGCCGGACACGCAACTAAAAAGTCGGACTATGTCCGGCTATATCCGGACGCCTCGCAACGTTAATTGTGAAGGAATAGGTATCTGTTTTTTTTTTAATTATTTACAATATACCTATATAAAATGTTGACGACGACGGAAAATAAAACATTTTGAAATAACTTACTTGCATTTGTCCCCTTTCAGATACCGTGAATTAGAGACACAACAGAAAGACAATAACAGCGCAAACGCGGTTCGCTTGGGATTTAATGAATTAAATTGAATATAATGACTTAAATAAAAATCCTCATCATGACTATCTTTCTTTTTTGAGGTTGGGAAATCTTCAATTTACTTCTTCTACCCTGGGTGGAGCGAGAAAAAGTGTCAGATTTTTACTGACTGAAATCCACCCAGATTCTTTCAGTCCATTCTTTCATTTCTATCCTTTGCGTTCCAGAACCTCAGGCTTCTCTTTCATAAATTAGTCCATGCCTACATTAAGTCATTTGTTAGTTTAGTCTACACTATTATCTACATTACGAGTAATATAATAAAGAGGTAAAGTTTGTTTTTTTGTTTTTATGTTTTTATGTTTTCTTGTTTGTAGGAGGTAATCTCTGGAAGTATTGGTCCAATTACGAAAGGGACATAGGCTATATTTGAGAAGCTGCGGGCAAAAGATAGTAATATAATAAAGAGGTAAAGTTTGTTTTTGGTTTGAGGGAGGTAATCTCTGGAAGTAATGGTCCGATTGCTAAAATTTTTTAACCGATGGAAAGCTGCTTTATTCCTTAGTGACATAGGCTATATTTTATGTACGCAGGCGAAGTCGCAAACAAAAGCTAGTAGTTTATAAAAAGTACGAATTTAGCTACATTCAGGTGTAGACGTTTAAGTTCCTATGTAAAATTGATAAAAAAAGTCGTTCTGCTAAATATAACCGAAAAATATTTGTTAGTACATCAACAAATAAATATTAGGAGATCAGTATCAATAAACTGAAATCACGTGCTGACTCAGTACCAAGAAGTATTTGTAGTAGGTACAGGTCTCGATAGCAAATCAATTGCCACACGAAACACTAGTGGAACACAAACTGACAAAACGGATATTTAAATTGGTCGATGAGAGAGATAATGTCAAAAGAATAGTGTAAAATCTTGTATGAGTATTATAAAGTAATGGGATCAGCCTTTTTGTCAAGCGCATTGATAAGATTATGAATGTGTATGATTCGGATTTTGATCGCTTACAATGGGCCTCATCAGAATGCTTACAGTCACTCAAAAGGCAATGGAAAGGGCTATGCTCGGAGTTTTCTTTCGTGATCGCATCAGGAATGAAGATATCCACAAGAGAACCAAGGTTGCTGGCATTTCGAGCTATGCCAGCAACCTTGGTTCTCCTGCGTCGCCAAACAGGGCATGTTGCTCCTAGAACGGATAATCGGAGGAAATGGAAGGTTCTAGAGTGGCAACCGCGCACCGAAAAACGCAATATTGTCCACGAGGCGGACCGATAACCGGTGAGAGTGGCGGGAATGCTGTGGATGCGAGATGCACAGGACCGTTCGTTGTGGTGACACTTGAGGGAGGCCTATATCCAGCAGTGGGCGTCCTTCGGCTAAAATGATGATGAAGATTAAAGCTCAATGATATAACTCTCGAGCTAAGACTCATGTGTACTGTTAAGGAGTCGGCTAGTAAAAAAAAAAATAAACCATGGAAGGCTCCAGATTACTCTCCAGATTACCGTGGAATAAAGTACATTGACCTTTTCCTAATATGTGCGCCTCACCATCAACGATTGCATCACTGCTTACCATCAGGTGAGATCGCAGTCAAGTTCCAGTTTATAACAGATAAAAAAAAAAATCTCTACATAGGCACCCGAAAAATAAAACAATGCTGCTTCAAATTGCTTTTCATTACTAGATCGTAAAGGATTACGATACATGTGTATTCAAGACAGCTATAGGTCTTTATTTCCGTTTTTGAAATTAGTAAAAACAAAATTCGAACTATTCAGATTCATATTTGAACACAGAAACATATTATTCGATTAAATATTTGGTGGTGTTGCCCATTGCCCAAGCAAAGAGTCTTGAGGCGTGCAAGACCGATTTGTGTCTCGCTTGAGATTTACGTGTAATTAGTTTTTGGTTTCCTAGTATCGGTATCACGGATATCGATCGGTATCAATACCGTATATTTGTTTTAAAGCTGGTCTTCAAATCTAGAGTAAATAAATTACAAGGTACAAGGTGAACCGATGACTTGGTGAGGGTCGCAAGAATCTGGTTGATGCGAGTCGAATAGGACCGGTCGTTATGGCGACACTTGGGGGAGGCTTATGTCCAACAGTGAAGTCTTTCGGCTGAAATAATGATTCGGGATTTCGGGTGAAATAGTAGTTAAACGCGAGCCTATCTACACTTGTATTATATATATTATTATTATTTTTATTATATTATTTAATATTACAAAGAGGTAAAGTTTGTTTTTCTATTTTTATTTTTGTTTGACTGTTAAAATTTTTTTCACCGGTAGAAAGCTGCTTTATTCTTGAGTGACATAGGTTATTGACTAAGTAATATAAGCAGAGGGCAAAAGCTAGTCAATAATAAAAGAAAATAATTTCTCATCTCAAAAAAAAGACACACTAACTAGTGAGAGGCAACCTAATGTCAGTCCAAACTCCAACCAGCACAGTGAGGGCATTTGCAAACAACACTGACATATCAAACAAAACTGATTTATCAAACAACACTGACATATCAAACAACACTGACATATCAAACAACACTGACATGTTATATGTAACAAATTAAAGCTGAAGGTTCAGATCCACAGTTCACGTTTGAATTAGTGACGTATCTATTGACATCGTCATTCGGACACTCGATATGATACCCAATCATTAGAAATAGGTCGACTTACATTTGGCACACGCACACATACCATTTGACAAACAGAACTGAGTACTTACAAGGTATAATGATAGACTGATGATATTTTCGAAAATAATGTTGACTTTAAATTAATTTTATGATGATAGTGGATAGGTGGACAGGATGAAGATCGTCACTAAATGGAAACTTAAAGGAGTACAACGGGACTTCAAAGTCGTCCGAGGCGAAGGTGGTGTAACGATCTGTTCTTGTACGCAGGGCAAACTTGAGCAGAGATCGCCTAAAACAGAGAGATTAGGAAGAAGAAGAGAGTTTTTGGTCCAGCTGAGGGACACAATGTAGCACAATAAAAAAGACGTGTGGCACTCGGGGACTGCCGCGGTAAAGCTATTGCATAGCATTTTTATCAACTTGTGCAATTATAATTATTTATTTATTTTATTTATGCAGTATTTTTTTTTCCTTTGTTTTTTTTTCTTTGATATTAATTGAAGTTACACTTTCACACATTGAATTGAATTTTGATTGATTGTTCACTCATTTGTTTTCTTATCGGTCACCACGCTCAAAAAACAAATGAGTGGGGGGTGTTAGATTATTTTCGTTACGGAATTTCTGGATTCGGTCTCCACGCTCAAGGCCCGCGATAGAAGCTATGCAATAGCTTAAAAAATGGTATGGTTTTTCTGAACATCAATTTAAAAACCGAAGAGTAATGTATCAATAATTCAATGAAAGTCCATTTTCAAACATGTGACTTCGCATTCTAATTATTTGCTTAGGAGAGCTTCGAAGTGCATTCTACAGACTGTTCGCAAACAAATCGTAGTCCAATCCACGTGTAAGTTGTTGTATATGGAGCGTCCATCTACGGTTTAGTAGAATTCAGAGCGGTATGAGCAATCTATTAACACAACTCCGCTACAATGGCAATGGTAATTAGTGTCATTTGCACTGTTTTTGGACGGGATAAACACATAGGGCATATTGTCGAACGGCCCACAAATTGGAGGCAAATGGTCTCTAGGCATCGAAGTGCTAACTTAATTTGTTCGGCTTTCGCTAACGTGTGAGCAATCAGACGGATCCCTCACAGAGCCTTTGTTATTGCTTCACGTTCTACGTGTGATTTGGTTCACTATCATTCACCGTTACCCACCATCAGCAGGCCTTCAAATTTGACGAGTTACAGTTAAGTAGATGGTGAAGATTTGGGGCTTAAATTAAAAACAAATACAGGTAATCGAAGTGGTTTGTTACCGATAGAGTTACGCCTGTTGATGAGTGGTGTAGGCGATGGAGAATGAATTTAGATTTAAGGTTGCAGATGAACTTGTGAGTGAGTCACGCAATATCTTACAAAAGTAGTTTTATGACTGACTTGCAAATCTAAGGCTGGGAGTTTGAATTTAAACATTTTGGTCGAAAAAGTCAACATGGAACGCAAAGGGTTATTGAAGGATCACAGTTGGGTTTTAGTCAACAAGGCTGACACTCCCTCCCACTCCACCCAAAGCGAGAAGTTATTTTGCTGATTTATAAATGGTTTAGTTTCAGGGCATTTTTTTAAGCTTACTAAAGGAAGGTTCAGTATATATTTCTCGGTTGATAAAATTGAGATAACAGAAGTCTCTTTTGTAATAAAACGTCAGTAGAATATGCCTTTATTGTATGAAATTAAATAACGTGTGTATTTTACGAAGATAGATTTTAATCATACCTTTTTGTTACGAAACTGATTAAGATTATAAGATTGATCATTGGCCTTGCAGTTCACTGTTAGACATGGCCACTGTTAGACATGCCTTCACATAAATAAAATAACACGAAAAAAAATCTAAATAGGTAAGACTACTTAATTACACAAAAAACGTTTCACAGAATTCCTAAACACTCACAATCTCAGAAATCCTTAATACCACCATCATATAAAACAGCACAATGATACGAATATAATACGATAAAAATAAATCCAATGACGTTGTCAGTCAAAAACAAGTACGGACAATCTTGTCGCGATCTCTTTGTGAGTTCCGACAGTACGCGATAAAACAAATAAATCAGAGCGGTAATCCGCGACTTAGTGCGATAATGCACGTTTTTCGATATACCTCGATATAACACGACACACATATCGTCATATCTCGGCAGCACGGATAATCCCCACGTGCTCTATCTAAGAAACTTGTTCCAACAAATGACACGAATCACTTTTTAACGGAAATATTTTGTGTTTGACTATTCCGCGGTTATTTTATTATTTATCTTATGGACAATCTTTAGAGATATGGATTTCCGGTATACAGCGGCATCTGCCTATAAAGGTCATTATTGGTTTGTTAGTATTTCTTTAAGCATAGCATAGTCGGCCTTATAATGTTCCCACTGTTGGGACTCAGGCCTCCTCTCTAGTAGAGGGAATGGGCCGTAATGCACCACGCGGGCCCAGTGCGGGTTAATGGATGTCACATGCCTGCGAATTTTTGGTTCTGGGACATGCCGGTTTCCTCACGATGTTCTCCTTCACTGTTTTTAGAGCAATGGTGATTAAATAAATTACACAAAGTAATGCGCCTGGCTGGGTTAGAACCAGCGACCTACAACTCGTAAGTCAGGACCGTTACCATTTGGCCACCACTGCTCTCTTTCTTTGGGAATACTCAACTATAATTTACAATATTATCACGCTTGTGCCTAATACTGATAATAATTTTCATTGTCTGGATTTTTTTATTTGTCTGTGAAATATTTAACATTTTCAGTATTTCATTGAATAAAAAAAGAGTACTTATCTACTGTTATCACAATAATACAATTCATTTAGATCACAAATGGTTGGTAAAAATGATAATAGGTTTTCTAAAAATAGACACGGCTGCTTATTTTTTTTGAGATATCGATAAAATCTTGACTTATCGTATTTTTAACGTCTCAGATTGGTAAAAATATACAGTAATGCTAGATAGATTAAAATGATTGGGGGAAAAACAACACAAATAATAAAGACGATGTAAGGAATGCAACTTGCAATTTAGGCACTCAGTGCTTATAAAATAATGTTAGGTATTACGATTGTGTAGATAACATTATTCAAAGTATTTTTATATAATGTTTATCAAGGAAACGATATAAACCACTCGAGATATTTCCACTTGAAAAATAAACCTGTCAGTAATCGACACGAAGATTATTTGCCATCATGATTATCGCTAATTAATACTCAAGTACGGAACGATTTAAATGGAATAACCCAGTTAAACCACTTGCGAATAGAGATATTGTAGAGCACCGACTGTCGCGAACAATCATACCGATTGTTTTCAACAACATATAGGTACCTACCTCTGTGTCATACATTATGCAATGTTGCAGTATTTAATATGGCGCCGTCTATAAAAGTACTTTGGAAACGAATTTATATGAAACAAAAAAGCTATCAATGGCACCGCAGCAGTTCGCGGAGCACATTAGATATTGTTAACAAAACTTCCTCCTTCATTAATATGCATCGGCAGGTAATATTGTGTACGTGCTCGTGCGCCGCCGCCGTGCGCCCGAACACATTTGCGCATGCGCGACGCATCCATGCAAAATTTAGGCGGGATGCGTTTGCTAACGTAATAAACGTCCAGTAAAAGTAGTCATACTTTCCACCATTACTTCTTTGTCTGCGACGAACCTCGCTGACGAGTTAGACAAGGAAAGCGCTGCAGAGTCCGCTGCGTTTGGACTCGAGAGCGCACAACGCATTCGGTAAAAGCGGGTTTTGACGACCGCCGCGCACATTCCCATGCAAGGTATGCCCGGAGGAGCTATGTCGGCAATTTAAATATTACGGCTACTCAAAAACGTGAGATGTTGGTAGCAAGAAAGCCCGTGTGGGCTCCAACTCGACGAAATTCGGATACACTGAATCCGACTGAAAAAAATAATAAGAGGCGACATTTTTTCGTAATTAAATTGTAGCTTTTTACATGAGCTCTCTTGAACGAACGTAATTAATAATATGCGCCTTAATTTCGACAAGGACCATCTGAATGTAATATGGAGGTATAATGTCAACTAAAAAATTCGGGACGACTCATAAAGCTTCTACATGCTGAGATTATGCGCTATAAAAATTCTTTGTTTTGCGTCAAAACGTTTGTTAAGTCGAGCTCTGAGCAATATTGCGAACATTGTGTGTGATGCCCATGGCGGGAGGTAGCCATTCCCATGTCGACACCGAAAAAAATATTCAAATTGATTCACGCGCGCGCGCCTCCGTCCGAATTTTGCAGCGCGTTTGATGCGCCCGCGCCGATTCCGGCAAATCCGTCGCGTCGGAAGTGCGTGGCGCGCGCCGCCCTGCCGCCGCTGTCGATGTGTCGATATGCTCACATGGAGTCGTTGACCTCGATCAGGACCTTCGATAATGGACATCTGATAAACTCTTATTGGTTAGATTAAGAGGCCGAAAGAGATATTTTTGTTCTTAAAAGTCAATGTGCCTAGAGGTCCTTATGCATGAATGCGGGAATGGGAACGCAACCATTGAAACGTCACATAAAAAATCTACAATAAAAACCTAATTAGTTAAATTGAAATAAATTCTTCCAACGATAAAAATTCCGTCACCTGTCGCTGTGCTCGCTTCATTGGGCGTGCAAATTATCGACGTTACGTATTCCCCTCACTAATCCGAGAGATACGTATACGGTCACACAATGCACTTATTATTCGACAGTTCAGTTTCTAAGTAAAGTGCATACGGGTTGAATACAGTTGATATGACGTGTGCGTCTGCCCTTTCAATGACTTGAATAATATAAAAAAAAATACGCCATGAAAATAATATTACCGCACCAAATACGGATTTTAATTACAATAACCAAAGCTAAAGGCAAATGAAGTGAAAGGTCAGGAAGGCGATAAATTATTAAATTATATAGTTTATTTATCAACTGTTTATTTTCCTACATCCGACAGTTATTGAAGAAATGGAATAATAGATAATTGTGCGTGACATCTCTCTGCTGGGTGGATAGGGTTTCGGAGCAATATCAGCACAAAAAAGTCGTGTTTACAGGGACTAAACAAAAAATAAAACAGTCCTAAAGAAATGACTTTGAAGTAAGCAGCACCTTTGTGCTGTAATTGTTTTTTTGTTAAGTGTTTGTGTGTACATAAATAAATAAAATTGCATCCAAACGGTACAGACTTATGGTGCGTCCGTATGGTACAAGCTTTGTACAGAATTGCGACATTCTTTTTTTAGATAGACTTCGTCTATAGAATTTTTTTTAAGCAACATATTAGTGCAGAAAAATCTACGTAAATCTGTACTAACTCTTTACCGTGTTGACGCACCATTACGTAGCTTATAGTTAAACTGACATTTATCGGCACTTGAAAGTAAATTAGGTTTAATATAGTTCTAAAAATGTACACTCAGACTTTATGAAACTACTGATCTATGACATATTATCACAAATACTTTTTAGTTTGGAAAGCAAAATTCCCTTTCTTGTAAAGATTTGTATTATCTGTTTCCGACTGTGTCCTTCTTGAAAAGGCTTGATAAGTCTGTACCGTATGGTACAGCTGTAATTTATGAGCTTATTTTGCAAAATAATGTTGGTTCTTAAGGTAATTTATGATTGATATCTTCAAGTTTCTCAATTCTCTTTTATTTCAAGTTTATTAGTACAATACATACTATTATTCAAGGGATTTAAATTGGTTATTGCCTATTTTCCTTTTTTTAATTTGTGTGACAGAGAGGACGAAATACACCTTCGTCACATTTTTTTGTACTGATCAATTCTTGATAAAAAAGAAGAACGTCCCATATACTTTTTAATTAGAAAATTCCAGCAAAAATCCCGAAATATCGCTTACGACGTACTTCCTGGAAAAGCTTGTTATGACTGTACTAAGCCTGTAACGTGCGGGACACGTTTCATTTTTGAGGTCATGGTAGTCAAAACTCAAAAATGAAACGTGTCGGCTGACGAAATAGTGAAACTCAAAGCAATTAAGCTGTTCCAACAAGTGAGGTAGCCTTTACCTGTGTTTTATGACAGCTTAACAATACCTGATCTATCCGTGGCTATCGGGCTATTTTTTATCCAATTACGTCAATTTAGAAGTAATAAAATGTAGATTCAGGTCAATTGTTTCATTTTTGAGCTTATTTTGCATATCGTAAGGACATATACTTTTTAATTAGGAGAGAAAAATCTTTTCCTTCAAAAATCGCAAACTGTTTCTTACGATGTACTTCCTGGAAAAGCTGGCTATGACTGTACTAAGTCTGTACCGTGCGGGACACGTTTCATTTTTGAGGTTATGGTGGTCAAAACTCAAAAACTGTCGGGTGACGAAATAGTGAAACTCAAAGCAATTAAGCTGTTCTGACAAGTGAGGTAGCGTATACCTGTGTTTTATGACAGCTTAACAATGCCGAGATATCCGTAGCCAGCTATTGTTTATCCCATTACGTCAATTTGGAAGTAATAAAATGTATTGTTGCAAAGAGGATCATCAGTTTAACGGTATTTCAAGGACGCGGTTCGTGGAGATGAAACAATATCTACCTGTTTAGATGACGGTGTACTTTTGAACGCTCAAATCCCAGTTTCAGAATAGGTTCTAAGTAGTAAAATAGTAAACAAGTAATTTTTTTTTTTTGACCTGTGTTTTTATTGTTGAGTTCTGTGACTGCACCGAAAAGTTTTGTCAGTATTTTTTTTTTTGGCATATTTCTGCTAATTGGTACTTCCTTTTTTCCGAGAATTCAAAATGATTTCTTCCACTCTGAGTGGAGCGAAAAGGAATGTCAGACTTTTACAGACTACAAAAACCCAGTGTTCTTTCAGTTGCCCTTTGCAACGGCCACGGTGACTCTTTGCATCAATCTGCAGCACTGGCAGGTACGCCTTAACTGACCCCGTCAATCTTGCCGACATCTCTTTGAGGTACGCGCGGAATACAACGCGTCGTCGACCGGATGGCGAGCTACCCATTGCTCACCGTTTGCCCACAAATCCGCGCCTACAGTGGCCGATAAACGCTATATTACTTTTATATTACCAACGCTCGCAACGTCTCTGGCGGAATTTTGGTTCTGTGTCTGGGTGTAATTGATCTATAATAATTATGTGTGTATTTAAAAATATATAAGTATGTTTATAAGTTGTCTAGAACTCATAACACAAGCTCTGCTTAGCTTGGGACTAGACGACGTTGTGTGATAGTTGTGGAATATTATTATTACTTATGATATTTTATTTACATATTAATTATATTTTTAAATATTTCTTTAAAAAAAAAAACATTTATATCTTTCTTTCTTTCCAAATATATTATTATTTTTATATAGGTATTTAATACGTCATAGGACTTTAATCATTTTTTTGCTGCAGTTTTCCCGTCCGATTATAATTTAGGTATCTTCAAAACTAAATGATAAATGATAAATGATCTTTATTTTGCAAGTAGGTTTTATAAAAACACTTTTACACGTCAATTTTTTTTTTTTGTCAACTAATGCTAGATGAGGCCGGTGTTTCCTAACTGACTACCCTGAGAAGAAACACCGAAACAAACTCAGGGGTCAAAGTCTCTTTTAAAGTCCATACAGCAAAACATGTAATGGTCAAATCATATGAGAACCGTGCAGATTGAGCCTGAGATGGTCTTTTGAAGAAAGAACCACACAGTTTTAAATGGACCTGTCCAGTCAGTGCAAGCATTTGTCAGTATGCGTGTAGCTCAACTCAGGACTACTAAGGAGCTCAACGACTTGACGAACAATGCCAAAGAAAGGACATTTGGGTAGGCCACATCAAATACTCAAAACTGCCAGACATCATGTGAAAATAAAAGAAAAGGAAAGAGTTATCCACACAGTTCTCACATTCACAATAAATAATTCGTTAAAGGATAATTAGGCTGAATATGCTCTTAATAAACTAATGCTCCTCACCATCAACGATTTCATCACTGCTTACCGTCATATGGAATCGCAGTCAAGAACTAGTATCAATAAAAAAAAAATTGGTACTGAAAGTACTAAAAACGGTCACGCTGCATCGCTCCGTATCGGATTACCCAATAAAACACGGATCAACAAACCGAACAACGACGATTGAAACACGAGTATAAACGAGTGATCTATCAGTGCGTACGCACGTTTACATCTCGCCGGAGTCTGGAGGCACAAAACAGAGATTAGAGTTCGTTCACACAGGATTTTATTCCTCTCCATCAGTATCGATGCATGCATATCGGTACACTCTTACTCATTTGTTGTTGTAATTGTAAAAGGGATGGACGGACGAGATAAGTGGGTCGATGACATTTGGCTCCGACTGATTACTACGATTATGCACTTTGTGCGTTGAACTTTAACTACGAGCTTTGATATACACAGCTTTGATATGACTCCAACGATTTGACGTCTATCGGAACAAAGCACGCGATAAGCTTTTGTTTGTCGTCTACTGACTCATTATCACTGCACTTCTTGTCAAGTTATATTTTAATTAAAAATTGGAATTCCCTGCCGGAATCTGTGTTTCCGGATTACTAAAACTAGAGATCTTAAGTCGAAAATGAATAGGTTACTTCTAGTCAAGCGTGCTCCATCGTTGACCGCATCGACGCTTACCATATGGCGTGACTTAAAAAAATTTTTTTTTTTTTTCAATACATGCTTTAATAGCGCTAATATAGGTACCCATTAAGACCATTCGAAAGGACTCAAACACCATGGGGTTATTTTGTTGTATTCTGTGGTTCCTTGGCTACTATTCCATTATCCGAATCTATCATTAGACCCAGCTCCATGTCCCCACCATATTTATTCATTGTCATCCAAATAACATGGGTATACCAAATTACAACGTACCTGATTTGAAATCTATTTACAAGGTTTGCCCTAAAAAAACACCTAGGTAGGTACTTGTCAAAGAAACATTGCGAGTTATTTAAAAGTTTATAAAAATAAATCTCTTTCCCTCTTCTTTTCTTTTATTATGTTGTGTACACAAATTGTTAAATAAAAATAAAATTCTAATAAATTAATATCACATCTAAGCAATTCACGTCCAGATTATTACCTCCTATTTCTAGAATAAAGGAATTCGAACAACACTAAACAGAGTAACATTGTAAATAATATGAAATATCGCGACCATTTCCACTTTATTATTACAGTTTAATCTCCGAAACATGTAGCTGACAAGGATCATAAAGCCGTGGCTCCTTATCTCAAACTATGGTACATTTCGAGTAACGAAACAACTATATTACGCGTGTACACATACATACGAGTATAAATTCCCATGTAGGGCCGATAGGAGCCGAATCTATCTGCTCGATAGTAACCGCTATTACCGCTATCGCATCCGCCGGTCGCTACAGATAGCTGGACGATTGTACAACGTCGCCAGTAATCTATTGTTCTAACTCTAAACCGCAAATAGGGATATTTGTACGCAGCAAACGAACTGCGTTACGCGTCAAGTTAGACACGACGACGCAGACTTTTCCCAGACAGACAATCTCGCTGCAATTCCTATGGCGACCATGCCATCTAACAGTTATTTGACACAACTAACTCCTGCCTCCTTTTGACTTTCTCAGAAAACAACAAACGATGCGTACATAATCTACTTGAACAAGTTCCAGAAGTAGTTATAATCAAAGTAATTATTTAGGTGTACGTGAGTATATTGTTCATTATTTTAACGCGATAATGTCGTCTAAGCTATTTCTACGCAATCTTAGATCTTAATTAAATCTCGATATCACAGTCTAAACCTATTTAGGTTTAATGAAAAGTGTAGACAAATTGCACAAGCGTTTGGTATTTAAAACGTTGGAAAACTAAGCGTATGGTGTGAATAAATGTATTTTTTTTATCATAAGTAGGACTAGGAAGGAGGCTTATTAAGTTTCCGTTTTCGTATTGTGTATTCATGGGCATGTGTTATTGGTAAATATAGTAAAAATAGCTCGTAAACTATCAACTAAACTCGGGTGCCCAACATGTTTAGCACGGCGTCCGTGCGATGCATAGTAATTGCAGATAACATGTGTGGTGCAAGTATGAAGCGAACGACGATTAGTTATAATTTTTTTATGTGATAATTGAAATAATTTAAACCAGCCATTATCACAAAAGTGACTGATAGAATTCTCTTCAAATTTATTTATTTATGTTTTGGTTTACTACGGAAAAGAGTTTACCAACTTGAGTATGTTTCTTAAAAAAAAAATTGAAAGTAAAAGCTACGAAATCATGTTCTCGATAGATGGCGCTAGTTTCAAAATGTTTAATTTATTGTGTTTTTGTTTTATGAAAGCATTATTTCAAGGAAATGGCAAGTTATTACCTCAAAATCAACCTAATTCAAACTGTTTCTTTTTGTACTTAAGTATAATGCTATACTTAGGCACTATATTCAAAAACGTTAAACTAATAAAACACTATTATACGATATTTAGCTCATGAAAATAAATGGTCTGAATTTCGGTCCCTAAAAACTACCCTGCCCTAACTATGACTATTTAGTAGGTATCATTCCTGACAAAAACGTCATATTTATTACAATAGTAGCTAGTGAAATAATTTGCTGTTCGCTGCTTAAAAAGGCATAGCAGACAATTTTTAGTAACCATTGTAAAATTAAATACTTTTTACAGAAATATTTATTGAAGTGAAACTATGGGCCCGAGAATGACCACGTTCTCGGTAGATGGCGCTGAAGTTAATATTTTATTTTTATTATTAAGTCGAGAGTCAAGGAAATGATAATTGCTAAAATTGGATATTTCACTTTATCGAACTTAATTAATTAAAAAAAGACGTGTGGCACTCGGGGACTGCCGCGGTAAAGCTATTGCTTAGCATTTTTATCAACTTATGCAATTATAATTATTTATTTATTTTATTTATGCAGTATTTTTTTTTCCTTTGTTTTTTTTTTCTTTGATATTAATTGAAGTTACACTTTCACACATTGAATTGAATTTTGATTGATTGTTCACTCATTTATTTTCTTATCGGTCACCACGCTCAAAAAACAAATGAGTGAGGGGGGTGTTAGGTTATTTTCGTTACGGAATTTCTGGATTCGGTCTCCACGCTCAAGACCCGCGGTACAAGATATGCAATAGCTTAAAAAATATTGCCTCAAAATCCACCTAATTCTGACTTTTCATGTCATTAACTACACGTAAGTATTAGTTATGAGTTTAGCGCCATCTAGCGAGAGTCACGCTCCGGCCCGTACGTTTCACCTCAATATCTTAAACCTAGATCTTATCGGGAATCGGAGCGAGGAGGAGTGGCAGGCGGTCGCCGACTTCTGCGAAGCAGTAATGCTCGCAAAGGAGGAGGTCGAACGCATCAGGCAACGGCGTTATCGCCGCCGCCGTCGCCGGGATTCCGTACCCGATTTCCGGCCAACGTAGACGCGGGCTTGCGGACGGTGAGCAATGGGTAGCTCACTGTCCGGCCATCCGGTAACTGTCCGGACCAAGCCCAAGTCGTCGACGGCGCGCACTGTTCCCGCGCGCCTCAAGGAGTTGTCAGCAACAGCAGGGACCCAGCTGGGTCGAAGCCTACTGGGGCCAGGGTTATCCGAAAGGGCGCTCGAGCCCCGGTATGAAGGCTAGAAGGAACGGGGTGGGTCTTTTAGTTAGTAAGAGTCTGACACTATCTCCCGCTCCACCCAAGGGCGGGGGATGTCAATGCATGATTTTTTCCCACCATAAAAAAAAAAGACCTTATCGGGAATCGATTGGTATGAAATCAGGAAAATCATCGAATGTGAAAAAAGTCCACCGTTAGACTGGACGCCGTAATTTTTTTTAATTGATATAAACTAGAGCTTGACTGCGATCCCACCTGATAGTAAGCAGTGATGCAATCATTGATAGTGAGGCGCACTAGCTTATTAAGAGCCTTTGCCTTGAAAACACCTAAATTATAATCGGACGGGAAGACCGTAGCAGGTTTGCTTATTCCAAAATTTGAATTTCGAATTATTTGTCCTTATCGAGTGATGGTCATATTTAGCCTTGTAGACAGGAACAAAATGCATTTATCAATTTATTATTCCACCGACTCGCTGCTCGCTCATGACTTGCGTCCGGTTTCAATTTTGCATATTAATAAAATAAAAAAAAGAATTGTCATTTCTTTATTCATCTGTGCGTTTCAACCGCCATGCTACTGCCTAATTATGCATGTTAGTTATGACAAACATGATATACGACCGCATTATGCTATGAATTAGATATCTTGGTAGTAAGTCTATGCAAGTACGGCGATATGGAAACTGATTTGTAGACTATACAATCATAGTTTCTGGTCAGAAAAGAACGGGAATTTTTGTCAGTTTTTTTTTTCAAGCGTGGTTTTATATGTACAAAATATGCGTGAACTATAGGCAGCCAAAAATTGTTGCAGAGGTTAGCACGTAGGTAAGACTAGATTTGACACAAGAAAATAGAGGCTAAGGCTCTGCATTCCCTTTACTCCTGAGGACGTCACAATCTAGGTCTACGGCAGGGAAGAAATTGGTACAACGATCTTTTTTTAAATTTGACCCCAAGCAGTAGGTACCGTAACTAGGGCAGTACCAGCAGTGCGTCGATTAAACAAGGGCTAAGTTCTGAATCTTATAAGCTTGGTAGTTTATAGCTTGCATACAATACCTGTATTTATCGTGTATATGTATAGGCTGGCAGAGACTAGTACTCCAAATTAATTTTAAATGCTACACACTGTACTGTACTACTACGTACTGTTCACTCTTTAGACAACACCAATTAACAAGCAAATTAATCCCCACCAATCACCCAAATATAAATCATGACGATTGATTCCTATATTTCGTAGACAATTGCTAAATTGGTGGTGATGAAAGATAGTCTTAAAGCCTGGGGTTACGGTGTCAATTGTCGACGTGAGATGACTTAGCCATAACCGACACACGCCCCACTAAAACGTCCATTAATCAGTAGCACAGATTCTAAATATAGCCACTTATGCTATCGGCAATCCAAGCTTCTGATGTCAGCACATGCGGAATTGTGTCGCAGAAGGGTCGTCAAGGACTTCGGAGACAGGTTACCAAGTGTAAGCGATGACGCTACAGGGTTCGAATTTGGTGCAGAAAATATTAGGAAGGTTATTTTTTGGAGGTAATTGAAATAACTGATGATAGTAAATCAAATAATGAAGACCTTTTTTGTCTAAGATAAATAAAAAAAAATCTTACGTATTCTTGTCGGAAAAATCACTAAAGAATAGCGGTAAATATTACCGATGCACCTGTTGATGGATACTGATTGATTCTCCCAACAAAAAGTAAAACGCAATGCTTTCCATAAGGGAATAACAACGAAGAAAAACAGAATTTGAAATTGTAAACAAACGTACGAAGTGTGACCACGTTTCGAACAAAAAACCACTTTAATCCTACGGCTCTCGTATTTAGATGGCACACTCGAAGCTAATTTGTCTCTCACTAACAATGTAAATGACATCACAAGATAAATCATCTATTTGACAATACAACAGGATAATCTGTATAAATATTCAAATTACCTAATTAATGTGCACAAATAGCTAAAAGTTTGGGCTTAACAATTTTTCACAATGAAAAATAACGTCGTTTATAATAACTATACAGAATCTTATACTTGGGTGTGGATATAATACCGAGTATTACAATAAAGTGAACCAAGAGAAAGTCTTGATCGATAGTATCTTTTGTGGAGGTGTGTCAACGGTACAAAAAGTTGACAAAATCGACGAAAATTTAATCCCTGTGCTTAATAACTTGGTACGTGCAAATACATTTTTAGATACAGATGCTTGAGTTGGACTTTTGACTTCAGTATGAATTCGTCATGAAATCAAAATAAACGGTTCGTGTTGGACGGTGATAATAAGTATAGTGATTGGTAGAGTAATTGAAAAATGGGGTGGAATTGTAATAGGTAATTGCATAGATATAGCAAACGATCGCCTACTAATTACAGACACCTTGTAGGCGACGCGCGACGGACCTATGTGTGTTGTGTAAACAATGTAAACGTTAATAGTAGTCACAAAGACCATTAGAGAGGAAAATAATTTGTTATTATATTTTTGCACTGAAGAGGAAATTTTCAGGATATAAACGAATAAGCTTTTTGAACTGAATGGTATAGATAGCGATGATTGCGGTAAATTAATCGTTTTTGGTGAAAACTTTGTTTTAGCAATACAAGATTGCAACCATATACGCAAAACTTCGAGAAACGTAGTTGCACTAATAACAGAAACCAGTCATCGCAGCTGAAATCGGCAAGGGAGTAGATATACAAGTATATGCAAAACTGCCGAAGTGCAAAAACAGAAAAAGATAACCGCTCCCAGCAATAAAAAAAATACGCATGACCATAAGCTAAGCGCTAAAGTGCAATAAAGAATGCAGGACATTGCAAAAACGAATCAATTCGAGGCGATTAAGTGTATCGGAACGCAGTGAAAATAGTAATATTTAGTCGTATACACATTTTATTGTTCGCCGGGTGGCTAGCGGGCTGTGTCGCCCCGGATCCACGGATATGTAAGCACAGGCCGGGATTAGACCGAATGAGTTTTTGCTGTTTTTGAAGCAGATGCACTTTATGAATCTCCTACTGGATGAGGTAAAATGGAAACAGAAGAAGATAAGCTTGTAAAAATGATAAGTATCCTTTTTAAAAAGTGGAAGAAAAATATGAAAAATCTTATGAATAGGATTGATTGATTAAGCTTTAAAATAGATATAGCTGTACCAAAAGCGGCGATAAAAAGAAGTGGAAAAAAGAAATGCACAATTTAAAAATGTATGTTTTATGAAGCTAACCAAGAGGACAGGAATAATGGATGTATGTAACATATTAGACTTTTTATCTTTTAGAGTTGCCTTTTTCAAAGGTTAGCAAGATGCTGGTCATCGTGAACGTACTGTTATTAGTGACGAATATATTCTTGAGAGAAAAAACTGTAAACACTAAACAAGAAGGTAATGCTAAAATGCGTGCACTCTTTTGCAATCCTCCAAAGACCGTAGTTAAAAAAAAACATGCACAAAACTTATATCAACAAAAAGCTCATCGCATAATCCGTCCCATCGCACAACACACAAGGACATTGCATAAACACACCAAGCGTGTGTGCGTGCACGCACTCCATGTGGGTAGCTTAATGATAGCGGGCTTCCGTCGCGTCACACCTGAGGGATCCTAACCGCCATCGGGTTATAGATACCTACCCCCTCGCCCCTTAATTCTGACGCACTGTGCGTGGAATTACACAAGTGGTTAATACGACTATGGGAAGAAGCGAAAACACTTTCAGTGCTTGCAATGATGGTAAGGACTATGGAGATGACAATGTAACAGATCGTACTGTGGCAGAAGATGACAAAATGGTTGAAGATGGCGATGGCAAATGGTGGTTTCTATTATTCTAAAGAGTCACCGCTGCCCCGGAATGCAAAGGGCAACTGAAGGACTGAAATCAACTCGGGTTTTAGTCAGTGAAAACACTGAAAAAAAAACCGTCAACCCTGTACATTACAAGCGCTCTAGCATTGTGTTTAATATTGTTGAAGTAGATGAAAAAAGGCAAATGGCAAGCAAATCTATCATTGAGACGATGTTATAGTAATTAATGATAATCTAGCAAAATGAGAAATAACAGCTGTGTGGTGTAAAATACTTCAGCCTATTAGGAATCTTTCTAAGTGGTTAATATTCAAGATAATAGTCAAGTGGGATCCTAACCGTCTGAGGGTTGCAGATTCCCCCTTAGCCTACAATACTGACGCATAGTATGTGGAGAGATATGTCAGTGGCTAAAACACCTGACAGTAGCGAAAACACTTCTGTTGGAGTTATTCATTGCCTATTGAGGTGAAAGTGCAGAAAAAGAAGTGAATTATGAGATGAAAACTAATAAATCAAGAGGATGATCCATTCATGATGCCGCAATAGCAGATCGTATTGAGACAAAAAGGAATACAATACTTGACGATAGCACTATGCTTTTCCTTGATTGAAGCGGTGTCTCGTAAAACTGCGACAATTCACAAGTTGTAAAATATTTTATTGTATTTGGCTTTGAGTTTGCGATATTTCATATAAAACTCATGATTTACTAAAAGTCAACATTAGCACTAATAAACTGCTAAGCATTTCTAACTGGATAACTGAGTAACGGTTCGATCTTCGTCTTGAAGAAACAATGCAGTTCTATCAACTTTCCTATTGCAGCAACAATGAGGTATGTATTTGAAAATACTCATTACTAATGATTGCCTATGAATGTTGATGACTTGCTAAACCAGGTAGCGAAATATACATTTATTGCTATCATTATCTAATCTAATGATTATTAGTTTTAGAGTGGAACCATGCACCTCTTGTCACGTTTAATCTATGACACAAATAACATTACGATAAACTAAATCTACTTGAATAAATGATCCTTTAAAAACCTATTGAACACTGAAACTGAAGGCAACGGTTATTCGATTATATTATCCACTCCATATACTTCCTTGAGTGACACGTTGAACGAATTACGCACGAACACAAAGACGCTCAGAGCTAAAAGGAAAAAGTTCAATTAATCCTAATTTGCTCGCTGAGATTAAGTACGCGATAACCGGCATTCTATACGAACCCTTTCCTTCACTTCCCGGCCCTCTATTCACATTTAAGCCGCTTTAAAAAGCCGTAGAGTTCGACAAACAAGGGACTTATAATGCGTAACGTACTTAGAATTGTTCCCAAGAAATGCATCAATTCAGATTAGGGCGCTACTCCGTAATTTAGGGATCGATATAAAATAAATATCGATAAACATCTACGGGAGCACGTCAATACGTATATCAATGGGGTCGATACGATCAATGACCGGTCATCGATACATTTGCTATTACAATAGATCAGTCAACTCTACCCAGCTAATTATGTATGCGAGTGACAATGATCGGGTTGGTACCCCATCGAGTAACTCCATCGTTTTTTTCCATAGTTCAACAACATGCAAACTACATTGAAAATTATTTCCCTCTTAATTAGTAAATATATTTGCATAAACAAGCGGTGGCCATCCCATACTAGGACGATCATTATTATAATTGTTATTTTTTCTCGCGAAAAACTTACGCTGTGTAACGGTCAGCCCTGCGATGGTAATCGGCGACGCATCCGCCGATAGATCGATAAACAAGTCGCGCGACT
Source organism: Mythimna ferrago (assembly GCA_910589285.2). Taxonomy (NCBI): domain Eukaryota; kingdom Metazoa; phylum Arthropoda; class Insecta; order Lepidoptera; family Noctuidae; genus Mythimna; species Mythimna ferrago. Next base: position 31,360,414 of record OU342674.1, read on the forward strand.
GTGACGAGTTTCCCAACTACCCGCAACCCGCAAATTATAATCGTGCCGCTACTGTTTTCACAGTAGACAACGGAGCTTTGATTGTTGTGCGTTCGATGAGAGCGTTTTGCGAGATCGTCGGCCGATAGCGCAGGCGGGCGGCGAATTAATTACTTAATACCGATGCGTGAGTAAATGTATACAATTTCTAACGCAACTCCCTGTAATTACAATTTTTTTCGTTTACTCCATGATAATAATTTTTTGAAAGCTTATCTATCGTCCGTGCTCATGAATCGTAACGCTATTTACACTTTCGCATGAAATAACATTAGCGTCTGAGCGAGCTAGATCAAAATCGCCTTATTAAACCACATACTTACTGCACTTAGAATGTTGTATCAATTGCGTGCGGTCAAAAACTTCGTTATTACTTTCCGTTTGTATCCGCAACTTCCTTTACCAAAACAATTATTGCGTTCGAAAAAACTTGCGGCATGTGATTGTGTGCGTGGGAGTCACGACACGACAAGTGCGCGTACGCACACATGATAACGTTTCAATGCACGCATGTCTTTGTTACAGTTGCAGATGTTATCAGAAGCGTTAAATTCATTACCCGAACTTATCTGCATAGATAGTTATACTTAATACCCCATTAACGATATTATTCACTACCATGAAGTAAAAATACAGTTTATGGTGTTGTGTTATTGCCCTGTTTTCCCGCAAAAATACCATAAAAAAGAGAGTTGCATACGTAACGTGTCTGGTGTATTAATATTTATTTGCATAGAGAATGGATTACTAATATGTACATAGGGTTGGGTGTGGCGGTGTGCTGAAGGTGTATTGTGCGTGTAGGTGTGTGTGTGTGCTTCCGTCATTTCCCTGCGCGGGAGTCGATCGCGATGATTGCTCACGCGTTTCGCATCACTCACCCCCAGTGGAGGGATAACTCGTTCACATACAATTTACATGCGGCTCATTATGCAATTGTTTTTTGTGTGACATAAAATCGATAATCTAATGTCTCGCAACCGTAACATTCGAGTAATAATACATGAGCAGATTATATTGATAAAGATTAATAGTTTGCTATTGTCCTATTTGAATTGGTTTAAAATCGAGCTCGGTAATGTAACAACGTTCTCCTCAAAATTGTGGACATTATAATAAATTAAATTTCTTGCTTCTTTAATATGTAAGGTTATTTTATTGAGTATTTATAGCATACAAACACCCAAAACTGAACCAGTAAAGTAATATTTTAAATATTTTTACCTAAGATTTTTACTTATTGCATATAATATAGTAGAGGATACGGTTAAGAACGACCTTCACCGGTTTGTTTAATGGATGAAACGTATTTTATGATAAATTTAGTATATTAAATAATATAACGCAGGTGGGTTGCTTGAGAAATTCCTGGCCAAACAATTTTTTTTTTTTTTCTGTAAAATGCACCGGTGTGTTTAACGAATAAATTTAATACTAACTGAAAGAGTGAAGCCTTTAGAACAAAAATGTTGGGTTGCCTATTTGTTTCGTGGCATAACTATGGGTTGCCAGGTATAAACAGGTGTGTTTATTTTGATATACAACAAATTCTATATCAAAATAACGCTGTTTCATTACGAATACGGTGTTATAGTGTTGTCTGCAAAAAAAATCTGGTATGAATAACGGTTGTGCATTTTTCTAAATAAAAAGTAAATTTTCAATTTTAAATTAATAATAGTCTGGCCAGGAATTTCTTAGGCGTTATATTATTTAATACACTAAATTTATCATAAAATACGTTTCATCCATTAAACAGACCGGTGAAGGTCGTTCTTAATCGGATCTTAGACTAATATAAAAATAATGTATATTCGATACCTATTACAAATACGCATTTTTTTTTCTTTACATTTCTCCGAAACCGCTCGACCGATTTTAACAGGACTTTCACTGGGAAATAGCCGATGCTATAAGGATTAACTTAGGCTACTTTTTTTTTAATAATTAGGGTTCCGCTTTGAAATCGGGAATCTTTAAGTCAAGAGTGAATAGGTTACTTCTAGGTAAGCGCGGTCCATCGTTGACCGCATCGTCAGTTTCCATCAAGTGAGATAGCGGTCAAGCGCGAACCTATCAGCAATAAAAAAAAACTTGAAATTGTGACCAAATGGTATTGTGCTGATTTACGAGCTCAAAACAGCCAAAATTGCAAGCACCAGCTAGTTATGAAATAAACTAAAAGCATAATGATGAGTCACAAAGCTATAATTACGATCGCAAACGAGTCCTTGACGACACTCATCTATTCTATGAAAAAGAATGATTGGAACAAAACGGCCGGTGTACAGTCAAACAGTTGAGGCACACATGTGCAGGGCGTGTCTCCGCGCACCACTGCACCCTCCCCATTGTTTATCCCACGATTAAAACCAATTCAAATACTAACTCTCACTTCAAAATTAAACTCTAGTAGTCTCCACAGCCCCTTTTGTTTTAAATACAATACACGCACTTACTAAACAACAGCGAAAACCGCGGACCTCAGTAATTATGGCCACAAATATGCAGTGACGCGATTCGAGAAATCGTAATGTTAACTGCAGAATAACGATCGCACAATTATGAACTTATAGGAATTTCCGGCGTCAACTTTGTGCTGTGTTATCTTTCGCATATCGCGATCGTTAACGAATAGACTGTAAACTGTTAAATATTATACATTCAGTAATATTAAGCAATTGTTCCGTGTCTACCAAATTGGGACTTAAATTATGGACATAAGATGTTGTAAATACGTAAATGTGACTTTTATGTTTACTTTTCGCAACCCGTTTCTTTATTTTCCTCTGTTTTTCGTTTTGTGATAGACAATGTGATTTGTTTTAATGGCTTACTGATCTTTTGGACACGTCATGTTCGGACACAGTGTCCCAATTGACACTTTTTAATTTCAATATTTTTTGGTGACGATTTGGATACCGAAGTTAGCAATCAAGCGGTAATCATCTGTGTTTTAAATGTTGTGTTTACCCTTAATCAGCATATATATATTAGAACAGTACCTAAGATTTTGTTATACCTACATGTGTATGTTTGCTGTGGGTGAACTTAAATAAATAAAGACTATAAATTAAGTGAAACTTTTTTTCCCCAAAATTCAACTTAGGTGACGCGTCATAGTTTAAATGGAAGCTGAGAAAATGTGTGAAGTTCTTAGTAGCAGTGGGCAGTCACGTAAGTTCTGCTTAGCGTGGATTAAAAGTGGGGTGTTCTGGCTCTTCAGTCTGCGCCGGCGCAGCGACAGCTGACGCAACGCTGTGCGACCGAAACGACGCTAAAAATAATTAAACAACCTATTGTAAACTTATTACGGTGATTAATATCAGTGAATGGCAATCTCTCATGTATTTTTGGCTAAGGACCTCATTGAGAGTACTTGGAAAGTTATTGTCTAAAATGTTATTGAGAGAATAAAATCATGAATTGAACGGTTAAAATATAATAAACTAGCTTTAGCCCGCAGCTTCGCCTGCGTACATAAAATATAGCCTATGTCATTCAGAAATAAAGCAGCTTTCTATCGGTGAAAAAATTTTAGCAATCGAACTTCCTCCTACAAACAAAAAAACATAAAAACAACTTTACCTCTTTATTACATTAGTGTAGACTGTAGATTAATTATTTGATATAGAGGATCAGGATTTCAGAGTTGAATTTCATATTATTATTTAATCATTAATTGAATTTAAATCTACATTATTATTATAAAGAGGTAAAGTTTGTTTATTTTTTGTTTGTAGGTGGTAAATTTTTTTTACCGATAGAAAGCTGCTTTTTTCCTGAGTGATGTCACTCAGGCAGCAGCAGCAGCTTCCTATCGGTTGGGGTTATATTTTATGAACGTGCGTGGAACCGCGTGCAAACGCTGGTAGCTTACTTATAAATTATTACAGTATAATATTGAAGATATTAAGGTGATATCTTTAAACAAAAATATTAACTTAATTTATTATTCGATGTAGAGGATCAGGAATTCAGAGTTGAACACAGTTTAATTGAAGATTCTCGGAAAGTACGCAACTCAGTATGAAGGAAGGCTAAACTATAATTTTCATGATAAACCAGTCCCTATCAAATTTCATCGATACGAGCAATGAAAAAAGTCAGATTATAAACATATCGTGCAGACATTATTTACGCATACTTTATCGTCAATCAATAATTAATATCTCGAGGCTCGACTGGTGAGACGCTCCCGAATTTCGCCGAGAATGATGAGGAGATCGCGTTCGCGTAATCGAACCGACAAAAAATAAAAAATGAAGCAAATACGAAATACTCCATTACTGGCCTCGCTACAGCCGGCCGTCGAGACGATTTCATGCAAATAAAATTGTAACGAAATAAGACGTCATTGTCGATAACACTCTCATCAAGACAATCTATAGAATCTAGACAAGGCGCTTTTTGTTCGTATTTGATTTCAGATGGGTATTTCTTATAGATTATTGCGTCTAGACACGTATTGTTGTCCGAACGATTGACGACCGGCCGATTTTGACGTATCTCACTCGTCATTGTTCCGTTTGAGCGGTAATAAAAGAAAACCGTTGTGATTGCCTTTTATAGATCAGGATAAACAATCAGTCTTGATCATCCGATGGGGAATGGTTCGGAAACTTTCTGCGGTTGAAGCTGTCAAAAAAGTGTTGTGTGTGTCGTCTCCACCGCGCTTGTGTCTCGTTGCTCGCACATTGTGTATGCAAGGCGCGGCGGGCCGCGGGCCACGTCAGCTATTTGCTCGTGTCCAGAGGGCTAAACCATTCAAGGCTAAGGCGCGGGGGCCAGTTTTTGGCTCTTTTCGACTTGATCCGCCAACTTGGACACCCATCCGAAGGCCCCGCCGCTCAAAACACTCGCCATTCCTTCCACAATCCTTAAATAACGAGACAATACCTTCCATAAATATTCTCATTATATTTTACGGATTTCTTATAGCCATTATCAGAATTTGATACGATAATTTTCTCAATTATATTTTCTCTTAAATTCTTTGAAAAACAGTAATTGCTGGCAATTGAACAGCGAATAAACAATTCATTCTATTAACAAGTTTTATTCATTGAAATAACAATTATTGTTTTAGAAACAATAATTGGTTTCCATGCTACTTATCTACTACATACGCTAAGTACATAAATTACACTGCCTCATTGCATCAGTAATTGAGTGATTACCGAATTAATTCTCCACCCTCGGGTACTGTGAGTAGTAAATCTTTGTAGAGTTTGTGTATCCCACGAGAGGTAAGCTCTCGCGCCCATTATTAATTGCACTCCTCAGGTGCGGAGATTATCCTTATTAGGCAACCACAAACTGGAGACACATATGCATTCCCACACGCGTCTTTACTTTACATTTTCAGTCGCAAAATACGCTTTAAATCTACACCCACCATGCATAAAAAACTCAATTCCGTAACCAGAAATAGGTAGAAGGTATTGCTCAGAAAATGTTTGTTAGGTCACAATCTCATTTACGCTGTTAATCATGCAACATAAGTAAATAATAGGTATCGACCCATTGTACTGAAACAACCGTATCACTTCAATTACGGTAAGCGAATAATCAAATGCAATACACCTTTCATTTTTGACGGATTAAGTAACTTAAGCTTGCATTACAGTTGTAAATGGTAGTATATTAGATATTATGAAACTGAAATTAAAAAAGCATTGTGTTTTGTCAGAATGGCCGTACGGCAGCGTGCTTGCGCGGGCGCAGTCCCGGCTGTAATTGCGCGAAGCCGCGCGCGCAGATTATCAGAAGCAAGTGCGTTCGATAACGCATGCGCACGAACGCGTGTTATTAAATTTATTCCTTTTTCGCCAGAATCTGCATAATGAGGGGGGTAAAAAAAAACGCGTAATCGCTAGAGTGAGCGTCGCCTTCCCTTGGAGAAAGGCGGCCATTCTTTGTCTGATATCTTCAGTATAATGAATATTTAAGGAGTGCATTGCTATTTTATTTTCGTATTATTATGGAAACGGCAGACGATTACGGACGATTATTTCTTGTCAAAGCGTGGCATCGTTCGGGTCGTGTATTAACACTGGCTACTTATATGTTATTATTAAATACCGATATCATGATCGCCTACAGCGCTGGGGATCCTCTCACGTCAACATATTTATACTTGTAGGCGTTCGCAACGATTTGCACGCACCCTTAACTTAATGCAGGGGCGGACTTAACCGTACACGTGGACACAGATTTCCACGTCATATTTTAAATAGTTCGTTAATTTGATTTTAATTCTAGTCCGGCCCTATTTTTTTTTTTGACGAGGGAAATCGTCAAATAAATTTCCCGCTTTACTGCCTAAAACCCACCTGTGTTCCTTCATTTCAACATTTCCTCAACACCTGGGTTGAGGAAATGTTACTACTACGGTACTATCTTAGTTAGTTATTACACTCTATTTTAAATAAGATGTTTCTTAGGAAGTTCTGCTCTAGATTAAATAGCTCCAACTTATATTATTTTACTGCACATGTATTAATATTCAAAAACAGTTCACCAGCCAACCATAAATCTTTGCAACATGAATATAATAAAAATAATCGAGAATCGAAATCTTATTAAGTACAGAAATAAACAAAAAACATCGTATTACCACTTAAGGATACGTTATGTCGGTAAACTGCATTTGCAAACTCCTAATTCGACCCTGTCAAGCCCTGGGCTACCGAAATTCCACCTTTATGAGTCCGTACTCGTCTTTATTCAGTTTCTTTTCGTAAAAGAATGGTCGTTAGGTATAATAAGAAAATGAGCGCCCAAAGAACGGTATACAGTAATTTTAGGAAACGCATGGAACAAAAACTGGCTTTGACATCATTCGAGTCACGATTAAGATGACAATGTATTAATACGAATCTTCTCATGAAATACGCGAGCAGTAACTCATAATTCTCGAACGTCATTACTCAGAGAGCAATTTCCCAAAGATATGCCTATAATGACCTGATGTCCGTGAGAAGTTTACGTTGTAACAGGATCGAAGGAGCGGCAAAAAAGTACCGCGCGTGTCGTAGTCAGCGGCCGAGTCAGCGGTCCAGCAAGTAGCCAGTAATTTATGGTTAGTTTTTGGCTGCGCCGGCGCAATGCGGCCTCGCGGCTTTTCGCAGCTCCCCGCGCCCCCGCCCCCTCCTCACCCGGTCACAGACCTCGCGTCATTCCGTCAATCTCAACTACTTATCCGTCCGCGCCGATCCCTTATATTAATCATTTTTTTCTTCCAAAAAACGAGCGTAATAAAGATCCTATCGGCCAGCCCCTGCAGCTTGCAGCTCGGCACGTCGCGCGCTCACTTTCGAAACCTCACAATTGACAAACTGACAAACAAATATCGCAACTGATACTTATTAAGGCATGTATTATTGACTATAAACTGGTTCATTGTGCCGCCAAAATTAATCTCGGAGCTTAGCTACGTCACAAAGGCGGCGTGCCGGCGCGTACGGTGGCTATTACAGACACCACATTATAATTACCTTTTTAAATAGTTTTTTCAGTTGGTGTCGATATTAAAACGTCAATGTAAATAACTTGTTAGCCGCAATCTCATTTCTGAGCGATTGGATATTACAATAGTGTACGTGATTTGAGAAAGGTAACGGTGTCGCCGCTTTATCCGCGAGATGGAGCCTATTACCGGCTCGTAGGCGACGTGAGCGCCGCGCGTGCCGCCCGCGCCCGCGCCTGCGCCCGCGCATGCGCTTCCTCGACTTCCCCGCCATACACTAAGATTATTTTATGAGCCGGCGAAAAAATATCCAATCAATTGCGCTCAATGGCCGCCTGCGCATCTGTAGGTAATGTTCATTTCACGGAACTTATGATCAATGACCTTTCTCACGCTGCGACAAAATGTGTGAAAAATGAAGTAAGCATTATTAAATTTGATATGATATGTAAAAAAAAAAAACTTGTCAAATGAGGTGTCGGTGTAATATAGGCTCCAAAAAGAGAACGGTAGCGCGTGGTGCCGTAATTAGGTTCAGTCCGGCGCATTGTGTCGACTCCAGCGCAAATTGAACCACGGAATATTTCACCTGACACACCGTACGTGTCTAATTGCACGGATTATTTATCTACTAAAACCTCTCAGCAGTTTTTGTCGAGCTGTGGCACGCGCCCACTTTCTATGTACCCGACGATAGACGTAATTGTGCTTATACCCTTTTTTATTTCGTTCTCGAAACATCTAAGTCATCATCTGAAATCAGTAACGGTCCACGAAAATGTTTTGTTATATATTCTAGTATTAGATGTTCGTACACGTATCGGCAAACAATGGGAAGGTTTCGTGTTAATTGAACTAGATATAGCGGAAAATGAGAAATAATTGTGTGAAATTCTTTGCAGTAAATATACAAACAAATTGATGTAAAAGACTGCAAGCTATTTATTTCCTTAGTACGCCCCTGTTCTATTTGTCTGCGCGTTTGGCATGCCTACATACTTAAAATAATATAGAACCATAATATGTTAGACCAGTATTAGAGTTGATCGTCAATAGCATAATAAAATAGCCAAAAAAAAGTTACTAAGACTTGTGTTCAAAAAATAAGAAAGGCTCTAGTTAACTTTATATTGAACAATGCTACTTACAATGGATGTAGAATAAACCAACTACCGACTTAACCTCTATTCACCGGCTCACAGTAACCTATACCTAACAACCAAATCAACTCCACCGATCGATATCTATTCATTGGTTCACTTTACAAGCTTACTAAATCATTTTTTTTTTCAACACAGTAAAAAACTATAACAATAGTAGAACTGCGGTGAAATTCTTTAGTTTTTTAACGCACAGCGATACAGATACATTATGGTAATCACTTTCACCCATTGATTGCATTGAGAGCTAACATTTTACTGATATAATCAACTGTATGATCGGAATCGAATTTAAAAATCAATCATAGCACACATTATTATCAAAGTTGGTCAGAACGAAGCCGTAACGCGCGATAGCACAATACCCATAAGCTAGTTATCGCTTCGAACAATAATCCGCGATAATGGATTAACTCACTAGGCGAATATTTATAAACATCACTATAGTTTTTATTCGGTAAAAGTCGTATCCGAACTACATTTGATCGATTGTGTTAGACACGCTTTAATAGCTATCAATATTACGACCATAAAGAAACTGTTCCTATGTTCTTTTTTTTTTAATTTGTAGTTTTACCCAACCATGCAACAGTTCACGTTGATCTGTTTTGATTTGATAATTCTTAATGATATAAAAAGCTTTTTGTTTCGTAATCTAGTTTCACTTACCCCGTTCCAAGTGTAAAACATCATTTTGAAGTTGTATTCACTGTTTGATTTCAAATTACACGCGACCAAGGTAGATTAAAGTGTTGGCAAACATTTCATGACAGCTAAGTCAAACGGTATTGACACAATGACATTTGCAAAGGCTGGCGACACAAAAAAATATCGAATGGAAAAATGCGCGATTATTAAAATGGTATTGGACACAATCGGGTGCACGTGTTAACACAACAAAGCCTTAAACTGAAATAGCCTTAATGTGCGGCGACCACAGCTAACGACAGATTTCAAATTACTAATAAATAGATCAAGATTCCTTCCAGTAAAAATGTGGATAGTTTATCGTGTCCGTACAGTCTAATTTGTTTCGCGTAACGCTGACCGCAGAAAAACCAGTTCGCCAATGAGTTTCGTAGTTAAATTGTTATTTAAGTAAACCATAATCAGTTTAGATTGCAAGATAATGGTAGAATATTGATAACTATAGAACATTAGGAGTATTTTATCCATCGTTGTATAGTGTTGCAACTAGTAAATAATAATGCAATGTATTGCCAGTTGGTATTTGAACACATGCGAAAATTTTGCTTGGAAAACACTTAATTTATATTTAACTACAAATTAAGTTAATCTTGTCAACCATTGCGGGTTTATTCCAAAGATTTATAGCCCTAGAACGCAACATACAGGGCAACTGAAGAAGCTCGGGTGGGTTCTAGACAGTTGAAAACCATATCAATTCATTATAATGGTTTTATACATTAAGTTACTTATTGAAATGGTTCTTACTTGAACGTTTTATATAAAAATATTCACTCAGGGTGAGAGACATAATGACGAGCCATATCCAGTTACGCTTCTATACCCTTATCTAACTTAGGTACTTTCACGGTTGAACCAGTGTATCGAACAAACTATTGTCCATATATTTTTTAATCTACCCTCAAAACAAGTTATAGTCAATGTCTAGTTTTGAACTACGATTGAGTTATGTTTAGTTTTAAAATTCTCATGTCAGTGAATTTATGTAATTCTTATAGGAATAAACGATCTCAAACCTCAAAAAGCGTGCCTCTCGCTTCACCCTAAAACGTAAGTTTTTTGATGATATCCTACTTAAAAAAATACCTGACAACTAGCAAATCATCTTATCTTTTTTTTATTGATATAAACTATTCCTTAGTCATGTAAAGAGGAGGGATGAAACGCATGTCACTAAAAAGTTCTGAGTATACATGTAGATGGATGGAGACGGAGAGAGAGGCCACAGAAAAGATGGATGGACTTTGTGAGGAGTGATTTGAAAGAAAAGGGAGTTAGTGATAGAGTGACGGGTGACAGGACAGAATGGAAGAAAAAAACGCGCCGACCCCAAGTAATATGAGATAAGGGCAGGAAGAAGAAGGAGATAAACTAGTGCTTGACTGCGATCACACTTGATGGTAAGCAGTGATCCAGTCGTTGCTGATGAGGCGCACTAGTTGAGAAGAAAAAACATATAGGTAATTCTAAGTTACTCATATAAATGGACCACACGACGTACAGCGTTGCGCCATCGGTACATGGTAGACATCCCACCCATACGCACAAAGCGTTTTAGGAACACATTTATTATGCATACAGCCAAGGAGTGGAATTCCCTGCCGGAGTCTGTGTTTCCTGATAGCTACAACTTAGGGGTCTTTAAGTCAAGAGTGAATAGGTTACTTCTAGGCAAGCGTGCTCCATCGTCGACCACATCATCGCTTACCATCAGGTGAGATGGTGATCAAACGCAAGCCTATCAATAATAAAAAAAAAACAAATTAGGTACTATCGAAAAGGTACTGAAACCATGTCGTCGACTAGCCTGTTGGTCTTGTGGTTAGTGGCCTTGACTGCTATGCCGGATGTCGTGGGTTCGATTCCCACCCAGGACAAATGTTTGTGTGATAAGCATGATCATTTGTTCTGTGTCTGGGTGTAATTTAGAAATACATAAGTATGTATATCAGTTGTCTAGTACTCATAACACAAGCTCTGCTTAGCTTGAGACTAGACGGCGTTGTGTTATAGTTGTGAAATATTTTCTTATATGTCGTCTAAAGTCCGTAGTGCTGTAAGATTTTTGTAACGGAACCTCTCACCCCGGTTAGGAACTTGAAGATCAAAGGCCTTTTTTTTTTTATGGTGGGAAAAAATCATGCATTGACATCCCCCGCTCTTGGGCGGAGCGGGAGATAGTGTCAGACTCTTACTGACTAAAAGACCCACCCCGTTCCTTCTAGCCTTCACACCGGGGCTCGAGCGCCCTTTCGGATAACCCTGGCCCCAGTAGGCTTCGACCCGGCTGGATCCCTGCTGTTGCTGACAACTCCTTGAGGCGCGCGGGAACAGTGCGCGCCGTCGACGACTTGGGCTTGGTCCGGACAGTTACCGGACGGCCGGACAGTGAGCTACCCATTACTCACTGTCCGCAAGCCCGCGTCTACGTTGGCCGGAAATCGGGATCAGAATCCCGGCGACGGCGGCGGCGATAACGCCGTTGCCTGATGCGTTCGGCCTCCTCCTTTGCGAGCATTACTGCTTCGCAGAAGTCGGCGACCGCCTGCCACTCCTCCTCGCTCCGGACCATGGCCTCAACCAAGGCCCGGCGCGAGAGGTCTCCGCCGCCGATCGCCCCCACGAGGGCACGGCGATGCTCCGCCCAAGCAGGGCACACCTCGACTGTGTGCTCCACCGTGTCCTCCGGGCGTTCCGCACAGTGGCGACACCCGGGCGTCACCTCCGCATGAATCCCGTGCAGGAAACTCCCGAACGAACCATGTCCGGTGAGTACCTGCGTCATGCGGAAGGTAAGGACGCCGTGAGGTCTTTCCAGCCACGCCTCAAAGAGGGGACTTACCGCCATAATTGTGGCGTGCCCAGCACTGGGTTGCGATAGTCGCTGAAAGATCAAAGGCCTTCCCAACAGAATTTGGATCCGCATTCGAGTGCAATAGACACCGGTCACAGTTTGAAGTCCGTTGAAAATTTAATCATTGTGGACTTCAATTGTGAGTAGAAACAGTAATAGCACAAAATAGATAGGTACAGAAGTCAATCTCATGCATGTACTTCACTTTTTTTACTTGCACTAGGCGATCGCGCCAGGGTCAGCGCGTTGCGCCGAACTGTACGAGTGCGACCGGGCGTTTGAGACGAGATATCCTTTTCGTGAGCGGTGTCTGTGTGCGTTGCTCAAGTGCGCTTTGTATGTAGATTGACTTCTGTACCTATCTATTTTGTGGTAGCATCTATCTGGGTGCCTAAAATTCTAGAGAACTGATCACAAAAACTAGGAGTAGGTACATTAATTCCTCGTTATTCTTGTCTAAGCACTACATTCTTTGTCGACTGAGAGACTAGATACGCAAAAAACTACTTTAAATTAAACAATTCTCCTTTTCCTCATTTTGTTTGCTCCTCAAGGTTCAAAATATGGTGCATTTTCTGCTGTACATATTTTGCTTTATAGTGTTAAGTTTTATTAAATGACAAGACTTGTCCTAACTTTGCCATATTCATCATGCAACATAGGTAATAAACACGCTGTCATGGTTGGCGCACTGGTTGAGCGATTGTCTGCTGCGCTGTGGGTCGCGAGTTCGATTCCAGCACGAAATTAATATTTGTATGGCCTATAGATGGGTTTTTCAGGTCTGGATGTCTTGTGTATGTGATGTGAGTTTACATATTTGTCTTCGCACCAACGATGGGTACAAGAGTCATTCTTATTGAAAGAAAGGAACATAGATCATGAAAGCAGTAAGTTCAGTGTCGGCTATTTAATCGATTTCATTAAAAAACATTTATTTATAAAGTAGGTAATTTTTAGCCTAAAGTAATCCTTGATTATTTTAGGATAAAAAAATTACCATTTTGATAAATTCTTGATTAATCTTGATTGCGTCATAAGTGTGTGTGCGTGCACAGATCAGCTATCTTCCAATAGGTACAGACGCGAGCAGTATCATGTCGATTTCCGTATTATTTGCCCAGAAGAGTATGAGCAGTGATGCAATCGTTGATGGTGAGGCACACTAGTTTATTAAGAGCCTATTGAGACGTGGACAAATAGGCTGCCAGGCTCAAATGGGATTGGGCAGGGTACGTCAGTCGCATGAACAGTGACCACTGGGCAAGTGTCGCCACGCAGTGGGTTTCTGCAGAGGGAAAGCGGCGACGAGGACGCCCTAGAAAGAGGTGGCGAGATGATCTGGACACGTATTACGAGGACTGGTTCGAGACGGCGCGAGAAGAGAATATCTGGAAGGCCTTCCCCAGGAGGCCTTTGCCCGGCGGCAGTGGGACAGTAATGGCTGGAGAAAGAAAAAGCATACCTACCACAGTAGATACCTATAACCTTTTTTAATCAAAAGGTTGATTGGTTGAAATTCCTGGTTGAGTCCGCCTATGTACCACTCCACTACTATCTATAAAATTTAAATGAATAAATGAAATCCTAATTCTAATTAACAAACAGAAAACCCCAATATTTTGTTGACACTTAAGAATCGAGACCAGATTATTAGAATGAAGTTCCAGATTGAAACTGACGAATCCTAAAATAATGAACGCAATTCTTTAAAAAATATTAGCTCGCCCCATGAAGCATACAATGCTTACAATGTTCCCACTGCTGGGACTCAGGTCTCCTCTTTAGGAGAGGGCATGGGGCGTAATCCACAGAATCAGTGCGGGTTGGATGATGTCACATGTCGTCGAAGTTTTGGTTCTAGGTCATGCCGGTTTCTTCACGATGTTTTCCTTCACCGTTTTGAGAGCAGTGATAATGAAATAAATTACACAAAGTAATGCACCTCGCTGGGTTTGTAGCCGCGACCTACAACTCGTAAGTCGGAACCATTACCACCGGGCCACCATTGCTCCGCATGAAGAAATGGATCAAATTGGAAAGGCTAAAGGGGAACAACAGTGGACTGGGTAAACTGAAAAAGGTGGAAAGTCGTCTATTTTGTTGATGCTGAGGTAATAGATGCCTAAGTACTGCAGAAGATCTTTGTTGTTAGAAGAGCCAATATGTTTTTTTTTGTTTGTAGGATATAATCTCTGAAACAACTGGTCCGATTGCAAAAATTTTAGCAGCGATAGAAAGCTGCTATATTCCTGAGTGACATAGGCTATATTTTAATAATAATATACACCGCTAAATTTTAAGGTAATTTGTACGCAACGCCGACTATTAACTACAGGTCATTGAACTCGCTCAGCTGACGTTTTCTTAAAGAAATTAATTTCCTACATGCGTAAATTAATACGAGTTTTGAAAAAAAAGGTACTTTATTTTTTAATTTTATCTTTACAAATCGATAGTGTTTCATGTACCGGATCGACACTCCACGGGATTAAAACGATTAAAATTTAACGGTGTATATTTTTAGTAATATGTAATTATTTATTTCACAAAATGAAGTACAGTCTAAACAGATTTCAATAGATATGGCCAATTTAAAAGTAGAAGAAGAGTGTCCTGGCGTCCTAGCTAGGTTACACAGTAACCTATATTAAGGTTCGCCAGCCCAAGATCCCATTATTACAGTTACAAATGATTACCATTTGTACATAATTGTTACCAATAACAATACAGGATAGGATAGGATAGGATAATTACATTTAAAATTGTGTTACTCACTTCATTGCTATCAAGCAAAAAAGAAAAATATCTTAACATTTTTTTTTTACATTGGAAATCATCAAATAACTTCTCCCGCTCTGTGTGGGAGAGAGAGTGTCAGACTTTTACTGAATAAACTGAGATCTTTCAATTCCTTTTTGCGGTCCAGCTCTTTCGAGGAATCTTGCAAATTATTCCAATGAAAACAGCAGCAGTGTGCGACAAAATGTGTGAATTCTTAGGAAAACTGTAATTCAAAATTAAATATAATATTTAATATAACATAATATTTTTTTTATCTTTTAGAAATTTCTACGAGATTAATAATATTCCGCATCCTGACTGACTTAAAACTCACCTGTGTTCTTCAGTTGCCTTTGCCTTCCAGGGCTACGGTAAGACTTTCGAACAATACCGTAGCCCTAACAGGCATTTCGATGACATCTCTTTGAGCGCTAGGAACACAATAACCGTCGACTCAGGCTTGATCTTGCCAGACGGCCGGATGGCGAGCTATAAGTAGCTGGCCGTGCGGCCGTCCGGCAAGTCCGCGCCTGCGGTGGCCTGGGAATCACCCTGCGACTCTTGACGCCAGGGTCTACTGCGGCGGTAGCTGGGGCGTGAGGATATCCTCTCCCTCACGGTTCTAGCCACCTTCTTCGCTCACCCTTTTGTTTAGCAGAAGAAGGCGATTGCTGCCCATTTTTTTGAACCAGAGCCGAAGATTCGATCGCCCCCATAAAGACACGGCGGTGCTCAAGCAGGGTAGACTACCACCGTATGCTCCACTTCATCTTTCGGGCGATCCGCATAATGGTAACAGCCAGGTGTTTCTTTCTGCCAGATCTGAAACCGGATATGGAGGACGGGTGTTTCGGGAGGTCCAAAACACACATGTCCGGTGAAGGTCCTCACCACGTCAGGTCGAAAGTGCGGATGCCGTGGCGCTTGACTAGCCACTCTTCAGAGAGGGAACTTGACCAATGCATATAAGCTTCAAAATATCTTGGAATTCATTAGATTATCGCATAGTATTTTAAAGCTGAAGGAAACTAATTTCAATTATTACCTACCATAAATTGTAATTACATGCTTATTCAAGAAGTTTGAAATTGATTCCAATTGAATGCAAAGAAGGCTAAGTTTCCCACAAAGATGATTTGCTTAACTTCATTTTTTGTTTGTAATAATTGTTTTTTTCTGCCCGTTAGATGAAAGTAATACCTCAATGGTAAATCCTAATTAAACTCACCAAAGTGATATCCTTTTGAAAAGTACTCGTAGATACTAGAATAACGCACAATGTTCAAGAACAGAATTATCTATGTATTGTGTCAAAGGTTACGAACATAACCCGAAGAATCGCCAAATTTAAGTGGCAGCGGGCAGGCCACATTGCTCGCAGAACACATTGTGGATGAAGTCGGAAAGTTCTCAAGTGCCGACCGCGAGCCGGAAGACGCTGCGTTGGAAGGCCTCCCCTCTCATAAATTGGACAGATGACCTGGTGAAGGTCGCAAAAATCCGATGGATGCAAGACGCACAGGACGGGTCGTTGTAGCAACGCTTGGGGGAGGCCTATGTCCAACAGCGGACATTTTTCGGCTAAAATGATATGGTCAAACATTGTTATCTACTATAGAACATGAAGATTTTTTCCTGTCTAACCTACAAAGTCCATATCCATAGGAAATAATATAAAAGGTCCCCAAACACCTGTTAGTTTTTACGTATAATATTTCCGAATACTTGTACGTTTACGGATTATTAATTGATTTCCCCGTGACCAGAAGCGAGGTAATGAGTTTTAAATTAGCAATGTCGACTTGTTTCAATTTCTTCATCCAATAAAAACTGATGATAATTTGTCAAACAAGAACGACTGATTAGAATACCAGTAATAGTGGCGATTAGAAAAAGATCTCTAAGATGATTGTTAGTTTTAATTACGATTGAGGTAATTAACAGTTATTACAGAGGCCTTCGACATGGTAGCCAACAAGCCAGCCGGTACAGTATTAGTTTACATTGCCTACTTTATGATCAGTAATTACATAGTTTAGTTTAACGTTTAAAAGATTACAGCAATGCTGCTTGATCAACTGTTTATTTATCCCATGCGTCGTTTGCAGTAACCTGTGGACCCATTAAATCAGTCTTAACCTCTTTAAACATTCATCTGACTTAATACACGAAATCGATAATTAATAACGAGCACAACATACGTATGCACTAATTAAGAATATCACACACACCATTTGTATGGATTTCACACATAAACCAAACGAAATTCCGATAAACTGTAAATCAATGGGGCCCTTCAAAAGGAACCGTGCCTTTAGTCCGGATAACGCTACATCCGACACAGTCAATGCTCATTCATGCAGAAAGACATTCAAAAAGCCCCCTTATCACCAAGAAATAGAGTCTACGGAACCGTCATTATTAAGCTTATATAAGTTAGTGTTATCAGCAAACAAACTAATAAAAATAACAAAAAAGTTAATGACGTTTTCGCGTAGTCAACAGCACGTCAATTATTATCAGATATCAATGAAAAAAATTAAATAGACGGACACGTTCCACCGAAGCTCCCGGGCTTGGGGTCAGAAATTATCTTCATATTAAAGGTATTGTAAGCGATACCCGTTAACGCTTCCTCTATCGCAATCACTTGTAAAATATTTTTTACAGATGTCTAAACATCTTATCTCAACTTTTTTGATTCTGCATCTCTCATCTCTGTCTTATGTGTAAGCTATATATGATATTTTTTACAGATGTCTAAACATCTTTTCCCAACTTCTCTGATTCTGCATAATTCATCTCTGTCTTATATGTAACCATATCTGTAATCATAGACTCTGTTCAACATCTTAGCTTATTTCTTCAATCTGATCCGATTGAACTATTACAGCACAAACACTGTATTATATTGATCCGTGTATGAAAGAACAGATAGAAATTATTATTTTGACTTTGAACTGATTAGCGCTGATATTTACTATTTTGTATTACCTTCACATCAGCCTTTTTTTCAGTAATTATTGGATAGGCTTCTTGTCTTTCTAGAAGACAACAATCTTCTTCGTTGATGAAATTCGTTTATTTTGTTACCCATGTTATCTTCTTCATCATCTTACACATATGATGTTCTTGCTTCTTTCTCTTTATTGTTTTCTTATATTTTTACCACCTTAGTATAAAAATTTATGCAATCTAGCTTAAGTAAATCTTATGCTGCCATTATATCATCATCTGTTTCTATCAGGTATTGCTGAGTATATT
Source organism: Mythimna ferrago (assembly GCA_910589285.2). Lineage (NCBI taxonomy): Eukaryota > Metazoa > Arthropoda > Insecta > Lepidoptera > Noctuidae > Mythimna > Mythimna ferrago. The sequence continues at coordinate 31,378,694 of OU342674.1, forward strand.
CCAAATTGATTTGTTTAACTTCTTCTAAATAATCTATTCTAAGATATAGTTTAGCGGCAATGTTCTTTGAATTATCTATTATAATAAAATAATAGGTTTGTGATACGGCCTTGCTGAAAATCGGTGGAGCACCTATTGTCTCAGTAGCTATATATGCAAGTATACTGCGGCTTCATTTTCAATGCTAATGAATATTTGTTATCTAGATGAACTTGGGTTATTGTCTATGCGTCAATTAGGAACATAGCTTCAACTTTATTATGAGTGTCTGTATCTTTATAATCTTTGAGAGTATTTAAGCTGTTTATTTCAGCAATATTTGGATCACCATCAGTTTATTTATCGTTCTTTGCAATCATAAATATAAGCGAATCAAACATTTGAAGCTCATCAGGAATATATTCAAGAACTTTATTAATCATTTGTTTAACTCCGTGAAAAAAATTCTTATCTGTTACAATAACTTCATTAAGAGTAGTACTATTTATATTATTATAATTACTAACTTCCGTATTCCATTAGTAAAATAATAATAATAACCTGAGTAAATGAGTGTAAACTTTAAGGATTCTGTTTATTATTAAAGAATCATATGCGGGTGATATTGATAAGAAGAATTTAAGAGTACCGACAATTAATCATTATCAACAGTAGTTTAGAAACTTTTTACATTTTTCGGTTTAAAGTTTCGTAAACCTATTTTGGTAAGGTGATATAAAATACATTTGCAAAACAAAATAAGCCTTTTGTATTCCTTGAAAATAAGAACAATTTATGAGGATAATTAGTTTTTTTTTTATACATGCAATGTCAAAAATGCTTAATGTACGTCCCAAAAAAACTAAAATTCAAACTAACCTGCGCTAAATCGCTGGGGCCTTCCGACTTCACAGTATTGGCCGCAGCCCACGCCTCAGCAAACGTCTCCATAGCACTCTGAAAGTCCATCTTGTCAATTCACGACGACATCAACATGCCGAAAATTCACACAACATGTGCACGGTGCGAGACAGACGGTCAATGAGGCAGCGACACGAGCGAACGGGCCGGCCGGCGGCGCGCGACTGGCACGGGGCCCCGCCCAGCGAACCGCCCGCGTCGAGAAAAACCGATACCACCCGAGCCTTCCCGTTTCAGCGCTTTTCTTTTTAAAGCCGCTATTTTAACGAGTTTTTTTTTTCTACCCAAGCCCGGCCCACGGTGGTGGTTGGGCGTCCTCTGGATTATTTACACTTGTAATTCACAGATTGCTCCGTGTGACGGCTAATTTGTTGTTGAGGGGTGTCGGCGCAATCGCGATTAGATTACGTTATTGAGAGCTACTTGTGTTATTTGTTTGAACATCATTCCTGCTCTTGTTTTATGTTCAAATACAGCTAGTTTGTTATTTGCTATCTCTTCCTTTATGATCTATCTAGCTGTATAATAGAGAAGACGACTGTAGAGCGACTGTAAGTTAATATCTCTGGGAAATTAGACGATGCAAATTATGAAGTCATCAATATAATAGCGTGGTAATTTGAAAAGCTATCAGTGTGGTTAATTGCAATATCCTTGTAAAATGGCGGTGTGCGCGACGAAGCATTTTTATTCATTATATAAATCACTGTGGCTTGGCTTCCCGCCTTTTGGGATGTAAAAAAAAATTGTCACGGCTCCACATAATTTTGTACGTGGCCATTATTACCTTCCGGTGAAGTTAATTTTTCTTAATTTTGGATGTTTAACGAGGAAGCTTTAAATGTTTAATGTTGATAAGAGATGATCATTTACTGTGTGAATAATGGAGGCTGTTGTAATGATTTGCTGTTAGGTTTTTTTAGATATGAAGGAGTGGTGACTATTATGGAAATTGGTAATATAATCGCTTAGGTATTAGATTGTTAGGAAGTCTTTTTCTATTTCTTGCCGCCTCTTTTGGCAAAATGGATGCAAAAAAATCTTTTGAATTTCAAACATTTTTTTTATTAATTCTTTATTGTATAAAAATATATAACATAGAATACGGTGATACAGACAGTACATGTACAAAGGTGAGCTTAACTTAGCGATGAGTTTTCTCACAGCAAACCTTTGAGTTATAGAGAACATATTATATACGCAATACTAATTATAAAAAATCTAATATATAATTAATTATATTAAGTAAGTAAATTAAATAAGTAAAAACAAAAACTGAAACGCAGCTATATTTTTCGATTTTACTTCTGACCATCTTATAATAATGAACCTAATTCTTCTATTTACCAAATCTGCGTATTATTTATCTATCGGTAAAACACAATGATTGCATCAACGTCACAAAAAAAACTCGTTTTTTTTTTTTAGTTTACCGTCGTCATTATTGTTTCAAATCGAAGATGATCCGGACTTACACAAAAACATATAAAAAAGGCACAAAGAGGCATAAAGAGGCACAAGGAGGCACAAAGAGGCATAAAGAGACATAAATAGGAATAATAGGCCGTTAGAAGTGGGCCAGTGGAGGTTGCTCCGCTTTGTATCGACCGCGTCTTTGTTTGCCGCGGATAAAACAATGAGTAGGCACTTTATACGTTATGTTTTTACAGATTATTATATAGTTATGGTTATGTATTAGTACCTAGATTTAATGAGTTTAAGTGCGGTAAGCTTTTGTGGGAAGAATAAGCCACCGGCTTCTGCCAGCAATAATTATTCCAAGGAAACAAATAATCCCGAAATAATAAAAATATATATAGGGTTTAAGGGAAAGGGGGCTCGAAAATAAATCGGCGTCTCCATACAAAATTATAGACTTGAATGGACAGTTTGTATGGGGAGGCCGATTTTTTTTTTTTTCGTTTTCGGAAAAAGATCGTATGGAAGGTTGTTCGGTTTCATCTACTGAGCAAGCTCTTAAAGTGTGTAAGGGACCGGTGTCCACAAGACACCGGTCCTTTACACCCTGTATCCTAATCAAGGCATGGTCTACCATCGTGGTCATTTCTGCCTGATCACTTAAAAAATATTTCGCTTGAATCCTGCGGCTCAGTGCCAAACCAAACCCTGTGAAGTTTTCGTTTCGAGTGCAAGCAAACCTGAACTTAGCAGTGGTCAGGCGGAAGTGTCTTTGATGGTATCTACTCGTGTGTTTTAAGCGGCCAAAAACCGCAGCATGAGTTGATAATATATCTTTTATTTGATAAAGTGGATTGACAGGGAGAGACAAAATTTTGCAGACTAAAACCCACCTGTATTCCTTCAGTTACCCTCTGCGTTCTAGAACAACTTTCTTTTTTTCTTTCCAAAAATTCCCCGTGGCCCCAGCGGGCTTTGACCTTACTGGCCCCCAACGTATTGTTGTCGACGACTAGGGCTCAGTCCTTATCGGTCGGCCGGACGGCGAGCTACCCGTCGCTCGACGTCCGCAAGCCCGTGCCTGCGGCCGCCGGGCATCGCAATGCGACTGCCGACGCCCAGTGCGTCTCCTGTGGCGACTAGGGCGTGAAGATATCTGTTTTCCCAAGGCTTCTAGCGAAGGAGGTGGCCGTAACCATTACTGCTTCGCAGATGGAGGCGATCACATTCCATTTCCCCTCTCTCCGGACTATGAGATGTTACGAGGTGTATTTTCATTTTAATTCATTAAAACCCCAAGCGAACACCGGCGTTCGCTCACTCATTGTCTTCTTATTGTGTCTCTAATTACGGTATCTATTTGAAACGTTAAATAACGACTTTATTTCTTTTAATAGATAATCTCACTAATATAGATACGAGTAGAGGTAAAGTTTGTTTTTTTTTTTGGTTGTAGCAGGTAATCTCTGAATGTACTGCTCCGATTACTAATTTTTTTACACCGATAGCAAGCTGCTTTATTCCTGAGTGACATAGGCTATAGTTTATGTACATGGGCAAAACTGCGGACAAAAGCTAGTCTTTTAATATTTATAGCAAGAAAATCCCTCAATTGGTAAACGTCAGATGAAATCTCCTCCTACGTAGTGACCTTACCTACCTCCATAGCATTAACTTAAGCTCTTTTTTAAATATTATGAAAATAAATTGATCGTTTATTCGTCGAACATATTTTTACTGTGCTTCAATCTGAGATATTTTTTTCGTATATTGATGTTAAGAATGGGCTCTTTGCTTAAGTTCAACAATACATCAAATGGGGACAATGGGAATATTGAGATGATAATTTGTTAATATTTAGATTCTAAGGATTATTTTGTTATTGTTAAGATTGTGTGTAGTTATGCTGTATGGTTCAACCAAGATTTTATTGGTTTATAAGTGTATATTTTTCTTATTGTATTAACAATAAAAAAACCTATTCAAGTTTGCGCTTGACCGCTATCTCACCTGATGGAAAGCGACGATGATTTTCGGTGATCTCCAAAAAATCTGTTCTTTTATTGAATACTCAACTAACATTTTTAGCACTTATAAAAAAAAAACTTCAAAAGCAATGGAAATTATGCTTGATGAGAAATAAAATTAATTTAATTTGATCCTTATGATTGCAAAACAAAGTTTGTGTTTAAAGATTTAAATTTACAAATCTTCAGAATAAAAATTAATCAGTTTAAATTTTAAAATAGCACGTTGATCAAATACAAATATTCTATACTTGACTAAACTTTAAAGTACAGACAACAAACTTGCAGAATTTGGAAGCCGTGTATACAGTTCGAACGGATGAGAGATCGAATCCCATTTTATATACTAGAAACTAACCTGTGCTACGGTAAGGACCATTCAATCACCCACTTACAACTCACTTACATCAATCAAGCAACACTACACCTGAAATTCAGGAACAAATAAAAATACATACGTTTTAGAACATTTTCAACACAAAAACCTAATCATAAATATTTTTTTTAATTTCTTGTAATGATTTATTTTATTGAATCTTGTATTTAAGCAAAAATCTTTTTAATACGGACGCGGACGCGATCTATATTTTCACCTGAAGTAAATGTTTTTTTTTTTTTAATTTATACCTCACATACGTAACTGACTCATTCATATTGATACTTGCACTAAACCTTGGAACACTCGCGTCGTGTCATGTCATGACATGATGGCAAACAATGACAGTAGTCAATAACCTGTCGTTGTGACTAGTTGTTGACTTGTCGTCAATCAACACCATGAGGAAATCTTTTATCTATTTAGCGGGTTCTAGTTTCCAGTTAAGACACTTATTTGTCACAACTATTTTTGAAGCTGAAATTAGGATAAATATTCGAATATGAACCTTATTTGTAAAACAGTAAGAATTTGTTCGATTTTTTGGAGGTGATGTTCTTTTTTCAAGTTTTTCTTTCGGATTTGAAACGTCACTTAACATGTGATATCCATTTTAGCTTGTTATGTAGGTACTAATTGAATTACCTTGACCACTTCTTGTTTTATTTTTAAGAGCTAAGAATAAAATTATTTTCCAATTTAACTAAAAAAATAGCACCTGGTGCATGATTTTATAGTAAGTAGAGTATTTTTTGATAGAGAAAACTTAAAAAAATGAAACAATAATACCTGATAAATAATTTATTTTAAAACTAGCTTTTGTGGCTTCGTCGGTACATAAAATATAGCCTGTGTCACCCAGGAATAAAGCAGCTTTCTGTCGGTGAAAAAATTTAACAATGGGACCAATACTTTCAAATATATATATTCCTACAAACAAAAAAAAAAACTTTACCTTTTTTAATATTAGTAAAATATGTTTGAATAGAGAAAACCGTCTTTTTCCAAAGGTTACATAATAATTATAATAAAGAGGTAAAGTTTTTTTTTTTTGTTTTTGTTTGTAGGAGGTAATCTCTGAAAGTAGGTACTGGTCCAATTGCTAACATTTTTTCACCGATAGAAATCTGCTTTATTCCTGAGTGAAATATGCTATATTTAATGTGCGCGGGCGAAACCGCTAGCAAATTCAGCTAGTTAATTCATAAATCTGTCCATTGACCTATTTATTTATATTTATGAACAGGTACACCAATCTGTAATTATCAAGGATTAACTAAATCCTGATAGGGTTTACCATAATCTTATCCTAAGCTATAATCCGAGTAATGCGCATTAAAATTAATCTTTATCCGCTACTTATAATTGATAGTAGAATTAATGAGATTATTTAATTACAAACAAACATGTTACGAGTGAAAAAAGTAGAAAAATTTTACTCAAAAAATGAAATTCGTTCTTTTATTACAAGCTTTTAGTTAGTTTCACTTGTCCCGATGTTTGTCTGTCATCAAATCTTGCAAATTAAATTTGACCCACTTCCCGGTTACCGATTGGGCTGAAATTTTGCATGCATGTGTAAATCAGATGACAATGCAAAATCATTATGACGTGGAGCTGATCTGATGATGAGATGCAACTGGAAGGTGGCTGTAGGAACTTGGTAGTTATAAGACACAACCCCATCGAGTTTGGGCTCGTATGATTCGTCTTGACGAGCATTAATTATATAGGTACCTATACCGAGCTATAAAAGCTTGCATGAAAAAATGATTTTCATTAAACTCTTGTTTACTATCTATATTATAACGGCGTATGTGTGTGTGTGTGTGTATGTTTGTGACTCATTTACGTTCAACGTCTAAACAGATTTGAATGTTATTTGTCACATGGGCAGACCGCGTCTTTAAATAGCACATAAGATACTTTTTATCCCGAGAATATGTAAAAAATAAATGTTCAAGTCACATTATCTATTATCAATTAATTAAGTAGATGCTCACAATAGTGGTTTAAAAAATTCTCCAAACCAATAAATTAATTGATCAGCAACACAAAATAAAGAAAAACAAAGTAACTTCCTATACAGAAGCACGGTAAAACTCTAATGAGTTTATGATTTGCATCATCTGTATTGTACCTATTAATTGTATTTTATAAACAAATAAACGAAAAAAAAAAAAAAAAACAAAAGTACCTTTATCAACTTAAAAATAAAACTGTATGTACCTAACTATTAGCATTTTATTTTTTTATTAGAAACTCAACTTTTTTTTTGATGTAGCCCACCTGTGTTCTCAATTTTCCTTTTATGTTCCAAGGCTATGGAAATTTTCACACCTCAATTTTCAAATACATTACATGTCTAAAAACATTTAACGCCAGAATCTACGCCATAATATTTGTTTTCAAAATAATACAAGAAAACCAAAACACACTTTACCTATCATCGCTCTTTAGCACAGCTGATATCGCATAGGATACTACTATCAGCTGACTACTCGGTGGCTGGAGTGTTTAATTCTAAACAAATAAAAACGTTACGATAACGCAAATAACAAAAGACATAAGGAATTAAGTTATCACATCAAAGTCTTATTATCTTTCACTTGTGTGAGATAATGTGTACAGGGCCGTAACTAGGCCTTTTATAAGCCCGGTGCCAGTCTCTAAAATTGTGCCCTTCGAAGAAGTCCAAGTTCCCCACTCTGCAAAACCTGCATGAAGGAGGGCGAGACAGCAGCTCATCTGATATTAAGCTGCTCAGTGATCGCAGGATACACGGAAAAGTACTTCGGAAACCCAGGTAACCTCCGTGAAATAGTCAGTAACACTAAGGCGCTGCTGGCCTTCGTTGAGCAGCTTGGGTGGATCGAATGACACATTTGTCCCACCCACACGTAAAATACGCGCTTTAGTCCTGGAGTGGAGGAACCAACCCGAAATACAAAAATACAAAAAAGTCCAGGTTGGATAAGTTTAAACCATCTGACACAGGTCCTCAACATTATGAGTGTTTCAGGAGGTAACTGTTTCGGATCTGGCTGGAAGAAACGCTCGGGTGTCACCATTTTGCGGATCACCCGGAGCTCACGGTGAAGCATATGGTGGAAGTTTGCTCGTTTTGAGCGGAGCTCCGCCGTGTCCTCGTGGAGGCGATGAACGGTGATGACCTGAGTGCCCGGCCCTGGTTCAAACCATGGTATTGAGCGACAGGCAATGGAAAACAGTAACCTTCTGATGAAATGACTAATACAAAACTTGGCCTTGATTTGATTATTTCAGCGCCCAATCAGGGCCCTAGTTACGGTACTGGATGTATACATTCTCCATGACGTCGTTAACAAATCTTGAAGCAGATAATTCAGTTTTAATGGTAAGTACCAAACAAATACATACTTACATCATCATCATCATTTCAGCCGAGACGTCCACTGCTAGACATAAGCCTCTCCCAGGTGTCACCACAACAAACGGATTTGTGCGTTTTGCATCCATAAGAAAACCTCGACCCTCACCAAGTCATCCATCCACCTTGTCAACAACTCGGTATCTTCCGGTACTTGGTCGCCACTCCAGAACGTTTCAGCCCCATCAACCACTTAAGTACGGCGATTCTTCAGACTATGTCGCCAACCTTGGTTTCCCTGCAGTTATCTTTATTCCTGATGCGATCTCGCAAGGAAACTCCGAGCAAAGCCCTAATTCCACTATCCTTTGGGTGACTTTAAACCTTCTGATGAAGCACTTTGTAAACGATAATAAGAAATCGAGTTCTAAAAATGGAGCGTAAATGTTTCGTTCTTTCATCTTAATCGCTGTGCAGACTATGATAAAACTAAGCACACTAATAGTTTATGGCCTGAATTAAGACATACAGACATAAGATTCGTTATCCTGGTAATAGGTTTCCATTAAACAATTTTCACGCATGCGAAGCTAGTGCTTAATAAATAGAAAGAGGTAGCCAAATAACACTCGTAAAAATAGAAGCCTTTATACAACACTTACAAGACAAAGGCCTAAAAAAAAATACTTACAAGAGGGCACGGCAGTGCAATCGGACTAAAAAACAATTTAATACGTTTTACTTGTGATATATGCAATTGCCAAGTCAATCTGGGTAAATGATAAATGATCTTTATTTTGCAAGTAGGTTTTATAAAAACACTTTTACACGTCAATTTTTTTTTCGTCTATGAAAACTAGATGAGGCCGGTGTTTCCTAGCTAACTACCCTGAGAAGAAACACCGAAACAAACTCAGAGGTCAAAGTCTCTTTTAAAATCCATCCAGCAAAACATGTAATGGTCAAATCATATGAGAACCATGCAGATGGGTCATCAAAACCCTTAAGTACGGACTGAATAAATTAACCGATTTGGTATCAGATGGATCTCACAACTTTTAAGGTAGAACTGAATTGCAAACCTTGTTTTTTTTATAAAATTATGTTTTTGATAGGATTCTACTTTTTTCTTTATTTAGTTGAAACAGTGAAAAGATTAAAAAAAAGACGTGTGGCACTCGGGGACTGCCGCGGTAAAGCTATTGCATAGCATTTTTATCAACTTATGCAATTATAATTATTTATTTATTTTATTTATGCAGTATTTTTTTCCTTTGTTTTTTTTTCTTTGATATTAATTGAAGTTACACTTTTACACATTGAATTGAATTTTGATTGATTGTTCACTCATTTGTTTTCTTATCGGTCACCACGCTCAAAAAACAAATGAGTGGGGTGTGTTAAGTTATTTTCGTTACGGAATTTCTGGATTCGGTCTCCACGCTCAAGGCCCGCGATAGAAGCTATGCAATAGCTTAAAAAAGAAAATTAACTATTGTAATAGTTGACTCAACTAATTTACTTGCCCTATCTACTTACTGATTTCTTAGAAATCGACAGAAAACAAATCTCTAATCTATTCAAGTTCCCTCGCCCACTCATGAAACAAAATAAAACATTTTAGTAGCAACGTTTTTGACATGTTTATAAAATAATGTTCTAAATAATCTAATAAGAGTTTATAAAAATAATGAAATGTTTTTCTCTTTACTTCCTCATTTATAATGTTTATAAATCATAAATCTCGAGTTTCGTTAGAATATTGATTCGAATCACAGGAGAGGTTCGGCGGAATTCGTCGATTCTTTTGAGATATTATTTGTACAACCTAAATTAATTACTTTACTTGGAATTGATTTCTTTCTGAAGCCTAATATCTGTAAAATCCTTACTTAAAAAAAAGATACCACGAAAAAAGAAGGTACATTTGTTTGTAGATGAGGATTTATCAAATAATTCCTGCTGCTCTGGGTAGAATGAGTGTCAGACTTTTACTGACTAAAACTCACCCGTGTACCTTCAGTTGCCCTTTGCATTCCAGGGCCACGGTAACTCTTTCAATCAGTCCCGTAGTCCTAGCAGGCATCGGCCCTAATGAGACCTGTGGCTGAATGGAAAGCTGCTTATCTTGCTCGCCGTCCGCAAGCCTACGGAGGCCAACTTGATAGGTAGTTACGTTAGATACATTTTTAAGCTATTGCATAGCTTCTATCGCGGGCCTTGAGCGTGGAAACCGAATCCAGAAATTCCGTAACGAAAATAACCTAACACCCCCCACTCATTTGTTTTTTGAGCGTGGTGACCGATAAGAAAACAAATGAGTGAAAGCAGCTGTCGGCGTTTTGGATGGGTGGGGTTAAGCAGCTGTTTGCGAGGTCTGGTTTTTGATGGAAGAGGTTAAGCAGCTGTTGGCGAGGTCTGGTTTTGGATGGAAGAGGTTAAGCAGCTGTTGGCGAGGTCTGGTATTGGATGGGTGGGGATAAGCAGCTGTTGGCAAGGTCTCATTTTGGATGGGTGGGGTTAAGCAGCTGTTAGCGAGTTCTGGTTTTGGATGGGTGGGGTTAAGCAGCTGTTGGCGAGGTCTAGTTTTGGATGGGTGGGGTTAAGCAGCTGTTGGCGAGGTCTGGTTTTGGATGGGTGGGGTTAAGCAGTTGTTGGCGAGGTCTGGTTTTGGATGGGTGGGGTTAAGCAGCTGTTGGCGAGGTCTATTGCATAAGTTGATAAAAAATGCTATGCAATAGCTTTACCGCGGCAGTCTCCGAGTGCCACACGCCTTTTATTATTTTCTATCGCCTAAGCTGCACAACATAAATGCAGTTTTGTCGTGATCATATCTGTCTTCTAAATATAGATGCATCTTTAAAATTTAAATATCTGTCATATGTTTCAAAATCTTTCCAATTAGATCTAGTTTAATAATGATGACGGAATCCAGCGACCTACACCAAAGCCACCTTTCATATCAAAATCGGCCATTTCGGAGATTAGCCGGAACATACAGACAGATCGTCAGACAGACCGATAGAAAGGTAATAATTTTCTTTGAATTTTGTTAAAAGCATCGAATATACTTTCACATAAATTTGGTCAAAAAGAATATTTTGATATTACAAACCAATTTCATTTATAAAATCATTAAATTATCATTATCATCATCATTATTTGTTATTTTTTTTATTATTATTTTTTTACTTATGTATAGATATAGAATGGTTTCTTATTAGTTCCGTGTTCCTTACGTCTGCTTTACTACAGTACACACTATATGTATCTCATTCACATGTATTTATTAGTATGTAAATGGCCTTAGACCAAGGACACATGTTTGTAACGTAACGGTGATATTTTACGTGACCGAGCGATTGTCGCTTCGACTCGTGTGTTCGTGTCCTTAGATCTTGAACTACTTAGTAACTTAAACCAAATATAGGTGCTGTTAATTTGTGATAACGTTATTTATTTTGAAGCCTAGAGTTTTCTAACTGAATACAGTTATTATCCAGTTGCAGAAGTGTCAAATCATCTTAGTAGTTAACACAAAATAAAATAATTGATGGAAAAAAAAAGTTTTTTCATTTTTTATTTGTCTTGAAGACTTATTTTTACATTATCCTTGCACACACCGTTTTTCTTTATCCTTATTTTTTTTAAGCTATATTTTGTTAACATTCCCACTTTAAATGTAAATTATATTAACAAAGAGAAGAAGTCGAAAGAAGCAAGTCATTTTCTAAAAAAATGTTATTTTATCGCGCATGGTTTTTGTTTCAACACTGAAGTACACTGTATGATAATACATCAATTTACTTCTGTAAGTTAACAATTATATAAAATTATCATTAAAAGTGTTCCATTTTACACAACAAGTACCTAAAGATGCAAAATAGAGTATTTTCACTTACTTTATTTTTTTACTGAAGTAGGTAGGTATAAAGTATATTTACAAAAAATGCAGCAGAAAGCATTTTTGGCAAATAAAAGTATTTAAAGTATATTTCCAAAAAATGCAGCCGAATGCATTTTTGGCAAATATACTTTATATTTACTTTTTGCGTTAATTTAAAGTATGATTGGTAACCATACATGAAACACATGAGATTCATACCTATACACAATATTACCCAGTACATGCTTAATGAAGTATATATCTAATTCCTCTAATAATGATGATCAGAATAGCAAACAGCTGTTACATAAATGTATGCCTGATAAGACGAGGAATGTGGGCTTTCACGGGTGTTGTGTGGGCAAACACTTGGCGCTCGCGTACTAACTGTGTCTATGTACCGGTTAACAGAGGTAGGGGCATTCGGTACTCAGATACCACGGTGAGATGGAAAAATCCATACTAATAGGGTAAGATCGGGACAGATGGCACACTTTTTGAAATCATTTTATAGGTATCTCTCAGTCCAAAAAGCAATTTATTTTATTTGTTAAACTTTTTTTTTATATAATATAAACTAGAGCTTGCCTGCGATCGCACCTGATGGTAAGCAGTGATGCAATCGATGATGGTGAGGCGCACTAGTTTAATAAGAGCCTATTCACTCTACTGTCAAGTACTTTTACTTGACATGAAACCTTGTGCAAGTAATTTCATGACGTAGGCGTAGCACTAAGAGAGGATTTTCCAAAATTCACTCCCTAAAGGCAACCCTTTGGATTCTCTTATGGATCAACATCCATACAAACTTTGGACCCCCGCGGTCTAAAGTTTGTATGGACCAACCTACTTTCACGCGGACGAAGCCGCTGGTAGTAGCTAGTATAATATAAAAAGAGAAGCTGACTGACATATCAACGCACAATTGAATCTAGTTACTGGGACTAAGAGCGGGAAATTTTGCACAAGATTTCCTTCTATGTCGTAGGCGAGCTATAAGAGAGGATTTTCCAAAATTAATTTCCTAAAGGGAGAAAACGGGGGTCCAAAGAAATTGTGAGTTTAGGGAAAAACCAACTAACACGCGAGTGAAGCCATTGGCAGAAGCTAGTCCTAGATATTTTCAGAGTGGTCACATCTTACCTTCACATGCAATCGCATAAAGACGTGAGACCTAGTCAGTTTACTGGTAGTTACAGAGTTTCTCGTTACATTCATAAAATAACATGCACCTCATCAGAGAATCAAGAGAAATTACATTCGAGGCCCCCTGGCCCCCGGGACATCTATGCCGATTTTACTCTATAAATGCAAAAGTATCTCTTTGTAACTAATTGTGCCATTTTTACTTGAAAACCATAACCAATTTTAGGTCTTGTCCAAAAACTGGCTTTTCGTCAGAAAAAAAATGAGCGATTGCACCGCCATCTATTGGGTTCAATTGTATTTTCAAACTATCCACGGACCCCCTCAAATATACACACAAGTTTCATACAAATCGGTTACGTCGTTTAGGAGGAGTTAGGCGACAAACACACGTATGATTTAAATAAAGAGAGAGAAAAAAATCATCTCAAGTCTCATCTAGAATAACAGAACAACTTACTTCTCACGTCTAGTTAGCTTCCATGTAATTAAAGTTAATTATATAATTTCTCAAAAGACATTAACATCTAAAACATCAGCTCAAAAATATATCTACAGAATTCTATAACCGTGCCACAGAGTAACACTCAATCAAACTTCACAAAGCGTCGATAACCAGCGCCACAGAATCTTCAAAGGCAATTTATTTACTCTGTGGTTCCTTTAGCAACGTTTTTTAATTATAAATAAACCGATATATGCGTGGGATCTCAGATTGAAAGGAACAATGTTACCTCTGTACTTTATTTCTTTATTAATAGATGTTTGAAGAAAAAGTGAAGGGGAAGACAAATATAGACGCTCTTGGAAATCTATAATTCATTTAAAATGTATAAGAAGATTGACGTATAGTTGTATTTTTAATACTTTTAAATGCTACAAACTAGGGTGTAGCATTTTTAATAAATTTAAGAGTGAATAGGTTACTTCTAAGCAAACGTGCTCCATCGTCGCTTACCATCAGGTGAGATAGTGGTTAAGTGCGAGTCTATTAATAAAAAAAAAATGTTCAAGGGGCCGTAAGCTGAAAATCCGCTGCGTCCCCCTCCCACCACCTCCCTACATAAGCCGAACGGCGCCTGAAACGCGGGTAAATTCTATACATATCCTAATCCACGTATATCCGAGATACCAATAGCATTCGCTAGGCGTTGACATTCGCTAAAACCTCCTCCAATACGGGTGTGTCCGGGTTAGGTTTATCCGTTATCCGTGAGATTAGGCGCTCTCTGTCTGAGGGGCGGGGTCGGGGCACGCCCACCGGTCGATGCGGCCCACCGGCGCTCGCCTCATTGTTCCGTTATCTATCCGAGAGTCGAGACGCCGCACGCTCATCCGCCGCTCGTCATAGATAAGCGGCTGGTGACGTCACCAACACCACCTCCACTGCGATAGGCACTGCTTGTCTCACGTCACTAACTTAGTCGCCAACTGCCAGCATTGCGATTGCGACACCGACTATCTATTATTCCGCTGTCTATCTGTCACGCTATTGTTAGTCTTGTCCTACTAGCAATAGTGGTCGTTATTGAATGACTGTGAACGGCAAGTTAAAAACAAGATTTCCTCGTAATGCCGTAATGGGACTGAGTAATTTCTTGGCTGTGTTCGGTTTAGTAACATCTCTGGTAATTACATTTTGTTTGATATCTGCTTGTATCTTTAAGCTATAATTCTCATAGACTCAGCAGGGGATGTGGAATCTATAATATTTAGCCTAATTATTTTCATTAACCTTATGAGTCAAGTATTCTGTAATCCCTTAAAAGGTGTTGTTTTGGGTCACATCCCTTCATCTGTGACTTTCATCTTAATTGTAACCTTTCGAAACCTTAATTAGAGACAATAGAAAGACAATGACAGAGCGAACGTTGGCGTTCGCTTGGGGTTTAATTAATTAAAGTAGGTAGGGGAGACCTGTACAAAACCGTATACCGGGGTTAAACAGTACATCGTGTCTATTCTTGTCAATAATTCAAAGTTCCCGCGCGCAAAATGCTCATCGGCGTCGACCAATCGGAGCTATTTGTCCACAAACACTGGTCGCTGTAGGCATGCGCATTATCAAAATAATCGATTTTATTGTTTTTCGGCGTTCTTGATCTTATCTTTGTGAAGATTCAATCAATAATAGTGAAATTTACGTTTGTAACAGGTAAGTATGCAATCAACTATGTTAAAGTGTGTGTATTAACTCGTAATTAACAAATATTTGAGTAGGTAAACTCAGTTTACGTATGTAGTTGTGAGAGATATATTTAAACATTGAGTCTTGGGTCGAAACCATACGGGGTATTACCGACCACTATACGATTTTGACTCGCATGAATAAATATAAACTTACCTACATGTTTTTTATTTTTATTTTAGGTGTAGTTAAAATGCCTACTTCTAGACAAGAATGGGATCCGAATAACATGAAAAAAGCCAAAATCAACATTACAAGATCGAGTATAATGATTTAGACAGAACAATGACTAGGAGCGTTCCACACCCAAAGTCTTGGGACGATTTAAATTGATTTTTTCGGCTTCCCAAGAACAGTCTAGTTGAGAACAGTCATGTCTTGATCATAGAAAAGACGACTATTTGGTATTTTTGGGGCAATATCAATAACATACGGTTTTACCCATGTGTCGGGGTAAAACCGTAATTAGAAGATGTTTAATTTTTTTTGGTTTTTATTGTTTAAGATTTGAATTATTCCAAATACTTTCAAATGATTATGTTCCTTATGAAACTGACTAAATAAAAGTGTTGAGAACATAAATGAGTGTTTTGAGATGAAAGACCTACAGCCCTAAACCCTTAGCTATACGATTTTGACCCGGTCTCCCCTACTTTATATTATACACGCTTGAAAATAGGTTCCTCCATACAAATTTTGGACCAAAGTTTCCTCCTTTTAGGGAGTGAAGTTTATAAAATCCTCTCTTATTGTTCTCTATGTCGAGATCCATGGAGATGTGTCGTTTAACTACCAAGTTCCTATGGCCACTTTCAGGTTCCATCATCAGATCAACTTTATGTCATAATAATTTTGCATTATCATCTGATTTATACACGCATGCAAAATTTCAGCTCAAAGGTAACTGGGAAGTGGGTCTAATTTGCAAGATTTGATGACAGACAAACATCGGGACAGGTGAAACTAAATAAAAGCTTGTAAAAATACTTACATATATTCGAATCTTTTTATAAGGTTCTTCTGATAGTAAACAATGATCTCTATCTCTTAAAATCAGCATCAATTATTGAACCAGAGTTAACTACAACAGATTTAATGAAATCCTAATAATTACCCAAGTCGTTTGGTTTTTTAGACAGACTATAGGTACCTATTTTTACTAACAGAAAAAGGAGGGACCTTTTTATGTTAGTAAAAATAGGTGGCCTTATAATCGGGAAAAGTTTGTAAGAATGACCGTTGACTTAAAACACAATGGGTAACTGAAGGACACCCACAAAAACCCACCTGGTTTTAGTGACTAAAAGCTTGATTCACCCTCTCATCCAGCTTAGAATGGGAAAAAACATTAAATGATTACCCATCTCTCAAAAAAGAAGCGGGTGATAATGACAATGGCAAATCTTTCACGAATACCCGAATATATGGGATAGTGAATATATGGGCCTAGATTCCTGAAATAAATTAATTGAATTGAATTGAATACGAACTTGGTACGACGGACCAAAATTACGCTAAGTTCGAGCGTGTGTCTACTTCTACTAATTGCGCTGAGTCACACTCGATCTTTTTTTTAATTGATGACCGCAACAGGCAGATTGTTCAGTTACCTTGGTATGGACGGACCAATGCCGTCGTACCAAGTTCGATTATGTGATGATACTGTAACCTTAAATGGCAACTGTATTATTCGGAAGTAGTGCACAACCACAGTGGTTAGATACCAATACACCGTTAAATTTTGATCGTTTTAATCCCGTGGAGGGTTGATCCGGTACATGAAACACTATCAATTTTTAAAGATAAAATTAAAAAATAAAGTACCTTTTTTTTAAAACTCGTATTAATTTACGCAAGTACGAAATTAATTTCTTTAAGAAAACGTCAGCTGAGCGAGTTCAATGACTTGCAGGTAGTAGTCGGCGTTGCGTACTAATTACCAATAGGTCATTGAACTCACTACTCGCTCTGCTCTAGTAGAGCGTGAGAAAGAGTGTCAGACTTTTACTGACTAAAACCACACCTATGTTCACTCTTTGCTTTGTGTTCCAGAACCACGGGTTGCCCTTTCAGAAGTCAACCCATGGCCCCAGTAGGCTTCGGCCTCTACTGTATTGCTGACATCTCTTTGAGGCACGCGTGGAACACTACGTGCTATCGAAAACTCGGACTCAGGCCGGACGGCGAGCTACCCGTTGCTCATTTTTTTTTTTTTGGTGGGGAAAATCATCCAATGACAACCCCCGCTCTTGGGCGGAGCGGGAGATAGTTTCAGACTCTTACTGACTAAAAAACCCACCCCGTTCCTTCAAGCTTTCATACCGGGGCTCCAGTTCCCTTTCGGATAACCCTGGCCCCGGTAGCACCCGTTGCCCATAATCCACAAGTCCAAATTAGCTGCGGTACTCCAAAAAACTTCAAATTGGCACAGAGTTTCACCTATTAAACGTAATATTAAACCCGATTGATATCAGTCCGTACAAGGAAGCCAGGCCGGTCGGAATGTTAATAAAAAACATAGAACAATCATGAATTATTAGTCGGTTGATAGACATGTGGCGACTCTATTGACTTTGAACTGATGCATGGTCATGGTCGCCTGGTACACTGCTCTGGTTTGCAATAAACAATTGGCTAAAAGATTTAGTTTGAAACTCTTACTAGTGTATATTAGACTCCACAGAAAGATAAAAGGTTTGAAAAAAAAGAGGTGTGGCACTCGGGGACTACCGCGGTAAAGCTATTGCATAGCATTTTTATCAACTTAGGCAATTATAATTATTTATTTATTTTATTTATGCAGTATTTTTTTTCCTGTTTTTTTTTTCTTTGATATTAATTGAAGTTACACTTTCACACATTGAATTGAATTTTGATTGATTGTTCACTCATTTGTTTTCTTATCGGTCACCACGCTCAAAAAACAAATGAGTGTTAGGTTATTTTCGTTACGGAATTTCTGGATTCGGTCTCCACGCTCAAGGCCCGCGATAGAAGCTATGCAATAGCTTAAAAATACTTTCAGATTTGTACTATAGCGAGTATCAACACTTGTCTCTCACCCTTTAACTCCACTATAGGCAATAAACCAATACGAACGCGCAATACGCAACTAACAGACCACGTACTTACTAGTCTATATTAGGGACTTTTAGTGGCGATGCTGTCACGCGTTTCGTAAGCGCGCGTCATCATCGCTACTAACGCGCGGTAATCGCATTTACAAGCGCTATAGAAAAAATTACAACGCGCTACTGGCGCGCTTCAGCATCGCGACTGTATCGATGCGAACGCACTACAGCATCGCGGGGGCCTTAGACTCCATTGTCTTTGAACTGATACATGGTCATGGTCGCCTGGTAACTGCTCAGCCCCCCTAGCCAAGTTACAATCGAATTCCGTTCTCTAATCGGTAACGCCTCGGTGACAGCAATTGTAGAAAACGATAAGTTGGTAGCCATGTTGACGCGCCTGAGTCGGCCGCTCGTTCTACAATGTAGCGTTTGTATAACAAAGGATGTAGCGTTAAATATTGTAGAAACGATTTTGAACGATGTGAACTTGGCTACGAATTGTCTATTCGTTTGTTCTGACCACGCGACTTTACGTTGAGATGACGTCATTCCCATACGTTTCATCACTTTTCGACAGCGTTAACGATTGCAGAATAACAACTTGGCTAAGCGTGCTGGTTTACTGTAAATAATTGGTTAAAAGATTTAGTTTGAAAGCTTTTATTGCAGCAATTATTAGCAATAATATTTTTATTTTTTGTTTTAAAAATCGCAGGCCGTCGACCTGGTGACAGTCGTGGGAATGCGATGGATGCGAGACGCACAGGATCGGTCGTTGTAGCGACGCTTGGGGGAGGCCTATGCCCAACAGTGGACGTCTTTCGGCTAAAATGATGATTATCGCAGCATAATGCTGAGACAGGAGCCTTTTTTTAGCCTTCATGTCGCACAGGTCTTTGTTTTATACACCGTTAAATTTTAATCGTTTTAATCCCGTGGAGGGTCGATCCGGTATATGAAACACTATCGATTTGTAAAGATAAAATTAATAAATAAAGTACCTTTTTTTCAAAACTTTTATTAATTTACACATGTACGAAATTAATTTCTTTAAGAAAACGTCAGCTAACCGAGTTCAATGACCTGTAGTTAATAGTCGGCGTTGCGTGCAAACTACCTGAATGAATGCGGAACAAATCAATATCATACCGAATTTATAAAAAGACTAGCTACTAGCAGTTTCGCTCGCGTAATAGTTAAACAAATTCCTGAGGCAACATACTCCAGGGATAAAAAAAAATATCCTATGTGCTCTATGCAACCTGTCTACCAAGTTTCATTGAAAACTGTTTAACCGTTCTAGCGTGAAGAAGTAACAAACATACAAACATTCACAAACTTTAGATAGTAAAAAGACCGGGGTGTACCCGGTCTTTTTACAAAAATCACGATGATGATACCTGTGTAAGGTATCATCATCATGATTTTTTCAGCCGAAAGACGTCTAGTGCTGGACATATGCCTCCCCCAAGTGTCGCCACAATGAACGATCCTGTGCGTCTCGCATCCATCGGATTCCTGCAAACTGTACCAGGTCATCGGTATACAGGAAACTTCGCCCCACTCTAACCGAGTGCACCTAAACTCTCAACACAATCATCCACACACCTTTACAGTCTCATCCAGTATTCGAAAAGACAACAGTTCCAATTTATCCAATGCCTCACTCCATACCCTCAATACTCCTACCGTAAGTAGGACACGAGTGTTAATCTACCCGCGCTCATACCGTGAGACAGTACACCGGGGGACGGGTGGTGAGGAGCGGGTGGCACCACCCCCCGGGCTTTATCGCGAACTGCCGATGAAGATCAGACATGCTGATGTAGATTGTAGCCGGGTGATTGAAGACGTTGCTGTGTTTATGGTGGGTAAATTGATAATAGAATGTATTTGTTTTGATTTTGTGAACTAGCTCTTACCAGCGATTTTGTGTGCATAAAAGTCGTAAATTTACACCCTATGTCATTTAGTGGTAGTAGTAATCCACTGCTGAAAGACGTTTTGAAATCGGTTCATTAGTTTTTGAGTACCTATAGATATTAATTGCAAACAAAAATATTAAAATACAAACTTTTCTTCTTTATAATATTTGTGTAAATAGTTTAATAATAATAAATTATTTATTGATAAAAAAAACTTGACATGTTACATAATATATTAGTCTATGAGTTCTTTTTTACATTTTATTTTATGAATAAAAAATAGAAGTATAGATACTTATAGATACCTATTTATACTTTATACTATAGGTACCAAACAAAAAGTAATATAGGTACCTAATAAACTTTTTAATAACAAAATTTCGTTTTTCGCCCACAACTAATAACAAATGACGAATTATAAAGAAACAAAATTTGAAGTTCAAGTTTGAGCGCGGGCTTGCGGACAGCGAGCAATGGGTAGCTCGCTGTCCGGCCGTCCGGTAATTGTCCGGACCAAGCCCAAGTCGTCGACGGCGCGCGCTGTTCCCGCGCGCCTCAAGGAGTTGTCAGCAACAGCAGGGGCCCAGCCGGGTCGAAGCCTACTGGGGCCAGGGTTATCCGAAAGGGCGCTCGAGCCCCGGTATGAAGGCTTGAAGGAACGGGATGGGTTTTTTAGTCAGTAAGAGTCTGACACTATCTCCCGCTCCGCCCAAGAGCGGGGGTTGTCATAAGATGATTTTCCCGTCGAAAAAAAAAAAAGTTCAAGTTTGAATTTTAAGTTTTTTTTTTTAATTTAACTTGAATTTGATTTTGTTGAATGGCAGAGAATGCCTTGTGGCATTAAGTCCGCCTATGTACCACCACTGTATATGAAGTTTAGTTTATCTACACTCTTATAATATAGAGGTAAAGCTTGTTTTTTTGTTTGTAGGAGGTAATTTCTGAAAGTACTGGTCCGATTTCTAAAATTTTTCACCAGTAGAAAGCTGCTTTATTCCTGAGTGACATAGACTATAGTTTATGTTCGCGGGTGAAGCTGCGGTCAAAAGCCAGGAGCCAGGAGCCAATACTAAGTAAAACCTGCGATAAGGGTCTCCATAAGAGTTCCGTTGATCTCCTGGTCTCCTAATCTCAAAAACGTTATAAATACCCTTGCCTAATATAAATTATAGTTGCCAGAAAGAACCGGAAGAATAAAAGAACATTGACTTTGTATAAAATATCACATAGCGTGGCAAAGCCGCCAGTCTCACCGTTTTGAGAGCAGTGGTAATTAAATAAATTACACAAAGTAAAGCACCTGGCAGGGTTTAAACCCGCGACCTACAACTCGTAAGTCGGAGCCATTACCACTCGGCCACCACTGCTCTCCAAATTAGGATTATGTTCTGAGAATGGTGACGGTAGTTACCAAACTTAAATTTTTGATGAACGACAATACGGTTATGATTTTCATCGAACTTCGCGTAAACATGTAAATAAATCCTTATTTCCTTGTAAAGGAAGGAAGTCAGCATAAGGAAGTTGAAAACATTTAATGAACAGAATCAAGAGGTTCGAACAGCGTCGAAAATGAATTTGGGTCAAGGGCAAGATTCTTAGCTAGGTTATTGTATTGGAACATGTATATTAATATATAAGTAGAATTAAGTGGATAATCTCACGACTGTTATAATTCTGATAGACGAATTTTTTTTTAAGGAGTAGCGGTACAAAGTATCGAATTAATTATATTACACGTCCCTAAAAGTAAGGGCCCTTTTAATTATCGACTGGCCTTTTGGTCTGTGTGGCCCTTACTGCTATGCCAGAGGTCGTGGGTTCGATTCCCACCCAGGACAAATGTTTGTGTGATGAGCATGATCACTTGTTCTGTATCTGGGTGTAATTTATTATCTATAATATGTATGTATTTAGAAATATATGAGTACGTTTATCAATTCTCTATTACTCATAACACAAGCTCTGCTTAGCTTGGGACTAGACGGCGTTGTGTGATAGTTGTGGAATATTAAGTATATTATATTCCATTACATTATGAGCTATTTTCGTAAAATTCGAACCAAAACAAAATCATAATCGTACAGATCATAATGATGTCGCCACGACTATATAAAAGTAAGAGATGTAACGTTATGAGATGTCTTCGGAACCCAGTGGTCGCAGATTGCATAGCAGCCCCTACATATAACGCCAAGTAATCGCATAATCATCAATAATCCTTAAGTCACACAAAAAGTATCGCAAGAAACGGATTTCAATCATGATACAATGACCAATTCTTTAACAAAACGCTCAAAGTAAAATCAACTCTATCTTCTATTTGACTAAACTCAAATTACCTTTTCTAGCAATAGATATGTTGCAACCCGCTGCGAATCAGGGATCAGTATTGAGCAAAAAAAATAAACAGATTTTTGGGATTATAATTAATGAAATGTCACTTCGTTTTTGACTTTTACTCAGGTACCTGTAGTTTATAGGATTTTGGAGATTCTTACTCGTACAACTAAATTTCAAAAACTTTGGTATAATGAGAGATATGCATGTAGGTAACTTTTAAAGGATTAGGTCTTCCTCACACAATTGGATTGCATCAGGAGTAAAATAACATGAACGATTGTACCTTAATATTTGCTCCGTGAGTGTTGATGGGTCTTAATATATTAGAGAACTAGCTTTTGCCCGCGGCTTCGCTCGCGTTAAATTCGAGGTAACACGGTTCCCCTTTCTCTGGGGGGTTAGTAAACTCCCCATAGTGAACTCTCCTTAGTGAAATCCACTGCGGGAGACGTAACCTACGACAAACTTATTATTTGCGGTTGGTACAGTAATCGGGTCTAGGGATCGAACCGCAAAATTAAGTTTGTTTTTTATTGTAAATACTTTTCCGGGATAAAAAGTACCCAGTGGGGTGCCCAGGATATTAAAGAATAATTATCCCAAGTTTCATCGTAATCGAACCGGTAGTTTTTGCGTGATGCCTGAACAAACAGACAGACAGACAAAAATTTTCTGTGTCGGTCTAGTAACACCCCCTGCTATTTATTTTTTTGATCTTCTACAGATTTATTAAAAGTATAGAAGATATAAGAGGAAGTTTGAAAGTGGCGCCAGTGACTGACAAGCTGAAGGGGAATCGTTTGTCTTGGTATGGTCATGTAAAGAGTAGGGATGAAATGCATGTTACTAAAAGAGTTATGAGTATACATGTGGATGGGTGGAGAGGAAGAGGGAGGCCAAAAAAAAGATGGATGAATTGTGTGAAGAGTGATATGAAAGAAAGGGAAGTTAGTGATAGCATGACGAGTGACAGGGTAAAATGGAAGGAAAAAACGTGTTGCGCCGACCCCAAATAAGATGGGACAAGGGCAGGAAGAAGAAGAAGCAGTGTTGATGGGTGTTGTGTTGCCCGATACCAGCTTGATGCACTTGAGATAATTGAGAGCCGAGCCAGAAGGATAATTGGCGATGATACACTCGTCGAGTCGAGGCTGCAAAGTCTTGAGCATCGACGCAGAGTTGCTAGCCTGTCGGTTTTCTACTGGTTGCATTTTGGGGAGTGTGCATCGGAATTGCGTAACGTAATTCCGCCTAGCCCGTTCCATCATCGGACTACCAGACGTACGGCTGTGCGCCACCGGTGTATGGTGGATATCCCACCTACACGCACAAAACGTTTTGGGAACACATTCATTGTGCGTGCAGCTAGGGAGTGGAATTCCTTGCCGGAGTCTGTGTTTCCTGATAGCTACAACCCGGGAATCTATAAGTCGAGAGTGAATAGGTTTCTTTTAGGTAAGCGCGTTCCATCGTCGACTGCATCGTCGCTTTCCATCAGGTGAGATAGCGGTCAAGCGTGAACCTATCAACAATAAAAAAAATAAAAATAAAACACTTTGAAACAGGAACTTCTGAAGAAGTTCATTTCAGAGGAAACTCTAAAATAAACCCTTGAGACTATCAGATTTATTTATAAAACCATAATAAGCTTAGTGAAGGTTTTGAAGAGTTTTCTTCAAATTAAGTTCAGTGACCGTTTTATTTATTCACAAATTGATTTCTAGTGCATATTGTGATGTAAAATTAGTGTAGTTTTTTAAATCAAATGTTTACACAACTGGACAATACCCATGCTTGATCATAAAGTGGCCGAACTCAAAAAGAGGGTATTTGAATCTGAAAACATACGTTTCAAACATAAAGTTCAGTTTTCAAATACCCTCTTTTTGAGTTTCGTCTCTTTTTGATTAAGTGTGCGAATATATGTATGGAACCATTGAGACAGGTGCGATCTTTTCAAAATGAACCTCTATTTTAGTTTTGATTGCCTCAGTGAAACTGGCTGAGAATTCCGACTGGATTAATTTAAAATCTTGCAAACATTAGAACATGTTACATCACTACATGCGTATTATAATAGCACCCAAAGTAACCATTCTATACAAAGACAGGTAGCTTACAAGACTTATCCATGCCAAAAACAATATTTGCGGATTCTAAATTCAAACTCTCCGAAGAATCTTATCAGTGTATACCTAAACTAAACACATCTTCTTTTTTTCTAATAAAGTTCTAAATGTTTAACGCATAAGTTCGTTATAAAACCTACATAAAGTACTCATTAGTCATGGGCACTCTATAGGCACAAACCTACCATTGGCCTTGCAAGATACACATACGTGAGAATAAATTTAATGCAATGCTTCGTTTATAGGAAATCTAAGAACTACCAAATGCAAAATCTATTCAAAAACGAAACAATCATAGGAACAGCCTGGACTGTTTGCATATTTGTATGTCGCATCCGCTCATATATTGAGTAGCTCTATTATAAAGTAGACGGAACTCAACAGTTGCGTCAATATGGCTGTTTAAAAATTATATTATCATTATCTAATCAAGAGTATATCTACATTTATCTCGCAAGCCAGTTCATGGTTGATATTCCCACCCATACATACAAAAGGTTTTGGAAACATATTCATTGTACGTAGTACAGCTAAGGAGTGGAATTCCCTACCGGAATCTGTGTGTCCTGCTACAATCTCGAAGTTTCTAAGCCAAGAATGAATAGGTTACTTCTTTCTAGGTCAGCACGCTCCATCGTCAACAACATCATCGCTTACCATAAGATGAAATAGTGGTCAAGCGTGAAAAACCCGTAAAAAAGTAGCCGTAGCTACTTAAGTACTTATTTTATAAATGCGCAATTAACTCTGTTAATTGGTTTCAAATAAGCCTTAGCTGTTAAACCGAACTAAATTAAATTTATCGTAAACATAGCCTTGGATCTGGAGAAAGACTTAAAATACTCTTTACCAACATTCCAAGTGGGTGAAACTGCGAACAGAATAGAATAGAATTTAAACTTTATTGTACACCAAAATGGTAAAAATTTCACAGAAACTTACATCTAAAAAATTTTTAGTGTACTTAATCTTAATCTATTTTAAGTATGTATGTCGAGACGGAAATCATTACAAAATTCCTGTTTTTTTTCTAAAATTACTTTGATTAAGTAACCACTTTTGGGTTTCCAAGGGCACAAACATAAACAAGATCAAAAATAAACTAGTTATGGAATGACAGTAATCGCAAAACTAGTATGACTAATTTAGTACCCACAAACGTGTGCTGCTGTGTTGGGTTTATTAAATTTTACATTTAATTTGTGACGCATCGAAATATTTTTTATCAAAAATAAGGGGTTAAGTGATAAATTGACACTGTTTGTGAATAATATCTTTGGAAGAACATTATAAGTTCTCAAAAATCGAAATAGTCGAAGCAAACGGTTTGCAAAATAAATAAATGAAACGGTTGACAGCACGATAATGATACCTACAGGTAAATGAAGCAACAGGGAAGTCACATGGGCGGAAGTCACTACCAAACAAGCTTGTCTTCAACATAGTCTCTAATATTAAAATATGCTTTATTAGAGATTAAAAATCAAAATATTAAAGATAGATAAAACATGAAAAATAAAAACACTTATCTGAATAAAACTATATATACGCAATACCTAACTCTAACCTAAAATATGGCGTCAAAAAATTCCTCCGCACTGGAAATGTGCCCAAAAGACTATCGGCATTGCCACGTTGTATGGCAATGCTTAATCTCTGACCGACCGTAAAAGCCAGCCCTTGGGTCACGCGAAGTGTCAACAGGGCGTTTAGATACCTAATTCTTTAAAAAGCGCATGAGTACCTACTCGGGAACCCTACGGCCCCAGAGTTCAGTTCTTTTTATCAGCTTTTCAATTGTCCCTCGTTAAGTTCTGTAACTATATACAAATAAATATATTGATTATACTTACAATGTCTATCGTGTAGGTACATCGTACGACATTAACTGGAGATCCAATGAAGAGAGCCCAGAGCAATTCTCATAATCTCAAAGTAAAGTTTTCGATACAAAAACAATTTCAACGCTACAAAATCCATCGGACATCGGTTAAACATCCGAGACCAATCCGAAGATCGACGGCCGATCCAAAAACTCAGTATAGAATGCGACGAATTTGACAAGTCACCGATTTTTTTATCTCAAGCACAGATTATCTGGTCTCCTTACCCCACTCGATCAATCTTATCGAGGCAACTATGACATGCTGGCATCAGAAACGGCACAACCACTATAGAACTACAATACTTATTTGAAACCTTACGCTGCCAAGTTAGGGTTTATATTTAAAGTGATGAGATTGAATGGAGATGCAACCGCTAAGGTCTGAGTCGACGGATCATCGCTGGATTCCGGGAAATTCGGGCCGCGTGAATACCTACCTGCCTGTACAGGTAAGACAGGCTTCTATAGTTATAGACATGGCAAAATATAATCCAATAAGTTTTATCTATTGCAATCTATTTTAAATTCAATAAATTTATTATTAATTACGTTTCGTTTGCGTTTTTGCGTTTGCGCTTCAGCGTTGAATAAACTTTTATTAATTAGTTTCGTATCTAAATCTAAAGACTATTTCACATTTATTATAGCACTAGCTTTTACCTGCAGCTTCGCCTGCGTACATAAAATATATCCTATGTCATTCAGGAATAAAGTAGCTTTCGATCGGTGAAAAAATTTTAGCAATCGGACCAGTACTTTCAAAGATTACCTCCTACAAACAAAAAAAATAAAAATAAAACTTTACCTCTTTATTATATTAGTGTAGATAGTGTAGATGAACTTCTAAGTACTTCTACAAACTATTAACGATAAACAATTAACGATTGCATCATCATGCTTACCATCAGGGGGGATCGCAGTCAAGTACTAGTTTATATCATTTTAAAAAAAGGCTCGTCCGGGATTTAAAGTCTAGACTACTAACGCGAACGCGAGAATCATAGAATTATAACTAGACTGTCAAGCCTCTTGTGTTTTGTTTTAAACCTATGCAAAAATTAAATGCATCGTAAATAGATAATGATGCAAACTTAACTATTTCGTGACTCGGCCATTAATATCAAAAGCAAGAACGATAAAATAAGCTGGTACTACAAGCGGCTCGTTGGTCTAGTGGTATGATTCTCGCTTTGGGTGTGAGAGGTCCCGGGTTCAAATCCCGGACGAGCCCTCTTTTACCCCAGTATATGCAAAAAATTCTGCGAAGAAGAGCCTTCGATATGTTGCTTTTAATTTCAAGAAGTTAATTCAACGCTAAATTAGTTTCGTAATTTATTATTGCCCTTCATCATTTAAATCGTTTAACCTAACTAGTATAAATGACAGTAACTTCATTGTTACGCTTCGCTCAAGTTAAATCCACTTATCACTGATGCCAATGAAGATATGGGACAGTATATGACTATGAAGCATATTAGAGGTACTTGATTGTACCAAAAAAACTGTAGATAACAAAAAATAACTAAGTTGTATTTGGATTTGTAATTTTCGATAAAAAAAAATATGAAATAATCTTTTTATCTAAACACAGAATTTACCTATAAATATGCAAAAATTGCAATACTGTGAAAATAAAACCAAAATTGATAGAAAAGCAAATGAGATATAGCACTCACAAAAATGCCATTTTCTACGGCGGCCGTAACAGGAGTGATGGACTTTGACGTCAGAATCCATGTAGGACTTTTTTTTCTTATAAACGACTTTGAAGGTTTATAACTTCGTCGTTGACGATTAGGTATAGAATTAACATACATAAACTGGATTATACACCAAAATACTAACACATCTCTTATACACCAAGACACAAGAGAGGAGAAGAAAACAATTTAAAAATTCTTACATTTTTTTCTATTTATTTAGCAAATAAAAAAAAGATATGCATACGTATTCATACCAGTATGATACTGCTGTCTCTTAGGTTGCAATACAATTCTGAAATTTTAATATAAGACTGTCACAAAATATTAGGAAAAATCTAGTAACACAGCAAAACAAAACTCATCCTTCAACAAAAACTTTATCAACTCACTCACTCAACCATTTCGAACGCCTGCCGCGTCTAACCGTTCGTAAGTCTTCAACAATATGACTTGCTATTTGTCCCCGGGCCTGTTATTGTTGACCCTACTTCTTGCCTTTAAACAAATAATCTAGCAACGTGCGAATATATCAGAATTAATACCTACCTGCTTCATTTTATTGGTCAAGTGTTCCTGGAAGATGAGTCGTTTTTATACAACCATCGATTAAGTTATGACGATTATGCGATAGATTTATCGATGAGATAAGTCGGGTTGAAAGAAGCCGAAGTTTTAATTTTGTTTCTTTAATTAATGAAGAGGAGTTAATCCGTGGGAATCTTGTGAAATTAAGGTAATTTAACTCAGGTTATTTTACCATTTTTAGCACTTTTGAACGAAGGATCTTTCCTTTTGAGAACTTAAGCCTTCTAGATGGATTTTAAAAAAGAAATTTCAGTAGAACCGGAAAGGCGAAAACTATAAGCTGGTTCGGTTAACGAATAAGTTAATGGATGTAGCCAATAACTTGAATGTGGCTACATTCATTAAGGTAATCAAATAAATTAATGAGAATTCTGGATTACAATTTAGACAATATTTTTATCATAATAAAGCTCGCCCGGGGAATAGGCTTGGGGGAGGCCTATGTCCAACAGTGGACGTGTATCGGCTGAAATGATGAAAGCTCGCCCGGGATTTAAAGTCGCGGGATCGGAGAATTATAATCGACTAGACCATCCGCTCGTGTTTTGTTTTAAACCTGTGCAAACATTAAATGCATCGTTAATAAATAATGGTGCAAACTTAACTATTTCGTGACGTCAATCTGTGATTAATATCAAAAACCTGAACGGTAAAATAACCTAGTACTACAAGCGGCTCGTTGGTCTAGTGGTATGATTCTCGCTTTGGGTGTGAGAGGTCCCGGGTTCAAATCCCGGACGAGCCCTCTTTTACCCTTGTATATGCAAAAAAATTCTGCGAAAAAGAGCCTTCAGTATGTTGCTTGAAATATTCAAGTCAAAAGAAAAATAAATACCCAAACATGTCTCACCGAATCCTTACCAAAATCACATCTGTTTACTGTTGAAAAAGAGACCCGTACATCTAATTTTTTCCTATTTGCAATTCATTTCTCCTAATTCATTTTATTACGCCTCATTCGTCGTATCTCACATACAAATTGTGTTTAAACGTAACTTTATTATTTTCCAAAGCGGAACGGGCCACAGATGTTGGGACTCAAATAATTTCCAGATAGCATGTTATGAGTATGAACCGATACGCTCGCAATAAGAATGTATGTACTGTGTTTTACTTACTCGGAGAGAGATGGGGAATACGCGACACGTTTTTGAGGGCTTTTGCACTTTACGATTTCTGTGACGTCTTTTTTTTATTATCTTGAAGGATATCGTCGCCTCTGAGTGAAAATTACTATCTGATATCGATGCTTCCGACAACAAAGGTCGTAAACACCAAAATAGCACTTTTGGTAATCAACGAAAAACAAAAAATAATTTCGTTTTTGGCTTATATCTTTTTAACTTTAAAAGTTGTAAAATTGTGTTCTATACAAGAAATACGTAAAATACGATGGTGTTTCATAATATATTATTGCTATTTATGTCAAAGCCTTATTTTAAAAGTTAGCTTGGACATACACCCCAGAAAATTCAAGAAGTTGGTATTTACGACCACTAACAAATCTATGGAGAACGATTTGTCTAACGGAAGTTAGACGTATGCACCAGTTTTTAAATACAATAGTTCTGGGTTTGGTTTTAAAAACCATATACTGAAATAAAAATGAGTGTAAACACCACGATCTGATGCGATGGTATGTAACAAACATGGAAATATCTGAAGCAAATCAATGAATTTAAGACTGTAAGTTGAGTTTTCATTACTTGTAATAAAACAATAAAATAAAACACAAATTGACATAATTAAAAAAGGTTTTTTATTCATTGACTGTCATCGTTTAACCAAAATAATGGTTAAGCAAGGCACTAATACAAATTCAAAGTAAAAAAATGTCTAAACCAATCACTTAAATTTCCATTAGAGGATCTTGTACATCAATCATCATTCATCATCATTGTTTGTGTCGCGGCTCGAAATTTTTATACCTTTAGGACCTGGCAGGTCCTAAAGGTATAAAAATACACTTAAGTAAGTATATTATAGGCATCGTCCCGTATAATTTAATCAAGCGTTTGTTACAAGATGCCTATAGTGTTCTACCTCCAACGGCGTACCTAACCAGCCAGACATAATTCAAAATGTTAAGTAATCATTTTGTTTCATTGATTTCAAGAAGATTTTATAATCACATTTTTTTAAAACGTATTGATAATGAATTACAAAAAAATGTAAGTAAACATTCTACCAAGCTTACTGCTCTAATTATTTTAATAAACAATGCCCATTTTCACCAACGCCCTTAAAAATTTAGGTAGTTCATCTTTCTAGATCTTGTTTGTTCGGAAAGCTTCTGTACTATTGTCTACCTAACTTTTAGTGTCGTTGGTGAAAATGGGAAAGTGTTATCGACAAGATAATAAAAAAGTAGATGCAAAACATAATACGACGACGAGTTATAGAAAATCAGGTCTCTAAATTTCTGATTAATAATCTTCTGTCATTGGATAGAAGATTATTAACCAGAAATTTGAAGACCTGATTTTCTGATAGAAGATAATTAATCAGAAATTTCATCATCCTCGTCAGTCTCAGGAAGAGTATCAATGACATTATGAGACTGACAAGGAAGCTGTTTGTATTCGGCATGAAACCGTTTGTGTATTGTCCCCTGATCACACAATCGTTGCAGATCTTTGTATTTAGCTGCGGTAATTGGTAGTTTATCCGTATATAGCTGTTTTGGAGTCAACTGCTTTACTCGATTATATTGTATTTCTCAGCAGAGCTTACGTTTTAAAAATGATTGTGGGGTGTAATTACAATTAATTATGTATTCATGTTTTTACGACCGACAGCTGTTTGTACGTTGTATTATACGACCTGCACGGTTATTCGGTTCTAAGCAATATGAGTTATACATACCCTCTTTTCTAAAAAATCTTGATTAATACTAGTAAAAATTTTGGGTGTAAAAGTATTTTTTTTAGGCGAATATTTTTTTCACATTTTTAGATCGACGCAGCGCCAAAAATTAAGTAGGGCTGCATTCTTAACTCATTTTCGCCAAAATGGCGTTTACGACATTTGTTGCCGGAAGCATCGATATGCAAGAATAGTGCAACTTTGCAAAAAGAAGAAAAATCTGTGTCATTACAGCAGCAGTTTACTTATCTAATATAAAAATCAATGCCACTTTTTGATGTAATTTTATAACTCAAGAACGGGCTCGCCTATCCAAACCAAATGTTTAGTGATAAATCGTCCAGCGTCCTGCTAGCAGGACTTTCAGTCCTTCCGGTAGGACGCACCTTTTTTAATGAATATTACGTGATCAGTCCTGCTGGTAGAATTTGTAAAAATACAAGTTGATAGTCGGTTTCTTTCTGATTGTAGGAGTGTTTGTTGCATCATTCTAGCATCATTGTGAGCGAGATGGCCACGATATTTAGCCGTGGAGATCGCGTGCGCTCGCTAGAATCTCATTGCGATGCGTCGGGAACGAATAACGCGTGGGGTCGTCAACAATTTGGTGATGCATTTGCAACATCTTATTGTTGTGGCTGACATTTTATTATCAAATTCGTTTTGTTGAAGATCACATGTAAGAAGCACTTTCAAAATTCGCAACCACAAAAGACAACAGAAAGCCAGCTACTACTGTAAAAATTATTATGCGGAAAGCGATGCGTCTTCTGTGCTCCTCAAACAGAGCGCAATTGTTTCGCATACCATGTAACAAACGGAATTGCAGCTTAATGTTTTTTATTCTTTATTATTTTTCTGTTGATTAAAAACTGTAAAATGATCAATCACGAGTTTAATTTTTATTAGCCAACTTATCTAACGCAAAAGCAATTAGAACCCGATTGCAGCTATCAATATTAATAACAATTTCGTCCAAAACGATCAAATTGTTTAGGAGGAGACAAACACAATTACAGAAGAATTATAATAATAGAGAAAGAAACACAATAACTTTTTTCCGCGTCCACGTAGACGAAACCGCGTGAAAAGTATTGAATGGTATAATACTTTATAAAATAAAAAATGAATTCTACAATTGTAATTACAACATTGAGTACCTACCAAAAGAATATAAACATATCAATGTATTAGAACAATAAATTTATGTTACCTACCTTATCGTTTATTTCAAATAAATAAATAATTAAAAGTGGGTAGTTCAAAATGTTTGTTTCCCCTGATTTAGTCATTTGTCTGAGTCGTCCTGCCAGCAGTCGGCGTGCTGCCAGAAGGACGTGCGTCAAATTTCATACAAATTAAAGTCCTGCTAGCAGGACTTTAAAAGTCCTTCCAGAAGAGCTTCTAGAAGGACATTTTTTTGGACGATTTATCATTAGGCTTTGTTCGGACTATTTAGTAGATGGTGAATGTGAAGTTTGGTAGGGTAGAGTAAGGTAGAGTAGGGTAGTGTAGGGTAGAGTAGGGTAGTGTAGGGTAGGGTAGAGTAGGGTAGAGTAGGGTAGTGTAGGGTAGGGTAGAGTAGGGTAGAGTAGGGTAGAGTAGGGTAGAGAAGGGTAGATTAGGGTAGAGTAGGGTAGATTAGGGTAGAGTAGGGTAGAGTAGGGTAGAGTAGGGTAGAGTAGGGTAGAGTTGGGTAGAGTAGGGTATAGTAGGGTGGAGTAGGGAAGAGCGGAAGCGAAGCCGCGCGGGCAAAAGCTAGTTCAACATATAACATAATTGGCGTGAAGATATATTTCTCCATACAAACGTTGAACAACAACCGTTTCTCCCACTAAGGGTCAACGCAGACAGAGAGGAATAATTCTCGTGCGGTCTCGGGCATTTTGTAACGGATCGCGTATGTCGAAGATACGTTTTCCGCCGTATCTTCGAGAATGCGCGAGTATAGTAGTTTTTGTCATGTTCAAGCTTATATGCACTTTGTTTCAATAAGTTTAAAGTGGATTTTTGAGTGCCTTAATAAAATCTAGGTTCGCGCTGACCCTTAGTGACCCCACTTTTGAAAAATCCTTTCTTAGTGTTCTCCATAGATATAATATTTCTATGGTGTTCTCCTAGTGAAAACCTTGTGCAAAGTTTCACGCTCCTAAGTTCTGTAGTTTCGGATGTGCATTGTTATGACAAATAGTCAGTTTCTCCTTTTATAAAGCTTCTGCCAGTACACTCGCGTGAAAATAGGACTTTCATACAAACTTCGAATCCCCGTTTGACTCCCTTTGGGAAAGGGTTTCGTAAAATCCGTTCTTAGCAGATGTCTACACCCTGTAAGGAACTAACCTGCTAAATTTTAAGTTTTGTAGGTGATAAAGTTTCTGAGATCTGATTAATCAGTGAGTGGTATTACGCTTTTATATACACCGCTAAATTTTAATCGTTTTAATCCCATGGAAAACATGTGACATTCACCAACCCGCACTGGGCCCGCGTGGTGGATTACGGCCCATTCCCTCTCCTAGAGAGGAGGCCTGAGTCCCAGCAGTGGGAACATTAAAAAGGCTGATGATGATGATGATGAATCCCATGGAGGGTCGATCCGGTACATGAAACACTATCGATTTGTAAAGATAAAATTAAAAAATAAAGTACTTACCTTGTTTTCAAAACTCGTATTAATTTAAGCATGTACGAAATTAATTTCTTTAAGAAAACGTCAGCTGAGCGAGTCCAATGACCTGTATGTAGTTTGTACGCAACGCCGACTACTACCTACGGGTCATTTATTTTATAATTTTATCTTTACAAATCGATAGTGTTTTATGTACCGGATCGACCCTCCACGGGATTAAAACGATTAAAATTTAACGGTGTATTTAGATATAGATACTACTTTTCGGATGTGCATAAATCTGAAAGTAGTAGATAGGTTAAGAATCGGCTACTAAATCAAATTTGGATTTAAAAAAAAATATCCCAAAAACAATCAAGAATTATTTCGGTATGAAAGCTAGAAGGAACGGTGTGGGTCTTTTAGTCAGTAAGAGTCTACACTATCTCCCGCTCCGCCCAAGAGCGGGGGTTCTCATGGGATGATTTTTTTCCACCATAAAAAAGGGCAAAAAAATAAATAATTTTTTTGATAAGTATTGAATGCGTCATAAAGATTTTCGTGTCTGTGTGCACAGTGTTTTCTTGCGTGATCAAAGCAGAATAAAGAGATCCAAAGGCCTAAATCTAGAAGTGGACGTAGAGATGACTACTTCTGCTGTATAATTCTTTTTATAGGACTAACTATTATCTACTAAGTAGATATCAGTGCTATAAAAACAGTAGTATGACAGAGTGGACGAACAAAACGCACAGAATCAAGTAAGTTTATCATCAACAAGTTAGCCAGATTTTCAAAGTATTAAAATGTGAGGGGGGTACTCAATTCGTGAGGGCGATCAGCGGCGGCGATCTCTCGCGCTGGGCCTACAGTACAGTACAGGCCATGGTCCGCAGCAAGGAGGAGTGGCAGGCGGTCGCCTCATTCTGCGAAGCCGTAATGCTAGGAAAGGAGGAGGCCGACCGTATCAGGCAACGGCGGCGCTCACAGTGCCGCAGCCGCCGCCGGCGTCACCGTAGGCGCAGGCAAGCAATGGGTAGCTCGCTGTCCGACCGTCCGGTAACTGTCTGGATAGAACCCAAGAGGTCGAAGAAAAAAAAAAAAGAGAGGTACCCAATTGATGCAGTAGCCTGTATCGTAAATGATACAAACAGTCGTATATATTTTTCCTTAATACCTATATTGTCTTAATTTAAAACACATAAAGTTGGCAAAATAACAGGAAGACTATACGATACATTTAAGAGCTGAAAATCCATAATTTACACCATAATTTTGACGTCGGATCGTCGGTTCTAAATGTCTTCCGTAACCATTCCTTTTATACACAAATGAATTGAATAGATACTTTTCCAACGTTTATGCTGATATTTTTCTGCAATATTTATACTCAGTAGGATAATACTTAAATGAAACAACTCGTACCTTGTACGTAGGTTGTACCTGTGTGTGCAGCTTCGTATAATTTAAGTACTACGTACAATAAATAGTACATTTTTATTCAAGTAGGCGAACTTTGTCATTGCAGCTGAGGCGGGATTGTTATGTTGCCTCGAGTGCAATGACAAATTCTCACATGTATCAAACGACGTTTTTCAACATCTGCGAAGAAACTATGGACAATCAACACAACACTAACATTATAAAGGTGTTTGTGAGTGTGTATATATTTGTTACTTCTTCACACACGAATGGCTGATCGGATTTGGAAAACTTTTTATCCTGGGTATATAGGGTGACTGGCAATTAGTGTACGATACTTAAACACGTGATTGTGCTCATGATAACAAATAATTTTTATCATGGGAGCAAAGCCGAAATCGCGAAAAAAATATCAGCTGTTCAGTACATTAGGCAAACATAAATGTACTGAACAGCTGTTTTTTTTTCGCGACTTCAGGTTTGTTCCCATAGTAAAAGTTGTTGGTTATCATGAGCATAATCACGTGTTTAAGTATCGTACACTAATTACCAGTCAACCTATATAAACATATACCCAGGATAAAAAGTTGAAGGAATAAGGAAACCCGGTCAATTTTCTACTTTGACGCAGGAAAAGCCGCTGACAGCAGCTACTATTATAAAGTTGAAAGTTTGTGTGTTTGTGTGTTACTCCTCCTCGCTCAAATAGCTGGAATAGCACTGTATGCAAATTTTATTCAGGGAGTATGGTCTCATGGGATTATTTTTTAATTTTTAACCGCTGGCAGAAGCTAGTAGGTACTGTAACGCAGCTCAGCTCGTCGGAAGGCTAGTATAGGGATTCTTCTATGAGATCAAACACTTCGGGCGGCGCACTCTTATATTTTTACTTATTTGAACGAACAATGTATTCCTTACAAAGATTACTTCAACACTGAAAAAACAACACACATTCTTTTTTCTACCAACTTTCAAACCTATTCTAGAACAGCATAATCTTTCGAAGTATATTTTACAAGCCAGTACGTTGGTTACATAAAAAAAGCAACTCATGCGATCTCCTTTCGATATCACAGTACCTTATAAACGTAATATGTTCTTTGTGGCAAGTTTTCTAGTAAATGTGTTAAAAGAAAAATTACATTGTAT
This sequence comes from Mythimna ferrago, assembly GCA_910589285.2. Taxonomy (NCBI): domain Eukaryota; kingdom Metazoa; phylum Arthropoda; class Insecta; order Lepidoptera; family Noctuidae; genus Mythimna; species Mythimna ferrago. Next base: position 31,415,673 of record OU342674.1, read on the forward strand.
TAATTTATCAATATTATGTAGGTATGTCATGTTCATATTGCAATAATTAGCCATGTTGCGTGCAGTCGTTAAAACTCCACAATAATTTTTTACACGACATTAGTTAACTACAGCACAGACCGTTCATTTGTTTTATTTGTCTTTACAAGCGGCTCGTTGGTCTAGTGGTATGATTCTCGCTTTGGGTGCGAGAGGCCCCGGGTTCGAATCCCGGACGAGCCCTCTTTTGGGTGGTAGTAGAAATATACTAATTTTACCTTGCAATGTGACCGAAGACAGGCTCTAAATTGGAGAAAAAATAACAGTTTTCTTTTTCCTTAAAAGCCTCAAAACATTCGAAGCAAGGATCACACAGGGCTCAATTAACATCGGCAGATCTTCCGTCGATTGATCAGCAAACGTCCTCAAAGGAAATAATCTGCGTTAAGGGTGCATTAAAATATAAATATCATCGTTAGCAAATCATTAGCCGCTACGTTTTTCCTCTGAAGGATCGCTCCGTTTCCTATCAATCGGAACAAACAGAGAGCGCTAAGATGCCGCTTGAGAAGTGTATAGGTATGTATGTGAGATGGCTTTTTTTAAATCTTCATCTACACCTCTCTGATATAATAAAGAGGTAAAGTTTTTTTTTTTTTGTTTGTAGGAGGTAAACTCTCTGTAGGAGATACTGATCCGATTGCTAAAATTTCTTCACAAATAGTAAGCTGCTTTATTCCTAAGTGACATAGGCTATATATGTATATTATGTACGCGAGTGAAGCCGCGGGCAATAGCTAGTAAAATTTAAACTAGTGAAGAAATCGTTCATGGTGAGGAACACTATTTTATTAGGAGTCTATTCACTCTAGTCTTGAAGAATTGAGGTGGGTTTCTGAATTAATTATTTTGAGTTAAGAACATCTTAAACCCTAATAAAATGTTAAATTTTGACAGATTTGAAGTCTTAAAATACTCAACTTCAAAGGATCAGAAATCGGGGGTTAGTATTTACAATCTTTCTTAGAACACGTTTTCGTCATCTCTTCCTTTCGTATCGATACTCCAACTTACAAATATCCTTCCCGTACGTGGCTAAATAGATTTCAGTAAATTGGCTAAAAATAAAAATAATTTTAGACGTCAACCTTTATTTAATAAGTTTTCGTCTTTGTTTTCTATCGACCTCCTTTAAAAAGAGATATTGAAATAAACTCAGTGACCAAAGCCTGGTTTTCACTTTTTTTTTCAACGTCATCTCGATCATATTATAAAAGTAATAAGAATAAAAAAATCTATGAAAAAGAATATGAAAATCTTTTAACTTTAGTTATGCGTATAATCGAAAACATTTTAGCGCTCGCCCTTTAACGATCAAATCTTAGGGGTGATACATCCGCGCCCTAATACAAAAAGTATACAAAACTCATAATACACAGAGATAAAACATACATCATGAACATTTGAATTGAAAGATATGACGGAGGGAAATTCGCCTCTTACTTACTTAACGTACTTTGTAAAATTATTGAATTTCCCATGCTGATATGGGCTAAACTTGTACAATTTTCCATTGTATCTAGGAAGCAACCAAAGTCTGCTATTATTCAATTACACTAGTTTACACGATTTTTATACTTGAGCTGAAAACAGTTAATTATTATTTATTTTAGAATATTAATCAGAAAAAAAATTAACTGCCACGTCTGGTCTGGATATATATTTTATTGAAAACTCAGATTATGTAATACGTAAAATCGCTGATGGTCGTCTTCTTATTATAGGGATCGATTTATGAATCTCGCAACATGCTTTTTATCCTAAAATGCTCGATTTCTATAGTCAAGTCCCTAATAGTAGAAAAGACGATCAAAACTTTATTTAAATAGCTTAACTTGGTTTTATTCGACATTTTGACTAAATTAAATAAATACAAGATAATTAATATTTTAATCGTAAAAATTGACATCAAACTAGTTACTACGTTGAATCCTTAGAAACTTATTATTACATATTCATTTCAAGGAAGGTATATAAAGAAAGGAAAAAAATGTTTTAAAACGGTAGCCTCGTTTTAAAACATATTCTTCCTTTATTTTGACTTTTCCACCAGAGTTACACTGAGACAAATGCACAGAAATCAATCTCTGTGCCATCAAAGTACTAAAATAATGTATTTAGTCCTAGAAAAAAAACATAAAATGATGTGTTGTTTTTTCTTCTAAGTATCAAGATAACTAAAAATATCCTTGGTTTATAAAACGGAAAGAGCACCTAAGATAAATGAAGCCCTTTAAATTAAATTAATTTAGAAAAAAAAAACATGCTCGACTTACGTACCAGCCCTGTCCAGTGTTACTCATTTAGTCATCTAGCAGTCCCTTTGCAGTTACATTAGCGATTAATATACCGATACACACCGAGACAAGAGAATTTAATAACCAACGGACTTCTATCAATGGAAATTAAACGCGATTCGCGATTCCTGAGCGTAATTGTTCATTATTCTTTTCCGCATACCTTTTTCGTACAGCGATTAAAATTGATGGAATTGAAAACTGGGTATCAAGAAAACGGTTTAAAAGTTCACGACAATAGGTATTTGCGTTCATGTTTTTTCATAAAATGTCAAAGAGTTGCCAAATGACCATTTTCCATTATTTTATAATATTAGTAGATTCCTTGAAAGATATTATGGGAATTAAAAGTATCGGGAATTGACTTTCTGGAATTACACTTTCTGGGTTTACACTTTCTGTGAATATTACACTTTCTGGGAAAACACGCTTTCCGTCAGGTGAGATAGCGGTCAATCGCAAACCTATCAACAAAAAAAAAACAGTTTTTGGAATTACAATTTCTTGGGTTAAATTTTCTGATATAAAAAAATCATGAAATCTGCTCATTCATTTTGTCAGAGTTATAGAAGCAACAAACAGAAACCCTTTTAAAATATACCAAAAATGGGCTCGTCCGGGATTTGAACCCGGGGCCTCTCGCACCCAAAGCGAGAATCATACCACTAGACCAACGAGCCGGTTGGAGAATTCTGTTATTTTATAGTTCATGCCTTTGATATTAATGACCATGGTATGACACGATATAGCAAGTACACGCGTCACATACACGTGCACTGATTTGATACGGCGCTCAAGCGGCTCGTTGGTCTAGAGGTATGATTCTCGCTTTGGGTGCGAGAGGCCCCGGGTTCAAATCCCGGACGAGCCCTTGTTTTGTAGGGCGCAATCCATTAACTTTCCACAATTGTAATCTCCGTCAGTCCGAGAATTTATAACCACAAGTTTAAAGCGTTCTGTTCGTTCGCAAAGTCGGTGGACATTTGAATGTTTTACCATTACTTAGGGGGTACTTCGGGGGTACTTCGTTTTGTTTGAGGAAACTGGAATCATCTTAATGCTGGTAATTATACGGATTCAACGAATTACTCGGTCATAAGTAAACAAACGGAATTCCCTATTTACAATCGTGAATTTTAGAGTCGACTCCGCGCAGAAACGAGTCGGAGGTGTAGACTCGGCTTCGAATTAAATGTTACACTTTCTGTTGCAAATAATTCTTTATTAATGAGTTTTGTCATAATACTGATCATGTCAGTCCATCATAACCAAATTTTGAAACTACCAGTTTTCCTGCCTTTTCCCCACACAAGGAATAAATTCAGTATCGTGGCAGTGTTCATATACATGTACTTATACTCACATATGTACAGGACACCCAGACATGGAACCCATCTGTAGGCCATACAAACATTTTGTTCCGTGCGGGAATCGGACCCGCGACACGCTGCAGCCATTTGCCCAATCACTGCGCCAACCGTACCACATCTGATGACGTGTGATGGTGCGAGTAGTATTTTTTTTTTCTTGCGTTTTAAACGCACACATGACATCCGCCTGAGGAATGTTGTCATTTTAAAAAAACATTCATCATCATTTCAGCGCAAAGACGTCCACTGTTGGACATAAGCCTCCCCCAAACGTCACCAAAACGACCGGTCTGGTGCGTCTCCCGTCCATCGGATTCCCGCCACCTTCACCAAGATCATCGGGCTAGCTTGTGCGACGTCTTCCAACGCTGCGTCTTCCGGTACGAGGTTGCCACTACAGAACCTTTCGGCCCCATCGACCATCTCTTCTGCGAGCAATATGCCCTACTCACTACCAAGTAAGTTTGAAGATTTTTTTCGCTTACCTACAGGTATACCGTAACCTAAGTTTTTGGAGAATATTTATATTATTCAGTGTAAACTAACCATTTCCTCACATCGATCATATTTATCGTTTTTGGCGATGATGTGGCCGACGATGGAACATACTTGTCTAGAAATAACCTATTCACTCTTGACTTAAAAACCCTAGGTAGGTCTTCCAAAAACCCTTACAATACTCTGGTACTTATCTATACTCATTAGTTACGATCTTACAGAGTAAAAAGTTTTTCAACGAATCAATAAAGAAATCAAAAACCTCTCTTCATTTCAATATAATTCAATAAAAAATAAGTAACAAAGAGAGAATCTCGTTATGAATATTTCATTACGTTTCTAAGCACTAAGATTTATAGATTGTTGACGTAAAAAATTGTAATTAAAAATAACATCAATCAGGGGCTGACGGGTGGCCACATTCACAATGGTTTCATAAGCCCTGTCATTTTCTGTGGACTTTAGAAGAAAAGCTTCGGAAAAAGTGCTGACGAAATAATGAGAGCATTGTCAAGTTATACGAATAATATGCGGCTTTATCTGATGAATGATTGGTAGGTTTTGTCCTTTAGATTTCGTTCAATATTACGTATGCACGCTCGCTAACACAGATCGTCAATATTTCCCACGTCCCCTCGCGAGCACAGACCGCTTGAAGTGAAATCCGGAAATCGCAGCATATGATTTCGCTCGCTCTGGCAGGAGCGAGAGGATCTCGCCAGAATATAGGCTCAATTGATATAGGTAGATGTATTGTCGTAAAAAGAAAAGAAAAATAAATTTTTAGTTTTTGAGATAAAAAATATTTTTTTAATTTTGGTAAAAATTTCATTTCAATGTCGCGAAAAGTGAATTTTCGCTATATTAATAATAATAAATAATAATAATATTCCACAACTATCACACAACTCCGTCTAGTCCCAAGCTAAGTAGAGCTTGTGTTATGAGTACTAGACAACTGATAAACATGCTTATATATTTCTAAATACATACATATTATAGGTAAATTACACCCAGACACAGAACAAATAATCACATAAACATTTGTCCTGGGTGGGAATCGAACCCACGACCTGCGGCATAGCAGTCAGGGCCACTAACCACTAGACCAATAGGCCAGTCAAATAATAATTGATAACCGATTTAACGTCGAACATGCAGAAAATCTCTAAAATAACTCTCTAGGAGGCAAAGTTGACTGACTCTAAACCATCTATATGCCTTCAATTACCTCTTGCTTCAGGTCGCGGTATCTCGAACAAACCCGCAATTAATTTATGACTTAAAAAACCGACTTTAAGACCACCCATCCTCATTCTGACCATAGGGACCCTGCAGGGTCAAAGCCAAGGACCCAAGGGTCTGCTTCTGATAGAAAGATTATCGGCCCCAGTACGAAAGGCAACGAAAGAACAGGAGTGGGTTTATAGTCAGTATCTACCCTACCCTTGGGCGGGAGTGGGAGATAGTGTCAGGCTTTTGTCTGACACTATTTCCCACTCCGCCAAAGGGCGCGGAGATGTCATTGGATGAATTTCCCACCTACAAAAAAAAAAATTTCCATTCTGAAGAGAACAACAAAATACTTCTCCGTACGTTCACTTCAGTATGTAGAACAATGAAGGATTTGAAATTACATGTTATAATTATTAAGATCAATAAAATTCAATAAAAAATATTTTCCTCAGCTTGAGTACTTATGATCCAAATTAGAAACATTATTTTTCTAAGAAATTACTCGTATAATAGAAAATCTGTAAGCAGGTCAGAACCAACGTTACAAAAATAACATTATGCGTAGGAAGATAAGAGCGTTTTTCAGGACTACAAAAAAAGGAGGTGGTTGTCAGCTCGCTAGTTTTTAGGGTTCTGTACCTCGGTCGGTAAAAATGGAACCCTTACCTATAAGGCTATATTTCACTGAGACAACATAGTGGCGCAACCGGTCGCGCCACCATGGTGTCCCGGTGAAATATGGCCCTAAGCTACCAAACTAGACACCAGAGTCACCACACGTCCGAGCTGGTCGCGCCACCAAATTGGTTGCGCAACCAAACGGACACCAAGTGAGTAACTCTTTAAAGAGCTGTATACATTTTGTTGGTAGCGGCGACTAGTCGCACCGACTAGTGTTCCGGTGAAATATAGCCCATAGGATCATTTTGCTATCCGTCTGTCTGTCTGTTAAGATCCCTTTTCTCAGGAACACGTAAAGGAGGTTTTAAACTGAAATAAATATAAAATAAAATACTTAAATCTGATGCCTCTTGGAGTAAATCCAAGTTAATAAGTTCTAAATCAACGCAATCTGAAGATAAGACAGTATATCTTACTATGCTCCATTAACTAAAGTAGGTACAAGTACTTCCCGTTGCCCTAGAATCCTTAAAAAGAAGAAGCAATAACAAGTAAAGGAAAAAGTGTAAAAACCGTTTTGTGCTAACATCACAAAATAATTACTTTTTGCGATCCGGAAAAATCTTCGTGTCTCGTATTATCTATTCGTAAATCGCACTACTTACATAGTTACGTTTGTACGGAACCGTTAGTCCGCGAGTCTGACTCGCACTTGGCCGGTTTTTGTTTTCATCATGTAGATTATAAGTAGTGTAAAAAGCTGATATCATCATACTCATGTACGTATCCCAATTCTTCATAGCGTGTCGATGGTAAAATAATAAATTTTCTAATTTTTTTTTATTGTTGATAGGTTCACGCTTGACCGCTATCTCACCTGATGGAAAGCGACGATGCGGTCGACGATGGAACGCGCTTACCTAGAAGAAACCTATTCACTCTCGACTTAAAGATTCCCGGGTTGTAGCTGTCAGAAAACACAGACTCCGGCAAGAAATTCCACTCCCTAGATGCACGCACAATGAATGTGTTCCCAAAACGTTTTGTGCGTGTAGGTGGGATATCCTAAATTAACCCATTGAATGGCGAAGACACTACACGACTAAAGTCGGTTGCTAACATACATTTGTCTATTTACGGATATATCCGTATTAGGCATCAGAGAAAAACAAATGCACTCTGGGTGTAAGTGATAAATACGTATAATTACTTAAATTCGGCATCCTTGGTACTTCTCGCCCCGACGCTTCTTCGTCTTTTATAGCTGTCCTACGTATATATCCGTATAAAAACCGTATTTGTATCCGTATCCGTATAGAAACTAAATAGGTACGGATATATCCGTAGATGGCATCCAATGTGTTAAATCTCTCCCCTGGCCCCGTATTCAGCCATGGCAACGCCGTTTACTGACGCAGTCAGATCCCAATATGTTTGTTGTTCGTTATGTTTGTTTTGTTTGTTTGTTTTTAGTTTATATGATTGTGTGAGGCACGAATAAACGTTTTTTCTTTCTTTCTTTTTTTTTCTTTCTTTTTATTACTTCTTATACTACCATACTTCTCCATTTATCATCAATATTTCAGGCGAAAGACGTCCGCTGTTGGACATAGACCTCCCCCAAGTGTCACCATAACGACCGATCCTATGCGTCTTGCATCCATCGGATTCCCGAGACCCTCACCAGGTCATCGATCCATCTTGTAACAGGCCTTCCAACGTTCCGTCTTTCACACTCCAGATCATTTCAGCCAAAAAAGTTTACAAATATTACTCCCGCTCTCGGTGAAGAGAGACAAAGTGCCTAACCACTAATTTACAGTTTTCAGATTTTTTCCTATATTTGTGCTTTATGACCTTGCTTCATGTCAAATTTAAAGATTCTAGGTCAACGGGAAGTACCCTATGAATTAATTTGATTCCCTTGAGTGTCGAAATAGACGTTTTTTTGCGACATAAACGGCCATATCTTCTTTTCTCGTCAACTTACAAGTTTGATTTTTTGACAGCTTCAAGGGACCACAGACCTAAGTATATGGTTTTAATTTCAACTCGATACGTCCACGCGTTCTCGAGATAAATGGTCTTGACAGACAGACAGATAGACAGACAGACGGACGGACAACAAAGTGATCCTATAAGGGTTCCGTTTTTTTTCTTTTGAGGTACGGAACCCTTTTTTTTTTTATGGTGGGAATAAATCATGCATTGACATCCCCCGCCCTTGGGCGGAGCGGGAGATAGTGTCAGACTCTTACTGACTAAAAGACCCACCCCGTTCCTTCTAGCCTTCATACCGGGGCTCGAGCGCCCTTTCGGATAACCCTGGCCCCAGTAAGCTTCGACCCGGCTGGGTCCCTGCTGTTGCTGACAACTCCTTGAGGCGCGCGGGAACAGTGCGCGCCGTCGACGACTTGGGCTTGGTCCGGACAGTTACCGGACGGCCGGACAGCGAGCTACCCATTGCTCACTGTCCGCAAGCCCGCGCCTACGGTGGCCGGAAATCGGGATCAGAATCCCGGCGGCGGCGGCGGCGATAACGCCGTTGCCTAGGTACGGAACCCTAAAAAAGACCTAAGCTATACCTACTATACGTCTTTACTAGTCATTTTAGACAATGTAAATACATAGTTTCCATGAGAGAGCGTCGTGATTTTGTCGCATTTAATTAATAAGAGGAACAAGGCAACTTAAACATAAACAGATCAAGTATCTAGCGTGAGCTGTACAATTTCGTCGTATTTACAGGAGCACCAGTGAAGTAAGGCAGGCGACTGAGATTCGCGGAAAATGGAGCGCGATTTTCATAAAGCAAATAGGTTTTATTATAACACATCAATTTTTTTTTCGACAGTTTAAACTAGATGAGGTCAGTGTTTTCTAGCTGACTACCCTGAGAAGAAACACTGAAACAAACTCAGGGGTCAATCAGTCTCTTTTAAAGTCCATACAGTGACCATGTAATGGTCAAATCATGTGTGAACCGTGCAGATCTGCCGTCATCATCATTCCAGCTAAAAGAAGTCCACTAAGGCGATCAGCACAAGCGATCTCTCGTATTGTGGCCTGGGTAAGGCTACGTTGAAGCGACAGGATATTTTTTTTTTTTATGGTGGGAAAAAATCATCCAATTACATCCCCCGCTCTTGGGCGAAGCGGGAGATAGTGTCAGACTCTAACTGACTAAAAGACCCACCCCATTCCTTCTAGCCCTCATACCGGGGCTCGAGCGCCCTTTCGGATAACCCTGGCCCCAGTAGGCTTCGGGATGCGATCGCATCCTTCTGCGAAAAAGTAATGCTAGCTAAGGAGGCTGCCGTAAGAGTAAGAGAACGTACATAACAGTAGACACCCCGGGTATCGGGTAACGCAGAGCAATCTTCGACCACCGTAGGTGCGGACTTGCAGACTCGTATAGGGCCGACTCCTGCTAGGGCTATGGGATAACTTCTAAAAAGGATACATGTGGTCCGAACACAAAGGAAAACTGAAGGAACATACGTGTGGTTTTAGTCAGTAAAGTCAAACGCGCCCTCTCGCCCCACCTAAGAGCGGGAGAAGACATTACATGATTCCCCACCTCAAAAAAAAAAAATCCAGGAAACATGATTTATTCCAAAAGCTGGACAGTACAAAATGCTTTGTAAGCTCTTTTTCAAGAACCGCTGTTCCCAGCACTAAGGTCGCAGCACACCGGCTCTGTAGCTTGCGAGCTAAATGGCAGCGCTCCCTCTCGCGGCCGGCTAATGAAATAAGATCCCGGCTCCGAGCTAAGGAATGGTGGAATTAAAACTACATAAAGAGCGGACGCCACTCCAAATGGGAAATTTTACAGCGGCACAGTGAATTGTATACTTTGATACAGCTACTGACGTTTACATTTACTTGACTTGTCTAGCGGATTGGAAGTTGGTTTTGAAAATGACTAGAACAAACGAAATCTCTCGAAATTTATCGTAGATTGGACGTGGAAGTCTAGACTAAGTGACATTCTATAAGCAATTAAATGGATTGAAATATACACAGTATAATCAACGTTACAATGTTCCGACTGCTGAGATTCAGGCTCCCTCTCTAGGTGGGAGAATACCCGCCCTGGGCCCACGTATGATTGTCACATGTATTCGATATTTTTTGGTGTAACAGTTTAAAAAACTGGGCAAGTGCGAGTCGGACTTGCGCAATCAGGGTTCCGTGCAAACTACAATTCCCAAATGGAGTCTCGAAGATTTTTCCGAATAGCAATTTTTTTTTGTGACGTAGGTCTATACTCGTGCTTTAAGACCTTGCTTTGTGCCAAACAGGATTCTGGGTCAACGGGAAGTACCCTATGAATCTTTGAGAGTATCAATATATACGTTTTTTGCGACATAAATGGCCATATCTTTTTTATTCGTTAACTTAGAAGTTAGATTTTTTCACAGCTTGAAGGGACTGAAGACCTAAGTATATGGTTTTAATTTCAATTCGATACCTCCACGCGTTCTCGAGATAAAGTTTATTGACAGACAGGCAGACAGACGGACGGACAACAAAGTGATCCTTTAAGGGTTCCGTTTTTTTTACTTTTGAGGTACGGAACCCTAAAAAGTGTACCAACATATAACACAGTAGATTATCACTCTACCACTTCATTACACTAGGTGTCGTTTCTCGTACTTTTCTCTCTATTCAGTTAGTTGTATCTCATACACAGAACAGTAGGAACTTCATTAAACAAACAATAAAAGTATGCAGAAGATAGTGTGAAAATGATCAAAAATTGCCAACATTTTGTCAGGTTTGTAACATCGTAGAAGTAACCTTGTATTTTTTCTATCTGACCAACTAGGTGCATGTGAGCCTGATTTTATTGAAAATTTGAAAAAGTAGGTGAAACAAAAGAACTCTAAGAGTTAGGATCGACGGGTGCAAAGTGAAAAAGTAAGTAATACACAATTTTCCAATTTTGTGATTATTAACTTACAAAAAATATTATATTTCTCTTATTTGTTACTATTTACTTCACCCTATGTCTCTCCCGAATAAAGCAGCTTTAAATTGATAAAAAAAATTTTTGCAATCGGACCAATACTTTCAGAGATTACATATAGTATAAAAACAAACCTTACCTCTTTATAATATTTGTGTAGAGTTGTAGATTAGTGTAGATGGGCTTTTTGTGTCCCACTGCAAGACAAAGGCCTCCCTTCCATTCTTCTACTCTTCTCTGTCCTTATGCCTACTTCTGGCAAATCTTTTAGGTAGTAGTCCAACTCGTCATGCCATTTCCTACAGGGCTTACGCTACTGCTACTCCATATTCCTGTAATTGGTACATATCGCCTTATTTTTATGTCGGACGTAAAGAATAGCACCATCTACTATTTCCTGCGAGGCGACTAAAGGACTCACCAGAAAATGAGCAGCAGCATTATCGGTGCACTATTAAAACCACACTACAAGCGCCTACCCGCCTGCCTAGTGTAGCGATTATATAATCCCCCCTGTGATAAGCACAACAAAAAATGGCCTCTAGCTCTCGGCAGCCTGTCTTTGTGGTAACACTTGGAGGAGGCCTATGTCCAGCAATTAACGCCTTTCGGCTGTAACGATGATAATGACTACAGTCATCAGAAAGTTGCAAAATTGCCGACAACTTTTTCGATGAGGCCAACGATGGAGTACGCTTGCCCAAAAGTAACATGTTCTCTCTTGACTTAAAGATCCCAAAATTGTAGGTACTTATCAAGAAACAGAAAATTGCACCCCTTAGCCGTACGCACGTGTTCTTTGTACTCGTCGATATTTACCTGTAAGTGAACAAGGAATATTAAAACTAACCTTTTATCGAAATACCAACTTTCACGAAATTATTCTCGTTTCATAGAACTTGCGAGGCGTCTATTTACAAGCAGAGTACTAAACACACAAACAAGCATTGATCTCCTTGAGAAATGCCTACAATAAAAAGAAATTATTATCATTGTGGAGTTTCCTTCCTGGAACTTCAGATGAAAGTGAGGGCTTACGAAGCCCTTTCAAAGAACTCAGCTGGGGCTTGATTGATGGCACTGCGCAGATTTATTATGCTAATTCGACGCCATGACGAAAAACTCCTCTAATGAAGCGATCGTTTATTTTTTTAAAGTTCTCACAATGAAAATATGTCATTATAAAGGTATTAGAATAGATTCGTTAGTGCAGAAATGCCTCCTTTCTTTCACAATACTGATAGAGACCATAAAAAAACTTTGGAGAATAAAACACCGGTATTTTAGCACTGATATTATCTCTGCTGTTGTCACAAAAAAAAGATACACTTCACTAAGAAAACTGTAAGTCGTGTGTCATACTCATAAGAGCCTTTATTTATTGACTAGCTATACACCGCGGTTTTTACTCGCCTTTGGTTACTGCTCTGCTCTCTTATTAAGTGATGATGATCGCGCTAATCTTAGAACTACTGATTCGAATTCAAAAAAAATATATTAGTATTGGATAGCCTATTTATCGAAGAAACCTTTAGGCTATATAATATCACGCTTCGACCCACGAAACCTGTAAAAAACCGCAAAAACCACAAAAACCGCATAGAACAACTATTTATTGATAAGACCACTCATACTTTTACTTATTACACTTATTTCGACAGAAAAATGCAATAAAGCAAAGATATCATTGTTATGCGTTTAGCTAAGGAGTGGAATTCCCTGCTGATGTGTGTTTCCTGATGGCTAGGTACAATCTGGGGATCTTTAACTCAAGAGTGAATAGGTTACTTCTAGGTAAGCGCGCTCCATCGTCGACCGCATCGTCGCTTTCCATCAGGTGAGAAAAATCAAAGCAATCAGGTGATCAAAGGCGAGCCTATCTATACTATAATATTATAAAGAGGTATTTGTTTTTTGTTTTTTTTGTTTGTGGCGAGAATCTCTCGAAGTACTGGTCCGATTGCTAAAATTTTTTCACCGATAGAAAGCTGCTTTATTCCTGAGTGACATATTTTAAGTACGCGGGCGACGCCGCGGGCAAGAGCTAGTCAACAATAAAAAAAAAGCTTATAGTGACTACTAAGTTATCTATCCACATTTCTAGTTAGTACCATATTCTGATTCTCTTGTCCACGATTTCGAAATACACCGAAGGGGTCGAGCGTCGCGATCGCCACGCCGATCCGGCACACAATGTGGCAGGCAATGGCCAAGTTTACAATGGCATTGGCTGACACACGTATCGGCTGTCAATACCTTTGTTGTCCACAACAACAACTGGCTTCTGGGTTAGACTGCCTATCTCCCTGGTAGATAGTAGGCTAAACGTTTTGTAGTAACCGAATAGAAACCAATTTATTTATTTATCTTTAAATCAGGCAGACTACCCATAAAATCGTTAGTATATGTTAGTTTAATCACAATATCTAATTAATTTCTCCACCTCCTGGGCACACCTGGCAACAGAACATGCACTGCACGCAGGTGCCTATCAGGTGGCCTTCAGTCTTACTAGCAACAATGCTCAGAAGAATGTTGTAGCTGCCCCGCATCCGACGCAGTAGTGAAGCGGATCTTTTTCTTATGATCGCAAAGAAGTCATCTGTACGCGCTGCTGCGAACATACCTGACGCGCTACAGAAACGTCACAGCAACATCATTATCTTAACTATTATTATTAACTAAGCTTTGCGTATAGAATTTGCATAACACAAAGCATCTATTTTAGTAGACCTAATATACGTAGATTAAAATAAAAGAGTCACTATTTTCCCGGCTGATTTATTCTTCTTTTTATGAAAAAATCTTTATGGTAGACCTTCAGTAAAATAACAAAACAAAACAGATGAAGTGCGAGTTGGTCTCGCGCACGGAGGGGTCCGTACAAAGTCATCTACTAGTCTAAATAGTTCTATTCCCGAATCAATTCTCGAAGATTTTTCCGAATCTCGAAATAGTAATTATTTTCTGATGTAAATATAAAACGGTTTTCAGACTATATCCTTTACTTGTGCTATGAGAACTTACTTCATGCCTAATTTTAGGATTCTAGGTCAACGGTATGTACCTACCCCATAAATGTTGGTTTCCTTGTGAATGTCAAAATAAGCACCTAAACGGTCTTGTCTTTAGATTGTGTTGGCTTAGAAGTTTAATATTTTCATTGCTCCCAGGAGTTGAATATTTGCAAAATTTCAGCGTAAAACCACCAATCGTTCCTGCGGAAAAAGGTCTAGACAGACGGACAACAAAGTGATCCTATAAGGGTTCCCTTATTGCTAACTGAGGTATTTGACCCTAAAGATAACTTAATTAAAAGGAAACAAAGTGTACGAAGGTAAACTGAAGACCAGACGCCGGTGAACAATGCCAGCCAAATTACATCAAGGAACCTAATGAAGTTAGACTATACACGTCACTACTGTAGGCTTTCTCGCAAAAACCCGATAAATAACATTATTAGCGGTACAGTCGCGTATTATTGAATCAACATCAACCCTCGCCCACCTCACAATTACTCGATGCCTTGCCTCCAAATCATTTTAACCCTTGCCCGGCCGAGATAAGTTTATTTTGAGCCATTGAGTGCCGCTGTTCGTCATTCGTTTAAGTGCTTCTTTTGTGACGACATTCCAGTGCGCCTCTCCCAATTAACCCGGTGGAAGCTCAAAAATTAAGTTAAATACTCCCGACTTTGTTGGCGGTGTTTACTTATTGGCAATCGACGTGGTAGCAATAACTTCGTCATTTAAAACTCTGCTGGGACTAATGTGTTCTCGGTTTCGAGGCTGGCTAGACGGTGTTCTTCGTCTTTTTGTATTTGGTCCCTACAGACGATACAATCGATAAAACTGAAAATGAAGCAAATAGGTGCAGATCAAAGAAGCACCATCACTTATATCTATCTAACTGAATAGTGAGATGAATAGGGTTCTGAATCTCGAAACGAACTCGAATACGTAAGTAAATTAATGAAAATACTAGGTGTGTATAACCTGAGAAAATCTTGGCTGTGTGATCTGATTGCTGCGGTGACGGGAACCTTTAAAAAAATTACCATAGCCCTAGAACGCAAAAGGCAAATTACATGGCCTCTCGATCCACCCTAGAGCGGGAGAAGTAACTTGATGATTTCCCACCTCAAAAAAAAAACACCGAAATTACCAACGCGCAGTGAAGTAGCATACGTATATGTGTGATGCTTCTTTGGAAGTTTTTGGCTTTTGCATCTGATAAGAAATGTTTTGACACGATTAAATCATTTATTTTATTGTACTATCAGCTAGCAGCTAAATTTTAAGGTCTTTAAAGGTCATCATCATCATCATCTTCCTGCCCTAGTCCCGTTTTATTTGGGGTCGGCGCAACACGTTTTTTTCTTCCATTCTGTCCTGTCACTCGTCACTTTATCACTAACTCCCTTTTCTTTCATATCGCTTCTCACACAATCCATCCATCTTTTCTTTGTCCTCACTCTTCCCCTCCATCCATCCACATGTAAACTCATAACTTTTTTAGCAACATGCGTTTCATCCCTCCTTTTCACATGACCATACCGAAACAAACGATTCCCTTTCAACTTTTCAGTCACTGGCGCCACTTTTAAACTTCCCCTAATATACTCATTTCTCACTTTATCCATTCTCGTCACACCACACATCCATCTTAACATTCTCATCTCCGCTACATGCAATCTTTTTTCATCCATCTTTTTCACAGCTCAACATTTTCTGATCCATACAGTATGACAGGCCTTATTACGGACTTGTAGATTTTACCCTTCAACTTGAGGGACATCCGTGGGTCACAAGTGGTTCCCGTGACCTGTCGCCATTTCATCCATCCTGCGTTGATCCGACGTGTTACGTCCCGGTCCACCTCACCATCCCCTTGGACGAGCGGCCCGAGGTACCGAAAGTCGGAACAGATCGGTATGGGCGTTCCGGCGAGAGCTAAAGGCACTGGATTGGAGACACCGCCGAAATCGCAGAACAAGTACTCCGTTTTGGTTCTACTCAATTTCAGGCCAACACTCTCCAGTCTGTGCCACCACACCTCCAATCTGTTCTGGACCTCTAGGCCACTCTCGGCAACCAGCACAATGTCATCGGCAAACAGCATTCACCAGGGAGCCTCTTCCTGAATGTCTGACGTCAGAGCGTCCATTTTCATCAGGAAGAGGTAAGGGCTGAGAGCCGACCCTTGATGTAAGCCGACAGCCACATTGAAGCTGCCAGGATTGATAAGATATTTAAAGGTCAACGTTTATTTTATCCATGAAGTTAAATGACGCTTGATTGTTATTTTGTACTGCTAAACTGCCAGAAGTTAAAAGCTCGGATAACTTACAAAGACATCTTGTATTGGAAAAATCGTTTGGATCAATATGCATATTGAAAAACTAATCTACTTAAACCTTGTCTCTATCCTTGTATACCGGAAACGTACAAACTTATCTGCATACTGAATCTATTCGATCACTCGTCACACTAAATCAAAACCGAGAAAATAATCCCGATTCCACAGCAACAACACATTTCGAACCATAATTAACCTGCGTACTTGTCAAACGTGCTTACAACGTAGTGTATGTCGTAGCATGTCTATGGGTTATAGTAAACGGGCCACACGCGACAGCCACCAACGTCACCACGAGAAGCTAGAATCGACCACAAAAGTAGCTGAAGCGCGCGACAGCTACTTGTGGCCGGTGGATGCTACTTTTTTTTAACCTATGCTGCCAGTCTCATAATGGACGAAGGTTTAATTATGCGAATGGCTTAGGGCGGCGTTTTGTGTCAGCGTTTACGTTTAGTGACCGACTACTTGTGGCCCGCACGCCACAAGTAGCGAGTAGTGAGGACTTGTAACGTGTGGCAGCCACCACCGTCCACCATGTGCTGCGAGTCTATATAGAATGTATCAAAACTATAGAAAATAGCGGTAATAGCATCTTATATATTTTAGCGGCGTGTTTGGTTGGGGCCGGTGACCCATGGGCTGAGCTGTCACGCACTACCGCCACGCCACATCGTAATACTGTCAGAAGTAAGCGACAGCCACCGGTTTTCGGAAGCTGCCACATTTTATAGGTAACTCGCTTCTTGCTCCACTTTACTATGGACTCCGACGCAGAAAGTTTTATTGAAGCATCGAATCGTGTTCCATGGTGACGCGTGCGATACGTAGAACGTCTAACTTTTGGCTGTAAGGAGCGTGGACCAGTGTAACAGTGACGGGTGTCTGTGTTTTATGTCACCCATAGCGACCACGAGTGGCGAGTCGCGGAAGCGGAAAATATACACCCCTACTTTTTAATTACTACAAAAAAAATGGGGCTCTATCTGTACCCGTCACTGATCATATTTTTGTAGTCAAAAGTAGAAGAAACCGAAATCCTAAAATTGACCACGAAAAGTTCAATTCATCATAGAATCAATCAAACATAACAATTGCTTGTAGAAAATACTGCGGGCAGTGTTTTTCCTTAATAATTGTCCCTTATTCATTCATTAATCAATAGCCTGCACAATATTTCCATAAATTGAGTGACATTTTGGGACATAAACCAACGCTAATAACTTTGCTGTTTATGAATATTATTTATTGAGATTTTACTTATAAAATAACAAGGGCTTTTCTAATAAGCCCTTTAAGTATTTGTACTAATTAAAAAATAGTGGTGTATAATAGTCGCTGTCGCTGATCACCAGTGTCTTTGATCGGTGGCCCGTTTGCACCGAGCCTTAGTTGTAAAACTAATGCCGACGGTGTAAACTTAGCTTACGAACACTATAAGTAGCCACATATTTCATATGGGCTCAGCTACCTGCGCCTAAAACAATTAAACAACCACTTAAACAAGGTCTACAAACAACTACAACTTACGAACACGCTTAGGTTTAACTAAATACCAAGTTCGGCTTAAGTAGGATAAGTTAGACGCGGATACGCCATGTTTGTTGAACTTAAGCACAGGTGGATGTACTTAGCGATTGTTTAACGATGTAGAGATTTTTCGTGCTCTGTTTTAAAACCCTCTCTTTTCTCGGGAGTTACCGGATCGGTTGTCTTCTGACTATTGAATTATTTAGGTTAAAAATATTAGCGATTTATTGTGGTCACTGAAGAATCTAGATGTGTAATTAACTCAGATCAGATAACTGAGCTTTCCCCGTTGTAGTGTCTATTGTGAAAGTCTCAAATAGGACGCACTTATGATAGATCAAAGCAAAGACTGAATTACCTTCCATCTTGAACAGTTAAGTAATCTGGAAAACTTAAGGGTCAGTCTTTCCTGATTTTCGAACGGTCACCGTTGCAATTTTCTTTGCGATCTAGTTTTCCCACAAACTCCATTTCTAGTTGGATGGTCACTACTATAATTTTTTTAAGGTAGGATATTATTATCAAACAAATTGTCCCGCTGTGAGTGTCAAATTCAATTACTAAAATCCACCGATGTTCCTTCTGTTAATCTTTGCATTCCAGGCTGACGATAACTCTTTTTTTTGCGACGACGTGGTCGTCTATGGAGCATACTTGTCTAGAAGTAACTTATTCACTCCTGGCTTAAAGATCCCCAGGCTGCAACTATAAGGAAACATAGAGTTCGGCAGAGAATTCCACTCTTTTTATTACCCGACTGCAAGAAGGGTAATGTTTTTCGCGCGTATCTTGTATGTTTGTATGTATGTAATATTCTTTATTACCTCATATCTTCCAAACCGCTGAACAGATTTTTATAATTAACATATCGTTAGATTCGTCTTGATAACCCAAGTGTTCTTAGATAGGTGACGTTAAAAAAAAACAAAATATCGACTGTGAGATGGTATATGTTAGAGTAAAAAAAAATTTTTTTTTTTAAATTCTGCAATATGGATGTCAAATTAAAGGGCTTTTCATGAGGATTTCAAAATGGTATGCCATGACCATATTAAAAAAAGTACAACAGGAAATCTATGTTATTTATTTTGTACTGAGGCGAATGCCTAGGTCAGTTTTTGAACTTTATAGTGATTTTACGTCTAAAACATAGTGAATAAATAGTGATATTTTAATTGTAACTAAAAAGTGTAAAATAAAAAATTAATTTAAAAAATTAAAAAACCCGACTGCGTAAAAAATTAATTTAAATAAAAACTGAAAAGAAAAATAAACAAGTTCAGTCCACAGTTCAGCAACAGTCGGGACCCATTAAAACAATCTAGACTATAATCATTCTATCTAATGTGGGTCCCGACTGTATATCAGTAGTATATCAGTGGTATTACGGTTCTGTAAAGTGTAGATAACTTTACAGAACCGTAATACCACTGATATACAACACACAATTAAACGATTGACATATAGGTAGACGATAGTTGTACTCACCCACCAAACATCTTCGCTCGTAAATTATGCGATGGCACTTGACTAATCCGTGGAATAAATTAATAATACATTAAGCATCAATCCGGAATACGCATTAATAAGTTTATACAGAACACGGAGTGATTCGTGTTCATTGGAACCACGCCACCCCAACCCGCAATTTATTTAAGAATGTTATGTAAATTTGAACACAAGTCTTTGATCGTCCGCATCAAAAGTCCAAGCAAAAAACTTCCACTAGAGCGGAGAAAAAACGAGAGGAGCTTAAGAAAAATAATGATTTAATCTTACTTTTCGCTGTCTCGCATATAAAAGCGTCGGCGGGTGGCGTGGGCGGAGGGCGCGAGAATCGGTTTTAATCTTTGCTTTGTAAAGGTGATTATGAAGGATTATAGGTTTGCAAGTATGGCTGAAATTTCGCGGCTGAAGAGGCCGGCCCCTCCGACTCATTTATGCCATATTTTTTGGGCGCAGGTGGGGTTGCGGTCGCCCCCCCTCTGATACTTTACAACTTTTCCTTATTCTAGAGCCGTTCAAAGGAAAGGCTTTATTACGTTTTGTTTTGTCTTCGCCGATTGACGTTTGTAGTGTTTCTTTTGGATGAGCTGTGGTCTCGATTTAGGCGGCCACAATTTTGGACGAAACTGTGTTAGGTGTTTTCTGGGCGAAAATTTGTAACTTTGATGCAGAAGTTTGGAAAGTTAGAGATAGAATCTAATAGAATTTTTTTTTTAATCGAAGACGAGATCTCTCTACAAAAATATGTTGGTATTTGCTGAAAACCATTCCAGTCAATCCAATTTGATTGGCGCAGGAGTAAATGCACATAATTATAAATCCATTGCTAAAAATACGATTTGTGGAAACCAGAAATCAAACAAATGAGAATCGTAAACCCAAACATATTTTTGTTGCGAACTACTTTATGTGTAGGAAAAAATAACATCCAGTGTCTGATACTGTGATCTTAAACTGATATTGATCACATAAAGCAAAAACATCAGTTAAAAGTATTTCACAAATTACTTATATCGTGAACAAATACAAAAATGAACCAACTGAAAAAGTACACCTTTTGCTTTACGTCCTTATGACGTAAGAGAACCATCGAAACATCCGTTCAATAACGAACATCACTACTAGGTACCTATAATAGAAATTGTTTCAATCTAGCTCACCATCTTTGTATTGCTGTATCGAAACAAGCTACCAGTAAGTACGTCCCTACAGTTTGCGCTCCAGCTTTTCCATTCGTCTATCCGACCAGCGGAGCGGGGCAGCGTGCACTTTTGTCATTTTTCATTACGTGACCAGATCAGGTTTGTCATTTGAAGCGACGCCGATCTCCACCGGTATAGCCTTTAGCCAACTTCATACAAAACATCGTAACTTAAAACTGACCTTGTAAAGTAAAAGAGATCTAAATACAAACTGTCAAGGTGGAAAATTCTCTGTCAGTTACAACAGTTAGGGCATTCTAAGTACAAGCGAATAATTGAGTAAAGCTTCTCTTGTTAGATGAAGAGTGGTGCCTGTGTAAGACGTGAACTGTTACTATGAATACGTAAACGTTGGATGAAGCCACGTCTAGATGTAGACTTTACATTTTATAGTATTTTCTACGAAACAGTTTCATGCGAACATCTTAGCGCGCTCCGTCGCGACTGTTCAGCTGTTCAATGAGCTCGCTGCCGTATCGCGTATCGAGATTTAAATTGTTTTCACGTTTCTATTGAAAACTCTTTCATATTTTAGATCTTAAACACATGAGAGCAGTGGGAGCGGTAATGGCTCCGACTTTCGAGTTATAGGTCGTGGATTCGAACCCAGCCAGGCGCATTACTTTGTGTAATTTATTTCATCACCACTGCTCTCAAAACGGTTAAGGAAAACATCGTGAGGAAACCGGCATATCCTAGAACCAAAAATTCGAAGACATTTATTTTTTCTTTTTTTTTATGGTCGGAAAAATCATCCAATGACAACCCCCGCTCTTATGCGGAGCGGGAGATAGTGTCAGACTCTTACTGACTAAAAGCCCACCCCGTTTCTTCGTGCCTTTCGTACCGGGACCGAACTTCCCTTTCGGATAACCCTGACCCCAGTAGGCTTCGACCCGGCTGGGCCCCTGCTGTTGCTGACAGCTCCTTGAGGCGTGCGGGAACAGTGCGCGCCGTCAACTACTTGAGCTTGGTCCGGGCAGTTACAGGACAGTCAGACAGCAAGCTACCCATTGCTCGCCGTCCGCAAGCACGCCTACGGTGGCCGGAAATCGGGATCGGAATCCCGGCGGCGGCTGGGGCGCTGTGAGCGCCGCCGTTGCCTGATGAGGTCGGCCTCCTCCTTTGCTAGCGTTACTGCTTCGCAGAAGGAAGCGACCCCTTGCCACTCCTCCTCGCTCCGGACCATGGCCTGTACCAAAACCGGGCACGAGAGATCGCCCTCAGGAGGACACGAAATTCGAAGACATGTGACATTCACCAACTCGCAATCGGCCCGCGAGGTGGATTATGGTATGGCCCATTCCGTCTCCTAGAGAGGAGGCCTGAGTCCGAGCAGTGGGAACATTAAAAAGGCTGATAATGATGATGATAAACACATATGCTTAGTTTCTTCTTCTTCACACGTTTCTAGATAATGCGATTAAATTAATACAATTACCCTATAGAATTCAGGCATAAGTAGACGGATACTTATGTAACGACTGACTTAATTATATTGCTTGATCTGAGCGGGGCGGGCGCGGGGGGCGTCTCATCTCAATCGCAAATCGGCCATCTTGCGCCCCCGAGATCGCCCCCGCGGCCCCCGCCACCCCCTCGTCCATTATACTTTTTAAGCTCCAATCTCGTTCATTTAAACGGTTGGCTTTAGATGGCAATCGCATTTTTCCACTGCAGGTCACGTCTCGACCCGTCTCCCGACTCGAGGGCTTAAATCAACAAAAGAAAATAATAAGATTCGTTCAAATTAAAAGTGTAATGTCGCGAAAGTGCGCTGCGCGGGTGGGTCTTAATCCCACCGCTTCTCTTCATTAGGCGGGAGCCGCAAAGGCCTCGGGAAACGCTTAAAAACGTCGCCAAGAATTTTTCTTTATTCATAACGGAGATTAAGAGAAATGCAAATGAAGCGAGGCGTCGGGGGCTACTTAGCTGTGTCAACAACGTTTCGAGTACTGGCGCGATGGCGCCCAGGCGGTGGATCTGTGTTTTTTCCGCTCCAACGGTCGCGGCACGTGGCATCACCGTTGTTGTGTGTAAATAGACTCGTGCCTTCACGTAATTGTTATTGACAACTACAATGTAGTGATATCAAGAAAAACTCGATAATTTTCTGAACGTTTAAAGATCTTACTCAATTTTTGTTGCGTCATTGTTTACTTACACATCTTGCACCAGTTACCTCATTATTCATTCTTTAACATTTTGAAGACATTATCATCTATCATTATTTCAGCACAAAAACATCCACTGCTGGACATAGGCCTCAACAAGGTGTCACCACAACGACTGATCCTGTGCGTCTCGCATTTCCAAATTCCCTTTGGGTGTTGAATCGATGGCCAGTGAGGGTTCACTGACCATCGATTCAACCCTAAATCTATCTCCTTTCTCTCAGTCCATCCAAAGGTTGTCTGTAAGAGATCGCCCTGTGCGATAAGACCGCCCATTGTGCACTTATTCTTTTTAATTTTTGGCTTGTATTTTTGTTTATTTGGTGTACAATAAAGATAATAATAATAATAATTCATCTTATAGGAGGCCTACCAACGCTGCGACTTCTTTGGCCTGGATCGCCACTCCAGAACATTTCGCCCCATCGACCATATTACGTTCTGAAAACAAAGTGCCCTGCCCGCTGCCACTTAAATTGGATCATCCCTAAGATTCTCTTGAGGATATCTTCATTCTTCTGCGAAGACATCTTGCGAAGCAACAATTTAAGGTATCTACGTTAATTGAACTGCAGAATTTTTTTTTTTTGTTGGCGGGAAAATCATCCAATGATATCTCCGCGCTCTTGGGCGGAGCGGGAGATAGTGTCAGACTTTTACTGACTAAAAACCCACTACTGTTCCTCCGTTGTCTTTCGTACCGGGGCCAAATCTTCCTTTCAGAAACTTCAGCAGTTACAAATACATATATGTTCTCTAATCATCATTATTTTACCCAAACGTGCGAACGATAGTTGCACCAGCTACAGGCCATTTCGATCAGTAGACCTAGAATCATCTCCTTTCTTTTATTTTAGTCCATCCAAAGTTTGCCCGTAAGAAATGGCCCTGTGCCATAAAATCGCCATTGTACACTTATTTTTAATAATGTTTGTCCTGTATTTTTTGTTTATGTTGTGACAACAATAAAGAATATAATAAATGAATAAATTATAGACGTGGGTACCGGCCGGATTATTATCAGGGTGTCTCTTCAACGAAGTAAGGTTGTCGACTATTGCAGAAAATCTTGAAAACTATGTAAATATTTCGAAAGAGGAAGGATGCAAAAGCGAACGAAGAGCACAAGAAAATTTTAACACCTCGCCTCGGATATGCTAAGTTCTACAATATACTATAGTATCTTTTTTTTATCCGCCCTTGGACGGAGCGGGAAGACGTGTCAGACTCTTACTGACTAAAACCCTCCTGCTGTTCCTTCTTTGCCATTGTTCCAGAGCCCCGGGGGTTTCTTTCGTATCACCCATGTCCCCAGCAGACTTCGACCCTGCTAGGCACCTACGGTTGCAGATAACTCCTTGAATACTATAGTATCTGCCATCAGCTTCGCCCGCATGAAAGTAAGTTTCTTCCTATAAACTTTGAACCCCGGTTCGTCCCTTTGGAGGGCGAATTTCGGAAAATCCTTTCTTATTCTTTGTGTATATTACAAAAAGCACCTCTGAGAAAAATTTCAGCGTTCAAGGTCCAAGAGTTTGAATCAGACGAGTCAATGAATGAGTCAAGACTTTGCCTTTTATCTGCAGTAATATAATAAAGAGGTATTTTTTTTTTTGTTTGTTGGGTTTAATCTCTGGAAGTACTGGTCCAATTTATGTTTTCACTAATAGAAAGCTGCTTTATTCCTGAGTGACATAGGCTATATTTTATGTACGCGGCCGAAGCTGCAAAAGCTAGAATTTATCTAGAGAAGTTAGGACTTTTGAACTTTTTGACGGCCTTTGTATAATTTATTAAAAGCTAGGAAAGTGTAAATGAACCACCTTACACCCCCTCCCGACCCACGATTACAATTTAGACGAGTATCAATCACCTTTACGAAACTAGGTCTACCTACTCATCGGCAAACCTCAAAATCGAAAATTAGCATCAAAACAATCGCAAGATCACTTAAGGCAAAACATTTCACTGAAACAAAAGGACATCGATTATAATAGCTTGGAGTAAGTGGCTATTGTAGGGAATCGAGTTATTTCGTCGATGGCGGGTAGTATTGATCGGGTGGTAGCTCCTGGCTCATTTATTTGTTCATCCAGCCTCAACGTTTATGCTGGTCGCAACTCTTTCGCGGCCGCGGACTTAGTACTTTAGTGATGTGACTTCGCATCAAGTTGTAAGACTTATCGATGAGAAAAACTTATATCGATGTTTTAGAAAACCTCTATCGATGATTTAGAAAACCAACTATGAACATTTTTTTTTAATCATTTGCAGGGTGAAAGTTACTATTCTCCAATCCACTCCCAGTCTATAAAACCTTATGTGGTGCTTTTGATAATTAATAATAATAATATTCCACAACTATCACACAACGCCGTCTAGCCCCAAGCTAAGCAGAGCTTGTGTTATGAGTACTAGACAACTGATAAACATACTTATATATTTCTAAATACATACATATTATAGATAAATTACACCCAGACACAGAACAAATGATCGTGCTCATAACACAAACATTTGTCCTGGGTGGGAATCGAACCCACGACCTCCGGTATAGCAGTCAGGGTCACTAACCACTAGACCAACAGGCCAATCAAATTAACCTTCAAAATCAAGTAAAACAAAGCAACTCTAACCTATAATAGCATTGATGTTACTTCGGTGAAACGGCAATAAGGTGTACCTAAATGCAGAACTATGCTTCATGTCCCATCCTACCTTTTATGCCCTAGACATTGCCACCGGTGACGCTGATTATGGTAAGTGGTGGTTTGTGGTAACAAAAATTAAACACAAAATAAACGAATACTGGTTAACAAAGCATTTTAACAACACGCATCATCGATAATTACAATATTTTGTACCGGAATTTAGCTGACTAAATTATTAAAGAAGTCGTTGTCGTTTTTTCGCACAGTAACTGGTGATCTCTCGATAGACTACGTCAGTTGCGGGGCAGAAAATTCTCAATATTGTGATATTTTTATAGCACGTATACATAATAAGATAGTATTTTTAAACGATGTGCCTTGTGACATACACCTCATCTGCAATTTTTTTTTATTGACCCACCAACAATTGCATACATTGAAAAATATTTAAAAAAAAAACTATAATCTAGTGCTTTAATTTTGATAATTCTGGTTTAACGGGAAGTACCCTATGAATTTCGATCTTTGAGAGTATTAAAATATACGTTTTTTTGCGACATAAACACGACCGTTTATGTTGCAATACCTTTTTTATTCGTTAACTTAGAAGTTAGATTTTTTCACAGCTTGAAGGGACCGCAGACCTGAGTATATGATTTTAATTTCAACTCGATACCTCCATGCGTTCCAGGTACGAAATCCTAAAAATACATGCATTGACCTATAATTTCGAAATGTTTCAACAATTAAACTTTACCTGACACATTACAAAATCTTCTTCTTCCTGCCCTTATCCTCATATTACTTGGGGTCGGCGCAACACGTCTTATTCTTCCATTCCGTCCGGTCACCCGTCACACTATCTCTAACTCCCTTTTCTTTCAAATCACTCCTCACACAATTCATCCATCTTTTCTTTGGCCTCTCTTTCCATCTACATGTATACTCAGAACTTTTTTAGTGATATGTGTTTAACACTTTACAAAATAAATCGATAAAAAAGCGCCACACAAAGGCACAACACTAGAACCATCCCGCTCAACAGCGCAGAGTGTATTTTTATTCGGAATTTATATCTCGCCCCGGATCCCACATTATTGTCTCCGAGCATTTATTTTGTGATGGGCATTTAAACAAACCCCTTTTTCCTGTAGACGATTCCATTTTAGCTGGGTTTAGGAAATTTAGAGCCGGTCTTTAGAGCTCTCGACATTGCGAGCCTTGGTGGGCGGAATAATTAATTTAGTCTATTATTATTCCCTTTTCTCTAAAGATAACGCTGGATATAAAATGTAGCGATCTAAAATTAATAGCGAGGTTTATTTGAGTTTTGTGGGTCGGACTTTGACTTATATTTAAGGTGCGTATGTATTCTATTTTGCGACTTATTTTTACGTGCGTGCGTACTACACTACACGCACCTTACTCATTTTTTTTTTATTGTTGATAAGCTCGCTCTTTGTGACAATTTGGTCTATGATGGCGCACGTGTGCCTAGAAGTAGGTAACCTATTCATTTTCAACCGACATTAAAACAAATAGGAGGTTCTCAATTCGGTTGATTTTTTTTATATATTTGATTTGTTACGTCAAAACTCCTTCATATAAGAACCTATGTAGAAAATGTTTCTTTTATTTCATAGGATATATATACCTACTTGCAGATTGGACCCACTTTTTGCACTATTTATAATAGTTTGTTTTTATAAGGAAGACAGTATTAAAGTTTTTTATTTTCTACTTTTGAGATACATTTAATATATCTCAAAAATCTCTCTTAAAATCCACAGACCTTAATGTGTGTGAGTGTGATGTTCAAAATCACAATAACACACATTAAAGCGTATAGTCCCTTGAACCATCTGACCGAAATTATGTGAACGCAACTCTCGCACTCGCCTAGGCGGCAGTACGCAAATCTGTGCATTTATTTGCGGCCAGCAGCGCCCGGAAAGCACTTTAAAATCCATTTTTTCTGCGAGATATTGATTGATTTACATATGCAATGTTCACTTTGAAGAATATTTAACCACCAATTTTTATGTGTAAAAATGTTTCTAAAGGTCCAAGCCGTTTCGAAGGAGTAGGGAAAAGTTGCGAAATTGCTAAATATTTTTTTTTTTTGACAAAAGTATTAATTGCACGATAAAATTAAATGTTGATATTATGTATTGTTCATGAATCTATAATAAACATATATTTTTTTCAAACCAATTGAGTTAGCCGTTACGGAGGAGTAGGCCTCAGAAAATCACTGTTTTATGGCACTTTTCGGGCGCTTGGCCCTTAAGGTCGTAAGAAATGAAGACGTTGTTGTTATATTCACCACAACTAACAAAGCTATTATTTATTGATATAAGAATAATTATAACTGAGTATATTTTCCTTCAGATGGTAGACGGGGACGAAAGGTTCTGGAAGACGCGGAAGACGCAGCGTTGGTGTGGCATCCTACAAGGTAGACCGATGACCTGTTGAGGAACGCGGAAATCCGATGAAAGCAAGACGCACAGGACCGGTCGTTATGGCTACACTTGGGGGAGGCCTATGTCCAACAGTGGACGTCTTTCGGCTAAAATGTTGTTGATTAAGATGATGATGTTATTTGCATAATAATTATATGCAAAAAGTGGTGACCGAATATGCAATAAGCGATGTCGGGTACCGCAGCTAAACTAAAGCCTCAAGTAAGTCTTAGTGCAGACTTAGTGGAACACCTGAGCGCTACACAGTTCTGCTACAGCTTCACCTGATCCTCAAACTAGTGAATTACTAAATCATAATTATGTACGTACAATCCCTGTGCTCTGGGATACTACATACTACTGGGATTTTACATCGTCATACAGTAAACTGACATAAAAGATCATTGACATCCTCATGACAGTGTATCCCTATAAAAGATTTGTCATCATCACTTCAGCCGAAAGATGTTCTCTGTTGGACGTAGGCCTCCCTCTAGCGTTGCCAAAACGACCGGCATTTTTTTTAGGTTGGAAAATCATCCCCCGCCCTTGGGCGGAACGGGAGATAGTGTCAGACTTTTACTGACTAAAAACCCACTCCTGCTCCTTCGTTGCCTTTCGTACCAGGCGCGGGGCCGAATCTTCCTTAAAGAAACAGATCCTTGGCCCCAGTAGGCTTCAACCCTGCTGGGCCCCTACGGTTTGCTGACAACTCTGTGAGGTACATAAGTGACAAATTGACCACAATTTTATTAATAACTTGTCGGTGTGTCAATAAATAAATAGTAAAATCCATCGAATGAATACCAAACGAGATAAAATATTTCCTCTTCTAAATAAAAACCGTCAATTTCGTAACCAAATAACAAAATGAAACGTTCATTTATTTTATAGAGCTAACGACAGAGTAATTAAGCTAAAACATGATATAATTTTTGTGTGGCCAGCTCTCGTGGAATCAAAGCGAGCGTCCACTTTTGTTTGCTCACTCGTTCATATGGACCACTGAAATCGCTTGCATATCCCTCGGATACGATAGAGTGGAGACGGCTTTGACTTAAACCCAATTTTGCATGATGCAATCTTTGAGTATTACGTTCCCAGTGCTGGGGCACAGTACTCCTTTTTGTGAGTGGCCTTTTCCTCCAGAGATGGGCTATGCTATCTATGCTGTGAGTATGTGAA
The DNA here is from genome assembly GCA_910589285.2 of Mythimna ferrago. Lineage (NCBI taxonomy): Eukaryota > Metazoa > Arthropoda > Insecta > Lepidoptera > Noctuidae > Mythimna > Mythimna ferrago. The sequence continues at coordinate 31,444,777 of OU342674.1, forward strand.
AGCTAAGCTACAAAACTATTTGGCCGTTTCCACTAATGATAAGATATGTAGCGGGGCGAGTAAGAAGTGCTATGAAAATACGCCGCCGCGAGGTAGCTATGCGAACAAGATGTGCAGCTCGAGCATGCGATGTATTGGCATTAGGAAAACGCATCCTACTGTAAGTGCTCTCACAACCATCCATAACACGCATCCAGAGCCCGCATCCATCCATATAAAAAATATAGTTTTGCTGAACCCATTATCACCAGTGCTAAGGACCAGTAAATATGATAGGTGGATATGAAACGCATCCATAGCAATGTTGCTACATTGCTATTTAGCACATCTCTGTGGTACCCTAAAACACCACACATGCACCACGTTTTTTTTCGGGTTGATAATATAACCTGACATTATTACTAGCTAAAGCGATTTTTATCCATAAAGCAGGCGAAGATAAATTACTTTTTCGAATGAATGTGAAAGAAAATTGAATGAAAGCAAATATTGTTTAAAACAGTTTAACAATATGTCCACGTTCGTTTTGTTTGTTTTTATTTGCCTCAATTAGGAATAAACAGCATAGTTAGCATGTTGTCTAAAATATTAGCAGGAACAACTTATTAAAAAAAAAAAATATCTTTCAAATATTTTCCATGACTTGAATTACGGAAAGCGCTACGCTACGCAGTGACTTGCTACGAAAATGTATGATGCTATGAAAGACTGCCAAGATATCCTGAAAAATCATTCTTATTTTACAATTTATGAAAATTCGGTATTATATAATTATATATTATAGTTTAATTTAAAAAAAAATTTTTGATTTTATAAAAAAAATTATATTATAAAATACAACTTGAAAAATACCCGATTTTTTAATTTTAACAAAATGACATTTTGACTCATGAAAATTTGACAGCAGTCTTAGGCACAGGGTATGTGTACGTACTACCAATTTACTGAGTTGTGATTGTGGAGGTGAGATAGGCAGTAGCTTCAAGTAAAATTCTGGTATTCAGCTACATTAAGTCACAAAAGAGAAAAAAGACTAAACAGATGATTATTATTAAATCAACTCTCTTAATTTTAGCAAAGCCTCCTCCACGCTACCGTACCGATAGTATCCCAAGCTTAATTTGATTAGCGCGCACAAGCTGCGGAGTGCGCTCTCGATGGCCACGGTCAACTTTGCCACGAATTTGTATCAAGTGTTATTCGTATTTACGTAGCGGTCGCATTCATTAGCATTAGAGTGTATTATAGACTACCATGTAGATATATTTTTATTTTATGATTTAGATATTATGACTAGATACTTATCCGGGGACAGTAATCACTGATCAGTAAAAGTCAACTGAATTCTGAATCCAAAAATCCGAGTAGCCACTACCTCGATCTATCCACACGATTTTTAAACGGTTAAAATTAAAAGTTTGGATAAAAAAAGCTAAAGTTAACTTTGAAATCTTACACTTACTCGAAAATCCGCTCTAATCCCATCGCTTTTGGGCACGCAGTAGACTGTTTTCCGCACTTGTGCAGAAAAGTGCGTGTGCTCTCCCCGCCACAATTTTATTACATGTATCGTATCAGGCTGGGCGCGCGTCGATCCCCACGCGGCGTGTTATTCCCTACCAGTTGTAAGTGTATTGAAAAACATCGTTTGATACAAGTGCAAAGTCACTGCAGCATCGGCTCCATAACACACTCGCTTACGACTCATGCGAATTCCTCCTCGATAGCAATAACAAACATTGTGCACTTGTATCAAAATGTACTATTCCGGGCAAAGAAGTATTCTTGCGGACGAGTAGCTCGCTGCTCGCTGTTCAGTAAGGACCTAACCCGCGTTCCACACCGGCCTCAAACAGCTATCATCAAAACTGACGGAAACCGCTAAAGCCGATGCCTGCCAGGATTTTAATCAGTAATGGTTTGATCACACGTACCGAGTAAACGGGCGTGACAGTACTCTCGGCCGAATACTCGGTACGTATAAACAATGCGCCGAGTGCTCGGCCGAGCGCTTATATCTACAACTCGCTTTCATCACTGTCTCGGCCGAGCAACATTTTACTGTCTCGCCCTTTTACTCGGTACGTGTGATCAAGGCATATAAGTCGCATCCCTCTCGCACCAGCCAGAGCGAGAGAAGTTAATTTGATGATTTCTCACATAAAAAAGCTTGTCAGATAACACCGGCAGGGCAACCGCCTTCAAAATTCAATCAGTCCGCCTACTGGGGCCAGGGTTAGTTTCGAAAGATAGCTCGAGCCCCGGTATGAAGGCTCGAAGGAACGGGGTGGGTTTTTAGTCAGTAAGAGTCTGACACTATCTCCTGCTCCGCCCAAAAGCGGGGGATGCCATTAGATAATTTTCCCACCATAAAAAAAATCAATCGGGCTGGCCCTTTTTGTTAGCATTTTTTTTGGGGTCAGTATCCATTCCCACCAGATGCCACAGAGCACAAGTTTTATACATAAAACAATCCAACAGTCTTTACTGTAAGCTTTAAAGTCAGGTTCAACAATGGCGACCAACATTAAAGTGTGGAGGCACTGGCAGCAACTATCTATCTGGCCCTCACAAGTCCACAACCCAAATAGACATCTACCCATTGAGTAACATAATTGGTAACCCTTAAAAAAATCAGCAAAATAATGATTCCTCTCGCTCTGGGTTGAGCGAGAGACAGTATCAGACTCTTACTGACTAAAACCCACCTGTGTTCCTTTAGTCTGTTGTCCTTTGCGTTACAGAGCCACGATAACTTTTTCTTACAATTCCTTATAACTGGAATAGATGTAACTTGGCATATTACGGGTTGTCATATTTTCTGGTGTTTGACTCTTGCTGGAGCAGCTAGAGGAATTTACACTCAACCTATAGGTACTCACTAATCTAGGAAATCAAACAAAACCATCTCATTCAGCAAAATTAACAGGGAAAAACTAGAAACATTTTATTTATTTCAATAAAAAAAAGCTAGCTTGTTTTTTCCTTATGTCGAATTCCAATTCAATTCAAAACTCGAATTCAAACTTATGAACTTTGATACCTGTAGTGACATCTACTAGCGAACCTGGTAAACCAAATACATTGAATTACTGCCATCTATGAGTCGGACTCTATAACTCGTTCGAGTTTCAAACCTTGTAAATAGCAAGTCTCGAGAGAACCACAACTGTCAAGTAATAGAGGTATCTTTGTAGTACTCACATTATCCGCTAGATGGCAGGCTCTACCCCATTTGAATTCTGTTTTGTTTTTTTTTAGTACAGGAACTAAGTTTCTTTTTAGATAAATCTTATGATTTTATATTAATATAACTACAGACTTTTAGCGTGTTTATTGATTTATCCGGATTAATAACACACTCTCGTCAGCCGTGATATCGGCCCTGAGTTGAGCGCATTAATTAATGTGAAATTAGCGTTTTCTAATTAAAACTCACGTAACTCAAGTACCTACAGTCACTTCAAGAATTGTTTTTTTCGATAGAATTTCAACACAAATTATACTAACTTTTAATAAGAGCCCATTATTATGGCATTACTTAAGTGGGTAAGTAGCTAATCAAGTTAATTTAGGAATGGAAATTTGGTCTTCATTAAGTATGAAGTACTTACCTAAAGATCAATAGTCACTTACCACATCCATTACTTATTATTTATATTAATTTCTATTTTTATAAGCGAACTCTCTGATTAATCACAATATCTCAGACACTACAAAACACCTACAAACTTAAAATTTGGCAGATTGATTCCTTATAGGGACATCCACTAAGTAGGGATTTTTCGAAATTCACCTCCTAAGGTGAGTCCAAATTTTGTATGTAGAAGTCGATTTTTAAGCGGGCGAAGTCGTTGGCAGAAGCTAGTCTACTATAAAATGTATTTTACTATAGAATGTTTCCACAGTAATGTTTCTCTCTCATGAAATAATAATCATCAATCATCATCATCATTTCAACCGAAAAACGTCTACTACTAGACATAGGCCTCCCCCAGATGTCGCTACAATGAACGGTCCGATACCCCCCCTAGCCAAGTTGCTAATCTGCAATAGTTAACGCTTGTAGAAAGCTTCAAATGTACGGGAATGACGTCGTCTTAACGCTCAGTCACGTGGTCAGAACAAAAGAATTGGCGGCAAGGTCAACTCGAAGCGTTCGGCGCAAGCGAAACGGTTGTAACTTGGCTAGGGGGGCAGGTGCGTCTTGTCGTATTCATCGGCTGAAAGAATAAAATTAAATTAAACTTAAGGCCCCACGGTCGCATTATATTATTATCCCATCCACCAGCTGACCGTGGCATCGGGCGCTTAACCTCGTAGGTAGATTGACCTTCTCTCTCGTAGTCAGTGACGAGCCCCCCGTTTGCTTACATAAACTAAATTAATATTGCAAAATAAATGGCCTTTAGAGCAGACGCAAACTCAAGGGCTTATGAATTATGATAAACACCACTAGGTAATTCAAATTTGATTAAAAACATTGCTAGTTAGAAATATTGATTGGTGAGCCTAGTGCCATGCGCCATGGGCCATGTGTCCCGATTTGCGCGGGATGTCCCGATAAATCAATAAAATTTATTTTAAATTTAAAAAAAAACTTTTTAATTAGGTACCAAAAATTGACTGTCACATTTGCATCACTACACCGAGTGTGACCGTTCAAAATACACTAGAACTGAGGCCTTTTAGGGCTGCGATAACGTTGGAAAGAGTGACTGTGTGGCAAAAGGGCCACAGAGTACTTTGTAATATACTGAAAACTGTGACCCTGGAAAGTAAAAGGGCAACTGAAGGACAAAGTCGGTTTTAGTTAGTAAAAGTCTGTCACGCTCCAACCTAGAGAGAGAGAAGTCATTGGATGATTGGCCCACCTCAAAGAAAAGTAATTATTTTTATTTCCAATCTAAAGCCCTCTAAATCCCAATTACTTTTAACATCTACCCCGATTTTAATTCCATCGAATCTGGCAACACTAGTGAGCCAATAAAAGTATGGATGTCTGTAAGATAAAAATAGATTTGACCCAATAGTCTGACCTTTTGCCCCACATGTACACATTGGACCTTACAAAAATAGATCGACCTTTACTATTACCCAAAGCCATTGATTTCTTCATTATTTAGTAGATTCCTAATTCCGCAACAGCTAAGATTAGATTACTGTATCTTTTAATACACCACCTTGTCTTTTCTTTACCCGTCTTTAACTGATGCTTGACCGCGATCCCACCTGATGGTAAGTAAGCAGTGATGCAATCGTTGATGATAAAGCATGGTAGTTTATTAAGAGCTTGTTCACCTTTCATTCTAGACTTGAAGACACCTAAATTATAATCGGACGGGAAAACCACAGCAGGAAAACTGTTCCAGTCCTTCGATGTAGGTTTTCAGTTTACCTTAACAACGAGACATAACGCATAGTCTGGATCGCAGGGGTGTCAACAAAGTAAGGATGGAGACTCGCCGTACGTCGGGATGTCCGCAGGGCCGGTTTATGCATGTCGGGGCCCCTAGGCAATGCACGTCTCGGCCCCCCCCCCTGCCCTCTTCTAACTTCTTAATATATTTTGTGTCTAACACAAATTTATTCATAATTACGTTGTTTTTAGGGTTTCGTAGTCAACTAGGAACCCTTATAGTTTCGCCAAGTCTGTCTGTCTGTCCGTCCGTCCGCGAATAATCTCAGTGACCATTAGCGCTAGAAAGCTGGTAGTATCCGACCGATGGTTCGGTTTCGGTTTAGGTCAAGTTTTGGCAAAAAAAAACGAGTTTCAGTTTAGATTCGGTTTCGGTGGCAAACTTGCCGAAACTACGACCGAAACCGAAACTGCACTCGGGAGTTCTCGTGCTGTGATCGGTCATGTTCAGTGCGTTAAATTCCTTCCAAGGGTAAAGCAACGAAGACATTTTGCCGTGTCCACGCGCCTAATCATGTCGTCACTGGCTTGTGCTTGCAGTTCGTTTTACCTACTCCCAACCAAACTAAAATCGAGTGCAGTAAAATTCATGATAGTCAACGAATATAAATACCTGATATAAAAATGCATTAAAAAAAAATAGGGACTGGCTGATTATAGTAATGTTTTCTCTTTTTCCCTCAAAACATGAGCCTTGTAAGGAAGTTTCGGTTTTGGTTTCGGTTTCGGTCGAAACCGAGACTGTTGCCGAAATTCGGTTTCGTTTTCGGTTTCGGTTGAAAAACCAGTTTCGGTCGGACACTAGAAATTTGGTACCAATATGTATATCAATCACGCCGACCAAGTGGTAAAATAAAAACTGGAAAAAAAATGTTTTATTAGGTTATACCCCCTACACGTAAAGTGGGGGAGTGATTTATTTTTTGATTTCAACACTAACGTGTGATATATTGTTAGATAGGTATTTAAAAATGAATAGGGGTTCTTTTTTTTTTTTTTTTTTTTTAATTTGTATAAACTAGTGCTTGACTGCGATCCCACCTGATGGTAAGCAGTGATGCAATCGTTGATGGTGAGGCGCACTAGTTTATTAAGAGCCTATTCACTCTTGCCTTAAAGACACCTAAATTATAATCAGACGGGAAGACCGCAGCAGGCAAATTGTTCCAGTCCCTCGATGTACGTGGTATAAACGACGAAGCGAAACGCTTGGTCCGGATCGTAGAGGTTTCAACAACATTAGGGTGGATACTCGCCGTTCGTCGGCTTGTCCGATGGTAGAAGTGAGATGGTGGAATTAAGTCATGTAATTCCTGCGCACACTCTCCAAAGTGCATCCTGTAAAACACCGAAAGGCTGGCTACCCTTCGCCTATGCTCAAGACTCTGTAGATTGGACTCAACCAGATCTGGATCGCCAATTAGTCTCTTCGCACGCCTTTCCACAGAGTCCAAAGCTGCCAGGTGGCATTTTGCAGCACCAGCCCATATGTGGCTGCAGTACTCCATACACGAACGGACTTGTGCTTTGTATAGCATTAGAAGCTGTCCCGGTGTGAAGTACCGCCGGACCTTTGCAAGAACGCCTAGTTTCCTAGCAGCTACCTTGGCTTTGGACTCAATGAACCGCCCAAAGTTAAGGTCCGAGGGAATTTCAACCCCCAAGAGCTGAAGGCGGTCGGTGTACTCCAGGGATAAATTCTGAAAAGTAGGAGCCAAGGTGAACGGGCTCCTTTTAGCGGTGAACAGACACGCTTGCGTTTTGGAGGCGTTAAATCCCACCACATTGGCTTTACCCCACTTGGAGACTGCCTGAAGTGAGATATTTGTACGCTCTACCATAGCCTCTCTTTCGGATCGGATTAGCTCCTTACTAGCCCGAGCACTAGGCAGGTATCTCTCTACAACTGTGCTATCATCTGCATACCCATAGATACCGGGCATCAGCAGATCGTTGATATGCAGTAGGAATAGAGTTGCAGAGAGAACAGACCCCTGAGGAACCCCGGCATTAGTCGTCATGGGTTCTGATGAGCATCCATCGACAACAACTCGGAGAGACCGTTCACTCAGGAAGTCTTTTACCCAGTTAATCAGACCAGGGGAAATGCCGTACGCTGGAAGCTTACTCAAAAGGCTAGCGTGCCATACCCTGTCGAAGGCCTTCGAGACGTCTAAGGAAACGGCAATCGCTTCCCCATTCCTCTCGAGGGTCTCGCCCCACAAGTGGGTGGCATACACTAGTAGGTCCCCAGTAGACCGATTGCGACGAAATCCGTACTGTCGGTCACTGAGGAGATCGTTACCTTCCAGGTATGCCATGAGGCGCGAGTTCAATACACGCTCCATAATCTTGCATAGTATGGAGGTTATTGAAATCGGCCGATAGTTGGCGGGATCGGCACGACTGCCCTTTTTGGGCACGGGTTGCACGTTGGCAAGCTTCCAGGACTTGGGCACTAAACCAGTCCTAAATGAGAGGCGATACAAGCGTGTCAAAACAGGAGACAACTCAGGCGCACAAGCCTTGAGAACAATGGCAGGTATACCATCTGGTCCACTAGCTTTGTTCACGTCTAGATGACACAGTGCTCTCAGAACTTCTTTGTTCCTTATGCGAACCTCGGGCATCGAAGTGTCGCAGTGAGGTAGAGTCGGTGGAGTAGCACTGCCAGTATCAAGACGAGAATTATGGGCGAAGAGAGATGCAAAGAGATCTGCTTTCTCTCTCGCCGTATGAGCCAGTGTTCCATCAGGTTTAGCCAGCGGAGGCAGTGAGGGCCGACAGAAGTTCGCTTCGACCGACTTGGCGAGGGACCAGAATGCTCTGCTGCCGGACGGCTGAGCAGAGAGTTTTGTGCCAATATGGGTGATGCGGTCGAAGCGAGCCTTCCTTAATGCCTTCTTGTAGGACTTAGCAGCAAGGTTGAAGATTCTCTTCTTTGAGCTCAGATCCGGAGCTTTGCAGTCACGAGCCTCAACCCAGGCAAGATACGCCGAATGCTTACGCTGTTCAGCTTCAACGCAATCGGCGTTGAACCATGGGCGAGCTGAGCCACCGGTGGGTACGTCACGATAAGGGATGAAATACTCCATAGCTTGACGTATCACATCGGATATAGCGTCTGCACAACTCGACGGATTCTCGGAAGAGAAGCAGACCTGCTGCCAAGGATAAGACGCAAAGAAATGCCGCATCTCATCCCAATCTGCTGACCTGTAACGCCACATTCGCCGTTCACCGCGTGAGTCGCAGTCAGGTGGGGAGAAGGACGATACAGACTTCACCAGACAGTGATCTGAAGTTCCAAGTGGTGAGGAAACTGTTACGATACATCTGTCCGGATCGGTGGTCAGCAGAAGGTCCAGACAATTGGCAGTATGACTCACCACATCAGGCACCCTAGTCGCTTGCTTTACCATCTGGGAGAGGCCCATAGATAACGCAAAGTTTCGCGCTTCTCTCCCAGCGTGGTCGGTCTTCTGGTACGGGAAAAGCCAGTCTTGGTGACAGGCGTTAAAATCCCCCAGAGCGACAAACTGCGCATCGGGGTACCGATGTAGAGCCTTATCAGCGGCCTCACTGAGGTGGCCAAACAATTGAGTCGTCTCCTGGACACCGCTGTGCGATCGGTAGACACAGGTATAGACAATTTTGTCCACACCGGTGTCCACCAGCAACCACAACGTCGAGAAATTAGGATCCTCAAGGTGACAGAGACGCTGGCAGCAGATGTCATTGCGGACGTACACACAGACCCCGGCACGCTGCAGGAAATGATGCTCCAAGGAGTATCCCGGGTAGTCGAGATACGCCGCATCTAACGGACATCTGATCTGCGTCTCCGTCAAGAAAAGCAAGTGGGGCTTCTCAGTCTCAAGATGGTGGTGGACCGCAATGAGATTGGAGTGCAGTCCTCGGATGTTCGAGAGGTGCACTTGGAGTAAGAGGACGTGCATCCGCTGTACACACTTACTTTTCTTTTTAGTACCTTTCATGTTGGTTTTATGAGTGAATAGACTAGGTGGAAAATGGCAGTTGAGCGAGGTGATGCGATGCAAAACCAGCAACACGACCAGAGTTGCTGGGCCATTGGAGGTTTGATCTGGAGACTGCGGGGACGCCCGAACCCCCCCAGGGATCGCCATCGGGTCCTCTCGCCCGGTCGCCAACCGGCACGATGGGGCCACCCTGGGATTTTTCGCAGATGGCGGGGCAGCCTTTCATGTGTGGCTGGCACACTACTTGGGCCCCCAACTATCTACGGTCGGCCAGCGGAGAACCGTGCTTCGGATCCCGCTACCCTCCGCGATCAAACGTCCGACACAACAAGAGCTGGCGCATCACACCCGTTATACAACGCAACACAACTGCTCAGACCCATCTTCCACCATACGGCTTCACCAGTCATCACGCCGGAACACGACAAATCGCTTGGCGGCATGGCTTTGCCTGGTGGGTGGTAACTTTTAAGCCGGCAGCCGATGCTATGGCCTACCACCGCATTTACTGCTCGTTTAGCACTACCCAGGGGACACGTGTAGGGTGGTCAGAAATAAGTAAATCCTACGGACGCGAGCAGTACATCCCCCGGTTCACTCAAATCATTTTTTGATAATGTCAAATATTTTCGGAAATAATCGATCCAAAAGTTAAAAAAAAAATGTGTGTGTCCCTCTCCAACTTTTAAACCATAAATTTAGAAAATATGAAAAAAATCTCAAAAGTAGAAGAAAATAATTTTGAACTTGACGGGTTGAAAAGTTTTTGAAAAGTTGTACAAAATAATTTGTGACCTAAGTTTATAATTTAACCGTATAAGCAAGCATTTTTTTAACTTAGTTTACATATTTTATTATTCTAAACGTCAAATAAAAAAAAGAATTATTAAAATCGGTTCACGCAATCCAGACTTACCACCGAAAACCCAACCTACAAAACCCGCTAATGAAAGATTGTGTTTTATTAACTCTGTTGACCGCTTTTCGCATAATCCAATGCTAGGATTGCGAGTTAAATATCATGTCATCAAAATTATAAATCATTTTTTTACTGCTTATGAAACAGTCTATTTTTTTTTCCTGAAGCGCAGGGCTCCTGAACTTGGCGGGGCCCCTAGGCCTACATTGCCTAATGGATAAAACGGCCCTGGATGTCCGACATTAGGAAGGCGATGGTGGAATCAAGTCATGTGCACACTCTCCAAAATGTATCTTATAGAAAACCAAGGCTGGCTATTTGCCCTACATAACCGTGCGAAACCCTACGTATCCTGTGCTCCACCCAATAGCAAAACGTAGTCCTGTAGTTATTCTAGGAAAGTTCCTAGAATAACTACAGAACTACCGTTTTGCTTTTAAAAAATTTAAGCAAATTTTTTAGTCCTATAGAAATCCTGCAAGCGTCTATAGAACCGCATTTGGGCGCAGTTTATAGGACTATAACGCCCTGTGATCGTTGTGTTACAGTTCGCTTAATTGCAATCTGATTTTAAAATAATCTTATTAGATGTTTTTATAGGATACGTTGTCCTCATATCCTCATCATTATCATCACATCAAGGTTTGTAGATTATTAGCACCAGCCCTTATGTGCCCATACACACATGGGCCACAGCCCATGTCTATTATTTACGCACCTACCTATAAAACTAAAAAAAGTTTTGTTAAATAGACAATAATTAGCATACTTAGAAACCAGTTAACTTACAACATTAACATCAAATGTGACCTCATCTTGTAGTCATAACGAGTAGAAAAAAAACAAAAGTACAGTGTGCAAAAACCGATTCTAACCGGCAAAAAACAAATATTTGCTCCGATGACTTTACAAAACGATAGTTTACGCCAGCCAGAACCGGTTTTGGGTTTCAGAGATAGCGGTAACTGGTTAAGTGTAGCCTATTTACGGTGCTTAATGTTCGATCCATGACCTGCGCGTGATTGACTATATCTTTTGACACTGGGCTATCGATTTCTGGTTCGAACTGAATTTCGTTTTTAATTCCACACTGTATCTAGTACCAACACATTTATAGATACACTCACGCCTTTACAAAGAAATGATAACTTTTATTTGTGAACACAGAATTACCAAAATGTAATAGAAATAGAAATCATTTATTTGCCAATAATGTAGGTAACAGATTTGGTGTTAATTTATGGAGAATCCCGACTCCCGATACATTTTGCCTTACGGCATGCATAATTATTTAATTAATTTAATACATTGCCTAAGTTGCTACGTTTACTCTTATTATTTCTATACAATTGAGACACTTATGACATAGAATGAGTAACCTGCATTTCCAAAACTGGATATTCTTTATTTATCTTTTCATCATCGGCAATCTAGCTCCACCCACCACTGAATACAGGCATCTTTACGTGCCAAGTTTTCCTGTTATCTACTTGCGATTCGAGTTCTTCTCATCTTTATGAACAACTAGCTACTGCCAGCGGGTTTGCCCGCGTAAAATGATTTCTCTATACAAATTTTAGACCCTCGTTTCATCCCCTGCGTGGGTGAATTTTGGCGAATCCTCTCTTAGTGTCCAAGTGTGTCATAAAAAGAAACCTTGTGCAAAATTTCACGCTCGTAGTCCCAGTAGTTTCGGCTGTGCGTTGATATGTCAGTCAGTTTTTCCTTATATAAATATACATATAAATTTGTAGGTTGCCAGCCCTTAAAAAAAAAAACATTAGCAATGGATTGAAATTTACTCAAATTCATTAATTCAGGTACAGGCACGTGCCTGCTGGATTATTCGAACGAAGACGCAAAGGGCAACTGAAGAAACACAGTTGAATTTTAGTTAGTAAAAATCTGACAATTACCACACCCAGAACTGGAGAAGTTATTTAGCAATTTCCCTCCGCAAAAAAAAACATAAATACCTGCTACATGTACCTATCCAGTCCAGCCACTCTGCTGTCATTAGTGAAGAAGCCATATCAATGCGTATCAATCAGAATCGTACACAACACGACGTACACATTACACACTATCTACTAGTCGATGTTGATGTCAGTGACTTTCATTCCGAGCCTACATACCTACATTGCTACAGCAACACAAGTACATAAAAAGTTTACATAGATATGAAAAATATAAGAAAACTAGGAACGCTCAGGAATAAAGCAGCTTTCTATCGGTGAAAATATTTTAGCAATCGGACCAGTAACTACTTCCTGAGATTACCTCCTACAAACAAAAAAACAAAAAATAAACTATCTCTATATAGGTAATATTAGTGTAAATAAATCGTTGTATCTGTCAGATAACTACACAATTCTATATTCCCTTTTTTTGAGCTGAGAAATCATCTCAATCTTCTCCCACTCTAGGGGGGTGAGCACAGAAATCTTAATAATAAGGCCTTATTATTAAGATTTCTGTGGGGGTGAGAGACGGCGTGTCAGGCTTTTACTGACTAAGACCCACCCAGATCCACCAATGTTCTTTCGGTTGCCTTCGCGTTCTATTGAAAAAGTAACTAAATGTTCGTTTCCCTGTTACTTTTTGTACAATATTTTATTCTAAAGTAGTGATCCACCCCAGCATCGCTCGGATGTTTCAAATCTTTGATTTTTTTTTTCTATATAATATACGTGAATGAGAGGTATACCTCTAAACCTTTTTCATGAATCACTTTATCCGGCCTCATCTAGCATTAATTGACGAAAAAAAAAAAAATTGACGTGTAAAAGTGTTTTTATAAAACCTACTTGCAAAATAAAGATCATTTATCATTTATCTATTGGTGAAAATCGCATGAAAATCCGTTCAAAATTTTAATACAGACATGAGACAGACAGACGCGCTTGGGGGCATCATTTTATAATATTATAATGTAAGGATAACAACGCAAAATAAATAACGCAAATAAAAAACAAATCTGAAAACAGCTTCAAAATTGTTTTTTAAATGAAGCAATTAGCATTTTAATTAAATATTTGTATGAGGAAGACTACACGCATGGTGGGAAAATCAAAGTTAGTTTTTGAAACATAATAAAAATATTCGAGTCTGTCTCTACTACTTTAAACAAATACATATGACGTATGAGACAAGTTTACTTAGCAAATAAAACTATTAAAGATTGCAAAAACTCGTATATTTAATAAAATCACTGTTTTCTTACTATGTACTTGAAAATAAAGCTTAACATGGCATAAGAGCCTTTCAATGTTCCCACTGCTGGAACTCAGACCTCATCTGTAAGAAAGGGAATGGGCCGTAATCCACCACGCGGGCCTAGGTCGGGTTGGTGAATGTCACATGTCTTCGAATTATTTTAAAATAATACTATATATGAGAAATATAGGTATCATGCGGGTTCAGTAAATCGAACTTCGAATATATTTTTTTGGGAAAATCCAGGATTTTTTTTTACCTAAACCAAATAAAGGCATTTTGAAGCAAATCGGATGGAAGGACCTAATTTTCTCCTTTCGTATAAACAAGTTACAAAATAATTGATTGACATTATCGTTGTCCAAATAACGAATACCTACCTAAACCAATCAATCTCTTTTCAGGAACTCAGGGGCGGATCCAGACATCAAAAAAGGTTGTGTCACTCAAATTTTGCTTGGAAATGGCTGGCTTTGGAATTTAATTTTGTAAACCTCAATGGTGGGATGATACAGAATCTGTAACTAAAACAAAATCTTATGAACGTATGATCCACAATTAACGATTTGAATTGATTTGGACTCAGCTATATCAAGTCATTACAGACGAGAGGCAATAAGTAAGAGCTAGATATACAACACTGATATGGAGTCCATATAAAAGTGCCCTTTGAACAATTTTAAGTAGCTAGGAGATTCGTTTATCATTAGGTGAGATATTGGTGAAGCACAAGCCTATCAATAATGTAATCAATTCTGAATCTAATGTTATTCTACAATGTATGCTAGCTTAGCTACTATTTATGTCCCTATTATAAATATTTACACGACTTAAAAGTCGAATAGAGTGAACCCATCTGAAATTGTTATAACCAATATGTATTTGGCTAACTCCAACCTTCAAAGCCTTGAGCACAGGCGTAGGGTAGCCAGCCTTTCGGTGTTTTACACTCTCCAAAATGCATCCTGTCATTTTGGAGAGTGTGCACAGGAATTGTATGACTTGATTCCGCCATCTCAATTCTACTATCGGACAACCCGACGTACGACGAGTATCAACCCATACGTTGTTGAAACCTCTACGGTCCGGACTAAGCTATTTGCCTCGTCGTTTATACCGCGTATGTCGAAGAACTGAAACAGTTTGCCGGCTGCGGGCTTCCCTATCGATTATAATTTAGGTGTCTTCAAGGCTAGAGTGAATAGACTCTTAATAAACTAGTGCGCCTCACTATCAAAGATTGCATCACTGCTTACCATCAGGTGGGATCGAAGTCAAGCACTAGTTTATATCAATAAAAAAAAATAAAAAAAAATTGGCAAGTAAATCATTCATTCAATAAAAAAAAACTTGGCATCCAGCCTACTCATCTCAATTAGGATTGTGGACAGGCCTACCGTGCCCACAATATTGTATGGTATCCACTCTTGCAGGAAGTTAACGATTCAACCATTGGCGGTTTCTACTTCCGGAAATAAATTATTTGTGGAATGTTATTATAAAACACCTCTTCATAACCTTGTCTGCGTTGCATGATTTATTACTAATGATACTTCAAACTCAATGCTTAAAAAATACAAATCAGCTTAAGAAAATATCGACTATTCATTAAACTAGATTTTACCAGCGGCTTTGCCTGCGTGAATACAAAAAAATATGCTAAGAAAACACTCAAAAAAAAGGAAAGTGCTATTCCACGTTAAGGCGTATAGTCCCTTCAACATCTGACCGGAGTTAAATGCACTCAAAGTCTTAATGCCGCTTACTCCCGCCCGCATAGAGCCCCGCTGACCTTTAAAATTATTTTCTTTGCGAAATATTGATTGATTTAATGCTATGTTCATTCTGAAGAACACTTAAACATATTTCTAAAGATCAAAGCCGTTTGAAAGGTGTAGATAAACAAGCAATAAAAAATAATGTTGTTATTTTTTTTTTTTTTTAAATTTACTAGCATTAGTCATAAGAAAAATAATATTATGTTGATAATGTTAAATATGGATCTATAATTTTTTTTTTTTTCAAAATTATCAACCTAGCCGTTACCGAGGAGTAGGCTTCAGAAAGTCACTGTTTTATTGCACTGCTCGGGAGCTAGGGCCTTAAGGTGCCGTCGTGTGTCTTTCATCCAAATTCATTCAGCCATGTGAGCGTGTAGGAGGAAGAAAAATACAATGCGTTCCAAATGAGAATAGGATCGCCCGCCATGTTGTGACGTCACGATTTACTGTCAAATCGAGGAAAGTAATTTTTTAAACATTAATTAATTTACGAAAAATTTAATTTATTTATGAACTGTGAACGAAAAAAGTTTAATCAGAATCCAGTTTTTCAATTTTACTTCTCTTTAAGTTCTTCAATTTTGCTAAAATTCCTTCGATTTGACAGTACGACGAGACGTCAAAACAGGAATCGGTCCTATTCTCAATTGGAACGTATAGTACACACATTCATACAAACTGTCCCCTGTAGTATTATGTGATCATTACGAAATTAAAGATTTTAACTAATCGATCTTAGAATAATATTCTAAGTAATCGATCTTTCTTTTCTGCAAAGGGTCATTATGTAAGTAGATAGGTAATGAGTAACTAAGTAATGAACATTTAAACAATTAAAACAATAACTAAGTACTAATGATTACCAAATGAGTTTTGCAAGTTAAGTAGGCATATTTATGATTTGTAATTTCATCACAAAGAAAGATATCTATTACCTAAATAATACCATAATTAGACGTATTTTGCAAATTGCTTATTAAATAACATTCTTCACGCATCGATCACTAAATAATCGATGTATGCACGTCAATATTTTTCGTCAATTTAAACTAGATGAGGCCGGTGTTTCCTAGCTGTCTTCGCTCAGAACTAGAGATAAAATCAATTTAGAGTTACTAAAACAAAACAATCACATTTTGTTGTTATTTTTAAAATCTGAATGATCCTGGATAGCCTTCGATCAATAATAGTACTAGTACTATTATTGATCTAGATAGTACTAGTACTATTATTGATCTAGATAGTACTAGTACTATTATTGATAGTACTAGTACTATTATTGATCGAAGTGGATAGCTGTGAAATTCAAATTCACTTAATTTTGACGTGACAACGTCTTATAAATTGGTTTGCCGGGTGACACTTCAAGAAACTGCGTTACGCTCCGCTCACAATGAGAGCGAGTGAGAGGCACGCGTGCATGGTTAGCCCGCCTAAGAGCGAGAGAGACAGACATTTTCATCCTTCTTCCTTAGTCTAGTCAAATTAGCAAAAAGATTGGACCTAATTCGTGTAGTTGTAATTTTTTGTGGAATCATTAGAAGACATGAATATAAGTCTTCTCTGAGTTTGCACCATTCCTGTTATGTACGGAACATCGTTTAATATTAGGTTTTAACATTAAAGTCCCAAAATTTAAAAGTTTCATAAGTATTTCGTTGTGGTAAGTTTAGATATATGTAGATACCCCTTTGGTGTATAATTACTTTTCACGAAAAAAGTGTGAGGTGTATGAAACACTAATAAATCATTATTTTTATTTTGCGGCTCAAGGGAAATTTAGCCAGTTGGTGCAAACTCATAATTAGCTTTTTAAAGCATCCTATACACCCAGTTATTTTTGCACCCTTTTGCACCCCTAGGAAAACAGCATTTTACAATATTTGTAGATTGTACTTCGGGGCAAATTAGTGTAGTCATGGATTTTTTCATATATAATGTATTCTATATATAAAACATTCGCACGTAATAAAAATAAGAAATATATAACTGGAAGTTTATGTAGAGTTAACGTGAATACATACTGCGCCTCGTGGCGCTCGGAGGGCGAACGCGGGGTCGCGCGGCGCGCGCGCGGCGGGGTCGAGAGTAAGTAAGTGCGTGCATGTATATGCGTTTAGATCATTTTTGTGGCAAGAAGCGATCCCTGCGCTATACAAATTAATAACTATAATTTCCTCTATTTTATTAGCTGTGTTGTGAAAAATGGATTATGAAGTGTTTGTCGTGACCTCCCGACCTGCCCCTGTATTAAGTATTTATTTAAAAAGAAATTATGATAACCATAGCAATTCTCTGTCGATCTTTATTTCTTTCTGTACCTCAAAAGGAAAAAATGGAATCCTTATAGAATCACTTTGTTGTTCGTCCGTCTGTCTGTCAAGTCCCTTTATCTCGGGAACAAGTGCAAGTATCAAGTTGAAATTTAAACCGAATACTCAAGACTGCGGTCCCTTAAAGCTGTGTAAAAGTAAAAACTTCTAAGTTAACGAATAAAAAAGATACCGACATTTACGTCGTAAAAAAAATTATATTTCGACACTCAAGGGAATCATAAAGGTACTTCCCGTTGACCTAGAACCCTGAAATTTGGCATGAAGCAAGTCTTATAGCATAAGTATAGGAATAATTGCCGCTGGCAAAAGCTAGATATTTATTTTATTTAAGTTAGTTGATACGGAACCCTCAGTGTGCGAGTCCGACTCGCCCTTACCCAGTTTCTTTTTGAGGCGCATACTTAAAACTCCACATTTTTATACTAATATTTTTTTGTTCCTACCTTACCCGATGCCGTAGAATAATCGGCACTGTCACACGGTTTATAGTTCTAAAGACAACCGAAATACAACTAATTTATTTGAAACTAGCTGTGCCCGCGAATTTCTTCGTGTGGACTACAGGATTTTGAATTTATTTTTTCTAAAATAAAAGTAGCTCATGTTACTCCTTACATCAGCTACTTGCCAAAAAAAGTCCCGTCAAAATCAGTCCAACCATATTAGAGATTAGCCCGGAAAAACAGACAGACAGACAGACAAAAATTGCAAAAAATGTTATTTTGGTGTAGACTCTGACCAACGAAAGATGGCAAAACAAAAAGGAGGCCGTATTAAAAAAAATTGAAGCTGTTCACCCTAGCTGTACGCCACTTAAACGGAGTTGATACGTTTGATTATTCATGAAAATAATAAGTAGGTATGCGATAATATATGATGCATGTGTATTTAACAATTAAACATGTGCTGCTTATTTAGCCGCTATATTCAATGCCGCCAAAACTCAAGCATGTCCGTTCACTGCCAAAAGCAGCCTGATCACCTTGGCACCTGCTTTTTAGAATGTATCCTTGGAGTGTATCGACCGCTTTCAGCTCTTGGGAGTTAAAATTTCCTTAAACTTTGGGCAGTTCATTGAGCACAAAGCTACGGTAGCTGCTAGGAAACTCGACATTCATGCAAAGGTTAGATGGCACTCAGTGGCGGATTAGCCATGTACCAAGAGTAGCAAATGTTACAGACCCCCCCATTTTGGGGCCCCGCGCGTTCAGGGATCCCGCACTTTTGAACATAAAAAAAACTAGTCAAAATATTGGTACTGCGTGAAACCTAAATACAGCTGATTTTTTTGGATGTGATGAGATAGTCACATTACTTCAGACTATCCTGCAAGCAAACTACAGAATAGAAGATCTCTTAGAATTTATCCCATCATTGTACTTTTTACGCAAGTGATCTTAAAATCCACGGAGTTATTGGTGAATAAAAGCCTTGTTCAAGCTTATTTTAGAAAGGGTAGCTTTAGTCAGCAGCTTCTAGCAGCGCTAGCTAAAACCACTTAATTTTAATATGTGTAGGTTAAGCTCAATCTTAATAACCCTACTAAGAATAAGCTTAAACAAGGTTTTTAGGGAATTACATATTTTGTGTGTCTATGTAAATATTACATTTGGCTCTGAAACGTGGTCGTTCACAATGCGCCTCATCAGATGGTTTTAAGTAACACAAAGAGCAATGGAGAGGAAGATAAGCTTAAGTGGCAGTAAACTGGGTACATTGCTCGCAGAACAGATGATCGATGGGGCCGAAAGGTTCTGGAATGGCGACCGGTTTCCTGAAGACGTAACGTTGAAAGGTCTCGCAACAAGGGTACCGATAACCTTTTATTTAGTAAGGTTCACGTGAATTCGATGGAGGCGTGATAAACTGGACCGGCCGTTGTGGTGACATAGGAAAAACCTTTGTCTAGCAATAGAAGCCTTTCAGCTTAAATGATGATGACCATCGATGTTGGCATGTTGATGAAATCAATCTCTTAGAAAGATTACTCCACTTAAAAATTGGCTAAATCTGACTACTTCAAAAAAAAATTAAATGTTGCATCCTATTAGTAAATCTTAACTGTACAGCTTTTCTGTATAAATTCACAAAGGCTTCGCCATCAGCATCGAAAAGACTCCTTAATTCTGTATTACTTGTCAGAAGAAAACCTAAGACGTCCTATAAACAAAATTCTAATCATTCGGGGTATGCAAAAAACGATCATCTACTAAATTAATTGATTAGTAGTAGGGGGCCCCTTGGTCGAATTAGCAATAGATAGCGTCGGTTTAATCCGGCACTGACGGCATTTCATACCAGGACAACATCGAATGTTATACAAAGCACAGGTCCAATCATTTGTGGAGCCAGTGGGTCTTTCAATAAACACTTCCCTGGAATCTTTATATAACTCAAAAGAAATGGTATGTGACGTCAAAGCCGATGGACAGCCTATTGAGCTGACAGATCAATATAAATTCCTTGGCTTATTGATTGATCAGCACTATAACTGGAAAAGTCACATAGATCTTGTATGTAATAAAATTAATAGATTTGTATTTGCATTAAGGAAACTAAGGCGAATTGCTAGCGAAAAAGCAGCACTGACAGCATATCACGGATATGTTGCCTCCGTTCTCAGATATGGTCTTTTGATTTGGGGAAATTCAACAAATATAAATAAAGCGTTTCTTGTTCAGAAAAAGTGTGTAAGGGCAATTTGTGGTGTAGGCCCTTTAGAATCGTGTCGTCCACTTTTTAAAAGGCTTGGCTTGCTGACCATCACTAGTCTTTATATAATGCAAATTGGTGTATTTGTAAAAGAACATCCAGAATTATTCGAAACTTTTGGAAAAAGAAAATTGTACCCTAGCAGGGATCCGACGATACTTAGAAGCACTTGCTGTAAAAGTTCTTTATATCAGAAAAACTGTAGCATGATGGCAATACGGGTCTTTAATAAATTACCAAAATCTATCAGAGAATTGCAATTAATAAGATTATTTAAAATGAGATTACGCGAATGGCTGTTGGACAAATGCTATTATAACTTAAGCGATTTTTTTAATGACAAGAATGACGTAGAAAGAAAATATAAGTGACATAATATATATTATCTAATTGAGACATGTTAAAAATGCAAAATAATATTTTATTCAATTGTGGTCTTTTTTTAATGTTGTAGGATGTTTAAATAATGTTCAATTAATGTTTAATAATTTTAAATGACAATTTTATTATATTAACTAATATTTGTATACCAATCATTGGTGAAACATGTAGAACTTATGTACTGAATTCAACATCCTCATTACCATGTTTCTGGCAAATAAAGTACTTTGACTTTGACTTTGACTGTTTGACTTTGACTTTAAATTTGAATAAAACAAATTGTGTGTTATCGATTTTTTTTATTAATTTGGATGGCCGATTGATGTCATTATGTATGGAATATAATATCGTTCAAATGTCCGCCGCTACTTTGCTAGATAGCGCGCATACGAAATATATAACTTTCCATGTCCTTTACTGTTTTCATTATTAGGAGTTTCGTCTACTCATTGCCGAAACCTCCTGAAAAGTATAATACACCGTGTGAGTAATATTACAATTATTAAATAGTCAAAAAGTATCAAGTTTTTATAATAGTAATTAAAAAACTAACCTAGAAATGATATTATTGTATCCAACCGTCGCATTTTATCTGCATGTTTTTAATTTAATTCACTTTTTGCGTCTTTAAATTTGTCAATTACATTAAATAGTAACCTTTCCATCGAACTAGTGATTGTTTATGGCATTATTTTAAGCAAAATGAGTATAATAAGATGCAGGAAAACAATTTTGACAATTCTTAATTTTTTTAAATGCTGCCATACACAACGTTTGATTAATAATTCGTTATCTTCTTTCGATGGTCAAACTCTATGTACCGTATATAATATATTCATATGCATGTAGTAAAAAGCAGTTACTTCAATATTACAAACAGATACTCCAATTTTATTTATATGTATGTATAGAAGATAAATAAAGGACATGCTTGCGGGACACTCGTTTTTTTTGTTTAAACATAGACGGTTTTTTTTTTTTATAAAAACAAAATTAGGTTTCTTTACTAACACTTACTAACAGAGCATTTACAATCAGAAAGTACTCCTTCCTCGTAAAATACATCCCACAACACTCCTAAGTAATAACTACGCTTATCTCTTCTTGTCAGTTTATTATTCCGTGTCGCGCGCTTGTCACTTCCATGGCGTAATAGTTCTTTGGCAATTAAGACAACACTAGAAAAACGTATGTTCCATAAAAAAATGCTAATTTTTTATAGGGTGCAAATATAAAGGAAACCAAATTAATGTAATGTGATTATTTTCAAAACTACTTAAATTTCCCCCGAAGTACAGAGGCAAAAAAACGTGAAAAACTAATTTCCATACGTCGCACTGGGGTGCAAAATCAATCATGTACTTAGGTCGAAATGTATAACACTTTCCTCAGTTTACAAAACTACACAATTTTCCCCAATGCCGCAATGGCCAAAAATAACATTTTTATTTTTTTCTAATGCTGCGTTGGTCGAATTAAAATAATTAAAATGCAATAATGTAGGTTGAGGTTTAATATACCATAAAAAAAAAAAATGGTGAGTACACCTATATTCTCTGGTTAGTTATGAGCAATAAACACTTTTCACCCCCTTCCGTAGGGGTGCCAAATAATTTTTTTTTTTATACTCTGTTTTTCACTCATACAATACCATCAGAAACGTTTTTGCCTCTCCAGAGAATTTATTCCAATCTTTATTAAAAAATGACCTAATTTGACTAGACTAACGAATGAATATTCACATTAAAATTATTTTACCACTCAAAGTCGTTGTCACGTAAAACTTTCGCCCGTATACCGACTTTACAGGCAACCAATTTTTTTTTTTTTAATTTGCAAGTCACAACACAGAAGAAGTAATAGTACAGTAAGCACAAGTATCAGAATCAGATTCTATAATTAATTAACATATGACTTGCAGTAACACGTAAGTATTTATGCGGAATTATAATCATTAAAATCATCAATACAAATCTCTCAATTCGTCTAAACCTATTAAATGGCTGTTTCATTAAAAAGTTATTCAATAGGGTTACCTGAACTGAAAAGGCTGTATTGATGATTTTATTGTTTATAACTCAGTAAAGCCGTATTTGTTTTTTTCAAATCTTATTTGTCTTAATAATCAGTGCTAGGTTCTCCTCCTTGCGTCGTATTCCTCAATGCTGAGGGTCGTGACCCTGGTCACCTGAGGGGACCTGGTCTACTGACCTGTCTTCTTCTTTTCGTGTCGATGCTCTCAAACTATACTTCTTTTGACCAATATTTGGCAACCTGTACAGCTCTATTGTTGGCCTCGTATAGATCCTGAAAACTGCAGGTCGTTACGCAGGATGGGCAGCATAGCAGGGCACATACTGACCTGTAAAATGCAAAAAAAAAGATAATTTGAATTTCGCTAGCTTCTGGAGCATTCATGCGGGGTATATATTCACAAACTATAAGTAACTTAGCATAATCAGCCTTAGAACGTTCCCACTACTGGGGCTCTGGCCTCCTCTGTAGAAGAGAGGATGGGCCGTAACCATTGATGTGCCGTAATCCGCCCCAGTGCGGATTGGTGGATGTCACCTGCCTTCGAATTTTTGATTCTAGGACGCCGGTTTCCGCACGATATTTTCCCTCACCATTTTGAGAGCAATGGTGGTGAAATAAATTACACAAAGTAAAGGTCTGGCTGGGTTTGAACCCGCGACCTACAACTCGTAAGTTGGGGCCGTTACCACTGGACTACCACACAATTAAACTCAAGTTCAACAACCTTGTATCAACGTTTACACAAATCGTGATAATCTATACAATAGTGATGTAATTTTAAAATCAGTAAGTGGGTTCAATATTATGTTTATAATGTTGCGTGAAGATAATAGCAAATAGCAACAAGTGAATTAATCTTTTCATTCGTGATTTTTTTCATTATCTATAATGATGACCTTAAATAGGTACTTCTTAAAATTTAAACAAATGCTAAATGATGATGCACAGCAATGATTCATCTTGCCACTAGAATATAGAATCTTATAAAACCGAATGGCAGTGAGCCAGCCATGTTTATCGAACGATAGAGAATAGAGCAGACGAGGTACTGCAAAGTGCGAGGTGGTATTTAAAATTTTTTTTTTAGGTGAGCTTGAGGGAAGCCTATCTTGCGGCTGAAATAATGATTATGATAATCATGACTTCTTCATTGCACACTTTGCTCTAGGGTGGAACGAGAGTGCATATCAGAGATATTTACTGAATAAAATTCACGCGTGTCAATATGAAAGGGAAACTGAATTCCCTTTTATGTTGGAAATCACCAAATAGCTTCTACGCCTTTGGGTGGAGCGGGGGAATTTTCGTCCCTGCTCTTCATTTGGCCATAGCTGGACCAAGACAAACGATTTTCTTTAAACTTTTCAGTCACTGAAGCCACTTTCAAACTTTCTCTATTAAGAGTAATATACTCATTTCTCACTTTATCCATTTTCGTCACACCACACAATCCATTGCCATTTAGGTTTGGCGATTCTTCGAGCTATGTCGGTAACCTGTTCTCCTGCGGATGTCTTCATTTCTGATGTGATCACGCAAGGAAACTCCGAGCATAACTGCGTGCACGGGCAGGGCACGTTGCACGCAGAACAGATGGTCGATGGGGACGAAAGGTTCTGGAGTGGCAACCACGTACCGGAAGACGTAGAGTTGGAAGGCCTCCAACAAGGTGGACCGATAACATGGTCATCAGGGTAGCGGGAATCCGGTGGATGCGTGACGCACAGGACCGGTCGTTGTGGCGACGCTTGAGGGAGGCCTATGTCCAGCAGTGGACGTCTTTCGGCTGATATAATGATGATGACACAATCCATCTCAATATTCTCATCTTTACTACCACCATTCTTAGATATTATGTAAACTTAAATAACGATTTTATCCAAAGGCAATTAAGTACCTACTTACCTATTTCTTATTCTGTGTTACATACGGTTTTATTGGAGTACAATACCACTATGAAGTAATAATATCTGATAGCGATAACTTGCTCAGCAACCGTGATGATAAGGAAGCATGCCTGACTTCTTATCATAAACTTAAGAATATTTAAGTAGGTATAACTGGCAAACTTAGTAATTGACCACTCGTAATGCTTTATATCCATTGTAGAGTAATCATAGGCAGAACGCAATCCCGCCAGCCTTTTTTTTTTAGCGGTGGGAAAATCATCGAATGACATCCCCCGCTCTTGGGCGGAGCGAAAGATACTGTCAGGCTTTTACTGACTAAAAACCCACTCCTGTACCTTCGTTGCCTTTCCTACCGGGGCTTGAGCTATCTTTCGAATTAACCCTGGCCCGCAGTAGGCTTCGACCCAGCTGGGCCCCTGCTGTTGCTGACAGGTCTTTGAGGCGCGCGGGAATAGTGCGCGCCGTCGACGACTTGGGCTTGGTCCAGACAGTTACCGGACGGTCAGACAGCGAGCTACCCATTGCTCGCCATCCACAAGCCCGCGTCTACGGTGGCCGGAAATTTGTTACCATAATTTTAGCCGAAAGACGTCCATTGCTAAACCACCACAGCCCAGTGTCATCAAATGACCGGTCCTGTGGGTCTCGCTACTAGAACAGCCATAATAACTGTACGACGTAAGCATAAGATAAAAAACCGGACAAGTGCGAGTCGGACTTGCGCCCCCGGCTTCCGTACCTTATGTAAATGGTTTAATTCCGGAATGGATTCTCCGAAGATTTTTTCCGAATGGCAAAAAAAAAATTGTGACGTAACAACAAACTTACAGTTTTCAGATTTATTCCTATGCTTGTACCATAAGACCTTGCTTTATACCAAATTTCAGGATTCTGGGTCAGCGGGACCCTATGAATGAAGTACCCTATGAATTTTGATTTCTTTGACAGTGTCGAAATGTATGTTTTTTGCCACATAAACCGAAGTGCTTTTTTTTTCTCGTTAACTTACAAACTTGTTTTTTTTACAGCTTCAAGAGTCCGCAAACCTGAGTATATGGTTTTAATTCCAGCTCGATACCTCCACCCGTTCCCAAGATAAAAGATCTTGACAGACAGACAGACGGACGGACAACAAAGTGATCCTGATAAGGGTTCAGTTTTTTCCTTTTGAGGTACGTAACCCTAAATACGAACTTGAACTTGTGATCTCTTTATATCTATGTCTGTCTGAATATAGATTCCGCACTTAGTCCTATGCGGATCATTGTACGTGAACCATGGCAGCCATAACCTTAGGTGGGCTTATTCCAACCAGCCCACCTCTCTCCAGAAACAGATTAGGCCTTTCAGGTTCCTCAGGGCATCTATAAGGGAATTCGGGGATCCTAAGGTTCGTTTACGTATTTCAGTAACACCTGTGTAGTTTAGGAGCACATGCGCAATTCTTGTGTTCTTTTTAAATCTTACTCTAATCGGAATGTGGTTCGGTTTTAACACCTAACCATAACTAGAATAACGGTTCAAAGCATTTTCTTGGCGACTGTCCAACCGTGACCTGCGCCATTGTAAATATAATGCACACGTGTCGAAAGAATGCAATACGTACTTAGAAATAATTAAACAACTATTTGTATATAAACTAGCTAGTGCGCGCGACTTCGTCCGCGTCAGACTTTAAAACAGCCCAATGCCATTTGGTTACCATTTCAATTATGCCAGTGAAAGCTCCGTTTCTGAGATGCCCAGGAATTAAGATGCCCTGGGAACTAACTCAAGTTCCTGCAAAATAAAATGAATAGTAGCTTAAGTTACTTCTTGTAACATCAGCTATCCGTCAGTAAAAGTCACGTGAAAATCTAATCAGCAATTTTGGAGATAAACCGGATAAACCAAAAAAACTACTGAAGGGATTTTCACCAATAGTTAGAGATGATTAATGAGAAACCTTCCTCCGTAATCAATTAATGTTCCCACTGCTGGGACTCCGGTCTCCTCTCTAGACGAAGGGCCGAAATCCACCACGCGGGCCCAGTGCGGGTTGGCAAATGTCACATGTCTTCGAGGTTTTAGGACATGCCGTTTTCCTCACGATGTTTTCCTTTACCGTATTGAGAGCAATGGTGATGAAATAAATTACACAAAGTAATGCGCCTGGTTGGGTTTGAACCCGCGACCTACGAGTCTTAAGTCGGGGCTATTATCACTCGGCCACTACTGCTCTCACATTGTTTTGATATGATTTCTTCGTATAATACATACATATTGTTATAGTAGAGAAAAACTGAGAACTTTAAAGATTTATAACACCCGAGCGAAGCCGGGGTGGGTCGCTAGTACTTGACAAATCGATTATCTAGCAGAAATGGTTGGTCCTAAAGCAACTTCCTTAGTTTACGGAAAGTTTGCTTGGAAAATATACTTAAAAGTAAACAAACAATTAAATTGATAAATGGCTTATTATGTAACATAAATAACGCGTTGTCGTCATAATTTCTTGGGATAGGACTTGATTGACATTCGAACATACCACGGTACTAACCTAAACTTATACCTTCATAGTCACCGTGGTTTATGAGTCAGATAAGGGTTTTATTACCGGAGAGGACTTAGCCATATTATTAAGGGTTCGTTCAGGTCACACCTCTCAATAAATTCGGTTTTTTGATGAAAAAGTTAACATCATCTGTTTGCAGTACTTACGTAACGAAGACGAAGTGAGATGAGTCCGAAATTAATCGATCAGAACACAAATTAGCGCGCACAATATTAATTTTCATTATTCATTATTTATTTTATATTTTTCCATTACTTATTCTAGGTACGCGCGCTACATTGTCGACCGCATCATCGCTTTCCATTAGGTGAGATAGCGGTCAAGCGCAAACCTATCAACAATAAAAAAAAAAGAAAAAAGTTATCAAATCCAGTTTCAGATAATAATCCCCATCATTAATATGGTTAAGTTCGTCCTGAAAAACCGACCCAAAACCTAACTGTATTTTTTTTAGCTCGCTATCCATCCGTCCGGTAACCGTCCGGATCGAGCCCAAGTCGTCGACGGCGCTTAGTGTTCCACGCGCGCCTCAAGGAGTTGTCAGCAACCGTAGAGGCCAAGCAGGGTCGAAGCCAACTGGGGCCATGGGTGATGCGAAAGAGATCTCCGGGGCCCTGGAACAATGGCAAAGAAGGAACAGTGGGTTTTTGGTCAGAAAAAGTCTGACACAATCTCCTACTCCGCCCAAGATCGGGGGATGTCATTAGATGATTTTTCCAGCAAAAAAAAACTGTTTTTTTTATTTTATTGTTTCACTATTTTAGTAGTATACTAACACTACCGACAGAGTGACATATTCGCACTAACGAAAAAAACTCTTTAAATAAAGATAAAACCTAAAATTAACATCAGTTTTTTCCAAAAAAAAATCGGGGATTTTTTCCGACTTATAGGACCATAGGTTATTCAAATATCATGTGATTTAGTTTAAATAGTGTTTTATGTGAAGCGACTTTAAAAGTAAATTTTCCTCAATTTACTTTTACAACTTTACTGCATTTTATTACTCTTTCAATTGACTCTAACAGGACGTTACTAACTTGCAAAGTTAATATTTTGAATGTAAATTCAATCACACTAATTTACGTTGCAAAACATGTTATATTTCACATTGGCTTCAATGGTTGGTAAAGTCCCGATAAACGTCAGTCAGTTTTAAATTTTAAGAAAGCTGCTACTTTCCTAACTAGCCTTCTGGTGTGATAACGATACATTCAAATTTATAAACTCCTTTCAGGGTTGCGGTAAAAGTCTCCCCCCTCTCGTTCTACCCAGAGCGGAAAGAGTAATTTGATGGTTTCCCACTTAAAAAACAAGCCTAGTTTACCAACAACCGGGTTGAACTTTTTTTTAGGTGAGAAATCATTCAATTACTTCTCCCGCTCTTGGACGGAGGAGGGCGTGTCAAACTTTTACTCATAGACATACGCTTTTACTAATAAAAACCAACTCCTCTTCGCTCTCGTTCCACACCGGGGATAGGTTGTTTAGACTGTGGTAGGTATATGGTTGTTGGAGTCTTCAACCAGAATCAAAACTCAACTACATAACTATCTGCTCCTCAGCCAAATATTCTAACATTACCACCGACTCCGATACAGACTCCGATTTTCACCAAGAAACAGAACTTACTTATAATTAGTGGCCCGTTTACCCAAAATAAAATGAGAAACCTACAGGCGGACCTTATTGGTTTATAAAAACTTTGACATTGACTGAAGTACTCTTAGCCGCCAAACGCTACAAGCACCCACTCACATTCAACACTACACATTCACAAACAATGCACGGGTGCAATAACACACGTAGAAAGTATTTCAATCGACGACATCATTACGCACTTCTTTACTGGCTCCAATAATATTATCGGCTCCATTCAACTCATTAAAGATCATCTTACTATACTGCCACGTGTTATTATGTGAATAGAAACAACTTATCGTATGAGCATTGTGGGTACACAACTTAGGGCAACAGAGTAGATAATACAACAAAGATCTAACTTTATTTATACTCGTACATTTTAGAGTAATAATTAGGGTCGGCCCTAACAAAGTGCCCTTGAGGTACTCCGTAGCTTAGGTTAGCCTAAGTGACGTTTGTGACACCCTAGCAGTCCTTTTTAATGCGGTCTGTGTTGTTAGTCCTACTCACAAACTGATTAGCCTATCGCAAGACTGAACCTAGAATACTAAACGCACGCCATATTTTTAGGCATCTACGAAATATGCATTAGACACCTAATCAAAAGCTTTTGCTAGTTAAGGAAAACATAGCTAGTGTAATTATAATTACGATTGAGGTGCCTATAATAATATAACCTATCTTAGTAAAAACCAAATTATGATTATTATATAAATATTAAAAATTTATTTCTCCGAAATTTTAGATACGGACTTCATTCAATCATTCGCGTGACGCCTTCCTACACTCGAAAAAAAAAATGCTTAAAATGCTGGCGCATTTATCCTTTTAATTTCGTTTTGCCTTTACCGGTACCGGTACCTTTATCAAAAGATTTGCAGGTTGCAAAAGAATGGTTGCTATTGTCACGCACGAGCTATAAGTATCACAGCAGATTGAAGCTAAATCTCTGTGACATTCCTAATCATGTGCATGCAACGTGTTTTACAGTACTTATCTCATAATGTTCACATGACGCACGGTGGGTGTGTCGTCCATGCGATCTTGGCGTGACATGTATACACTGATAACCTGAGCAACCTGACCCCCAATGAATTAATAACATGTTGACTTGACAACAGTCAGCCCTAATACTTCTTGAGGCAATACAAATATTTTTTTGCGTAAGTAACTCGATGTGGCACTGAGCGAATTTGTGTCAGATATAAATAATCTTCTTAGCACGCGTTGGTGTAGAACTCATTGTTTCATCACGCCATTCAATGATGTCAGTAACAGGGAAACGATGATTAATAAGGAAACTGTAAGAGAAATGTATCTTTTGCGGCTGAAAAATTTCTAATTACGCATAAACAAGCTATGGTTTGTGTCAAAACCGCAGAAAATAATATACTCATGGCACGAGCCATTGAGGTGGGAAATAGTAGGTACCAATTTGATGCAAGTCGACAAATCATTGCACGCGAAGTGGAATTAATACACGCCAGGACCTAACCGAAGTCGGGTTGTAACCGATGTTTTCTACACACATATTCGAAAATATTACATTAATAAGCAAAACGTGATAAAAAGTATAAAGTGTACAGCGTAAGTGAAAAATTACCTAATAAATTCGTTTAAATTTCGCTTTCGCTTTCACTGATAATTTGATGCAGCCGATGTTATGAGTACAGTACCTACTGTTGTTCCAATCGCTTACCAAAATCAAATATTGCTAGTAATATTTGGCGTACAGTATAGCCATAAACATGAATTTTAATTATTCCTAAGAAACCAAATATTGTGAGAAATGGCTCTTCATGATGAGGCAGCCTGGCAAATAATAAAAAAAATCTTTTAATCTCAGGCATCGTTGGCCCATAGGATGTTAGTGTTACCAAAGCAACTTAAAAACTAAGTTAGTATCTAGTATAATAATATAATTTAGGCACACATAAGTACAAAACAACACAGAAGATTTATCTAACATGTACCTTGTTAAACCTATCCATTGTAGGCCAATAGTGAGAGCTAGCCTAAAAGCGCTAGGGGTAAAAGGAGGTAAAAGGTTTTTGAGCAAGTATATTGAAAATAAATTAAAAAGCACTAGCACTATACCCACCAAACTACACCCAGAAAAAAACTATAAAATTACATATAGACCAAAATATTAAAATTCTTGAAACTGAGCAACAGATATTTTTATCCCATTTGAAAAACAGGAAAGCCTGCCTAGATGCGTCAGACGAATCTACATACGTTTTCAGTTATCATTGGTCACATTTTCATGAGCATCATGATACTACATATCGCATGCGTGATGCAAATAGCGCATCGATAAACGACGTCAGTAACTAGCCAGCCAAACAGTCTAGCGATACACTAATCTGGTCTTTATTGCAGAATAGGACAACGCTTGTTTTAGCACCACGACGCATTTGTTATGTTCAACAGATTCCAAAACATCGATAAAAACATAATCTGATGCAACTTTTAACTCAAAACTAGGGATCGAATAATATTTTGATTTGTGGGCGTCAATGTGACGTACGAAAACTGTTTTTGTTTTCCGTCTTTTTGAAAGTAGTCGGAAAGTTTATACTGAAAGCATTATTATTGGTAGGTATGCTTTGTTTTGTGATTTTTGCATATTGTATATGAATATTTTCAAGTAACAATACAGGGCTAATGACCCTGTTAATGACGATTGGTATCGATTACAGAGACAATATCCGTAGGTCAATGATAAATTAGTAAATGACATATTCATAAGAAAATAATTAAATGGTAAATATTAACAAGTTCAATGTGGTTTTTCGGGTGTAAACAAAATATTCTTTTGGAAATAACATGACATGAATCATTCTCCAATCTATATGTACATTCATACCTATTTCTCTCTAACTTGATCTGGTAAATGCCAAAAACGATATGGCCTTATCACATCGTTCGACGTTCAAACGTTTTCAAGTGACCAATCACAGAAATATGCGTGGATTTGGCGTTGCTGTTATTTTTAACAGGAAATAATTAAGGGGCTTTTTCTACTAAGTGCCTATTAATAATATTAGGCATAGAAATTACTAAGAAGCCGCATTGTTTGAAGTAAGTACTGATAAAAGCTCTGGAACTTGAAAATTTGAAAGTCAAGCACCATTGTTATAGGGACAGGATACTTAAGTAAACTTACAGGTTATGTTCAAATGAGGTAATGTCGTATCTCATGCGACTCATTGTATTCTTGCATGACCTATAAAAATATGAGTTATGGGCATGACGATAATTTCTATGAAGTTAGCAGTTATGAAATAAATAAGTGAACAGGTAAGAAGTACTTAGAAGTAGATAGATAGGTTACTTCTAGGTAAGCGTGCCCCACCATCGACTACCTACATACACCAACTACCTACTTATGAGATAGTGGTAAATTGCGAGCCTACTAAAAACCAAAAATAAAATGAATAAGTAGGTGTTTCAGGTAAAAAGGTGATTGAATGAGTGGCTTCAAAAACACTATTCATTATTTTTTTCTTCTGGCTTCGCACGGCTTTTGTTTTTATTCATTGAATTCATTTAGCTAGCGTCAAGTTTACAATGTATTTAGTTTTAGATAATGGATCGAGTCGGCATTTTGGTTAAGCGTCGCCAATGTTATTTTGTCGCTGAGGCAGGCAATACTACAATAGAATTATCAACTCCTCTTTACCGAGACCGTGTCTGGATTCGTCCTGCTACTCCCGACTCCCGACGCCCGTTTCCCGATGCTTGGGACGTCTCCTATGGCTACGATGGTAGTAAGAGTGTGAAGGTGTCCTCTTCCCAAGGTTTCAGCCACCTCCTTTGCTAACATTACTGCTTTACAAAAGACGACAACTACTTCCGATTCACTTTCGCCCTCACCACGGCCACAAAATGAAATGGAAGCTCATGGAAGCAATCTTGCTTCCACGAGGACAGTTATGTAGACAGTTGTGATACATAACTACATCAATTTTGCTTCACAATATCAACTAGGATTTAAATTGCAAATACATAAACCAGCCATTGATGTCCACTCGAAAAAATAGTACCTAATTAGAATGTTTCTTCGTCGTCAGACTTTTGGACTAAAATTCAGCCACTTCGACAGCGTTTTCTGTACCTCATCATCATCATTTCAGCCGATAGACGTCCACTGTTGGACATAGGCCTCCCCCAAGCCTCGCCGCAATGAACGATCCTGTGCGTCCCGCATCCATCGGATTCCCGCAACCTTCACCAGGTCATCGGTCCACCTTGTAGTCCAGGAGGCCAACGCTGCGTCGTCCGGTACGCGATCGCCTCTCCAGAACCTTTCGGCCCAACGGCCAACTGTTCTGCAACCAATGTGCCCTGCCCATTGCCACTTAAGTTTGGCGATTCTTCGTACTACCTATATCGGCAAACCTAGTTCTCCTGCGGATATCTTCATTTCACGCAATCACGCAAGGAAACTCCGAGCATAGCCTTTTCCATTGCCCTCTGTACCTACTTTATAGTTTTTAATAGATAGCCAGCTACTACATACACCGGTACCTATGAGATCTAATAGGTCATCAAAACAGGAAGCATGTTCCTCTATCACCCTGAAGTAAGTAGGGTGATTGTGCTGGTTTACCGTCCAGTTCCTCTATTCGTCCATTTAACTAAGCTGCTACAAACATATGCGTAAAACTTGAATAAAAACCTACCTTCCCGCTCAAATTTGGACTTTTTGTGATCCGTAATGTCTAAGCAATAGTTCTACTAAGATGAAAATGTGATTACAAAATTAGCGAATTTTAAAAAAAATAACGTCAGTAGCCACTTCGCTTACGAGCCAGGAAAAAGCCACCGCGTTAGAAAAAAAAAATGGCGACGAGAAAAGTTCATGGCAAGTTTAATTAGTGATAAAGCTAGTTTACGGAATATTTTTGGCACGTATGTCTACTTATGAGCTAAATACAATTTAAAGTGTTTTTATAGTTTTTTTTTTTATAGACATCTTAGTTAAATATAGTGGACTAATACTAGCATACCAATTTTGCAAAGTATTTGGTTTTCGTCCACATGGACGGAAACACAATCAGCTAGGTGGATATTTTTAACGATCATTTTACTTCAACAGACTTCTAGAATACAGAATATTTTCTCTCGAAATGATCTTTATTGCTAGTAGATTAGATAATTTAGTTTCCGTCCACTCCTTTGTTAGTACTAAAAAAAATATTTAAAAGACGTGGACGAAAACCAAAAATAGCTTAAAAAGTCGTTTTTAGTTTTCGTCCTTAAACTAATACTGGGGTGGATGAAAATTAAGAAATAGTTATTCTTTTGAAATCTTAAAAGAAAAAATTAAAGATAACGGCACACTGTCATTGCGACACATATTTTTGAGAAAAAAATTTTTTTGTTAATTTTTTTATTCTGTTCTGTAATATAATAAAGCCAGTCTTTTGTTTCTTTAAACGTGCTAATCTCAGGAACTACAAGCTAGTAGATATGTTGTTGATTAAATAAAAGTAAGTATATAATTGGATTTTTACTTAATGATACATTCCTTCTTCTACACTGTGGTCGAAAACTAGGTCACCCTCGGACAAAAACCAATTTTATTGGACGAAATCTAGCGAAATCCCCACTTTTTCAAACAATATTTTTTGTTAAAAAAAAGCCGTGAAAGTGATGTATTGTCATGTGATGTTAAAATAAAAAAGACTATATTATAAGCAATAGAAACAAATAATATATTATACATTTATGTAAGGGTAAGTACTTCAGGATATTTATTTCGCATCCCAAAGCTGGCAACTCCGATAATTGGACAAAAACCGGCGCAATGACCCTACAGGGTTACAGGGTCTACAGGGTACTGGGTTCAACAGGGAAATTAACTTTGGTTTTCCTAAACTTAAAAGAGGGTAAGGACCTTCAGTACCTACCTACTACCATGTCAATGACTGCCAGAGAGCAACATCCACGTGATAATCAGGGTTTAACTTACCATTGATTGAATTTTAGAGGTGCGTGTAAATGATTGGCCAATTATTAGATGCCTAATTATAATAATCGTTCGTGTAAATAATGGGCCAACATTGTGAACGGGCTTTGACGTTTGGCGATGGCAAACCTAAGGGCCTGTTTCACCATCTATGATTAACTTTCCGTTAATTACCAAGCAGATAACTTCTTAGAAATTGTGTTCCTATTTTTAATTTGTTTAGGAAGTAGCGGATAATCGGACGTTGTGATATAGGCCCCTAGTATTATTCTGACCCTTTGTAAAAAATGAAAGTCCTTAATCAATTCCGAAAATACTTTTGCTAATAGTAGGTAAGCTAGTACCTATCTACCTACATACACTATCATTGTCATGCGTTAACCCGAACCCGAAAAATGCACGGTGCCTATAGGGCGGTAATAATAGCCGAAATGGGCAAATAAGAATCACAAATAATAATGGCCACGTTCAGCACGAAGGTTAAAAACTCTTTTCTTCACAGGTTAGATGTGCTGATAACGTTCAGTTTCAATGGAGAAACACGCTCTGATAAACGCAGAGCTAGTGCTGAGCTTTGTCCAAGTAGGTATCTTAAATCTTCGATTTACGTTCCAGTTCCAACGTAGTTCCAAACCATGTCGCTAAATTACCCGTAAAAATACCTACTTATGTCATAACTAGTTATAAATGTATAGTTTTTAGCAATCGCTGCACAGGTATTGTAGGTACCTACATAATGTAAATAACAGCAGATTTTTTACATTATTATACCTATTTAAAGATAGAAATTTCAGATAGCTATCTATTCTATCTATGCGTACACCTATCTAGATGCTACTGTACCTAGCTAGGTACTTGTGTTTGCGATGCACTTTCAAGATCTTTCGTGCGACACAAATAGATGCAGCGGACTGACGTCCAATATTTAGTTAGGACGAGAGTTCAAATCCCGCACCAATATCTAAAATAATCTTTTTTTTTAATAAATAAATCAAAGGTAATGTAGGTAGGTGAATGACTGCCTATTTAGACATTGGACAAGGTTTATTGTATTTTAGGATAAAAATACCTACACAAAATATGTATGATTTAGTTGGCAAGTAGGTACCTAACTACAATATTAGAATAATAGATCAATGTAAACACTATCGAAAAGATCAAAAAGTCGCTGCACCTGATTTCTAAATAACAAAAACAGTGGAGGTTTTATTATACATTACGTAAATCTATCATTTTTAATGCGAAATCAATATGCAATTATTTATAATGAATATTCCAAAGTTTAATTACCTTTATGTACGTAAGTAAATAGGGACAATCAATTCAACACTTAGCATACAATAAGTTAAGCATATTCTACAAACCTTTCACCTTAGTTACTGAAAGAAAGTAGGTAGGTTGTTTTATATTCAGCGGTGTGTGTAACCATGTTGTTGAAAACACTTAATTAAAATAAATTAAGCACTATTTTCAGGATTCGTTTGAAATTAAATAATAATATAGGATACTGTTAAAAGATCTAAAGAAAAAATAGTATTGTATCGTTTGTAGAATGAATAAGCAGTATTTTATGAATGAGCATCTCTCTGGTCAAATTTTAAAATACCCGCGCAAGCAACAAACTATTAAACCAATGAAAAAAAGACTGGGGCTCGAACCAACCAATCACCGGCTCTGTATGTGGTGTGACTTCGGTGGGACGCGCCCGGCCGACCTGTGTATACTCAAGCAGATATTGTTTTCATGACAGAAACATGCTCTCAATTATGCTCCAAAACAACTAAAGCACTTATTTCATTAGCAGTGTTTAATAACATCGATTACATTAATATCATTAGTTAGATATTCCTTAATACCTATACAGATAAAATTCAAAGTTCGGTTCCCCCGCATCGTATGATCGTGTCATATAAATACGAGCGCGCTCCCCACCTCTAGCAAAACGTCAAACCTCTCCGTTGCGTGCGGGTGCTTGTCGGAGATCGTCAGTTAATTCAGTCGCGTTGTTTCGCAAGCCGCGTAAACGTCAATTTTATAGTGACATCACAAAAAATTGGGGCGTGTGTGTTCAGTGATATTTAAATATTGTTAAATAACACGAGAAAATGTCTTTCAACACCGATATCTCGAGCAAATTGGAGAATAGCAGGTACGGCAAAGTGTTGATTTTCAGTTTTACTGTGGCCGATGGGCACGGCTTGGATACTGCATGCCCCTTGCGTGTGGCCCTGTGCCCTGTGTACTATGCGTCTGTGTTGCATTCTGGAATTTGGGTGATGCTAACCTTTCGAAACGATGCGTGGCAGTTTAAAACATTATACGGAAAATATTTTTTGACATGACTGCGCTCTTGGCCACCTTTCACATTGCTGACGAGTCATTTCTCAACAAATTACAAATTCCAGAATGCGCCTGTGTGCTGGTGTTGTGTAGTATTTCCGAGAGCAGTTGCCGCTAATAGTTTCATCGATGAGGTTATCCTGTGTTCTGGGCGTGCGCGGCGTCGGACTGTGACTCAGAAAATATTGAAGTGACTTCATTGATATTATCATTAATTCATAACTGTTACCGTTAAGACTCTTACAGGGTGTTGAGTACCTACCTACATCAGTTTGATGAATATGTTATCATCGAACTTGTAAACGTATTGTACGTATTATTCAAGGTTCAGGTCACGCCAAATTCTTGAGCCTCGTGTTTTATTCGTGGTTACCTGTTATGTCACCAAAGTGTGTTACCAAGGAACCACACTGCTTTAATTGAATGAAAAAGACAAAGGCTTGCAGCCAAAGAGCTTGAGTTTTGACATGCATATGATTAAAAAATATTTTATTAAAATAAATGTTCTTGAGGCTTATTACTCTATTAACCTTCTCCATAAAGATTTATTCTCATTTTTTATTTAAACTGCATAACAGTTTGAAAGGCCCAGCATAACCTCCATTTTGGAAATACCCTGCCAGCACTTCAACCATAATGTTTAACTTTCCTCTATTTAATGTAAACCAACTGTATCCTGGTATGTAGGTACTGACCAGTTATTATACAAGGAATTTCAATATAACCATAAAACATTCAGAATCAAATACTTGATCTGTAATTTATTTTAAACAGTTGAGTATATATAATTATGTGATAAAACTTCATGT
This sequence comes from Mythimna ferrago, assembly GCA_910589285.2. Classification (NCBI taxonomy): domain Eukaryota; kingdom Metazoa; phylum Arthropoda; class Insecta; order Lepidoptera; family Noctuidae; genus Mythimna; species Mythimna ferrago. Next base: position 31,482,813 of record OU342674.1, read on the forward strand.
AGGTAGCTGTTAACACCAGTTTTAGGGACCAGTTTTTTGAAGTTGTGATAAAAATGAATGCTATACAAATGAATGTTGGGTGATGTAATATGTAAACAGTAGTTATTAGCTTGTATATTGTATACTATAGTCCCATTCATCATAGTACCCAAAAGAAAGAAAGAAGCCATTTTGGTGTTGAAGCACTGTTAAGTAATTGTGACTTGAGAGTCTTCTGCCACTTTACTCTTATTGTTGTCTGTGACTTTCACTAGATAGCAATTCACAAAGATTATGATGGTCCATTTGAACTGATTTGCCAAATTGATTATACCTACCAATGATTTTAGACAGTTAGTTAATTTTTTTATTATGCAAGTTTACATTAAAATTGTAAAACTGTTCACTTAACTTGTATATTTTAAACTCCAAAAAAGAATTTTAAAGCTGCTTTGGGGTAGCCATAATTTAAAATATCTTGTTTACCTGTGACTATCCATAAATTCCACGATATTGACCCTATAAAGTTCAAAACATGAGCAGGATAATCATAGCGCCTATCTAACAATGAATCGTGAACTAAAAATATCCAAGAATCCATCTATAGTCATGGTATGTTACATAAATTGGTACTTCCTGTTACCGGTAATTACACCCTAATAAATCATAAATTGGGGTTTTACTGTCCACTAATGATGATTGTGTTAGCAGTTTGTACTGTATTTTAATTAATTGTAATCTTGGAAATGTTGCTAATGTAATCTTTGCCATTGTTACAGGAACACCCTGCGCAAAATTGCCCGCAATGATAACACAGAGTTCTCGAAGCAGAGCATACTGAATGACATGGAGAAGTTCGTCAAAATGGTGAACGTCATGGACGAGACGGTGCTCGTGCCCAGTCGGCTGATGAACTTGCCACAGGAGGGAGACGATGACCCGTTCAACATGTTCGCCTTGCTGAACGATTTGAAGACTGAGTTGCTCTGGTCGAGCGGTGACACGGAGGAGCACGTGGAGCGAGGCAGGCGCGTGTCGGACCTGAGTGACACGGAGAGTGACGCGTCGAGTGCAGCGGGAGACTCTGGCATCGAGGGTGAGGACGAGCGGGAGTCGGCCGCCAGGGCCGCCGCCGCGTGCCGGCGACACCTCCGCGGCCTGCGCCGTTCCCTACGCTCGTTGACGGCTGCCGCAGCGCACCTCACGAGATCCTACCAAGAAGAAGTCGGCGCACCGGTTTAGGGCACATACTACAATATTCCTGTGATTGATTGAAGCCTGTCGTCCTGCACGTGCTGTACATATAGAGTAAGCGGGCCAAACTGTACATATAGGTTTATGGGCTCGGCGTGTAAGGGATTCTCAGTAAGTTAAAGGTTATTTAATAAATTAATTTTTTAATTATTTCTTAGTTTCTTTTACAAAAATACCTTTAAATTGCCTCACATGATCAACAATAGACACAACCACACCCACACACACACATTAGACCAAACCGGTTAGTTTAATTGCACACAGAATATTAATAGATTGCTCTTAGTTTCGTAACAGGTGTGAAAACAAATACCAATTCATATTTTTAAGTAGGTAGGTGAGTATAGAAGTCAAAATAAATGCTCGTAATACCCACTATAGTTCAGCTGTTTCAATAGACTGCATATTAAGTGGTCAATGTCATGCAAGGGTAATCGCTTTCAAATTTATAAAATGGTACGCATATGTTACTACCTAATTTTTGCCCGAACAAAAAAAATTCACGAAAAAAAGAGTCGAGAAAACAAGGGGAGGCCCCGGAGTCGAGGGTCGAGCATCCAAGAAAACTGACTGCGTTGGTCTTCCAGTAGTAGCAACACTCCCGTCCGCAGGACCACTTAGCGCATAACAGTTCCACATAGGTAGGTACCTACAAGATGAAAAAGAAAGCAAATTACAGCTAGGTATTTTAAGTACCTATACACATAAATTTACCTAGATTAGCACATAGAAGTACAGTGTGATTAATTTTGTAAAATAATCATAACTGAAATTTAGTACTTAGGTATTATCGAGAAATTAACGATGTTTATTTTTATGCGCTAAGTCCGCAGAATCACGAAATTGTAGGTACCCATGTCGATTCAGAGTTAGTTTCCTCTATGTAAAAAAGTAATTAAGTGCTATTTATTACTTTAACCTTATCAAATGAAATTATCAATGGTATTATCAAACATAGTGACGTCATATTAAACTGCACAGCGCGCCAAATCATCGTCGAGAATTCGGTAAATACAAATGTTTCAGTTATGATTTTATCACGAAATGAATCACATATAATAATATACAAATTATTTGTTTATATAGAATAGCAATGTTATTTTCGACATTCAAGGTAATCCTGAGGACGGGTGTGACTACCGCCGAAGTCGATGTTCTCAAAGACTACTCGAGTACTAGTTAGCACGAATTGTTTTGAAGCGTTTGGCAATGACAGGGTAATTCAAGGATATCATGCAAAGTTATCGTTAACTGTCCAGAACTCCAGACACTAAGTGATGTCTTACTGGAAAGGACATCCCTGCGGAGTGGAAGTTAGAGGTTAGAGAGCTTATGCGAATTTCAAAAGTTACGTTCTAACAATGTTGAACCTGGCCTGTACCAATAAAAAATTAACAAGTCGTAAAGCCTGGGCTCGCCATAAATATCCATATCGTGCAGACTTCCAGTGAAGGAATGCTGGGTCGTAAATATTTGCGTGTACAAAACTAACGCATAACTTTTAGGGCAAATGCGTCCTTGGACTGAATAAAATGACTTGCTCTGCCAGAAATCGATTTTGAGTTGGGTCTTGTGTCTGCAGTGTCTAGAGTTAGCGCAAAACGATGTTAAACCGTGGGCTCAACCCACATTCTGTCTCGACATAGCTTGTGTAGTCTTAACTAGGTAGGTACCTACGTAGGAAACTATGTGCATGAATGAGGACATAATTTACCGACATTCCTTGTCTGTAAAGCTGTTACAACAGAGATATAAACATTAATGTTTCGCCTCGTCGTTTATACCGCGTAGGTACATCGGAGGACTGGAACATTTTGCATGCTGCAGTCTTCCCGTCTGAGTGTAATTTAGGTGTCTTCAAGGCTAGAGTGAATAAGCTCTTAATAAACTAGTGTGCTTCACCATCTACGATTGCATCACTGCTTACCCTCAGGTGAGATCGCAGTCAAACACTACCTAGTTTACTTATACATAGAACTAACAAAAATAATCTTATGTGCTGCAGACTGCAGTGTACTGAGACCTGGGGTTTAAGTATGCCTAAACGTTACCTTACAGAAACCAGACGGTGAAAGCACGAGTTGTAGTTTGATAAAACACTGGAATAATAAAAGTGACAATGCAGTGTTTTGAAAACAACTGGAGCCCTTCCACCATCTTTATCAAAACAATCTTGTTTAAAGAAAGTTAACAGACGTGACCTCAACCAGTACAATATTGTTTTATTCCTTAGTGCTGTGTAAAAAAAACTATTTTGTATAACTTTTCTATTCCTTGTGCTATGAGCGAATCTTTGAATAAGTAAGGTATTGTCATAACACGCCAGTGTAGAACCCAGACATTGTAATATTCTAGCACCAGAGACTCCAAGATACACATTCATTACATTTTTTATTGCTGATGGCAATCAGAAACTACAGATAGCAACAGTCTTTAGAATTGATCTACCCTTGAAACATGGTCTGCGCCTCTGGGGCATTTGACATGGTCATCACGTAGATATGTTCCAATTAGAAGCCGGCAATAAATGCCTCGATTTCTTTTAAATGGTTGCAGCCGGGATATTGCAAGTTGTTCGTTATGTTCGAACGGTAAAAGAGTACCTATATGTCCGCTTTTATAATCGACGAATCAGTAATGGAACCACCATTATAAAACTGGAATGAAAATATGAATGAGAAATGTAACGTGGTCTCTGTAAACCCTTCTAAAGCGATCAATACAAAATTTCCATCCCAAGTCTGAAAAGGGGAGAGAATTTACAAGAATCGTGTCCTACATTTTGTTTGCCTACCTGAGATACATCACAGGAGAGTTACAAAAGTTTCAAGAACAGCAGTTATCTCAGAGAGATAAAGGCTACTGATAAACTGTCTGTGTCGTGCTCAATCGTGTCTCGTCACACATTTCGCATCAATTACGAAGGTGAAGCATCCTATTATTATAATTAGTCTGACACAATATTACAAGTTACTAAATACAAAGAGGATTCGAACAAAAACATTCCAATGTTTAGACAAAGAAATGGTAATGACTAAAGATAAAAATAATAAGACAGAAAATAGACTTACTCATCGTAAAACTCAGAAACATGAAATCCCTGGAATAAGTGACTCACTCACAAAGAAATGTGGTGAAAGCCAAAATAATTTGTAAAGAATATCCCGTTTTCATAATCTCATCTAAATACAAAGCAATGAAGGTCAAACACCATTCATTGTGAACACAGACTAACCTGCCATATAGTTTTGGGTTCCCATAAAATTCAGGTAGAGAACCCGTCCTCGCATTGTTGATACTTACGTATTACTAGGAATTGATATAATAACATATTTTAAACTAGTGGATAAAATGCTGTCTGTATGGCGTTTAAAACGCTGTGGGAATGTTTGAAAGAGTTACCATGGTCCTGGATCAAAGGGTAAATGAAAGAACACGTGGGTTTTTTAGTAAAAAGACTTTTACCACTCTGAGCGCGAGAAGATAATTGAAGATTTCTTACCTTAAAAAAAGGTGTTTGTTAATTGAACATGCTGGATAAATCACATCTATATAATAAATCTGTAGAAGTTTTGTTGTGCGCGCATCACGAAAAAAATGTAAGGAATCGATGTGTAGATATATTTTATACGTTAAAATTGTGTATAACTTGACATATTACTTAGGCTTTGTTTTATCGCAATCGGTTGACTATATCGAAAGATATACTACATTCATTGACTGTTAGGCGGTACGAAGTTCGCAGGGTCAGGCAGTGCACTCTAAAAATCTATGAAAAAAGTTGACACAAATGTATGGTTGATTAGTTTACTGAAAGAAGGGTCAAAGTCCCAATAATATGTTTGGTTTGTGCTGAAGAGGCTCGCCTTGTTGACACAGCAATGATGCAAATCCGCTGATGTAAACTACGTTCGGCTGCCTTCTGCTGAATTGACATTAACATCAACAGGCCAAAGAGAATGTAAACAAAGCTAGCGTTTCTTGGATTTGTGCCGGTTCATAGTACAGATCCATGTGTTATTAAATGAAAACAGCTTCTAATCATAGCAATACATCAACCTAGCGATTATAGGCATTAATAAACTAGCTTTTTGGTAGTGTATGGAAAGGAACCAGGATAAGAAGTAGCCTTTTTACGATTAGCGATAGTATACCTTTCGATCTGTGAAAATAGATCATCATCAGTGAACCGAATCAGTATCTCTAGAGTATTCGAAATTCGAACACCCGATGTAAAATTTTAATTTATTCGTTATTGTGGTAAATTTTGTTTACTTAATAATATTACTGTGGTAAGGATAAAACAGTCAATATTGAGCGTTTTTAGTAGGTACCTAAATTAGAATAAGTATTTTATATTAATATCATATCAAGTACGAGCTCGAAAAACTGCTGTCACGTATTTTATGAAAAACATGCTTTGCCAGGAATTTTGACTTACCTATAAACTAATAAATTTTCTCCATTCTTCAATAAGCCAAAATTGTCGAAGTCTTTCAGTTTCCCTGAATAACAACGCCAAAGTTGGTAATTTAAAGCAAATATCGAGCCTGTTCAAGAAGAACACACTAAGCGACAATATGCGTTTTTTGCAGGAATGGGTTTTCTCTTCCATAATTAAAATTTAAAATGTATTTGTGAAAATATGTTAATAGCAACAATTATATTAGATCAGTAAATATTATGAATATTGGCACACTTTTTAGGGTTCCGTAGTCAACTAGGAACCCTTATAGTTTCGCCATGTCTGTCTGTCTGTCTGTCCGTCGTCGCTTAATCTCTGTGACCGTTAACACTAGAATGCTGAAATTTGGTACCAATATGTATATCAATCACGCCGACAAAGTGGTAAAATAAAAATTGGAAAAAAATGTTTTATTAGGGTAGCCCCCCTATATGTAAAGTGGGAAGTGATTTTTTTTTTAATTTCAACCTTAACGTGTGATATATTGTTAGATAGGTATTTAAAAATGAATAGGGGTTTACTAAAATCATTTTTTGATAATGTCAATAATTTCGGAAATAATCGCTCCAAAAGTAAAAAACAATGTGTCGTCCCCCCTCTAACTTTTGAACCATACGTTTAGAAAATATGAAAAAAATCTGAAAAGTAGAACTTTATAAGGACTTTCTAGGAAAATTATTTTGAACTTGATGGAAAGAACAGTTTTTGTACAAAAAAGACAAAAGGGTTCTACAAAATAATTTCTGGACTAAGTTTGTAGTATAATCGTATATGTAAGCATTTTTTTAATCTCATAAGTGGGTACACTTATTGTGACGGACGGGAAACTACGGAACCCAACACTGAGCATGGCCCGACACGCTCTTGGCCGGTTTTTATATCAGGTGTTATAAATAGACACTTCTACATAAACAAATTTCAACTGCTACTGCAACATCGACCACACGAGCAATTTAACGAAAGTAAGTAGCCTCTTGGCCTTGTGATATGGAAATATTATAATTTAGACTTAGACCGGCTGTTAGCAAATTTCATCTCATTTGCAATCGATTTGGCAGTAGCCATTTCAATTTATTTAGCAAATAGTACTAATAGAACTCTAGTAAACAACTTATATACATTGCGGCTACCGAAGTACAATGCGATCTTTTGTTGCTTGTATACAACAAAGTAATTTGTTAGGGCGCGATCTAAGAAGACAACAAAGTTACAAAAAAAAAACGATTTTTTTTTCACTATTTTACATACAATACTTATAAAATAAAAGTTGGTATTCCGAAGGTTATGTACAAACCTGTAGACATCGTCAGTGCACTCACGTCAAAACTTTGCATAATTTAATATTCTTATTAACCCTCAAATACCCGCGAGTTAATTTGTACAAGACAAAATTTTCAAGGACAATTTATTTACTTATCAGATGAAATTCAAAATTACTGTCGTATTTTAAAATAGTTATTGTTATGTATTGTAGTAACGAAGTACAGTAAGGCCGCAAAAGTCCATAGGAACGCTAAAGATTACATTGCTACGAACCGAGCGAGCGCGATCCTTCCGTGCGTATGTGTGCGCATGTATGAGTATCCACATTCCACAGATAACACACACTAAGGAACTGTCGTCGCACTGAGCAAAACATTTATTATTTTTCTGTTCTTACCATAGCATTAATAAAATTCGCCCAAATACGTCATGTGCTGGTAGCCGTGTGAACTAAGTGTTGGATTCGCAAATCACGTAACCCGAGTTCAAATCATGGTCGGTCCGTTGCAGTTATTTCTTACTTTGAAAATTCCCAATCTATATTGATATAGTTGTTTTTTTATATTTCTATGAAAAATACTATTGCATTTTTGGCACTAAATAGTTGCAAATTACGAATGTGATCTATTAACCACAAGAAGAATCACATTCGTAATTTGCAATTATTTAGTTGTTACATCTTTTCGATGTTATAAAGTGGAAATAAAAAGACGTGTTTAATAAAAATGTTTATTCTTTATATTTACAAATTAAACATTTATGAGAATTGTGACGTCGAATTGTTACCTAGACAAAAAGTTATCTTGTAACCGTTATCTATGTTACGCCTAAGATTGTTTGTTGGAAGTATACCCACTTAGACCATTCATAATATGAATAACGTAACAATGAACGGATATTCAAATTTTAATAAAATAAAATATAGATAATTGTTTATATCCAGTTATTTATTGAAAAGTGATATATGATTTGGACTTTGTAAATATTTTATTTTTGTGTAACGTCACAATGAATGTATTGAGGTCATAGCTTAAGAGGCCGGCGAATGTCACTCGCAACTGCAAGTTGACGCGTATTCAAAATTCGTTCGTGGAATATAGCTATCTCTGTTTGACAAAAACAAGTGACGGAGTGCAGCTGTGTGTGTGTATGTGAGCGTCTTACAATTTATTGTTAGTAAAATGAGGTATATTCATTATTTGCTTTATTTTTGCCGAATACTTCGGGAATTGTTTGTGAATGTACGAACTAGTAATGCGTTTTTTGGAAATTTTATTACCGCGCCAATATCTCAACATATTATGATAACAATAGCAGATATGTCATACAAAGGTGGTCTTTTTTTACGGTGGGAAAATCATCTAATGATATTCCCCGCTCTTGGGTGGAGCGGGAGATAGTGTCAGACTTTTACTGACTAAAAACCCACTCCTGTTCCTTCGTTGTCTTTCGTACCGGGGCTGAGCTACCTTTCGGAGCTAACCCTGGCCCCAGTAGGCTTCGACCCGGTTGGACCCCTTCTGTTGCTGACAACTCCTTGAGGCGCACGGGAACAGTTCGCGCAGTCGATGACTTGGGCTCGATCCGGACAGTTACCGGACGGTCGGACAGCGAGCTACCGATTGCTCGCCGTCCGCAAGCCCGCGCCTACGGTGGCCGGAAATTGGGATCGGAATCCCGGCAGCGGCTGTGAGCGCCGTTGCCTGATACGGTCGGCCTCCTCCTTTGCTAGCATTACTGCTTTGCAGAAGGAGGCGACTGCCTGCCACTGATCCTCCTCGCTCCGAACCATGGCCTGTACCAGTCTGGCACGAGAGATCGCCGCCGCCGATCACCTCCACGAGGGCAAGGCGATGTTCTGCCTAAGCGGCACACCTCCACTGCGTGCTCCACCGTGTCCTCCGGGCGTTCCGCACAGTGGCGACACTCGGGCGTCACTTCCGTACGAATCCGGTACAGCCCGAACCTACCGAACTTACGTGTCCGGTGAGAACCTGCGTCATGCGGAAGGTGAGGACGCCCGCGCCGTGAGGTCTTTCCAGCCATGCCTCCAAGAGGGGACTTACTGCCATAATTGTGGCGTGCCCAAGGTGGTCTTCTTGTGGTCAAATCAGAAAATGTTATGGAGGCGAGAGCTTTTTTCATAGGTGGGAAATTATTCAATGACTTTTGCCGCTCTTTTAGTGTCAGACTTTTAGGGAAATGAAAACTGTTCTTTCGTTTCAAGGCCCCGATGTTCTCTTTCGCTCAACCCTTGGCCTCAGTAGACTTCGAACCTGCTGGGCCCCTACGGTTTTGCTGACATGTCCTCGAGATGCGAGTGGAACACTATGCAACATCGACGTCTCGAGCTCGGTACGGACGCTTACCGGACGGCCGGACGGAGAGATACAAATTGCTCGCCGTCCGCAACCCTGCGCCTACGGTGACTGGAAAAAGGGATCAGGATCCCGGTGGCTGGGGCGTGAGGAATGATGTTCCCTCACGTGTACGACTGTCTCCTTTGCTAGCATAACTGCTTCGTAGAAGGAGCCGACCACCTGCCATTCCTACACATTCCGGTCCATGGCTTGTACCAGGGTCACTCCCACGAGTACACAGCGCGGCGGCAGTGCTCCGCCTGAGTGGAGCATACCATCGCCGTATGCTCCACCCTGTCCTCCGGGCGGTCTACACAATGATGACAGCCAGGCGTTTCTTCCGAACTTACCACGAGGTGAGGTGTCGTCATGCGGAAGGTGAGGATGTTTCCACGTCTATTCACCCACTCCTCAAAGATTAGATTTATCGCCATAATTATGGCTTGCCCCGAGATCCCACCGGTACTCTGACCGCCTTCGTCAGTGGTTTTTTACCCCGGCGTTGCAACTCCATGCGCAAATTGTGCATGCGTGCAAGGACTGTTGCCTCTAGATCCCATGGTGGCAGACCAGCAAGGAGGCTCGTCGCTTCGCTGGAGAACGTGCGGTATCCCCGCACCATTTGGATGGCCATGATCCTCTGGGATGCGTTCAGCTTTGCCCCCGGTCGCTTTCACAGCAATGGGGCCAACACCGGCGCTCCGTAATGAGCCATGGACTAAACAATGCTGCGTGGAGCCTCCGGCAAAGGGCTAAGGACCTCTATGTTGGGTCGGAGCCGCTTCAGGGCAGCCCCAGTCCGGTCCAGTTTGGGAGCCAGACGTCCGAAGTGTTCTTCGAAATTCCAACGGCTGTCGAGGACAAGTACCAAAAACAGTCCGACCCATATCTTGGTACCGATCCTTGGGGAACACCGCACGACATCTCTCGGCGTTTCCATTCTCCACGGTGAGCGGTGCAGATAATGAACCTGTCCTTCAGGTAGGCCTCGATCACACGAATGAGGTAGACCGGCACCTGATGATACCGGGGTCCAAATAGAGCGCTCCCTGCAAAAGCCAAACTGGCCATCCGCAAGATCCGGCTCCACCCGTACCAGGTGCGTACGAGGAATAAAGAACAGCGAAGCGCACCCTCAGAGCGGAGATACGGCTGGCCAAACTGGAGGCCCGCGACGTGTAGCTGGGGACTCTGGACAGAGAGCCGTGGGGACGACCCTACGAAATGGTGCGTAACAAGCTCCGTACCTGGGCTCCCCCGCTGACACAGAGTACCGGCCCCTGTTTATGAAGGGTGTGATGAACGCTCTATTCCCGTCAAAAGGGGAGCATTCTCATCCGCTCATGGCTCCGCCACTAGTTGTAGTGTAGTTTATATTTTTATGTCACCGTTTTTTGTAGCCATATTTGCATACTATGTGCTATGTGACCTCCCCAACGGGGTCAGCGTGGTCTATTATACAGACGACACGCTGATCCTAACGAAGGGAGAGTCGTCACAGGCGGCGGTCGAACTAGCGGAACGCAGGGTTGCAACAACCTCCAACCAGCCTTGGCCCCACCGACATCATGTCATATGGGCCGAATCGAAATGAGACGGCTGCGGACACAGCCCACCCATATAAATATGAGCGCGCTATCGCCACAGCCGCTTCTTGACTCCTTTACAAATTTCTTCGTCTTGTCCCCATGTTGCCTTTCTCCCCATCCTGGGGCGGCGTACTAACGGTCCCCCCTCACGTGGGTAAGACAAACACACAGTACGGGTTCGCTGCTTGCTTACTCCTTAGTCTGTGCCATTCGTGTTCGAACTCTTTTGAGGCCATGAGATTGCAGTAGTAAGCCGGTCTCTCATCCAAGCGAGTGATCCCGTCCATCACATTTCGTTGCTGTTCGTCATAAGGGGGGCATCGCCACAGAACGTGATCAAAATTTTCGTCCTCATCACCGCAATAGCACACGCTAACCTCACATAACCGCATATCATACAGTTTCTTCCAGAAATATCCATGTCCAGTCAGGATCTGCAAGACTTTGTAGTCCGGCTCGACCCAAGTTGCCTTGAGCCTAACCGCCACGTCAGGGAGGAATCGATGAAGTTCCATCGCCTTCTCTTCCTGCTCCCATCTCCGCTGCCAATTAGCCACAGGCTCACTTGCAAGAACCCTGCTCCCTGTCGCAGAGTTGCTCTCGCGCCGAGCCCTCTTTTGCGAAACAGTAATGCTAGCGAAGAAGGCGGCCGCATGGACGAGGGAATACCCTGACGCCCCAGCAGCCAGGATCTCGACCCAGATTTCTAGCCACCCTGGGCTTGGAATCGCCGTCCAGTCATCCGGTAACCATCTGGACCGAACCCAAATCGTCAACGGCGCTTTTTTTTTTACTCTTTTTTTTAAGGGGTTTTTGACGGCGCTTTTAGTCAGCTAAAGTCTGACATGTCCTCAAGAGTTCTGTATTCCTTTTATTAAACTTTAAATGCTTACGTACTATTTTATTTAAGTCAATAGTGTCAAAAATATTACAATAAAATTTATAACTCGACCTATGAACGCAACTGAAGTAATGACAGCACGCACACAATGACACTGACATCCCGCTTCCCGCGATAGCACTAGTAACTCTTGGAAATTTGCGATAAATTGGACGTGTTTCGTAATACCAAAAATGATGAATGAAAACTTAATGTTTTTCCAATTTGTTTTCTATCATTTGTAAATTGATAATATAATCTGTGTTCCTACATTGAGAATATTGGACATTTTGTTATTTTTAATACAGGAAAAGCCAAATGAAAACATGCCATTTACGTTGTAAAAAAGTGCGAATTATAATTCGCTTTAATTTCGTTTTAGGCAAGTTTTTTTTAAAAAGAAAGATGTAGGAACCTAGATAAGTATCGTCTATAACCGAATAACATCATAATATGTTGGAAATATACTCCAATTGCAAATGAGCGTGGTATTACGTTTGTATGAAAAATTCAACTGTCGCCGTGCTCTTAATTGTTCATTTTCTTGACGAAAAGAAGATTGAAACCAAACCTCAATTTCTGTTAAAAGAACTTTAGTTCTCACAAGATAATCGTCAATTAGATGAGAAAAATAAATTGAACTATAGTATTATGTTAAAACAGTGCGGGTAGAAGAATAAAAAACGAAATAGACTCATGATTATTGTCAACAAAATTGATAGCGAGTTCACTGCATTCTTAAGATGAGGCGATGGCACAAGTTAAAAGATATAGCTGTTTTAAACGAAAGTAAACACAATATAATACAGTGTTTGTTAACGAATAATCACAGATATGTTAAAATAAAATGGTAGGCCATTTAGTTTAGTTAACATTAAATATTTAGTGCGAAACGTAATCGTTCTTGTTTGTGCCTCTCTGTCAAGTACGGCTTTTTAGCAGGTTTTCTGTGATGCACGCCTTCAGCGTGAAGTGCACGGCGAACAGTATCCATCGAGGTGTCATATAATTCCGCAAAATGTCTCGTTGGTGCGAAACCATTCGTTTCGTATACGTCCACCATATGTCGCCGCTGCGCCTCGCTAATAAGCTTCGGTCTCCCACTTCTCTTTCGACTAGCAAGGCTACCTTCTTCCTCATATCTTTTTAGCCAAAGATTTACAGTATTTTTCTAAAATAAAAAAAAATATATATTAGGCAGCTATACCTACTTCACTTCATTTTCATTATATAAAATGTTAATAATCATAATTATTTAATATAATTTTAAAATAAAACTGCATTTATTAATCCAATAACCAATCCAATAAACCCAACGATTTACGTATTTCTCTTTTAAACCTCATAAAGATACGATGAATGGATTCATAAATGGCATACGTTTTAATTAGAAGATTAATTTGTAATAAAGTTACAATTCATTAATAGCTATTATACTCACATTCAGTCCGGTTTCTTCAGATATTTGTGTTTTATTAAGACCACTTTTATGCAGCCCAATGATAGTCGCCCTCACTTCAATACTAATATTAGCCTGCATTTTGCGAATATTACAATACTGTCAACCTCACGTCACTAACCAACAACTACAACCAAACGACAGTTCATTTCGGTTAAGTTAAAACTCATGTCTACCTCGCAGAAATCTAATTCTTTATTTAGTTTTTTTGTGATCTACCTTTCTAACTCTAAGAAATGTGTGAACAAGTTAAAGAATAATTTAATATATGTAATGCAAATACATAACTTCCAATCGGGTAAGAACTTACAAAAAGTCAATAATTGCGTGGGATTTGAACTTGCGGCACACTGATTTGCGCTTCAAACTGTGTGCCTATACCACTGGGCCATCTTGACTTATGATAAGTTGATGAAATTGTGAATTTCAATCATTTGTTGGCGAAACTTGAAAATAAAAGGTCGTAAGTCAAACTAAACGTCAAACGAATAAGTTTTAAGAATTCTTATGGACTTTTGCAAGTGATAGTACATATGAGATAAATATTGCACGGAAATTATTAAGGTAAATCGCGGTTTATCGGTCAATGTCGTATTAATTGAAACGTTTGACGTAAACCGTACTTTCCTACTTACGTAAACGTAGTATTTATAGTACCACTACCAAGTAGGTGTAGCTGATATATTATATAGAAGGATTTATTGTATGTAACCAATTCTGAATGTCACAAGTCACGAGGACGTTTGGTAAAAATAGGCTATTCTTTATTCTATTGCTGTATGTTTATGAAATAGGTGGGCGTCTGATGGGCTACAATGTCAAGTGTACGAGGAAAATTGAGCTACCTACCCAATGTTAAGTAGTAAACACAATCAAATTATTAGGAAACACGTCGAGCATATTAACGTTGTTGTAGTGAAAGAATTCTTGTGTCTATACAGCTGTGCAGGTCTAATAGGTGCGCAGGTCTACAAAATTAGCAGCAATTTGCGATTCAAGCAAAGTTTCCGTATGTCGGCCTTCGCCGTCCGAGGTTTACGCAATGCTGCGGTGTGTGTTGCATGCGATACGAGTCCTCGACTCCTTGTATCGACTGTCGAGCCAGTTCAAAATAAAATGTAATAAGCAACATAGGTTAATGAGCAAAATGTAACTGTATCTGAATGATTCTTGCAGAAAGATATGCAACTAGGTGTATAGTATCATTCGTGTTTGGTCTCGTTCCGTCCATCCCATCCACAGTGCATGCCGTTGCCTTGGACTGGAAAAATCTGGTTAAACTGGTTTGGCCATTAGTAAAAAGTTGCAACTTGGACGTAGTCCGAAACCTTGTTTCTGTATAGGTAATAAGTTTCGTCGGACTTTCGGTGAAATTAAATTATATTATAATACATCGTACCATCCTCCCACTTTATCTCATCAACTGTTCTTGATAATTTTAACTGATAAAACTGATACGGCTAGCAGAACAAGTAAAACTTGAATTTCTCGTAGCTACAGAGCTGGCCTAGCTTGTTGTACTTTATATTATTAGCAAGAAAATTCGCTTAATTTTGTTTTAAGTGATTACCTATTTACTTAATTTAATTGGTATTCGAAAAATGTTTGCAGATTGTTCAAAGTCAACTAGTCAGTAGAACAGTTGCGACATCGACGCTGTTATAAAAACGTAGTGTGTTTATTATGTAGATTAGATGTAATTTTTCTGGCATGTAGTAGGCTTCGCCGGCATTGTGACGTAAGCTGACGTCAGGGCGTTGGGCTTCGGTCGCTCAGACCGCTTCGCGAATGTTCTAGAGCGCTACGTCAGTCGCGGTCAGCCCGGCTTGACATGCGCAGTGGTCGTCAAAACTAGTGCGCAACTCGCTAAAACTCGCAAGCTCGCAAGCCACGCACCGGCCGGCACCGCGGCGCTGGGGGGTTAGGTTAACCCGCTAACCTTTGTCGACAAACTAGAGCAATGTACGGAGACTGTCTAGGCTCACGCCGGTCATAGTAATTATGGGATGGCACTGGGCGGACATTTATGTGACTTTCTTTCAGCGTGTTTTTAATAAGTTGTTTTTGCATGTGGGGCTGACAATCATGGAACATAAATGAGAATTCCTTATCATGACGGCATCGTACGGTTTCATGAGGCTTAGAGAGTACCGTATCATCCATGTTACCTATATGTCTGTCATATTTTTTTCTCTCTTTCTTTCTTAGAGGTTGCTGTTTCTAACCTAATAGAACAGTTGTCGGTCGTCGGCCTGTCATCTACACAACAATCTTCTTGGCTACGTAGTTCTGAACTTACTTTGGTCTTTACAACCAATCCTTAAATAGTTTGTGGCTGCAAAAGGTACTTAACAGGGTACTTAAAGGTACTTTACTTGCTGTTCCTGCCACAGTGTTAGCTTTGGTATCAATTGTATGACTAATTTATTTCGAAACATCTAATTTTTTTTTATTTTCCTTGTTTCGGTCCATTTCGCACTGTATAAGGAAAACTCTTATCTCATTTTATTTTAGGACTGTCTAAACAAAGTTACTAAATTATGATTTTTGTATTTAGCACCACAAAGGGCTTTAAGCTTTCAAATACCGTAATTAGAGATACAATAGAAAGACAATGAAGAGTGAACGCCGGCGTCCGCTTGGGGTTTAATGATTAATTCATCCACAAACCGTGACGGAGGCATTAAATAAGTATTCATTTGACTTGACTAAGTTAGTGGTATAGCTCAGCCCCAACTGCTATCCATGCACTGGCAAGAAATATTTCTAGTACAGTGAAACTTAGATAACTGGGAGTTCCTTAAGCTCCCAGTCATCTAGGACTATTTATCACTAAGAGACTTTTCATTTAACCAATTTCTCAAATAGCCAGGTTTAATATGATATTGTTTCATACACAGAACCTGTCTGGAGCAACATTCAAAATGAGAAATTATTAATTACTCGTATTTTTCTAATTTATTGACGCTATAACTAGAAACTTTATAGTGCAAAGTTTCTACATAGTTTAGAGGTTAACATAGATAGAGTATTAAGCGTAATCAACGTTATAATGTTCCCACTGCTGGGACCCAGGCCTTAAGAGAGAGAATGGGCCGTAGTCCACCATTTGGCCCCGGAGCGGGTTGGTAGATTTTTATTTTTTTTTTATTAATGATAGGCTTGCGTTTGACCACTATCTCACCTGATGGTAAGCGATGATGTGGTCGACGATGATGTTACATGTCATCGATTTTTTTATTTTAGGACTTGTCGGTTTCCTCACGATGTTTTTCTTCTCCGTTTTGAGAGCAGTAGTGATGACATTGAAATAAATTAAACAAAGTAAAACGTCTGCTTGGGTTTGAACTCACGACCTACAACTTATAAGTCAAGGCCGATACCACTGAGCCTCTGAGCTCCCAATAACATAGATAAAATCTAAAAATATGTCTCAATTGTTATTAAGGTTTATTATTGTCAATAAGACCAGGTTTTACTTAACATTTAATAAATAAAAACGATATTTTCCTATAGCTCCCGCCAGATAAGTTTGGAATAAAATACATTGACCTTTCTAGGTATCCGAAGGCGAAAAACAAAAAATTAACTGTTTTTCATTACTAAAAAATGTAGATAAAGGATCACGATAGTTGTCGATTCAAGACAGTTAACTTAATTTCCCTTTTTTAAATTAAGAATGTCGATGAATATAGTAGAGTCAATGACCGCTATTCTAAAATCTGACGCCTACCTTAGTAAAGGAATAAAACTGAAACCACTGAAACCTGACCCTTAAAGGTAATCAACAGTCTATGCAATCCAACCAATGTAGGTTATTAGAATTGCAGCACTTAATGAAGATACTACTTAACTAGTTCTTATCTGACAAACACCAACACTTACGAGCAATATCATAAATTACATAAGTTTATTAGCAAGCCAGCACAGCTACAGTTCTCGCTGCACTATGTCGGCCACTTAGTTATTTTCCTACCGCTAAGTATCATACAAGATTATTATCTTCAAGCACTAAACACATAAAGCAGGTTGCAGTAGCATGCACTATCTACTTGTAAGGTTATTCGCAGACAGAAAACAAAATAACATCTTGTCTACTGCTAAATATCGAGGATTTTCAGGAAGAACAACGTAAGCGACAATATGTGCTTTTTGCAGAAAAATGTTTTTCTTTAGCTTATTTAAAAATTATTTAGTAGATATGTTAATTGCAACTCAACAATTGAATGTTCAGATGGGTGTACGAGAATGGATAAATTGAGAAATCAGCTTAAAAACTTCCTCTAAACTTTGAAAGTGACGCCACAATGACTGACAAGTTAAAGAAAAAAATATGGTGTTGTCATGAAAAACGCTGTATCTATCATTTAAGTTCGATACGCTGTTATGCTGTGACAAAAAGCGTGCTACATCTATTGAACCTCCGTTCTCCTGAGTGTTTTAGTTGATGAGAAACATAATCTCTGAAAAGAAATCGTCGAACATTGTGGCCTCCACCAAGGTAAACTAAACAGGTGGTTTTAATGGGGTTTGGCTGTGGTATTTATGGACCATTTGGATATATTACCTCATCAGCTTTAAAAATTGAAGCAAATGAAATCATCGTTCGTTTTCTATATTATATTTGCCGTCAACCAAAAGTCTGATCTCCAGCATCTTTTTTTCTGCCAAGACCGCGGAATGGTTTGAAACTGTTATCGTGACCCTGAAATGCAAAAGGCAAATGAAGGAACACAGGTGGTTTTTAGTCAGTAAAAGTCTGACACTACTTCTCCCGACACCCAGAGCGCAAGAGGGTTAGGTATTTGATGATTAATCACAAGAAAAGCTAGATCGTTTATCATATCACGCAGCCTATCCTTCATTTCGTTGGTGTTTCTCTACCATTGAAACATAGATAAATGAAGTTTTAAGTGCACCTATAGATTACTTCTAGGCACAGAACAGATATCTATTCTGTACTTTTAGTCAAGCGTGCACCATCGTCGGCCACATCATCGCTTATCATCAGGTGAGCAATGATATTCAGGTGAGATGGTGGTGAAACGCGAGTCTTTGAACATTATAAAAAAAAAAAAAAATTAGTGTGCATTAAAACACAACTACATTACTTCCTACTTACGTACATAGATAATTTCACATTATAATTCTAATTATATCTCCCGTGATAATTTTATTTACTATCTTCGTGTTTTAGCTAAAAATAGCTACTTGCGTAATTATTCTTAGCGCTCATTGCATTATCGACTAATTAGTACACGTATCAGTAGACTGATAGTGTTAATTACTGATTTCCTCATTTTTTTTTAAATTGTGATTACGAATTTTCGAAAGATACGCAGGTAAGATTACAAATTCTCTAAAAATACGCAGGTATTTGGGGTTTACAAAATTAGTAATATATTATTATATTACAGACGTATCATCTATTGTGAGCAGACCGTTAATAACTAACATGGTCCTTCGAGCCGGATCTTGTCAACGCTCACAAACTCTGAAGTTATCTCATTTATTTTATCTTATTGTCTAAATTTTCGTCTTCGTAAATGGTCGTCAAAATTTTGAACTGACGACCGAACTGGAAAGCTTTATAAAAACAAAAAGTATGTCCCATAAAATACTATGGTACCTAGTGTGTGTTTTCTCAGCTCGCAGGTATTCGAAGTTTCAAATAGCGTGACTACGGACTGAAAACTAAAAGCTAAGTGGTAAAGAAATATAAATAAACAGGAACGCTAAGTGCAAAATCAACTAAGAGTAGGTGCTTACACATTTCTTCGAGCCCACCCATATGCAGCTCAGCTAGATCTCAGAAACCAGCTGTTTAACTTCCACACTAACAATAACAGTATTAAACGAGAAGGAGGTAAAGCAAATGCATCACATATTTGCTCAGGCCTATCCGCAATATTGTTCAAACACCTATCATTTGGGTTGTTACGATCGCCGTTATTAGGTGTCTAAAATATTCTTAGCTTAACTGTGTAACCTAGATTTCAGGATGAAGTTCTGTCACTAATTCATCATGATGACACTGATTCATCGCTCCGTAAAGTTAATCGCGTTTAAATTATGACCGTGTTCATTAGTGTTTTCAGCCTTTTCGGTTACACTACAGGTCCTCTTTTTCTCATTTCCAATTTCATCTATTTTGAGCAAGTGTGGTCCAGTCCTACCAGTGAGCACCACTTCATTCTACCATCTATTATTATTATTATTATTATTGACAGGCTCGCTTGTTTTAGGCTTAAACACTCTTTCCTGATCGTAAGTGAAAATGTGGTCGACGAAGAAGCACGCTTGCTTAGAAGTAACCTATTCATTCTTAACCTAATAGGTTGAAGTTATCAAGAAACAGACTCCGACAGGGAGTTCCACTCTCTCTTCACCTGATGGCTTCACCTGAGTCTGCTACGATACCGCTGTGTCTATATTTGGGAACTACATTGAACTTGATTTAGCTCATAAAACATTGGGCATGTCGCAAAGGTGTCCAGATCAGTCAGAATCAGAAAATTCAAAATATTTTTATTTCACAGGCCTACATGGGCTCATGGGCAGAAGCTAGTGCACGGTTCCAAATTGGTCGTTTCCTATAGAGATGAACCGGCAAGAAACTCCATGGTTACTCTTTTAAAAAAGTTGTTGATGTTACAACTACAATTAACTATTTGAATACAATCGATTGTTTTTATCGCCTTGTCGCTCTGTGACTGTCTCCTTAGTTTGACAAAGCTACAAGAGACACATTGGAAGAGAAAAGAAGTGGATCTCGAATCACTAGACAGCTGGATATACCGGTATCGAATCTGGTGGCCACAAAACATAAATATATATAATATCAAGTCAACTATATCAACCGCAGGTTTATTTAGGCCAGGGTTATCCGAAAGGGCGCTCGAGCCCCGGTATGAAGGCTTGAAGGAACGGGATGGGTTTTTTAATCAGTAAGAGTCTGACACTATCTCCCGCTCCGCCCAAGAGCGGGGGTTGTCATAAGATGATTTTTCCCATCGAAAAAAAAAAAAGGTTTATTTAGAACGGGTTGCGGGATTGCTCGAAAGAGTTACTGCGGCCTTGAAACGCAATGGGTACCAGAAGGAACACGGGGTGGGTTTTAGTCAGTAAAAGTCTGACACTACTTTTCTTTTCACTCAGAACGAAAGAAGTGGTTATGGAGATGGTTGTGAAGATGATTTCCCGCCCAAAAAAATGTTTTAAGTATATAGGATAGTATCTCTTTCTATAATTTTGGAAAAAAGCCTGTAAACCAATATTTACAGTAGGTATTAAGTCACCAAGTCTATTCTTTAGAATTATGAAACGGTCTTGTCAAGCATAATATGTTACGCATTATTGTATGTTATTTTAGCACACCTAAGACCATTTACAAATCTTGAAACATATCAAACAAACGCCTCAACTTTGTGAGCAGATATTTTTTCTACGTGTTTGTAATTATTGCGCATTTTCTTTGTTTGATGACAAGTTAATTAAATTCAAGTTGATTGTTGTTTAGAACCTGTTTCCTTATTGGTTTTCGAAGAAAAAAATAATCTGCGTAATGACTTTCCTCTCGAGAAAAGTAAATAAGGTTAACCAAGCGTAAATGATTTACACAGTTGTTATTTAATGGGCTTAACGTCAAATAGAGACATGCGTAAAATCTGAAGGTTATCTTTGCAAAACGGTAGGTCTAGTTTTAGGGTTCCGTATGTCGGCAAACGGAACCCTTTTTGGATTACTTTGTTGTCCGTCTATCCGTCTGTCAAGAACCTTTTTCTCAGGAACGCCTGCAGGTATAAAGCTGAAATAAATTATATCAAAACAGGGCCGCTATCTCAAGCCACAGTGAAAAAATAAAGCTTTTAAGTCAAAGCAATTTAAAGATAAGCAAAGGACGACTATGCTCCGTTTATGAGCATATTTTGCCACTAGCTAAATTAAAACCTTTAGGGTTAAGGGTACTTCCCGTTGACCTAGAATCTTGAATTTTGGCTTGAAGAAAGATCTTATAGTACAAATAAAGAAAAAAGAAAAAATATCTGAAAACTGTTGTATTCATGTGACAAAAGAAAACTTTTTTGCGTTTCGAAAAAATCTTCGAGACTCGATTCGGGAATCGAACTACATACCTACATATTTACTTTCGTTTATATACGGATCCCGATCTCGGACGGTGCGTGAATCCGACTAGCATTTGACTGAAGACATGTCCATGTGGGATACAACCTACTCTCTCTCACGGAGATGAGACCTCCATTGTGTACCAGCAGTGAGATCATTTTATACGCTTTATTTAAATCTAAATTAAGAAAATATTACTCTTTGTTCGTAACAGTAATATAAATATCATTCAATAGAAACACGTTCTTGCATCACTTAGCAGACCGCCAAGTCCGAGGAGATTGTACAACGAATGATAAACCACAAAATAGATAGGTACAGAAGACAATCTACATACAAAGCGCGCTCGAGCAACGCACACATAGACACCGCTCACGGACACGATATCTCGGCTCAATCGGGTCGCACTCGTACAGTTCGTTGCAACGTGCTGACCCTAGCGCGATCGCCTAGCGTAGGTATAAAAAGTGAAGTACATACATGAGATTGACTTCTGTACCTATCTATTTTGTGGATAAATTTAACATAAATGATTGAGCCAATAATGATGCAAATCTTTTCAAGATGTGTCTATAAGTAACCAGACAGGTTATAAGTTATAGCTGCCTGACTTGATCCTGGTTAAACTTGATTGCATGGAGGTCTTCATCAGGCCATAAACTAGATACACGGTCATAGACTCGTGGTTAGAACAACGGTCACTGGCATAGAAATCGATGGGCCCTATGATATATGAGCCAATGTGCAAATTGATAACTTTTCAATGGAGGCTCTCTAAATTTCAATTAGATATATTTTACAAGAAAATGTTACAAGCTTGTAAAAAATATAGATAGCAAATTGACTAACTTTGAGAGCCTCTATTGAAAAGTTATCAATATGCACATTGGCCCTTATTTATAGCACCCATCGAAATATAAAGTCACGTATATCTGTGTATAAAATACTCCTTTCAGATATCTATGGTCACTGGCCATAAAACTAGAACATTCCTACTGTATCTAGTCTAGGGCAGGGGTAAAGTTTCTTCCCATTCAAACGAGGATCGAGTGGTTTTTTTTTTGCTAGCCTTTTCTATTCCACCCCTACTTTTCACGAGCACAGGAAGCGCGGGCATTCCAAAAATTAGAAGGCGGAACAGCCAGTTCTTGTGGTGGTGGATTCTGGGATTTGTCTAGCTAGTTCGGCCAGCCATCTCTTTCGTGGTCTTCCGATATCTGTCTCAAGGTATGTCCTACTTTGGCCCAGGGCTGTAAAGTGTGGTAAAGTATAGTAAGAACCAAGCCCGAGGCGACGACGCGTTGTGTTCTACCGGTTCCACGGGTGCTTAATTAGTAAATTTTGCTGGGCCCAGTAGGGCCGATACTAGGGCAGTGGAACTGTTCGAAAAAGTTACTGTGCTGGAACGCAAAAGGCAACGAAGAAACACAGATGGGTTTTCATTAGTAAAATCCTGACACTCCTTCTCACACTCATTGTACCATTGCAGCATTGGAATCAAATTAGTCAGTGGTTAGAGGCTATTCTTAGCTCAAGTCATACAAATAGACATATTATAAGGTAAAAAGAAATGGGTCGTTTCCAAAACCAGTCTGCCTCCCAAACGGATCTAAGTGGACAAATTCCTCAGCAGGTTTGCACACCTCCGGCCGTCAATCTTCACGTTTCTTTATCGGAATTCCTCAAGAAAACATGCTTGACCACTACTATTAAAAATAATTTACGGTATTAGGTATGGAATCATGCTAATTTCACTGCAATAAAAATCGTAAGACCATAGTGTCGTGTCGTATCTATTATAATATAAATAAAATTGCCATTATCTATTGGGTTAATGACCATGAGATATCTGACTGGTTCCTGATGCCAGGTGGTCAAGTGATGTAACATTGGATTTATAGACTTGACTTTCTTCAATGAAGGTCCTGTTTTGGACAATAATGGAGCGATGAACGGTGAATTATGGCACACTATATCTAAAATATATAATAATAATAATCGTCGGTTGGTTCCACGTTTCTAAAAAGTATTTATGGTGCGTTTACACATGGGCCCAGCCTCGGCCAACTGCCATCCCTAGCCAACGTGTAAACGGGGTCTTGGTCATGAAATGGCATGATGCATGAATGGCGTAAGCTGGGGCGGATCCGGGCTAGTGTTGGTTTTTGGACACGCTGGCCGAGACTGGGCCCATGTTTAAATGGGTCATTTGGCTTTGGCCCCTCGTACGTCTTCCAACGTCAACGGCTTGATCGCAAAAAGCCTCGACGACCACCTGTCGAAGCTGTCGTTGACAGTACTCCTCGATATGGCTGGCATTGTGAGGAGGTTCCTAGCTTTGGAGTCCTAACCACTGGTAGCTTGGACCCTGCTTCGACACCAGTAGACTGTTTTTTTTTTTTTTTAATATTTTTAAATGTTTTTTTTTGTTCCACTAAGAAATATTTAAAAATTAAATTAATGTGTGAAAAAAAATAAACGATATAATAATAATAACATTATTTTATTACTGTAGATAAAACTAGAAGCAGCTATCAGGTCAGCTGAGCTCAGATGCTTCAGATGAAAAAAGTGGATTAATTTATTTTTAATTATTAGTGTAAGTAATTGTGGTTGATTAAATAATGATTTTATACACTTTAAATAAAAAGGTAAGTACAGTTTTTTTTTTTAATTTGGGTTAAGATAACGATAAATTCTTCCACTAGAGGTCGAATCATGTGTGTAACTTGCCATGGCAAGTTAAAATGTCAGTCGTGCGAGCGAGAAAGAGGGAAGGAACTATACACTCTATACATATAGCTCCATTCTCATATTCCTCATGGATCGCATTAAGACCTCGTGATATAGCTTTTGGATCTATGGTAGGTACACGTTTGTGCGTTGACAGAGACAAGGTGAATGTATATTTATTATGCATGAAAGAAAGGAAAGAAAGAAAGAAAAATATTTATTTTAGCGCACAAAACATTGTAGACAACAAAAACTTAAGATAAACACAAAATAAAAACTAACATTGTATGTCTCACGTTTGCTCCAAAAAGGGTCCAATTCAGCGAAAATGGTTTTCATGCACGATGATTTCCTTAGATCTAAAATCTAATCAATAAATATTGATAGCGGAAAGAAAAACTGTAGAATTATTTGCCAAACGACACGATGTAGATGGTACATCTTTTACTATCACAAACGTTAAAGGTGAATGTCCAAGAGAAGTTTAAAGAATTTTATAAAGCTTTTTTAAACCGCAAACATCGCTGAAAAGAATAAAGAGTATACTGCACTGTGCATCATGCAGAGAGCAAGTGTTAAGTGCAAAAATAAATAACATCCATAATAAGCTCGTCATTATTTTTAAAGTAAACTTCCACGCGATCATGTCGTAAAGGCGATACTTACTTAATTAGACAGTTAAAATTTCCATTTCTATAAATTAGAGAGTAATTAAGTTAAATTAACTTATCAGTAAATAGTCACACAGACAGTAAGTTATTATTGTGATGGTCATTAAAATAGATTTCATTTAAGTACTTATAAGCCATGAGGCGAATTATATTGGTAAATACAATAACAATCAAGCCATAATGATGTGTCAATTCAAACCCATTAACAATTACTTACAGTATCTAATTGTTAATGGGTTTGCGGGAATAAATTGAGGAATAGTTGCAATAACTATTCCTCAATTTATTCCCGTTTTCTAATATAAAATATACATTTATTCCATCAAAAATACCAATTATGGACTAAAAGTTGCTCTTCTAGGTTGTTAAAAAAAATAACCACGTAGAGGATAGAGGCGTCTGTGTTCGCTCGCTTCGCTCGTTCTCTAGACCTCGCCATCCCCTTCTAACCTAACTT
The DNA here is from genome assembly GCA_910589285.2 of Mythimna ferrago. Classification (NCBI taxonomy): domain Eukaryota; kingdom Metazoa; phylum Arthropoda; class Insecta; order Lepidoptera; family Noctuidae; genus Mythimna; species Mythimna ferrago. Next base: position 31,508,050 of record OU342674.1, read on the forward strand.
ATCGAAGTCAGGGTGCCTCAAGTTCCATAATAATTGTAAAAAGTCCATTATTTTGTATTTGGTGTACATGTACATTTAGTATTTTAGTGAAGAATAAAATTTTCTAGGCACAGTTACTTCCCAGCTTGGAAAAAATCTTCCACTATGCTATTAATAACATTTATTAGAAGATTCTAATAAATAAGGATTAAGCATGTGAAAAATATTGTCAGCTGAGCTGATCTGCGCTCGAGCCCCGGTATGAAGGCTTGAAGGAACGGGATGGGTTTTTTAGTCAGTAAGAGTCTGACACTATCTCCCGCTCCGCCCAAGAGCGGGGGTTGTCATAAGATGATTTTTCCCATCGGAAAAAAAAAAAAAAAAAATCTGTTTACCAATAAATACCTATATAAAAATAGAATATTAAATTATTAGTGAAAACAATATAAAAATAGGAAAAAAACAACAAACAAGATAAATGAATTGTAAATAAATATGTCTTTAACCTTCGTCAATAAGCTTTTTTTCTATGACGGCCGAATGGGCGTGATGAACTTTGACGTCAAAGATCACGTCAGAGTTCTCTTTCAGATCAGCTTTGAAGCTTTACAATTTCGTAGTTGATGAAGATATTTTAAAAGATTTTATTATTATTATTGATGGGCTTGCGTTTGACCACCATCACACCAGATGGTAAACGATGAAGCCTAGAAGTAACCGATTCACTCTTGAGTTAAAGAACCCAAAGTTGTAGCTATCAGGAAACACAGACTCCGGCAGGGAATTCGACTCCTTGGCTGTACGCACAATAAATGTGTTCCCAAAACGCTTTGTGCGTATGGGTGGGTGTGTCTTTCATATTTGTTTTGCACAATCAACCTTTTAATGTTCCCACTGCAGGGACTCAGGCCTCCTCTCTAGGAGAGGGAATGGGCCATAACCCACCACGGGGACCCAGCGCGAATTAGTATATTTGTTTATTAAAGCTAAAAAATATTTTATTTAGCGTACTACATATTTGCTATTACGTGAGGTAAACTATGTTAGAATAGCTCATCTCTCTGTATTTAAAAACAGAGCTATGCGGACCTACTGCGTCATTTTGCGCGTCGCGTCGTCTCCGATGATCAAAAGCTCTCGAGCGGTACAACTGCATACAATCCACCGATGCCGATGCGAGGAAAATTTCCAAGACCCGTCTGGTGCATCGAACGCGTTTTTACGACTTGCAAGCCGCTTCTACCAGTACGAAGTGGCCAATGTATCCTGGCCTTTACTGGCAGCGCTGCTTGAGAAGACGATGCACCAAATTCAATGCGTTTAATTCAGTTTCGAATTTCACCACCTGTCATGATATGCTGGACAGTGAAAATATTCTATTGCTACATATAAAGGGTACATTGTAACAATATTGACAAAACAAACCAACTTGCTTCAAATAAACTCTTTAGACTTTAGCAAATTAGTACCTAGTATTCTTTCGTTTCAAAGATTTGCGTGTTTCTCAATTGTATGAAAGTCAACTTTAAAGGTAGCACTACACTGTGCACACGTGTCACGTACGCCGACCTTTTTTTTATTGTGGTAAGAATCATCCAAAGGAAACCCCCGCTCTTGGGCGGAGCGGGAGATAGTGTCAGACTCTTACTGACTAAAAGCCCACCCCGTTCCTTCTAGCCTTCATACCGGGGCTCGAGTTCCCTTTCGGATAACCCTGACCCCAGTAGGCTTAGACCCGGCTGGGCCCCTGCTGTTGCTGACAACTCTTTGAGGCGCGCGGGAACAGTGCGCGCCGTTAAACGTACGCCGATCTGGGCGCGTCGGTCTCCGTACATTTTATGGAAACTAGACTTGTAGAACTACATTACATCGTCTACATCCACACCACACGACGTCGTTCTACGTACAAATCAGGCGTGGCCCACATGTGCGTCGGTCTAATGTAGTTCTAGATTAAAAGTAGAACTATAGTCTGTCTAATAAGTTAAACGACTTGGGTAATTATTAGGATTTAATGAAATCTGATGTAGACAACACGGGTTCAATAATAGAGATAATTGTTTACTAACAGAAGAACCTTATAAAAAGTACCGAATATAAGTATTTTTTAAATGATTAAATATTATACAAAATTCCCAAGTCGGTTGACTTATTAGACAGACTATACGCTGTGCACACGTGTGCCACGTACGCCGATCTGGGCGCATCGGTCTTCATACATTTTATGGATTATGGAAACTAGACTTGTAGAACTACACTACAGCCACGCCACGCGACGTCGTTCTACGTACAAATCTGGCGTGGTCCACGCGTGCGTCGGTCTAATGTAGTTCTAGCTTAAGTGTTTCTACATTCAGAAAAATCGTACGTAGATATTTTTAGAGCCGGGAGTATAAATAGCCAGTAATATTTATCTAGTACAAACCCATATCTAATTCGAGATCGACTTTCCTAGAATATTATGTTAGCATTCATTAGGCATTTCTAATTCGTTCCTGTACTTGTTTTTTTAGATAAGACGGTGACCTTATTTCACGATAGTATTTTAAAATAGACTCATACGCTACAGTCATGTTTTCATTCATTTTTACATTCTCAGTGTGACTGAAAAGAATTTCCCCGAAAAATTAGAGTCTTGACTCAATTCAAGAGAAAAGCTTACGGATTTCGACATATTTTAATTGAAATTTTAGTCATCGATGACGAATAATATATTATACTTACTGGCTTCGCCCGCGTGGCGTTAGGTACTTAAGGAATCGGGATAAAAGATAGCCTATGTTCTTTTCCATGTCAAAGGCTATATGCATGCCAAATTTCATCCAAATCCGTTCAGCCGTTTTTGCGTGAACAAACATCCAAACATCCACACTTTCACATTTATAATATTAGTTAGGATTACCTATTTTACTCACACGTAGTCATCGTCACATAGGTACGAGCAACCTTTTTTGAGTTGGGGAATCATCAAATATCTTCTTTGGTGATTCCTCAACTCAAAAACTTCTCGCGCTCTACGGTAGAGCGAGAGGGCGTGTCAGACTTTTACTGACTAAAACTCACCTGTATCCTTCGGTTACTCTTTGCGTTCGGTAACTCTTTCAAACGTTCCCGCAGCCATTGACACTACTGGACCTCTTCGAATTTGAGGACAAGGCCCTTACCGGACGGTCGGATGGCGAGCTGCTCGTTGCTCGTCGTCCGCAAGCCCGCGTAGGCCTACGGGGTCCAGGAGTCACCCTGCGACTCCCTCCCGACGCTCAGGCCGTGGCGGCGACTGGGGCGTAAGGATGTAGTGAGGTACCTAATACGTATATCTATACGAGTATGTGTATGTATACGTATGACGGCACAGTTTTGGGGCAGTGGTTAAGCTTTTGACTGCTGCGCTTTGTGTCGCGGGCTCGATTCTCGTAGGGAAAAAATATTTGTATTGCCTACAAATAGTTGTTCCGGCTGTGAGTGTCTTGTGTAAGTATATAAGTTTATATATCTACACCCACGATAATACGTTTTATAAAAAAATAAATACTGCGACACTTCAGTTCCTGCGTACAAAATTAACGAAGCAATGTTTATTTTAGACATAGCTTCGACTAAAATATTTTATGGCAAGCTATTCTGAATACCGTCGTGTTACGAGATGTTTAATTCTGTGATTAATGGCCGTCATGTCAGCAACACATGGGCTCAGTCGGATTTAAAATGTTAACGATGTTATGATCGTTTGTTTTTGGAAACAATAATTTTGTATTTGTTTTATTAATTTAATCTAGATAAATCATATTTAAGTAATATAGTTTATTGTACACCGAAATATAATCGCGTAGCGAGGTCGCTAATTCGAGGGGTTAAATGGGTTACTTTCACCCCGAGGTAAACACTGTGCTTTTCATTACGAATACGAGGAAACTAAAAATAAAATAAAAAGTTTGTAAAACCTGAGTCTTTTTTTTTTTTATTTTTTTTTTTTTTTTTTTTATGGTGGGAAAAAATCATGCATTGACATCCCCCGCTCTCGGGCGGAGCGGGAGATAGTGTCAGACTCTTACTGACTAAAAGACCCACCCCGTTCCTTCTAGCCTTCATACCGGGGCTCGAGTGCCCTTTCGGATAACCCTGGCCCCAGTAGGCTTCGACCCGGCTGGGTCCCTGCTGTTGCTGACAACTCCTTGAGGCGCGCGGGAACAGTGCGCGCCGTCGACGACTTGGGCTTGGTCCGGACAGTTACCGGACGGCCGGACAGCGAGCTACCCATTGCTCACTGTCCGCAAGCCCGCGCCTACGGTGGCCGGAAATCGGGATCAGAATCCCGGCGGCGGCGGCGGCGGCGATAACGCCGTTGCCTGATGCGTTCGGCCTCCTCCTTTGCGAGCATTACTGCTTCGCAGAAGTCGGTGACCGCCTGCCACTCCTCCTCGCTCCGGACCATGGCCTCAACCAAGGCCCGGCGCGAGAGGTCTCCGCCGCCGATCGCCCCCACGAGGGCACGGCGATGCTCCGCCCAAGCAGGGCACACCTCGACTGTGTGCTCCACCGTGTCCTCCGGGCATTCCGCACAGTGACGACACCCGGGCGTCACTTCCGCACGAATCCGGTGCAGGAAACTCCCGAACGAACCATGTCCGGTGAGGACCTGCGTCATGCGGAAGGTAAGGACGCCGTGAGGTCTTTCCAGCCACGCCTCAAAGAGGGGACTTACCGCCATGAAAAACCTGAGTCGTCGTACGATTTTAAGTAGGTATCTTTCTTCTGATTTAGGCGGTAAAAGGTATTCCACTACTGCTTTAGCCTCTTCTCTTATGAAATTAGGGGTTAAATCACTATTTTAATCTGATAAACATAACGTGTTAATACAAATCTCTGTTGTACAAAAATGTAAACAAAACTCGAAAAAACCAACTACTGATTGCCACTTTCCCGCCATTTTGTTTCTTTTTTTTTCTGCGGCCGGCCAGCTATTCAGCCTCATTAATGAAAAATTAGAAATTAATTGTAATCTTTTAACAATAAAGTATTCTAAAGAAATAGTTGAACAAATAAATCACTTAAAATATAACATTATTTAATTAATACTTGTCTTTAAGTTATTTCAATTTTATATCGCGCTGTGATTGACTGTATGGAAAATTGGAACATGGTTCAATAGAAATGTGAAGATAGAACTAGTTTTTTTTTTATTAATTTGACAGCTGTCAGTTGTAAAGTAAAACTCCCTAGGGATGAAAAGTATCACTTTCAGCCCGCTCCTCAGGCAACTTCAGACCTACTTTCAGAGTATGAGTAATGAAAAATTATTTTACAAAAACTTAAACGTATTGGTGCAATGGTGGACTTATCGCTGACAGCGATATATCTACTAGACAACCTTACGGTTGGAGTAGAACAACTTAAATTTTAAAGATTGTGTATTCTGCGATGTACTGCTAGCAAGTAATTAATCAAACAAAATATTACTTACATCAATCATACATAAAAATATGTAACTACTAAAAAAAGTAATACACAAGCTTACAAATATAATAAGGGTACCTATATAATCTAACCTAAACAAACCTATCCACATAGTCCAAGATCCCAGGACCGCCAGACGTCACGTATTTTCTCACGAACGAAATGTGGACGATTGAGTACTGTTAGTATGTACTAAGAACACATGCCTATCTGCTAGCTTGCTTAGACGGCCAATTTTCAGGTATCAGGTAATTAAGGTACATAAAAACAGTACTTACTTCACGTAAATTCTCCAAGCTGATTTTTACGTATATTTTAGGCAACATCTTTAAAATCGTCGCCAATACTCCCAGACACATTATATACATACATAGCAGATAGACATGTGTTCTTAGTACATACTAGCAGTACTCAATCGTCCACATTTCGGTCGTGAGAAAATAAGTGACGTGTGGCGGCCCTGAGATCTTACTCTAACAAAATTATGTGCTACACAATTAAATGGAATCGAAACAAGAAAAGAAATAATGGATTATCTTCATATCTAGAAAACAAGCAACAAACAACGTTAATTTCCAGTTAGGTTAACAGTAAATACTCTTAACTCTAAGATCTAACACAGATCTCCAACTCCTCTCGTAATTTAAATAATGTAATAATAAAGGAATTTATTAAACATAATTAATCAAAAGATTCTACATAAACAAACAAACTTAAACTATTTATACTAAAACCTAAATAAATACCTAACGTATATAAATAAAACACAAAGTGCACTCAGGCGTCGAAGTACTCCTCCACATCGCTGTCATCCGGGAATGTGCCCAGAAGACTGGCAGCATTACCACGTTGAATGGCAATGCTAATTCTTTGAGCGAAGAACGAGCCAGCCCTCTGGTCACGCAAGGTGTCGATCAGTCGGCGAGAAATTTCCTTAAAAAGGAGACGCGCATTCGGACCCCATGACCCAAGCGTTTCGACCCCAAACGGCTCAAAACTGTAATTACCAATAAGGTTACAGTATTTGCGCCGTTTAAGGGTCTCAGCAGCCGCAGCGGCAGCGCCAGCACAGCCCGCCGTACATGGAATGTGGGATGGCGCAAGGGTGTCGACACAGGTTGCGTCCCACACCAGAGGCCTACCCACCTTCCACGGTACCAACGTCATACCATCTGGTCTCTTTCCATCGTCACGTACCAAGCCATTTGGTTCTAATACAGCGGGTACGCCGGCGGTGACAAGAGCTCGACGAATAATATCGTTGATGCTAGCGTGTCGAGCTATGCGGCCTGCGCTCCTGCAGCAGGACAGGCCATGGTGTCCGAGACTGTCGACAGCTTCGCCGCAGTGGCACCGATGTGGAGCAACACAAGGTGCGCCTAAGCGAAGACAGGTTGCGAGCCGAAACGAGGCGTCATCCATCATAGTGCCTATGGTGGATGACGGGAGTGCCTGAAGCCATAAGCCCGACTCCCATTCCCCCACAGCCAGCAGACGCGCACGCTCAGCAGTATTTGAAGACGTATTAATTAGATTGTTACGTATAATACTGCAGAGCGGCACATCCCACCGTCTCTGCGAGGCCAGGTTGTCGGGCAGATCCGTGTTCGGACAAGCCATTTTCCAAGCATTCAACGCATCGGACAAACACGGTACCTCAACATCAACCAGTGAGGAAGATAAAATATTCCTGGTTAATGTATCAGTACCATGCACCGAGGAGAGGAATGCTGGTAAACTTATACTTGCAATTTTGCGGACGCCGAGGCCCCCCATTCGGATGGGAAGCGTAGCTTGCTGCCACGCTCGGTCGTCCAAGGCCACATTTAAGATAGAAGAAAGAGTGTTCCTAATAATTTGATCGACTTTTTCCAAAAGTTGTGGGTACTTCCAAAGATGGGAGGAGCGAAGGCTATATGTAAATTTTGGCCCAAAACAACAGTATCGAATAAGTGTAAAAGCCGAATGCATATTAATTTTGAAAAGTCTATCCGAGACGTCATTAAAATTTTTTATTTTCTGCTCAATAAATTTTGGAAATGTAATAATTATATGTACAAGCGACCCGCCCCCGATTCGCGCAAGTGTTAAAATTCTCAGCTTTTCTCTTCTATCTATGCATGTATTATACATCTAAAACCTTCGTCATGGATCACTCTGTATATTTGTGAAAATTGCGTAATAATCCGTTCAGTACTCTTTGAGTTTATCGCTTCCATACAGACAGACAGACGCAATGGGGGACTTTTTTTTGAATAATATGTAAGAATTTTGAAAAATGTAATTTAAGAAGAAAATGACTTACGTTATTATTTCAATAAAGAAGACAAAATTAAGAAGGTAAAATTTATGTTCACATAAATATATTTAAATAGAATATTTAACATACAATAAATTCTCAAAAGAATGGCCTCGAAAATATGCAGTATAGCAAAAACTATAAACTGACGAGTGATGATATTTTAACGTTGGAAACATTTGCAATTAATAGATATGAAAATACATACATAAAGAAAACTCCAACAACATTAGGTACCTATTTATTTACATACAATAGAAGTTATAAAAAGTTATTTGAAGTGCAAAACCTGTTTTAATTTCAATAATTTATTTACTTAAATGCTTTTAATTTATTGTTTTATTTAGATAAATGTTTTTAATTTTTTTTTATTATTGCTTGCAGTTGTTTTTATTGTTTTCGTGAGGCGACTGAAAAGGCGCCTGGACTTATGAGGAAAAGACCAGGGATTGTGGATCATTACAATCACCCTGGTGACTATCACCCGGGTGATTGTAATGATGACCACCACCTGCCTTCAACGTCTGTTCAGGCACATCTCTGGAAAGACTGTAAACTAATCTCTATATGGACCTTACCATGACGTGTTAAAATGTCAAGCGTACGAGTGATAAAGAGAGATGGAGCTATACACCTTATACACCGCTAAATTTTAATCGTTTTAATCCCGTGGAGGGTCGATCCGGTACATGAAACACTATCGATTTGTAAACATAAAATTAAAAAATAAAGTACCTCTTTTTCAAAACTCGTATTAATTCACGCATGTACGAAATTAGTATCTATAAGAAAACGTCAGCTGAGCGAGTTCAATATATAACTACTATTATAAGTAAGTACCATACAAACAAAGTGAAGCACTCAGGGTATGCCAAACCAAAATGGAAAGGAGCATTCTGAACATCAAGCTACGAGACAAAATCAGACTCACAAATATAAGAAACAAAACAAAAGTTACAGATGTCACATACACAGTGAGAAAACTGAAATGGAACTGGGTAGGCCATATGATCCGGAATAAAAAGAAGAAATGGACCAAAGATGTCACTGTATGGTACCCTAGAGACGGCAAAAGAAAGAAAGGACGTCAAAAAGCGAGATGGGAGGATGATATTAGGAAAGTAGCTGGAATAATATGGCAAAGAAAAGCAGAGAACAGGATAACGTGGAAATCCCTAGGGGAGGCCTATGCCAAAGGGCAAGCTGATAACAATGTTACCGATGTCGAAGATTGAAACTGTGACCATTTAATTTAATTTATTTTATAAAATTATAAACATAACAATAATATTTATATTTAAAATAATAATGTAATTCCAAATTAATTTAATGAATTATTGAAATAATTAAGCAATGATCTATTTTATTAACTTATGCTACAAAACTAATCTATTGTTATGATTTAAAAAATGTAGGTTATAGAAATATCATTGTTTTTATGATTGTGAAATGATTCGACAGAAAAACCTTGAAATTAAATGTATTTATGAATTATCAGAAATAAAGGCTATTTGTATTTGTATTTGTATACCTACTTTTTTGTACAGGCAATTAGTACATGTTAACTAAATAAATAAAAATAAAAATTAATGTAAGATTATTATTTTTTATACTTATTACTTTTTTGCATTTTTTTTTACACAATAACAAGTTAGCTTTTACTTTTTACTTCTTATAACACAATTTTATCACTAATACTTATAATAATAATTTATTTCAAGATAAAAGTAGGAACTGATTACTTGATTATTTTACCGACTGACGTGATAGACCGGCCGGCGAACTCAGCTGATTGCGGGTCACACATGATGACATGACACGAGGCACAAACTCACCGAAGTCAACCGAAGGACGCGCGATAAACTTTGCGGGTCGTTAGGTTGAAAGCAAACATTCGGTGCGGCCGAAGGTTCTGTAGATTTTCGCCGAAACTAGACTTTCTTGCCGAAACTTACCGAAACCGAACTTTCGTTCGATCTAGCGATCGACCACAGTCATTTTCATTTCGCCCCTGTAAAAATCGGTTTATTCTACGGGAACATTTTATTCAAATTCACGTTTGTTATACAATGACATGTCCAATCCAGGCAATGATCTACCTGTGTTCATCCCAATGACTATACAACCATGGTTTAATTCTCTTTGGTTCATCCAAAATAATCCAACTGTTGAGTGTTTACATCCAAAAAAAGAAGAACATTGGAGAGCAGTAGAGTTGCCACACCTGAATCATTCCTGACAGATGATCGCTGTACTGATAGATTTCTCCTAGTAGACGATACTTAAAGTAGAACTACACTGCTCACACGTGTGCCACACACGCCGAAACTAGATCTGTAGAGCTACACTTGATCCACACCACGTGACGTCGTTCTACGTACAAAACAGACGAGTTACACGAGTGCTCTAACCTAAGGTAGTCAGTGTAAGTTATGCAGTGTAAATTCTGCTCCGTGGGGCTCTTTGGATCGGGACCGTGGTCCCAACTACCACGTATAATTTTTTTTTTAGTACATAAGTAGTAGGGACCACAAGCAAAAAGGCATTCAAGTGGAACAATTTGACTGCTGCGGTCTTTCATTTAGGTGTCTTCAAACACGTAACTTATAATCGGACGGACTGAAACAACCATGTCCTCAATTTTCTTATCATTGATCTATCGTTCAGCCTTTCTTTAAAGTCAATTATGGTCTGAAATAGACGCACTTAAGTGAAGAACGCCTAGACTGGCAACTTATTATTTACGGTCGTTATAGACTGAATCAGGACAATATCCAGCGCGGTCAGATCAGAGGTCGATTGGTCATGAACCCTTCGAACTGTGTCATGTTGTGTGTGTACGTCATAAAAACATTGTTAACCTTTATGTAAATCTACGTTGTTGTCATTGTCGGTTCAGTCTTTCGTTTCGTGAATGGTACGAACTAATTAAAGTAATTCAAAATAATATTAAAAAGGCGATTTGTGTGTGTGAGTGTGTGTGTTAGTGCCCTTTTGCCTTGTCCTTTACGCTCAAACAGCTGAACAAAGACAGATATAATACTTTTTATTCCGGAAGTATGACGAAGCTGTTGGCAGCCGGGCCTTGGTTGAGGCCATGGTCCGAAGCGAGGAGGAGTGGCAGGCGGTCGCCGACTTCTGCGAAGCAGTAATGCTCGCAAAGCAGGAGGCCGAACGCATCAGGCAACGGCGTTATCGCCGCCGCCGCCGCTGGGATTCTGATCCCGATTTCCGGCCAACGTAGGCGCGGGCTTGCGGACAGTGAGCAATGGGTAGCTCACTGTCCGGCCGTCCGGTAACTGTCCGGACCAAGCCCAAGTCGTCGACGGCGCGCACTGTTCCCGCGCGCCTCAAGGAGTTGTCAGCAACAGCAGGGACCCAGCCGGGTCGAAGCCTACTGGGGCCAGGGTTATCCGAAAGGGCGCTCGAGCCCCGGTATGAAGGCTAGAAGGAACGGGGTGGGTCTTTTAGTCAGTAAGAGTCTGACACTATCTCCCGCTCCGCCCAAGGGCGGGGGATGTCAATGCATGATTTTTTCCCACCATAAAAAAAAAGCTGTTGGCAGAAACTAATTAAGTACTTATAATTCGCAATTAGATAGAATTCACAAGTACAGTGGTGTTCCCTGTTGATAAAACTGATATCGATAATACATCCACGAGGATTGCGAACAGTTTGCATCAGCCTTATTGTTACTATTGTGACAAACAGACAAAGAGCGAATTCGGAGTACAAACTTATCTATGTAATTAGATAGTTACAATTTCCGAATTGGGTTTCGAAGATATTTCTCCTACTAAATACAAATTTAGTTTAGCTGATCCTACTCCCCGATGAAAAACCATCAAAGCATGTTCCTGGAAATACGTGTTTTTTTTAAACCCTTAAAAGTTTTTGAAAAAAAAACGTCGTCATTTAGAATCTTGATAAAATTAACAAGGCTTCTATTGTTTTACTTTTTTGACTTTTTTAATTTTTAAGTAAATTATGAGGTGTCAAAGTTCATGTAAAATAGCAGATTTTCAGAGGTCTTTACCGGATAAGTTTTACACAAATGTATAAATTGATTTCAATAGAAGCCTAGATAATATTGACAAGATACTGTGTTTCCAAAATATCTAATGAAAAATGTGTAATAACGTCATAATCGCGTAAGAGCGCTTGTATGAAAAACAATGAAAATGTATGTCGAGTTACATCCCCTTAAAATTTTCCCGCAAACCTCAAACTCCACTAAGAATTTTTATCCTCTGGCGAGTTTTACGATCTTCAAAGTAAATTCCTACTACCTAGACAGATATATCTTACTTACTTTCCTTTGTTACTAGCGTCTAGCCTTCGCTTTCACTAAGTTGAAATAGGTTTCTTGTCATCATGATTTAGCGAAACATTTCCCCATAGAACTCTTATAGAATAACTAGTACTTAGTCCGCAACTTTGCGGAAATGTTTTTATAAAAACTTCAACATCCTTTAAACCGTATTTGAAAAAAAAAACTAAATATGACAATCTTTATTTCATAATAAAGATTGTCATAATTAGTTTTTTTTTATTGAAAACTATATGTAGACAAAAAAAAAAAATTGGTGTATGTACCGTATATTATATTCATATGCATGTAGTAAAAAGCAGTTATTTCAATATTACAAACAGACAATCCAATTTTATTTATACGTGTATAGATTTTGCAGTGCAGTACCCAAGTCCGGTCCACGGTGGGCAACACTGGCAGCTTCAATGTGGCTGTCGGCTTACGTCAAGGGTCGGCTCTCAGCCCTTAACTCTTCCTGATGATAATGGACGCTTTGTCGTCGGACATCCAGGAAGAGGCTCCCTGGTGTATGCTGTTTGCCGATGACATTGTGCTGGTTGCCGAGAGTGGCCTAGAGGTCCAGAGCAAATTGGAGGTGTGGTGGCATAGACTGGAGAGTGTTGGCTTAAAATTAAGTAGAACGAAAACTGAGTACTTGTTCTGCGATTTTGGCGGTCTCTCCGGTTCTGTGCCCTTAGCTCTCGCTGGAACGCCCAAGCCAATCTGCTCCGACTTTCGGTACCTCGGGTCGCTTATCCAAGGAGATGGTGAGGTAGACCGAGACATAACACATCGGATCAATTCAGGATGGATGAAATGGCGACAGGTCACTGGAACAACTTGTGACCCACGGATGCCCCTCAAGTTGAAGAGTAAAATCTCCAAGTCCGTGATAAGACCTGTCATACTGACTCATACTGTATGGATCAGAATGTTGGGCTGTGAAAAAGACGGATGAAAAAAGATTGCATGTAGCGAAGATGAGAATGTTGAGATGGATGTGTGCTGTGACGAGATTGGATAAAGTGAGAAATGAGTATATTAGAGGAAGTTTGAAAGTGGCGCCAGTGACTGACAAGCTGAAGGGGAATCGTTTGTCTTGGTATGGTCATGTAAAGAGGAGGGATGAAATGCATGTTACCAAAAGAGTTATGAGTATATATGTGGATGGGTGGAGAGGGAGAGGGAGGCCAAAGAAAAGATGGATGGGATTGCGTGAAGAACGATATGAAAGAAAAGGAAATTAGTGATAGCATGACGAGTGACTGGCAGAATGGAAGAAAAAAACGTATTGCGCCGACCCCAAATAAGATGGGACAAGGGCAGGAAGAAGAAGAAGATTTTGTTTACAATTTGTGCCAAATTACAAGAACTCAAGAAATAATGTAAAAGTAAGAAAAAGAAGTAATAAATGTACACTAGTTAAGTAGATATGTACCTATATAGAAATTACATGAATTGATTCCGCCATCTCCTTTCTACCATCGGACAACCCGACGTATGGTAAGTACGTTGCCATTACGTTGTTGAAACCTTTACGGTCCGGACTAAGCGTTTCGCTTTGTCGTTTATCGAAGGACTAGAACAATTGGCCTGCTGCGGTATTGCCTTCCGATATTTAGATATCTCAAGGCTAGGGTGAATAGGCTTTCAATAAATTAGTGCACCTCACTTTCTACGATTGCATCACTGCTTGTGGGATCGCAGTCAAGCACTATTAGTTTTAAATCAATTAAAAAATAATAATAATTAGTTAAAATTAATTTCTAGGGGTTGCGTTATCATCTATCACACATTCACACAGTACATCCATTGTTTCTTAGGTAATAAATGCTTTACTGTACGTGTACCCGTACCCGTACTACGCGTTCCAAATGAGAACAGGACCGATTCCTATGTTTTGACGTCTCGTCGTACTGTCAAATCGAAGAAATTTTGGCAAAATTGAAGAACATAAAGATGAGTAAAATTAAAGAACTAGATTCTGATTAAACTTTTTTCGTTCACAGTTTATAAATAAATTAAATTTTTCGTAAATTAATTAATGTTTAAAAATTTATTTCCTGGATTTGACAGTAAATCGTGACGTCACAACATGGCGGGCGATCCTATTCTCATTTGGAACGCACTGTACTTATTTTGCACGGCAACAAAAAGGGCATTGCACGTACATGTTCCCGTTCACCTCGGGGCTTTTCCCTCTGTAACGGTCAAATCGATATGTCTGCATTCTCTTTTGTAAGATTATTTGATACGGACAAAGTATTTGTTGATAAGGTAGATATAATTCATTTAGCTAATAAGCAAGCGGATTTGAATTAAAATAAATTAAGTATTTTTAATTAATTGTTTCGAAGTAAGTAGACGACCTTTGTATAAGTTAAAAGGTTATTTAAAGGAGCATTGTGTTTGGTACCGATGTACTTAAACAGGCTATCTAGGTACCTACACCTAGAATAGAATCTATTTGACACAGGCAATAATACATTACAACAGCAAAATCAAAAATAATGAAAAGGAGGGTATAGCAATACAAAAAGAAAAGAATAGAAAGAAAGAAAGAAAATTATTAATTTTGGCGCACAAAACATTATAGCCAACAAAAACTTTTTTTATTTTTTATTGTTGACAGGTTCGCGCTTGACCGCTATCTCATCTGATGGAAAACGACGATGCTGTCGACGATGGAACGCGCTTACCTAGAAGAAACCTATTCACTCTCGACTTAAAGATTAGGGTTATAGCTATCAGGAAACACAGACTCCGGCAAGGAATTCCACTCCCTAGCCGCACGCACAATGAATGTGTTCCCAAAACGTTTTGTGCGTGTAGGTGGGATATCCACCATGTACCGGTGGCGCATAGCCGTACGTCTGGTAGTCCGATGATGCAACGGGCTAGGCGAAATTAGGTTATGCAATTCCGACGCACACTCCCCGAAATGCTACCTGTGGAAAACCGATAGGCTAGCAACTCTACGTCGATGCTCAAGACTTTGAAGCCTCGACTCGACGAGTGTATCATCGCCAATTATCCTTCTGGCTCGCCTCTCAATTGCCTCAAGTGCATCAAGCTGGTATCGGATAGAACCGTCCCAAAGATGAGAGCAATACTCCATACACGATCGAACTTGCGCTTGATAAAGTTTGAGCAGCTGTTCCGGCTTGAAGTACTGTCTGACCTTTGCGAGGATTCCCAGCTTTTTTGCAGCCAGTTGAGCCTTTAAACTTAAGATAAACACAAAACAAAAAAAATTAAAATTAAAAAGAAACATTCTATGTCACACGTTTGCGCCAAAAAAGGTCCAGTTCAGCGAAATACCAGTCAACTACGAGGTAGTTGCCTGACGCTGGTTTTCAAAACTCGATCTTGCGCTGAGCGTGCCCCAACTGAAAGAGTCGCCTACTCAGCAATTACCGAGTTCACGACCTTTTAGGACGTCACACACCTAGCGCTGGTTTTCAACGAGCACCCTGCAGTGACGCACGGATGACATCTGTATCAGGTAGAATCGCAGTTAAGCACTAGTTCATTTTGTTTTAAAAAAAATAACAATTTACAACATTAGTTTTAGTCTAAGCGAAACCCGAAACACATATGTCTAGTATTTTTATGTAAAGAATCTATGTACAAAATATTATAACTGTAGTATGAAAAATCACAAAGTTATAAGCCAGTTATGTCTTGTGTGTGTGAAGTAACATGGTCGGTCTTGTACATCGCCGATTTTATGGCCCATTTACACTAGGTCGTCGGCTTTGGAAAACGACTTCGATGCCGAAAGCGAATCGGTAGAGGCGTTCTTTACACTGAAGTGACTGCTGCCTTCAGCTTGCCCAGTCAATTGTCGTCTGCTCGTCAGTCGTCTTTCAACAAGTCAACGACACGAACGATCGTAAACGAAGTCAGACTTGGTTGACTTCGGCTTTGAACTAAGGCCTACTGTCCACGGGCGCATAGCTTCATGGACGCGTATTCGTCATTATACGCTTTGTGTACAAATACCGGCAAAGATCTTGAACGCTCGGCGTCAGAGTGGGGATCGCTTTGCGCATTTCGATACATTGACGAGCCAATCGTCGTCATTGTTAGATACATGCAGTAAACGCAGGAAACGAATCACGAGTGACGTCTATGACACGATGGCGCGGCGAGCCAATCACTGACACTCCCCGCACCCGCGTCTCACTTCGCACCACTAAAGAGACCGAATATTTGACTTCTGCGCAACTTGAAGCCAGCGCTCAAGATCTGTGCCGGTAATTGTACGCCTGCGTGGCTCTCTCGAAGCCGCAGCGTCGTGCCGTCGTGTCATTTGCCGCTTCGTCGACAGAGTTTCGCAGTTTTATATGTAAGCTTCACGCCGGCGTACACCAAGCGTATAACGACGTATACGTCTCTATGAAGCTACGCGTCCACGGACAGCGTAGGCCTAACTCGTCACTTCTTCTGACGATTAGTCGTGAGCACTGGGTCGTTGGATAACTTCAAATGATATCTCGTCACGTCGTTCTGTCGACCTAGTGTATAAGTGAGCCATTACGGCTCTCAGCTCTCGACGCCGACCACAATCACTGGAGACCTAAATTGCGACATCTGCGCTTAGCCTTTACCGGCAATGTTACGTTTCTAGGAATTGCTCAGATATCTCACTTATATTATAGTCGTATAAAGTCGAAAAATTGTATGTTTTAATGTACATTTGTTACGTCTTCATGGCCGAATAGCGTATAATAGCATAGTCGGCCTTATAATGTTCCCATTGTTGGGATCAGGTCTCCTCTCTTAGATAGGGAATGGGCCGTAATGTAATCCATAACGCGAGCCCACGGCGAGTTGGTGGATGTCACATGTCTTCGAATTTTTGGTTCTAGGACATGCCGGTTTCCTCCCGATTTTTTCCTTCACCGTTTTGAGAGCAGGGCCTCAAGTCTGCTATTACAATAGTGTCAGAATGGTCTATCATTGATGTCATATTTGTCGATTTTGACAAGTTTTGTAATCTACTAATATAATGACGTCATTATGACTTTCCAATGGTCAACCACTGACACTCCATTGAAAGAAGTGACATAGAATGGTAATCTCGTACATATTGACAAATGAATATTTGACGTTTGCGGTAATCTGCTAAAACTTTGACAGTTTATTTGATCAGTGTTTTACCATTAGAACGTTATTGTTCAGTTATTGGTTTTAATATGCTCGAAATTATCCTTCTACCACAATTCTATTACAAGACCAGTGACCGATCAATGATCGATCATTATGAATTAGCAGATTACAAACTTTTAGCAAAATGACAATGGGATCGTGTGGGAATGACGAATTTATAAAAATAGCAGACTTGGGGCCCTGTGGTGATGAAATAAATTACACAAAGTAATGCGTATACAACTCGTAAGTCGGAGTCATTACCACTCGGCCACCACTGCTCTGCGTGCAGGTTTCCTTTTAAGACGCAGGTGAGCATTAAGAGAGGTTTTTACAAAATTCATACTTGGAATAAAACGGGAGTTCAAATTTTATATGGAGAACCTACTTTTAGGGTGGTGAATCCGCTGACAGAAGCTAGTTTCATTATGAAGGCGTGTATCGTAAGAATACAGGTACTTATACATCTACAAATGTGACGTAGACTTTTATTGTTATTGCCCAACAACTAATTTGCATGAATATAGCGAGTAAGTACCAGTAATAAAAATTGTGCTAGGATTAATCAGGTGTTTTATACATGCCATACTAATTATACAAGTGCAACAAGTTCACGGCTACACGTGGAAATGTTAATACGAAACTGTTATTATGTAACTGAATCGAAAACTCATCAAAACTGCATTTAATTGAAAGTGCGTCGGAATTGCATAACTTATTTCCGCCAAGCCCGTTCCATTATCGGACCATCTGACGTTCGGCGGCGGCGATGCGCCACCATGATGGATATTCCACCAATACGCACAAAGCGTCTTATGAAATATTTTCATTGTGCGTACAGCTAAGGAGTGGAATTTCTTACCGAAGCCTATTTCCCGATGTCTTATCCTCTTTAAGTCTTGTGTTTAAGTCAAAATAAAAAAAAAAAATCTAATCCCATTGACCGCATTCCTTAGGCTCGACTTCGACAAAGTGACTATAAGCGATAACGATTGACAAAAAGTTTAAATGTAAGGAATTGACCACTTGACATTTCGGTAGCGTACGTGAGCTCGAAAACTACCACAGGGAATGGCCTACAATGGCTGAGGACAGCGATGTGTGGAAAAGGGAGAGGAAGACCTGCGCCAAGCAGTGTAAATAGGCTAACTAACGTCAAGCCGCGCATTATTGACAATCGCTATAACCATAACCATAATCAGCCTTTTTTAATGTTTCCACTGCTGGGACAGCAGCAGTGGAAACATTAAAAAAGGCCCATCCCCTCTCGTAGAGAGGACTCTACGAGAGGGGATGGGCCGTAATGCACCACGCGGGCCCAGTGCGGGTTGGTGAATGTCACATGTCTTCGGCAATCGCTATATGTGACAATAACTCCAAAATATAAATTAAGTATTATATTTATTGTCTAGAGTTTAGAACATAGATATAAGAAAGGAGGTTTAGAACCTTTTAAATGTTTTAAGTAGGTAATTAAATTTTACTAATCTGAAATTAAGAGGGTGTTCTATTTGTGGGCATTGATAGGTCAGCAAAATCCATACGTGGAAGCTTGACTGGTGGCTTTTTGGTGTACAATAAAGTTTATTCTATTCTATTCTATTCTATTCTATTCTAATTGTTGGTAAAATGGGTGATCAATGAAAATAAAGATTACCTACCTACTGTTATTGCTAGCACCCGTCTATTTTACGATAAATTTCTTTGAAAGTATAGATGGTCTACGCGATAAGACTGCCGATTGTATGTTTTTTTTGGTTGTCTATGATAGACCCCCAGTGATGAAACGGTACGTTGACAGTGGCCACAATAATCAGAAACCTATTGATTATATCAGCAATCGCAATCAAACAGTTACTGTACGCATGCATAAATAATCGTGCATTTAAATTTTAAATATTTATGTAGCTACGTTAGCCATAATGTCTGTCTCATGAGTTCAGGGTCTTCACTTTAGCACGTGGAAACTGCTGCTAATGATACCTTTGCGATTAATTATTATTCACTGTTGTTTGTTTTATGTGTACCTACATGCGAGTACGTAAGTGATTGTCGCCCTTCTTGTTTTTAATAATTACTTCTATGGTAGGTTTTTTTTTCGCTGGGTAAAAATCATCCAAAGTACGCCCTTGGTCGGAGCGGGAGATAGTGTCAGACTTTTACTAACTAAAAAACCCACCCCGAGCCTTCCTCTCAGTAGCAGACCCTTGGCCCCAGTAGGCTGATTTGAAGTGTTAAATAATTATAAATTACACATGATAAAATAATTAATAAATAAGTATTTTTTAACATACTACTCTGTCAAGAAAGTACCGGGAAAAGATCAATAATACACAAAATTTTTGTTATTCATCCAAATTTATTTTATCACCTTCAAAGTGCTCCTTCAGAAACGATACACTTACGCCAACGAATAATCCAATCATCAAAACATTTTTTAAACGCTATTTCCGAAATTGAGTTCAATTCTCGCCGCGAATTCTCCTTTATGTCTTCTACAGATTGAAAACGGGTGCCACGAAGCCACAAAGTGGTAATTTGAGTTTAGGAAAAAGATAGAAGTCGGCTGGAGCCATATCTGGCGAATACGGTGGTTGCTCGATGGTATTATTTTGTTGAGTGTTTGGTCAAAAATTCGTTCACAATGATGGCCTTGTGCGAAGGCGCATTATCGTGGTGCAAAACCCAAGAATTTTCTTTCCACAAATCTGGCCTTTTTCGTCGAATTTGCTCTCTTAAATGCCGCATAACGCTCAAATAATATTCTTTATGTAAATAAAGAATATTACGTTTGACCTTCCAGTAAGAATTCAGAGTGCACAACACCGCGATAGTCAAAGAAAACAGTCAACATGACTTTGACTTTTGATCGACTTTGGCGTGGTTTTTTCGGTTTTGGTTCAGTTGGAAGGCGCCACTCCGAAGCTTGTTGACTTGTTTGCATGACAAATTCGTAAACCCACGTACCCAGTAACAATGCGTTTCATGAATGTTGGGTCGGAATTGACTCGTTCTAGCATGTCCTTAGCGACTCTCATGCGATTGAGTTTTTGGAGAAAATTCAGGTATTTTGGGACTAGCCGAGCGGCAACATGTTTCATACCCAAATGATTAGTTAAAATGGTACGGATCGACTCGTGAGATACAGAAAGTTCGGCGGCTATCTCTCACAAACTTGAATGAGGATTTTCAGTCATTATTTCCTTCACTTTTGCGATGTTAACTTCAGTTGCAGAGGTTGATAGCCTACCAGAGCGAGGCAAATCTTCCATCATATCTCGACCGCTTTTGAATGCTTTGTACCACTCATAAGCACGTGTTTTTGATAAAGTCGATTCACCGTAAGCCTTCTGTAACATTTTCAGTGACTCCGAACACGAAATTCCATTGGCGATGCAAAATTTAAGACAAACTCTTTGTTCGATGTTTTTGTCCATTATGAAATTCGCAATACACACTAGATATGATATAACTAAAAACAGCACTGTTTTTAATATAAATAACAGATGCAACTCAAACTCCGCGCCAAAATGGAAAACAGTTGTGCCAATCTAGCAAAAAAATCTAAAATTTGAATTTGGAACCATAAACAAATCATCCATTCCCGATACTTTTTTGACTGAATGTACTACTCGTACATAGACAGCCGCCGGGATCCCGATCCCGATTTCCGGCTACCGTAGGCGCGGGCTTGCGGACGGCGAACAATGGGTAGTTTGCCGTCCGACCATCCGATGACCGTCCGGACTGAGCCCAAGTCATCGACGGCGCGTAGTGTTCCCCGCGCGCTTCGAGGAAATGTTAGCAAACCGTAGGGGCCCAGCAGGGTCGAATCCTACTGGAGCCATGGGTTCGCTTCTAAAAGTAAAACCTGGCCCTGGAATGAAATAGAAAAGAAAGTTAGCAATAGCATGACGGCTGACATGACATGACAGAATGGAAGAAAAAACGTGTTGTGCCGACCCCAAAATAATACGGGACAACGGCAAGAAGATGATGATGATTTTGATGATACTACTTATTATATACTCTTTTGTACTAGGTCCTATAAAACCGCTTTATGGCTCGTGTTTAACGAAAGGTTGTTGAGTGCTTGAACTTGGGGTATTGCCAATTTGGTCACCTTTAATGCTGATAAAACCCAGGTGTGTCTTTTTTCCGCTAAAAGGAGCCAATTCTGTCCAGCTCCAATTTCCCGAGGCGTATTCGTGTCGATAACCAACCATCTTGATCTTCTTGGTGTTGCGTTAACATCCATTCTCAATTCTGGCCACACTTCGAGGCAAGGCTCAGCTGGCTGCCATAAAGACGGGAATCCTGGCAAAGGTAAGACTGTATTTCACGCTGGAATAGCTGCTCAAACTTTATCAAATGAAAGTTCAGTCGTGTACGGATTACTGCTCTCATCTTTGTGATGGTTCTGTCAGATACTAGTTTGTTGCGCTTAAGTCAATTGAAAAAGAAAGAAAAGAAAAAAGAAAGAAAAACAGTTTATTTACGCGTTGAAGACGCAAACGTAAAAGAAGGTAACAGAACATAACATCAAAAAACAACGCAAGACAAATCAATCATGAAATAATCGAATCAAAGCTTCAAACTGAAGTTCTTCAACATCAAGCTCAAATTCTTGAGCATCGACGCCGAGTTAGCAACTCGCCTATCAGTTTTCTATCGGTTGCATTACATTATCGTGGGCGCCGGAATTGAACCAATCCCCACTGGGCCCGCGTGGTGGGTTACGAGCGTTACGGCCCATTCCCTCTCCTAGCTTCTCGATCCTCAAGCGAACGCCGACGTTCGCTCATTGTCTTTCTATTGTCTCTAATCTAGAGAGAAGACCTCAATCTCGGTCCTAGCAGTGGGACATTACAGGACCGGACCAGTAGACGTGTGGCAATAATAATTTAAAACAAACTACCCGGATATAAAGAAAACGTACTTAAAGTAATTTTTGCAACAATTATGTACTTTAATATTTTAACACACATAAAATATGTAATAAAATTATATAAACTGAATAATAGTAGGTAATCATTAGATAATTACGCACTAACTAGCCAAAACAAAATATCTTTTAAAAAAAAGTGTAATAATTACCTATTGTATTTTATTTTTTACTTGAGCACAGTGGAATGCTTACTTTAATAAGACAATCTACACTAATATTATAAAGAGGTAGTTTTTTTTTTTTTGTGTTTGTTGGAGGTAATCTCTGGAAGTACTGGTCCGATTGCTACAATTTTTTCACCAATAGAAAGCTGCTTTATTCCTGAGTTACATTGGCTATATTTTATGTAGGTACACGAGCGAAGCCGCGGGCAAAAGTTAGTGTCTTAATAAAGTAGGTAAAGTTAAGCTTGGAGTCTACATAGCTACATTTACCTACAACCTATACATGTTACATAATATGTTAGAAAAAAAGACATGTGTCATCATCAAAGTGTCATCTTTATTACTTTAAGGCTCTGAATGCTTCAACAGATCGATAGCCGCGACGCGACGCGACAATACGGCCCCGATGTGACAACCACTTTTAAATGAAAAAGGTCAACGTGATAGGCGATTTTTTTCAATAGTCGTCGCAATGTTGGACCACACCGCCATTCAGTCTCAAGAAAAAAGATTTCGACCAACAGACAAAAGCGGTGAAATATGAGAGATCTGAGTAAAAATGACGATTTGAAGGATAATGTAGATCGCTTTTTTTATGTAAGAAGTCATTAAATGACTCCATCCCTCCTGGAGCAAGTATATAAGGAAAAAAGTATATAAGAAAAAGTATAAACCACACGTAAATCAATCCCTCTCACAGTACCTCTGACATACGAATAAAATCATCTTCCATTCATCAGCAAACAGATCGTTTGTTGGATAAAAATCCAAGAGATAATTTAGTGCAGCCCAAGTGAGGTATTGGAGACTGAGCGAGCACGGGTACGTCCTGTAGGCATAGCAAACAATCTATGCTTCTTGCCGCGACAGTAATTGTCCGGGACAAAGAAACGTACCAGCACAGTAAGTAAGTACCACTAACGACTTGCAGGCTATGATGAGCTGATCTCATGCTCGTCTTACCTCTAGCGAGTTATACCGTAAAATTTTGATCGTTTTAACCCTTAAGGTTGATTTGTATAGTATACTATACACTAAACTAAAAAAAAAAATCCCATATAACTAAATACTTTAAAATTATTTTTTTTTACGGAAAAGTACTTTTAGAATACTCCTTTTTTAAATAATAAATAAACGAAAGTATTTTCTATGGTAAATTTGACAGTTGTGACGTAATTGCGAAACCATGCCGAGGAATCTTGTTCCCATCAAAATAAAATTTATTATAATTTCTTATCTATTATATAAATCTAATAAGTGTGTTGTGAATTCAAATCAAAAATATACTGAGCTCAAGCTAATGCTAAAAAAATTACGTAATACGCTCATTTTCACAGCTTTTTACGAACATAATCTTGGATGTATAGCATACTATACATTACGACTGTTAGCTCAAAATACATTTTGTTTGTGATGTATATTATTCTATACACTGACAACTAAAGGGTGTTGGTTATGTCAGAACTATATGTACTATAATTTGACTTTGATCGTATATTATGTTTACGTTTATTTACTTTTCGACATTAGTACTTTTTTCTTGCATGGCCTTGCTTTCATGCTTACTTTTAAACTATTTGTTCTAGCCTAGACAGCACGATCGGTGTAGACGCATACTAGTACTTGTTCCTAAATTCAATGCTACTTCTGACGTCAGTGATGTCACTAGCAATGAAGAAGAAGTAAACAGTCGTGAATCGTCTCCTGCTCCATCTGTAATTCATCGTTAGATAGACTAGATTTCAATAGCCCAGATCTATCTAGTAATGATTCGTTTATAGGACACTCGATGAAAATTAGCTATCGATTCTATATCTAAACTTGGATTCTATAAATTTTCAAAGCCACGAAACTGTAGCCGAAGCCTTCGAAGATCCACCACCACTCACACCAACAGTAGCTCAGTTCTTTCAACAGTAATTCCTTCCGATACGGAATGCAATTATAATGCTATACCTTCTACCGCATCGCTACCCTCCTTGCCTTCAGTTCAACTGTCGACACCACTACCTACATACACGTGTCTAAAGGAAACAGAGTTCCTATAGTTGCTGCCAACAGGGTAAAAAGACCTAAGCATATAGAAATTCAAACTTTCTTTTTAATGGACCAAGAGAAGGTTTCAACATGCAGCTGAAATTTTCTCATGACCTTATTGTTGATATACCAAATAACACTAATTACGCTATAATTATACAAGAGACTAGAAAGTCAATAAAAGCAAGTCAACTCAAAGAGGATGTAATTTATTTTTTGGTTATCAAGGACTATTGGAAGGATGCAATTGTCAAGCAACCTGCAATAAAAATAAAATTGCCATCGTAAATTGGTTTGCTGGTCCTATAAGAAGCAATGACAAATGGTGAAAACTTTAGTCACGAATTCTGTGGCTGAGGAGAAATAAAATTAAGAAACTAGCCACTGAAAGGCCCATAGATGCCATCAGATATGACGCCGCAGATCAGTGGCCGGAACACACCGAGCATCAGAGGTGCAAATACTGTAAAAAGGGCCAAGCATGTAGTAGTAAGTACTCGTTGTACGAAGTGCAATGAACATCTTTGTAACGTGGCTAAAAAAAAATTGTTTTGCAGCATATCATAAGCACTGATGTTATTATTTTATAATAATTTGAAAACATTTTTGTCGTTGTATTATTTTGATCAAGCTATGTCAAAAGTGTATTTTGTATATTATACTATACGCCCCTTACACATACGATTTACTAACGTTGGGAGCAATGTATAGTATAATATACACTAATTATCTCAGATTGTCAGCTAATTAGGTTTTTTTTTCTATTTTTCATACTTTTATTTTAGGCCTAATAATCATAATCAGGTATTATTTTGGTCTTTTATTTTGATGAAATGTCATGCGACCTTAAGGGTTAATCCCGTGGAGGGTCGATCCGGTACATAAAACACTATCGATTTGTAAAGATAAAATTAAAAAATAAAGTACCTTTTTTTAAAAACTCGTATTAATTTACGCATGTACTAAATTAATTTCTTTAAGAAAACGTTAGCTGATCATGTCCAATGACCTGTAGGTAGTTAGTACGCAACGCCGACTACTACCTACAGGTCATTGAACTTGCTCAGCTTCATCAGAATTTAGCGGTGTATAAGAGGCAACATTGACCAGAGATGTCATTAGATGATTTCCCATCTAAAAAAAACCTGTGTTCCTACAGCTGTCCAGGTAGCCCTTTCGAGCAACCCTGGTGTCCTAGCAGGTGTAATGTAGACTGGCAAGATCTACATTATCCTTTAACACTCTCACTCTTGATTCGTCACGTAAACAAACAGAGCTTACCGCGCCCCCAAGTTTAGGGAGCAAAGATACGATAACACCCGGTATCAAAATGATATCTGTATACTATCAGTCAGGGAATTACTTATTGTATAAATTATCGACCATTTGTCCTGTTGCTATGAAACATTCGCGAAAATTATTAATATATTTTGTATCTAGTAGGTACCTATCGTATTTCGAACCGCATTGCTAAAAACGTGACTGATAATACATAATATTTATTATGTTTTTATCTACAAAGGGGGTTTCACACAATCTCTTGATTGTTACATAAGCTTAAAGCTCAATTTAAGTGATGTATTAGGGTTTTCAGGAGCATCACACGTTTTAATGACGAACAATTTGTATGAAAATGCGTTGTCCATGGGTTTGCTTCTGAAAGGAAAACCCGGCCCTGGTATGCAAGCATAGCATAGTTGGCCTTATAATGTTCCCACTGTTGGGACTCAGGCTTCCACTCTAGGAGGGGGAAATGGGGGAATGGGCCTTAATACACCACGCGGGCCCAGTGCGAGTTGGTGGATGTCACATGTCTTTGAATTTTTGGTTCTAGGACATGCCATGGTTGTTCTGGTATGAAAGGCAACGAAGGAACTAGAGTGGGTTTTAGTCAGTAAAAGTCTGATACGCCCTCCCGCCTCGCCCAAGGGTAGGAGATGTTGTTGCATGATTTCCCACCAAAAAAAAAAACGTTGTCGCATTGTCGCGACGTAACTGTCTGTGAAAACCTTTAGAAGCTGCTAGGTTCCGCTACGCTACAGCGAGTTCTGTTCTCACTGCAAGAAAAATATGCATACTTTTAGATACGTAGACTAATATAATTCTTGGTGCATTTATACAAACTTGAAATTTACCTGTCAAACGAGACTATAAAATAATGTAATAAAATAAATGGGCGCACGTTTTATAAACATAATACCTACTGAGACTTTTTGTTTATTTTTTAATAAAAGAACAATGCAGTTTAATGTCATTTGGTTTAAGAGATTGCAATCTCTTTAAACGACATTTTTATTATAATAAAATAAGAAATGTTATTTTTATTCAATACATAAATAGGTAAGTACTTTTAAATGTTCTAAAATGGACAGACATTATTAGGAGGCACGGCAGTGCCCCCACCAAGGCAAGCAAAAAACTGGCACGGCCGTACGATTCATTTCTCGAAACAGTTCAGGCCATTTTTAATCCCCTATAACTTCCTTGTATATAAAACTAGAAGCCTGAATTTTCAATAACCAATCAGGCATTGTATGAACACAGTATATTTAAAATTTCATTCAATTTGAACCAATCAATGCAATCGCTTGTAGAGTCTGTCTAAAAAATCAAACGACTTGGGTAATTATTAAGGTAAAATGAAATCTGATGTAGTCAACACTGGTTCACTGGTTGATTATGAGATCTTTATCATTGTTTACTAATAGAAGAACCTTATAAAAAGTATCGAATGTATGTATTTTTTAAATGATTAAATACATATTATACAAAATGCCCAAGTCGTTTGAATTTTTAGACAGACTATATATCATAAATTCACAAGTAATACGTATTGTATTAAATTGGATAGTTTAGTCTGATTGCCAAGTCAATCTAGGTCATCAAGGTCCCTTCAGTATGGACTGAATAAATTAACCGAATTGGTATTAAGTACATTGATCTCACAACTTTTTACGGTAGAAGAACTGAGTTGCGCGCCTTGGTTTTTCTACAAGTTATGTTTTTAATGGCATAATATTATATCCTTAACATGGTCTCCTTAGTGCATTTTATAATTTACGATCATGGTTTTTTTTTTTTTAAATTATGTAAGTAATTCCAAATTATATCCGGCTTAAACTGATACACTTTTACAATGACTCACAAAAGTAAAAAAAAAATAATACCTCAACAGATAAAGGGATAGTACGTATTTATTCCGTTTAAATCAAGCTTTAGAGATAAGAAAAGAAAACTGAAACGCAAGGTAAATAAACTATTTATTAGTATAATGAACATGACGTATAATTTTATCTCTTACGCCACATATATGTTCTAACAAATGATTATCTACACGCGCCACGTATCTGTGAGTCTTATTGATAAAGTATAGGAAATTAATCACTGCTTAGGCATCTGAATCGATTTACACATGATTTTGTAAGACGCGTGC
Organism: Mythimna ferrago; assembly: GCA_910589285.2. Lineage (NCBI taxonomy): Eukaryota > Metazoa > Arthropoda > Insecta > Lepidoptera > Noctuidae > Mythimna > Mythimna ferrago. The sequence continues at coordinate 31,535,830 of OU342674.1, forward strand.
TACACAATGTGTGCAATAGTAGATAATGTTACTGAGATTTTAAACGATTGTACGAGTATATGTAATTAAATGTTAACGCATGTTGCATAATATGGACACGTTAGGTAGGTATCCAATAATTGCAACTGCTGCGAGCGAAATCAAGGGCAAAAATATAAGTTTAATAAACTCAGACGTCTCAGACTGAATTTAAACTGTGCACTTCGGGCAGTATTTTCTTGTGGGTAGGAAATTATCAAAGTAAGTTCTCCCAGTCTGGGTGAAGAGAGCTTGGGTGTCAGACTTTTACTGACTGAAACCCATACCCGCGGTGAGCACTGGGTAGCTCACCGTCCACTAAGAACCAAGCCCGGTGTGATAGTGTGTTGTAAGTGTTGCCAGGTCTGTTTGGATAAAAATCGGGACAGATGGTAAAACAAATCGGGATTTATGGTTTTAGAGCGGGACAAATATTTTTTTTTTAATAAAGATATTTTTAGATGAGCAATCATCCATTGACTTCTTCCCCTTTGGGGTAAAACGAAGCCGTCTGAAATTTTTACGAAGTAAAACCCAGACTTCTTCAGTCGCTATTTTAGTTTCAGGGATTTTGATTTATCGGGACATTTAGCGTCCCGATGAGGTCCAAATCGGGACGCGTCCCCAGACCCCTAGAAATCGGGACCTCCCGCGCAAGTCAGGACGCCTGGCAACACTAGTTGTAATCCACGTATGCCTCAAGGAATTTTCATTATAATTGAAATCGAAAAATACCGCAGTCCATTTTCTAAAGGTTTATCAGTTTTACACACAGGTATTTTTAATTGAGACAGGTGTAACGCGACATTGCGACAACGACTATTCTTTATATAAATGGTACTATTAGGATAATTTCGACAACGACTGTTATATACATAGCGTTATGGTAATTTCGGAAGAGAAGTTAAAAGTTGTCACATTGTCCCGTTACATCTGTCTGCATGGACCTTAATGGTCTTAGTAACAGACTGAGCGCAGCGAATAGACCAATTTGCGCTGTAATTGTCTAGCAACGTCACACATTTCAGCGCATCGATTTACCCTTGAATTAGCTGGTAACAGCAAAAATAAATTCGTTTCGTTATGAAACCATTTAATACATAACTCACTAGTGATGTAACAAAATACTAGCTGCGATAACAACTTCCGACTGAAATGGGCGATAACGTGCGTCTCTGTTACATATCTCACTTGAGTTATAATTAGTATTCTGTCGCTATGGTATGGTAATCACAAATGTGATTGTAGGTATATACTTTGTGACGTAACGAGTGGAGATAGGAGATTCTCCATTCATGTTGGGGTGTGTGATAAGTGTTAGAGGGCCCTTCCCGATCCGTATCTTCAATGTGAGCATGGTTTAAAAGCTTGTTTCATTCAACGTAATATTTGTTATAGAGGCAACGCAAAAAGAGATAACACCTGAACGCTCTGTTTGGCATTCGGTAATTCCGTCATTCACTCGACAAATACGTGTTTTTTTTTAAACCTTGGATTTAGTCAATTCCTGACACTCCCTTTCGCTTCACCCAGAGCGAGAACAGTATTTTTTAGAGTTATGCGGAACAGAGAAACCATCAGAGACCAGACGGGTGTTTTGTCTGATCTGGGCAACTACAGCCAGAGATGATTTCGCGCTGTTCTATATGTTCATATCGTGTGGAGAACTCCAATTGCGCGATGCAGGATTTCTTTTTAGTTCTTAAGTAGCGCCATAAATGTCGGTCGCTACAATTTGATAATTTCCCACCTCAAAAAAAAGTTAAGACTTATCGTCCCTTAAACATGTGACCGAAATTAAATACGAGTGTCTGTGCATTAATTGCGGCCAGCTGCGCTTTGAAGAATATTTAACCACCAATTTTTATGTGTAAAAATGTTTCTAAAGATCCAAGCCGTTTCGAAGGAGTATGGAAAAGTTGAGAAATTGCTATTATATTTTTTTTATACCAAAATATTAATCGCACGAAAAAATCAATAAATAGTTGACAATGTGATGAACAACATTATCAACTTTTGATTTTTACGTGCTAATCTATAATAAATATATAATTTTTTCAAACCTATTAACCCAGCCGTTACCGAGGAGTAGGCTTCAGAAAGTCACTGTTTTATCGTGTTTCAGGGTTGGAGGCATTGACATTGCACGATTGGACCGGTTATCTTGAAAGAATTGCTCACTTTACGTCTCAGGCCCTATAAATATCTTTATCCACGCTATTTTAGACCTTATCTGATTGTAAAAAAGGTGTATAACGTTCTGTTACTTTTGGTATTCATGAGTCAAAGTTATCACTTGCGATTTAGCTTTGGCAACAAGCGTTATCGATGTAGCTTTATTATTATAGTTTGATGTAACAAATATTTCACTGCAGGAAAAATAATTCAAATAATATAATTACAAATATAACTATTGGGAATTCTTATCATTAAATAAAAAGAATTACTCGCCGAGACATCGTTATCAATTAGTGTTATCTAAGTAAAACGAAATAAAATATATTTAGGATATCGTAAAATTATTTCTGTATCACGTTGATAAACACTGTACAGTCACGCAACGGTGTGCTGATAAAGTTGATATTGATTAGGTACAAATGTCAAAAACTTAAAAATAATTATGAAAATCGGTTAACATTTGATAAAGATATCGCTGTACAAAATACGAAAAAAAACAATCAGTTCCAAGAACATCCTCTTCGTTTTAAAGTCGGCTGTTTATTTATCTACTTATTTATTTCTTTATTGCACACCTTAACTTATCACAGAGCAAAAATTTCTAAAAAATATATGTACAAAAGGCGGTCTTATTGCACAGGGCAATAAATTTCTACCAGACAACTTTTGGATGGACAGAACGAAAGGAAAAGATTTGGCTGTTTTTTGAAAGACAGAAATGTGTACAATTTTATCGCACGAGGTCTGTATCTCATACAGCCCTCCTCTCTACTAGGCCGTAAACACCATGCAGGCCCACTGTGGGTTGCTAGACATCACATGACTTCTCATGACATAGCCATTTTTAGGGTTCCGTAGCCAAATGGCAAAAAACGGAACCCTTATAGATTCGTCATGTCTGTCTGTCTGTCCGTCCGTATGTCACAACCACTTTTTTCCGAAACTATAAGAGCTTTACTGTTGAAACTTAGTAAGTAGATGTATTCTGTGAACCGCATTAAGATTTTCACACAAAAATAGAAAAAAAGCAATAAATTTTGGGGGTCCCCATACTTAGAACTGAAACTCAAATTTCTTTTTCATCAATCCCATACGTGTGGGGTATCTATGGATAGGTCTTCAAAAATGATATTGAGGTTTCTAATTTCATTTTTTTCTAAATTGAATAGTTTACGCGAGAGACACTTCCAAAGTGGTAAAATGTGTGTCCCCCTCCTGTAACTTCTAAAATAAGAGACTGATAAAACTAAAAAAAATATATGATGTACATTACCATGCAAACTACCAACGAAAATTGGTTTGAACGAGATCTAGTAAGTAGTTTTTTTTTAATACGTCATAAATCTAAAAAAATACACTATTATTAAAACATCGATCAAAGTTACAACGAACTACAATAACTTTTATACAATGTTACTTGCTGCTACGGAACCCTCCATGGGCGAGTCCGACTCGCACTTGGCCGGTTTTTTTTTTTAGTATGTAAATAAAATAACTAATCCAGCTCTGCGGTAGAGCGACAAACAGACTTTTAGTGACTTAAACACACCTATGTGAGGAACAGTAATGGACGCCACACACGGTCCAGTTTACCGTCAAGTTTGCAGCGTGCTTGAAGCGGTGTCCAGTAAACATGCATGATCGTATGGGGCTGCATGAAAAGTATATACTTATGTCAGACTGGTATCTTCAAGGCTGTTAATAAAGAAGTACGCTTCACCATCAACGATTGCATCACTGCTTACCATCAGGTGGGATCGCAGTCAAGCACTGGTTATCATTCAAAAACCAAAACTGGTTCGTGTCAAGTCGTGTGTGACCGTACCCTTTCCAGGGTCACGGTAGCTCTATTGAACATTCCCGCAGCACAAGCGGACCTCCACCGTGCACCGTAGATGCGGGCTTGCGGATGGCGAGTAATGGGTAGCTCACCGTCCGACTGTCCGGTAACCGTCCACGCGCACCTCAAAGAGATGTCAGCAAACCGTAGGGGCCCAGCTGGGTCGAAGCTGGGGCCATGGGTTGTGCGAAAGTGTACCCCTGGAACGAAGGTCAAGAACGAACAGGAAGGGGGTTTAGTCAGTAAAAGTTTGACATGCCCTCTCGCTCCGCCCAAGGGCGGGAGATGTCATTAGATGATTTCCCACCTAAAAGAAAAAAAAACCCTAGCGGGCATCAGCCCTAGGAACCCAGTTCCTAGCCCTAGGAACTGGGGCGTGACATCACACTATTTTCGGTTCTAGGAAATGCCAGTTTCCTAACGAATTTAATCTAATGGCCCTCTGACCCAGATTTCGTAAAGAAAGAACGTCAAATCAGTCCATGATCTAATTACAAATTGATTTCTTTCCTGTTGCTGTAAATAATTCGATTGTTAGCGTACTTACGGGCGGACGCGGCGCCATCTTGCGTAACGCCTGACCGACCGGCGCACGCGCACGCGCCACCAAACTTGAACTTTCAAGACAAGTTTTACACCTTGAAGGATTGCAATACAAGTCTTTTTGTTATTGTAATTAACAAGGAACATTAATTGGATACATCGCTTAACTGAGAATTTAAAGAAATGATTTGTGGACTTGATTTATACATTCATTTTTTTTTTGTGTATACAAATGTATATATGTTTCTTTGTGACAATAAACTTATTATTATTATTATTTTTAGATCTTGTATGACTACATTGATATCGATTTTTATTATTTTTTCGTCAAGTGATTTTTTTTTATTTCTAAGTATTTATTAATACTTAAGTATTAAATAGATTTTAACATTATTATTTTTTTGTATTATAATTTTATTAATTATTTAATTGTGCTAATTGTCATTGACCGTAATTTTAAATTCATATTATATGTTTTTCATTTTAATAATTTCTTTTTTTTTTTATTGTATGAATTTGTCTGTAATAACAAATATGGGGAATAAAAACTGGCTCCTGTAATACAATTCATACCTAGCTCAGGAGCCAGGGAATTTAATTAACATGTGTTAAAAATATAAAAAAAAAACCATTAAAACCTACATAGTTAAGTTTGGTTAGGTTACCTCAAATTTACGTAATTTCCACTAATTACTGATTATAGTAAACAATAGGTAGCATCACGCCACATACCATTGTTACACTAAATTTAAACACAATAGAAAATCGAATCATTTGAAACCGCATCAACCGTATAGTGGTCGCTTTCAATTGGCCTGACCAGAAGGCTTAAAGTCACCCAAAGATCAATAGAAAGGGCCTACTACCGGAGTTTCCTTGCGCGATCGTTACAGGAATGAAGGAAGATATCTGCAGAAGAACCAAGGTTACCGACAATCTGAAGTGGACACATTGCTCGCCGAAGAGATGATCGATGGGGCCGAAAGGTTCTGAAGTAGATGCAGCGTTAGAAGGTCTCACACAAAGTGGAACGATGACCTGGTGAGAGTTGTGGGAATGCGATGGATGCAAGACGCACAGGACCGTTAGTTGTGGTGACTCTTGGGGGAGGCCTATGTCCAACTGTGGATGTCTTTCGGCTGAAATAATGATGATAAAGCCGTATCATGAGAAAACCCAAAACATTCGTGGAATTTACTTGTAATCCGGAACACGGAATGACGGAACGCCTACCTACACTATCGCTTTTAAGGAAGCTATGGTACAGATAGCCATAAAAATTGCCTACAAATTACATTTAATTTGCCTATCGGCTGTTGGCACTATCGGAATCAGTCGCGGAGTCACGGTCAAGTGTTTTTGTCAGTGTCCATCTATGTTACAATTAAATACAATAGCTTCACTGACCATGGCGAATTACTTCCGTGCATCGCTTTGACAGTATTTATAATTCGCTATATAGCTGTGAGAGAGCAGTGGTCGCCGAGTGGCATTACTTTGTGTAATTTATTTCATTACCATTGCTCTCAAAACGGCGAAGGAAAACATCGTGAGGAAACCGGCATGTCCTTGAACCAAAAATTCGAAGACATGTGATATTCACCAACCCGCACTGGGCCCGCGTGGTGGATTACGGTCCATTTCCTCTCCTAGAGAGGAGACCCAAGTCCCAGCAGTGGAATATTAAAAAAAAGGCTGATGATGATGATAATGATGATATATGTGATGACATAGTAATCACGGCTGGAATTGCACGGAATAGACTGGCAAGGGATAGAGACAAATGGAGAGATATGGAGGAGACTTTCACCGTCAGAGCGGTAAGCAAAATAAGTGCTAACACTGTGGTATACACATTAAATGTAGGACAAGTTAAGAGGACGACGTCACAGGAGTTGCGCTCCAACCGGGGTCTCGACTAGACGTCACTCTTGGCTTTGTCTGCTTACTGACAATTTGGTTGTTTCATTTACTATAAACCTAAATCCCTAACAAGTGATTTTAGTGAACACCACATTGGCGACGAGTAAAAGCGCAGTAAGTAAAGTGATCTTAACTCAAATAATGTACTACTTACGGATATTGGTCAGTAACAAAATTAATTTTTACACCACAAAGTGTTAAAAAAAAAAAAAAAAAGACAAATAAGTGACCGTTACCTGAGTGAAATTCTGTAAATATTTCACATATTGGTCAGCAAGAAAAGTATTATTTTACAGCACAAAGTGTTTTGAAATTAAAAATAAAAATAAGTGACCGTTTTCTACATTAAATTGAAATTCAGTAAATGTTACAGTTTCATAGAAATGTCCATATTTCGGTTGTTATTTAGCTATGTATGAGCGATCTGCGTCAGTGATTAGCTGAGAGATGCGCAATATAAATCGATGAAATCATTTCGTCATTTAATACATAAACGGTACCGTATACTATATCGGAATGTGATTAGGGCATACAAAATGTCCCTACATTTCGAATAATAAAAATTCCAAATACAATGTTTCTTGACCAAATTCGTTTGTGGCTACATAATATCAAAATAAAAGTGCCAACGAAAGTCGTTAAATGATCAGTACCAACCAGTGTTCGTTAAATGATCGAAACAAAATAAAAATATTCGATCAAAATTTCCAGCGATAACACGTTTACTTATAGATGCTAATCTTATCGAAAGATATTATTAGATCCAAAATGAAATGTGCCAACGTGATTATCGTCAAGTACCAGTTTTAACGCCAATTACCACTTCGATACTTCGAAGCAATATGATGCCTGGCTAGGTATCACTGTATAGTTAAAACTAAATAAGTGTCATAAAATCCTTAAGGCTAATTAAATAAAATACATTTTGTACTGGCTTTATCCATCAAACAAAGAATTTGTCACACGCGTTATAACGCCCCGATGTGGTTGGTTCTTCAATCTCTATTTCAAGTGGCCGTTTTGCTGAGTAGCATGGCGCGGCACTCCGGCGCAGGTACCTATTAATGGACCCTTGTGCGACTTGCTAGCTAAAGTTTGTTTATTTAAATGTTATGGGAACAGTGCCCATAGAGCGCTTATCTTAGCTGGTTACAATCAATTCAGGGTTATAAATAAATTAACGATGTGTTGTGTACCTATATTATTCTTGCATTTTAGTTGAAAACAAGAATAAGATGAAAAAAATAACTTATTTGAATTGTGGGTACAATTCTTGATTCTATTTCAAATATGATTTTAATTGTAGATTTAGTTCTGGATTCAATTTCCTAAAGAATATACTACGGAAGATTATCACAATGAAAAATCATAACCCTTTAAAAACAGCAATCCCGCCATTGAGCTACATAATCCACGATAGCCAGAGTCAAAGTGCAATAAGTACCTGCCATAATGGAGTTGACACTGAACAAAAAACTGTTGCCAATGCGGCAACTAAAATCACAAACGTGATAAAAGTACCTTTCCTGTAAATCTATTGCTAACGTGTTTTCAAATTATATTTCCAGAAACACTGCAAAACAAGGACAAATAAGAAAAAAAAGGGCACTAACCTCGTGTCAAATAATAACAATGAGATGTTTGCTATCATGCATGTCATGAAAATTGGTAATCACAAAAGTGATTACTTATAGTTCGAGCAATTAATGAAAATTCAGTTATGCCCTATAATTAACGCAAATGGCATAAAGAGACTCGTACCAACCTCTTGTCAAATAACAACAATGAATTTGGTTGATATCACGCATGTCATGTAAATTGTGGCAATCACAGAAATGATTATAAGTTCGAGCAATTGATGAAAATTCAGTTAATGCCCTATAATTAATGCAAATGGCATAAATAGGTGTTTTGAGTATTATTTGCAGAAATAACGCGAAACGAGAGTCGATAAAAGAGAAAAAAATAAGTCTGCCTCTCGTCAAATGATAACAATAAAGTAAAACTATTAAAAAACAAAGTACTAAACAAAACATCTAGCACTTATATGGTAGGCAGGTTCACACCTACTTATCTAATTTGCCACGTTGCGTCGATGAAAATTGAACAATTGGAATTGATGGTCACGTGCTATACAATAATAAAGTGCAAGGGTTATTTGATATACAGATAAAAATAGCTCTAAAGTATTATTAGCGAAGCCTATGGTCACAAAAATGTTTTAAGAAATCTATTATAAAATTTAAAAAGGGCTATGATCTGAATTCAATTGCCAACTTAAAGATATTTATTAAAAAAAAAAAAAAAAGTCCAACGGCTATTTGATTCCTAATAGCTTAAAAAAATAATAATAATAGCAAAAAGACGAGCTAGACAAACTGTATAGGACCTGACTTGTAAATAAAACAATATTTCATCTTTTTGGGTACCTCGGATGATCCCGGGTAAGCCTGATGATCAATAATATTATACTAAAATATTATTGCGATGATGGTATACGTATTTATCTGTAGATACGTGAGACCTAGATAAATATAATAAGTACTAGCGTATTATTACTTAAAACGCCATGTACATGTTTTAAATCAAAGTTCATGAATAGTTAAGAAGTCAATCAGTAAATGCTATACATTCAACAAAAATAAAAAAAGTTGAAAAAGATATAGTGCCACAATGAAGGAATTGTTGACTTTACTTACAACATAGTGATATAACATAAAAAAAAAGACTGGAAGAATTAGAAATAAACACTCGCAGCACTTTTAAGTTAATTTGTGATGCGTTGTTAAATAATTTCCAGAAACCCGTAAGTATTTAAAAAAAAAAAACTACAATGTTACAATAAACAAAAATGAAATATTTTATATCAATTGAAACTTATTCAATTTTGAGCGATGATTACCATCCGGGTTCAAACTAGTTAATAATAAGTCAGTCTGACTTTCACATGGAAATGTTGATGAAATTCAATGTTTTCTGGATCAATTTCATTGAATAAGTAAACTCCAACTTTCAACCCTAAAAATCAATGGGTTTAAAAAAAAATATCCCTTGGCTATAGTGACAAGAGATCGTACATTCGTACCCAACTAGAACTAACGATAGTTCTGTTAACTTTGGAGACAGAATCTGACAGATGTAAAAAAAATTAAACTGTCAGACTAAAACGAAGTATAAGTTCGTGTATCTAATTGAATTCATGAATTTATTTGAATTCAATACAAATTTGCATTTTTTGTTTGTTCAACAAGAAACTCTACGGACACTTGGATCAATAAATAATTACTTATATCGATAATGCATACATTTAAAATATCCGTATTAAAAATACAAATACAAATAATGAAAACAAATCATGGTAATTACAAAATGACAAGCCTAATTGCGAGATGACCAGTCCCAACTATGGCATTAGTTCATGAATGACTCATGTACTAGAACCAGTCAGCTCAACACTCCTGAAGGAAACCGAGTCATCATCAGCAAAATATATGAGCATGACATTCTAACTGCCAGAGCACATCCAAGTCAAAGACCAGCCAGTAATACTAATTGATGTACCTGAAATCCAACAACCGTGCATGTAATAAAGCATAGGTCATATACTGATTCCTTAGCCACAGGAACAAAGACCTAAGAACTATACAAAAAAAAAAAAATTAGGCACAAACATAAGTTCATTGAATATTAGATCTAGGCTAAAATCGAAACCAAATAACATAATCGTGTCAAATTTAGGTAAAAGAAACCAATTGCTGATTCCTATAACTCTCTAGTGGAATCGTAAAACTTCTAGATAGAACAAAGTAGGAATAGAGTTAAAATAGGTATATTGTATTTCGAAGGCGCAAATCTTAAATGGTTTACAGATGTTGTTCTGAGTCTGAATGTCTTGTGCATGGGAATTTACATTTCTGTAAACGCACAATACAAGTGTAACTCCTAATGTGGGGCAAAGAAAAAAAAAAAAGAACATCTGATAACGGTAGACAATTCTGTAATCAAGGTATATACAGTATTAAACGAGAAATAATAACGTTTTAATAGGTGCCTACTGGATTCCGAATCCGGAATTAAAAAACAGTCAAAGCAGTCAAAAAATAGACGGACATCAGACCCTAAGAAATATCCAAGTCGAGATATTAGAGAAACCTACTTCCGAAATAAGCAGTTAAACACAAAAAAAAAAAAAAAAAGGATATCGGAACTGGACAAAAGAACATGAGAAACATCTGACTAATAGAGACCACCATAAGACCACCGAGTATGAAGCATCACCTTCAATTTAAATTAATTTAAAACATATAGAAAGTAGAAAGCATTGGATACGCTTCTTAAAAATTAAATATCAATACTACATTATTAAAGGCCAAAGTATATTTGTAAGTCTAATACAAATGCTAAATGTACTCAAATCTATGTGGTTCTTTATACAAAATCATTTCAGACACTACAAAACTATGTAGATACACAGCTCTTATAAATGAGTACACCATTACATATTACAGTGGATTTTGAAAGAGACTTTGACCTCTGAGTGTGTTTCTGTGTTTCTTCTCAGAGCAGTCAGCTAGGAAACACAGGCCTCATCTAGTTAAAACAAGACTTTGACCTCTGAGTTTGTTTCTGTGTTTCTTCTCAGAGCAGTCAGCTAGGAAACACAGGCCTCATCTAGTTAAAACAAAATTACGGGTAAAAAAAAAAAAAAGAAAAATCATTTGTTTCATTTTGAAATTTTTTAATTTTGTATTTCTATATAAAAAAAAAGAAAATTGTTGTTTTAAAACCTCTCAAATCGTGTTTTACTACAAAACAGTAAATTGTAAGTACTTTAAGACTTAAAGAGTAGTTGATTGTAAAACATAGTAAAATATGTTAAAGGCAATTCATTTCAAAATCTTAAATGCTGTAATTGCATTCCAAAACCGAATTACCATCTAAATAGTATATTTCATAATTTCACTTTAAATCTAAATAATTTTATAAAAAGGAAGACATGGGATACACATTAAAAATCCTAAATATTATTATATTTGTAGTTCAAAAAACCAAACTAGCGATAACTACTATTTTTGTAAATTATAATCTAAGTGTGCTAAATAATGTGATACAAATTATTGTTCTTCAAAAACCAAACTAGCGATTTTTGTAAATTATAATCTAAGTGTTAAATATTGTAACTATGCTCGAAATGTAAATCATTTTATAAAAAGGAAGAGATGTGGTATACACATTAAATGTAGGACAAGTTAAGAGGACGACGTCACAGGAGTTGCGCTCCAACCGGGGTCTCGACTAGACGTCACTCTTGGCTTTGTCTGCTTACTGACAATTTGGTTGTTTCATTTACTATAAACCTAAATCCCTAACAAGTGATTTTAGTGAACACCACAAACACCAACAATAATAAAGCAATTATTATTATACAAATTCATAAAATACACTTAACTAATTAGAAATTATAGACTTAGCTAAATATGATGTCATAAAACTCCTCCGCATCGCTGTCGACTGGATGTGTGCCCAAAAGACTGGCGGCATTGCCACGTTGTATGGCAATGCTTAATCTCTGACCGAGGTAGAAGCCAGCCCTTGGGCCACGCGAAGAGTCAACTAAGCGTTTGGATAATTCTTTAAAAAGCGTATGCGCACTTGGACCCCACGGCCCAAGAATTTCAGCCCCAAACGGCTCAAAAATATAACTGCCGACGAGGCTGTTATATTTCCGCCGTTTGAGGTTCGCCGCAGCCGCCGCAGCAGCACAGTACGATAAGCTAGGAAGATGGGATGCGATGCGACGCTTAATCCAACAAGTCATCATCATCACCCGAAAGACTTCTACAGCTGCGCATGAGCTTCCGAAGCGTCACTACACCAACGCGTCAAGCATGAACATCTCAAATCCAACAGACGCCCGCGCCCTCGCTAGGTCATCGGTCCACTATATAGGAGGTCACACGACGTTGCTTTTCCTGGCGCTTTCCTTTCCCTTAAGTAACTAATATCAGTAATCATCAGTGTTGTCTATCAACAAAGATCACAACCGGCTCACATTATTATTATGACAATGCGCATGCGCACTATATATATGCGTAACTTTCTATTGTTTGTAACTCGAGAAAATTATTAATATCGATACGGTTAACGATACATAAATTATTATAAATGCTCAAGAGTTATATGCAAACATTCCGTTCATTAGCTTTGAATAATTTATTAACTTTTATTTAATTAAGTGTAACTATATCAACAGGTCAAATGAAGTATACTCTTCATGTAATATACACGTGGTTTACACGCTCAATTAAAGAAAAAAATAATAAAAGACACAAAGGTAAAAATAATATGTAAATGATGCAAGACGGTCTAATTTTTAACTCAAGATCATTCAGCGTCGTGTGATTACTGCATGATATTCATAGCATCAATACAAAAGATAATAATATTTGACCTGTCACAGTAATGAGAATACGCAATTGACAATTACACGCGAGTTTTAAAGACAAATACAATCTTGTAAAAATAAGAAAAGCAGACGTGACATTAAAGTAGATAAAGCTGACGAAATACACGTGCTTAACATTGATATCGCGATTGATGTTGTTGTAGGTAGACACCAGAACCACGTGGCTCGAAAACTGCAGGCTTGGTTAGAAAAAGTAAAATAATCTGATACTCCCACCCAAAGTGTTCAAGGTTCTTTGATGACGTTCCACAAAAAAAAATCCGGTATTAGCTATCTCAAGCCGAAGTCCAAATTTCGCATCGATTATCATAGATGAACGTAAAAGTCTAGACGATTTAATGGATTGAACTTACTTATCATAATCAGTCTTGTAATGATGCCACTAATAGGAGTCAGGCCGTTACATCTGGTAAATTCGGCTGTTACCACTGGGCCACTGCTGCAAAAAAAATACAGTACATCAAAAGTAAGGGATTAAAAGTGCTATCAAAATCTCTCGTGGTCAATTCCTTTCATTTTTATGTTTCGACCCTCTCTGTCGCTGATGGAATACCACTTTCTGATTCTCTTGACAGAAGTCAGTTGCCGAAATGATTCGTCAAGTTCTATTATTCCCCGTGTCATTCCAGCATCAGAGATAGCCAGTATTACTGGTGCGATATACATCGGTGGGTTTAGAGACAGCTAGACTAGAGAGTCTCAGTGATTGAACGAATGATAGTGAATTCTAAGAACGGCCAATAATAGTGGCCTAATTGGCAACGGTACTAACTAAACCAACGATATTTTAATTCAGCAATATCAATACTACACGACCAAAACAAAGAAATATAATAATATAGAAACTGATAAGTACACACCTACGCATTTATCTAAGACAGCAATCATGCTCGATGCATCACCGTAGCACGTGGTGATCACATGGGTCGAATCACTGTTGTCTTAAATTTCAGAGCTAATGTGTCGACATACACTTGGACTAATTGCTCTGTCGATAATGTTATTGACCTTTCATTATATATTCACTTTGTTCTAGTTACCTGTAAAGGAGTTCATTGGTACTCGTTAGGGTAAGTGTGGTTAACGATAATGATATTGACAAACGTGGATTTCAAATTCTTCCTAGTACAATCTAACTGCTATTCGATGTTTTTATTTTCTTTCGCTTCTAACTAAAATAGGCTCATATTCTAAAAATGTTATAATTTATAGATTGCTATTTCATTTGTAATGTAAATAATATTTCAAAAAATTGTAAAGCAGTGAACTGATTCAATGCAGTGAAGTAACTACAAAAATTGAAAAACTGTAAAATATTGAACACGGCCTTTTTTGTTTTAAAAATCACATTGTTTATTTCATTGTTGATAAACAAAATTCCTAATTATGTTATTAATGTATGGACTTTAAAAGAGACTTTGACCCCTGAGTTTGTTTCGGTGTTTCTTCTCAGGGTAGTCAGATAGGAAACACCGGCCTCATCTAGAATAAATTGACGAAAAAAAAAAATTGACGTGTAAAAGTGTTTTTTAAACCTATTTGCAAAATAAATATCATTTATCATTTATCTAATAGCCGAGGAGGTAAATCCCCACACCATTTACCGATTCGAATGACGTCGTAGATCTATATATGGCAAATACTGATGGAATTATTAAATAATTAACATTTAATTTAAGATCTATAAAAAACCCAAAGGTTAATAAAAACATTGCGATCAAAACAACTGATCTTACAATAGTTAATCATACTCCAACGGTAACGCCCGAAACTGATGGTGATTCATGTGATATTTTGTGACTCAGTTGAAACAATTGAGATAGTAAAATCGATATATGACTATCAAACAATACACATAAAGATAGTGCTGTTATCAATGTGACTAAAACTTTGAAAGATAGTGAATGCTTTTACAGGTGTTGATATAATAAATAGTTGGGATCTAGATTTTATAGGTCTTATCCCTGGGATTAATTTCGTCACAGCTAATCTGTTAGATAACAGGAAGTTTATTTGCCTAGTGACTAACACTATTTGGATTAAACAAATCAAAGGATCAACAACACGTTGCAATTAAAAAAAAATACTTTGGTATTCTTTTTCGGTCCTTTTTTTATGGTGGGAAAAATCAAAAGTTCCTTCTAGCCTTCATACCGGGGCCCGAGCTGTCTTATAACATCTTGTAATTTAACTCTTGACCACGGTGCAATATATTCAAATGTAGGTAAACTGCTTTGGACATTGGACTACACTGTTATGATTTCTCAATGTCATTGTGTACATTGACATCATTTTTTTTATTTATTTACATGTATATGTGAGCGGTATGCCCAAATCTAACCTTTGTTCATAGATCAATATTTTTGTTGGGATGAGTAGTCAGATTACCATCTGTAGGTAGCCGAAATGATTCATCAGTGTGAACCAAAATATGATCTGATGCAACATCTAATATATCCATGCCAAGATTAAGGAAAACCTTCGGTAGATATTTAAAATTTGGTAAAAAACCTTTGAGTCTCCCATGATAAAGACCTTGAAAAACCTTAAAATCAACCTTGGTATGTCTTTTTAGAGTTTTGATGGAATTCTCCTCATACGTAAAAAAAGGTTGCGGTCCTTTGTAGTGGATAATAAAGGTTTAAAAATCTCAATTGGATAATTATTAATAATTATGGGCTATATAAATAAAGTATGTATGTTTATAGCCCATAATTATTAATAGTTAAAGTAAGTTCTTCGTACATTTCGTACCGTCTCTCCGATTGGGTCAAAAAGTTTAAGAGTAGCGGCGTAGTACTAAAAGACGCTGCTTTGGAAAATCTCCCACATCATGACTTGATTACCTGTTGAATTTCGCGGAAGTCCGGACATCAATCAATGTGATGACTCTTGGGGGAGGTCGAAGACCAGCAGTGGATTAAATTGTTTCAGTTGAAATGATGATGATGGTAATTAATTGCTTTTTCACTTTTCATCTGAATGAATTTTTTCTCAAATAATAATCAAAAAATCATCATGACACTCGTAAATCTTAGGAATTTGTTTAAATCATTGACATTAGTCATAATGTAGGTAATATCTTATGCCGTTTTGGGATACCTAGTATTATTAGCATAAATACTAGGTATCCCAAAACGGCATGTGATGTTGATCGTCAACATTTAAATGATGCAATAATATATCTTAGATGGAAAACTGTTGACACACCCACTTATTCATTTTTAGTGATCGAATGGTCAAACGGTGGAGGAAAAACGGCTACTAGTGCTCATCGCACGTTTCTAAATTGTTATTTCTTATAGATTGGGGTCCATGAATACTTCTCCTCATACCAATGAGCTGGCTCACTATGCGTTGCCGATTTCTGACCATTCAAGTCCAGGGCCTGGTTTCCTGTATGCTTTAGCTTATTGGGTTTCCCAATAACTCTTCTTGGACTATCCTTATATTTAAAAGAGGTAAAATGAAGCGTAAAAATCAAATGACGAGTCTAACTTATATCCTCTCAGATCTTTCAACCACTCTGTAACTTTAAAACAAATTTCACACATTAAACAAAGAAATCATCATTAATCACAACACCACTTGACTCCTTCTCTACCTAAGTACTGACAAATGGCGACGTATAAATTTACATCTTTAACCGCGTCTTCTATTACTCGTACTTCCTAGAAACAAATGGTGAATTAAATTACCTATTTACGATTGCTCAATTGTCATTTTTCATTTTACTAGAGATAGGATATTATATCGCCAGTAGACTACAAGTTCAAGGGTAAAATTTACAAGTCATACTGTATGGATCAGAATGTTGGTCTGTGAAAAAGATGGATGTAAAAAGATTGCGGAGATGAGAATGTTAAGATAGGTGTATGGTGTGACGAGAAAGGATAAAGTGAGAAATTAGAATATTAGAGGAAGTTTGAAGGTGGCGCCAGAGACTGAAAAGTTGAAAGGAAATCGTTTGTATCGTAATGTGAAGACTTAAAAACAAACTTAACTTCTTTAATATTAATAATGTTATATGGTAAAGTTTGTTTTTTATGTTTATTTGTTTGTA
The DNA here is from genome assembly GCA_910589285.2 of Mythimna ferrago. NCBI lineage: Eukaryota > Metazoa > Arthropoda > Insecta > Lepidoptera > Noctuidae > Mythimna > Mythimna ferrago. Next base: position 31,552,861 of record OU342674.1, read on the forward strand.
GGAGATAATCTCTGAAAGTACTGGTCCAATTGCTAAAATTTTTTCACCGATAGAAAGCAGCTTTATTCCTGAGTGACAAAGGCTAAATTTATGTACGCTGGCGAAGCTGCGGGCTAGAGTTAGTATGGGATAAGGGCAGGAAGAAGAAGAGTAGACTACAACGACTGTTTGTCAATCAGAGACCCAAACGCGGTAAACATCTCGATCGCATTTAAAAAAAAAAAACTTGCACTCAACCCACTGAAGTCCACACTTGGTTGCTAAAAGGATGTTATAAATAGAATTATATTATTATTAACTTGATGTCATAAAGTTTCGCGCAACTGCATTAAATTCGTTTGGTGAACTGCGGTTTACTTTATGATGATGTCAGCTATTGCGTAGAATTTAAACTTGCTCTTTTATTAACATTACATGTACAGGTGTTAATAGGATTTATAATGTCATTTTTTAACGTGGTATATTATCCTTAATTATAGCTCCTTTAATTGATATTGACACCAAACTTTTTATTTTATATCTACTTCTTGGCTACGCTCAGGAAACTTGGCAATATTTAAAATAAGCATGTTAAAGATCCCTTATGTTAAGATTTGAAGGATGTTTATATCGAGGGACTGGAACAATTTGCCTGCGGCGGTCTTCCCATCCGTTTATAATTTAGGTGTCTTCAAAGCAAGAGTGAATAGTCTCTTAATAAACCAGTGCGCCTCACCATCAACGATTGCATCACTGCTTACCATCAGGTGGGATCGTAGTCAAGCGCTAGTTTAAATCAATTTAAAAAAAATGCTAGTATGCCCAAAGTGCACTTCTGAGGACATAATGGACGCCACTTATCTACACAGCTATTGGGTCAGTAAACACGTTGGCCCCTACTGGCCAAAAATAACTATCTAAAAAAAGCACTAGACAACAACTAGAAATGAAGAACCTCTTTATTTTACCTATGACGTATTACTTTTTTAAAAGTTTAAAATACACTTAACTAATTATGAATAATATATACACTAAAGGTCTAGCTAAATATGACGTCATAAATATCCTCCGCATCGCTATCGACTGGAAGTGGGCACAAAAGGCTCGCGGCATTGCCACGCCGCCGGTATGGCAATGCTTAATCTCTGACCAAGGTAGAAGCCAACCAGTGGGGTAGGTGAAGAGTCAACTAAGCGTTTGGTTAATTCTTTAAAAGCGTATGAGCACTTGGACCCCACGGCCCAAGAGTTTCAAGTTTCAACTCCAAATGGCTCAAAAATATAACTACCGAATAATGAAGAAGTAGTGTTCAAAAGCATTCTTCCAAAAAGTGCCATGAAACTAACTTTTCAACGCCAGCTAAGCTCAAAAAACTGTAGATTAATGGCTAATGATCTATATTACATTTTAATGTCATCAGATGTTCTTACAAAAAATTCGACCTCGATACAATTCGCGATTGTTTTAATACGCCCGCAAACCTTAACGGTCCTTTTTTTGCTATGTAATGAATCTGCGAGCACTACTGCAAAGCCACCATTTTGTTTCATTCAAAACCCGTTATTTTTATCTGTGGCGTCAGTGGCGTGATCCGACTTTTTTGAAATGACAGCTGGAAGAGATATTTTTTTTTTACATTTTACTTTCCTAGTTATTTGCAGTATGTATTTCCCCTTTTGTTTTTTTTTTGAGGAAGTAACTTAATTTTTTTTTTTTATCATCATTTCAGACGAAGGAAGTCCACTATTGGACATGGGCCTTCTCCAAGTATCGCCTTAGTGACCAGTTCTGTGTTTTTGGCATCCATCGGATCGATTTTTATAATGCAAAATTAATAGATATTTATTTCCTGATCAACCAAATTCCAAATCAACTATTAAGATCAAAAACCTAAAAAAGGTTGGATGTTTCCTTAAATCGAATTCTATAAATTGCGTCATTATTACATGTCAAAGGAAAGAATTCCCTCATGACCTTGATCCGTCCGTATCCGAAACCTAACGAGATTAAGCCACAAGGGGGATCCAGTGACAAATGTGTCACCCACATACGAGAATCAATCGGATTAGCTGCAGCGAATCATGCTTGTGGAGCGAATGAACGTAATATGACTTGATTTAGTCTTCCTTTCAAATTGATTTGGTGTAGGTACCTTCTCAATTTAGAACTTGATAGGTACTTCAAATGAATAACTTTGCGTAAATCATGAATGTTTAGTCACAGTTTTATCTCATATTGATTCATCTGTTTTCATATCATTTGTGGTTTCCGCAAAAAAATGACATCGCGACATTTACCTATAATATTAATTCTCAAAAAGTGAATCTCTTAAATAGTTATTCATAAGAAACAAGTTTGACCGCCTTTGCTATAAATATAATAAAACGACATTTTTTGGTTGAACCTTTTGATTTTATATACTAAGATTTACGAAGAGGTTTTAAACCAGTAGGTTTACAACTCAATAATCATCTACTATAATAAGTACATTACAAGATAAATTTATTTATAATATAATAAGCATACAGGTAGTATCGTATAGTTCCTTACACATACACATGCCATGATCCGTAAATTAGACCAGTATGTAAATATATAACTTGCTTTGGAATCATTTTTTTTTTCTATAAATATTGAATGTAAATCGCAGAACATACCTATACAGATTTAAGGATTATTCGTAATACCGTTAGTATATAAAATGTTGATACTAACCATGTTATCATCAATAAGGATTATATTGCACCGACATGGACAGATGATATGGCTGCAGTTGCAAACGTTATCACCCTTGACAACACATTTGAACAGGATATGAATGATAATGATAATGTTCCTCTCTTCGAAGTACAGCTCGACGACCAAGAGACAGAACGTGTTGTTGCATACGTTGCATGAACCCGCATACACCGACGCATTTTCAAAGTTCATTACAAGATTATAGGTCCGTAGGAGGAGTCTTCCGTCACAACAAACCTGTCCAATATACTCATCATAGATAGATATACTACAGTATCAGACAGATTGTTGTGTTAGTTTGTAGCGTGATATTATATAAATATGTAGGCTACCTGTAACCTGTCTCGATAAATGGGCTATGTAATACTAACTGAATTTTTCGATTCGAACTTGTCGTTAAGTTCAACCAAACAAATAAACACTTCAGCTATACTACTAGTATAGTATTTTATTATTACGGAAGAGATTAGTGGAAATAGGGTACTCTTCGATTGATATCTTGTTATTAATTGATATCTTTATTTAGGTCCTGTGTAGATGTTGTTGTTTGTTTTTGTTTTTATTGTTCTTTACCTATTTCAATGTTTATTTATTTGCGTTTTATCTCTATCCGGCGGCGGCGTCATTGTCACCAACGATAACATTGAGCTGTATGACAAAAACTAAAGCAAAGATAAATATAAAATAACTGGTACTATTATGCAACTGGCTTCCGCAATATACAAATGTAATATAGGAAGTAAGACCGTTGACGAGCTCAGTGTAGCATTACAGATCATGATTATGAGCACAAGTGAGTGTACCAATCGTGATTTTGATGATTACATGAGGATTACGATTTTAGTACGTTGTGGTAGAACGATTTGCGACCTAAATTTTATAGTGTACTGCACTGGTTAAATGCTGTGAAATATTTAATAAACAAAAGTATTTTAATATGTGTACAACCACTCTTAGCAGAAAAAAAAAAGATTATTGTTATTAAACTGATCAAATTCCAAAAATAGGAAGTAGTTATCAATCGTATGCCTCAATGAAGGGCAGCAAAACAATTAAAGGCAGATTAACTCGAAAATAACAACAATGTTACCTTTTAATAACTAATTACAATACAAGATCAAGCGAATCAGCCTGTTGACACGTGAACCTGTCATTTAAAGTTCAATTCTAACTACATGGAATAAAACAATCAGTAATTCAGTATCAGCTCATTCAGCTCATTCACCTACTGAGCACGAAAAAAACCAGTTGCACTGTCAATGTGATTATTTCTTTGTATATTACGTTATTAGATCACGTTGCACGCATCGATCACGCCTCTTCGGTACCTAATTCCGGTCGATAAAGTCGAATGAACTTTGAAGCACGTTGGCCGATAAAAAAAAAACATAAACAAACGTCTACTCGTCCGTCTGGTTGGACGTGAACATTCACACTAGTGAACTGTGAAGATTTGATAATGCGTCGTAAGCGGCGGCAGTAGGTCAAGCTAATGCAACCACTATCTTACCTTTGCGCAACAAAAATAACATTTTAATACCAGAATAGCCACAAATTTTTTGAACATACACACAGTGGGTTAATATTAACATGTTTGACGAAGTGTCCGTCCAATGTCGTTGTTTTTCTGGCCGTATTGCAATTTATTTGGGGTTGACATTTTTCAGTACTTCAGCCTTCATTTTAATACTTCCTTCTACCTTTTACTGTATTCCCAATGCTTCTTCAGTGTATTGTTATTTCACATGATCCTACTATTATCAGCATACACCGCCTTTGAGATTTTTATATTTGACGATGTTCAGATTTGGACTAACCATCATAAATGGACTCCTTTCTCTCGACTTTACCGACCCTTTAATGGGTTGTCACCGAGTTTTACGGGCACAGTCGAGATATAATCTTAGCCTGTCTTAGGACAGGCTAGACTAAGTACTATGACAGGCCTATATTCTTATAGCCAGAAATGGAATGATTACGTTTATTATCGGTATTGTCAATTTCATCATCTGTCTAGTAAGTATAGAACTAAGTGTGTCCCAACGTTGTCACCGGACCCTAGCGGACATTGTTCTGATCTAATGACTACAGAGTACAAAGTGGTAGTCACGTTCTTTATATCGTAATGTCAATGCCATGTCATCAATTGTTCCTTCCCTTGTATTGTTACTGAAAAGGACATTGTTTTTTTTTAATAATATAAACACAGTGAACTCTATGTGGTCAAGTTCTTTGACTTCAGGCGCGAACAAAGTAATTATTTAACTAAATGTTTTTTTGCTTTGAGACAATCGAGATTTTTCTACTTGAGACAATGAGGATATATTCTCAACAACTTTTAATGTTATGCTTGCAAGATTTCTAAAGCTAGCACGTATTGACCCCTGGGTACCGTAATGTCTATGCGAATCTTCAATCATATATAGAAACCTTGCCTCAATGTGATTGACGATAGTGAATGTGAAAGTCACAACAGCTGTGACAATAAAACACATCATAAAATTGGATAACAAGAATGAGAGCCTACTTCTCTTTATTATACACGTGCCCATGGCTAAAGAAAGAAACATGAAAGAAAAGGCCAACAAGGAGTTTTGCTACAGCTTTACCAAACTATGGTGCTATGAGCATATTGGGATATAGAACTTGACAAAAATTTTGACAATTATAATGCACACTATACTCATTCTTGATAGGTGTGCTAAATTTGACATTTTATCTTTGCCTGCAAACTGCAACTTGCAGCAGACAGTAAGCGCATTAAGGATATAAGACTCACATTTAAGATACGAAATCTGCAACACTCGTTGATACGTATTGGCCAAGAAATGTAATTAAAACTAATGGCTGGCTAGACGAATGAATTCTAGTGTTATGAATGCTCTTCAATCTACGTTAGCAGAGGCCCAAGTGCAGATTTTTTAACGTAGGTACTCGATTGCTCGTAAACGATCTTTTATGGCAAAATGTTTCGAAAATAAAAGGTATTTTGTAAGTGTCAATAGACGGTGCTTATAAAGTTTTTATACAAATAGAAGTGTACTTGAAGCTTGAACATGATCCAATATGTTAAATAACAGCCACTGAGGTTGTAGATGAAATTGCAAAAGACCCGAGCAGTTTTAGACAAACGCACCATGACTCTACTAAAAGTACGAATTCAATAATCTCTGTGTTAATGTCTAATTTTAAACATCATTGGGTAACGGTAAACAGAAATATCTTAGGGAAACAGACAAAATTTTTACGGTCTGTTGCAGTTTGCAACTGTTCCGTCTTGATCAGGAATCTAGTTTTCCTTTGTAAAAGAGACATAATTATACTTAGTCTATATTTGTCAATGTGGTAACGGTAAAGGGAAATATCGTAAGAAAAAAAGACAAAATTTTCGCGATCGGTTGTAGTTTGCAACTGTTCCGTCTTGATCAGGAATTGTTTCTAGTTTTCCTTTGTAGAAGAAACATATACTTAGTCCACGTTTGTCAGTGTTCTAATGCGTCGACTATAAGTTATCATATCACTGTTTCTTTCTAAGCAATTTTTTGTGACTTACTACGTCTTAAGAACGGAACAGTTACATAATTAAGATTGACCACGGTGTAGATGCCTTGAGCAATAGAGACGGTTGAGCAAGCGGCCTCGGACTAATGCGTCGATCGTCGAACCGGCCACGATGTGAATCCGTATGCTAGTACTGCGCCACAGCTACAAGGCTGCACATCTCTTTTAGCCGTTTTATAGCATATTTTACAATAATCATTGCAAAGAATTTTTCGTTAACAGAAATGTCTAGATTATGTAAAGGTTTACGTTATATTTTCAACAAGTCAAGGTTGTTAGGATTGCGTGTTTGTTTTTGTGTGTGTTTTTGAAGGTGTGTCTCTTGGCTATTTAAATGTTCTATAAATAAGTATTTAAAGCAAAACAATAGTTTTGTTAGTCTTATCTAAGGTTTTTGTGTACTTAACTATTAAACATACTCGTATTTTTATCATTAAATTATCTTTATTTATTTAGAGTTAAATTCGAATTATTTTTGTTGGTGAAACAACTACCAAAATTAAATTGTCATATCTATTATCTACCATTGTTCGATCAGGATAGGGTCCACGGGTGCCTTGAAGAGATGTCAGCATTTAATTGATCATGCTCTCCACGCAAGGGCCAATGCAGCAGGGTTTGAAAGATCCACCGAAGCCCTGGAAAACAAAGGGCAACTGAAGGAACATGGATATATTTTAGACAAATCTGGCACTCCCTCTCGCTACACCCAGAGAGAAGAAGAGGGGAAGTTGTTTGAGGATTTCTTGCTCACAATAAAAAGGTCTCGTACTGCTATGACCTAGGGCTATGGGATAATTTCCCAAAAGGAAACCTGTGGTCCTATAACATAAATTTCAAGATGTCTGAAGGAACAAAGATGGGTTTTGGTCAGTCAAATTCTGACACGCCCTTTCGCTTCATCCTAGAGCGGGAGAAGTCATTAGATAATTTCCCTCAACCCAAAAAAAAATGTTAGATATTAAACTGGCGTTAATTAAAGTATCAAGATTGGCTCATCATACTATAACTTGGTTTTAAACTGTGAACATTTTGAATTCATCCTCCCAAAGGTGTTTTATCATAACAATCTTATAAAAAAGCAAAACAAACAAAGAAAAAACGTAACTAGGTATTTCTACAACTATACGTAGGTGTGTTGATATAATTTGCCTACAAATGCGTGGCTAGATTTTCCTGTTTCCTGCAGTTATTATTTATTAGCAAAGCGGTTCAAAATTCCCATACTATGAGTCAGTTTACGTATTCGTTCAGTTACGTCAAACAAACCACTTGTAATGATTATGCCACGGTTCATTTTTTTAAATTATTGGCTGTAAGAATACCTACGCCGATATAAGTTTCCATAATTACAGCTATTGTTTTTCTTGAACTGAAAATATTATCTAGGAGAATCTTTAAACAGTTCCTTCCATGTATTGTATGGTTTCAAATCTCTCATCCCGTTCGTTCTCTGAGTTTAATAATAGCCTATTAGGAATGTGTCCCTTAAAACCTTAGTAACCTAATACTTTTATGTGCGTTTTTTTACACTTAGGGTACGGAACCCTAACAGTTTTCTGAATAGAAGATCACACTTATGCTATGAAGGCAAAAGTTTGTATGTGTGTATGTTTGTTTGGTTTCTGTCTAAACGACTGAACGGATTGTGATGAAAATTGGCTCACGGGTGGATTATGACCAGAAAGGGCATATAATAGGGCATAGAATACTTTTATCCCGTGAGTAGGCTCCCTTGGCATAATTTTCCACTTTCCAGTAGCGAAAGCAAGAGAAATTATAACTAGGTTCTGCCAGTTACCTAGTTTTGAATTCTCTACAACTTACGTCTTCTTTGGTCCTTGATCTCATTTTCCCTTACGCATGAATAACTTTATATAACTATATACGTGTGTATGTGTACGTCAACGGTATTATCTTTCGCCGTGGTGAGGTATTTGATGCCATTATTATGAGTGTGACATATCAAAGCTAAAATATAGGGTGACCAAAACCGCATTAAACTTTTGTTACTGAAATTTTTCCACTTTTTAGCTTTTCTTTTGGATAATTTTTAAGACTTTCTTCTCTTAAAAAATATCCAAAAGAAAAGCTAAAAATTATTATAAAAAAAGCTTAGAATTTCTACTGTGTAAACTTCAATAAAATTTTATTGTATTCTTAAGTACCAACGTAACTGGAAATTGGCCAAAAAGACGTGTCGTAGTCAATTTTCAAAACTACATGTACCTACACTGTTTTTAATAGCGGTATACTTTTTAGGGTTCCGTAGCCAAATGGCAAAAAACGGAACCCTTATAGATTTGTCATGTCTGTCTGTCTGTCCGTCCATATGTCACAGCCACTTTTTTCCGAAACTATAAGAGCTATACTGTTGAAACTTAGTAAGTAGATGTATTCTGTGAACCGCTTTAAGATTTTTACACAAAAATAGAAAACAAGCAATAAATTTTGGGGGTCCCCATACTTAGAACTGAAACTCAAAAAAATTTTTTTCATCCAACCCATACGTGTGGGGGTATCTATGGATAGGTCTTTAAAAATGATATTGAGGTTTCTAATATCATTTATTTCTAAATTGAATAGTTTACGCAAGAGACACTTCCAAAGTGGTAAAATGTGTGTAATACGTCATAAATCTAAAAAAAATACACTATTATTAAAACATCGATCAAAGTTACAACGAACTACAATAACTTTTATATTATGTTACTTGCTGCTACGGAACCCTCCATGGGCGAGTCCGACTCGCCCTTGGCCGGTTTTTTTATAATATACTTAATAAAGTATCTAAGCGAACATTTGATGAAAAACATGACAAAAGACTAGCGCATCCAGAAATGAGATAAATTGTTGAGATTCGATAGATGTTATTCATGTAGAATTGCGAAGTTTGCATCATGGAAAAATATCTGAGAAATTAGTGCGAACCACCACGTAAACATTCGCTGATGTCAGAGCGTATTAAAAAAAATCCTTATGGAAGATGGCATAGGGAATAGAAAAAGAAACGTAGACGGCAGACCAAGAAGGTGGCAGCACGACTTAGATAATTTCATGATGATAATTTACAAATACAAATATGTCAATTGTTCCAAAAAGATAAATACAGAAAATTTAACAGATCACTGGACTCCACACTAGGATTCCCTGTGTCGTGGAGACAAGTCTCTTCCATCTTATAAAATAAATAAAGTAAAAATAAAAGAATTAATTATCACATGGTATGGTTTTGTGTGTGTGTGTTCATTTAATGGGAATTGGAAAGAAGTGGCTCAAAACCGGGAACATTGGGAGGAATAGAGGGAGACCTTTGCCCAGCAGTGGGACAGTATGGGCTAAATACAATAATAATAATGGTAGACCGCTGTTCCCGCGCGCCTCAAGGAGTTGTCAGCAACAGCAGGGGCCCAGCCTGGTCGAAGCCTACTACCGAGCCCCGGTATGAAGGCTTGAAGGAACGGGATGGGTTTTTTAGTCAGTAAGAGTCTGACACTATCTCCCGCTCCGCTCAAGAGCGGGGGTTGTCATTGGATGTTTTTTCCCATCGAAAAAAAAAAACGCTTGTCCAATTTTAGTGCAAATTGACGATGACATTAAATCGTTCGAGTACATTAAAAAACTCGCTCCGAGGCCTCAGATATTTATTCATTAAAATTATTCAGGCTTATTTAATTATACTAATAAAAAAAAATCTAATTAAAATTAGTAAACATCCGTTGACTACCCTATTTATCTTCAACTGGTTTTCACTATGGTATTTATAACATTAAGGACAATTTATTATTCATGTTTCCGAAGTACCGAACCGAATATAGATGCGCAAAGCAGGAAACAAAATCTAAATAGTTTGTATTAATATGAGTAACAATTACTAGAAAAGTAAAATTGATACATATTTTTTTGTGTCTGACTATACTAATATTATAAAGCGGAAGAGTTGGTTTGTTTGTTTGCTTGAACACGCTAATCTCAGGAACTTTTGTCCGATTTAAAAATTTCTTTCACTGTTAAATAGCCCATTTAATGAGGAAGGTTATAGGCTATATAACATCTCGCTACGACTAATAGGAGCGGAGCAGTAACCAAAGATGCGGGTGAAACCGCAGGGTACAGCTAGTATTTTAATAAAATATAAAACAAGGACATGCTTTGAAGCTGAAAAGAAGTAAATGATCCTACGGGGCTAACCTAAATAGGGAATAAAAAGTATGTTAGTGCATGGTGCGCTCTATATATTTTTTGTTGTTTTGAGGAGAGATAGCATCTAACGATTTTTTCTCGCTCTAGGGTGGAGCGGGAAAGCATATCAAACTTTTATTGGCTAAAACACACCTGTGTTCTACCTACTTGTTCCTTCAATGGCCCTTTGTGTTCTTCGACCACGGTTTCATCGTCATCATCATTTAAGCCGAAAGACGTCCTCTGTTGGGCATATTCCTTCCCCAATTGTCGCCATAACGACAGGTCCTGTGCGTCTCGCGTCCTCGGATTCCCGCAGCACTCACCAGGTCATCGGTCTACCTTGTAGGAAGCCTTCTAACGCTGTGTCTTCCGGACCACGGTTTGCCTTTCAAATCGTAGCCCTATTGGGCATCGGTTCTGCTGGGTCTCTACGGACGTTACAATAATTTAACGTACACCACTTATCTCATCAGAAGGCTTAAAGTCACCCAAAGGGCAATGAAAAGAGCTATGCTCGGAGTTTCCTTGCGTGATCGAATCAGAAATGAAGATATCCGTAGGAGAACCAAGGTTGCCGACATAGTACGAAGAATCGCCAAACTTAAGTGGCTATGGGCAGGGCACATTGCTCGCAGAACAGATGGCCGTTGGGGCCGAAAAGTTCTGGAGTAGCGATCGCGTACCGGAAGACGCATCGATGGAAGGCCTCCCACGAGAGGGACCGATAACCTAGTGAAGGTTGCGGGAATCTGATGGGTGCACAGGATCGTTCATTGTGGCGACACTTGGGGGAGGCCTATGTCCAGCAGTGGGCGTCTATCGGCTGTAATGATGATGATGACACCTCTTATGTAATACCTCTTATGTAAGTACTTGTTATGCACCAATGAGTGCTGACGTCAGACAAGTAGTGCTATGAATGTTGTGATTGAAACATAATTACTATAATTGGCTGGCCGTAACATTGACCTTTGTGCCAGGAAAAAAAGACCTTATTTCAGCTGTATTTACGAATTCTAAGAAGTACAGTTAATTGCAAATACGGTATAGTCCTGTGCTGCAAATAAACCAATGAGGTCATACGTACGTAAATAATTTGATTTATTAATGAATTACTCGAGAGACACAGGAAAACGAATCAATTATACATCATCATCATCAGCCTTTTTAATGTTCCCACTGTTGGGACTCAGGCCTCCTCTCTAGGAGAGGGAATGGGCCGTAATCGGCCACGCGGGCCCATTGCGGGTTGGTGAATGTCACATGTCCTCGAAGCAAGCTTCTTGCAAGTGTTGTTTAGCCTTGTATACAACCAGTCTTACTAAAGGCAGGTTGTCAAAGTTTTGGGCTCCTGCCTGAATGTAAAGTGCTTTAGAGGCGAGGAGGCCCTACCACAGGGTGTTATCGCGATCCAATTGACGACCTAAACTGAATCGTTAAAAGGATAGAGCAGCTATATACATACATATAGGGTGTATAGCTCCAACCCTCTTTCTCACTCGCACGCTTTTCATTTTAACACGTCATGGTAAACTTCAAGTCTCGATCATCATCATCAGCCTTTTTAATGTTCCCACTGTTGAGACTCAGGCCTCCTCTCTAGGAGAGGGAATGGTCAGGACTCGATACGTCGTGGAAATTACTATCGTAAGGCCCAGCGCCAATTATCGGCATCGACAAGGAAAAGGAACCTTCGGAATCCCTACATGCATGCCAAGGCATTATTTCCGACAGAGCGCGCTTCTATGTAGGTAAGGTTGCCAGGTGTTCAAACTAAAAGGCGGACAGACCAGCCAATTTAGCCGGAAAATTGAGTAAAATGGCCGACAATTTTTTTTAAAGTCAAACTCTACTTTTTTATTATTGACCATATATGTATTTGTTTTTATTAATGAAACAACAATTTTGGCTGTTCTAATTGCTAGCCCGCTTGGCTTATGCTAGCAATACAAGATAAAGTAGAAAACATAAAAAATCAATAAAAATTGTCTAATTTAAAAAGCCGAACAGGCCAGATTGCGCCTTATTTGGCCGGACACGCAACTAAAAATTCTGACCCCGTCCGGCTTTATCCGGACGCCTAGCAACGCTTTATGTAGGGATGCCGAAGGATCCTTTTTCCTTGCCGATACCGATAATGGGCGCCGGGCCTTATACGATCTTAATCGGTAATCAATCTAAAGGAAATTAGTAACATCATAAAAACAGGAAAATCCTGGAACAAACCAGATGCTATTGTTTTATATAACTAAACGTTTACAAGAATGAGAGGTGATTGACATAACAAGCATGACAAATGGCACCTTACCTGTACTGGTAATTTTATAATTATCTGTATTACAAAGCGGTTTACGATCATGATTCTTTCCATGATTGCATATTTACAATGGATTTACTGCATGCCGTGCCTTAACATCTAGAGTTAGACATATCTTAGCATGCAATCATTGTTAGGGCTGGGAGACACCATGCGACACTACGTTCTCTTTTTAAAATAGCTAGAACAAAATTGAACTTTATCCTTTTTTTGGCGCGATTTCTTCGAGTTAAGTTCAGTGGTGGTTATAATTTGCCGGGAAAGTTAACTTAATACGTATGCTGCCAAATACTACAATCCATAATTCCATATTTTAATGGTAAACAAATTAACTATTTATACGAAGACGTGACCCAAAGAACTGAGTATCCAAGAAGCCAAAACATTGGCAAAAAAATTGTCAACCGACTTGGGAATTTTGTATAATATTTAATCATTTAAAAAATACTAATATTCGGTACTTTTTATAAAGTTCTTCTGTTAGTAAACAATGATCTCTATCTCTTAATCAACCTTGATTATTAAACCCGTGTTGACTACATTAGATTTAATTAAATCCTAATAATTAGCCAAGTCGTTTAACTTATTAAACAGACTCTACACAATGGGTAGGTACATTTAATTTTTCAAAGTTCGAATACAAGTAATTCGAATTTTTTCACTAAGATGTGTAGCTTTCGTGTATTAATCGTAAAATCTAATTGTGAACCGACCCTTATCCATTGTTAGGGCTGATTCACACTGTGCGATCGCGCGATGTTTCCGTCGTGGAAGGCTGGCGCACGCGACAGTAAGGCATTTGATATTCTATCACCGTCCCCGCGCTGTTTCTGTCCTAATACAGCGAACAAGGGGTTTAAAATTTCACTTGTTTGTTTTTTTTGTATGCATCAACTGTTATATGGTTGACCAAGTAATTTTTAGGATTAATCTTACTTTTAGCATAAACAAATTAAATTATATTTAACTATATTATTATAGGAGTTATTTCTAACTGAATTCCTATTTAGGTAAACATTTGAAAGCTAATTACAATCTACATAAAGTAATAATTGTACAACCGAGTGCTGAGCGTGATATAACCATCTTACTGTCAAAAATTTCTAGTACCTACTGTGTTTTTTAAAACCAGTTGTCGCGAAGTCATTAGAAAAACCCAGAACAACATGTGAATTTTTTTTTTACGGTTTTCCAAAAAAGGTTGAAACAAAGCCGCATAAAATTACATATTCAAACGTTAGAAGTTAGTACAATGAAATCTAATTTAAAGAATAACAAACTAAAAGAGTGGTGTGTAAAATATTCAGTAAAAAATACTGTATATTTGTTATCAATGCATTTGTACGCAGAAAAATTAAGAAAGCTTGTTATATAAAAAATGATTTGATTGACCACGATAAGTCCGACGCACACGTGTAACACGCCTGATTTGTACGTAGAACGACGTCACGTGGCGTGGATCAAGTGTCTCTACAAGTCTACTTTCCATATAAAATGTATGGAGACCGACGCGCCCAGATCGGCGTGTGTGGCACACGTGTGCGCTGTGTAGTTCTGGCTTTAGTCTTCATATACATCTACACTATCTACACTATAATAATATAAAGAAGTAAAGTTTGTTTTTTTGTTTTTATGTTTTTTGTTTGTAGAAGGTAATCTCTAGTACTGGTCCGATTGCGAAAATTTTTTCACCATTAAAACGCTGCTTTATTTCTGAGTGCTATATTTTTTATATGCAAGCGAAGCCGCGGGCAAAAGCTAGTTATTTATAAAGAAGGTCCATAGTCATGTGTAAACAGAGTTACTGACATTGATGTTTCAGGAAAAAAACTGCATCTTCCAAAAGGTATTCAAATTGCACCAATCTCAATTGCCTGGTTCCACTTAGGTTTTTTCCGCGCGCAAACACCTCTGTAATATTCCACTGGGGAATGTGAATTATGCAGTATTTATTATGCTGTTTTTTCATTCTTGACTCTGGATCAAGGTTTGTAAAACACACGTAAAATAATTAAAACTAGCTGACCCAGCGAACTCCGTACCGCGGCTCCTAACAGTCAATGAATGTAGTATATCTTTCGATATAGTCAACCGATTGTGATAAAACACTAAATATAATATCAAGTTTAATTACCATAGGCACATTATTAACTCATCGAATTAGAGACACAATAGAAAAACAATTGCTTATGTCGAACTGTGTAACTTAAGACATTCAAAAGGTTAAAGTACCATACATTTTACGTGATGTGCGCACAACTAAAATCTTTTACAAATTTTTTATACATATATGTATGTAGATTAATACGCCAGCTTACTAGGTAAAGTACCTACGGCGGTAGTAACTGATGCATATAAAAATAAAAAATCAAGGACTGTTAGGTACAATCACTTATTTTTGAATATATTCAGATTTGTAATTATTGCTCCAATTGGAGCATTCCATTTTATTTATATTCAGAAAAAAGACTGTTGGTTACAGGTATGATAGCTGTAGTTTTTTTTTGTAGCTTGAGTGAGGCTTTTGTAATGAGGCCTGTTTAGGAATAGCTCAGTAATAGACCAAAGCTTGGAAGTTGAGGGTGTTACACCCACCGCCGTACAGCCACGGAGCACACGGTGCAGCATACGGTAGAGGTGTGCCCCGCTTGGGCAGAGCTCATCCGTTTCCTCTTGGGGGCGATCAGCAGCAACGAACTCTCACGCCGAGTCCTGGTACAGGCCATGGTCCGGAGCGAGGAGGAATGGCAGGCGGCCGCCTCCTTCTGCGAAGCAGTAACTCTGTATACCAGAGGAGGTGGCCACACCCGCGATAAAACGGCCCTCACGCCCCAGCCGCCGAGATCCCGATCCCGATTTCCAGCCACTGTAGGCGTAGGCTTGTAGACGGTGAGCAATGGGTAGCACGCCGTCCGGCCGTCCGGTAACCGTCCGGACCATAGAAATATAAGTAACAGGTCCCGACCGAGCCCATGTCGCCGGCGCGTAGTGTTTCACGAGCGCCTCAAGTTGTCAGCAAATTATAGAGGCCCAGTAGGGCCCACTAAGGCCATGGGTTAAGTGAAAATGAACCCCTGAGACCCTAGAAAGCAAGGTAAAGAAGGAACATACGAGTGGAACATAGGTGTGGGTTTTAGTCAGTAAAAATCTGTCATTCAGTCAGACTTCTCGCGCACCGCCTAAGAGCGGGAAAAGTCATTCAATGATTTACCACTTTAAAAAAAAACCCGTACCGCAA
Organism: Mythimna ferrago; assembly: GCA_910589285.2. Lineage (NCBI taxonomy): Eukaryota > Metazoa > Arthropoda > Insecta > Lepidoptera > Noctuidae > Mythimna > Mythimna ferrago. The sequence goes on from OU342674.1 coordinate 31,568,880, forward strand.
AAACTACGTAATGTTGGTAATGGATCCTGCGCCTGATCTCTCCCAGTCGTGTCCGATTGTCGTACCATCGATCGCAGTATGAGGTAAAAGAACAGAATGCACCTCTGTGTTGTCACTTTTGTGCGCTACAATATCTCCTGCTTACTTGACTAATTTCCTCAGATTGACCACCGATTTGTAATCGAAATTCCGTCAAAAGGAATATTATTATTGAATTAAGGTTCAGAGTAATAAGAAATTTAATAATAACCATTCCATAATTACGTAGTAATACTTACAATCCATACATACGTAAAGGCATTGTTGTATGTTTATTGCGTTTTCAACATAGATTCTATGTATATCAGAGGTCCGACCAACCAAACTGATGAAAATATGTGTAAAAATTAGTTTGCGTCCCGTGCAGGAAAAAAGTACCTTCTTAATTCTTAATTGTACACACAAAAACTAAACCTTAATACATTGATAATTGACAATTCATGTACAAAGGCGAGCTTAACTCAACAATGAGTTTTCTCCCAGCAAACCTTTGAGTGACAGAGAGAGATTCCCCGACCTTCTTATATAAAGTACCTCAAATGGTTTGTATCGTCTATGGCGTCACATAAGAACTAAACTAAGAAATCCTGCAACGCGCAACTACAGTTATCCGTGCGATTTGAACATTATTTCATCTATCGGGCAGTTGTCCATACCAGACATAACACCGGTCTGGTCGGAGATCCTCCCTTTTCAACGGAGGTTTGCGGCACATTATTCTCTGTTCCGCTTACCTCCAAAGGGTGTTGATGGTTATGGGAAATTCAAAAATTCATACAGACGTAGTCGGGACAAAGCACTAGTAAATATCAAAAGCTTATTACGAACTTTCATACTTGAAGCTTTCTTGAATTCAGTGAACTTTATTGAGGTTGAATTTAAGTACACCTTTGTAAAGAGCAAATCACAACAAAAACTGGTTTGTTTTTTATGTAACCTCGTACAAACGCACCGAAAAATCGTTAATTTGATGCTAATTAGGAACGCAATTAGCGGTAAATTCTAGCAGGCTCTCTAAATGCTTCCTACCCGTTTCTAGAAACATACAAAGAATTTCGATGCAGTCTAAATGGAAAATTTTATTGATGGGAATCTGACTTTTGCGCTCACAAATTAATGTGTTGTGTAAATAATAGGTTATCTCATTAAAATAGTATTTTCAATAGTTTAAAATAATAATTGTATTTTTACGATAATTTTGTTGTACAAAATAAACAACTCGTAATGAATACACGTTTAAATTAAGTTTTTTTATCAAATGAAAATTACCAGACATATATTGTTCAGGCTTCACAATTTTGTGTTTGGACAACAGCATCTACCAAAATTGTATCTGTCTGCTGGAAAAAATGCGATAGTATTTAGTAATTTTTTCATTAATTTTTTTTTTTCTTTACAGGTATGCCACTATCAAAGAACACAGTTTCACAGTTATGTTTTTAATTTTAAAATTCATTTTATTATTATTTAAAAAATCATCCAAAACAAAATTACAACTTCTTAATTAAAAATGTAGGTATATATTGCGACTTTGCAAAAGTTAGGTTCAAATCAAAATGGCGGTAAAGTTGAATAGTAGGAGAGTTTATCGAAGTTGATTACATAATTATATCTGCTGGATCTCGCATCTGCTGAGATAATGTTATTGACTTGGAAGGAGGCTAAAGAAAAGATGGATGGATTATGTGAGGAGTGGTATGAAAGAGAAAGGATTTGGTGATACAACAATACAATATTCCACAACTATCACACAGCGCCGTCTAGTCCCAAGCTAAGCAGAGCTTGTGTTATGGGTAGGTACTAGACAACTGATAAACATACTTAATATTTCTAAATACACAGCGCGTAAATAGATAGCGTGACGGTTGAGAGGACAGAATGGAAGTAAAAAACGTGTTGAGGCGACCCCAAATGAGATGAAACAAGGGTAGGAAGACAGTGAATTGAATCATCGAAAAGTTTTAGTAAACGATAACCCTTTGTTTTAATGTAGTCGTGTAAAAAAGTTTCCAATAATTATTCATGTACAGCTGCCACCACGGATATTGAACGCTGGCTTCAAGTTGCGCAAAAGTCAAAAATCGGGTCTCTTTAGGTGGTGCGACGTGAGACGCGGGGGCGGGGAGCGTCAGTGATTGGCTCGCTGCGCATCACGTCATAGACGACTAACGACGATTGGCTCGCCAATGTATGGAATGCGCAAAGCGATCCCCACTCTGACGCCGAGCGTTCAAGATCCGTGGTGACAGCTGTAAGTATCCTAGTTTTTATTTAAGTAGGTATGCTTCAAAATCTTCGATTGTTCTAGTAGGGTAACCAATTGAATTTGAAAAGCTGTTGTCCATGACCGCCTTTCCTTATCTTCTATTCAACTTCCCGTGTCCAAAGTCTACTGCATCTTTTCCGCGTGCCATGCTTCGAGTCCTCGACCATCAGTTGTTAATCAATAGACAATCTTTTTTATCGCAGTCTGTTAAAAATTGATTATTACCGTTGTCCTCGGTGAATGTTCATTTTATTAACCGACTTCGAAAAGGAGGAGGTTCTATGTTCGGCTGAATGTATGTTTTTTTTAGAGTTATTTTTTAAAGTGTGTGAAATCACATAATGATTTCACACGCTTCTCTCTCAACTTTTAGTAACTGAAACCCACCCGATTTTCTTCGGTTATTCGTTGCGATCTAAGGTCACGTCACGATGACAAGGATGCACTTAGGCCCATATTAATAAACGTCACTCAATACTCAAGCATTACTTAAAACTAGATTCAAGCCATTTGATTGGCTAAAACTATGGGCCTTAGATTTTCATATTTAACCTGCATATTGAGTTATTCTGGGTTTTGGAGGTTAGATAGGCAGCCACTCAATGTAAAGTAGTGATATACAAATGCAACCGGTTTGACTGAAAATCGATCCGAACACATTCGTCTTCATGGTCTTTATTGTACACACAACTAGAGATGTGTCGTTGCCGGCAATATTCCCACCAATGCACAACGGCACATCTCTACACACAATCATTAAAAAAACAATAAAAATAGGACAGCCTGTGTACACATAGGTGGGAAAAGGCTAAGCCGATGGACTGACGTAAGTTATCCAATTCTTAGCAAAAATTTACAAAAAGATCTTGTTTTAGATAACCTCTTTATTATTTTATTTTATAATCTTATTGTTGTTAGGTCCAAAAAAAATAGAGCTCACGTTTGAAGGCCGGTACCTACTACAAGCCTACAAGTTTCACAGGCACGTGTAATAAATAAAATTAAAGTAAAATTAACAAAATCCTGTTCTAATTGTTCTTAGCCTTGGTGAGTGCAAAAATTAACTACTTCCAGTATCTAACTAATGATGTATACTTAACAAAAATAGGTATCATTATGTAACTTTGAAGCATCAATAGGTCATTAAAAACCACAATTACCTACACATATTTCCCAAAAATCCTGTTTACAAATGACACTAGTCTCACGTATTTTACAGAGAAAAAATAAAGAATAAAAATTATATTTCATAAAATAATTCGAGACAATTAGTTAGAATTATCTCGAATTATTTTATGAAATATAATTTTTATTCTTTATTTTTTCTCTGTAAAATACGTGAGACTAGTGTCATTTGTAAACAGGATTTTTGGGAAATATGTGTAGGTAATTGTGGTTTTTAATGACCTATTGATGCTTCAAAGTTACATAATGATACCTATTTTTGTTAAGTATACATCATTAGTTAGATACTGGAAGTAGTTAATTTTTGCACTCACCAAGGCTAAGAACAATTAGAACAGGATTTTGTTAATTTTACTTTAATTTTATTTATTACACGTGCCTGTGAAACTTGTAGGCTTGTAGTAGGTACCGGCCTTCAAACGTGAGCTCTATTTTTTTTGGACCTAACAACAATAAGATTATAAAATAAAATAATAAAGAGGTTATCTAAAACAAGATCTTTTTGTAAATTTTTGCTAAGAATTGGATAACTTACGTCAGTCCATCGGCTTAGCCTTTTCCCACCTATGTGTACACAGGCTGTCCTATTTTTATTGTTTTTTTAATGATTGTGTGTAGAGATGTGCCGTTGTGCATTGGTGGGAATATTGCCGGCAACGACACATCTCTAGTTGTGTGTACAATAAAGACCATGAAGACGAATGTGTTCGGATCGATTTTCAGTCAAACCGGTTGCATTTGTATATCACTACTTTACATTGAGTGGCTGCCTATCTAACCTCCAAAACCCAGAATAACTCAATATGCAGGTTAAATATGAAAATCTAAGGCCCATAGTTTTAGCCAATCAAATGGCTTGAATCTAGTTTTAAGTAATGCTTGAGTATTGAGTGACGTTTATTAATATGGGCCTAAGTGCATCCTTGTCATCGTGACGTGACCTTAGATCGCAACGAATAACCGAAGAAAATCGGGTGGGTTTCAGTTACTAAAAGTTGAGAGAGAAGCGTGTGAAATCATTATGTGATTTCACACACTTTAAAAAATAACTCTAAAAAAAACATACATTCAGCCGAACATAGAACCTCCTCCTTTTCGAAGTCGGTTAATAAAATGAACATTCACCGAGGACAACGGTAATAATCAATTTTTAACAGACTGCGATAAAAAAGATTGTCTATTGATTAACAACTGATGGTCGAGGACTCGAAGCATGGCACGCGGAAAAGATGCAGTAGACTTTGGACACGGGAAGTTGAATAGAAGATAAGGAAAGGCGGTCATGGACAACAGCTTTTCAAATTCAATTGGTTACCCTACTAGAACAATCGAAGATTTTGAAGCATACCTACTTAAATAAAAACTAGGATACTTACAGCTGTCACCACGGTTGGGAGTGAAGGAGTAACAAACGTACAGACATTATCTACGTACAAAGTTTTCGCCTTTATAATATTAGTGGGATAATTGGGTCAAGTAATTCTGTAGCATAAGCATAACCGGCCTTTTAATGTTCCCTGGGACTCAGGCTTCTCTCTAGGAGAAGAAATGGGCCGTAATCCATCACGCGGGCCCAGTGCGGTTTGGTTAATGTAACATGTCTTCGAATTTTTTGGTTCTAGGACAAGCCGGTTTCCTCACGATGTTTTCCTTCACCGTTTTGAGAGCAGGTAATTCTGTGGGTTTCCCAAATATTAAAATGTTAGGCAAAGAATTCGTAATTTAGTAATAACTTTAATTCATGAGACATGCTTGCTTGCTTGACGTTTACGATTGTTTATGATTTTAATCACGAACGTATTTTTCGGATTCAGAATGTTTGTTTGATTTATTTTTAATGGACGTATTTTTTTTGTTTTTTTTTTGAGACCGCTCATTGTTCCTACTCTTGTTTTTATAATGGTTTGTCCAGTGTTTTTAATAGGTGTATAATAATAATAAATAGAGACATCGACATGCTCTCTTGCTCCACCCCAGGGCGGGAAAGTCATTTGTTGATTTCCCAACAAACATAGAAATTGTACGGTTGGAGCTATGCAGACTTGCACTGCAGGCTTAGGCTATCCCACATCTTAGATACTGAGAGTCCTCTGTCTGGGTCTTCGAGTGTCCTTTCCAATGGACTACTAATGTACCTACGAAGTGATATGCCATTTCGTAGGTCATCACACCTCACAAGAACATCTAACCAGCTGACGAGGAAATCCAAGTGTATGTCTACTCTAACTAATTTGTCAACAACGCAGTAAACTAGCCGAACGTTTGGTGAATATTTGAACACACTCAGTGTCACGAGGAGCTCGTCATGCCACGGCCATCGAATAAAGTGATCATTTGCAATCATTTATGCTACTCGCAGACTGTTATTATTTTCGTGGGTGCCGTACAAGGGCATAGTATGTAATTTAAGCACCGTTAAGTTTAACTTGTTATACTTACCTAAATATGTAGCTACGTGTATTTGCTAAGGGCCGGTTTCTGAATTCAGTATTTTGAATTAAGAACGTGTCAAATCGAACATGAGTGTCAAATTTTGACATATTTTCAGGTTAAAATAGAGTCTAAGAAGTGCTCAACTTCAGATGCAATTAAAGTAGAAATCGAGGATGTACCTAGCGGGTAAATCGTTTGGGATAGCAAGTTGAAGAACCCGGAGGATTTTTTTGAGGTTTCTAATCATCATCGCTCTTTGTGGAGCGAGCGAGTGTCAGCCATTTACTGCGCTACCCTTTGCGTTCTAAGGTCAGGGTTACTCTTTTGAATAATCCCACCGCTCTAAAAGCCACGTTCAATTTGCTGACATATCTCCGAGGGAGTCAGACGCGAGCTCGTTGTCTCCAAGACCTCGCCTGCGGTGGCTGGGTGTCGCTCTGCGAGTCCCGACGATACCTAGGGGTGATCTGCCTTTCACCTTCATGCTTTTGTGATGTCAGAAAAGAGAAGAAATAGAGCAGGATAAGTTCTTCTTCTATGTAACCAAGCCAAAAATGAGATTGACCTCACCACGCAGGTGGTGGTCATGCTGTGGAGTGTGCACCTATATGATGACTGATGCCTGTTAACTCATACACGTATGTCAGATAATTGCATTGTCCTAAATCAGCTGTTCTTTGACCTATATTGTTCGGTGATACATCAGTTATTCATCATCATCACCATGTCAGCCGAAAGACGTCCACTGCTGGATATCGGCCTTCCCCAAGAGTCGCCACATCGACCGGCCCTTGCGTCTCGTATACAGTGAACTCCCGTGACCTTCAGGTCATCCACCTTGATCAGCTCAATCAGCTTTGAGCAAAACTTTGATGATGTTGCGGTTTTTTGCTAGATTATCAATAAACTCCGAAAGTTTCCGTAAAAAACATAGTATTGATGCGCATTACTTTTTATGAGTAGGTGGGTTTTTTTTGCAATATTCGGATCACAAAAACAAGAACTATATGGAAAATCTGTGGTTTCATTGATGAGGTCCTCTGTTTTGTTGGTCTTATTTGTTAGGGTTCCGTAGTCAACTAGGAACCCTTATAGTTTCGCCATGTCTGTCTGTCCGTATGTCTGTCTGTCTGTCTGTCCGTCCTCGCTTAATCTCTGTGACCGTTAGCACTAGAAAGCTGAAATTTGGTACCAATATGTATATCAATCACGCCGACAAAGTGGTAAAATAAAAATTGGAAAAAAATGTTTTATTAGGGTAGCCCCCCTATATGTAAAGTGGTGTTTTTTAATTTCAACCCTAACGTGTGATATATTGTTGGATAGGTATTTAAAAATGAATAGGGGTTTTACTAAAATCATTTTTTGATAATGTCAATAATTTCGGAAATAATCGCTCCAAAAGTAAAAAACAATGTGTGTCCCCCCTCTAACTTTTGTACCATAAGTTTAGAAAATATGAAAAAAATCTGAAAAGTAGAACTTTATAAGGACTTTCTAGGAAAATTATTTTGAACTTGATGGCAAGAACAGTTTTTGTACAAAAAAGACAAAAGGGTTCTACAAAATAATTTCTGGACAAAGTTTGTAGTATATCGTATATGCAAGCATTTTTTTAATCTCATAAGTGGGTACACTTATTGTGACGGACGGGAAACTACGGAACCCTACACTGAGCGTGGCCCGACACGCTCTTGGCCGGTTTTTTTTTTACTATTACCTACGTCAATGTTTAAGTTAATGTGAGTTCCCGCAGAATTATAAATTGCGTCGCAACGTTTTTCTGACGTCAACAACTCTCAAGAAACAACAACGAATAATATAATTATCCAGTAAGTATGTATTATGAATGCTAATACATAACATAACATAATCAGTTTTTTAATCCTCCCACTGCTGACAATCAGGCCTGAGTGTCGAGAAGGAATGGGCCGTAATTCACCACGCGGCCGGGCCCAGTGCGGATTGGTGGATGTCATATGCCTTCGATTTGATTGGTTCTAGGACATGCTGGTTCCCTTAAAATGTCGTTTGGCTGGCTCCAAATGTTAGTCGAGCCTTTGTAGGTATAATTTAGTTTGATTTTCTGAGGTCAACGTCTCTCAAGAAAAACAACGAATAATATAAGTATCTAGTAAGTATGTAAGTATAATTAATGTTAATACATAACATAATTAATCAGTCTTACAATGTTCCCACTGATGACACTCAGGCCTCAGTGTCGAGAGGGAATGAGACGTAATACGCACTCGTAGGTACACCACGCGGCCGGGCCCAGTGCGGATTTGTGGACATCACAGGCCTTCGATTTTATTGGTTCTAGGACATGCTGGTTCCCTTAAAATGTCGTCTGGCTGGCTCCAAATGTTAGTCGAACCTTTGTATAAGGCTCGGACTTACATACTGTGTCGTAATGATTTTCTGAGGTCAACGTCTCTCAAGAAAAACAACGAACAATATAAGTATCCAGTAAGTATGTAAGTATTATAAATTAATGTTAATACATAACATAACGTAATCAGTCTTACAATGTTCCCACTGCTGAGACTCAGGCCTCTTTTTTTAAAAGAAAATGGACACGAAATCCACCACGCGGGCCTCGTGCGGCTTGATGGATGGGTTCTTACCAGACATGGGCAGTTCGGGAGGTTCCTGCACCGGATTCGTGCGGAAAAATCGCCCAGGTGTCACCATACTGTGGACCGTTCGGAGTACACGGGGGGGGGGGGGGGTATAGGGTCGAAGCCTACTGGGACCATGGGTTCATTTCTGAAAGGGAAACCCAATCCTGGAATTCAAGGCAACGAAGGAACTAGTAGTGTGTTTTAGTCAAAAAAAGTCTGAAAGGTGTCACTGGATGATTTCCCAAATAAAAAAAAAAATTTAAAAAAAATTCTTTACTTCAGACCCAATAGTAAATTTTTAATGTATTAGTAACAGAAAGTGCTTATTGGTAGGTATACTATATTAGTATTGTTAGTAACATATACCTAGCTAATTCCACCCAGTGTCTCTGGATGGGGCAATCTGGCCTATCAGCAATAATTTTTCATTTTTTTCATCTTTTTTTATTTTTATTATATACCTTCGATTTTATTTATTCTAGGACATGCTGGTTTCCTAACGACGTCGATTAGCTGGCTTCATATGATCGTCAAACGTTTCTTGAAAGCGATCTATGTACATACTATCGATGCTTCGAAATTCTTCGACCACGAATATGCTACAAATGGATAGACCGTACCCAATAATGAGTGGAATAATACCTTGTCCCGAACTATAGCGGATCTGCCTTTCAAATACCCTATCATTAGTAAGTCTACGTTTACATCAATTAGGATAACTGGGTCATCAATCCAGTTTAGTCCAATTTAATATGTTAATCGTTAGTTAAGTGGTAGTGAAATCCATCCACTATGGTGGAGAGCTAATAAAAATAAATAGATTTGAACTAATCTATTTAACACAAATCTGGAAACAAAGATTATTGGATAGATAAAGATAGTTGGATTTAAAAAACAAAAGACAGTTCTGGAATTTTTTGAAGAAATGGCCACTTTTTTTTCTTTTTTAATAATATAAACTAGTGCTTGACTGCGGTGTCACCTGATGGTAATCAGAGGTACAATCGTAGATGGTGAGGCGCACAACTATAGTAGGATTCACTCTAGCCTTGAAGACAACTAAATTAATCGGACGGGAAGACCGCAGCAGGCAAAATAGTTCCAGTCCTTCGATGTATGCTGCACAAATGACGAGAGGAAATGCTTAGTCTGGACCGTAGAGGTTAAGCAGGATTTATATTTTGCGCAGTTTTTTGGAGATACAATAATTTGAATAAATATCTCCACTTCACTGAATTATTTTGTCGACAAAAACTTATACAATGCAAAAGTTTGAGATTCAAACACTCAATAAAGTATTATTAAATTAATTGGTTACCTAATTTTTCTTCAAGTGACAAGTAAAGTCATTTTAAAGTCACTCTTAATATTGTGTACTTGTTTGGTACCTAGCGATACGTACCGTCATATACGTATACATTCGTGTCTTGCAATACGTTTTCACTTCCTTATTGGTTCCGACAAAATACAGTACACTATGATACGTCATAAAGCAATGCCAGCAATGTTTTGTGTTTATGGATAAGGCTGTGGCAGTTATACTGAGTAGAGAGAAATGGAGTGCTAACGGCCGAAAAATAAATAGACTTCAGTAAAGAATAGAATAGCTCTTTTGTTTCAAGTAGCCAAAACTCAAAAACGGTTAGTAACACTTAAGACTGTGTTAGTAAAAGTAAAATAAACGAATAAAGTTAAATCCAAGAAATACCAAAACTAGTGCATCCACCCTTGAAAGATTACAAAACAACGATACACATATATATAAGTAATCTAGGAACAAGTAAATTAGGCTTTAGGATTGTTCGAAAAAGTTAGTACAGCACAGGAACTCAAAGGGTAACTGAAGGATTACAAATGAATTATAGTCAGCAAAAGTTGGACATTAAGAGGAGGAGTTATTAATTGATGATTTCCTACTAAAAATATTAATAATAAAAAGAAGACTTACCGGTAATCAAGTTTAATAAGATTCTGTTGACTGTTGGAGCTGTCTCTATAGGTATAACCTTTGTACAGTGAAGTTTAACTAATGAACAACAATATGACTAACTCCGTAAGCTGAAATATTAAATTTAAAACGTACTATGCTACGATGCCTTTGACTCGATGAAAAAGGACGAAGTGCATAGGTCACCGCTCCCGGCCCATGAATCACTAAGTACCATATGCCACGATCGATCCGCTTGTACTCTGAACTATAAGTTACAACTTAAGGGCGTCATACTGACTGGATTTTAAGCAAATTTGCCATAAGTGAACGAACCTAAGTGAATTTTGGATTGTAAATGTCTGATTCCCTGTCGCTCCATCTAGAACGGGAGAATTAATTTGATGCTTGAAAAACCAAAATAATTTGTGCTTTTTTCGCAATATCGCTCTAGGCTTCGATCATGCTTAGACATATACTCCAGATAGGATGCAATGGATGAGGTCTATGATGGGACGTGCATGCCAGGAAAACACTTGACTGGTGTCTTCTTACTCCATGTCACTTAGGGTCGGCGTAACATTAACAGCATTCCTTGCTTGATATGATTACTTTATTATTTATTATAATGCTCCATTTTTTTTTCACTCTTTGGCTGTTTACTATCGTCATAATTAGGCATGAACATTTCTAATTTTGAATTTGAGATAGAGAGACCACCAACTCTTTCTCATAAAAAACAAAAACCATTTTTAAAACTCTTTTTAATATGGTCACTTAAAAGTCAACCTTATACATATACTTGTTAAGTCGTGTCTCGACTTAACAAGTATATGTATAAGGTTGACTTTTAAGTGACCATATTAAAAAGAGTTTTAAAAATGGTTTTTGTTTTTTATGAGAAAGAGTTGGTGGTCTCTCTATCTCAAATTCAAAATTAGAAATGTTCATGCCTAATTATGACGATAGTAAACAGCCAAAGAGTGAAAAAAAAATGGAGCATTATAATAAATAATAAAGTAATCATATCAAGCAAGGAATGCTGTTAATGTTACGCCGACCCTAAGTGACATGGAGTAAGAAGACACCAGTCAAGTGTTTTCCTGGCATGCACGTCCCATCATAGACCTCATCCATTGCATCCTATCTGGAGTATATGTCTAAGCATGATCGAAGCCTAGAGCGATATTGCGAAAAAAGCACAAATTATTTTGGTTTTTCAAGCATCAAATTAATTCTCCCGTTCTAGATGGAGCGACAGGGAATCAGACATTTACAATCCAAAATTCACTTAGGTTCGTTCACTTATGGCAAATTTGCTTAAAATCCAGTCAGTATGACGCCCTTAAGTTGTAACTTATAGTTCAGAGTACAAGCGGATCGATCGTGGCATATGGTACTTAGTGATTCATGGGCCGGGAGCGGTGACCTATGCACTTCGTCCTTTTTCATCGAGTCAAAGGCATCGTAGCATAGTACGTTTTAAATTTAATATTTCAGCTTACGGAGTTAGTCATATTGTTGTTCATTAGTTAAACTTCACTGTACAAAGGTTATACCTATAGAGACAGCTCCAACAGTCAACAGAATCTTATTAAACTTGATTACCGGTAAGTCTTCTTTTTATTATTAATATTTTTAGTAGGAAATCATCAATTAATAACTCCTCCTCTTAATGTCCAACTTTTGCTGACTATAATTCATTTGTAATCCTTCAGTTACCCTTTGAGTTCCTGTGCTGTACTAACTTTTTCGAACAATCCTAAAGCCTAATTTACTTGTTCCTAGATTACTTATATATATGTGTATCGTTGTTTTGTAATCTTTCAAGGGTGGATGCACTAGTTTTGGTATTTCTTGGATTTAACTTTATTCGTTTATTTTACTTTTACTAACACAGTCTTAAGTGTTACTAACCGTTTTTGAGTTTTGGCTACTTGAAACAAAAGAGCTATTCTATTCTTTACTGAAGTCTATTTATTTTTCGGCCGTTAGCACTCCATTTCTCTCTACTCAGTATAACTGCCACAGCCTTATCCATAAACACAAAACATTGCTGGCATTGCTTTATGACGTATCATAGTGTACTGTATTTTGTCGGAACCAATAAGGAAGTGAAAACGTATTGCAAGACACGAATGTATACGTATATGACGGTACGTATCGCTAGGTACCAAACAAGTACACAATATTAAGAGTGACTTTAAAATGACTTTACTTGTCACTTGAAGAAAAATTAGGTAACCAATTAATTTAATAATACTTTATTGAGTGTTTGAATCTCAAACTTTTGCATTGTATAAGTTTTTGTCGACAAAATAATTCAGTGAAGTGGAGATATTTATTCAAATTATTGTATCTCCAAAAAACTGCGCAAAATATAAATCCTGCTTAACCTCTACGGTCCAGACTAAGCATTTCCTCTCGTCATTTGTGCAGCATACATCGAAGGACTGGAACTATTTTGCCTGCTGCGGTCTTCCCGTCCGATTAATTTAGTTGTCTTCAAGGCTAGAGTGAATCCTACTATAGTTGTGCGCCTCACCATCTACGATTGTACCTCTGATTACCATCAGGTGACACCGCAGTCAAGCACTAGTTTATATTATTAAAAAAGAAAAAAAAGTGGCCATTTCTTCAAAAAATTCCAGAACTGTCTTTTGTTTTTTAAATCCAACTATCTTTATCTATCCAATAATCTTTGTTTCCAGATTTGTGTTAAATAGATTAGTTCAAATCTATTTATTTTTATTAGCTCTCCACCATAGTGGATGGATTTCACTACCACTTAACTAACGATTAACATATTAAATTGGACTAAACTGGATTGATGACCCAGTTATCCTAATTGATGTAAACGTAGACTTACTAATGATAGGGTATTTGAAAGGCAGATCCGCTATAGTTCGGGACAAGGTATTATTCCACTCATTATTGGGTACGGTCTATCCATTTGTAGCATATTCGTGGTCGAAGAATTTCGAAGCATCGATAGTATGTACATAGATCGCTTTCAAGAAACGTTTGACGATCATATGAAGCCAGCTAATCGACGTCGTTAGGAAACCAGCATGTCCTAGAATAAATAAAATCGAAGGTATATAATAAAAATAAAAAAAGATGAAAAAAATGAAAAATTATTGCTGATAGGCCAGATTGCCCCATCCAGAGACACTGGGTGGAATTAGCTAGGTATATGTTACTAACAATACTAATATAGTATACCTACCAATAAGCACTTTCTGTTACTAATACATTAAAAATTTACTATTGGGTCTGAAGTAAAGAATTTTTTTTAAATTTTTTTTTTTATTTGGGAAATCATCCAGTGACACCTTTCAGACTTTTTTTGACTAAAACACACTACTAGTTCCTTCGTTGCCTTGAATTCCAGGATTGGGTTTCCCTTTCAGAAATGAACCCATGGTCCCAGTAGGCTTCGACCCTATACCCCCCCCCCCCCCGTGTACTCCGAACGGTCCACAGTATGGTGACACCTGGGCGATTTTTCCGCACGAATCCGGTGCAGGAACCTCCCGAACTGCCCATGTCTGGTAAGAACCCATCCATCAAGCCGCACGAGGCCCGCGTGGTGGATTTCGTGTCCATTTTCTTTTAAAAAAAGAGGCCTGAGTCTCAGCAGTGGGAACATTGTAAGACTGATTACGTTATGTTATGTATTAACATTAATTTATAATACTTACATACTTACTGGATACTTATATTGTTCGTTGTTTTTCTTGAGAGACGTTGACCTCAGAAAATCATTACGACACAGTATGTAAGTCCGAGCCTTATACAAAGGTTCGACTAACATTTGGAGCCAGCCAGACGACATTTTAAGGGAACCAGCATGTCCTAGAACCAATAAAATCGAAGGCCTGTGATGTCCACAAATCCGCACTGGGCCCGGCCGCGTGGTGTACCTACGAGTGCGTATTACGTCTCATTCCCTCTCGACACTGAGGCCTGAGTGTCATCAGTGGGAACATTGTAAGACTGATTAATTATGTTATGTATTAACATTAATTATACTTACATACTTACTAGATACTTATATTATTCGTTGTTTTTCTTGAGAGACGTTGACCTCAGAAAATCAAACTAAATTATACCTACAAAGGCTCGACTAACATTTGGAGCCAGCCAAACGACATTTTAAGGGAACCAGCATGTCCTAGAACCAATCAAATCGAAGGCATATGACATCCACCAATCCGCACTGGGCCCGGCCGCGTGGTGAATTACGGCCCATTCCTTCTCGACACTCAGGCCTGATTGTCAGCAGTGGGAGGATTAAAAAACTGATTATGTTATGTTATGTATTAGCATTCATAATACATACTTACTGGATAATTATATTATTCGTTGTTGTTTCTTGAGAGTTGTTGACGTCAGAAAAACGTTGCGACGCAATTTATAATTCTGCGGGAACTCACATTAACTTAAACATTGACGTAGGTAATAGTAAAAAAAAAACCGGCCAAGAGCGTGTCGGGCCACGCTCAGTGTAGGGTTCCGTAGTTTCCCGTCCGTCACAATAAGTGTACCCACTTATGAGATTAAAAAAATGCTTGCATATACGATATACTACAAACTTTGTCCAGAAATTATTTTGTAGAACCCTTTTGTCTTTTTTGTACAAAAACTGTTCTTGCCATCAAGTTCAAAATAATTTTCCTAGAAAGTCCTTATAAAGTTCTACTTTTCAGATTTTTTTCATATTTTCTAAACTTATGGTACAAAAGTTAGAGGGGGGACACACATTGTTTTTTACTTTTGGAGCGATTATTTCCGAAATTATTGACATTATCAAAAAATGATTTTAGTAAAACCCCTATTCATTTTTAAATACCTATCCAACAATATATCACACGTTAGGGTTGAAATTAAAAAACACCACTTTACATATAGGGGGGCTACCCTAATAAAACATTTTTTTCCAATTTTTATTTTACCACTTTGTCGGCGTGATTGATATACATATTGGTACCAAATTTCAGCTTTCTAGTGCTAACGGTCACAGAGATTAAGCGAGGACGGACAGACAGACAGACAGACATACGGACAGACAGACATGGCGAAACTATAAGGGTTCCTAGTTGACTACGGAACCCTAACAAATAAGACCAACAAAACAGAGGACCTCATCAATGAAACCACAGATTTTCCATATAGTTCTTGTTTTTGTGATCCGAATATTGCAAAAAAAACCCACCTACTCATAAAAAGTAATGCGCATCAATACTATGTTTTTTACGGAAACTTTCGGAGTTTATTGATAATCTAGCAAAAAACCGCAACATCATCAAAGTTTTGCTCAAAGCTGATTGAGCTGATCAAGGTGGATGACCTGAAGGTCACGGGAGTTCACTGTATACGAGACGCAAGGGCCGGTCGATGTGGCGACTCTTGGGGAAGGCCGATATCCAGCAGTGGACGTCTTTCGGCTGACATGGTGATGATGATGAATAACTGATGTATCACCGAACAATATAGGTCAAAGAACAGCTGATTTAGGACAATGCAATTATCTGACATACGTGTATGAGTTAACAGGCATCAGTCATCATATAGGTGCACACTCCACAGCATGACCACCACCTGCGTGGTGAGGTCAATCTCATTTTTGGCTTGGTTACATAGAAGAAGAACTTATCCTGCTCTATTTCTTCTCTTTTCTGACATCACAAAAGCATGAAGGTGAAAGGCAGATCACCCCTAGGTATCGTCGGGACTCGCAGAGCGACACCCAGCCACCGCAGGCGAGGTCTTGGAGACAACGAGCTCGCGTCTGACTCCCTCGGAGATATGTCAGCAAATTGAACGTGGCTTTTAGAGCGGTGGGATTATTCAAAAGAGTAACCCTGACCTTAGAACGCAAAGGGTAGCGCAGTAAATGGCTGACACTCGCTCGCTCCACAAAGAGCGATGATGATTAGAAACCTCAAAAAAATCCTCCGGGTTCTTCAACTTGCTATCCCAAACGATTTACCCGCTAGGTACATCCTCGATTTCTACTTTAATTGCATCTGAAGTTGAGCACTTCTTAGACTCTATTTTAACCTGAAAATATGTCAAAATTTGACACTCATGTTCGATTTGACACGTTCTTAATTCAAAATACTGAATTCAGAAACCGGCCCTTAGCAAATACACGTAGCTACATATTTAGGTAAGTATAACAAGTTAAACTTAACGGTGCTTAAATTACATACTATGCCCTTGTACGGCACCCACGAAAATAATAACAGTCTGCGAGTAGCATAAATGATTGCAAATGATCACTTTATTCGATGGCCGTGGCATGACGAGCTCCTCGTGACACTGAGTGTGTTCAAATATTCACCAAACGTTCGGCTAGTTTACTGCGTTGTTGACAAATTAGTTAGAGTAGACATACACTTGGATTTCCTCGTCAGCTGGTTAGATGTTCTTGTGAGGTGTGATGACCTACGAAATGGCATATCACTTCGTAGGTACATTAGTAGTCCATTGGAAAGGACACTCGAAGACCCAGACAGAGGACTCTCAGTATCTAAGATGTGGGATAGCCTAAGCCTGCAGTGCAAGTCTGCATAGCTCCAACCGTACAATTTCTATGTTTGTTGGGAAATCAACAAATGACTTTCCCGCCCTGGGGTGGAGCAAGAGAGCATGTCGATGTCTCTATTTATTATTATTATACACCTATTAAAAACACTGGACAAACCATTATAAAAACAAGAGTAGGAACAATGAGCGGTCTCAAAAAAAAAACAAAAAAAATACGTCCATTAAAAATAAATCAAACAAACATTCTGAATCCGAAAAATACGTTCGTGATTAAAATCATAAACAATCGTAAACGTCAAGCAAGCAAGCATGTCTCATGAATTAAAGTTATTACTAAATTACGAATTCTTTGCCTAACATTTTAATATTTGGGAAACCCACAGAATTACCTGCTCTCAAAACGGTGAAGGAAAACATCGTGAGGAAACCGGCTTGTCCTAGAACCAAAAAATTCGAAGACATGTTACATTAACCAAACCGCACTGGGCCCGCGTGATGGATTACGGCCCATTTCTTCTCCTAGAGAGAAGCCTGAGTCCCAGGGAACATTAAAAGGCCGGTTATGCTTATGCTACAGAATTACTTGACCCAATTATCCCACTAATATTATAAAGGCGAAAACTTTGTACGTAGATAATGTCTGTACGTTTGTTACTCCTTCACTCCCAAACATCTGAACGGATTTGGCACACAGGTAGGTAAATATGTCCTGAACTTGAAAATATACAACCCGGGAATCTTTATGTCAAGAGTGTAGTACTTCTATTGCGGACAGTGAGCAATGGGTAGCTCGCTGTCCGACCGTCCGGTTACTGTCCGGACCGAGCCCAAGTCGTCGACGGCGCGCACTGTTCCCGCGCGCCTCAAGGAGTGTCAGCAACAGCAGGGGCCCAGCTGGGTCGAAGCCTACCGGGGCCAGGGTTGGTTTCGAAAGACCGCTCGAGCCCCGGTATGAAGGCTTGAAATATCGGGGTGGGTTTTTAGTCAGTAAGAATGTGACACTATCTCCCGCTCCACCCAAGAGCGGGGGTTATCATTGATGATTTTCCCACCATAAAAAAGTACTTCTAGGTAAGCGCTCTCCATCGTCGACCGCATAGCCGCTTTCGATCAGGTGAGATAGATACCTTTATACAATAAAAAAAAATTGCTCATAGGATACTTTTTATCTCTTTCTTTCTTCTCTATAATTGTCAACTTTTACACGGACCAAGCTTCTGGCAGAAGCTAGTTTACTTAATTTAAAAACTAAATATTGATTCTTACTTGAATTTACTTTGTTATGACCACATCTCAAAAAGTTCAACGATCCTCTGAAGTAAACTTTTTACGAACTGTAGCCCGATTCACGTAATGAAAACCGTAACGATATCGTAGCGATTTAGTCGTTTAGACCATTTCCGTATTCACATCCATCAATCGAGTTTGTACGACACCGATTTTAAAGTCGTTTGAAATTCGTCGATTAAAAAAAAAATCTGTAATAAATTATTCTGGTAGAATACTTATATATATGAATACTTGTGACTGGAAATAAGTCGATAGATCGTTTATACCACTTTTGGATAGGACTTCGATCGAACGACTATAAAACTTCAACGATATTTGACTTCTACGTGAATCAGGCTACTGGCCTGTTGGTCTAGTGGTTAGTGGCCCTGACTGCTACGCCAAAGATCATAGATTCGATTTCCACCCAGGACAAATGTTTGTGTAATGAGCACGATCATTCCTTCTGTGTCTGGGTGTAATTTATCTATAATATGTATGTATTTAGAAATATATAAGCATGTTAATCAGTTGTCTTGTTAGCCTCTTGTTACCGACGTCAATGCCTTTGGTGTACCATGAGGCTGCCAGTGACTTAAATACCTCCTCTAATGTGCTTGTGAACAGTTTGGGAGAGAGCGGGTCACCTTGCTTAACACCTCTTTGAATTTTAAAAGATGGTCCTGAGGTATTTAATTTAATGTTTGCGAAACTATTAGAGTAAATGATTTTTAATAAGTCTACGTATTGTTTTTCAAGGTCCTGGTTTTCAAGAGAAGCGAAAATTTCACTGTGACGAACACTATCGAAGGCTTTCGCGTAGTCGACAAAGGCCAGATATAATGGGATATTAAATTCTGTGTATTTTTCTATTACCTGGTTAAGTGTTTGAAGATGGTCAGTTGTGGAGAAGTTAGGGCGAAATCCGGCTTGTTCTGGTGGCTGGTGTTTGTCCAGTTTTTCATCAATTCGGTTATGTATGACTTTGATGAAAGTTTTATAAATATGGGATGTTAGACTTATTGGTCGATAATTACCGATATCACTTTTATCGCCTTTTTTATGCAAAAGGACAATATTTGAGTGACACATGGCACTTGGTACTTTTCCTGTTTGGAGTATAGTATTGAACAGGTTAGTTAGGTGGGGAAGCAAAGTTTGAGCGCCGATTTTTAGAGCTTCCGTGGTAATTCCATCCTCCCCAGGACTTCTATTAAAACGCATAGTAGTAAGTGCTTTATGCACTTCATAACCGTTTATTGGGGGAATGGATTCTGAAGTACTGTATTCTGTATTGTATTCTGGTGCAGGATGATCAGAATATAAAGATTTGTAAAATGTTGTGGCTATATCCATTATTCTGTCCCTACTGTACTGTTTTGTTCCATCACTATCTGTTAAACTATTAATCCAAGCTCTTCCGTTTGTGACGCCTTGCTTTACAAGAGGCTAACAAATCTCCGATTTGCCGACGATATAGTCCTTTTTGCCCCCACGGCTCAGGAGCTACAATCAATGCTCCAAGAACTGAGCACGGCTAGCCTCAAGGTGGGACTTGCAATGAACCGGTCCAAAACAAAGGTGATGACTAACAGCATCAAATGTAGGGTCGAGGTAGATGCGCAGGAAATACATTATGTCGATGAGTATATCTACTTGGGCCAGTTAGTATCTTTCGAAAACCGACAGGAAAAGGAGATCGATCGGCGAATCCAGAACGCCTGGAAAAGCTACTGGTCCATGAAGACGCTAATGAAGGGTGATCTGCCGATCTCCCTGAAGCGCAAGCTCGTCGACATGTGTATCCTGCCCATCCTAACCTACGGTGCTCAGACCTGGTCTCTCACCGAACTACAAAAGTTTCGCCTTGGGGTTTGCCAGAGAGCTATGGAGCGCAGCATTCTGGGCGTAAAAAGAACAGACCGAATACGAAACGACACGTTGCGCTCCATAACAGGTATCATAGACGTAGGCAAAAAGGCTGCCAGGCTCAAATGGGACTGGGCGGGTCATGTCAGCCGCATGCATAGGGACCGCTGGGCGAGCGTCGCCACACAGTGGGTCCCTACTGAAGTAAAGCGCCGTCGAGGTCGGCCTAGAAAGAGGTGGCGGGATGATCTGGACGCGTACCGTGAGGACTGGTTTGAGACGGCGCAGGAGAAGAAAGTTTGGAAGGACTTGGGGGAGGCCTTTGCCCAGCAGTGGGACAGCAACGGCTAGAAAAAAAAAAAAAAAAAAAAAAAAAAATCAGTTGTCTAGTACCCATAACACAAGCTCTGCTTAGCTTGGGACTGGACGGATAGTTGTGGAATCTTTAAATAAAGTTTATTTTTATTTTTTTTTGTTTGTAGGAGGTAATCTCTGAAAGTACTGCACGCTTAGCCAAGTTGTTATTCTGCAATCGTTAACGCTGTCGAAAAGTGATGAAACGTATGGGAATGACGTAACCTCGCGTGGTCAGAACAAACGAGTAGACAATTCGTAGCCAAGTTCACATCGTTCAAAATCGTTTCTACAATGTTTAACGCTACATCCTTTGTTATACAAACGCTACATTGTAGAACGAGCGGCCGATTCAGGCGCGTCAACATGGCTACCAACTTATCGTTTTCTACAATTGCTGTCACCGAGGCGTTACCGATTAGAGAACGGAATTCGACACAAACTGGTTGTAACTTGGCTAGGGGGGCAGGTCCGATTGTTAAAATTGTTTCACCGATAGAAAGCTGATTTATTCCTGAGTGAGTGTTATATGCGAGCGAAGCTGCGGGCAAATGCTAGTATTATCTAAATAATAAGAAAAACTAAGACAACACTGTGGTTGAGTGATGCAAACTGATACTTTCAAATATATTTTTATAGCTCTGGTTAATGCCAAGGACAAATGAAATAAATAGGATCACTTAATTATGAAGATAACTTGAAACAGGAAATGTAACCGGCCCTTGTCGTGAGCTGTAACCAGTAGACTGACCAGTTCTTACGGGGTTGTACGAAAGTGTCGCCGCGGCCCTGAAAAGCAAAAGGCAACTGAAGGAAAACAGGTGGGTTTTAGTCAGTAAAAGCCTGACACTCCCTCTTGCCCCACCCAGGGAAAACTTATTTTACACTAAAAAATATGAAAAAAAGGATCACTTACAGTAATCATTCTTACTAATATTCTGTTAACTGTTCACTGTTAACTGTCACAGGAAAGATGAAAAAAGTTAGAAAAGAGATACTTTCCGATTTGTACTACGAGTGTCGCCGCTTGTCTCACACCCTTTAACTCCACTACAGGCAATAAACTAATACGAGCACGCATTACGCAACTAACAGACCACGCACACTTAGATCGCAAGTTTGCTATTGGTAGTTGAACTATGAGCATTGCCCTACTTTGTAGCACAATTGCCCCGCCCACAAGACTATTCTAACCTCTTTCATTTCATCTGTTCTGTGGTTAGAGTTGTCTCTGTAGGCAAAACCTTTGTACAGTAAGTTAAAACTTGACTATTGGACAATCTGCTTTGCGCTAATGTCCCGACTATATACAGGGTATCTAAAAGATTTGTATACGTAAAAATTCCGTATTTACGTTACTGAAAGAAACAGTGGCATTTTTTTGTAATGTCGTTGATTGTAGACCAAATATCGCTTACCATCAGGTGAGATAGAGGTCAAGCACGGGATCATCAATAAAAAAAAGCTATCAGACTTCTTTGGTAGGTAATAGGCAAATCTCGGCTTCAATAAACTTATAGGTAATGTTGACTTCCATATAGGTAATCCTTACTAATATTATAAAAGCGAAAGTGAGTTTGTTTGTTTATTTGTTTGTTCGTTACGTCTTCACGCCTAAATGGCAAAACTGATTTTGATGAATTTTGGTGCAGAGATAGGGTCCCACCTGGAGACGGACATAGGCTAATTTTTTTATAAAAAAGTGAGAAAAGGGGGAGAAAGAGGGAAGGTCTTTTATGTACGCGGGCGAAGCCGCGGGCAAAAGCTAGTAGGAATATAATTACGCTGTTTACATTAAAGTTAGATAATTATTATGTACATTATGTAATGCCGGTTGTGCGTAAACACATAATCCCACATAACAACGGAGTTAATGACATAAAGAGTACAGTCAACTGCGTAAATCGCTGAAAAAAAAAGTTGTGTTAATGTTCTTCTTTTGTGTGTTACTGTAATGAATGTACAACACAGGGTGTTTCATTATATTTCATTAAATTTTTTCAGGGCATGAAATATACATATAAACATTCAGTGATAAAAGAATATGAACAACATTCAATGATAAATGAAACTAACAGCAGTTTCATTTTATCATTGACGTATTTTTTGACGAATTATGTGAAAAGGAAAAAATGCACAATATAGATAATATGTCTTCAGAATAACGGTTTTTGGTTTATAATATTTTAGTCTCTCAGTAAAGTTGTATTATTCACAAGACAAGTATTTTCGAGTCCAGAAAAATGTATGTAAGTATGTTTTTTTTTATTTAGACATGTAATATCTACCTACCAACCCGCACTTAGGACTTTGTGGTGGATTACGGCCCGTACCGCCCGTTCCTAGAGATGAGGCCTGAGTCCCAGCAGTGGGAACATTATAAGGCCTATAATGCTATGCTATACTATTCCGTCACACTGCTGGGCTAAGGCCTCCCAAAAATCGATCCAGGTATTCTTTTCCCAAGCTATATCAAACCTGCTCGTTCAGTAAAAGATCACCAATTAATTAATTCACATTATATGCTGCTGGTTACTTGCGATTTACTGAACCAAATCAGTTCCTATAACAATAATATCGAAATTAACGTTGCAACCACGTACAATACATTAATATGGCTGCAAACTAACCAGAAATAAAAATTTCCTTATTGATCGAGTCTACCTGTTAAATTTCCGCCTCAATATTGGTCTAAATCAGTCAATACAAATATTTTATTTCTCAATATTCACTGTTTCAAAACGTTCAAAGTCCACTTTGGTCTGATTTTAATCGACACACAGGTTCTTTACCTTGATTGGCCAAAGTCCAAAGCCATATCGGCGTTCAACCTTTGAACGCGAACTTCTTGTGAAATGATCTCGAACTGTCGAGCATATTATGCCTATAATGTGATTCATACGTTGCGTTGGTTCAATTGAGTTTTTGTGATAGGCGTTCTGATTCATATAATGACAGTGTGTTTTCTCAATAGGTTCATAGGCCATTAGGTTCAAACATCGAAGAAAATTGTACTTTTGACTTCGTAGTTCATACTACTATCATCTACTGGTCTGTTACCAACCTTGACTACCTCTATATCATCTACACCTTATCTATACTGACTGACTGACATATTAACGCACGAAACTACTTGGACTAAAGCATGGAATTCTACACAAAGTTTCTTTTTATGACTTTAGCGAACACGAGAGGCGATTTACGAAAATACACCCCCTAAAGTGCTAAAATGGGGTAACAAAGTTTGTATGGAGAAACCTAAGTTTGTATCGAGGATTCGGGTAAAGCCGGTCCCAGAAGCTAGTTTATTGTATTCTTTACTAGCTGTCCGCCCGCGACTTCGTCCGCGTGTACTTCGGTTATCGCACTCTAAACGTGTTTTTCCGTAGGAATAAGATGTTTTTCCAGGATAAAAAGTAGCCTATGTTCTTTTCCATGTCAAAGGCTATATGCATGCCAAATTTCATCCAAATCCGTTCAGCCGTTTTGGCGTGATTAAGTAA
Organism: Mythimna ferrago; assembly: GCA_910589285.2. Classification (NCBI taxonomy): domain Eukaryota; kingdom Metazoa; phylum Arthropoda; class Insecta; order Lepidoptera; family Noctuidae; genus Mythimna; species Mythimna ferrago. The sequence continues at coordinate 31,592,904 of OU342674.1, forward strand.
CAAACTTCCAAACATCCACACTTTCACATTTATAATATTAGTTGGGATTGTACACCTCTTAAAAGCACTGGTCAATCACCACCACCATCACCTTTAACTACTTATGTTGGAGCTTCTAATCGAGTCACCAAAATGGGCGTAGAAAAAAAAATTACCGTCCATCGACTAATCTAGAAACCCGACACATTTTTGCAGACTAGCCGACTCGAGTCGTAGGTATAAAGCCACACCCTCTCTTAACTATTATGTAAGAATGTTGAATAAATATTTATTATCACCATGTTTTGGTAACAGGTTATCAAGGCCATTCCTTACTTCATATTATCGCATAAGTGAAAATATAAACAAGACCTCGATGAGCGCAGGAGTTGTGTAAGTAATGAGTAATGAGGCACCAGGGCGGCAGCAGTGCATGTGGCATTGTGCCAAAACCACAAGACTACGATATGTACCACACGTAGGTACTGACAAATATCTGTATGTAGCCAATTACATCATCAATCCAATGCTAGACAGAGGTCGTCCCAAATATGGCCTTATAGACTAGTATCCAGGTAATAGCCACGATCTACAGTAAGTTGTTGACTTCGGTCAAGTTTATAATAATAATATAATAATCAATTTATTTCAGGCAACTGGGTGCATCCCATATCATAAATACCTGGTAGACTAACTGACATACATTAAATCATTTTGTCAGTGAACATGATTTAAAACTACGTTAGTAACACTTCGGTTCGCACTATTTTGTCTTTGTGCTGTCCCGTGGTATTTGTCCGCGGAAGCAACGAAACACCACGCCCTGGGGCTAAAAGTCTTCTTCCATAGCAAGGTGCAGAAAACAGTTTGGTACTTGCACCACAAATGCCTTAAAATTGACATGCGTATCTGTCTAATGTAGTCATCATCATTATCATTCCAGCCAAAAGACGTCCACTCCTGGACATAGACCACCGCCAAGTGTCGCCAGCATCCATCGGAGTCTCGCGACCCTAACCAGGTCGTCGATCCATCTTGTGCCCGGTCCTTCAACGCTGCGTCTACCGTTACGCGGTCGCCATCTAGTAGATGTATATTCTTTTAAAATTAACTCTACTTCTTTAAATCTTTTCTTTAAATCTTTAATTAATCAAGATGGTTCATAACCACGAACATTTCCAAGTATTCTTTTCCGGAGTCATTTCGAACCTGCTCGTTTGGTAAAGGATTCCTATGTTTTAGTCCACCTCATTGTGTGTGCTGCTGACTTTGTGATTTGCTGAACCAAATCTTTGTTCTTCATCATCAGTCAGTTGCTGGACATAGGTCTCTACAATTGCGCGGTATTTATCTCGATTTGCAGCAACACTCATGTAAATGCTACCAGCCTCCCTTCCAAGATCAACCCTCCACCTATAGCCTGAAAGCAACCCAACTTGCATTTTCCTTGTCCATAGCGCGATGTACTTTTTTTATAGGCTCGCATATGCCCACGTCTCACCTGATGTCCTGATGGTAACTGATGATGTGGCCGATGATGGAGCACGCTTGCATATAAGTAACCAATTCACTCTTGACTTAAAGATTCCTAGGTTGTATAGCTATCAGAAAACACAGACATCGGCAGGGAATTCATTCCACTCGTTTGCAATATTCCTTATAAGTGTACTAAACAAAACTTGATCAAATCTGTTTTTCTCATTGCATAACCCACAACGATATCAAGACCTAGATAGCGCTATGTGGCAACAGTAATAAAGGTAAAAGTACCATCTTCGCAGTTCATAGCGTCGCATGCAAAGTAAAAACACACAAGTTATGTCATGTCCAGTATATTAACTTGACGAGATATGGCGCACTGCACAATGTACACACAGCGAAACGAATAAGCATCTTATTAGACAGCTTAACTGGAATTCAGTGTGCAAACGTCCTAACTGACCTAGTCATCTATTGGTTACACCTACAAAATTAAATTTGACAGTTCGGCAAACGCTGCTGCGTGTCGCGAGTGGAAAAAATTCTTTATGGCCTAAAAATAATCGATCCGGTACGGGGTATCTGGTGCTTTTAGGTTTACTGTTTCTGAACGCACTCACGATAACACATTACATAAAGATACATTAACAATTCCTAGTGTGAGATATATAAAAGCATTAAAAAAAAGTACAATGAAAATGTTCGTGGAGTTTTTTTCTTGTGTGTTGCGCTGTCAACACCATTTCAATCGAAAGAGGCTGGACATAAGAGCATAAGGCAGGCATTCGTGTGCACAACGCAGTTCTAGCGTTGTGCACACGAACCACGTACGCCGATCTAGGTGCGTTCCATAGAGACCGTCCAAACATAATATATGTCAACTAGGCTTGTAAAACTACATTAGATCCACGCCACACGACGCGACGCAATGCGACCCTACGTACAAATCAGGTGTGGCCCACGTGTGCGTCGGTCTAATGTAGCTCCGGCTTAAGACTACCTCAATGATTGCCGCAACACAATCTCCTGCACTGCTAACCAATCTCTTTAACCGACAGTACACTTGCAAAGCTGTTGCATGTCATATGGCCACAACACTTCCGCCTCATGTAGCCGATGATGTTCGCTAACGGCACTTCTCATACCACACATCGCTGACTAGAGGTATATTAAGGTACCTACGTCCATATAGCCCACACTTTCTCTCAGTATGTTTCGCAACAACCGAGGTTGCGACAATCAAATATTTTTTGACCTCCGTTGACAACTGCGCAGTGGTCATCAAGTATTTCCTCTTTGATTGTGACTTTGTTTGAACTTTAAAGGTTGTTTATGGTCCACTCGTCTACTGGTCATCTTTAGCCTTCATCTTTAGAAGTACCTAGTTAAAGTTTATACCTAAACGGATTTGGAATTTTATCTATTGGATTAACGGATTATTTGAAATGAAAAAGATTAAAACGTCAATTTTCCTGTTCACAGTTTGTGACGCATTCTTCTGTCATGTTGGCATCAACATAATATGCAACAACAGCCTTCTTAATAATAAAACGTAGTTAACAAAAGCCATTTGAAGGAACGTGTGTGGATTTTAGTCACTAAAAATTAGTCACTCCCTCTCACTCCAACCTGAGGGAAATAACTTCTAATGCTATAAATTATAAGTATATAAAAATATCTAGTAATCATAATGAGTACTTATTATATACCTATTTTAAATCATTCTTGGGTCTAGTGAAGTACGAGTAGGTAGTGAGTTCATGGTCACGTGAACTGTGTCAAACCTTAGCACCTGGAAGCTTCCAGATTCTGCGTATACGATTCTATTTTTTTTTAGGTGGGAAAATCAGCCAATGACATACCCCGCTCTTGAGCGGAGCGGGAGATAGTGTCAGTCTTTTACTGACTAAAAACGCGCTCCTGTTCCTTCGTTGCCTTTCGTACCGGGCCGAACCTTCCTTTCAGAAACGAATCCTTGGCCCCAGTAGATTTAGACCCTGCTGGGCCCGCGTGGAACGATGCCGCGCCTTCGAAGTCTTGGGCTCGGTCTGAACGATTACCGGACGGTCGGGTATGGTATGGGTAACTTGTCTCCTACCAAATGAGCTCAACTCAATAATTCCAATGATGCTGTATATAAAGATACCGAGATACCGTGTTCGTGTTTGAGTGACCTTCAAAGTAACAATAATTATGCAAATTGACGAATCTCCGTAATGTTTGATAAAGAATTTCTGCACACTGCGCATATAACCAATTTAGCTGACTATGTATGAATGTCAGAGTCGCTACTTAATATCCATTGATATTCACAAAGGGTACATTTTATAAAGTATCTACGCAGCACACAAAGAATATAATAAAGACACTGTAAAATAATACGCATATTATTATTTTTCATATGTAGAATATTCATTGAAATAAGTGTGATGAAATATGGTCTTTTGTGCTAGACTATTGGATCCCACTCCTGGAAAAGACTTCTCTACACTTCTCCCTTAATTCGCGAGCACTGTTCACTAGTTCTAGGGAAACCTGTCTAGTTTTTCTCACTATCTCCTTCCTGATCTGCCGCAACCACGTCTCATTGTCTCAGGGCATCAATTTTGTGCTACTTTGGCCCACAGTTTATCGGGTATGCGACAGACATATCCTACCCAATCCCATTAAGTTGGGCAGCCTTTTGAGCCACATCAGCTATATTGATTTAGAACAGAGAATTATCATTATCATCATCATTTCAGACCAAAGACGTCCACTGTTGGGCATAGGCCTCCCCCAAGCGTCGCCAAAACGGTCTGGTCCTGTGCGTCTTGCATCCATCGGATTCCAACGTCCCTGACCAGGTCATCGGTTTACCTTGTGCAGGCATTCCGGCACTCGGTCGCCACTCCAGAACCTTTCGGCCCCAACGATCTGTTCTGCGTGAAATGTGCCCTGCCAATTGTCCTTTAAGTTTGGCGATTCTTCGTGCTATGTCGGCAACCTTGGTTCTCCTGCATAGAATAGTGTCCCGATAAATACCATAACATCAATTATTACTACATTCGCGGCCAAAATAAATATTACATCACATTTTCACAACAGGCCAACTGTAACACCACATTACATAAGCACTTTATTTATCTCTATCTTTTTTTTTCTCTTTCATAGTAGTTTCTTTGTTTTCTTTTTATTACGAGTTCGAGAAAATTTTGCGCAAACAGTAATAATTATTATTTAATATGGTACACATGGCAGTATTTGTCATGTGTCAGGAAGCATTCACGTGATGTGTGAGAACTGTATTTGCTCGAACTATTTAACTAGTTACAACTAGATTAACGAACGAGACTTTGACGGTCAATATTGTGGCGAAGTCTGGAAACATCTTTACGACCTCCTTTAATTTAGCACTGCTGTTATCTTGTTCATCTAAATTATATATTTAAAAAAAATAACCATGAGATTAGGTTAAACACTGATAAGCATGTTTTATAAATTCATCAAAAACTGCGTAGTTAATCTTTTTTTTATTATAATCGAGATGTTAAAAAATACTGTTTAAAAAATTCATTACATTAATTTAAATTTAAATTATTACGGGTTTTGCCAAATCGTTAGTGCGCCCTAAGCTGCCAGCGTTCAGCCAAGCTGAACCCTCCAAAATAAACAAGTGAACATTATTTATAACGCACGCAGCTAACTTTACCTTTATAGCGGGACCGGTAAAGCAAGACCTGACGTCAGACGGTGCCAAATATAACAAAATTAAATTTGTTTTTATGTATATTATAAAAACAGTTCTAAAAGTCTAAATATAACTTGTTTTGTTATAAATTTAAACGGTATAGTTACTTAATATTTTATAACATATACACTGATGATACGTCACTAACGTAATAATTAAACATAATATGTCTTTATACGTCTCAGAACCGTCCTGAACCTTTCAAAGAAGTAGAAGGGACTGGAGCCAACTCACAGAGGTTTCATAGACACTTTTTATGAAATGCAGCACCAACCGACCCTGAGGATAAATGCACCCAGGACAACCCTGGTTCGTGGGAAACTATTGCGACATAAATATGGAAACATATGCTGCCATCAGGCGGACTGCATCGCAGCAACCGTGCGCAGTCGACATATTCAAATGCATGCAGTTATCTGCAGTCGTATCTGCCTTTGCGCAGTTGACACCACGTATCAAGCCCAGGAGCTCAGTGTAAGATTTGATCTTTATGATCCTCAAAATAAAGATCACATTGATCGCATAATGCCAATGTGCATTCAATGCGACTTGACTTGACTAATTACTGCACACTAACTGTATGCGGTTAGCCATGGACAGCGTGCGTCGAGACTACACGACTGTAGCCGACCGCATAAAATTGAAGTCACGACTGTTTACAGTTAATGTTAACTTCACACAACTGCAGCCGACCGCGTGAAGTTGATATCAGGACTGAACGAAGTCGAATGTACTGCGGTGCAGTCCGTCTGATGGCAGCCACAGATTCAGTAGCGCTACCACAAGCTCTTAAAGCAATCCATTTGACGACCTAAACTGAACTGTTAAAGGGATGGCGCTAAAATTATAGTGTGTATAGCTCCATCCCTCTTCCTCGTTCGCACGACTGACATTTTAACACGTCATGGTAAGTCCCAGGGCTAGGGCACAAAATAGATAGGTACAGAAGACAATCTCATGTATGTACTTCACTTTTTATACCTACGCTCGGTGGACGCACACTAATGAGCGTTTGAGCCGGAATTGTTGGACGAGTGATCCGACACGCGACCGATACATCGTGTCCGTGAGCGGTGTCTTTGTGTGCGTTGCTCGAGCGCGCTTTGTATGTAGATTGACTTCTGTACCTATATATTTTGTGGCTAGGGTTTTGGGAAGTGAAAGTGGACTGTTAGCAACAACTATTTAAAGACTGACCCGTGCCAACATGCCATGCCATGCCTGAACAAAGTTTTTAAAATATGTAATTCGATAAAAATCGACTAGAAGGAATTTGCAGACTCAATAAATAGGCCCCCAAAAACGGTCGCAAGCACAAAATGATGTTGCAGCAAGGGGTCAACATATCCTGAGGTGCTTGAGGATTACATTTATTTTTAACCGCGCCGCGCTAAGTTTGCATTCTGGACCGGTAAAGCAAGTTATTTGACGTCATACGATCCCAAAGAAAACGCTTTACTTTTTATGCATGTTATAAAAATAATTCTAAAATTCTAAATTTAGATTGTCTCAAATTAAATTTAAACGAAAAAAACAACATTTTATTTATAAACCCTGACCATATCTCACATCTTGTTAACCTAAAAATATGTATTTAGTAGTAAACCCGATGACCTGGTAAGGGTTGCGGGAATCCGATGGATGCGAGACGCACAGGACCGCTCATTGTGCCGACACTTGGGGGAGGCCTATGTCCAACAGTGGACGTCTTTTGGCTGAAATGATGATGATGATGAATAGTAAACCAAGAGAAAAAATTACGGGACGATAGTAATCTAATAACTAAGTTAATATAATGTGCTAATATATGGATCTATCAGCGGCTTCACCCACGTGGAAATAGGAAATATATAAGCCTATGTCACTCGGTGATGAAATAGCATTCTACTGGTGAAAGAATTTTAAAAATCGCACCAGTATGTTTTGATTTTATTCATTATTAAAACAAGAATATAAAAACACAAATCATTCCTCTTTATTACTTAATATAGAGAATATTTCCTGGCAGCTATGCATAAGCTATACCCAGGTAGAACTTTACAACGTCGAAGGCGCGTACTGTTCCACGCGCGCTTCAAGGAGATGTCAGCAAACCGTAGGGGCCAGCACGCTTAGCCAAATTGTTATTCTGCAATCGTTAACGCTGTCGAAAAGTGATGAAACGTATGGGAATGACGTCATCTCAACGTAAAGTCGCGTGGTCAGAACAAACGAATAGACAATTCGTAGCCAAGTTCACATCGTTCAAAATCGTTTCTACAATGTTTAACGCTACATCCTTTGTTATACAAACGCTACATTGTAGAACGAGCGGCCGACTCAGGCGCGTCAACATGGCTACCAACTTATCGTTTTCTACAATTGCTGTCACCGAGGCGTTACCGATTAGAGAACGGAATTCGATTGTAGCTTTGCTAGGGGGGCAGTAGGGTCGAAGCCTACTGGGGCCAAGGGTTTGTTTCTGAAAGGAAAAATCGGACCTGGTATGAAAGACAACGAAGTAGCAGGAGTGGATTTTTAGTCAGTAAAAGTCTGACACACCTTCCCGTTTCGCCCAAGAGCGAGAAATGTCACTGGATGATTTTCCTACCTAAAAAAAAATTAGAACTTTACAAAGTAGGTATCTTCTTTCGAAGTATATCGTTATTTAATACTAGCTTTTGCCCGCAGCTTCGCCCGCGTACATAATATATAGCCTATGTCACTCAGGAATAAAGTTGTTTTCTATCAGTGAAAAAAAATTAGCAATCGGACCAGTACTTCCAGAAACAAAAAAAAAAGACGTGTGGCACTCGGGGACTGCCGCGGTAAAGCTATTGCATAGCATTTTTATCAACTTATGCAATTATAATTATTTATTCAGTTTATTTATGCAGTATTTTTTTTCCTTTGTTTTTTTTTCTTTGATATTAATTGAAGTTACACTTTCACACATTGAATTGAATTTTGATTGATTGTTCACTCATTTGTTTTCTTATCGGTCACCACGCTCAAAAAACAAATGAGTGGGGGGTGTTAGGTTATTTTCGTTACGGAATTTCTGGATTCGGTCTCCACGCTCAAGGCCCGCGATAGAAGCTATGCAATAGCTTAAAAACATAAAAACAACAAAACAAACTTTACCTCTTTATTATATTAGTGTAGATGACCTTAATTGAACCATACTGAATCAAATAAAAACAATTCTAATAACACTAATTTCCGAGAAATGTCTCGACAAAGATACGTCAACACATTCGCCCCTGTCATTATGTCATTAGTTACAATGACTGAGGAAGTTACTGACCATCTGATTTACCACATCAGTAACACTGCTATTGATCGCTGATTAAATGTATTGGAGATAATGATCAATAGGGATTACAAGTTTTTTTAATACCGTGCGATTATGATCATGCATGCGGAATTGCCCCGCACGCATATCCTCCGCTAATGTCCATTTCCAAGTGTTTATTGTAATGCGTGGAATGCGCACGCGGGACGTAATTTTTTGCATTTTAAATTTTCTGTATGTGGAACAAACACGATGCTTGATGAAATCCGCAGGATATTAAAAGCACCCTATAATACAATCACCTTCTGTATCTGCAAAAAAGTACGTAGCTTTTTAGGGTTCCGTAGTCAACTAGGAACCCTTATAGTTTCGCCATGTCTGTCTGTCCGTCTGTCTGTCCGTCCTCGCTTAATCTCTGTGACCGTTAGCACTAGAAAGCTGAAATTTGGTACCAATATGTATATCAATCACGCCGACAAAGTGGTAAAATAAAAATTGGAAAAAATGTTTTATTAGGGTAGCCCCCCTATATGTAAAGTGGGAAGTGATTTTTTTTTTAATTTCAAACCTAACGTGTGATATATCGTTGGATAGGTATTTAAAAATGAATAGGGGTTTACTAAAATCATTTTTTGATAATGTCAATAATTTCGGAAATAATCGCTCCAAAAGTAAAAAACAATGTGTCCCCCTCTAACTTTTGAACCATAAGTTTAGAAAATATGAAAAAAATCTGAAAAGTAGAATTTTATAAGGACTTTCTAGGAAAATCATTTTGAACTTGATGGAAAGAACAGTTTTTGTACAAAAAGACAAAAAGGTTCTACAAAATAATTTCTGGACTAAGTTTGTAGTATAATCGTATATGCAAGCATTTTTTTAAACTCATAAGTGGGTACACTTATTGTGACGGACGGGAAACTACGGAACCCTACACTGAGCGTGGCCCGACACGCTCTTGGCCGGTTTTTTTTTATTAATGATAGGTTCGCGTTTGACCACCATCTAACGTGATGGTAAACGATAATGTGGCCAACGATGGAGCAAGCATGCCTAGAAGTAACATATTCACTCTTGACTCAGATACACCATTTTTTTTAGGTGGGAAATTTTCCAATGACGTTCCCACCCCTTTTTGCAACAGACTATTTACTGACTGAGTATAATACATAGTTCCTTCGTTGCCTTTGATACCAGGGCCGGGCTTTTCTTTCAGAAGCGAACCCATGGCCCCAGTAGGCTTCGAACCTGCTAGGCTTCTACTGTTTGCTGACACCTCCTTGAGGCGCGCGTGGAACAATACGCGCAGTCGACGACTTGAGCTCGGTCTGGACGGTTACCAGATGGTCGGACGGCAAGCTACCCATGGCTCGGAATCGGGATTTCGACGGCTGATAGGTTGTAGCTCTCAGAAAACACAGAGAGATGCCCTGGATTCCCTACAGCCGGCTGGGAATTCCACTCTTTCCAATCCAAGCTGTGAAGTTTCTACCTACAACATAAATTTATTATCCTGTTTGTTTGTTATCCAACATAATGACGGAATGATGATTTTGTTATTTATATAATTTAAACATCGCTTTTACAGTAACATAACGGAACATTAGTTTCGCAGTAACATTAGGTTTGCGGTTTTGTTTGTCCTACAGTGGGTCAGATTGGCAGTCAAACATTTGGCACCGATTCCGTAAGGATCGAATATATTTATTATTGTAATTTGTGGTTAAAGTTCCACTTAAAGTGTTATATTGCCCCAAATCTCTGAATAGCTAATTTATATTTGGCAAACTTGACACAAGCATTTTTAATATAAGGTATGTATATTTTTAGAAAATAGGGTCTGTGGTCAATTGGACCCGCTCGATTTTGGTCCCGCGGGTACACTTGACCAAACAATTTATTTTCTGTATTTTTATTGGTTAACTAGACCCTCATTCAAATAAAAAAAAAATGTTAGCGTAGTGTTACACGCGCACTTCAAAGAGATGTCGGCAAACCGTGTGGACCCTCCACCGGGGCCAGACTCCAGCTAGTGTTGTGTCGTGGTCCTAGAAAGCAAAAGACAACTGAAGGAACATAGCTGTGGTTTCAATCAATAAAAGTCTGATACCTGTTCCCGTTCAATAAAGTCATTTGATAATTTCCAACCTCATAAAAGAAATCCTTAACAAATAGTTATTTATCTTTAACTAAAATACAGTACATGCATATGCATACAATGGATATTTCTTAGTAAAGTATTATATCTTTGTACATAACTACTACCTAAAAAGTACCTCCTATAATTGAAATTAAGTAATGATGACGACAACATCATTTAAAAATTAGTGGGAATATCTTATAAGGTAGGTACTTAGTCATGTTATGTCATTCTAAGTTTATAATTATTGTTTTCTTTATATTTGTGATTTTTTTCTAAACCTTTTGATAATTAAATCACTTTTTTTTTACTCAACATTAAAATTACTTAATTATGACTTTTCATTCTCATACTTTATAAAGACAAAGGCCTCGCAAAGATCTGCCGCCTAACAACAAGATATATTTGTGATTCACACAAAAAAATACAAAAGATGGTTACATTATTTAAGTAATTGAGGTTGCCCTTGACCGCTAAATCAGTATGAGACATCAATCAAGGTTTTGAATAGCTTGTTTTTGTTAATGTATCAAGATAAGGTCATGAGGTCATGAACCCGCACTTGATCAAGTGCGGGCCAGACCTAAAGGGCCTATTACACTACGCGCTTCGCTACCTATTGATTTATTTGTTATTACACTACCTATTACTTACGCGACTCGTCTTATTTTTTCATTCCGAGTAAGACAGTCTGACCATTATTACACTACGCGTCATCGACTAAGACTGTCTGAATATCGAGTGGTGTATTAGACCCTTAAGGGCTGTATCATACTAGAGGATTGCGAGCGTCCTCAAAGCAGAGCAAGTGCGCAAGGAATAACTTACGGGCGCGCATCAAACACGCCGCGCATGTGCAGCGAATTTGTGGCGGACGCGCAACAAGATCCGGCAACGAGGTGCGGGTCTTCGGCGTCTTCGAAGTAACAAAGCCAGCAGGGTCTCCTCGTCGGAATCCATTTTGTTACTGAGTATATTGTGGACGTGTTGAAAACATTGCGAATTTATTGTTGCGTTTGCGTGTTCGCGACGCATTCGCTGCGTGCCCGCCCCGCCGCCCCGCTGGCGCTCGTAAACTGCTGTATTAAAGCCTTAAAATTTGTTCAATTATGTCCAGGTTATCTAAATAAAGGTTCGAGCTCTCTTACATACCCTAATAATATACGTAGTAATGTGTGTACCTATTTCATTAAGAGACCTCGAACATTTAAAAATTAAATAAACTCAGTTTCTATCTATAAATGATAATGCCACAATTTTTTTTTAAACATACCGTCGGAAATAAAATAAGTAGAATATTATTTCGAGCAAAAGGACAGTGGCACAAATTACCCGCTGTCATCATACATCGTACCGATTCGTACCGGATCAATTTTGTTTGATATTTTCGCATAAGTGACTGATATCGATGGACAGTGAATGGAGATAAAGAGGAATTGAACGCAGCGCATATATAACGTTAGGCGAAACTGAATCACTGATTTTGAAACAAAATTTTTGAATCGTATGTGGCAAATGTGAAAACTAAATCAGTTTACCTACCAAAAACAGCTGTAGCTTCACCAAGATAGCCACCATACACCCTCACATTTCGATCACCTATTGAGAAACCATTAGAAAGGCGCTTCAGATGTCAGCCTGACCTAACTTCATCCCGCAGTTATTCTGGGGAAGAAATCTGATTTTAAAGGCCTTCGAAGTTAACCTTGACCACTGCCTGAGCCACCACCTGTAACAATTAATCACTCCAATCCAATCCCACTTCAAGCAATTAAAACCCCGATCACATAAAGTCACGACTCCCCACCTACAAGAACACTAGGTGCGCCCGAGGGCCGTAGTGTTGTGTGGCGCAACTTCGGATGCGCACGCTCAACAGAGGTCGCGCCGGTCACGCCCCTCCATGTCACACCGACACAATGCAGTCCTGCTGGCCGAGGATTGTTTGTAAATAAACGATCCTTAACTCGGTGACATTGCTCGTACGAACTTGTGACCCGAGAGTCGAGACACGACGGTTTTGTTAATTGTTCATATAGGTATATTCGTTTGTGGATATTTTATGTCAATATGGTGAGCGACATTCTAAATGAAAATGAGAGACTCTTCATAGCCTGTTGGCTATGTTTATCTTTGCAAGATATGTATAGATACTTCATAACTTCAAATTAGGGCAATGATTAAATTATCATATTTATGAGCAAATCCTCTTGGATGTCAGGAGGACTCCCCTGGGGAGAATAGAATGGTCATCCGACTTATTCTGAGTAAAACCATACGATGTTCTACAGCATTGGCTGTGCCGCTTGAGTGCTTGCGCATTACTTTACGATGCCCTAGCAGACCCCGATACCCTCACCAGCTATATGCAGCCACAACTGTACTGGAGTAGCGCGTAGGTAACAGTACAAGGCACATCCTTATTTTATCCTTATTAGCCGTCGGTGACTGTACTGCCCAGGCTGAGCATTCCTCAAGGAAGTGTTGCACCTTACCGTCAGCCGTTACAATGGTCACAACCAGGTATCGGTTCCTGGCCTAAGCGACACGGGTGCTTTCTGAAGCACCCATAACCGATCTCACTGACGCTATTGTAGCATACCTTCCACTGTGTTGCGCAACTCACTACTCCCACTATACTACTAGGATCTGGTGGAAAGCCAATCTGCCTTGCGCCTATTCCCAACTGGGTTATGATAATTTGTAATTAAATTAAATTTAACATTTTGTATTATTATAGTTTTTGGCATTTTGTATATTTTAGTTTATGACATATTGTATGTTTTACTTTTTGACATTTTGTATTTTTCATTTATGACATTTTGTATCTTTTAGTTTTTGACATTTTTATCTTTTAGTTTTTGTAATTTCCATCTTTTAATTTTTGACATTTGGTATTTTATAAATTTTGTATCACTTAGATTTGACATTTTGAATTTGATTTATTGTAAATTTTTAACTATAAATGAGAGTCAAGCCCATTCATAATACATTTGCACGCTGATTAAGAGGCGGAATATGAAGAAACATTATTGTAATTTAAGACCTGTACCTGTAACCATATTTCAAGCAAATAAATGATTTTATTATTATTATTATTATCGGCTTCCAGTTCAATCGCATGTACTTAGCTAAACTTGGACCGATGGCCTACTGCCTTGCTACTAGTCTTGCTCTAGATATGTGGCTGAACAATAAAGACAAGCTGATCAATGATGGTACACACAGACACCCAGAAGATGATACAAGATCTTTCCAATTACGAAACTTAGTCACATGATAGTAGTCACGATTACCAGTCGTACATACTCATGGTATTACAATCATTAACATAAATACGTATTTCACACAATAATATATTTTGGTGTCATCCCGTATTAGTCAAATTTAAACAGTATCTTCAATCACACGTGTATGTACGAACCGTACTTTTATTTGCCAAACAAAAACTTATTCAAATCAGATGAGGCAAAACAGGTGGCTATTTATTGAAACACTCAAGAGATAAGGAAAATGAGATGATATGTCAACTCAACAAAACGTGTAAGAATTAAATACAGTCACTTTTAATTTTAATTTACAGGCAATCTTAAAAGGAGAACACTCACGGACAAGTTTCCCTCTTGAAAAAATCATAAAATAAATGATCCTTCCAAATTAATGTTGCCTTTATTTTTTCTCAAAATTCAGCTCTTTTCCTTCCATCCTCTGAAATATTAACAAGAACTAAAATCACTGCTTTGTATAATTAGCACTGCTTACTGAGAAACATACTTAAAAACGACAAAAAACCTAGATAACCTAGGTAACCTTTTTTTATGGTGGGAAAAATCATCCAATGACAACCCCCGCTCTTGGGCGGAGCGGGAGATAGTGTCAGACTCTTACTGACTTAAAGCCCACCCCGTTCCTTCTAGCCTTCATACCGGGGCTCTAGTTCTCTTTCGGATAACCCTGGCCCCAGTAGGCTTCGACCCGGCTGGGCCTCTGCTGTTTCTGACAACTCCTTGAGACGCGCGGGAACAGTGCGCTGTCGATAACTTGGACTTGGTTCGGACAGTTACCGGACGGCCGGACAGCGAGCTACTCATTGCTCACTGTCCGCAAGCTCGCGCCTACGGTGGCCGGAAATCGGGATCGGAATCCCGGCGGCGGCGGCGAGAACGCCGTTGCCTGATGCGTTCGGCCTCCTCCTTTGCGAGCATTACTGCTTCGCAGAAGTCGCCGACCGCCTGCCACTCCTCCTCGCTCCGGACCATGGCCTCAACCAAGGCCCGGCGCGAGAGGTCTCCGCCGAACCTAAGTAACCTACTTTACGCTATAACATCTCAATTTTTATTTTAATCTTGATGTACGGCATCTGATAAAATTATCTAAGAGATCATAAGCTAAGTAATACTTAAAACATTAAAAATAAATTTCGATAAGAACGTATCAAATCTTTATCAAACTCTATGTCTTTCCATTCCTAGTTTTAATATCTTTCCAGTACATGTACCGACAATATTATTTAATGTTTTTGCTTGAGTAATAGCGTGTCAACAACTAATTTTAATAAATACCTGTCATTTACATCGTAAGTCTCGTAGATAACGACGAAGCCATTAATTAGACAGTGTTATGACTAGGGAATGCAAAAACCGCCAAAATTACAAACCGGTTTTTTTTTTCGGTTTTCCTAAAAAAAACCGGTTAACCGGGTAACCGGTTTTAAAATTAGATTGTTTGAAATTTATTTTTTTTTGCTTGTGAAATTCTAAATAAATATTTTTAAACTTATCTTGGAACTTATCTATTAAAAAATATATTGTATACCTAATATGAATCCTGTTAAAAATAAAAAAATCTCGTCTTCATAAAAACGAATGTCTCAGAATGATGTCATACATAGAGAATCTTAGCTAGAAGTTAATATATACTTCAACTCAAAATATTCACTACTTTTAGCTAGCTAGCTTTAGCCCGCGGCTTCGCTCGCGTACATAAAATATAGCCTATGTCACTCAGGAACAAAGCAGGTTTCTATCGGTGAAAAAATTTTAGCAATCGGACCAGTACTTCAAGAGGTTACCTCCTACAAACAAAAAAACATATAAACAAAAAAAAACAAGCTTTACCTCTTTATTATACGAGTATTAGTATAAGTGTAGATTAGCCCAATCACAGGCTTTTAAGTGTTCAGGCCAAGCGTCATCTGTTTACGCACGGTGATCATTAGAAAGTTGTCCACTGCTGATCGTAAAGAATTTTTAAGGATTTTGAATTATTGTTACATGCAGCCCATGCTCTCTAATATAGATCTCAATTTGTAGTTCACGGGTTGAGGTCTGGGCTAGCCAAAGGTCAATCATCAGCCTTAATAAAGCCCGAAACACTCGCTGCAAGGCAAGCCTGGGTAGTGCGTGCCTTGTGACTGGAACCTGAGTCTTGCTGAAAAACCCCTAGTATATTATCAAATAGAGAGAGGCTTTAAGAGGCTTTGCTATGGCGTTTAGGATAGTATCTTGATACTCTTTAGCTGAAATTAGAGTAGCCCATTTTCACGAAAATGAACCTTGGTCATTCCGTGATGCCCTCACCAAACCATTACTGATGCCGCATGATGATCATTCAGGACTCTGATAACCTGTTGAGAGTGTTCTTTGGAGTTAGAAGCCTATTTCCAACAGTGGACGTCTATCGGCTGAAATGATGATGATGTGCATCATCATTTCAGCCGATAGACGTCCACTGTTGGAAATAGGCCTCCCCAAGTGTCGCCACAATGATCGATCCTGTGCGTCCCGATTCCCGCAACCTTCACCAGGTCATCGGTCTATCTTGTAGGAGGCCTTGCACGCTGCGTCTTCCGGTACGCGGTCGCCACTCCAGAACCTTTCGGCCCCAACGACCATCTGTTCTGCGAGCAATGTGCCCTGCCCATTGCCACTTGAGTTTGGCGATTCTTTGTGCTATGTCGGCAACCTTGGTTCTCCTGCGGATATCTTCATTTCTGATGCGATCACGCAAGGAAACTCCGAGCATAGCCCTTTCCATTGCTCTTTGGGTGATTTTAAGCCTTCTGATGAGGCCCATTGTGAGCGACCACGTTTTGGCACCATATGTCATCACTGGCAACACGCACTGGTCTTAGACTTTCGTCTTGAGACACTGTGGTATATTGGACGAGAAGATACCGCGCAGCTTCCCGAACGCTGCCCAGCCGAGTCAGATTCGACGGAGATTAGATCTACCCAACTGGATTGTCTGTCCGATGTAGACGTAATCGTTCACAACTTCGAGTATAGAGTCTCCGATCTTGGTAGGAGTGGGTGCTACATGGTTGTTTATCATGACTTTAGTTTTGTCCATGTTCATTTTAAGACCCACTCTTTCGGAAAAACTACTGAGGTCATTGAGCATTGTGCTGAGCTCTTCCGTAGTCTCAGCCATGACTACTATGTCGTCGGCAAACCAAAGGTGGTTGATGTACTCGCCATTGACAGTTAGAAGCAGTTAGAAGCTTACATCCGATAATTTTGCTTGTTGCAATATACCTTGATTGTGAAAATTTTCTCATCGGTAGCAAGAATATCCCTGAGTTTTTCTTCAGTGTAACGAACAAGCAAAGATTTTGATCTTTCACTCTCTCTTCTATAAAAGCGACTCGATGATGTTATGATGAGTAACAACGGTGGGTATTCTATCTGCGAATAAGAATTTTGGTGTCCTTGCGAGATTTTAATTCTGGCCCTGACAGCATTCACTGCCTGTTCTTACAACACGCGGTCTGCCTGGATTTTTAATGTTCGTAAACAGAAGAACTGTACAATTGGTGTAGCTATCACTATGGTACATAAATATTAATAAACAAACCTACGACTGATATTAAGCCTCAACAGCGTTTTAAAACAATGATTGCTAAAAAATAGTGTCATTTAAAAAAAAAATCGAAAAACCGGTTACTTGAAAATAAAAACCGGTTTTTTTAATCATGTAAAATATGCCGAAAAACCGGTTTTTCGGTTTTCGGGTTAACCGGTTTGCATTCCCTAGTTATGACTACTTATGTCATAATAATGCTGGTTATAATGGGCTGCTTGTTAAATAATGGCACTACCGGGACAAATCGCGGAGTTGTTGATTATGCCATGGAAATATATACTCTCCTAAGCCACGACACACCATGGAGAGGACGCTGAAAAGACAGTTATGGAAGGAAATTAGGAGTCAGAAGAACCCAAGGAAGAATCAAACATGGAGAGGCATAATGAATCACATGGATCCGGTATCCACAAAATAATATCAATTATGTCATGCCTAAATGTGCTACAACATTGTCTTTCGGCATTAAAACTCTCGCATCATACATCCAAAACTACACCGCACTAATCGAATCTCCGCCCACTCCTATAGAAAAACTGTAGTGTCATTCTAGAATGATCGTGATTCAATTCATTATTGACAGTAAACGGCCGCATCATGCGATGCACACAAAAGAGGCATCCACAACTCCACATCCCTATTAGCGGCGGCAGTAATCTCCACTTCCCACGGGCACAAAGCCACGCTCACTTCACGGCCTAGATTCTGTTGGGCCAACATTGGTCGAATTAGAAGGTCACCAGAACTTTCGATCCGGTCGTATCGTACCATATGATCATGCCACTAGCGCTTGATTGGAAAATTGGAGGAAGTATGAATGAGGCATGGGTATTTTCAGGCGATACGAAGAATCTAGACAGTGCTACCATCTTCTAAAATAAAAGAAAATCATGTTGTAATTATACAATGAACAAAACTAACATTTCTGTTTGTGAGTTTTTAATTATAACTTTTGTGTACAATAAAGAATTATGAATTGCCATTCAACGTGGCAATGCTGCCAGTCTTCTGGGCACATTTTCGGAAGACAGCGATATGGAGGAGTACTTTGACGCCTGAATTTATTTTGTGTTTTTGTATTATACTTATATGTACTCGTACATAGGTTTAGTGTACACACGTAGTTTAGTTAATTAATGTTTCTTGTATGTGTATATAGATTTAATTCTCATCCGAACCATACACCATTTGGGGTCAGAAAAGCAGTCTTCTTAAACCATTCATCTTTATTTCCCGCCAGAATAAAGATGAAGTGTCTACTAATAAAAACATACAATAGAAAAAATAAGAAAGGATGTTTTTCCTTCCCATCCCAATGAAGCGGAAGATAAAAAAAAAACTAGAGGCTACAAAACAATAAGACGTAGTAAACGCGTGACAATGGCCTGATGACCCTGATATTATTATAATCACCATAGAATTAGTTTCAACACAAACGATGAAGTGAGGTTCAATACATCCTTAAATAGTACCTAGGTACTGACTTATCACGTAGAAATATATTATAATTAGCTGTGCCATCCTTGACTATTATTGCAAAATAAGTTTCATTCATTGTGGATGAATGAAAAAAGTTCTTTGCGCAGTGTTTCCGTGCTTATCGTACAATTATTGTAATGAATTCACCCTGAAGACTTGAACCGTATTCATTCAGTCATTTCATGTAATTTCCACTGTGACTTCTTTGTACATGATGTCAGGCTTTGTACTTACTATTTGCTATATGTTGTGAGGAATCAGAGCTTTCAATGCTTTTAAAATATACTTTAGGTGATTCTAAAAATGAATATGATAACTTATCCGGTTTTGAGCAATAAGGAATGAGATCACATCCGTCACTACAATATGGCTATGACGGAATATTGTTAGTGCTCATGATATTTTATGAATGCACTTCTCAAGTTTCTACTTCCACGAGGTCGTGAAGTTCTAGGTATATTCTCACAAAGAATGTCTAAAAATAAAGATCACCAGAAAGAACTAAGTGCACTGTTGTTGCAGATTAGATTGATTCAATAAAGATCCTTACACATGGTGTGTGACTGGAACGCCCGCAGTCAGTCAGACAGACTGGTCATATAGGTCACACTAAACGAGAAAGTGCCGAAGTTCAACTACTCCCACACCAAGCTGTTTGAATGGCTAACCTCGAGGTTTCTGGTGGGATTTCTTCGAGTAAAGAATCATGGTGAAGTCCCGAACAAAATTTGCTGAGTATTGTTGTAAAATTGGTTTAAAGGTCGACGCAACAGGTTTTTTTCTTCCAGTCTGTCCTGTCACCCAGCAGCATGCTATCACTAACTCCCTTTTCTTTCATATCACTCCTTACATGATCCATTATTTTTTTCTTTGGCCTCTTCCTCCTTATCCATCGGTCCGCAACCAGCCTCTCTCTCTATTTCTGAAAGTGGCTCTTCTGTATAATATTTGCTAGTTGCCATCGTACTGGCTGGACAATCGTACGATGTCGCGCGATGTTACATCACAGTTATTTCCTGTTACAAAATACTATTGTGCATTCAGCGTCGCTCGCGCCACTCAACTCACTGTCGGCTTTGAACTTGCTAAATTTTACATTCTCCGACTTTCCTGCTGCAACGACATTGAACAGCAGTTTTTTGTGTTGAGAACTTGTCAAACTCATGTAGCCTGAAAATTCGTTAGTCTAACAATATAATTATGTATTATAAAAGACTCGACTGGCCTGTTGGTCTAGTGGTCAGTGACCCTGACTGCTACGCCGGAGGTCGTGGGTTCGATTCCCACCCAGGACAAATGTTTGTGTGATGAGCATGATCATTTGTTTTTTGTCTGGGTGTAATTTATCTGTAATATGTATGTATTTAAAAATATGTAACTATGTTTATCAGTTGTCTAGTACTCATAACACAAGCTCTGCTTAGCTTGAGACTAGACGGCGTTGTGTAAAAAAAAGGAAAAACAGACTGACTGACTTATCAACACATAGCTACTACAAACTACTGGGACTAGGAACGTGAAAGCTCAAGGCGTCCGTTCATAATGTAGGCGAGACTAAATACGAAGGGTTTTCGGAAATCCACCCGTCGAAGTTAGTATGGAGAAAACCAATTTTACGCGGGCGAAGCCGCTTGCAGAAGCTAGTCGATATACAGATATAAAAGGAGAAATAGACTGACTGACATATCAACACACAGTTGATACTACTGGGACTGGAAGTGTGAAATTTTGCACAAGGCTGAAGATTGCTGAAGATTGCTGAAGATTGCTGAAGATTGCTGAAGATTGCTGAAGAAGCTTTATGATGAAGGCAAGCACTAAGAAGGGATTTTTGGAAATTCAACATTTAAGGGAGTGAAACGGCTGGCAGAAGCTAATTTTACTTAGTGCCATAACTAGGGCGGTGCCAGCGGTGCCCAGGCGCAGGGCGCAGACACTGAAGTGGCGCAAAATTTTATACCTAGTCCTTTTTGCTTGTATTGTACTTTTTTCTAGGGTTAGTTATAAAAGCTCGCACCGGGTGTATAAAATGCTAATTACAGCACTGCCAACTGCATTAATGTTGAATTTAACAAGTTTTTTTTTTCAATTCAGAGACCGGACTTGGCACCTACTACGTGTGCACGATGAAGAACGTTTTCAAAAAAACAATAAAATACATTTTTTATGTTAGTCGCGTTGAATTTTCAAAGATATAATCGTTTAATTAAATAGGTAGGTACGTAATGTATAATGTTAAGTGCAAAAAAAGAAATTTAAAAACCAAATACAATATGAAAGTCATGGCATGGTCAGTAGCTACGTACTTATTGTTTATTTGCCTAAAATTTTCGAACATGTGCGAATTTATGTAGCATGTCCATCCAGGCATGTCATACCACGTGAGGACATGAATGAAATAATTCATCCAATAATAAACATGAGAACATTTGACAGATTTTGCAGAATTCACACGACATTGACACATTTAGAACATGAGATACCAAAAATAAACAATAGATATTGTTATGACTATTAGAACACCTTAGGATGCTTTCAGAATTGTACAATTTGTAAATACAAAAAAAATCAATGCAGAAAACGGTAGAGTATAATATTTATAACTATAAAATATTATGACATTTAATTTGTGCGAAAATTCTGTATAATACCGTAGTATAATGTAGACCAACCAAAAGTTATCTCTGGATAAAATGGCATTCTTTCCGGGACCACAACCATCTTTTAGAAAGTCAAAATATGTTTTAGATTAACATTTCGGTAGCTCATAGCAATTCGATTACAGACATTTGAGACCTCACTTTGTGAATGCCCTGTCTTTCTTTTTCGCATGCTACCACGGAACTTTACTGTTACCACGGAACTTTACTGTTCCGTGCTAGTTACCATAAAAATATAAAAAACCTAGGTACAAAAGCAGTAAAGTGCGTGATCCCGATCGGTGGAGGACGGTAAGGGAAAGACTGGCTTTTCCCTTACTGTCCTCCCCCAGCTATGCCGAGGTTTATATCTCACAGGGGATGTCCTAACTACTGCCTAGAGGTCTTAATTTATTATGGCCGCCACAGGCAGGTTTAGTTTTTTTTTTTGAGGGTAGAAATCATCCAAATGACATCCCCCACCCTTGGGCGGAGCGGGAGATAGTGTCAGACTCTGACTAAAAAATCCACCATGTTCCTTCTTGCCTTTCATACCGGGGCTGAGCCTCACTTTCGGAACTAGACCGTGGCCCCGGTAGGCTTCGACCCAGCTGAGCCCCTGCTGTTGCTGACAACTCCTAGAGTCGCGCGGGTACAGTGCGCGCCGTCGACGACTTGGACTCGGTCCGGAGAGTTACCGGACAGTGGGACAGCGAGCTGCTGGGGCGTGAACGCCGTTGGGTTGCGGTCGGCCTACTCCTTTGCTAGCTTTACTGCTTCGCAGAAGGAGGCGACCGCCTGCAGGCAGGTCCGGTTAAGCAGAGGACCACCTCATGGGTTGAAATGAAACAGTACACTCATAAAAAAAAAATGTAGTCAGGTAGCTACGATTACGCACTTTACAGCCTACCAGTATAATACTGAACTAGGATCTATTACTAGAGTGTTAATAAGCTCCAACCAAATATATTTTTTCCTCGATTTTTTGCTCATCTGCTAATGGTAACGTACAATGAACCATTCTTTGATTTCATTCACGGAAAGTTTTCGTCACCTGTGACGTGTTTACAATGATAATGGTCATAATTGAGCGATAATTTGTAAAGGCAACTAGGGATTCCCATCAGCTTACTTCATTAGAACGCATTTACTTACGAATTACTACAAGTAATACTTGCACTGTCATTTATAATAGTTCCTTGGAAACGTTTCTATGTTTGACGAAGTACTTATATTACTATTTATTGTGTATGTAAAGTTTTGTCACGTTATTGGAACTTTCTAAAGCTAAGCCGAAGCACACGTGTAACATGCCGCCTGACTTGTACATAGAACGATGTCGCGTGGCGTGGATCAAGTGTAGCTCCACAAGTCTAGTTTCCATATAAAATGTATGGAGACCGACGCGCCCAGATCGACGTGTGGGTCACATGTGTGCGCAATGAAGCTTCCAGCCTGCCCAACATCTTCTTTTTTTTTTGTGGTAATGTTAGATCTCTTGATCGGAATAGGTCTCAGCGAAGTACAGAGTCACTATCTTCAAATCTTGTCCTCTATAACGATCTGCAGTTCCTACCTAGACTGCAGTTTATCACTATAATAATAAGGCGAAAGTTTGTGGTATATGTGACAACATACTTAAGTATATGTATGTTTTTGGACATGGAGAGACCATATCCCGAAATGACTGAAATAAGACCTAGAATACTCTTTATCCCGATAATTCACGTGTGCAAAGTAACTGGCAGTAACTAGTAATCTAGACACGCGGCAGCGTGTCAAGCCAAGTTCAATATAATATTTCCCAAACAGGTTTTCATAAATGGCAATTATTATTATTATTGTGCATGTTCATGAAATGTTTTGATGAAAAAGATCGGAGCTATCCGCTATGTTACTAGCATTTTATCTTGACTCTAAAAAATCTTAAAACTAGCGGTCTACAAATACATTAACCGGCCATTAGAAGTTGAGAAGATTCTGGAAATAGAATAATTTATTAAAATTATGTAACTATGTAAATAGCAATGTTATGGCTAACAATGGAACAGCAAACAAAATGGATTTTCGAGTAACTACACATTTTTATGAAGTGGCTGGAGGCAAATATTACCTACCTATCTTTAGGTAAGTACAGTCGAAGCAGTTACACAAATAAGGGAAAATTTCATCAAAGTGAAACTTACCCATACATTTAAATTGCTAAAAGCGTAAATTCCTAGTTCTTAGGTAACTTTTTAAAGAAAACTTTCAGTTGTGGACCTAACTCTGAAATCGAGAGGAAAAGTTTTTTTTTTTTTAATTGGGATATCGTCCAATATCTTTTACCGCTGAGCAGGAGGGTGTCACACTTTTACTGATTAAAAACTGTCCATCAGTTGCCCTTTTGCGTTCTAGTACCTTTATACAAAATTTAAGACAATTTGAATTCGCGATATCTTTGAGCATCCCTCTTAAAATAAAACAAAACTTTCCAAACCCGCAAATCGTTTGCTGATTTCAATCACGCCTGTTTGCGGAATTGCGATTTTGATACGGGATTAGATTCCCTACCAATACTTTCCATATTCGAGACAAAATGCAGCACAGTAAAACCGATGATTATCAAACCATAACGATTGAGTAAAAATGAGTTTTGTGTTATTGTGTTATATAACTGCTGTAATCTCAGTGCACTATAGAGAATAGAAACCCGTCAAGTACCTTCACGTAGTGGGTACATACTGTACCGGTCTCGATTAGCCTACAATCCTACATACCCGATTGCAAACCGTTTCTCGCCTACTTTAATTGTTCTTGTCACCTATTTAGTTTTAATAGGTTTAATAAAGGTATTGTGATACCGTAGGTAAAGGATTATATTGCTTCGTTGTGGTTTTCACTCTATTACGATGTCACAACCGTTTCTTCATCAATTTCTGTGACTATTATAACTGTGCTGAACTATATATTTCAGCTTCACGTAAATATTGATATATTTACATGTAGTTCGAGTGAATTCGCAAAAATGCTGTTGTTTATTTTATGTTATAGGGTTAATTAGAGTAGGCTATAGGTATATATTTGTATATTTTAAGTGTTGTGTTTTTAAGTATCGACGTACATAGGTAAGTACTAGATTATTTTTTGTTTTCAAGTTTTATATTGTATTAAACTTAATTTTAAGACCGCACTGTCGCTTTAGGTATTTACCTGTAATGATAGTTGTAAGGAAGATAAATAAATAAATAAAATAAATTTCATAAAAACAATATAAAAGTCATTGTAAACAGTCAGAATGGATTTTGAAGCAATATTTTGACTAACTTCAATAAAATGCAATGTTCAATTTTCGCGGATAGGTAGGTACTATTTCCTACTAAAAACAAAATAAAAAAAACCCGGCAAGTGCGAGTCGGAGTCGCGCACTGAATATTCCGTACACTTACTTATGAAAACAGTTCAATTCCCGAATTGAGTTATGAAGAATTTTCCGAATCGTAACTACAAATTTAGTTTTCATATTTTTTCCTACACTTGTGCTATGAGACTGCTTTTTGCTTCCTGCCAAGTTTCAGGATTCCGTTTATTCCTTTTGAGATACAGAACCCTAAAAACCACTCAAACTGTTGAGTTCAACACCATCTATTGAGAACTTGGCCTCGCTCTGACTCTGATCTTTCACCTTAAAGAATACGTCCAGGAAACCGACAAGCCTAGCGTGGTTTGCTCCCAACTAAGTGGACTGATGGCCTTAAGAAGATAGCTGGGCTGGGATAGACTGTATCCGGAAGGCGAACCACTGTGTGTTGAGCCCAAAGACCCTACCACGAACTCTTAACGCGATCTATTTTAAAACCTAAACTGAACTGTTATAGGAATGGGGCTACATATATACATATAAGAACCATCCATAGAAAGAGTAATGAACCATCATCACTCTTTCTCGCCTGCACGACTCATATTTTAATACATCATGGTAAGGCCCCAGCTTGGGAGAGGCTTATGTAGATAGGTAGGTACATTATACAGCATGGAGTATGCTAAGATGACTTTACCTGTACCTAAACAACATTATTTTTAGTAAGTAGGTACAGTTATCGGCACGAATATTGAGCGCTCGGCGTCAGAGTGGGGATCGCTTTGCGCATTCCATACATTGGCGAGCCATTCGTCGTCGTTGTTAGATACATGCAGCGAGCGCAGAGAACGAATCACGAGTGACGTCTATGACGCGAAGGCGCGGCGAGCCAATAACTGACATTCCTTGCCCCCTCGTCTCACGTCGCACCGCTAAAGAGACCTAATATTTGACTTCTGCGCAACTTGAAGCCAGCGCTCAATATTCGTGGCGATAACTATACCTATATGCGAAACCTCAATATATTTTGTTCAGAATCAGTACCTAACTGAATCGATTCCAATCATTGTTACACCACGTTATATTTTTTCCTAAAAATGTTTTAAAAAGGTCACAAATTGGACACTACTAACACTAAGTACAGAGCAGGTCAGGTCATAGCGAGCAATAGCAGCCAGCACACAGCAAAACAACCCCCAGTCGTCCGGATGGACCAGTGACCATGTATTTGTGCAGACAACGAGGTAACATAACAAACTCCTAACTTTGTGATTTTTCTTGATACAGTTATGAGTACATACATTCTTTACATTTACAAGACATGTGTTTCGGGTTTTGTTTAAACTAAAAGTAATGTTGTTTATACATTTTGTATAGTCCATACTAATATTATAAACTAGCTGTGCTCGCGACTTCGTTCGCGTGGACTACAGGATTTTGAATTTATTTTTTCTAAAATAAAAGTAGCCTATGTTACTCCTTATTACGTCAACTACCTGCCAAAAAAAGTTCCGTCAAAATCGTTCCAGCCATTTCAGAGATTAGCCCGGACAAACAGACAGACAGACAGACAAAAAATTGAAAAAAAAATGTTGTTTTGGTTTACGTACCGTATATATATTCTTATGCATGTAGTAAAAAGCAGTTATTTCAATATTACAAACTAAAAACTCCAATTTTATTTATATGTATATAGATGGGAAAGTGTGTATGTGTGTCAGTTTGTCCGTCTTTCACGGCAAAACGGAGCGACGAATTGACATGATTTTTTAAGTGGAGACAGTGGATCCCTGGAGTGACATAGCCTAATGTCATAAGATGATTTGCCCACCGAAAAAAAAACGCGAGCGAAGCCGTGGGCAAAAGCTAGTAGGTATACAAAACTTAACTGTATTTTGCTTTTGCGGATTGTCTTTTCTTCTATTCAGAGTGTTTGATAGCTTAAAGTAACAGTTAACACACACGTCAAAATTTGCACATCCACCTAAACAAAAAACATAAGTATATGAGAAATAGTCTCGAATAGCAAACATAAAAACGTTATTTACGTCATACCCATAATGAACTATTAAGAACCACGGAATATTTAACAACAGAGTGCTACCTGAAATTCAAAAATTAATCTTGAATTTCAAAAAGAGCAGAACCTGAAGGGCAGTACTCACAAAATCGTTTCAGCCTGAATCAATACCAAAACTTCATTAAATTTAAGGAAATTGGACGTGTTTTTGACAAACTTCTACTAAAAAAAGAATGCAAATTGTCTTTAAAAATTAGGGAGTTATTTTTCTTGTCATAGGGTCGCGGGAAAAACTTAAATGTCCCTAAAATGAAAGCGCTAACAACATCATCTCATACTTCTTTATTCTTTGTTACGATTTAACTCAAGAACTTTTGACTGATTTAAAAAATTCTTTCACCATTAGAAAGCTAAATTTTCACTGAATAACATATATTTATTTTATAATTTCATGCGGGCGAAGTCGCACGCAGAAGCTAGTAAATATTGTATAGTATTTAGGTAACTACTTAAATATTTAATATGCAACTTAGCTCATAATGTACGTAAGTGGAATGCAAGTATAAATTGAATTACTTACGACTGAAGTCCAAATGGTAGATTAGTTTCAAAACAACAGAATTTGCATACTTTACTTAAACACAACAATGAGAGGTCGATAGAGGTTAGAATTACCTTAGAATAGTTAAACTCGGTTATATTTTAATGACATGACCGGTCGTTTCCTGGTCTCTATAAAACATCAAGTACGTACGTGAAATGTGGGAGAAGCATTGTGTTAGTTTCGCAAGCGCTTTGTTTCTATGCGTCGAATTATTTGATAGAATTTCAATCTGGATTACATCGGATAATCTGTTGTCAAGGAAGGGAAGCCCTTATATGCCTGATAAATACTCGTATTTTCTACTATTTTCATTTATCTCTCCAAGTCCCCATGCCGCTTAACCAGTTTACTTTACTGCGGAAATGTTTTAGTGTGAGCCAAACAAATGGATAGGCCGAAATATAAGAAATACCTAAGGATCTTTTAATAACTCTCAATTTATAATATCTCTTACAAAGTTTCAAAATAAAAACATAAATAATAAACTAAAAATATAAATAATAACCGACACTAGGTACAATACAACACACATCACGGCAAGTCATAGCGGGCATTAGGGACCAGCGCACAGGGTGCGGAAGCAAAACAACCCCTATTAGCCCGGGTGGCCCGGTGGACCAGGTGGACCAGGTACCATAATGGGTTGCGGAATGCCCGGAGGACACGGTGGAGCACACAGTCGAGGTGTGCCCCGCTTGGGCGGAGCATCGCCGTGCCCTCGTGAGGGCGATCGGCGGCGGAGACCTCTCGCTCCGGGCCTTGGTTGAGGCCATGGTCCGGAGCGAGGAGGAGTGGCAGGCGGTCGCCGACTTCTGCGAAGCAGTAATGCTCGCAAAGGAGGAGGCCGAACGCATCAGGCAACGGCGTTATCGCCGCCGCCACCGGCGCCGGGATACTGATCCCGATTTCCGGCCACCGTAGGCGCGGGCTTGCGGACAGTGAGCAATGGGTAGCTCGCTGTCCGGCCGTTCGGTAACTGTCCGGACCAAGCCCAAGTCGTCGACGGCGCGCACTGTTCCCGCGCGCCTCAAGGAGTTGTCAGCAACAGCAGGGGCCCAGCCGGGCCGAAGCCTACTGGGGCCAGGGTTATCCCAAAGGGCGCTCGAGCCCCGGTATGAAGGCTTGAAAGAACGGGATGGGTTTTTTAGTCAGTAAGAGTCTGACACTATCTCCCGCTCCGCCCAAGAGCGGGGGTTGTCATAGGATGATTTTTTCCCAACGGAAAAAAAAAGTTGAGGGGTGTCAAGGGACACCCGGATGGAACGAAGTTGAAAATTGAAATGAAATTGAACAAAAAATAAAACCTGTATACACTCAACAAAAATAATCGTCGCGACACCACACTGTTCAATGCGAAATAGAAATGAAAATATCTGGCTTGCTTTCTATAAGAGAGAGAGAGACAGACAGAGTACATATATATATATTTATATATATATATATATTATTTATTTAAGTATGTATATAATATATATAATTTAAAAAAAATATCACGAAAAGTTGTTGTTGTTGTGTTGTCGTTGTTGTTTCATTGTGGCGACACTTGTGGGAAGCCTATGTCCAACAGTGGACGTCTATCGGCTGAAATGAATGATGAAAAATACGGTTGTTTATGCAGAATATATAAGATAAATTTCTCCGAACACAGATGTTATAATAATCCGTTAAACATAAAAGTACAGTATTTAACAGCACAGTTAATGACGAGGCGAGACGCGCACCCTGTCTAGATGGCCACCTTGTCTTCTTGCCTTACTCATATAAACCGGAACACCAGGAACTTAACTTAACTTAATGATTTCCGCACTTCCTTACAGATTAACATATTTTTCGTAATTTATGTTATTTCTATTTTTAGTCATTTCACCCGTCAGGCATTTATTTATAAATCAGTAAGTGTTACGAGTAACTTCTTCCTGATTGACGGATTAAATTATTATTGATTGTCGAGGTTATGAACTTGTTACCGAGCCCAGATTCAGCTTTGTGACACAATAGTGCCCGCGACTTCGCCCGCGTTCAGAAGAGGAAAACAGCACAATGCCATTTGGTTACAACTTCAATATTTTTTTTTACATGGAACCCTGAATACTTTTCTAAAATAAAAGTAGCCTAAGTTACTCCTTATAACATGAACTATCTACCAGTTAAAGTCCTGGTAAATTCGGTGTAACTGTATCGGGGAAAAAAATAAAAATTAGAATTTTGTAATATTAGGAATTCAATACTTATATCTACTTTCATGTGCGTTTTGATATTTCAAACAGACACTTTAATTCTATTTATATATAGATAGATAGTGTGTAGATATAGATTAATTTATTATTAGTAGTATGTCGAGGCCCAATCAGTTACAGTGAAGAATCATGAATAATGTATGAAATTAACATGTTCAAGAAAGTGATTATGGTAAACACAAACCAAATATGTATAAGAATGTAGGGGAATCCGAACTGCTACCACGGGCTCTTAATGCGATCCATTTTACGACCTAAACTGAACTGTTAAAGAGATGGAGCAGCTATACAACATTAATTTTAGTATAATGCGAAACCTGAATATAGTTTGTTCAGAATCAGCAACTAAGGGTCAACTCACACCAAAAGAGCGTCGAAGCGCAGCGAAGCGGAGCGCAGTTTCAGTGTCATATGAATTTTAACTTTATTTTCATTTCTATAATACTTATTATCGCATGAGAAACTCGAACGAGTCGCGCGGATGCCCGCGGCGCCGCGGGAATTCCAGCGAATTCTATGAACGGTAAACGGGTCGCTGCCCTTCGCCGCTCTTTCGGTGTGAGTTGACCCTAAATTGATCACGTTATTTTTTGCCCAAAAATATTTAAAAAAGGTCACAAAATGAACGCCACCGACACTATGTACAACAGTACTACACAGGTCATGGCAGGTGATAGCGAGCATTTGGATCCAGCGCAACGCCGCGCTGGGTGCGGGAATAAAACAGCCCCTCAGTCACGCGGATGGCCCGGTGACCATGTATTTGTGCGGACAACAAGATAACATAACAAGTTTATAACTTTGAGATTTTTCGTGACACAGTTTTGAAATTTTGTAAGTATACAGGGTGTAAGGGACAGCCCTCCACAAACTTTAAGGGCTTGCTCAGTAGACGAAACTGAACAACCTTCCACAAGACTTTTTTTCAGGTTAAGAAAAAAAAATCAGCCTCACCATACAAAATTAACAACTTGATTGGACAGTTTGTATGGAGAGGCCGATTTTCTTTTTCGTTTCCTGAAAAAAAATCTTGTGGAAGGTTGTTCAGTTTTGTATACTGAGCAAGCCCTTAAAGTTTGTGTAGGGCTGTCCCTTACACCCTGTATAGATTCTTTTCATAAAAGTACTAGGTTCGTGATTCGGGTTTCGCAAATACTTACTAAAACTAATAAATGTTGTATTATTGCTCCATCCGTTTTTCTCGCTCCAATGACATTTCAACACGACATAATAAGTCCCTTGGCTGTTTGCAAAATACTGTGATATCAAAGGAACGTCGATGTTTAAAAAAAATAGAAATTCTTAAGTTATTGCTTATATTATAAGGTTAGAACAAAAGCAATCAAAGTACTTAATTTTAAACAAACCTTGTAGCAAGTATAATCCGTTATAAGTTTCCACAATATTATAACTGAGCTGTCATTAAAGTAAATTATAAGATTCAGTGTGACCTCACACTAGCCAGATAAGTAACTCCGGTGCTCACACGCTTTCTAGAAAGAATCTACCAGAACTTAATTGTAAAATACATTAAAATATTTCGAATATCTATAGACCACAAACCAATGTATTATGCAATTTAAATATAGTACAAGATCTAATGGAGAATGGTTCATTAATCTAAATTATGGAAAAATTTCGGTTCCTAAAGAACCTCTAGACAGAATGGCTTTCTGTGATAACGACTTGAAAAGCTAAAAATTTAAGGGCATTTCTGCCTGATCACTAAAAAAAAATTTCGCTTGAAATCTGCGGCGCGGCGCCAAAAACCCTTTGAAATTTTCGATTCGAATGCAAGCAAAAATGAACTTAGCGGTAGTCAGGCGGAAGTGTCTTTGATGATACAGTCAACTAAATTGGGTCGTCAGATATAGTCGAAGTTTTCATGGAAAGCGATGGAGGGATATGTACGGCCGCAGTGACTTTTTCGACGAATCTCGTAGCCCTGGCAGGCACATTGCCCCTCATTCTAGAGTCTAGAGATACAATGTATGGGTACACGGGTCAGTAAGTAAAGCAGGACGACGGACCAATAACCTGCTAACTTACGCATCGTTAGCCCCCTTAGTACTTAGGTACACTACGCTAAACAAATTAATGCTCTATGACAAGTGGCATCGACGTGTAGTTAGTTATTTAGGTATATACTAAACTACTGAATTATTATATCCATCATAAAGGACTATTACATATTCTCTGTTATAGTTACTGTCAAACTGCTGGATCGTGGGGCGCTTTGGAACGGGACCGCGGTCCCAACTTCCACCTATAAACATTTCTTTTTAGTTAGTAGTATTTTGAGACCACAGGGAAAAAGGTTTTAAAGTGCAGTTACCAAAAAAGCTGTATTTATTTTATTTGTGGTCCCAAAATACTACTCAAAAATCTTTACTATTTTTCATAGGTAGAAGTTGGGACTTGGGACCACGGTCTCGGTCCAAAGTGTCCCAAGACCCAAACTGATGGGCAAAGGCCTCCCTCCATTCTTTCAACTGTTCCCGACTCTGAACTTCTCGCCAATTTCTAAGGAAGACATCTAAATCGTCCCGCCATCTCCTTCTTGCTCTGCCGCGACCCCGTCGTACGCTTTCATGTCCTAAATAATTAATTTCACTGACTTAAAGACAAAAATTAAAGTCGTAGTACTTTAAAAGAAAGAAAAAAAAACTAATAATTGAGACTCGCACAGGACAAACAACGGAATAAATTAAAATGTCATACACCTCGAGATATCTCCGTTTTAACGGCGATAATTGAGGTGGATAAAGCAATGATGGAGTTAAATATCTTAAGTCGATACATTCAGTAATGTGTTACATCGTCCCCAATGAATTTAGGATGGGGGCCGATCATAAAAATATAAAAAACAGGGCCGGTAGATGATGAATATAATAATTTATCTAACATTATGCCCGTAAACAAATTAAGGAACTCTTTGCTAACTCTGAACCATATAACCAGCATTCAAAGCAAGAGAGGAACAGCTCTACTCATCAGGTCTTTGATCGAGTTCCAGAAAAAAGGTGATAGAAAACTCGAATTAGATCTAACAGTAGGTACCCAGAATGCTCACTACTTGGGCGATTATCACACTGCCACGCACCACGCAGCGTATTGCGTGAATGCGTGTTTTATCGTTGCTTGTAAGTATCTCCGTTTGTAAGTATAGAAAACACGCACAGTTCAACATACCGAAAATTCATCCACGCGCGTTCATGCAGATCACGCGCCTATATGCGGAGAAACATGCACACACGCGCGTGGGTTCGGGGCGATACGTATGGCACACGGTGTCTCGTAGTGCCATGCGTGACTTTGTGTGAAATTAATGCCTACAGTAGGCACAACGGATCTTGAGCGCTCGGCGTCAAAGTGGGGATCGCTTTGCGCATTCCATACATTGGCGAGCCAATCGTCGTCGTTGTTAGATACATGCAGCAAGACAGGGAACGAATCATGAGTGACGTCTATGACGCGATGGCGCGACGAACCAATCACTAACACTCCCCGCTCCCGCGTCTCACTTCGCACCACTAAAGAGACCGAATATTTGACTTCTGCGCAACTTGAAGCCAGCGCTCAAGATCCGTGCCGGCAATTGTAGGTGCGTTGACAAGCTGTTGCTTGTAGCGTGATGTGTGGCAATGTGATAGCCGCGTTATGGTCTTGTTAACAGGTACGTACCTTACCTCTAAATATGGCACGACACGAGACAATATTGCCTAATATGTAGAATATCCGGCCACAGTGTGCTACTAGCGTGACTTTGATAATCTAATTAGTACATACTAAAACAACGGAAGCTTTTGACTTTTTATGTTTGGTTAAATACCTACGTGAGTAAACGCCTTTACGGTGTCCTGGTCGGACAAACTTACGTAATGTCCTAATGTCCGTTTTGTAAGCTTTGAAATTATCGTAAGTAATTTTTTAGTGTTCTGAATCCAAAGGGTAAAAACGGGACCCTATTATTAGGACTTCGCTGCTATCCGTCCGTGTGTCCGTCTGTCTGTCACCAGGATGTATCTCAAGAACTGCCATAGCTAGACAGTTGAAATTTTCACAAATTATGTATTTCTGTTGCCGCTATAACAACAAATAAGTACTAAAAACAAAATAAAACAAATATTTAAGGGGGGCTCCCATACAAAAACCCGAATTTTTTTTTTGCCGAATTTTCTCAACTCGCACTTGGCCAGTTTTTTTAATCCTGGTTAAGATTTTAATACAATATAATGTGATTGGTCGATACTGCCACCAGCATTCTCCATTTCGCCCCGCTCATGATTTAGGTGGAATGACACCCCCATTGTCCCCCATACATTTAGTAATCTACGCCTCGTTGTCGTAGCATACGTATAACTCCTCAGATAATTTTTATATGTAATAATTCGTAATAAATTACATTTTTAATTATATTTTATATGTATTATATTAATAGGTAAGTAAGTAGATATATTTATTATTTTAATTTCAAAATTAATAATAAAAATTTTGTCCTCACAATGATGACACCCGGGCATTTCTTCCGCCTGAATCCGATGCAGGATCCTTCCGAGCTTTCCATTTTCTGTGAGGACCTGCGTCATGAGGAAGGTGAGGATGCTGCCCGTGACGCCACTCCAGTCAATCCTCAAAGAAGGGACTTACCGCCATGCACACAAAACAACAAGACAACAACAACACAATACACAAAACACACAACATAAAACACACAACACAACACACACAATACATAAAATAGATATAGTAGACATAAAATAACAGTAAACTATAAGGTAGACTGATTGATGACTTATCATAGTACCTAACTGTACCTACTTTGGTAGTCGAGAAAAAACTAAAACTTACCTGGAAAATTAAATCCACTCACGACCCCCAGGGGTC
The DNA here is from genome assembly GCA_910589285.2 of Mythimna ferrago. Classification (NCBI taxonomy): domain Eukaryota; kingdom Metazoa; phylum Arthropoda; class Insecta; order Lepidoptera; family Noctuidae; genus Mythimna; species Mythimna ferrago. The sequence continues at coordinate 31,627,576 of OU342674.1, forward strand.
GAGAATAAACTGGGTCCAGTGGACACAATAATTATCGGGGGTCGAGGGGCCGACGAGACTGGGGGACTAAACCAATTCAACGAGGTAGGTACTTATCTAGAAAAAAATCGATCGAGTTTATTCCAGATGAATAGTACAGTTGTAGACCCAATATGGCAATTTTAGCCTACCATCTCATCGGGGATGTAACTCAGTGGTAGAGTGTCTGCTTCGCATGCTGAAAGTCCTGGGTTCAAATCCCAGCATCTCCAAATCTTCTTTTTGCACTTGTACTTTTTAAATCTGATGCAATAAATTAACAGTTTACAATACATATCATATTAGTATTGATAAATGCAATGGATAAATTATGCAACATAAATTCAGGTGTTTGTTCAGTTTGAATATTAGAAAGTGAAAAAAAGAAAATATATTGTGTCCGAAAGACAAAAATGTTTCTTCAGGGTTAAATAACTTTCTTGTATATCTTTATTACATTAAAAAATAACTTACGACAAATTTTAAGAATATTATAATCCATTATATCAATATAACCTACTTATTTTCAGTTCAACGACCTTATTCACCGAATTAACAACATCTGATCAACATTTGTTTTTGTTTGTGCAAGTAATAACACTTCTGACGCTAATTGCGGCCAATTTAACATTGCCGCAATGATCGGTGTTTATTTAGAAAATTGCATCATTTTCAACAGCAACCTTCATCGATTTGCTTGAGGTTCACACTAGTAACGCCATCTATCGCAACATGTAAGAAAACTAATATAACTTGATAATAGCGCCATCTATGTTCATATGAAGGAACTGCAGCTATAGCTTGTACTTTAGAACATGGTTGGAAGATGTATTTTCTCTTGTTGAATTAAAATGCAATATGTTTATCAAAGTTTATGTATTCAGCGGACCAATAAGCTGGGGCGGCCCATCTGATGGTAAATAGTCCACCACCATCGTCTCAAGAGATCTGCATTATCTACCATCACATCTGTGATGGTAGATAATGCAGATCCCATCCCATCTGGGCTGCAGGATTGTTCAAAAGAATTACCAGACTCCAAGACCCACGGTTGGGGTTTACTCCGCAAAAGTCTTCCCTCTCGCTTTACTCACCCAGGAGGGAGGAGGGAGATGGATAATTTCCAAACCAAAGAAAAAGGGATACCTACCTCAGATACCTGCCTCAGATGTGATGATACCTTTTTCGGAGAGGATTCATTTCAATATTTATTTAAAGCAGTCCAGGTCATAGCCCCACATTTTGCAGGTAGCTACGTATTATTAAGGATGGTAAAAAATAGACAACAAAATCAAACCACATTCTTGGAATAATATTTTAATGAAAATTCAACTAAACGTATAAATCTTATTTATACTTACAATAAACAAGTAAAGTGGATAAATATTTACATTTAGCTGGGAGGAGTTTGCACGTATTTGCGGATCCCCCCAAAATTGCACTAACAAAAATATGGAAGCCTATATAGGCTTCCTTCTCGTTCGGTAGCTGGCTGAGACTTATAAATATTTATGACGTAAGTACATAAAATCTTAAATTCAAGGCAATCTCTTGGTGTCACTAGTTTATGAAATACTTAAGTACAAAAAGAGTAACTAACTTCTTCATGTTTTTCGGAGAAAACAAAACAGAGAAAGTTAAAAAAATACACCTAATTAAAAAATGCTTAAATTAAATGCACGTTTGTAAAAATATTCTTAAGGTAAATAGGAAAGTATAAATGTCCTAAGTTGTAACTTTTCTTCTCTTTTTTAGAGTCACATTGGGATTCCCATTACAAAACCGTCTTTTATTTCCTCTTAAATTAAGGAAATCAGCTAAAAAATTCTCAAGTGGAAGACATTAGACAAACAAAACACAATCACTTAAAATAAAATTCTTAACACTATAGTTTATCTAAATTCAATGGCATAGTCCAAAAATGGATACAGCTTTTGGTCACTGAGGAGCGTCAAAACTGCAATAAAGTCCGTCGTATTTTCTCAACTGCACTTTTTCGCTTATACAAAATATGGTTCGTAAATTCGAATAGTCTCGATACCACGGAGTAAACAAATGCCCAGAAGGTTTGCTATCATCGAAAACGACGACATGAACAAGTGGACTTCTCAGCCAGCCTCCGAACGAACACAGTATAACGAGTAAACATTGTATAAGTTAATTATTATAAGATATAATAACGCAGTCTTAGTACGCCGTGGCCACTGGTCGCCCTTACCCTAGTGAGACCGCTCTAGTCTATAATACGGCGCTACTCGATACGTACGCTACCCACAGAGTTGATGATAAATGGAGTGCCAAATGTTATGTGCTCAATAAAATTGATGGGTATGACTTATGGTTCCAATGTGAGAGAGAGAGACAGCGCTAAACAGGACGAATAGTACTACCCTCTTTCACAGCGTAAGAATAATGACATTGATACGGCACAGTATGTTCAAAAGCTAAAAAAAAACAATGCTGAAAATTATTTTGTAGAAAATCCATGGCACTCAATTTATTGTCTACATTCTGTCACTATTCCAGAACATCTAACCTGTATGTGCGACCATCGGTGTAGCGCTACTGAGGGATATGGCACTAATTCAAAACATTATTGTTATTATTGCTTATTCATATTGAACATTTCCATTCCATCGAGCCCTTATAAGAAATTCACTACAAAAGTTACAAAATCTACTTTTGGGGCGAAGATGAGAACTTTTCCGAGCATTGGACTAACTAGATCCTGTCATAAGTCCGTTGTGAAAAAGAGAAAGATGCTAATCGTCGTGCATATCTCCGTCTCTCTGTCATAACTGAATCATGTCGGCATTAGCAAGTCATATCAAGGGTCTAGCTCGTCACATTTCCTAATTGTTCAATGGTTCAGTAGAGCTACAAACCGACGTCAATTACCATCTAATCTAAGTACATGCTACTAATAAAATGACGCTACGAGTATTATGGAAGATAATGAAAGTGGCCTCGCCTATACGGAGATAACAACGCTAGACTAACTACCCGACAGCTAACTGACTAGAACTTATGGAGGGACTAGAGAAAAGGAGTATTTGGAACAACTACTGGCCGTTCACGCTCTTTAAAACTAGTGGCTCTAGTACACATTGACTCAATACAGCAGCATTGCAGGAAGAAAGTGGAAAACCAAAGTGATTTATGCAAGTAAAAACCGTATACCTGGAACGCTAAGGACAACTGAAAAAACAGTGGATTTTAGTCGGTAAAAGTCTGACATGCCATTTCGATCCACCCAGAGCGGCAGAAGCTATTTTTTTTCACCTCTCTGAAACTTTTGCTTTCATCTTCTCTAAATTACAATAAGTATAAATAAATTCTACATATTGTCATGAATCTCTCGTACAATTTTTGCCTATAACGTTTTTAATTTTCTCCAATTTTTCATGTTGACTTCATTATCGTCTACTTCTTTACCGATATGATAAATGAAAATGACACAGTAACTCCCATTTCATATCATTTCGTTTTGTTACAGAAACAGAAACCGTCATATTCAAATACTACTTCATTGAAGAATGTTTTATTCAAGTTTATAGTCACTACTCTCTATTATCTATTAAGAGAGCTTGTGACGTCAAAGCGGGACCACCATATGCAGTTGTGTACTAAAGCCGTAAATTACGAAATAATTGATAAATGTAAACAAACACGTAACAAAAACTTATCTGCCTAAGTTGGTACAGTAAAAAATACGAAAACTGAAGACATTTATGGTGACAAACAAAACATTAAACACGCAAAAAACGAAGGACCATGATATTGATCTGCTTTGAACAGCAATTGCTGTTTTCGCAGAATATCTGTAAACAACAATTTAAGAAGCGCTAAGATAAAAACAAACTCTTTATAACAAGGATTTTAAAAATCTGTCAACAAACAACAGACATTACAATTTATACTACATTAGTGTTGATCGCTCTGCTTTCGATTTCCGATAATTGGGACGGGATAACAAATATTTGCGAAGTACAGTAGGGAAGAAAAATTCCAAGCCACAAGGAATTTAGAAGGACCCATCAGATCAGAACTTTTACTCCATTCACGACAATTGAGGAGGAGTAGAAGAAAGCTGTATCCTTGTACTCTACATTTCTATTATTGTCTATCATTACTTTTAGAAGGAAAAAATCACCGAGAGCAGTGGATCAACCACTAAACATAATCTACGTACAATTAATGGTTTCAAAAATCATTGGCATCGTGTTGCGTGAACCGGCTTAACTACTTGATTATCTAAAAGAGGTCTACTAGCTAAGAGAGAAGTGCGGGACGGGAAGGGGACAGTTTGGCGGCTATAGAGAGTCCAGGCGCGTCCGCTGCACCGCCAGCAGAGCTGATTGCTGCTGCAGACTCTTGCGGAGACCTTCCAATGTTTGAAGGACCTGGAAACATATCATTTTAGTAACATATAGGCTATAACATGATAAGATACTGAGCTATTTGTGTACTGACTATTTTCCGTTATTGGTTTTTATGACTACGTCTAGTTCCTCCATCTCTCAATGTCTCCTCAATTTCTTTGCCAAATACGCAAAATTCGTCTGTTGCAGAAGAAGCTACAGCAATGATAGTAATAAATCCGCACTCTTGGATTTCGTATACCTGAACCTTATTTACTATAATATCAAGTTTAATAGAGTACTACTGCCTCTTTATTATAGCTACCTTATAGGATACTGCTGCAAGATTGTAAAAGTAAGATAAGGCTACAAAAACCTCAGATATATATATTTAGCTACAAGATACATTTACTTAATCAATAATTACCATTAAACTAATAGAAAAATTATATAGATCATCCAAGTCCAACCATGCAAAAGAGACTAACCTCATCCCGAGCATAAGCCTTCCTCTTTGGCGGCTCGGAGTGGGGTCTGTCAGTGGGCTCGGGGGGGGAGAGGCGGCGCGCCACGGGCGGCGGGGGCGGCGCCGCCAGCGGGGAGCGCCGCGCCACCGGCGACAGGCGCCGCGCGGGCTCGGGGGAGTTGGCGCGCATGAAGTTAGTGATATGAGTGCGCTCCGGACTTCTACGGGGGGCTTCCACCTGACAACACAACGTTGTGGACTGTGTTAATGCTAGGTGCTGTACAACAAGAAATAGATAAGAAAATGCCACGGTGGAAGCTATCATGCAGAGACAAAATCTTAAAAAGTTTAAAGAATAGAAAAAAAACAAGAATAACATTAGGCCGCACGTGGGAAGTCACAAAATCAGAATAAACTGTCGTTTTCCTCTATTCAAAGACAATGCTACGCTAAGCCAGCTTAAAGTCAAAGTACAGTGTAACAGTGGCAGAAATGCAACCGTTACACTGTACTGTGAACTACTGTGATACTACCACCCTTCAACACCGTTCAAAGTGATCTTGTATATTAAATGCTCAGGCACACTATAAAAGACTGATCAAACTAATCGTAGTTCTATTCAGTAATATGGTTTTCCTAACAGTCTTCAGTCTCACCTCTGTCGCCCTCAGCTCCCTGACCCTCGGGTTATGTGGCGGTTCCAGCGGTGCCCGTGACACGGTGACGAGCAGCTTCTCTGCCTCTCTAATAAGCTCCCTGTACTTCCTCTCGGCTTCCCTGTCAGCCTCCAGCAGAGGATCCCTCTCTCGTACCGGAGGAGCTGAAGGTGCGTGGTTGCGTCGTCGCATACGAGGTGGAGTCGCTCCTGAAAAATGAACTGATATTCAAAACTTATATGTTATTCTGTAAGAAAATAGATGAGTTATTATGAACTGAACACAGTCTTTATTATGTCTAGCTTGCCCTGTCCCTCTACTAGGAAAAGGCCTCCCTCCATTCATCCTATATTCGAGAAAGTATTTAAGCAGACGACGACGTGTTGCCATGACCCCTAACAGCAACATATTAATGATAGGTGGAAACATCTGAACATTCTGAACAAAGTGTTATAGGATCATCCTTTAGAAGTCGCTGCTGACGACACGCTAGCAAGCCAAGCGTATTCTTGGCGGTTTAGCCTCGCTATCGCTACCAACCTTACTTACGGGGCTAGTCATTTACTATAACATTTACTATTCTCAAATAATTCCTACCATCATGGAGTTTCTTTTAATTAGTTCCTCTCACCTGCAGACCGTGGCGGTCGACGCGGCGGCCTCCGTCTCCTCGCCCGCCTTCGTCCCGGCGATGCCGTCTCGTCATCATCTTCGTCTCCTCCATCCAGTCCCGTATCTCCATCCGAATCGAAATCAGCATCAGACAGTATGGCGGTCTCCCGACCTCTCGCTCGCATTCCTCGGCATTCTTCGTCACTAGAAGCTCCACCCCGATAGTAAGGTGACCGGTGAGGTTCCGGTGATAAATGTGGAGAGAGATGTGGGGATCTGGAATTTACAGTGCATTTATTTTAACTTTGCGGGCTCAGAAATATTCTATAGTCGTGACCATGCGTATTTTGACACAACTTGCCTTAAATATTTACAAAAAATTACTGCACAGCAGATGACTTTAAGAGGATAAGTAGATAGGCCTCCTCATTCATTCAATGTAGAACAATTTCAAATGTATGTCAAGTTATCTACTTGAAAGCTCGTAAAACTTTTACGTATTTGCTACTTTACTAGGTTAAGTGTCGTATACTTAGTGCCGTTCGAATCTAAAGTTAGAGGAAAAGTATACAGGCATGGGTTAGCGTGTAGTATACGAACACTTAAACTTTATTTAAACCATTTATGGTGCATGGTTAATAGAAGTTTTTACAGACCCTTGCATTGGCTATGGTACAGTAAACATCACGGAGTCGATTCATCGTACCGAGTTTCTATAAAGAGCTAGCTTTTGCAGGTTTAATTAAAACATTCGCTATTGTAAATGCAAATATACATCTAAAGGTAGGTAGCGATATAGCTATTGTAAATGCAAATATACATCTAAAGGTAGGTAGCGATATAATTGAATTAACATCTGCCTTCGTTGAACAATCCTAGTCCCACTGACCTACTTTATGTGGGTGCTGCTTAACTTATCTAATTCTATAACAGTTATGCCGTCGAGTCAACTTGACATTTACTTATGATAATATCATAATTTTTATTACAATCAAACTGGCTTTAGAAGTGATGCAAATAAATACATTTGTTAAATATTCTATTATGCTTATGACTGTTATTGCTCTTAAAAGTCTAATTTTAAGCATGATTCTGGTGGCGGGCAATTTTGCCTGCTCTTTTATGTATAGATGTACAAGTGTAAGTAGAGTCACAGGCAAAAATGTCTGACCAGACAATATGACCACTAGAAACTGTAGTCAACAGCTGCAGATTGCAATAGACAGTAGCTTTAACTTTTGAAATTAACTCAGAATCGTTAAAAACTTCTGGCAGTGATCGACGATTTGAAAATGTAAGCACATAGGTAGGGTTTAGCTGACCTACAGTGGAAAGAGTGTTCCCCGGTATCTATATTGTAAGCAGACAAAATTATAATATGCCAATCTTCTGAGCACATTTCCGGATGACAGCGATGTGGAGGAGTACTTGGACGCCTGAGCGTACTTTGTCATTTTGTATTATATTTAAGTAGGTACATATTTAGGTTTTAATATAAATAGTTTATTTAGTATTTAGGTTTTTTATGTATATATGTCTAAAATAATTTGTATAAATTAATTTAAATTATAATATTAACTGCTCCATCATTGTTTTAAAGTAATTATTTATGCCGATACTTTTTTTTCTCTCTTCTGTGACGTTTTTGCAATGTTTTTTATATTATTCAAATCACAAACACCTTAATTTCCTTAGTAATTTATTACTGTTTATATATTTCTATGGTTTATATACCTCTACCCTATCAATATAATTCATATTATTCTTTTTTTTTGTATAGCTTCTTTTTATAATGTGAATGTGAGAACACTGTAGACTCCGCGGATTTGTATTGTGCTTTTGGGTACAAAACTAACCGGTCTACATTGTCCTCTCATATCTATTAATGGTATGGAAATATTGTAGAAACAATTTTTTTTTTTAAGAGCAGTCATAAAGTTTCTTGCCGGATGCCGATGCCGATGTTCTCCATAGGAAACGACCAATTGGAACCTTGGGTGATGAACACTTATAAAACGTCAGAAGCTCGCTCGTAGGCCTATGTGAAATAAATAATTTCGAGTTATGAATTTGAAAAATACCAAGAATCCTCAATCTCACCTAGACCCATACTTGACATGAGAATCAAGCGAGTACGGAGCGTGATGCAGTTGCGGCTGGGTCGGCGGGCACTGCAGCGAGTGCTGATGCACTATGTTGGAAGGCCTCCTTCTGTTGGGCGAGGTCGCGCCCATCCATGGGTTGGTCCTGATCCGGCATCGTGGCCGAGGAGATGGTGTGGCGCACACCACCACGGCAATGGGAGTTGGTTCAGGAACGCAACGGCGGACCACCACGTTTGAAGAACGTCGCTGAAATTTGATAAGAATATCATTGTAAAACTAGAAAGAGAGAAAATAATGAAATGCAAACTAGTCATTAAGGCATTAAGTCCGCCTTTGTACTCTTTTGTGCACAAAGAATAAAATAATGTGCACAATAGAGAGAAAATACAATACCACAAAAGCCCAGTTCAATAAAAGTTAAATTGGATTTTTTTGTTTGTTAATTTTAACACAATTACAGTAGGTACCTATTTCAGTAGATAAGATTAACTGTTATGGACAGAATTCTATGTCAATTAGTCAAATCAGGATGCTGGGCCTACTTTTCAAAAAAGTTAAAAAATAGTGCAGTCATTAAAACAAAAAGTTACTGAGGATCTTGTACTTTCAGTGCTATTTTATAGACTTTTTAAGCCCTCTGTAAAAGTAAGAGGGCATGTCAAAAATTGCGCTCGATCTCCCTTTCGGCAGTCGGGCGCGGGTTTACAAGATTAACTTGTGGGTGTCAGCATAAGTGCTCTCACTTTACGATCACTGCGCACTATGCTCCCCGAGACAAGGAAAGTTGACTGGCTCGAGTCGCGCCGAGCCCAGCCAAACGGCTGTAAGCAAACGATAGCGCGATTCAATTCGACGCCAACGCCATCTAGTTATGAACATGGAAGCTTTTGTCAACGTCCGATGTGATGTTTGCTGAAAACTTTTTACGTCCGTTTGTTTCGATTTTCTTTGTTTATTACGGTAAATTGAATTATGTTTTTGGAATTTACGCGTTAGAAGTTAATTAAAGTTTGTTCGGCTTCGCCCACGTGAAAGTAGAATATAATAATGTGTGTAATAGTGTGTGCTACTTTATGTAGTACTTATTACTGTTTACGTATTTACTGCATTCGACTTATGATATAATTTTTAGTTTTTTGATTAAAAATACCAATATGAAAATAAGATTTTTTACAAGCTTTTTTTCTCTATAAAACTTTAACAATCAACAAAAACAATCTAAATGATTATATAAAAGAAAGTCGTGTTAGTTACACTATATAAAACTCAAGAACGGCTTAACCGATTTGGCTGAAAATAGGTGGAGGAGATAGCTTAGAACCAGGAGACGGACTTTTTATCCCGTTCCCGTGGAACTGTACTGTACAGTAGGGTAGATGAGGTAGGGTAGGGTAGATGAGGTAGGGTAGGGTAGATGAGGTAGGGTAGGGTAGAGTGAGGTAGAGTAGGGTAGAGTAGGGTAGAATAGGGTAGAGTAGGGTAGAGTAGGGTAGAGTAGGGTAGAGTAGGGTAGAGTAGGGTAGAATAGGGTAGAGTAGAGTAGGGTAGATTAGGGTAGAGTAGGGTACAGTAGGGTAGAGTAGGGTGGAGTTAGGTAGATTACAGTAGAGTAGGGTGGAGTAAGGTAGATTACAGCAGAGTAGGGTAGAGTAGGGTGGAGTAAGGTAGATTACAGTAGAGTAGGGTAGAGTAAAGTAGATTACAGTACAGTAGGGTAGAGCAGGGTAGAGTAGAGTAGGGTAGAGCAGGGTAGAGTAGAGTAGGGTAGAGTAGGATAGAGTCGGGTAGAGTAGAATATAGTAGTTGACGGGAGCGAAGCCGCGGGCAAAAGCTAGTATTAGTATAGAAGTAGGAACCTATAATAACATTTCCCAATTCATAAAATAAATTATTTTTATGCAATTACTTATTGATAACCAGTACCGGATTAAGCCGGTGTGAAAAAATTCTACCAAAGGGATCTATTTATTATTTTTTAAGAAATTTAATGTCTTAATTATGGGAAATTAATATGGGCATCAACGCGCTACGTTGGTATATAATAGCGCATTTGTACTTCAGTCACAGAAACACGCTAGTGACGCAATTAAAATTTATCGAGAATTTATCAAAATTGGTAATTATATCCTTTATAGATAGCCTATACCTATTACCTAACCCTAGGCCTTACGTGCTTATCAAAGCATACACTTGACATTAACGTACCTACATAACCAGCAAACAAGTTACCTACGCTATACCTAATTGAAACCAATGGCCGCCCAACCGACCTTAAATAGCCCTGCAGGTCCAGTCCACCCTTCAATTAGTACGGTCTACTTAATTAATAAAGCCGGGAACACACGAGCACGTGGCCCCATGGCCCATCCCATCACTGTAGCTACATTATTCAGTACATGTGTGCATGGCATTATTAAGTTCATAATGACGGCTATTGGCTTTATGTCAGACGGGAGAAAATTGATTAACTGTGTGGATAATTGAAAAGCGGGCGTGAATAAATTATTTAAAATAAATGATGTCAGTTTGTTTTAATATATGCATTGATCAGTGATCATGTCGGATTTGTAATTTGTTGTCCGCAAAAATCATCACAACTCTATGACGCATAGCTATGGCAATTGAAAGGACACGGATGAGTTCGTAAGTAAAAGTCCGATACTCCATCTTGCTCCACCTAGAACGAAAGAAGTCATTTCGTGACTTACCATCGCAAGAAAACCGTGTTAACTATGACATAGTTTCAGAGCCGGATCAGCCACGTAGCAAATGTTACGGGCCCCGCGCATTGGGGTGGGCCCCGCTCGGACTTACGAAAACAAGTTGCGATACGTATGCAATATGAGTTCTAACCACCTCCGGATTTACCATTAAAAAAGAAAGCAACTTGCCTTTTGACCCCTTAAGGCCCTAGAGCCTGTTTGGAAAATAAGTTCAAAAAGTCGTAATTCGTTATTAGGTTTTTAAAAAGATTTAGGAGCCCCTTGGTAGAATTTGTTACAGGACCCACGCTGCGCTGTTTTAATCCCGGCACTGCATAGTTTTTACCCTGATATTATTTAACAAATACCAATGTAAAAGTTTAATAGTAGATACATTTGCGAGCAGGTAACACAAAATATGTTGGGGGTTAATAGGACACCAAAAATAAATTTCGTTTTAAGGATTTAAATAATAACTGTTTATTATTATTTTCTTTATATTGGAAGGTGTGTTTCAGTAATATTATTTGAGATGCGTGCTCCTAAGCAAGGCTAAAGGAATACAGTAACTGTAACCATACTAGGGATTCCAGTCAAGTGCTGACGAGGAGCTCAGACCAATTAAATACAATATTTATTGATTAGGAAGAGAAAGATTTGTCTTTATTATTTGTGTAATTTATTTCATCACCACTGCTCTCAAAACGTTGAAGTAAAACATCGTGAGGAAACCGGCATGTCTTAAAACCAAAAAATTCGAAGACATGTGACATTCACCAACCCGCACTGGACCCGCGTGGTGGATTACGGCCCATTCCCACACCTAGAGAACAATAGTGGGAACATAATATGGCTGATGATAATGATATTCCAACAAATATACAGTAGGTAGGTACTTAGGTATCTTTATAATAATTGTAGGTATTGTAGTGTAAAACCAAATCTTTTTTAATAGGTATTAACCACGCAGAAACAATTGATAGGCCCTTGAAAACGTAACGTAACCTAAACAAGTTACCTACAGTACCTAAACAAATATATTTTCACCAACTGAATACAAAGTAGTTGATCGAAAAAACAGATATTCAGCTGAACAAAACAGGTCTATAACAATATCGAAGATTTCCATTCGTACAGCAAAAACAATCACAGTAAAAATATGTTTGTGTTCCACCAAACTTTACGATTATCCTTTATTTTGAGGACGATGCTCTGTTCTGTTCGTATTGCCTCTGGGTTGTGGCGACTGGTCATGTGAAAACGGATGATCCAATAAACCTTAATAAATCAAATCAGGTAGATTTTATTGCCCAGTGGAATATTACATTGGCAAGAGTTTTTCCCGTATCCAATTTGTGCTTCGGTTTTGCATGACTAGTTTTACTAACATCATTTACGAGTACCACTTACCCGCCCGTACTAACCGAGTACCTAAGTAAAAAATAAATAACTAAAGTAGGCGCTAGATAAACTGGACGTAGTTATGCAAACAAGAACCAACCCACATTATTAGTGAAATTGAGTTATGTACTTCAATGGACTGAGTTATGACTTCAGTGCCCATTGAAGTATATAACTCAAATTTCATTAAAAATGTGGGTTGGTTCTTGTTTGCATAACTACGTCCAACTTGGAATAACTATTAAAATAACATTTGTTGATATTAGTTGATATTCTTAATTTCAAAAACTAAAATAAAGACATAGGTAAAGCTGTCTTGAATCGACAGTTATCGTGATCTTTTACATTTTCCAGTAATGAATATCAATGAATTGCTTGTTTTTGGAGTACTTATTAGAAAAAGTTCAATGAACTTTATTCCACGTTTATCTGGCGCCTAGTATAATTCAGTGAATTTCTGTAGTAGAAGTAAAAGCACTTGTTTTGTAAACTCTACAAACATTTTCATTACGAAATTGAATAGGTTTTCGTAGTTTGCTTAACAGCCACTAATCCCTTTTCAAAAGGTTCTCAGGCCCTTCTCGTATGAAAGGAGCCTATAACGCAGATTAGGCTCAGTACCGCCCGCCCACGCTGTTTACCATACCGTTCAAACTCTCATTTCAGGGATATGCGCGGCTTTGGGCCGCTGTCAAAAAGTACTTTATGGCTGAACATAAACATACCTTGGCTGGTTCATGGTAGAGATGCGTGGTGGGTGGCGCAGGCGGTGGCGGGGGCGCCACAAGCGGCGCGGCGAGCGGCGCGGGAGCGGTTCCCGGCGAGGTGCCATCCGTTGAGTAGCCCGTACTGTACGCGCTCTCCGGTGAAGACAGGTGGGGAGGTGGCAGAGGCCCCGTGGTGGCTGTCGCCGTCGCTTGCCGCGACTGCTTCTGTTTACGCTTCTTCGCCCGCCCCAGCTGCGCCTCCATCCATGACTTGAGCCGCGCGCCCAGCATGCCGACGACGGCACCTATAACAAACGTCGATGTCTATCTCCTTCTTGCACGCGCACAATTTATATCGAAAATAGGTCCTTCGATTTTATGTAAAAGCTCCAACCGATATTGGCAAAGCGCGACATATTGTTGTCATCGAATACCATAACCAAAGATTAAAAGGAAAATCAAACATCATTTCGTTGAATGGAAGCTCACCGTGACGTGAACATTGTACGCACAGCGTCGTTCACGCCTCGATACACGAGAAAAACATTTTCGTTCGCGACACTCGAACAAAGGTTTTAGGAAAATACATCAAACGCTCGTCGTCGGCAGACAATTGTCTCCCCAACACCGGCTGCTCTACATTTTCCTGTCATCAAAACTCACGCTTTGAAGTAAACAAAAGTAGTGACATAAAATGTTTTATCGTGACATCATTTCATTGCGAAGAAAAGGCCGTTAACGACCACAATGCTGTGTCTGGTGGGAGTGCGGCCGTGCAACCCTCGCCGGGTCATGTTTCAAGCAAGTCTAGCGACAACAGTAGCGTCGCTCGTAAAAAAGGGCGCAGTCAGCACCCTCTTCATTTCCATCAATAGCACATCTTATAAAAAGAAAGTTTTATTCCATTTTCTATCGTCACGATATATTTAATCAACTTGAGTAAAAGATTTCCGATAAGCAATGTAGATAAAGATAAAAAAATAGATAGAAAAACTGTTTTTGAAAAAATAAATGAAGTACCAAAATTGTATGAGAACTCTGAAACGATTGCTTTCAGAAGCTTTTATACCAGTAGGTATGTTCCCAATCTATCCAATTTCTCTTCCATACGTTGATCTATTAAGCCTACGGCAGCAACATCCAACAAAAAAATGACTGACCCTCCAACGCAATCTACTTCGATCGCAATCAATCATCAATATCCTTCATTCAAAAACCTATTACTCACTGTACTCTACGGGTATACTATACACGCTGGTATACACGCTGCTAGTACTTAACTAGCGTTTCGACGCCCTGGCGCGGCCGCCACCCTCGCAGGGCTGTGGGAAACGAATCGCCGGATAAAAGACGGATGGAACCGACTTATCCAGTTCAGCGAGGGGTGTAAACTTACGAGATTTAGCTAATATTAGCAATCCATTACGGGGCGGCCGCAGTTGGAAAGTTTATTTAACTATCCGTCCGCACTTGGAACTATACGCTCGATATCTCAGCGCTGATGAAATATTGATTGGACCTCTTAACGATACACGTTTCACGACTAATAGCAGATTTATGTAGATGTCAGAAGGAGAATGATGATGTACCTACGTGATATTTAGAATAATCGGTAATATATTTAAGCAACAGTTTCCAAATATTTATAGAAATAGAGTCAATTTCTGATGTCCTTAATTTAGTATTTTATGCACAAAATACTTTAGGACTTGTCGTAGATTTGGTGGAAAGCAACTAAGTGAATTATTACACATATTATTACACATCACAGCTGAACAAACAAATCAAGTCTTTAATTACTTACATAAAAACACAACCGTAAAAAATCTACATAAACTATTTGTGAGCACACTTGTAGAATTCAATAAAGACGACAATAAACCAGCACAATCTCCCAATAAGATGTTTTACGAGAACCCGACTCAAGCTGAGTAATGAATCGAAAGCAAACTAATAAATTGTGGCTTCGGGACAAAGTATCCAACTTCGCAGTTCGCCGCAAATCCCTTTTTCTATCGAAACAACTTAAACAAATGTGAAGTTGGCGGGGAACGGAATCGCCTTATCGATAAAACTGTCACCGTATTCATGTAAATAGTACCCAGAAGAAAAACCTTTTAGTTTTCGTCCAGCATAAGTCTGAAGTGAACTGCTCGTTGTGTTATCTTATTGCGCTTTTATAATCTAATTATTTTCGATAGGAACTGAATCACTGATCTTGCTCGATCGCTTCTAATAAGTTTTCGCAGATTATGGTCGTATTGTACCCCGTGGACGACAGAATAATAGTTATAGAAACGTGGAACTTTGCTGAATTCATAAAGTATCCGAGTCTATTTGTTGGTACAGGACGAAAGGCGTAAAAACATATTCTCAAAAGTTTGCTCCAGAAACATATTCAATTCATTGTAACTGTTAGATAAGTACCTATTTCCAAGATGAATAAGGACAAGTTCCACTCAATTGCCATCCCATCACTGAAATGACGACATGATACGTTACTTCTTTTATAGAATCTCCAATAATACATCCGCAATCCGCCATTATTGCAATACAAACGAATTTCAAGCGAACAATCAAGGCAACCGATACCAAATTGGAATACCGTCAATGTCGATGGCAACGTTGGATGAATGAACCTTACATTAAGGTAACCCATAGTTATTGGAAATTGAACAAGAGCACAAGGTTCGCCGTCTATTGTCCCAACACACAATCGTAATGGAACTGAAATATGAGTAAAATATACTTATGTCGACGACTAAGCGGGGATTAGGTAACGTTGTATCATTATTAGCGAGGAAAACTAGACTGTCTGCTATGATAAATGATATTTATTTTATAAACTAGCTGACCCGTCGAACTTTGTACCGCCTATAGATACCTATAAGAAAATTTCTATGGTACCGCCTAACAGTCAAGGATTGTAGTATATCTTTCGATATAGTCAACCGATTACGATGAAACCAAGCTTAAGTAATATATATTAAGTTACAAAATTTTTATGTACATAAGTTATCGACATCGACTTCGTACATTTCGCGAGCACAACTAAATACTTATACAATAGATTGGTTCTAAATAACAATTTTAGACGACAATTTAAACTAGATAAGGCTTGTTTCCTTGCCGCCTTCTCTAAAAGTAAAGAGGAAACACCAAAACAACCTCAAAGGCCAAAATCTAGTTTTAAAGTCCATACAATAAACATACTACAATGGTATAATCATAATAAGTACCATGCAGGTTAATATTTAATGTAGTCTTTTGAGGAACGGACCACACAGATTTGAGTGGACCTGTCCAGTCAGTGCAAGCATTTTTCAGTATCCGTGTAGCACAAAAAGGGTTAGGAGCACGGATATCGATAGGAGCGAATTCAACGAACGAAAGCACAGACTCAAGAAACAATACCAAAGAAAGGACATTTTGGTAGGTTGCGTAAGGTATGTGCTCAAACTCCCAGAAGAATGTTGAAATTAGTAAAAAGAAAAAAAAAAATAACATGTCATTCACAATTAAAATAAAATAAAAAAAAACAATAAAATAAAAATTCAATACTTTACAAAGTAAGTATAGGGTGGTATAGGTGTATACCAAACTTATTTATCGAATATCTAATTGCAAAATAAAAGCCATCATTGTAAACAGGTAGTTATATAAAAAAATTACGATAATTGTAGTTTAAATTATTGGAGCAGCCTTTTGTCCTCGAGATTCTCTTTTACAGTATAAAAAGCCTTCTGGCTTATATTTCGCTTTACAAATACTCAAATATTTGCCATCAGATTTGACTTAGGTATTAAAAAATGTAGAAATTGGGGTTTGTTTGCCCAGAAGCTTACACTGAGTTTCGTTAAATCCTGAAAAAGCAGGTTAATATGGTTTTTGGTATGACCACCGAAACTGAATTGTTTATGAAGACTAAATTTTCATTTTACAAAAGCTTTGTACCACTTCTGTACAGATTATTTATTCAACTCAAAACGAACATCAACAACGCAAATTCTTGAGAGAACTTGAAACTTGAAGACCGACACGACTTAATATCTAAAATTAAATTCGAAGTGGAACCAAAAGATAATGAAAAGATCAGTCTGTCTTTGTTAGATTTAAATAATTGAGTAAACAAAATAATAACGATGTTTTAATTAATAATCTGGTACTGGATATCACAGCAAGAGTTTTTAATAGAATGCAACTCTGCTTTATTCAAATCATTTCCTTAAATTAGGTAACAAAGCCTTTCCTACCTTTTTAGTCACGTTACAAAAAGAAAGGTGCACCGCCGCCTGCCTCTGACGAAGCTTAATTAGCAAATCAAATATTCATTTATTCAGGGCGTCCCTGATAATGCAGGGGAGGATCGCAACAATAGCAGATCCAAGCTATTCTTGTGTCTCCTTGATTTAAAAATGTTGCCAACCGCTGTTGTTTTGCGATTAACGTTTTGTGCTGAAGTGATTGGATTTTTTTTTCTATTCTTTCTATGTATCTAAGTACATTTACATAACAGTCCATAGACATGTTTCGAATACGTTCGGTCATCTATATTATACAAAAGGAAAAACTGACTGAGTGACATATCAACGTACAGCTGAAACTACAGGACTAGAAGCGTGAATTTTTGTGTAAAGCTTCCTTTTATGATGTAGACGAGCATTAAGAGAGAATTTTCTAAAATCCACCCAAGTTTGTAAGTATGGAGAAACCTACATTCACGCGGGTGAAGCCGCTGGCAGAAGCTAGTAAAACAACAAAGTTACGAAAAAATCGCAGGTTTAATATGCTATATAACCTAGCTATATGCAACTCCAACTTAAACAGGATGGAATCGAAATGAAATTCCTAAAACTATTCGCAGTCAATATCAAGATGAGACTTCGATGCGAACTGGGAAATTTCCAATATCCGAAAATCGTCACAGTTACGCGAGGCGTGAAATTCCGACGTATCGAGAAAATATCGAATCCCAATCATGACATGACAACTGACATCCAATTAAATACACCTCTAACTTTTTCCACCTGATTTATGGAGACATTTCTTGGTATTATGACGTGTTTTTGTACTTACATATTATTCTTTATTCAATACTAGCTTTTGCCCGCAGCTACGCCCGCGTACATAAAATATGGCCTTTATGTCACTCAGGAACAAAGCAGCTTTATATCGGTGAAAAAATTTTAGCAATCGGACCAGTACTTCCAAAGATTACCTCCTACAAACAAATAAATTAAAAAAAAACAAACTTAGGTAAAGTTTATTACATTAGTGTAGATGAGAATGTTTATTGTTAAGAACGGGTTATACGGACGGGTAGATAATGGAGATTAGTAAATAATAGATTACACTAGTTTCTATGAGCTTGTGGCAAATCGGCTGTAGCTGCATTATCGCTCCCTTAATATTAATAAGATTTTCCTGCTATCGCTCGCTACCACACGAATCCTGATGATGATAACTCTACGGCCTCGTTGAATTCCAATAGTTATTACGTATTATAGAACTGGGATCGCTACCCACGTCCTAAGACAACAGAGGCGTAGCGTGGACTAATTTAAAAGTGGGCGAAGGCGCATCAACGAGGCCTTTTTCTTTCATAACTTCGAAAACGAGACAGCGACTGTCGCAAACCTGTGTTCGACCACATCGTCGCTTGCCATTAGATGAAATAATGGTCAAACGCGAGCCTGCCCTAATATTATAAAGAGGTAAAAATTGATTCTTTTTTGTTTTAAGGAGGTAATCTCTGGAAGTACTGGTCCGATTGCTAAAATTTTTTCACCGATAGAAAGCTGTTTTATTCCTAAGTGACATAGGCTAAGGCGAAGCCGCGGGAAAAAGCTAGTAAATTCTGATTTAATTAGTAATTCTGTCCATTCTAGGTTGCCTGGAAGAAATCGCCTGGTGCGATAAGGCCGCCAATTTTGTGTTTTTTATTATATGGTTTCTTTTTGTATTTTTTTTTTTTTATCTTGATGTGCAATAAAGAATATATAAATAAAACCTTCGTTGTTATAGAGCCCTCGTACAGACGAGGTCCAGAGTGCGAGACCGTGGGCAAGACCCGCTTCGCCCACGTCAAGCCACGCCACTGTAAGACAACATCGGTGTGATTATATTAAAGCCTGTCCTTCCTGAGGCAGCATCAATATCGTGGGCCGTCGACGTCAGATTAATTGACGCCTCCTGAAATCTCCGAGGTCTTACCAAGCATTTTGTTAACCTAATTTTCCTGTACGAATTATTTTCTCTAACAAATTATTCAGTTTTGTTCGAGATGAAAATCTCTGTTCCCCTCCAGCTCTGTAATTGCGTTAATCTCAGCATCAATCTTCTAATTATGAAGGCAGACGTAGAACACAGCTCAGCTTGTCTTTTCATTTAAATGTAAAACAACTAAGTATGTACTTAAGCGCATGGCATGTGTATTTACTTCGCTATTGTTCACACTGAACACGGAAATTGTGCTGCAGACATTTGTAATTAACAAAGTATTTGAAATTAATTTAAGTTTATGTGTTATAACGGGTGTTTTACGAAGAAGTTTGAGGGTTGATACCCAAGTAATGTACCCGTTCTTGGTCTTAATTTTGTATGTGGAAATTCACATTGAATGTTCTGAATGTAAAACTTGGTAGAGCGTATTTTCGAGCTGTAATTGAAATTGACAGTGATTGATACATTTCCAACACGAATGAATACAAAAACGAAGAAGACTTAAGACCCATCCAACCATGCAGATTACTTCCGTCGTCTCTAAAACGAATCTCTAGATATAAAACGAAGCAATAGCTTGCCAGACTCGGGCTAATTGCGGACCGCTTTCAAGCTGTCTCGGCGGCCTCACGGAATTGTAGACAAACTAAAAAGACTGAAAGGCTTGAGCCGGCTGGCGGGTGCGGCGGCTGAGCCCGACGAGCGGCGATTGTTTGTCGAATCCGACGACGAGCCAGCTCGTTTTAAATGAGCAGTCTGAAACAGGGTTGTTGCGAATATCAGCATCAGCATCAGCATCAGCGGAACATCAGCATTATTTTCCGCATCAGCATCAGCATCAGCATCCGCATTGATTGTTGCTGATGTTAGATGCTGATGTTCAAAGTTCGTGTCGCGACATGACCGACGGAGGGCGGAGTTAATGGCACGTGCCGTTGTCGCTTCCGAGTTTTAGACAATCAAAATACGTACATTTCAAAACAAATCGTCAATATTATTCTCTGTGATTTAGTCAATATTGCAAGCAAATGCAGAGCGCATTGTTTTGGTACGTGTTTATTATTTTTAAAATGCCTCCCATATTAAAAAGCGGAATTTGGCAGTACTTTAAATTAGTGAATCAAGATACCGCAAACTGTATAATATGCAAGAAGAATTATTCACGCCAAGGACGTACAAATACGTCACTAAAAAATCATTTGAGATCAATACATCCCGAAGAGTACGACAAGTTTTTAACCAGCAGCGACTCTGAAATAAATTCGACTAAAGAATGTAAGTAAATGCCTGAATTTCTTTGTGCTTAATTATTTATTATTTTAACCTTCATAGAAACAAAAAACTTTTAGTAAATTTACTTACCATAATGTAGTTTTTTAGGGTTCGATACACTTATTTTGTTATAATATTTACCTAAAAACTATGAAATTCAGTTTAAAAAAAAATAACTTAAAATCAGCATCAGCATCAGCATCAGCTGATGTAAATTACAAAAAATCAGCATCAGCATCAGCATCCGCTGATGTGACAAAATCCTGCATCAGCAACAACCCTGGTCTGAAACACCGCCAGCCTGCACTACTCGCATGTATGCACTCCCTTATTACAAGCATGCATTTTTTTCTTATCGTGTGTCGAAAAAGGAGAATTTTGTGAAAGACATTTGACGCTTCATGCTGACTTGGGAAATCAAGCGGTTTAACGGAAAGCTAAGCAATGATGATGAAACATAATGTTGGAAATAAGAATATTAGGATACTTTTTCGTTTTTCCTCAGTATCTATTATTACTACAGAACCTTTTACACGTCGGCAGAATTCAAATAAAAAAAGGTGTTGGCCCTCCAAAAGAAAAAACTTTTCACATTTCCGGTCTATTTACCTTTGAAAATTACCATAATCCACGTGCGAATCCACACTACTACAAACACAATAAATTATTCATAACTAACCCCAAACGCAACTAAACAAAACGTGACAGTTGAATCATGATCTACATTCAAAACAAAACGTTTTAATCAGAATACAGAACAACCCTTGAAAGAAGGGCTCACTTGGAAGCCTCTCACAGGGGCAGTGGGCTATCGAACGTACCGCTCATTTGTAACTGTGCGTCGCGAAGGCACTGCCGGCTAAATATGGATCCACGTGCGGAAATCACCATTTCCGAATGACAGTTTTTGAATGAAAAAGTCCGTAAAAGTTGAAAGTATAGTTCTTATTTGCTAGCTATGTTTAAATAGTGTACTTACAGGGGCGCGCGGTGGTGTGTATATGTTAGAAGGGGCCCGGGAGCAGCACGGGAGCGCATGCCGGGCGTGGAGCGGCTACGCGCGGCGCTCGCCGACTGACGCACGGCGCACGCACGCGCGCGCTCGGCCTACGGGCTACCAGCTACGGGCTACAACACCCGCTACGCTGCTACGAAGGGCGCATTTCCACCGTTCGAAAAGCGTTTCTAATTCAGGGGTTGCTGTAAACTGTAAATTCATTAAGTTCGCTGTTATTAGTTTCTGATGATAAATGTGCAACTAAACCTTCAATAACGTAGCTTTTCGTAGTGTTTCTGGTCCGAACCATTATTGTTTATTGCATTAGTTCTGAAAGAGCTTACGCTTATAATTTAAATTGTATGTATATTTCGGTGTAAGTATCGGCAGGGCAGGCCATAGCTCAAATTCTCGTGGCGGCTATTAAGTTAATGTCCGGGGGTAGATTTGAACAATAAAAATAAACATTTGCCCACCGCCCATCGGGACGACAAAACTCCTAAACGACATAACTTTGTTATTCATGTAACGATATTAAAACAACAGATTCTTGTTGACCTTTTTTTACTTAGTTTAGTCATAAATTACTTGGGACGTTCAGAGTGAATTCTAGAAAGTTTGGCTTAAAACTGTTGTGGAATTTGTGAGTAAAATTAGGAGTAAATAAGTAAGTAAGGAAGCTTGAAGACTTCCAGAGTAGGCGTATTAATTTCGTGCACGCACACCCTAGGGCCTAGACAGGTCACGAGTTAAAAGAAGAGCTGTCTCCTTGAGCAGGTTTATTTACCCCCCACACGTACATAGTGTAAACAAACGGGTGATGGCCGCCATACGCCTATGTATAAAGTAGCTGTATTACCGGAATGTCTGTTGCGCATAACTGACTGCCGGAAACAGGGAGACTGCTTTGATGTACTTTAATTTTACGCATAGTTAGCATTTTGAAAATAACGGTACAATTTAGGTGAAACATTTTTGGACATTTCAAATCGTTCTTAGATGTAATAGGTAGGTAATATTTATGGTTACGTTATGGTCACTTCTCTACCTACATAAGTCCTTGTGGGAGTTCTGCTAACCAAAAATAACAGATTTTACTACTGCTAGTACTAATCATATATTGGCTAGGTATAATCAGTATACTAGTAAGGTCAGTTTTCCAACTAAAACCTGTCACTTTTGGTTAAGGTTTTTGGATAAATGTTGTAGTGATCTACGAGTTTTTTTTTTTGAGTATTTTTACTAATGAAATACTCGTCACCAACACGAATTTTTACCACTCGGCTCAACGCCAGGATTTGAAAACCTAAAAGTGCACTAGATACCTACATATCGACGCTTGAAAGGCAAAAATTACTAAGCGACATTGAGTAAACTTTACGAGTAAGTGATTTAAGGTTAAAATTTTTAGATTTTTTTTTTTTTAATTATGAAATAGTCTACTTCTATACTACTACAAACAGTCTATTACTATACTATATGTAAACTTTTTTAATTAAAAATTTTGTTTAAAAAGATTGTAACTTCACTCTCCTGTAAAATTTACTCAATTCCACTTATTAATTTTTCCCTTTCAAGAGTCGATATGTAGTATGTATTCGCAGTATTTTTAAATACGAGGATTTATGCAAAACCTTTAAAAAAATTATATAATATATTTTGAAATTTATATAATCATTTATTTAAAAAAAAAAAAAAACGTTTTATGAAGACAATAAATGCTGATTTTAGTTTAAATAACACAACATGTCAACAGCGTCATAGCGTAATATGTTTCTTTTATCACTAAGTATTTGTCCTGTCGTCGAAAATACTCTCTCTGACCTTACAGAAGTAGCAGGCACAGTTAGGTAATTGAAGGCTATTTCGTCTAATGGCTTTAAATGTTTATTGAATATCCAGAATTGCACAACTTCATCCTAATTGTGGCTTTTTTCTGGATACTGTATTTCCGTATTCATTTTGAATAAATTCATTGCCGAAGCGGATGTCCTAGCTGCATTACTGGTGTTTCTTTTTAGAAATCCAAGCAAATCCGGGCGACCAGTTTCTCTTGTACTATTTTCACTTGACGTGGCTATTTCTTCTGCGCTTTGAGATATCCTTCGGATCCGGAAAATATTATTTATTTCTGTCTTTACAGCATCTTTAGCAGCCATTGATATACAAAAAACCCTTAGCAGCCAATTTATTTATTTAATTGATTGTTGAATGTGTCTTTTATTTTGTGTAAATTTATTATATAAAAAAAATAAGATGCGACAATCACCGGAGATCAATCGGTGAATTATCGATTATTTCAATCGAGTACTTTTACCGGTAAATCTCCGGTGAGTCTCCGGTACTCACTGCTCCGGTGCAAACCTCTAATCTTAATTCATCGCGCGACCTGTACGTAGAATGACGTCGCTTGGCGTCACGTGGCGTGGATCAAACAAATGCAACTCTACATACATTTTATATGAAAACTAGACTTGTAGAGCTATATTAGATCCACGCCATGCGACGCGACTCTACGTACAAATCAGGCGCGGCTAGGGTTGCTGCATAGTTAAGTCTGCAAATCGAAAAACCGGACAGATCAGCCAATTTAGCCAGATATTTGAGTAAAATGGCCAATAAATTTTTTTATAGTCTTACTCGACTTTTTTATTATTGACCACAATACCTATGTCATATTTTTTAATTCTAATGATACAAGTATACAACCATAAAATTTACTACTATAATTGCTAGTCCGCTTTGCTTAAGATAAAGTAGAAGACAAACTAATCTAAAAAAAAAATTGTCTTATTTAAAAACCCTAAAAGCCGGACAGGCCGGTCTCCGCCTAATTTGGCCGGACACGCAACTAAAAAGCCTGACCCTGTCCGGCTTTATTCGAACGCCTGGCAACGCGAGGCGTGGCCCACGTGTACGTCGGTCTAATGTAGCGTGCTATTCTACTCTAAGAAAACAGCCTCGCAGCGACAAAATCCATATAGGTACATTAGATTAACAACCCAATATACCCTACACATTAGATTGTTAAATTCAATGTTCTGCGCTCTCGACTCGTCGCTGCGGCCAGCGCTGCGCTCAAGGCCGTTTTCTTAGAGAATAGCACCGCCTGGACTGCCTAAAGACAACATAAGTCATTAATTAATTTAAGCCTTATTGTAATACAGTCAAGTTGTTTTTCTCTTTGTGTCTCTGATCAGTGTTGCCACCTAGATATCGCTCAGAATGGCCGCCCTAGTCTAGGGCCCAGTGGGTCCTTAAGGCAAATCCCTAAATACCTAGTATTATACTAATACCTACTAATAATAATATATGCCTAGATACCTTTGTGTCAAACATTACTTTATACAAATGTTGGCAAATACACTTGAGAGCAAAAAAATCGCACATGGCTTGTAATTTCGTTTAATACTGTTTTTTTCATAAATCTAAAGATATTGAATACAAATAATTAGGCAAATTTGAAGCATACAAAGATAGCTTTATAAAAACACAAAATTAAGATCATTGAACTTCACCTAACTCACAAAAAGCAGCGGTATACCCAATTCCCCAAATTTACCCATTTGCATTTCACTACTTGCACCTTTACGTGGAGTTACAAAAAGGGTGCTGTTTAGGAGTTTTAATCAGTTTCCGGTGACGTGATAACGTCTTTATTAGAAACAGGTGGATTTACTGGAAAAATATGGATACCATGCCCGTAGAAGCCGTTCAAGTTATTGCCTTGCCTAAAGCAGGCCATAATCAAAATGAAGTCGCTCGACAGCTAAATTTTAGCCGCTTCCCTATTCGTCTGGTATACCAGAGGTTTCAAGGGACCTGTGGGTATATTCGCCGACCAGGATCTGGCCGGTGGCTCATAGGATCAGGGCGTGATTATCGCTTTTCTGTAACAAGTACTTTAAGAAATCGGCTACTGAACACGATTGAACTGATACAAAAGCTTCAAAAAGTTCGCAATGTCAGTGTAAATTAGTGGACGATTAGGAAAAGACTAGGTGAAACAGGCCTGACTACACATCACTCAGCAAATGGAACCAAATTGACCACAGCTCACCGACAAGCCCGGCAATAATTTGCCACGAAACACTTAATCGGATGTATGCCTAATGACAAGCTGTTGTGTTCTCTGATAGGCGCAGAATTACTTAGATGACCATGATGGATGCTATAGGGTCTACAGAAGGTCATCAGGGCAATTTTAACAATGCTGCATAAGCGAAGAAGTGGGTTTTGGAGGCATTTTGGGGCGGCATAATGTTGGACACTAAAACTGACATTTTATTTATCACTGGGCCATTACTGGCGTGATATCGAGAGGGTTGACGGCTTTATGATACATCAAAAAAGTGCTCGAAGAATATGTGAAGCTGCTTGTGTGGCTTGTGGTAGATTTTTTTTCCTTAATGCAGAACAACACCAGATCGTATGTCGCTAGAACAGTTTGCGACTGCATGTAAGACGTTAGAATTATTGCGATAGAGAGGCCAGCTCGTAGTTATGATCTCAATCCAATTGAGAATATCTGGAATGACCTTGAAAGAAGACTTAGTGCAAAAAGCCTGGCTCTCTACGCCTCCAAGAGCTTCAATTTGTCATTGACGAGGAGCGGGACGTTATGCCTTAAGATTTCATGATAAAATTAATATGATTGATGAAAAATCGAGTAACAGCTGTAAATAGGGCTAAGAGAGGGAATACACTTGATTGACAATCAGGATGACCAAGAATTTTAAATTTGACTCTCATTCTTTCTTAAGTGAATTTTGGTCATTTTTCCCATATGTTAGATTTTGTGCTCTAAACCCTGTCAAGGATATTTTTTTACACTGTATTTCATATCATTAGAAAGGTAATTAAATAGGCTTTCAATTAGTGTATGAAATGTTTTCAATATCTATACACATTCATGACAAAAACTGCCTGAACAAAAAGAGTTATGATGTGCGATTTTTTTGCTCTCGAGTGTACTCTAGTGCAGCGGTCGGCAACGCGCGGCCCGCGGCCCGTAAACGTTTTGTAATAGTTAATATAGAAAATTTAACGGAAAGGTTTGCTCAGCAGTTAATTACAATTTTTGGTAGCACTTATTTATGCGAACAAACTTTTTCAATTGTAAATTATAGAAAAAATAAATGAAAGAAAGAAAGAAGAAGAAGAAAGAAAACACGTTTATTTGGCACATAAAACACACAATGAAATAACAATTATGGAAACACATAATTTAAAAAAATACATACACATTGTGTGTAAATATGCTTCTCGTCTCACAGATAAGCATTTGAGAGCCATATTACGAATTTCAACTACAAATATGACGGCTAATATACAAGAAATAGCCTCCCAAATACAACCTCAAAAAAAAAGACGTCACATTATTTTTTTATAAAACCAACTACTTGTTAGTAGTTATTTTGTAGTTTTTATTTCTATTTTTCAATTAAAAGTGTGTTGTAACAATTTTAAAAGCGTTTTAATTTTTTCTAGAAATGTTCAATTGTACGCTGGTAACAGGTTGAATCATCGTCATCATCATCATTTCAGTCGAAAGACGTTCACTGCTAGAAATAGGCCTCCCCCAAAAACTAAACCTAAACCTAAAATCAGGTGGAATCTAGGGTTAATATTACAAGTGCAGCCCGCCTTCAGTTTATTTTACCACCTTGTAGCCCTTGCCTGAGAAAAGGTTGCCGACCGCTGCTCTAGTGTGTAGTGCGAAAGCAGTGGTGGCCGAGTGGTAACGGGCCTGACTTACGAGTTGCAAATCATGGGTTCAAACCCAGGCAGGCGCATAACTTTGTGTAATTTGTTTCATCACTACTGCTCGCAACGGTGTTCTAGAACCAACATTTCGAAGACATGTGACATTCACGAACCCTCGTGGTAGATAACTATTGACTACTCATTCCTTCTCCTAGAGAGGAGCCTTAAGTCCCAGTAGTGGGTACATTAAATGGCTGATTATGCTACTTAATTGCGAAACCAGTCATGTCCACGAATCTAATCTAATCTAACTCTAACATTGACGACATAATTGCTTATCAAACTTAACTCTACTACCTTCCAAGTTTCCAATTTCCCCTTAGGTACCTACCGATACCGACGCATCTCACAGATCACTCTCGTATGTGTATTTCTTTTTTTTTCAGGGTTCCGTACCCAAGTCAGTAATCGGTAACGTTTATTTAAATAGACCAATTGTAGGCACTTTTTAATTGTCAAAATATCGGTCAGTCAAAAAAAAGTGAAGCTAAATTCCAACGCGTAAATCTATATGGAGAAGAACGTGCAATAAACTCCATGGATACTCTTTTAAATCATATTATGAGTAAAAAAACCAGGCGAGTCGAACTCGCGTATTGAGGGTTCCGTACAAACTTATTTATGAAAACTGATGAAAACAGTTCAATTTCCGAATTGAGTTACGAAGACTTCCAAATAGCAGAAATTAAAAATCATATACTCCAGTCTGCGGTCCCTTGAAGCTGTGAAAAAATCAAACTACTCAACTCGATGCCTTCACGAGTTCCCGAGTTAAAGGGTCTTGACAGACAGACAGACGGACAACAAAGTTATCCTATAAGGGTTCCGCTTATTCCTTCCGAAGTAAGCAACCCTAAAAACGGGTAAAAATGGGCAAAGAATAAAAACAAGCCCCTATCGCTGTTCATCTGTCTGTCCCCAGGCTGTATCTCATGAACCGTGATAGTAGGTTTAAATTTTCACACATGATGTATTCTGTTGCCCCTTTAACAAGAAATACTAAAAACAGATTAAAATAAATATTTAAGCGGGGCTTCCATACAACAACCATGATTTTTTTGCCGTTTTTTGATACGTACCTACGGTACGAAACCCTTCGTGCGCGATTCCGACTCGCACTTGACTGTGTTTTTAGGTACTTTGCATGGTTTGCGCATTTAGGTAGACTGTGTTTAGTTTTATATAGGTATATACAGTTGCCATCACGGATCTTGAACGCTCGGCGTCAGAGTGGGTTTCGCTTTGCGCATTCCATATATTGCCGAGCCAATCGTCTTCGTTGTTAGATACATGCAGCAACGCAGTGAACGAATGAGGAGTGACGTCTATGACGCGATGGCGCGGCCAGCCA
The DNA here is from genome assembly GCA_910589285.2 of Mythimna ferrago. Classification (NCBI taxonomy): domain Eukaryota; kingdom Metazoa; phylum Arthropoda; class Insecta; order Lepidoptera; family Noctuidae; genus Mythimna; species Mythimna ferrago. The sequence continues at coordinate 31,656,212 of OU342674.1, forward strand.
ATCACTGACACACCCCGACCCCGCGTCGCACTTCGCACCACTAAAGAGACGGAATATTTGACTTCTGCGAAAGTGTTCAAGATCCGTGATGGCAACATGGCAACTATACAAAGAATAAGAAAGAAATTTCCAAAATTCACCCCCTAAGGGTAAAGTATAGGGGGTCCAAAATTGATATGGAGAAATCTAATATCATGCAGCTGAAATCGTTATCAGAAGCTATAGCTTAAGGCTTATAGTCCCTTGAACCATCTGGCCGAAATTATGTGGACGCAACTCTCGCACCCGCCTAGGCGGCGGCAGTACGCGAATCTGTGCATTTATTTGCGGCCAGCAGCGCCCGGAAAGCGCGCGGCTGACCTTTAAATCCATTTTCTTTGCGAAATATTGATTGATAATATTTATGAAGAATATTTAACCACCAATTTTTATGTGTAAAAATGTTTCTAAAGATCCAAGCCGTTTCGAAGGAGTAGGGAAAAGTTGCGAAATTGCTAAATATTTTTTTTAGACAAAAGTATTATAATCGCACGTAAAAATCAAATGTTGATAATGTTGTTCATGAATGTATAACAAACATATTATATTTTTTTTACACCATCTGCTCGATAATGTCGTTTTACACGTCATACAAACCTCACTTAAAGCAAGTCATTATATGCCTAGGGAGATAATGCATTATGGCCGATCCCTAGGGAATAATGAGATTTGAATTTGGAGCATCAAGAATCGTCAACATTGTGAATTAAAATGTAGGTGCATCGAACAAGTTGACTCGAAATTCAAACGAAAGAGTATGTAATCACTATGATTCAAACTGGCCACTAACAATAAAAAGAAAATAGAATAAAACGTGCGTACTGACGACACGGGAGCATTATAGAAAATTGAAAGTATAGAATCTTGGAGTAGTGAATTTTGCTTGTTTGATGAACTTGTAAATATAATACTTATATTTCTCCAATATATGATTTGGTCAACCAAATTGTCTTTTGATTATCTCACAGATGGTGTAAAAAGTAGAGTATGCAACACGGGGATAAAGCTGTCTTTGTCTTGGGCGGCTTAAATTCCTCACTTCACTCAGGTTTCTTTATTAACTCCCTCGCAATGCTCGGGAGTTAATTTTATAGATCCCTCACTATCGTTCGGGATTAAAATCAGCAACCTTCTTTCGTTCGGAATTCAACATGCCGCCCGCGACTTAAAAAGACACTGCTTTATCCCCTAGTCACATAAACTACTATTTCAAACCTATAAACCTGGCCGTTACCGAGGAGTAGGCTTCAGAAAGTCACTGTTCTATGGCATTTTTCGGGCGCTTGGACCTTAATTAGTAACACATATAAGTATTTATTCCAAAGTAGATTCGAAAGGATGATCGAAAGGAGGGATCAATCGCAACTCGGGAAAAGCGAGACAGCAAGGAAACTGAGTTGAATGATTGATCACCTTCCTTTACTGTTTGACATATCTGTGCCTTCCTTATTTCCGGTTTTCGATTGAAAATAAAACAAAAACGATCGCATTTAGGCGGTCGGTAGGTACCTAACAATACCTACTAACTATATTAACTATTTGTACATTTAAACATAAACATTTATGTACATAAACATATTTAGTTACCGAGTAAATTGGGGTAATTTTGGCTCTGGGGTATAACTTTGGCAGAAGCATAGTCGGCCTTATAATGTTCCCACTGCTGGGACTCAGGCCTCCTCTGAGATATTAATCCAACACGCGGACCCAGTGCAAGTTGGTGAATGTCACATGTCTTCGAATTTTTGGTTCTAGGACATAACGGTTTCCTTACGATGTTTTACTTCACCGTTTTGAGAGCAGAGGTGATAAAAAAAACTACACAAAGTAATGCGCCTGGCTGGGTTTGAACCCACGACCTACAACCTGTAAGTTGGGACCGTTACCGCTCGGCCACCACTGCTCCTAATAGAAACACGGTTTTGTAAACACAGTTTCTCATGTTCCTATTGATTAATAAGCTTGTGCCACAGTTATACTCCATGGCCAATTAACCCCATTTTACAATATTCGGTGTGTAGATACTTAAAAAACCTATTCATTTCTAGCAGAAACTCTATAGACGAACTACTGGTTAAAAAAATAAGCATTTCTAAATTCGGTTAATTTTTTACCTAATAAGCTTGTATTTATCATTCGTCAAGCCTTATCAATAGTGGACTCACTACAATCATGGCGGTACATCTCATCTTTGGGGAGTGGCTGGAGAGGAGCCACAACATCCTTATCCTCATTTTGAGTCATGTGGACGACTTTCCACCTCAACAGTGACAAGGGATCACTGAAAAGAATTCATTGGATCATTTTTGTTTATGAAACCCTCCGCTTTATCGCATGAAAGCTTTTAGAGAATATCTAGGTACTTCAAAAAAACTTTTTACATTTTTTTTTTTATTGAAGTCAGATTTTTTGTAACAGGTGTTTTAATTTACAAGTTTCCCTCGATTTGCCCCAGATTCCATTATCAATTCCTGACCTTGGGATCATGGAACCGCCAGGGAACTTAAATACACTACCCCCTTACCCTTACCCTTTCAAACTAACAAAGAAATTTCCAAATCAGTCTAGGCTCGACGTTGGTACAGGCCATGGTCCGAAGCAAAGGAGGAGTGCCACTCCTCCTTTCTTCGGACCATGGCCTGTCGCCTTCTTCTGCAGAAGCAGTTATGCTAGCAAAGGACGCGGCCGCACGCGCACGTGAGAAGCAACGGCCCTCACGCCCCAGCCGCCGAGTTCCCGATCCCGATTTCTGCCCACCGTAGGCGCGGGCGTGCGGACGGCGACCGTCCGGTAACCGACCGGACCGAGCCCAAGTCGTCAACGGCGCTTATTGTCAGCAGGGTCGAAGTCTACTGGGGCCATGGGTTCGCCCCTGAAAGGAAAACCCGGTCCTGGTATTCGGTGAACATTGCTATAAAAAATTCAACGAATTGAGAACCTTTTCAAAGTTGATTAAAAATGGCCTAAATTTAAAGTGAGCCATTTATATTAAGACCTTAAACCAAATCCAACGAGCCCCCCGCCCTTATCCCAAATTCATAAAACCCCAAGCGAACGCCGGCGTTCGCGCATCTATTGTCTTACTATTGGCTCTCAAATTGACGGTAGAATTTATTATGTAGTAAGAAGGCAGTGCCATATCAAACGAAATAATCTACTGAAAAATAAATCGACAGTGGAAAGGTAAAATTACTTAAACGCCACTTGGGTCGAAAATAAATTATCAAACTTATTACACTTAAAATAGGGTATAAAACTTATTTCCGACCAAAGTGGCGCTTAAGCAATTTTACCTTTCCACTGTCGAAATATAACACACTATCACTCTTTGCGTTTGAAACAAACAAATAAACTTTATTGTTCGAAGATTTACTTCAAAACAGTGCGCCTCTCTAATGAAGTTATAGAATCTGTGCGATACCATTCTTTTCAGCTCATTCATTCACTCGTTCATTTGCCAATCACCGTTTCAGACTCATTCACTTATGTCAAAAAAGTTGTAACATTGCTTGATGATAAAACGCGTAATGTTTTTTAGTTTATTATCGAACAGTGTTCCCACGCTTTTACTCATTAACTCAAAGCAATAACAATCAAGCAATTAATCACATTGTCTAATACAGAAAACACGTTGTGAGTTTAAGTACAAAACTTTTAGATAACTGGTGACTTACATCGACACTGGTGAATTAATCATCTGAATCATAATGAAAGCGCCTTATAAATAGCTGAAAGTAGGTGAAGTGTGAAGAATAACATTGAATCGTACGTAGCGGTGCGTTACTGTCGTGTGTGAGATGACGGACAGCACTTTCGTCGCGAAGCCGGCAAGGGGTTGGCTGCACCCCGACTCAGTACTGGCCAGCGATGGAATCACTTATGCAGTCAGGGTAAGTATCATAAACTTAGTCCAATCTAAAAGAAGAACTATAATATTCTCAGTATAAATGTATTCCTGGAATCACGACAGGAAGTTCTATGTAATACATTCAAATTAATGCAGTTGGATTTGTTCTAAACAACTTAGGTATACGGATCATGGTCATTCAGTTAAAACGATAATTTTCTCGTATCAATTTAAACTGGTCAGTGGGATGTTTGATTGTATGGCTAGGTGAAACATTTCACAAATGTTGACAGCACTGAGCATGTTATTTACACATTTTGTTTCTTTTTCTGGGTGTACTATTGTTATGAAAAACTTACAAGCAGTAGTAACATGTTGATACACTACCTTTTGTCATAAGACCTCTGTATTACTATGTAATGCATTTATTGAGACATAAAATTACTTCTCCAAACTGAAAGTTGACGCTCTTCCCCATATATTTGTACACCTTTATACATTAGTAAATGACAATTTATACTTTGACTACTAATAAGCTACTTATTTGACTACTACTAAGTGGGATATTCAGCTTTGAATCTTTGGATCAGACTTATAATGCATTGTTTTTTCTATTAGTTCTCAGTTTGAACATTTAATCTGGAAACAAATTTTCTTTATTACATGTGTTGAGTTTATACTTATTCGCCTCTTTCTACAACTAGAAGAAACACTGTCATGTTTGAATGTGTAATTTACAAAACTGAAAATACTGATTCTGTATACCCAACTACAAGAAGAGTATGTTTATTTTTTCAGTATATTGGCTGTATGGAGATTTTAACATCTATGAAAAAACTCGATTTTGAAACAAGATCTCAAGTGGCAAAGTAAGTTTCAGTGATTGTGACTAACTCATCCTCTTTAACAGTTTTATCAAATACAAAAATTTTCATTTAAATTTAGATTATAATCTAAGTTGAATATTATTCGAAAACCTAACCAGAATCTTAGTTTCTAAAATATTTTTGTACTTATTTCAGAGAATGCATTGCCAGAGTATGTGCAGCAGCAGGCTTAAGATCAGCTGACAAGAAGCGAAGAGTTTGTCAAGCTGCGGTCCGGGCTCTCGCTGCTCGACCACGGATGGCACACTCCGGTGCTAACGTAGCCCTAACTATCTCATCTAAAGCTATAACCCTAGCAGCTCTTGAAGGCGGGGAGACCATAGCCCGACATGATATGCCAAGAGTCTCATTTGCATCCGGAGGAGATACAGACTCCTTGGACTTTGTAGCTTATGTAGCAAAGTCTGTGCCTCCAGCAGAATGGAGAGCATGTTATGTACTAGAATGCGGTGGCAGATTAGCACAAGATGTTATAGCAACTATAGGACAAGCTTTTGAACTCCGTTTTAAAGAATTTTTAACGAAACCCTCATCGTAAGTATTCTTGTTATTCTTGTTATTTGTAAAAACCAGACAACAAATTATTTCCTTTTAAAAATATAACTGAGTTATCCTTATATGAGTAAATCATGAAATATTACTATATACCTATAAAATTACTTAAAAGTAACAGGAAAAAGTATTGTAACTCCCTACTGACCTAAATAACTGTTCACAACTAAGAATTTGAGTGTTCTCTGTATTTTGATGTCTTCTTTTTATGATTATTTTTAATTCTTACCAATCACAGCAAACACTTGTTTTCTTAGAAAGTTGCTCAATTTTGTATAGCTACACAATATTCATGTAACAATAAAATAATTGAAATGGGTGTACTAACAACTATACTACTCTTGGCCATATGTAACATTTATCTATAACAGATGTTATGGTGACACATTATCCCCAGGTCTGCTATAATTGTGAGTTAAGGCTATCTTAAAGTTATTGGTTACTAGCTTCTGCTGCATGAAAATACAAAATATATAGCCTATGTCATCATCATCATATCAGCCGAAGGACGTCCACTGTTGGACATAGGGCTCCCCCAAGCGTCGCTACAACGACCGGTGCGTCACGCATCCAACGGATTCCCGCGACCCTGACCAGGTCATTGGTACCCCTTGTGGGAGGCCTTCCAACGCTGCGTTTTCCGGTACGCGGTCGCCACTCCAGAACCTTTCGTCCCCATCGACCTTCTGTTCTGTGTGCAATGTGCCCAGCCCATTGCCACTCAAGTTTGGCGATTCTTCGGGCTATGTCGGTAACCTTGGTTCTCCTATGTCTATGTCTCGTTAGCCTATGTCAGTCAGTAATAAAGGAGCATTCTCCTGGTGAAAAAAAAAAAATTAAAACTGGTCCAGTACTTTTTGAGTTTATTCATCGCATACAAACTTATAAAAATACGAATCTTTTTTTTATATTAATTTTATCTAAGTACAGATTTTGTCTGAAGCATTACTGTTATGCAACAACTTATATAAGCAAGCATGATATATTATAATTATGAAACTTCCGTCATCATAATATTTAATTGAAGAAGATGAATCAATCAAATGCAAAACAATGAATGAATCATTGCTGTTTAGCTTTCATTGGTATAATTAGCACCACATTCATTGATATTTTACTATAATATTGTTGTTTGCGAGAATTCCAACAGCATATATAAGTAAGAGTGTGCATTCACACAATTGATTTATAGACTAGAGGCTTAGTTGAGATAGATATAGGTGAATATCTATGCGCACTTCTAGACCCAAGTCTAGGTATGTTACTCGGGATTCAGGCCCATTGGAAAATGGGTAAAACGAGCTCAAATCGTGCCTTAGTAAAAAGTATCGTATCATTCACGCACACTGACCCGCCGCTTACGATGTCGCGCACTTTATTTTACTCACCATTTCTACTGCTACTAATTTATCATATTTTGTACATACTAATCTACTGCGCGAATCAGCTTTTTATATTCTTACCTGAAGGAATAGTTATTACTAGCTTTCGCCCGCAACTTCGCCCGCGTACATAAATATATCCTATATCACTCAGGAATAAAGCAGCTTTCTTTCGCTAAAAAAATTTTAGCAATTGGACCAGGACTATCAGAGATTATCTCCTACATACAAAAAAAAAAAAAATTACCTCTATTTATTATTATATTATTGTATTTTCTCAGGAAGTAAATCTTTTTAGAATTGTAAATGTCTAAAACCATAAATCCATAAAATTATGGCACATCCCAATATCACTTTGTGATTGAATTCGAAGTTAACACGCTATGCTCAACAAACAATTGTTGACTTCACTACCATAAACTTATAATAGTCGCATAGTAAAAAAGTAACATCTTGTTCCAGGTTAAATCTAAATGGAGGAGCACGTTCCTTGTGTAGCACAGCCAGCAGCGTGCCTCTAGACGATCGCGAGTACTACAACGACATGCCAGACAAGACGCCTCCAGACACCACCACCTCGTACCGACACCCGCCTCCACCGCCGCTGGCGACACTCGCCAACCTCGCACCTATTTCCTCGTGAGTATATTCTTTAAAGTGTGTTTGAGTACGACACCAATGCTAATTGATTATAAAACAGACCAGCCTACAGACCGACGTCGTACGGCCATTCTTTCTATACTAAAAGCTACCTACCACAATCAGTGATCGACCGTTGATCGATCGATGTGACAATACCGTCTTCAGCATGTCCACTGCTTGGTATAGGCATCTTCAATCGCGCGCCATTTCACTCGAACATCGATTCTTCAGTCTAGTAAAATGACCACTATTACACGGCTAGTCAAACAAAAAAGACCTTTACGGACGGTATTCACACTAATATTATAAAAGCGAAAGTTTGTGAATGTAAATTGTATGTTTGCTACTTTTTCACGCTCAAACGGCTAAACAGATTTGGATGAAATTGAAATACGGGTGGACCATGTCTTGGAATAGCACATAGAATACTTTTTATCCCTGGAGTATGTTCACTTGGGTCAATTTTCTACTTTCACGCAGGCAAAGCCGCTGGCAGAAGCTAATAATAAAACATAAAAAATATGGTGACTGGTGACTTTGACTAGAATAGCATTATCGGTCATACATCAGTTTAGTATACCTACCATACCATAGTTCAGCATAAAAATAATAGACAGGATAGAACAATTGATGAATATCCGACCGTAAATGGTCGGATATTCAGCAGTCCGGTCACTGAATGCACCTTAACGAGGATGTAGGCATAAATATTTTGCACTTTCTAAGAACCTGATTCACTATTGTTTTATCTCCCAAAGAACCCAATAATTTAATGAAATAAATATTGATTCAATTTCTTGGAAAATAACACGTAGTGAGTCAGTTGTGTTTACACGGTATCTCTATATCGGATGAAGGTTATCGCCCCACGTCGAGGTGTACCTAATCAATAAGGAAACGAGTCACCGAACGCTTAAAGTTCCGATAATCTACCAAATACCTTTGCTAATACTTTCTCGCTAATCTTAACGGAAAGCACAATCGAGGTGATGATTGTGTTTCACATATAGTATTACGATGACGTTGATTACGTACTTTATTAAAAAGTAATAATAATAATAGAATATGGCTCAAACAAACAGCCGATAATAATGATGACAATGCCAGATGGTCGATGGGGACAAAAGGTTGTGGAGTGACGGTCAAGGTGGATCGATGACCTAGTGAAGGTCACGGGAATCCGATGGATACGAGACGCACAGGACCGTTCGTAACGGCGACACTTAGGGGAGGCCTATGTCCAACAGTGGACACTTTTCGGTTGAATTGATGATGACGGCCTGAACGTGGCCATATTCTCGCTAGATAGCGTTGGCGCTTAGTTTTGAGTTTAGACTCGAGAGTTTTAAATTATTTCATTTTTAGTTTATGGGAGCATTATGAACTCAAGGAAATGATATTTGCTAAAATCGGACATTCCACTTTATTCCATCCTCAAAGTCCTCCTATAGCACACATACCATCTTGTAAACTGATCGTAACCGTATACTCGAATCGAAGAATACTATTTTTTTTTTTTAATGATAACTCCCTACTGAAAAGTATACTATTCGGAATCATAACGAAAACTATTCGCGATTTGTTCCAGAAATTCCCATCGACAAATACCCACCAGTGGGGATTAACTTTTTCCAGGAATCGTCACTAGTGTTGTAGTAGTTGGGATATCATCAAATGACAGCTCCCGCTATATGGTGGCGCGAGAGGATGTGTCAGACTTACAGACTAAAACCCACCTGTTTCTTCATTTGCTGCTTGCGTAGGTCCACGGTAACTCTTATTTTAATTAAACCGGGATAGCCGATAAGTGTATGTGTTCTGTGATTCCAGTTGCGAGGAGAGCGTTCGGCACTACGTGAACCAGACGCCGCCGCCGCGCACGCCGCCCACAGCGCTGCTGCCCAACCACCACACTGACATTTTTGACATGCGTGAGTCTCATCATCGTAACTTAATCTATTAGCACGTCTTCAAATTACAAATAACAAAACTTTTAAACTAACTTAAATCTATAACGACAACTCAGGAGGCGGGTTCTTGAGACATGAACGAATTATTCAGAAAACAGAAAGGTTTATTTGGCACTTTTGACATGTCAAAATGTTGGTCAGTCAAAAAAGTGACGGACTGAGCCCAAGTCGTCGACGGCGCGTAGTGTTCAATCAGTTGTCAGCAACCGTAGGAGCATTCGGGCCATGGGTGGTGCGAAAGAGATCCCCAGGGCCCTGGATCAATGGCAAAGAAAGAACAGTAGTGGGTTTTTTAGTCAGTAAAAGTCTGACACTATTTCCCGCTCCGCCCAAGAGCGGGGGAATGCCATTGGATGGTTTCCCACCTAAGAAAAAAAAAGAAAAAACAAAGTGAAGCTAAATTACATGTTCCAAAGTGTAGATCTCTGTGGAAAAGAACGTGCAAGAAACTCCATGGACACTCTTTTAAATCATATTATTAGTTACATAAATCTTGGTTACATATTTCTTGTCGCTTCTATTATGTGAGCACATGTAATGTAATCGCTTCTAGTATGTGTATATAAATAATGAAAATAAAAAAGTAATAGAAATTGAAATAAGCCACTGCCAGCTAACAGATAACCAGTGTCAACTGACGGCGCCCGTTGATTTTGTTTGTAAATTGCTAAAATAATGAAAATAATATTGTATGAATGTGTTCCTGCTGACAGAGCCGTTTACGGCGGCGCCGATGACGTCCTCCTCAGCGGCGTCGTCGTCGTCGGCGTCGGCGTCGTCCCCGGGCGACGCGGCCGCCGAGCCGCTGTCGGCGCAGGCGCAGGCCGCCTTGCTGGCGCAAGAGCCTTGGTTCCATGGACCCATCTCTAGGATTACTGCTGAAAAGGTACCTGTCAGAACTAAATATTTTCATTTCATTTTATATTTGAACTGTTATGTTGATCAATCGCGGTGACTGAGGATGGGTATACGATATGCAGATTGGGCAAAGGTTAATTAGAGATTAAGATTAAAGATTAAGATTAGAGATTAAGACTGTTTAAGTTCATTAGAAAAAGTTCGAAATTTCAACCAAATACCATATTAAATTACCTAGTATTTTATTGCGTTTGGTATATTTAGGTAGGAGTTCCAGCTCAGGTGTCTGTCATGTTGACGACATAAAGTACAAAATCAAAATATAAAACCTCTTACTCTAGTGGCCAACTGTTAGCGTAAAGGGGAGGTCATCAAAAATAGGCCTTTATTCCGAAATAAGTTAAACACTAACGTGATCTACCTTATAAGAATTTCTATTTATTACGCTACTCGATTATAATTAAATTTACATTTTACAGGCCACCGTTTTTGTAAAAAATTAAAAAATTTGTCATATTTTAAGAAAAAAAAAAAATTTCGCGCGCTACCCTGGCACTTTCTACATAATATATTTTGTCAGCTCTCTAATATCTTTTTCCGATGTTCCAGTTAGTGGTTGAAGACGGGGAGTTCCTGGTGCGCGAGTCAGCGGCGTGTCCGGGGCAGTTTGTACTCACGGGGGCTAGGAAGGGCAGCCACAAGCATCTACTACTCGTCGACCCGAACGGAGTGGTATGATATTTTTTTTTTCACTTCGATTTTGTTTCTATCATTGCGTGTTGCCAGTGATGACATATGGTTCCGAAACGTGGTCGCTCACAATGGGCCTTATCAGAAAGCCTAAAGTCACCCAAAGGGCATAGCCCTTGCGTGGGAGCTTCCTTGCGTGATCGAATCAGAAATGAAGATATCCGCAGGAGAACCAAGGTTGCCGGCATAGCACGAAGCCACGAAGAATCGCCAAACTTAAGTAGCAATGGGCAGGGCTCGCCGAACAGAAGGCCTTTGGGACCGAAAGGTTCTGGAGTGGCAACCGCGTACCGGAAGACGCAGCGTTCGAAGGCTTCCCACAAGGTGGACCAATAACCTGGTGAAGGATGCGGGAATCCGATAGACGCGGGACACAGGGCCGTTCATTGTGGCGACACTTGAGGGAGACCTATGTCCAACAGTGGACATCTATAGGCTGAAATGATGATGATGATTCATTAGAACCTGATGTTCTTGTAGTCTAAGAAGCCTTTTGGACGGACTGGGCTTTTAGAGCTCGTCTGAATAATGTGATACAGATGCTTGACGAGGGAAATCGATAAATATTGTACGCACATGTCGCATAAACTCCAGCAAACCTCCGTTGAAAAGGGCTCCTTCCGACTAGACGGGCGACGTGTCTGATCCGGGCAACTGCCCAATAGTTGATTTCAGACTGTTGTATATGTTCTAATCGAGCAGAGAACTCTTATACCGCAGTACAGGATTTTGAATTTTAATTGTTATGCAGCGACAAAGATACACACATGTTACTGCCGTAAAGTATATTTGCAGTGCTTCTGTTTGAAGAGCTTATTGCTGTTACAAACACATGCGAAATTAAATCAAACTTCTCTGAGATGACAACGCAATTGCATTGCCTCTGTGTTAACTGATAGTTAAGGACTGAGGTTTTTTGTCGAAATATATATTGTGACAACAGTATGACAATTGGAGAGCAGTGGTAGCCGAGTGGTAATGGCTCCGACTTACGAGTTGTAGGTCGCGGGTTTAAACCCTACCAGGCGCATTACTTTGTGTAATTTATTTCATTACCACTGCTCTCAAAACGGTAAAGGAAAACATCGTGAGGAAACCGGCATGTCCTAGAACCAAAAATTCGAAGATGTCACCAACCCGCACTGCGCCCGAGTGGTGGGTTACGGCCCATTCCCTTTCCTAGAGAGGAGGCCTGAGTCCCAGTAGTGGGAACATTAAAAAGGCAATGTTGATGATGATTGTGACAACTGCCTGATTGTTTGGTACTCGACATAAAGTGGTCCCAGAGCACAGTTAAAACAAGCATTAAATTTGCGAACTGTTAGTTTAATGTCACCGGTTTAATGTTTCGTTGGCTAGCTCCAGTTAACGCAGTGGTTGAACAGTTGACAGCTGCACTGCGTGTCGCGGGTTTGATTTCCGCACGGAACAAATACAAGGTGTCGTTTTGAAGCTGCAAGATATTTCAGGAGGTAATTATGTTAGTGATTCTCGACCCGAATCAATAATAAAATGAGTAGGTAATTTTTTTTTTTCTTATGGAAATCGGTATGTGTGAACTACCTTTCTTAAAAAGTAGCCAATCTGATACCTGCCTTATAACCGCGCTTTCTTTCACACACACAAACACGGAACAATAAACGGCGTTTTCACACACACTAACTCGCAACGATAGTTTCATAAATCATCTATCATCCAATCATCATCCCGCACGGCACACCCTAGCCACAACCCCGCGGCCATCGATCAATCGATTTAGTTAAGTGTAATTGATGTCGCCGGCGTGTCCATAAGCTTGCAAATTCGCCCTCAGGTGCGCCTTCGGTCGTTAACGGTTACGGTATTTAGTTAATCTCTAGTGACCAACACTCCAATGTAAAGTTGGTGGAGTTGGTCCGCTTGTATGCTATCAGTGGAGACAACGTAACGTCCATCTCAAAGGGTAATGCTGATTGCCACACAAAGACTCCGCGAGTTTTGACAATTCGACGTTCCGAACACAATTACGTGAAAAGGTGATCAGTGCTTTCGACACTTTAAAAACGAATGTGTTTGTGCTTGAAAAGGCTGTGGCAGGAGTGTGAAGGTGGACACTTTGAACAATACCTACCTCCAGGTAACATAAGTACTTAGGTTTTTTTATTTTATTTGTAAGTACATACAAAATCATTTGTAAATACGTTGTTAGCCGAATCAATTTGATCAGTGTAAATAAGTTGATTTAAAAATTTTAACTACACTAAAAATACTAAGATAAAATACTTAAAATTAGCGAAAAAGACAATAATTTACATTATGATCATCGAATTCGAATCCGGTACAAATAAGGCTAAATTATTCATTTCGTAGGATAAGTGGGCGGAGCCTCGTACAGGTTGATACACTCACGCAAACAGTGACATGACGCGCGATAATTCGCAACGGGTGATTCTGTTTCTTTATGAAGTTTATTTAGAGGGTTATTCAGAAAAGCGGCTAAAATAAATAAAAAAAAAATAACAAGTATTACTGATTATTAACCAGGTATCGTATTTTTACATGATTATTTATGAGTTTTATTACAACCTCCTGAAATATTGTGCAGTTTTAAAATTGCACCTTGTATTTGTGTAGTATACAGATAAATGTTCGGGTCTCAGTGTCTTGTCTGTGCGCGAGTTTAAACATTTGTGAACGGTCCCCACGACACAGGAGTCATTATTATTGAGACAAAGTGTTTAAAAACAAAATCCCATTTAACTTTTAACAACAGGGTGGTCTTACTTAAAAATTAAACTATTTTTAATCCTCGGTAGGTGCGAACAAAGGACAGGGTGTTTGAAAGTGTGCCGCATCTTATAAAGTACCACTGCAGCAATGAGCTGCCAATCGTGTCGGCTGACTCTGCGCTCCTGCTGCGCAAGCCTGTGCTGCGAGAGGGTGCGTCATGAGGATCACGCACGACGCCGCAGCGCACACAATACTCCAAACTTTTATTTACGACTGATAATGCAGCGTTGCCATTGCATTGCAATAAGATCTGTAGGAATTGATAACGCTTGAATTAAGAATTCGCTTCCGTTTAGTCGATTATATCATCGTGTCCTACTGAAATGGTCACCACAAGGGACGCACTTATCGGGCTTCAGCTGATTTTATGTCCTCTTATTATTCAAAAGAAAGCCATCGAATTATTTGTCTAATATTGAGCACATTTTTGTCCATTTCAAAATTAGCTGAACTCCGGTCATGTGATCTTAACATAGATAGCATTAAGTTCTTTCAAAAGTACCCACTGAGTGTACGCATTTATAACGATTCCATTTTGTATTGATATATCCGCAATAAAAGTGATAGAATAATTGTAATTAAGTACCAAAGTCATGTTTTGGTTGGAATGCTATTGCAAAAATTGTGATCTTTTTCCAATAAACTTATTTTATTTTATTATTATACATATATTATAATACTAGTCTTCACCAAATCTTTATTTAGGAGTGAAGGCCGCTATCTTGTTTGAGTGTTTTAAGCATGAGATTAGTTAATATTCTATTAATTATAAGAATAATGTTGCTGTGCAATTGACCATGCCAAACTGTAGTCGAGACACAGGAGTTTTATTTTTATATTAAAATGTATTTTGCTAAAATTTCATATACATTTAATGTCAGAGCATGCATTCAAACATCGCACAAAAATACATTGAGCTCTCTGCGTTATAGTTTAATGTCTTATTATACGTTTACAATAAAGTAATAACAGATAGGTGCTATGATGGCTTACTTAAATAATTTTAACATAGTCGTGTAATTTTATAAAATTGAAACTGTACATACGACGTCACATCATCTGTAAATCGTAGGTTACTTTAAGACTGTTATGTTAGACTCGAATCTTTTACTGAGTTAAGTGATAAATGTTTGATGCTTTAAAAATATTCTTCTCGGTATGTAGAAATTATTGTAGTAACACAAAATGGCACAAAAAGTAGTGGTTAGTACTCCAATGTGAGGAGAAATGAGGTGTTATTACGATCTGCATCTACCGTGGATTAGACAACTTACTAATCGCTAGACTCGATCGATTACAAGAGAGGGGGACATCAACTCAAGAGGTGCGACCTTACAACAACTAAAGAGTTGATCATCACTGCGATGGACTGATTATAGATGAACTAACTAGAAAAGTAATATATCAACCGATGTTGAACGATTTTATTAGATAGTGAACGAAGTAGAATCTACGCCATAGATCATGCTGGTATAGTAGCACCATGACTGTTGAAATGACGAGGAACACATTAGAATTTCCAGCACTAATATAAATTATCTGCTTGTATATCACTGATTAGAATTAAATGTATTCATAATGCAATATTCCATTGACATATAATGTTACATCATCATAAAAATATAGTTTATGCAAATATATGTTATCAAACTATCATTATTATTATTAAAAGTGATGTATTTAAAATAATGTATTATGTGATTAAATAAACTATTTTGGAAAATCAACGGCCATTTATTATGTTAAAACTAAGTCATAATAAATAGAATTAATTAATTACAAAAATTAATTAGATATATTTACAACTAGCTTTTACCCGCGGCTTCGCTCCCGTCAACTGAGTACCTACCCTACCCTACCTACTTACCTACCTACCCTACTCTACCTATTTACCTACCTACCCTACTCTACCTATTTACCTACCTAACCTACTCTACCTATTTACCTACCTACCCTACGCTACCTATCTACTTACCCTAGCTTAGTTACCTATTTTTTTTTTTGCTTTTAAACATTCCTGTACCTGTACGCTGGTGAACAAAACAAAAAGGAATGATTAAAATCGGTCTAGCCGTTCTCAAGTTTTAGCGAGAGTAACAAACAGCAATTCAATTTTATTTAAAAGATTACATAATGTTTTACGTTACTAATATGTACAATTCAAAGCTTGATTGTCATCAGTTAATTTTATTTCATAGCATAGGGTAGGTGCTCCAGTGAATGAACACACCCCAGTAAATGAACAAAACTCAGTTTTTTCAAAAAAATAAGAAATTGAATTATTTCTACCCAACGACGTATTTTTTTCGTAATTACAGCTCTATTTTCTATTATAATGACAATTTTCACTTCATATGTTACTGTTAGCTTCAAAACGGCAAGCGTTTAAAGTTATCAGTGTAGTGTAAAAATATTTTTGTTCGGGCAAGAATTTAGGACTCGGGGTAGACATAAAATTTTTGATATTAAATTGTGGCCGTAATTTAAATATGCACTATAAGTTTTTTATTTATTTAAATAATAGATAGTTTTAATAGGTATATGTCTGAAATCCATTACAATGCCATTCTAGCCAGTTTTATGTAAATTATTCAACGTCCCAGCATTGGAAATACAAAACGTTGGAAATGCAAATTTCATATTTTTATTGAAATATGTAATTTATTTTTATGCCACAATGTTCATATTTTGGGAGCCGTATAAACAATCTATTTCTGATCTTTAGGCCAGTATTGGGACAGGTGTGTTCATTTATTGGTTCATAAAATCCATTGAATGAACTAACATTTTTCACCATGTACAATTATTAGCTTTCGTCGTAATAATGTAACCATTAAATGAACACAATATATTCAGTTAGAATTCATCCTTTTAAGATCTGTTTATTGTTACATAAATTTTTCTTGTTTTGTACCTTTAAATCACCATAAATTTCCATAAAAATAAATGCGAGAGGTTTCGATATACCTACCCAAGAAACTTTAAAAGAAGCTCTTAATTCCGTCACCTTCCGTCTTGCTCATATTAACGCAAGATACTGATTTAATGGTTCCTATTGCGCTGAATTGACTGATTTTAATAATATTACTAATTTATCCGCTGCGAATCTAGGAAACGACCCAAAAGCTGGCTTGACTCGACACTATACCGAAAATATCGTGCGAGACTAGGCTGGCTCTGGAGCAACGTAAAAACCACAAGGCATTGGGTGAGGAAGGAATTACGGCCGAACTCCTGAACGCGGGTGGAAAACCGATCCTTAAAACTCTTCAGAAGCTGTTCAATTACGTCATAATCAAAGGGAAAACGCCACTGCAATGAAGCAGAAGTGTAGTGGTACTCTACTTTAAGAAGAGCGACAATGCCTTGTTTAAGAATTATTCATACATCCACATCTGAGGCATGTCTACAAGCTGTTTTCCGGAATCTTCACGAATTGTTTCGCGCGCAGGTTTGGCGACTTCTAGCCTCAGGATGGAAAAGGTTTCAGCACCGTAGACCACATACATGCACTGCAGCAGGTTATATAGAAGATCGAGAAGTATAATCTGCCTCTCTGCTTAGCGTTTGTGGACTACGAGAAAGCCTTTGATTTGATCGAATCTTGGGCTGTATCGCAGTATTCCCCAAGTCAACGATGCCAGGTTGACTATAACGGTACATCGAAGTACTGAAGTATTTGTACGAAAATGCCACCATATCAGTCCGACTTCAGAAACCTCTAAACTTATCCTTCTGCTGCGGGCTGTGAGATAGGGAGGCGTCATTTTTCAGAAACTATTCACGGCATAATAGAGGATGTCTTCAAGGACCTAGATTGGAGAGAGCTAGGCATTAATGTCAATGACAAGTTTATCACTCACCTTCAATTTACCGACGCTATACCTAATGGTCATAGCTGAGGCTATGGAGGACCGCAGAACAAAATTTGATAAAACGAGTAGAGCTTCAGAAATACTGGGTCTCAAGATAAATATGGACAAAACCAAAGTCTTGGTAAACAACCATTTAGAACCCGCTCCTATCAAGATCAGAGACTCTAAACTCGTAAATTGTAGACAATTACATTTACCTGGAACAGATGGTTCCAGGTACCTACATGGTTCTAAAACGTGGTCACTCACAATTGGCCTCATCAGAAGGCTTAAAGTCACTCAAAAGACAAAGGAGAGGGCTATGCTCGGAATTTCTGTGCGTGATCGAATCAGGAACGAAAATATCCGCAGGAGAACTAAAGTTCCCGACATAGCCTGAAATGGCAAGTCACATTGTTCGTAGAACAGATGGTCGATAAAGCTGAAAGGTTCCAGAGTGGCTACCACGGAACAGTAAAAACAGTGGAAGTAGCTTGAGAAAATGTTTGTTCCAGAACCGGTGTCGCCAAACTCATACATTTACAATTTACTCTTACTGCAAACCTAAAAATATGATTGGCTGAAAACAAAAACAGGGCGTAGACGAAATGCAAAAAAAAATTTATACGAAATGCAACTTTAATTTCAAAAGCCTATAAATCAAATTGACAAAAACAAGAAAGAAATACATATTTGACTACCAAGTACTGCCACTCGTCGCTAGATGGCATTGTTCAGTATATAATATTCAGTATGAACTCTAACATCGTAAAAATAAGATTGGTATTTGAATGGCGTATCACTGACGCGAATGCGCTCGCTGCTACTCAGATAGGGAAGTAACCTTATTCGATCGAAATATGTATCGATTGTATGAAAACGTATTTAAAACATCATGCAAAAAAAAAATTGTATGCGATAGTGTGATAGTATTAAAATCATGAAATTAATATGATTAAAGGCAATTTTTAAACGTAGTAAAAAGGGTATTTATTTGCATAGTACATCAATTATCATCATCTCAGTTGAAATCATCGTCATCGCCCACTGCTAAACATAAGAATATTAAGTATAATTCAAACGCCCTATGTTGTTCCTAACTCTTTAACTAAATTTATTTAAAATACGTCACAAATATCATACCACAATTTTAATTTTATTATATTTATTAATTTAATAATTATCTGTATTATATTACTTACAAAACTATTAAATTATAATATATATTTTAAAAAGGCAATGTAATTTACATATTATACATATCGATTGATTTTATCGATAAAGTCACGCACTATTTGGATAGCGTCAAAAGTATAGGTAGACTAACGAATATTCCAGAAAAGCTAATAACCGAGAAAAGAAAATCAACTTTGTTTTGATGTAACTAAGGACTAGTTTTGTTTGTATATCCTGCGCAATGTTTCACGTAATTTTATTTTTTCATTTTATTAAAATAAATCCGAAAATAATACTTTTCGGTGCTAAGATACACCTCCATGAGTTAGATTTTTAGTCAGACTATGGTTTTTAAAGTACAGTATGGGACAATAAGGCATTTTAATATTATTTTTCGTTAATTATTATGTTGCGCAGTCTAGTTAGAGAATGAGGGCGCTTGAACAGCAAGTGCGCAACGCGATTCTTACTAGCGGCGACAGTGCCACGCCTACTTACTTCTTCCACTGTTTTACTGTTCCGTGGTGGCTACCGTATACTGGAATACGCAGCATCGGTAGGCGTTCCACAAGGTGGACCGATGACTTGATGATTTGAAGGCTTTTACTTTTATTTAATAATGTTTGTAATAGATTTAGAGGCAGAGGACATATGTTCGTTTTTTAACTTTTTCTGGGACTAAATATGTTACAAAAACAAAGATTTTTTGAACTATTACACAAACAAAAATTGTGTTCATTTACTGGATTTACTCTGTTCATTTACTAGAAATTTTCGTTCATTCACTGGGGTTTTAGGGTATTTTTAATTTATTGCCAAATATCTAAAAATGTATCCAGGTTATATCGTAAATCTAACTTAAAAACAATTATTTAATATATTTACATTACCAAAATATAGATTTGGACCGTATACCTTAGAGTTAACATAGTATAATTATTTTTTGAAGTTCAAATTCACTGGAGCACTTACCTACCCTATTATGTAATGGACATAGACTCGCGTCTATTCTAAAGAGTCATTAGTAGTAATTTCTGAATTGGCATTAAGTCCGTAAAATTCGTTTTCAAGTTATGTCACAGACCGACTAAGGGTTTAACTTGAGTGTTTCTTGTCCGTTTTCCCTAAGATACCCCTTTTATAATTTTTATCTACTGTAACTTGGCCTTCAAAAGTACCTACCTTTTAATATCCAAATCTCAGGTGTAGGCAGGGGTAGTAGGTATCCGAACAGGTTAAGTATATCCACTGCTGAATGTAGACCTCGCAAGAGATTGCACGTCATTTATCTCGAATCTGGGTGGTTATCGTCCAGCTGCTACCATCCACCGCGTGCTTATATCGTGCTCCGGCAAGCCTGAAGGAGTCTCCAAGCCCTAACGGCCAACGGTTATTAACCGGTGAGCTTACTTATTTTTTGACCTTCTTTGACTACTTATTTGTTCTCTGTAGATGGGGTGCCGATTGTTCGAAAGAGTTACCGTGGGCCTGGAACGTTATGGGCAACTGTTACTTCAGTTGCCCAAGTGGGTTTTAGTCAGTAAAAGTCTGAAAAGTCTACTCAAGATCACCTCGTCCCGGAATCGATTCATTTTCACCAAGCATAGCTATCGCCATAGCTCGCAAAGCCACCTAGTAAGTGTGGACGAAAGGTCAACTCTACCTCCGTACCTAGTCAAAGGGGTTTCGTTTAGTTTTGTGGCCCTGGGTGGGCCCCATGAACGTGATTTTGATTCAATAGTTTTGAGCAAATAAAAAATACCTGTGAAAAAATGGTAGGCGTCAAATTTTGTTTTCTTGATTTCCTAGAAGCTAATGATATCCTAAGTGACTGACATTACGGCTTTTGCCGAGATCGGTCAACTAGAGATCTTCTAGCTTAGAGACGCAGGAACCGCTTCGCCGTCTAGAAGGGTCTGGCACGTAAGCTTCCTTCTTTCGGTTTACCTGCTGGTTTGTGTGATTGGATCGCAGACTTCCTGAGTGACCGGTCCAGCCGAGTGGTTATCGATGTCTGCTCGTACACGGACAAATGGCCATTAACTCTTTGAATGTCGTAATTAGAGACACAATAGAAAGACAATTACCTTATGTCGGACTGTGTAACTTAAGACATTCGAAAGGTTAATGCCGGGGTCGCTCATGGGTCAGTGCTCTCGGCAACATTGTTCTTGCTGCACATATAAACGATCTGCTTAAGCCCGGTAACTTTGCATATGCAGACGAAAGCACCGTTGCTGAGATTTACATGTCCAGTGTGCGAGCTAGTGGGTCAAAGGTTACAGCGTCTCCGAGGCTATGGTTGAACGCTTGAACTTGTCCTTGGAAGCAGTCTCTGAATGGGGCGATGCCAATTTATTCGGGTTAAATGCTGCTAAAACCCTGGCTTATCTATTTTCCGCTAAAAGGACACTATTCAGCCCTACTCCAACTTTCCGGGGTGTTACCGTGCCGATATCTTGGTCATCTTGGTGTGAGGGTGACATCACCGACTTCAAAAAAAGGGAGGATCTCAAATCGGATGTATTTTTTTATATTTATTTTTTATTTGTTACCTTAGAACTCCGACGTTCATGGACCGATTTACAAATATTTTTTTCTCTTAAGCATATGCTTCCAGATTGGTGGTTTTTTCAAAATCCAGTTCTGATGATGAAATCCATGAGGAATCGAGGGAACTCCTCAAATATTATAGGCAACTATATAATGATTTTAGTATTATCATCGAGAACTTAAGCATTTACAGTCAAAAAGTAACGTTTAACGAAGTGGAACTGATGAATAAGACTAGAAATGGCCAACGGAATTATTCATACTCACATAGATATCACAATGAAGATAATTAAGCGACTATGACAATACAAATAAATGATTCTGAATAGTTATGTTGAAAATGGAAACATCGAAGTGAATGTAAAAATTCTAATGATGATGATTGAGCCGGAATATAGGCACCAGAACTCCGTAATTAATCTATGTATCCTAGCCGTGTTTGGGATTATTAGAATTGTCATGAGATGCACTTTGACTATAAGGTAATATCGAACTGATCTGATGATGGAGCAGGAAGGTGGAAGGGAGACTTGGGAACAAGTCGGTTATTTTTTTTTTCTTAAGTTTTTTTTTAATAGTTTTTGTTTGATCGCACATCGCACACAAGTCCATGAAAAATAAAGTACCTATTGTGCGTTTCACATAAGAGGTGCCTTTGTTGTAATGTTGGCAATACGGAAAAACAGTGTTGCTATATTTTTAGCAATGAAATTACTTAATATTAGGGAGATACTGATATTTCGTTACTTTTAACAATTGCCTTCTAATTTTTTTTTTCTTTTTGAAACTGTAAAAACTATTTTTGAATAAAACATACGTTGGGCTCCATTTTGATTGTCCTGCAATTCTTTCAAATACTGAAAACACCACGCCGCAATATCGTACTTCTCCATCCAACAACTTGCTTTTAGACTTGCTTTTTTTTAATAAAATCTCATTCCCCTTATTTATTATCTATACACATTTCGTGCAAAAATTTTGGTAGAGTAGGCAACTCTTCATTTTTCCCTTCTTTTTTCTGTAGACAGGGAGCCAACATTACGGCAAAGGACAGTAAACATGTTAGCTGCTAGGCAGTCTAGGCACCTTTATACCCTGTTTTGACCACATCCTGGGCGGTGTGTCTGGGCTGGTTTCCTAAGTTTTTAATAATACTGGGCTATTTGTAAAACACTGACAACCTCTCAGGACTATGTTACTAACATCATCAACAACTTTTGTTCTATGACTGTTAAAAAATTATCATATTTTAGTTCATCAGATTTTCATACAAAAACATAAATATTTAAAAACTTTCTAAATATTACAAAGTCTATGCTAAGCATGTGATAGTACAATAGCGGTGAGGCAGCGGAGGCGCTTGATGCGCTTGCGTCGCGTCATACAGACTTTCAGTATGTTACAAAGTACTCTGTGATACAGATGTAAGTAAGTGTAGCAGCAAAACACCGAGTTGAAATGTGTTAAATAGAACAAATATTGAAGGTTTATTTTTGGTAAATGTATTATGTTTTGTAAAAAGTCATAGAACAAAAGTTGTTATTTATATATGATATTACATATTAGTAATACATTATACAGTCCTACAAGGTTGTGTTTTATAAATGACCCTGTATAGAGTTTCTAAAAAAATAAACTAAATATCGTACTTAAATTTCTTTATTAAAAATGTAATTTACAGTATAAACAGTAAGGTCATACATGGCAGTGATGTTATTATTAGGTACTTATAAATATATCGGCATCGCTATACATAATCCGACAAACACTTCCATATTCTCAACACCTGAACTCTCCTCTGACACTCACAAATTAATATATTTAACGTTGAAATGTTATAAACACATCAATAAAACTCCAAGAGAAACAACAAACAGACAAGTGTCAGAGGCGAGCTGTCCTGCGGTACTGCCAACCCGAGCTTACTAGCCTAATCCATCCTAATTTACATCGATCCAAGAAACAACATTTTAATTATGCTTAATTTTAATACAGTCCAATTTGATGAAATAATTAAAAGTCAACTTTGCTAAAATAAAAATATTTTTTAACTTCAGATCCCAAATGTGTCAGAAATATTTAAGAAATGTCGATATTAATATCAATAAATCGATCGTGTAATTTCCATTTGCCTACACGAGTACATTATAACATTCTTTGGGACATCGCAGCACTATTCTCCAGACCCTACTAAAACGTAGGGTCTCCTTTACGTGCAATTATACTAAAAACTACTATTTGCTAAGACTGTCTAAAAATCAAACTAAGGTCACAGTACGATAAAAATAAATAAATACGCCTCTATACAAAAATAACACATATGATGGTGAACACGTGAGCACTTGAGACCTCAGCGGGCCGGCCTCCTACCCGCCAACACGCCAACACTCCTAGCTACTCTACCATCTACGCCCGAGGCCGCCCGCGCCAACAATTACATTATACGTACAAGCTAAAACACCGGCTAGTCGTCGCCGACAATTGACTTCTTATATCAAATATCTCGCACAATTACAAAAGTGATCGAGGAGCATGTAAACTGTATAAGTTTCCGTATTACAAAATTACATTATCACCAAAAATATTTCATCAAGTTATCATCATACAACAATTTTAAATTCAGGTGCATCTTAATAAAAATAGATCACGTGCATCTGTTACAATTTTTACTTGGTCAACAGTGACACCGTCGTCAATAATTACCTATATAATCATCGGAATTAGCTAGCTTCTAATACTGGGTCTAAACTGTGAAGAGCGATCGAGTACGACACTCGAATCCTCGCATACTCGATCTTCATTCGCACGGAAACTAAACCTCGATATATAAAACTACCTCGTCATAAACCATAATTATCATACACTCGCACACAATAAATACAGGTACGTCGTCGTCACTCAGGTCGCCCGCGACGAAGCTCGGGAAAGTGAACGAAGTGCCGACGCCGACGACAGCCGAGCGGGCGGGCCGACTACCAACGAAAACTAACCGACTGTGCGCGCCCTCCGCGCTCAGTCCGGGATCGGCACCAGCGACGGCGCGTGAGCGGGCGGCGCGGGCGGCGCGGGCCGGTGCAGCGTGAAGGCGTCGTACACCTGCGCCAGCTCGTCCATGTGGTGCTCCTCCAGGCACAGGAAGCCCGCCAGCGTGGGCGAGGCGCGGCGCGCGCACGCCAGGCAGTGCACCACGTGGCGCTTCTCGTGCTCGCGCACCAGCAGCGCGTGCCACACCTCGCGCTCGCACGCGCCGCAGTAGTGCGACGCCTCGCCGCGCGCGCGCCCGTGGAAGCGCACGGGCACGCCACGCGCGCGCACGACGGCGAGCGTGCCGCCCGCGGCGCGCAGCGTCTGCATGAGGCACGTGCGCATGGCGCGGTGCAGGCGCGGGTCCGACACGCGGATGTTGCGCGCCAGGTTCCACGTCAGGTGTACCATGGGCACGATGGACTTGAAGTTCTGCACCTTGTTCCATTCGTAGCGGTCCAGCGCGAGTGAATACTGCCGCGCCGTTAGCGGACCTACGTTCCACGCTATGTTGTTGCACCAGCCGGTGGCTTGCACCCAGTGCACGCAGCCCGCGTTTACCCACACGAGGTCGCCAGGCCGCTGCGTGAAACGATATACGGGCACTCCGTGCTGCCGCAACTCCTCCGGGTCGGGCCACCATGAGCCGTGCAAGTACGACAACCCGTGTCTCTCGCAAAGATCGCGCACGCCACCCCAGTACGCATCAGGCACACCGAACCACTCGCAGTCACCGGGACCGATGTTAATATTGATCGAACAGAAGTTGTTGTTCTCTTGATGGCCAGGTGTACGGCTGCCGGGCACTTTCATGTACAGCTGGACCGTGTTC
Organism: Mythimna ferrago; assembly: GCA_910589285.2. Taxonomy (NCBI): domain Eukaryota; kingdom Metazoa; phylum Arthropoda; class Insecta; order Lepidoptera; family Noctuidae; genus Mythimna; species Mythimna ferrago. The sequence goes on from OU342674.1 coordinate 31,681,347, forward strand.
ATGCCTAGAATCACGTGGCCTACGTGTGATAGCATATTGGCGGCGGAGGCTACGCGTGCGAAAGCCGGCAGCTTCTGTAATTCTGTAAGCTGAGGACGCCATTTCCGCTCATCAGAAAGATCAACGTTGGTTCCAAAGCGCAGCATCCGTGCGGCACGGCGGCGCTTGACGGGTCCAGAGCCGGACTCGCGGCCGTCCGAGTCGGAGAGCGCGCCGCCTCCGGCCGCCGCAGCCGCTCCGCCTCGCTCGCGCTCCTCTCGCAGCGACTCCTGGAAGGAGCCGGCCTGGTACTGCGCGTACTTGCGCACGGTGGTGTGCGAGCGGTGCGACGCGCAGGCCCACACGCGGCGCCGCCCGGTGGGGTCCCAGTTCTCGTCGGCAGACTGCATCAGCTGCGTGCGCACCTCCACGGCGTGGTCCGGCCACGCCTCCACAAGCGTCTTGGTTGAGAACAGTCCGAGGTCCAGTTTGAGCGCCGCAGTGAGGCCGCGCACCACGGCGATGGGGTGCTTGAGGCAGAAGTCCTGCAGTTGCGGCGAGAAGGCGTCGCGCTTTGATTCCACGTAAACGAAAGGCGCGGGCGGCGCCAACTGCTCGGGCGACAGGCGCGGCGGCGGCACGTCGGGCGGCTCGGGCGGCCCGCAGCCGTCGCCCAGCACCGACCACGCCGTCGGCGGACCCGCGTTGTCCCTGAAGCGGCAAACATTACGTTAGTTACGAACCACGAGTAAGTCTCAGAATCAGAGCAAAGACGCAAAACTTACTTGCAAGCATCCATTATCTGCTTGGAGGTCATGCCGATATGATACGTGATAGGCTTCATCGGGTCCGCCTTGAGAGGCTCCAGCTTCACGACAGGCTGCCGCCCGCCCAACATGGTCTCGCTACTGCTGCCTCCATTACTAGGGGCTTCAGCTGAAAACAAAACAAAATATTAGCTTAACTTTTGCCAGCAATTTCGCCAGAGTGAAAGTCCAAAATTATGGCCAAGTTAACACACACTCGGGATAAAAAAATATCGGATAAATTACCAATTCTGATAAATGCTATAGAATCACAAATTAAGACGTAACAGGCAGACGATACTGACACGAGTTACTTTCTTTTTTATAATAATAAGTAATTATGGATATGTAAAGAACAAAACTATGAAACCGCCAAGCGCATGCTTAGATGTTAATGCAGCTTAGGTCACAATGACAAAGTGTCTAGTTTTAGTTATGGTATTTTAAGTTTTATGCAGTTAAGAACTGGAAAAAGCGATGCCATAATAGGCCAGAATGTGATGAAAGTATCGCGTAAAAAAACCTTTCTAAAGAGTCATTTTACTGGTTATTCAAAATGAAATATTTTGGGAACTTGACAAGTTTGTTCTGAAACTCGTAAAAGCTGTTTGTAGCTACTAACTTTTATTTTTATTCTTCATATTTCTTGCTTACGAAATTTTTCGAGAAAAACAAATCTCTCGAGGTTTGCACTTGACATTGACAGTGATAATTTACTCGAACATTATTACAGAAAAAAAAAAAGCTTTGCGTGTAACGAGTTTACATACACGGAAATATTATTAATATTATGATCTACATTACTTATTGGTGTACGAACTGATTTCTAAGATACGAGAAGTCTACCTACCTGACATCTAATTACTATTCGACAAAATTCAACCACGTTCACGGAGTAAAATTCCGTTTATTTATCATTATAATCCATTCTACTTTATTACAACAAGGGCTGACTTATTTTCTATTTCCCAGAAAACTGTAATGCATTCCATTTTATAAATCATAGATGTTTCGAGGGATAACAAAGGCGCTCAATCTTTCGTAAGACGACCTGAGGCTTTTGTAAGTCGCGAGCTTTTGCAAGGCTTTGTCCGCTGAGCGTTTTAGCCATCGCTTTATTGTGATATTATTATTTTCGCTTTACTGGCTTAAAGATTTGGTATAATAGCAGCTTTAGAAAGAACTTAGACCACATTTTCGACTTAACAGATGCGCGGATCGGGTCGAACGTTTTTTGCACAGATTAGGCAGGTAGGAGCTACGTCCCAAAAATAAAGCAGGTTGCCTTAGTTTGCATCGATTTGCCAGTTCATTTTGGCATTCATTCTGCTGATATTTCTATTTAAACTTCACATCAGATATATGTTTGCTTTTTATAAGATTAATGTCTGATTTATAAAATACATACAACACAATTTTCGCTGGATTAGCTCAAATAAAAGAACAATTCGAACTTGATTTCAAATATTTCTCCGTGTCGAAATACTAAAGAATTTTCGATGGAATTCACGTCATTCTATGATAGCTTGGTAACCTTTTGTGAAGCTGTTTAGAAATGTACTAAGTAAACTTTTTTGTTTCATACACACAGGAGAGTAAATTGAATCAAAAGTTGGTGAAGCACAAAAAATACAAAATGATTTGTTTTTAAAAAACATAAAACAAATATGTAATCAACGTAACACAGAAGACATTGTTTATCTAGGTATTGTTTTCCTTTACCGTGACTTTATCTTGAGGAATGGTTAGCTTAACGCACTGAACAAGTGTGGTGATTGCTCATTCCACCTTTATAGAGACAAGTATAATTGTAAGATTAAGGTCAATTCACACTTACTGCTCACAGGCTCCTTCTTAACTTCAGGCTGCGTATCTGAGAACCTCTTCAACAGATCTTCGGCGAGCGACTCAGCGCTGTCGCCGCCGGTGGCGTTACCTTCGCTTTTCGTCACCTGTAACACAAACACCTCATTATCACCACGAACTAAACTTTTAGGGAACCCTACCGATAATGCTAAATCCTGCCGCCCGAGTAAAAACAGAAGTTGAAGTTAGTACAAACCGTGCGCGCTCGCGCCGCCTGCGCTTGTCGATACTGCGTCAGTAGTTGCTGCATCATAGTCTGAAAAAGAATATTACGATCGTTACTACAATTTAGTAGTACGATAGGCAATTAAATGAAGCTATTAGATTTGACAATTCATGGAAGCATACTAAACTTAATATAAGAGACCGATTTCTTTTGGTGGTCATTACAATTTCAGGGCACACTACAAAAGGATTAAGAAAAAATTGATACAGGCTCTCTCCCCTATTCAGCATCGTTGTTTCGTGTTCGGGAATCAGTCTAAACTTTAATTCAAGGACATCAGGTTAGTACTTGTTGCTGTGGTGTGAGATTGGAGTTCTTCTGCAGGTTCTGTAAGTACTGTAGATTCTGTAGCTGGTGCTGTGTGAGCGGCGGAGGTTCTTCCGGCCGTTTGCCCGGGTACGGTGGCGGCGCTGACTTGGGAGCTCGGGAAGACATCTCCGCGGAAATGGGCAAGTTCCAGGCTTCCTCGATCGATGGTAGCTGACGACGTCTACACAAAATTAATGTGATTGAATATTTTTAAAGATCGAACTTACTTATGAATATCAATATTAATAAAATCACGCAACTACAGTAAATAAAAGAAGGCAGTCACTTACTTTCCAGTAACAGAGGGCATAGGCGCATGTGCCAGATGTGCTCTCAAAAAAGCGAGCCTCTGTCTCAAGGCGGAGTGCGACGCGGTCGCAGCTGCCCCTCCGTTGGTGTAACAAGCGAACGCGTCCCTTGGCATCTGACAGCTTTCATACAAACTACCGAGGTTGGTCCACGCCGCAGAGTGACCCTTGTCTAGTTGTACAGCACAAATGTACGCTTGTAACGCGTCCATCGGCTGGTTTTGTTGCTGATATAACACACTGTAAAAACGACGATATGTAAAATAGAAATTGTTCTCAAAAAAGAAACAAACATTTATTCAACGCATATGTTTTTTTTCTCACCCTATAGAGCACCAAGTGTCAGCATTTCCTTCAGACTTTTCTACAGAGTTTCTATACGCTATAAAGGCATCGTGGACTTTCCCCTGAGCCGCGAAGCATCGTCCGAGCAGATAGAGTCCCGCTCCTGACTCCGGCTCGGCGGCCACGGCGCGCTGCAAGCACCAGATGGCAGCACGAGCGCGAGCCGCAGTCTCACCCAATGACACGCAGCGGTGGTACAGCCATCCTGTGTACCATCACACATTCTCAAGGATGATCGATCAGGTAATGATTTGAATACGTTATCCAAAGCGAAACAAAGTGATTCAATCCAAAGCTGTAAAAAATCATTTAATTTACCTAATTGTCTGCAGACGTCTGCTTTCAATGTTGAAGATAATTGAGGTTCCTTTAACAGTCTTTCGTAGGCGTCTCTGGCGGCTTTCCTCAGGCCTCTGGCTTCGAGTAGATGTGCGGCGTGGAAGCTGAGCTCAAGGCGCGTGAAGGTAGCGTCCTGGTGCGGCGCCAGGCGCGCGCGGCGGAAGTGCACGGCGGCGATGGACCAGTGGCGGCGCGCCTTGAACATCAGCGCCAGGCGCAGGTGCGCGTCCGCCGCGCGAGTGAACCCCGGCGACACGTACAGTGCCATTTGCAACGCTTTTGTCGCCCTGCCATTCAAAAGAATCACCTAAACCTCCCCATCATTATTATGAAGGGGAACGAGTTTTATTGCCGAGTGGACTATTGTTAAGCAGAATCCTGTCAAGTCAATTGTTAAACAAAAGATCGTCAGCAATAAACGAATTCGTTTACAGTTGAAAAGCCTTACAAAGGACTTTGTGTACTGGCGACCGACTAGAAAACAATGTCAAAGTTACAGCCTGAACTTGACTGCCGTACAAGGTCAGACGAATTGTAAATAATAGTATAAAGAATGAGCACAGTTATCATAATAACTCTGCGTACACATACCAGACAAAGAGAACAAAAAACAAAACGTAATGCGGACTTTAAATTTCACTTTTTGCGAAATAAATCTTCAAAAGAACCATAGAAAACTTATGAAATGAACGGATGAAACGACAATGCTGGTTTTTTCTTTCTTTTTTCTCAAAATCTATCCGAACACATTCAAGGTTTACTGCTCCAGTTTTTTTAGTTTTGGATTCAATGAAAAGAGCTCATCTTAAGAAAGGAATATACCTACGTACCCTAGGCTGTGATACTTACAGAAACCAGAATAAATAAAAAAAAGCGTGTAATGCGTTTCGTGTAATACAAGAAGATGAAGAAAGAATGCGGTGAAGACATCACGATGCGTAAGAAATAAAACACGGAATTGAACCATAATATCCGTAAGGTTATTGAGGAGCGCATCACCGGAGCGTAACGTCACCGATGCGCCCACGGGGTCGATGACCGTCTGAGGTACGGTCGTGCAATCGATCGAACGATGCAACACAACGTCTAGACAGCGATCGTCGTCCGAATCCGATGCCTATAACGCCTGTATTTAGATGACCTCCGCTGACATTTGGGAGCCGAAACAAAGGAGTGAGACAGGTGCTGCGCCGAGAGCACCCCGAAGCCCACGACTAAAATTAAATGACGATTATACGCACACACACGCACCCGTCAGTGTGGCGGCCTTAGAAAGCTTTCACCGGCCGTGTCGCCGCCGGCGATGCTCGACATACATAATAATATTATATTTCACATAACTTCTTATTCACATTCATTGTTCTTCGGAATGGGTTATGATTGTCGGTTGTCACGCGATGCTCAAATTCAAACCTTCCCTACAGACTGTAGGTACAAACCAGTTAGGACAAATAGGTACAGGTACATACAATATAAAAATTATCCTGATTCCAACAAGTTTCATAATTTTTTCCTGAATTAGTTGTCATTTAATTTCGTATTTTCCCACTTCTACGCCATTTCAGTTTAACAAATAACATCATACTGTGACCTTCATTGGATAACTTTTGTCGACGGATATGATAAAAAATGTTAATTAAGTACATTAACGTTCCAACAATGTAAAATTACGTTAAGTTTACAATTTCACTATGCATGTCGGTTCGATGCCGATGTGGTACTTATCGTCCCTGTAGAACGATAAGGCATTGTTAACGGGGCAGCTAGTGCCCAATGTGCCCCTATATAAAGATAACACATTGGTCTTTGTGCGATATGGCCGACTAGGTTTATGGTTCACTACTTCACACCCACCCACACGCTACGATAATAATATGACAAGTATACAGACTGTCGTGATAACAATATTGATCACAACAATATTTAGCGTTTGTAGGTACTAAAAACGGAAAGCCAATGCTGATATCTACTAACATAGCGAATTAAATACAATTGTATTTAAATCTCTATATACAGCTAAAGGTAGACACGTTGTTCTTGTACTTCACATTAGATCGCTATTCGATATTAATCTAGTTGACTCGTGTTAAAATAATGCAAAATGTTTAATTTAGAAAATTTTAAAAATAAAAAGGGACTTCATTTCAACTATTTTAGTTCATAAAAGTAGAAGACGGTTGTAAAATCATTTTTTTTTTTAATCTGTTGTCTGAATCCTCTAAAACATATTCATTGCTATGGGATTTCCTTAGGATCGTTTTGTTTACTATATTCATTGACATCGTGGTACTTTACACCATCTTGGTCGGCCACGATTTTGGCAGTTCAACAAGTTTATTTTTTAATTAAGGTTTTGTTGCTGTCCAAGTCCCAAAAAATATAATTTTTTCACTGTCTTGACCATGAATATCATCACCTCAAATTCAAAATATTTTAATTCACATATTCCTACATGGGCACTTATACGAGTACATTAGAAGCTAGTGCACCTATTAAAAAAAGGTCAACTAGCCTGTTAGCTAAAACCACGACTAGTAGCTATAGACACACGATCTTTATAGCTTTCTTATAGATTTCTCATCTGCACATCTGTTTATACATGATGGTATGGAAAAATAAATATCCTGTGTAAACGACTGGATCGATTATAATCCGGTTCGGTACCTGCCCCCGCCCAACCTTGGGCATTATCAGTACACTCAGGTAAGGGCATTGTATAGAACCCTACTTATACAAACGAAATTCTTGCTCCTATTCAAATGAAAATTTTAATTTATTGAATGAACAAACATCTGGAGAGTTGTTGCGCTCAATGTTAGGATTTTAGAGCTACCATAAAATAAAGTAACTTCCAAACAAAAACCAAACGCAGTATACGGTGAATAGATTAGACCGATGACGTCCGTAGTTATTCCTGCACAAGAGTAACACTAAAACAAATAACCAGGAAGCAAGGAATGTGTGCGGTATTCGAGGTGTTTGGCGACGCACTCGGCGCGCTGAACAGCGAACAATGCTCAGGCGGGAGTGCTGGTGGGCGCGGGGAGAGGACACGGGCAAGAGGCACCTCGCTGTGACCTAGTTCTGCACAGTCGCGCGGCTCAAGGACGGATCGACCGCTATTTATAAAGTTCATTCGTCGGTCGTCATAGCACTCACTTTACATAACTGAAGCAAGCAGTCGCTAGGTGCGTCGCGATCGACACGTGATCCCGCTGCACATAATGAAACAACACTTTCCCACGGAACAGCCGACCTTAGGGAACAGGCGCACAATAATAAACTCGCGGGATGCTAAGATTGAATAGGTCACACGTGGTGCTAAGAAATAAGGTCAAAGTCATACACTTGTATGATCCTGATTACAACCGGAAATTATCAATTACGTAATTAAAATGACTAGTACGAAACGAGGTTGGGCAGTACACCATATAAAGAAGTTGGTTTACGTGTTTATCAGATGGACATAAGAATTCTGATGTCATATGAATAGACCTATTATCGAGAACCTAGACTGTTTGACTTGTTGATTTGCTTTGCTTTACCCAGATAGATACCTATCTATCTAGTATCTACACATATGAATCGGAGACGAAATACCTACTATGACATAACAACAGATGATGGCATAAACAGTTAAAAGAGAAAATTAATCTGTAGTGCCAAGTTTACCATAATATGAGTGGTTTGTAACATTTGATACATTAGTTCCCGTGACCAAATGATGCAATCATGTGATGCATTCAACGTGAACGTACAATTCACCTGACTGTTCCGAGTGCACCACGGCCTTGGCTCCACGGCAACAGAATGCATTACAAACTGCAATTGTATGCACTACATAACTAGATATCCATAGTGAAGGTCCTATAGCTAAGCAACGTTGTATGTGTTATGAACACATACATGATATTATTACTTCCTTCATAGCAGATGCCACCTGATGAATTATACATAGCAATAATAACCAAGGTACACATCGCTGATTGGAGGATTACCTTCGTTCAATAGAGTTCGCAAACACAATGGTATTTTGATTGCATGTAGCCTTACGTCTGACGTATGACACTCGATGTTTTACTCGTAAAAACTGCAATAAGTTGGATTATGTTAGCATACTCGTAACCTGGTAAGTACTTGGTAGATCGGCTTAGATGCTATTTTGCGGTATAAACTTTCGAAAGGGCGACATAGTGGCGCACGATGTGCAATAGCAATGCGATACCAAGGTTCATGTCGTTAGGGCACAATTTTAGCTAGTTTAGGAAACGTACGTGCCGCCATGCACATAATTGATAATGAACCAAGGCTCGTTTATCGCCAACGTCACGCTAGCTGACCCACTTTCGTCCCATTCGATACCACTTGTACACATTCAGTAGGTTACCCACTCACAAATGATCTCATGAACGCGATATTTCAGATATGTGCCGGCTATTTTCAGTAACGGCGCAATTCACTATACAGAATTGAAATTGACTGCTCATAAAGTTGAAGCAATTCATATCCAATTCTATTTTATTCTAAGGCCAAATGAAAATGTGGGTCGTCTGTATTTACAGGCGAGAAAATTCTATTCAGAGAAATTAGTTTTGAAGTGTATAAAAGTCGTAGTACCGAGAATTCTGGCCGCCTAAGAAACTTTTATGTGTACCAGATTTGTACCTGACTTCAAATAGAAACTCCAAATACCGGATGACGAAATACGGTTAGTTCTCGATAACAACTGTGATATTAAAAGCCGTATTATCAATTTCAATGCTAAACTCAACGTACTTACTGAAGAAATAAAGTTGTAGATAAGCCTGTTATTCTATATCGCAGTGTACAAGGTAGTTTGAAGACGGCAGTTAGAGGCTACGCTTACGGTATCTGAGACCTAAGTCGCCGGTTAAAATATTATTGCATTATGTTCGCAATTTATATTCTTATGAGCACGCTCTGGACTACCCATGAGTACTGTATGTAGGTACGCGAACTCGTCGCAACACTCTGTGCGATACGAATAACATTAACATTCATAATGATATTAGGAATAAAATTATATTATTATTTAAATGAGCTACTATAATCCCCAACGACTAGCTACAAATACGCAATAATAATTATACAAGTACTGTTTTAGCCACTAATTATAATTAACAGGTACATTGTAAATGCGACAGAGGCCTCGACTGGTTACGGATAATGTTGCAACTTTAGTAGATTTGCATCAAGGTATAAAATGTGCGTTATACTGCAATTAGCGTTTTTTTAATTATAAAATAACACAAGTAAACAGAGACACTTGGACGCGGAAGTGAGCCGGTCGCAGCTGCACATCGCGACTCACTCACACACACGACATGAATACTTGATATTCAGCACGTCCATAAAATCAGATGTTCGTGGTTCAGCAAAATTATGCGACTCCATTACTGAACAGGTTCTTCTGGACTACTCAACTTTATGTTTCATTTGCACATGTTGTTACATAACGATATAATAGCTAATAGTATACGTCATCTGTTTCTACGGGTTAAACATTTATCGTATCAATCAATAATTAAACACGCTTAATAAAAATCTGTGCGTTATTTCCATAAGAAAATGCTTAAACCAAACTAAAATTTGTAATATTTTAAAACTCAAATCTGATGCGCACTCACGAACATGCAAAGCTTCCCCCTAACACAAAAAGAACAGACCATTCTGCGCTATTATTACATTACAATCGGCGGAGTGCCCTTGATAACTACCCCATACGATTCACACACAGCTCACAAGTGTTCTAGCAACTACAATACTTATTTACATGCAGCAGAATTAAAAATGTGCCCCATCCCTAACTTAACAGTTTAGAAGGGTTGAACCCTTTGAGAACTAAAATTTTAAGCCTTCATCGACGTCATAGATTGTTGTTCGGTCAAAAGCGAGGGCAGTAGCACATACGTGCATGGTAGAATTGGTGCGACACGCACGGCGAACATTAGAAGGCGAGCCCTCCCTAGCACGGCTGTGAGGCGCAGGGGAACATTACTGATCGCCGAATACTGACGTAACACCATCTTGCAAGCTGCGAGCCCTTTCGAATGCTACCTTTTTGCGGTCACCGGTCGCTTTCTAATTCTAATACCCTTTGTATGTACAAAGTGACGGCTAAATTGTAAGTACAGATCGACATCCGTGAGAATAGCTGCGCTGCTCGATAATTATGCGTGCTCGTATGCGTGTGAGCGGAACATGTTATTTCCAGAAGACGTATAGGTATGTAGAACGCAGACAAGTAAATAACTTCACTTGTCCAACCACAAGATCTTATGCATACAAGATTTAACTCAATGCTCCAAATCATGAAAACCTCATAATTTTGAGTGTAGGTACTAAAGAAAATACTGCAGATTTTGCTCCTGTAGGAATTGCATACGAATGGTAAGTCGTCCAAAAACAAAAAATATCAGCGTTTCGATACATGAATACACACAGGTGTAAGATGATGATACATTTTCTACCGATTGGATAAGAAGCGTTGAACTTTAGAAAGTTTATGAATATTGTCAAGCTGCCATAGCATATTCGGATCGTTTTTTCATAGAGCAATACTGTTGGATTCTCAGTTTTTATACTATAATAAGACCAATATTTTGCCATAATAAGCCACTACCTAATTTGGTTCAATCAATTTCGGGTCAGTATAACAATAACATATCTGAACTCAAAGAGTGCCGAAGTCATGAACTAACAAAACTTTAGACGTCATGACGTTGATAAACCCAATTCGCAGCTTGTTATCTGTGCACAATTATTATGCCATGTGTGAAGTAAGTACGCAAGTAATTTACGTAACACACGTTAGTTCACGTGAATCATCATTTACCATCTACGTGATCGACATATTTAGTGACAGGTAGTCCAAAAGGTGTAAGTAATATTGTGAATTACCAGGAATTTTTAGTTCAGGACGTTCCTGCTAAAAACGTTTTTGGAATATTTTTCTGATCAAGTATTCCTCTTCAAACATTTAACGGGCCAGAGAATAGCGTTCAGTAAAATAGAATTTAGCCAATGTTAAAAATAACTAAAAAAAAATACGAGTAAAAAAATAGACCAATGATTTTCATAAAAGGAATGCAATAGGCATTTATCGTTTTACATCACACGACCATATTAGTCAGTAGTGGTGTAAACAAAAAGCTTGCAGTATGCTTACTCAGCCGCGGCCTTGCTGGCATGACGTTACGCGGCCGCCCGCTGCCGTGACGTGCTGTGATGTGACGTATGGCTTTTTTCGCGGAAATTCCATTGCGGACATCGCTCGCGGAGATTGCGAATTTATGCGGACCTAGCAACGCCGCTCGACTTCATACCAAAATAATGTAAGTAACAAAATTGTTTAATTTATTATTATCCTAACATTATCAATTATTATTTATGAAATTAGAGTTTATTACGAGGAAAAAAATCCTGTACTACAATTTTCTACGTATCCATATGTAGCTTTACTTTATCCTGGTAATTAATGAAGTAATTCCCATACCAAACGTTGCTCACTGCCAGTAGGTAAATAAGTAATAGGTACGTCAGATTCGCTAATTTGCAATGAATGAGATTACCAGAACATGTATGGATTATGGATGAATGCGCAATTATTCGTTTCTTGCAAAAATACAAATTGTTCGTTTCTTGCAAAGATAATTCAATTCGGCAGTAATTGTTTGCAACGATGAATTAAAGAAAAATATTTACGCCCTAACATTTCGACAAGCCAGGGCGGGTTTACCTTTCGCATGCGTAAACAGAAAAATTGTGTGAACATAGAAACTAGGACAGGCTGCTTGACACAGTTCATGCCCTGAGTGGGTGGCTGCCCTACAGATGTGGGCGGGTCTACTTACGTAACTCAAACAAAGCCGAAGGGCATCCGCTTGCTACAGAGCCTTTCGCAACGCTCGCCCTACGAGTCCTACGACTATTGTAAGAGAATTATGACCGTTTGGACATCTAGCCGACATGATAAACGAGCTCGGTTCGAGTGTTTAATAAGAACGAATTTTAAGTTATGCCAGTGTGATTTGGGAACCGAATGTTGGTAGTGCCGGGGTCATTGACAGGGCGGAGGCGGTGGCGCGGACGGCGCGGATGCAGCGAGTGCAGTGAGCGAGTTCCGGTGCACTACGCAACGCACCAGGTATAAATAGCGATCCGTTAGTGTCGACGACCGCGCGCCGACATCACTACATTCACCCTGCTCTTAACTCTGAGCCATGACCTAGATTACAAAAAAACATAAGACTATCGTTACGTCAGGGTAAAAGGGCATATTACCGCGCTCTTACTTAAATCGAAAAGTTGTTCCCACCGCAGAACTTAGGGGTATGAGAAGGCAGGGTGTCGAGTAGATACGTTCCTAAAACGGGACGGGTGGTGGGGTGGTTGGCCGGAGGGCAGGGCCCGCATAGGGATGGGTGAAGGGGGAAAGCTAATAATGCATACGGTTTTCGGCAACTCGATAGTCGGCTTGTCGTTGTCGGTGCGCGCGCGGCCCCTCGCTAGAGGTACCCTCTCTGATCGTGAAAGGGCCGTGCGTACGTGACGCGTCGCACGCTGCGGGACGAAGGGCGAGAGCCTGCGCCCCGCCCGCACATCTCTAACACAGCTTAGATGCACCCGTAGCCTAGGGTCGGAGACCGCGTTCTCTACTGCGCACCTAATACTTGTTAGTCCTGTTGCGAGTCAATTTACACAGATAAAACTATATGCATGTACCGCTATTTTCTTTGGCAGTAACTTCACATAATACCACTGGCTAGCATGAGAAACGCTGTCCAATTCCGGTTTGTCCGCTCTATGATGTTGCTAGGCGGCATTCAACAAACCACGCCGACTCCCACATGATATTATGTACGAATAATAACACAGTCGTTTTGACGTAATAATTTTCACGTGGTGTATAAATGTATTTGTATTCTTTGTTTTAACAATTAAATAGTTTCAAGGTAATACAAATAGTACATTGGATATTATACATATATATGACCTGTATGTTATATATCTAAAGTTATACCTACATACTTATAAAAACAATCGAATTTAAGAAACCTTCGGGTAGGTACCTGTTATTATGTTTTATGTATACCAATACATTATCGGCTCTGAGGGACGAATACGTTAACAAGAATCGTGAACGTTGATAAGACATCCAGCTGTGTTTTAGACGTGTACTTTAATTTACGCTTTCATCGGTAACACAGATGATTGGAAGACTACAATATTCATCATGCATTCAAACGGTACACGCTGAGCGTGCCTGCCAACGGCTGTGTACAACTGGCCCTAATAAGACTTCCTCCTCGCTAAAACTATCTACCTACCTATACATAAGCTGCATAATGCTGGCTGTTTACCTAGCTCTGTTTCTAAATATGTAGACGGCAACAGTTTACGTGAAATCCTCTCAGGGACAGGATACGATCCCAACTACCGGGGTACTTTGCCGGTAATGGTGAAATTAACAACCGAATGCAATTACTGTGCAAAGCAGCGAGCGGGCAAACATGTCGAGAAATTTTATCGCTTTCTACGCACAGTCTGTTTATTTACTACGAAATGCGTAGTAAAACCTAACAATATTATCAGCACACCAAGTTACGTTGATACTTGCAACGTGTATGTTGCTAATTCAGCGATAAAACATTGGATTTATGTTTTACATTGCACTGGCCAAGCAGTTTTATCTGCAAAAATATCTCATTTAACTCTGTGCAACGTTCAGCACGTGTTAGCTGATAATACGTTATGATATTTTTAAAACCAATTCAGAACGTGACAGTTCAGTAGTTAAGTAATATGAAAAAACGGTAATAATTACAAAAATAATAACGATGGCTCATGGAAAAGTAACTCGGAAGTTCTTTGTGTGAAGACGGATACACATAGTGGTGAGTAGCTGAACAATATAATAACTAGTTCAAGGAGCAGCTGATGTCGTGACAGGTGTGGTGGCAGCCGGCAGGCACCTGCCCGGCACGCGCCACCGCAAGCTGCTCTAACAATTACATAGCATTCATTACTACATCACAATCGATACTAAACGACCTGACATTACCTAGCTACAACTCTGACATTCCCCAGCAGCTGACTTCCATTACTTACATAATGTAATGAATTATTTAACAACCCAGCAGGGATGGATGTAAGTTGCCAAGCGTGCTTATAAAATTTCAAGAACCAAGCTCATTTAATATTATATTGCAATAGTCTGTCGATTATTCGATACACACAAACTCGGCCACTCGCCGATTACTGGAGCATTCTATAATATCCATAAGAATAAATGAATGATAATACGCCCTTGGAAAACCAAAAATAGACTAAATGTTATTATGATAAGAATTCTTGGACTGCGAATTACAATTTTATTTGTCGAAAACTTTAGGAGTTTATAATATTACTCTGACAAGTTAGTCTCTCAATGTATTGGCTTCTTTTAACTCTGCCTTTCAAACTAAACAAAACATTTTTGCCTTCGACGGCGTTTTACCTGTTATCCCAAATCTGATTAAATATTTGGCTAGCTGAAGTTCGTGTGAAATCTACCATTTGGGCTGGATTATTGTACAAAACTTTTTACAACGTAGCTTAATCGATTCTGCACAAAAACATCTGGAACATTTTGCAAAAACTTGCTTTTGTCAAGATTTTAAACAGCTGTCCTGGCTTAAACTTATTTCTTTTCGATATAAAACAGCAGATGGGCTTAAAAAGAGAAATGTTTAAAAGATCTCATGTTAAATAAACTTATTTAATGTCTCTTCCGGGGATCTACAAAAAAGGAGTAAACGGGCGTCGGGCATATCGACGAACAAGTTTGCGAAACGGGCCTAGCAGGTCTAGTCGCTGGAGGACTAGAGTGGAATACCGTTACTGTTAGCGGCGGTGTCGATAATGCGCGGACCGGTCTGCACTGATAGCCAATATGATTCGTGATAACTATTACGATACCGCTGATGAATGAGATAAAAACATAGTAACTAGATACCAAAGATATAGACGTAAGGTTTGTGCTTTTTGCGTCAGCCTGACTTTAATATAATATTATGATATTACGAATTTCGAATGTGAATTAGCTTATTACCAAAAGTGGATAGCTATAGTAATGTGCCGTGCTTATTTATTATAGAATTCACAAAACTATTGGTTAATTGGGGATTTTCAAACAATACTAAAAGGATAAAATTAAATTTTGCCTCTTCGAATTTTGTTTAATTAAATTTAGTAAAATGACAGTTCATTTACCAGGAAGTTACGATTACTATGTTCGTCAAGCGGAACAACCCAGCGGGGATTGGTTTTTCCTAAGTATGGAAGTCCAGAGCGGTAGTTAGCTTAGGCCGCCTCATTAAATATCCGAGCAGTGTCGCCACTGCCGGACCAATGACCAATGACGCAAGACAAAAGTGCGCGAATTCTGCCTGATATAGCTATCGGACAACGGATTCTAGTCAGTGATCATGAGTCACAGATTTCCCTCTACAAATCATTTTAATTGTATAACACGGCAATGACGGCTTACTCATCCGACGAATAAGTATGTCCTGTGGTGACGTGAAGGTAGCCTAAGTAGGCCATACTTAGTCATTTGTAGTCATCAATGAGAATCTTGATTACCTCGGCTCAGTTATGATCAATTCAAAAAATATATTGTGAGACCATCCTAAACGTTTTGAATTAAAATCGCAGGCATCCAAGCCAAAACAGAGCTTGGCGGCTTGTTATGCCGTGTTCTTTCTTATATTTAAACAAAACTGAGAGTTAGTATCAGGTACGTAATAGCAAGTGATTGATGAGCTCTTGACAATGTACACAATGGGTTAGCAATGGCCTGGTATAGGGTGAAGTGAGGCGAGGCATCGCGTGCGGCACTGTTGCGGCCACACTCCACCGACCTACATTTTATGCGGCGCGGTGGCACTCATTATTTACTAGCCTTAGCAAACACGCACTGACCACCCTCATTATTTAATTTACCCTTCTTGTTCCTGCTTACATTGCACTAATAATATCCAGATATATGAGGAGAATGCACCAAACAGCTACCTGCGAAAACACTACAAAAAACATGCAAAAACCATTCAAACGAACAAAAACGCGACCTCTCGACGGGACCTGGTCCGGAGCCGTCGACGTTGGTGTCTGCATTTCGGAAACAAAACACAATAGAAAGAGTCGCGTGCGAACGCGACGCAGGGATACGGGCGGCAGGTAGAGAGAGAGAGCCGGCACGAGGGCCGACGTAAACAAACCGCGAGCTGGGAGCTTCGACCGCACTCACCATTTCGGGGATCTTCGGATCCGGTGCTGTTCGGTGCGGCCACAGCGGCCGACGTAGTGAAGAGCGGAGACGTCGTCAGCGAAAACAGCACAAGCACACGATCACACAGGGTGGTTCAGCACGCACACGGTACATACGAAAACGATCCGTCCCGTCCTACACTACGGTTCTGCGGCCCGCGCCGATGCAGTTTACGTCACCGCATCCCGCTCCCGACTGGCAAAGCGCGCCGCTCGCGAGCGACGACCTCGCGCTGCAGCATGCACCGTCCCGCCCCGCGCCGCCACGCCGCCGCGCCCTGCGCCCCTCGCGCACTCGCGCCGCGGCCCGCGCGCCGCGCCCCGCCCGGCCCTAGCGCGGCTCCCCGCGCGCTCGCCGCCGAGCCCGCTCGTCCTACGTCCGGTGAATCACGACACGACTCACGATGTCGACATGACGGGCCACAGCTTGCAGTGCTTTTGCTCCGAACGAAATTATTATTGAAGTTAGATATTCCCGAAGAGCGACGTCCGTCCGGTATGTGACGAAACGAAACACGGAAAGCTCGTTAACATTCCTATTTACATAACATATGTACATTTTTTTTATTCTAGTCTATACGGTATTCGTTTCATTGACGTAGGTACATTTGGAAAAGTTTATTTTTAAATTGGAATAGTTTCTATATAATTTTACAGCGAACATAGTGCTCAAAATATTGTAGCGTCTTTAGAAAGCAGTTCAGTCCACACTTTTGCCATCGTCATCGATCAAACCTCTGTCATTCTGTATAGGTACTAGGTACTTTGTGCCTACTTGTTCAATTCTTTCAACTCGGCACAAAAAGCCGATAACTTTCTTTAGAAAGACGAATATAACATTTTTGAAGGATTGGTAAAGTAGGCATGTGGTATGTGTGATAGCAATTGATTGGAATTGCCACCATTGTACCTTGCATTGGGTTTTTAATCTTTAACAAAAAGATTAAAAACCGACCGAAGGTGTGGGTTCGGTTTCGGTCACTTTCGGCCAAAATAACTGGTTTCAGCCTCGGCCAAAAAGTAGTCGAAAATTCGGCTCGACCGAAACTAGCATTTCGAGCTAACGGTTTCATGTCAGTTTTTAGATATCTATCACATCAACTGTTTGTGATAGATAACTAAAAAGTGACTGGTTCATTCATCTACCTATGTATGCTATAATTTTTATGTAACCGTCGATTTATTCGATTATGTAGTATTTTATTAATATTATAACTGTACTTAGTATTATTAAGCATAACTATAAAGAAATATAGTTAGCAATAACTATTAAAATATTATTTTTTGACAGTTTTTTCTGTTACCACACGTCAGATTCGGTTTTTTTGGCGGTCGAAACAAGCAGAGGAGCCCAACATTCGGTTACGGTTTCGGCTTCAAATTGTGTTTCGGTTGGCCACTAGTAAAAATATATAACAGACTGATTTAACTTCAAATAATGTAATCTATAAACAGGATTCTGCAACAATAACCGCAATATTTAAACTCCTTATCTCCATTAAACTTTTTTAAACCTAATAATCTTTATGTTAAGTTTAACATTTTTTTTTAAATACTTACCATTCAAAAGCGTTGTAGTGATAATAGCAGAGTCCTAGTCCATATAAGAACAGCGGGTCCTTCCAGTTGTCAGGCTCCAGGGCGTAGAACTTCTGATACGCTGACATTGCTGCAAAGAAAAAAATCAAATGATTAAAATGATGTACGATTATTTACACAACTAAATTGTTTACATAATTATATAAAAGGAGAAACACCTGACTGACATATCAACGCACATCCGAAACAACTGGGACTAGACTGTGAAATTTTGCAAGACTTAAAAAACCGACCAAGTGCGAGTCGGACTCGCCCATGGAGGGTTCCGTGGCAGCAAGTAACATTATATAAAAGTTCTTATAGTTCGTTGTAAGTTTGATCGATGTTTTAATATTAGTGTGTATTTTTTTTAGATTTATGACGTATTAAAAAAAAACTACTTACTAGATCTCGTTCAAACTAATTTTCGTTGATAGTTTACATGGTAATGTACATCATATATTTTTTTTAGTTTTATCATTCTCTTATTTTAGAAGTTACAGGGGGGGGGGACACATTTTACCACTTTGGAAGTGTCTCTCACGTAAACTATTCAATTTAGAAAAAAATTATATTAGAAACCTCAATATCATTTTTGAAGACCTATCCATAGATACCCCACACGTATGGGTTTGATGAAAAAAATTTTTTTGAGTTTTAGTTCTAAGTATGGGGACCCCCAAAATTTATTGCTTTTTTTCTACTTTTGTGTGAAAATCTTAATGCGGTTCACAGAATACATCTACTTACTAAGTTTCAACAGTATAGCTCTTATAGTTTCGGAAATAAGTGGCTGTGACATACGGACGGACGGACGGACAGACAGACAGACAGACAGATAGATAGACATGACGAATCTATAAGGGTTCCGTTTTTTGCCTTTTGGCTACGGAACCCTAAAAATAAAAGAAAGAAAAGTATTTATTTTGGCGCACAAAACATAGTAGAAAAAAAAAACTAACTTTTCCTTTTATGACGTAAAGGAGCAGTAAGAGAGGATTTTCACACCCTGAGAGAATGAAACAGGGGCCAAAGTTTGTATAGAGAAACATATTTTCGCAGAAGCTAAATTAAAATAAACCATGAAGCACGAAACAGAAAAATAATACAGAGGTGATACTTATTTGTAAAGAATATTTTTTCAGCATACCTGCGAAAGGAGAGTTGGAAAAAAGAAATGGTGACACAGTGTGCAAGAGGAGTAGGAAAAAAAAGGTACATTGAAATATTTTAAAAATTCCCTATTTCGCAACATAACTAAATTTAAATAATGTAAAACCTCTATTTAAATTGAATTAATGAATATGATACCGCCACTTTGCATAGTAATATTGTGTAAATGAAAACATAATAGTGAGCAAAGCGTGTCGTTTTAATATCAACACAAATTTATAACTACGAGCACTAATAGGAAATGAAGAAGACTTGCATGAACATTTTTGTTTAATTTACAATTAACATACAGACTTATTAAAAATCAATGTCACGCGGATACCGGTTTAACCCCTTATTGTGTTTGGTTCACAGATCACGGTTACAGAATTTATTTGACATTTCAAAGTATCATCATCATCATATCAACCGAAAGAAGTCCACTCCTTTACTCCATTTCAAAGTATAGTCTGTCTAAAAAGTCAAACGACCTGGGAATTTTGTATAATATTTAATCATTTAAAAAATACTTATATTCGATACTTTTTATAAGGTTAATAAACTATTAGTAAACAATGATAAATATCTCTCAATCAACCTTAATTATTGAACCAGTGTTGACTACTTCAGATTTCATTCTACCTTAATAATTACCCAAGTGGTTTGACTTTTTAAACAGACTTTATTTACAGCCGTCTTGGACTGCTTCACATCTGCTCCTCCTATAGATACTTAAGTTACGCCCTTATAAAGTAAGCAGCTGACTGAATTTTCTATCGCCTAATGGGGAAACATTTTTTTTTTAAATGTAATAAATCCTCAATAAAAATATAAAACACAGCTAAGTACATATTTTCCGGCCTGTGTTTCCTTGAATATAAACTACTGGTTGAAATTATTTAGGTATTTACTTGAGCCAGTTGATATAATAATACTTAAATATAGATTCGGGAAATTGCGATTGTGACAGAGAAATAAAATGCACACAGATTTTGTTATATGTTTTAGGCCTTGTACGGTGCCTGTAACTTATCATATCTGTCAATTTTTCTCGATATTGCTGTGTAAGAATATGGATAAACTACAATACTTAAATAAAGTTATTTGAAGGGTTAGTTTTATTAATACAAAAAAGTTTCAGTGTATTGTATTGCATACGGCACTAATCTATCTCTCAAGTGAATTAGTAAAATAGCCTCTCCGCCCCAACCACCTAACTTGTAGGTCTCTAAAACTATTCATTATATAGGTTTAGGTACTAGACATTAATATTTTAAAATAAAAATTACGGCTGCTTAAGACACTGCCATAGTGAGGGGAAAAAAAGACTAGAAACAACTCGCCTACCCAATATTCTGTGACCTAACTAACCCTTGTAGGTACTATTACTAATTCTGTGCCTAACCTAACCTTTAGACATAAATGTAGTACTTAGTCATTTTTATCAAATAAAAATCTTTACTTTACATTGTACACTGTTTTTAATAATAGGTATTATGTATTTAGGAGCCCGTCTGGCTTATGACAGGTTTTTATTAAATCGACTCCTTTCATCTCAGAATTCCCGTAAAATATAAGATTGGAAAATATTATAACATTTTTATCATTTCCAGCCTGTATGAATTTTATAGGTGCAAATATAACTACTTACTTAAATTGGACTACACAAAAACAGTAGAACTGCTAGTCATAAAAACATAAATTGTAAGTTTGTAACGAAAGAGATAGCGCCATCTATTACGTAGCACGGGAAACACGCCACAGAAGATTTGGAATAACCACAGATTTGCCTTGATTAGCTCACACGTGGAGGAAGAGAATACTAGGACATTAAAATATTAAATTATTCAGCATTAATAGTCAATGACCGTATGATAGCCAGCCAAAAAAATGTACGTATTAGGTCATCCAATGTAGATAGGCATGCGTGACGCATAGCATAGCATTAATTAATTAATATGTATAATAATACACTCGAAAGAGTAATAAAATAAATGGTATGCCAATAAATAATTTAATGTACAAAAAGTATTAGTAATTGATGTCGTGTGAAATCGTGAAAACCATAAATGAAGAAAAACATGTTTTTGTTTCCTGGGTTTTCACATTACGTAGGAAAATACTTTTGAAATACGTAATATTTGTGGCAATACGAAAATGATTACTGAGGCCCTAATACGATCTCTTAATGCAATCCAATTGACGACCTAAACTGAACTGCTCTAGAGGAATATCTTTGTTTGAAATAAATAAATAACTTAGGCACTTCCATCATTGCAGAAGCAAAGCATTGTGAAACAAGCAAATTATATTACCCGTACAAGTTGACAAGACTAGAGATAAGAGGGCAGATCTCTTTCCATTCTAATACCAAAAACTAGCAAATAAATAAGTTTCATTTTTTATTTGCTAGTTTCATTTCATTTCAAATTGTTAAGTTTTTTTGAAATCATATTTATTTTCGTTTCCGAATGAATACCAACAACTTGAGTCCAAACAAATGCCAGTGATATTAGTTACTGGTATTCAAATGGAATAAATCGATTTCTTTAGAGTCATATTTTTTTTTTTATACCCCAGCGAACGCACCCATTGTTTTTCTATTGTGTCTCTAATTACCCAAAGGTTCCGCCTTTAAGTCTGATATACATATGTGACAAATCAATTTCGTGCCCACGACGCCACGGTCTGATATTTAAGACAAAGAAATGGGTTAAAACCAATTTCAATTTTTATAATGTCAACATACACAGTTAACGATATAAAAGTTGGTTTTCCAGATAGTTCATACATTCAAGATAATAAAATGAGAAATATTACAACATATTCATACATTGTTTCAATTTTATTTAGACCTCTATTTTTTAGTCTAAACTGAAGTAATATTTACTTTAATTGGAAGCGTCAAAGTCTGATATATAAGTTTATATAAGACATTACACTGACATTAGTGATGTACCAATAAAAATGCGGCGTTAGTGCCAAAATTGACAATCACAAGTTTTTATGTAATCAAATAACTGAAAGCAACACCAAAATGCCTTTTATGTTCAGGATCAATTCCCATATATTTTTTTTTAATATACTTTGCAGTGATTTTACCACTTAAATGAAGTATATTTTCAAAAATTATCATGTAGGTATAAATAACGGTATGTTCACAACACTATAGTGTCATAACATTCAATGACTCTAGTACGCCAATGTCTGGTTTATAAGACAGGAAATGACGTCAGAGGCGATAGATTTTTCTCGAACAGCTAATTTTGTGATGTGAAATGTAGGTGTTTTAATAAAAAAATCGATCGATATTCATCTAAAGTAGCCTTATAAATATATAATATGTGTTACTTATACTCGTATATGATAATGACTACTGTTGAGGATAATTTTGCTGTCTGCTTCTTTTAAACGGTACGTTGAATACGTATTCAAAATTACTAACTAAATACGAACGAGCGAAAACCTGAATTTTGGCAATCACTTTGCAAATTATACGCAAGTTTTGTTCTTTTTTATTAATTTAAATTAAAATAACTCATCTCAATTTATGTACCTACATTTTTCAATAAAGTACTTTGAAATCGTTAACCTATACACCGTTAAATTTTAATCGTTTTAATCCCGTGGAGGGTCGATCCGGTACATGAAACACTATCGATTTGTAAAGATAAAATTAAAAATATAGTACCTTTTTTTCAAAACTCGTACTAATTTATGCATGTACGAAATTAATTTCTTTAAGAAAACGTCAGCTGAGCGAGTTCAATGACCTTTAGGTTATAGTCGGCGTTGCTTACAAACTACCTACAGGTCATTGAACTCGAGACTTGAAAGAACACGTGATAGATATACGCCAAAGTCAAAAATATCAGACAACTAGTGATGCGAAATTGACGATTTTTTTCTTTATTAATATATTCAAAACGTGCACTTGCGTTTTTTGTTCTAAATAATTCCAGGAATCAATAATAGTCCAAAAAAATCAAATATACTGAATAATATTTATATTTATTTTAAAATACGCGATTTTTACAAAAGCATCAATATGTTCATGTTCGCAACACTACTTAAACGGGGCATTTTTTAGTCGTGGCGTGTGTAGAGCGTTTTATGAATAAAACCATAGCGTTGAAAGGGTTAATCAGGATTTTGACCTAAAAACCAGCTGGAGCCATTTTTAAACTCCACCTTTGTACTATTAAGTAACAGAGCAAAAATGTGAAAAAGTTGCACGAAAGAAATGCGGAAAAACCTCAGTCAACTTTCCCAAACAGAAAACTTTTCCCACAGTCATTTATAAAAATATCTTTAATTTTTTAGACTTAGAACAATCCCTATTCAGCATTACGCAAGGGCAAACTTTACAAAATACTACAACTTCTACTTTTAGGAAAGACTACAACTTCTATTTCTAATAATAAGCAGTAACGCTAGAGAAGGAGGACGCGAACGAAGGTCCTCACGCCCCAGCCACGGTAGACGCGGGTTTGCGGACGTCGAGCAATGGGTAGGTCACCGTTTGGCCGTCCGGTAATTAACTGGACCGAGCCCAGTCGTCAACAGAGCGTAGTGACCCACACGCTGGGCCCGGCAGGGCCGATGCCCGCTAGCTAGGACCGCGGGGAAACCCGTAGTCTTAGAACGCAAAGGGCAACTGAAGGACATAGGTGTGGTTTTAGTCAGTAGAAGTCTGACACGCCCTCTCGCTCCACCCAGTGCGGGAGAAGTAATAGGACGATTTCCACCCTTAAAAAAAAAACAACTTTTCCCACAGTCATTAAAAATATCTTTCGTTTTTTCAACTTAGAACAATCCCTATTCTGCATTGCGCCAGGACAAACTTTACAAAATACTACGATACAACTTCTATTTCAAGGAAAGACCTGCAGAAACTGCTAAATTCCGAGAAAAGAGGGAAGTAGGTAAACATTAAAAGTCGTCAATAGAGAGTTCCATGGTCAAGGTCACAACCACGCGATTTCTATTTTTATTTACCAACACATTTTGTTCTCAGAAAGGAATCTCGTTACAGGATAAAATTACGTCAATACCTACGCCTCCTACGTCACTCGTATTTTTCTTTTTACCACATCCATAGCTGCACTGTTTTTCTGATACAGATAGGATAAGACGGAAAAAATATCCAGGTGTCACGATTGTGTGGACCACCCGAAGGACACGGTGGAGCATTCGGTAGAGGTGTGCCCCGCTTGGGCAGAGGACCGCCGTGCCCTCGCGGAGGCGATAGGTGGCAGCGATCTCTCGCGCCGGGCCTTCGTACAGGCCCCGCATCGGTGGAGCATCGCCGTATCCTCGTTAAGGCAATAAGCGGCGGCGACCTCTTGTTCCGGGCCCTGGTACAGGCCAAGGACCAGACCGAGGGGGAATGGACGGCAGCCGCCTCCATTCCCCATCGAGACAACGCACATCCTCACGACCCAGCCGCCGAGTCCCCGAACCAGACTACTACTCGGCTTGCAGACGACGAACAATGGGTGGCTCGCCGTCCGGCCGTCCGGACCAAGCCCGAGTTAACTCCACCCAAGAGTGGGAGAAGTCATTAGATGATTTCCCACCTTAAAAAACCATGATACAGAAGTAATTACTAGTGCTGGGAATGTTTAATTTCACTGCTTTGAGAATCTTGATTATACATACAATTGCCAAAACGGATCTTGAGCTCTCGGCGTCAGAGTGGGGATCGCTTTGCGCATTCCATACATTGGCGAGCCAATTGTCGTCGTTGTTACATACATGCAGCAGCGCAGGGAGCGGATCATCAGTGACGTCTATGACGCGATGGCGCGGCGAGCCAATCACTGACACTCCCCGCCCACTTCGCACCACTAAAGAGACCGAATATTTGACTTCTGCGCAACTTAAAGCCAGCGCTCAAGATCCGTGGCGGCAATTGTACATATGTATTTAGCTTACAGATGGAATGTTATCTGTACGGAATATACGATACAAAAATAGCTAGGGTTTTGATTTATTTTCCTCTAAGCTGTCACCTCACCTCGCATCTGATTTGTCAGTTTTTAACAGGAAAAAACCTTAATTTTCCAACATCAACTCAGCTTTTTTTATAAACATTGCTCCACACTAAATATTTCTCCTGAATCACAAATACACCCGGGACAACTACGAGTATTAGTGTGGCAATACAATTATTTGTTCCTTGCAGGAATCTAACCCATGACATACATTTATATGACATTTATTGAAATTTTGATCTCAAAAGTTAAATGAAAACGGACAATGTTCATTATATACTTGTACGTCTCTGGGCTAGCGTTGAAAATTCCCGAAAGAAACAATTGTTTCTTTCAATGAAAAAAACAAATTGTGGTTTTTTTCCGTTTTTTTCACATGTTGCATTGAAATTTTGCGAAAAAAAACGTTTGGGAACAAAATAGAAATCTTTCGAATGTTTTATTCATTATTTCGGTTAATTTCATGAAAAATGGAAAAGAAACGAATTCTATTGAAATTGAAATAAATTTATAGTGGGCGAAAATGTACGAGTGGTACATTTTCACCCACTATACAAATGATCTAGCTTTCCTCAGCCAAAATCTCGATTTCACTGTCGTCAGCTTGATCAGAATCGAGCTCCCACAAGCCTCCCCCAAGTGTCACCATAATGATCGGTGCCCACTGTTGGACACAAGCCTCTCTCAAGTATCGCCATTTAGGGCTTTAATGACTGCTGTCCATTGTTGGACGTAGGCCTCCCCCTCGCTATAATGACTCATGCCCACTGTTGGACATAAGCCTCCCCCGAGTGTCGCCATTAGGCGCTAAAATACTGATGCCCATAGTTGGACATAAGTCTCCCCTCGCTATAATGACCTATGCCCGCTGTTGGACATAAGCCTCCCCCTCACTATAATGACCCATGCCCACTGTTGGGCATAAGCCTCCCCCAAGTGTCACCACGTAGGCGTTATAATAATTGATGCCCACTGTTGGACATAGGCCTCCTCTCGCGATAATGACCTATGCCCACTGTAGGACATAGGCCTCCCCCAAGTGTCACCACGTAGGCGTTATAATAATTGATGCCCACTGTTGGACACAGGCCTCCTCTCGCGATAATGACCTTTGCCCATTGTTGGGCATAAGCCTCCCCCAAGTGTCACCACTTAGGCGTTATAATAATTGATGCCCACTGTTGGACATAGGCCTCCTCTCGCGATAATGACCTATGCCCACTGTTGGACATAGGCCTCCCCCAAGTGTCACCACGTAGGCGTTATAAAAATTGATGCCCACTGTTGGACATAGGCCTCCTCTCGCGATAATGACCTTTGCCCACTGTTGGGCATAAGCCTCCCCCAAGTGTCACCATGTAGGCGTTATAATAATTGATGCCCACAGTTGGACATATGCCTCCTCGCGATAATGATCTATGCCCACTGTTGGGCATAAGCCTCCCTAGTGTCACCACCTAGGCGTTATAATGATTGATGCCCACTGTTGGACATAGGCCTCCTCTCACTATAATGACCTATGCCCACTGTTGGGCATAAGTCTCCCCAAGAGTCGCCATTTAGGCACTATAATGATTGATGCCCACTGTTAGACATAGGCCTCCCCGTACTATAATGACCTATGCCCACAGTTGGGAATAAGACTCCCCAAGTGTCGCCATTTAGGCGCTATAATGATCGATGCCCACTGTTGGACATAAGCTTCCCCCAAGTTTCACCATTTAGGCGTTATAATGACTGATGCCCACTGTTGGACATAAGCCTCATAAACTAGTGCGCCTCACCATCAGATTGCGTCACTGCTTACCATCAGGTAGGACCGCAGTCAAGCGCTAGTTTACATTAATTAAAAAAAAACTACTGAGGTTTCAAGGGACACCCGGATGGAACGAAGTTCCGTTCTGGCTTGCTTTCTATAAGAGAGAGAGAGAGAGACAGACAGAGAAACATGCGCACGCCGCACGGCTTACAATAGTTTACTATAGCAAAAAGTATCGTTACAACTTTTCGTGAGAATTTTTTCCGTCTAGCCAATACAAGATAACTAAAAAATACTATCCTATTTTATGTACATTTTGACAGCACTATTTCAACATCTTCGAAACCATGAAAACGACACTCATGACGAAAAAGTTGATGATTTCTGACAGCCGCCATCTTAGATTTACATTTTGACAGCACTATCGGCTTCAACAACCTCGAAAACCATGAAAAAGACACCCATATCGAAAAAGTTGATAATTTATTGCAGCCGCCATCTTAGATTTACATTTTGACAGTACAATCGGTTTCAACACCCTCGAAAACCACGAAAACGACACCCATGACGAAAAAGTTGATAATTTCTTGCAGCCGCCATCTTGGATTTATATTTTGACAGTACTATCGGTTTCAACACCCTCGAAAACCATGAAAACGACACCCATGACGGAAAAGTTAATAATTTCTTGCAGCCGCCATCTTGGATTTACATTTTGACAGTACCATCTGTTTCAACACCCTCGAAAACCATGAAAACGACACCCATGACGGAAAATTTGATAATTTCTTGCAGCCGCCATTTTGGATTTATATTTTGACAGTACCATCGGTTTCAACACCCTCGAAAACCATGAAAACGACACCCATGACGAAAAATTTGATAATTTCTTGCAGCCGCCATCTTGGATTTATATTTTGACAGTACCATCGGTTTCAACACCCTCGAAAACCATGAAAACGACACCCATGACGAAAAATTTGATAATTTCTTGCAGCCGCCATCTTGGATTTATATTTTGACAGTACCATCGGTTTCAACACCCTCGAAAACCATGAAAACGACACCCATGACGAAAAATTTGATAATTTCTTGCAGCCGCCATCTTGGATTTATATTTTGACAGTACCATCGGTTTCAACACCCTCGAAAACCATGAAAACGACACCAATGACGAAAGAGTTGATAATTTCTTGCAGCCGCCATCTTGGATTTACATTTTGACAGTACTATCGGTTTCCACGCCCTCGAAAACCATAAAAACGACACCCATGACGAAAAAGTTGATAATTTCTTGCAGCCGCCATCTTGGATTTATATTTTGACAGTACCATCGGTTTCAACACCCTCGAAAACTATGAAAACGACACCCATGACGAAAAAGTTGATAATTTCTTGCAGCCGCCATCTTGGATTTATATTTTGACAGTACTATCGGTTTCAACACCCTCGAAAACCATGAAAACGACACCCATGACGGAAAATTTGATCATTTCTTGCAGCCGCCATTTTGGATTTATATTTTGACAGTACCATCGGTTTCAACACCCTCGAAAACCATGAAAACGACACCCATGACGAAAAATTTGATAATTTCTTGCAGCCGCCATCTTGGATTTATATTTTGACAGTACCATCGGTTTCAACACCCTCGAAAACCATGAAAACGACACCAATGACGAAAAAGTTGATAATTTCTTGCAGCCGCCATCTTGGATTTATATTTTGACAGTAAAAGTGTCGGTACAATTTTTCGTGAGAATTTTTTCCGTCTAGCCCCCTTTCACAACGCGCGATAAGGAACTTCGTTCTAAAAAAAGTACGCATTTGAAAAAAACAAACATGAAGTTTTCGGTTCTTTTCATATTTTTCCGTTTTTTTTTTTCGGTTTTTTTCGAAAAATACATGAAATTTATAATTTATAAATTTCTTGAAAGTTTCGAATGTTACATTGAATAAAACAACAGTATTTGAAAGAAACGGGAATATTCCCTGTTTTTTTCAACGCTACTCTGGGCAAAACATGGAGGATCTATACCTGTAACAGCTCACACACCTATGTTTACAAATAAATCATTCGCAATCATTCTCATTCTCAATCATATAGTGTAGCAACCAATCGCTCAACCATTCCATCGTGCTGCGTGTAATGTCTGGCTCTCCTCAAAAACAAAAACCGCGCTGAAAGGAAAACGGTTTAAATCTATTCCCCTGATGGGCTTTCGTTTGACCCTTTCAAAAAAAGCTTTACAGAAATTCATCCAAAAATTGTTTATTTAAAGCTGGAAATCATCCAATAACGTCTTCTGCTCTAGGGCGGAGCGAGGGGGCGTGTCAGACTTTTACTGATTAAAACCACACCTATGTTCTTTCTTTGCCTTACGTTCCAGGACCCCGGGTGCCCTTTCGGACTACTGAATCAAGCTTTGCATTTGAGCTGCGGTAGTACTTTGAATTTGCTTATCACATTAACCCTAATAAAATTATTCATCGTATTTTCTGATCACACCATGTATGGACAATCATTGATGAAGCCACAGAAAAGATGAGAGGTTTAGAATGGTCTTGTAGGCGGAACAGACGTAATGACAATAATGGGCACAACCAATAGCAAACTTGCGATCTAAGTGTGCGTGGTCTGTTAGTTGCGAAATGCGCGTTCATATTGGTTTATTGCCTGCAATGCAGTTAAAGGGTGGGAGACAAGCAGCAACACTCTTTGTAGTACAAATCGGAAAGTATTTCCATTCTAACCTTTCATCTTTTCTGTGGGTGAAACAAACGACACGAAACATCGAGGCACATACCGCGCATACCTTTCTAAACATAACCAAGTGTTGTCTTTAAAGTTCTAAAAATAAGCACTAACGAGCTTGCGAGATGAGGGAACTTTATAATATTTCCTAATATAAACTGTTCTTGCCGTTAACTCGCCGTACATAAACGTCTCTCACGCAGTATTAGTAATAAACTCTTTTTATTACTGTAACTGTCAGCCTATAAAAACTTACCGCTATGCAAAGGCATCTAACGCCCCTGGACTTGACTTTTCCTGTGTGCAGCTGGGCGCGAACGGAAAATTAATAGATAAACTGTTAGGAAGAGGGTCTTTATATCAACTTAAAAAAGAAACAGGGTATTTTTGGTATGGCCAAAAAAAAATTTTATAGTGGGAAATTATCCAATGACTTCTCGCGCTGTAGACCAGTAGGGTGGAACGAAAGGGCGTGGCAAACTTTTACTGACTAAAACCCACTCCTGTTCCTTCTTTGCCTTCGTTTCAGGGCCCATTTTTGCACTACCCATGGCCCCAGTAGGCTTCGACCCTGCTGGGCACCTACTGTTTGCTGACATCTTGAGGCGCGCGTGGAATACTACGCGGGTCGACGACTTGACCCCGGTCCAGGCGTTTACCGGGCGATCGGACGGCGACCTATCCACTGCTCGACATCCACAAGTCCACGCCTACTGAGGCTGGAAACCGGGGTAGGAATCCCAGCATCCTGGCGGCTGGGCGTGAGGGGCGTTCCCTCGCGCGTGCGGCTGCCTCCTCTGCTAGCATTACTGCTTCGCAGAAGGAGGCAACCGCCTGCCACTCCTCCTCGCTTCGGACCATGGCCTGTACCAAGGCCCGGCGCGAGAGATCGCTGCCGCCACTTTTACCTTAAGCTCCACCGTGTCCTCCGGGCGGTCCACACAATGGTGACACCAGCGCGTTTCTTCCGCACGAATCCGGTGCAGGACCCTCATGAACTTACCATGTCCGGTGAGGACACGCGTCATGCAGAAGGTAAGGACGCCATTAGGTCTTTCCAGCCACTCATAGTGTTAATGGCGTCAGCGACTATCGCAACCCAGTGCTGGGCACGCCACAATTAAGGCCGTAAGTCCCCTCTTTGAGGCGTGGCTGGAAAGACCTCACGGCATCCTTACCTTCCGCATCACGCAGGTCCTCACCGGACATGGCAATTTCGGGAGGTTCCTGTACCGGATTCAAGCGGAAGTGACGCCCGGGTGTCGCCACTGTGCGGAACGCCCGGGAGACACGGTGGAGCACACAGTCGAGGTGTGCCCTGAGGTCCTCACCGGACATGGAAAGTTCGGGAGGTTCCTGTACCGGATTCAAGCGGAAGTGACGCCCGGGTGTCGCCACTGTGCGGAACGCCCGGAGGACACGGTGGAGCACACCAGTCGAGGTGTGCAGCCTTGCCCTCGTGGGGGCGATCGGCGGCGGAGACCTCTCCCGCCGGGCCTTGGTTCTGGCCATCGTCCGGAGCGAGGAGGAGTGGCAGGCGGTTGCCGACTTCTGCGAAGCAATAATGCTTGCAAAAGAAAGAGGCCGACGGCATCAGAGAACGGCGCTCTCGCTACCGCCGGGATTCCGATTTCTAGCCACCGTAGGCGCAGGCTTGCGGACAGTGGGCAATGGGTAGCTCGCTGACCGACCGTTCGGTAACTGTCCGGACCAAGCCTAAGTCGTCGTCGGCGCGCACTGTTCCCGCGCGCCTCAAGAAGTCAGCAACAGCAGGGGCCCAGCTGGGCCGAAGCCTACCGGGGCCAGGGTTAGTTTCGAAAGACAACTCGAGTCCCGGTATGAAGGCTTGAAGGAACAGGGTGGGTTTTTAGATGGTAAGAGTCTGACACTATCTCCCGCTCCGCCCAAGAGCGGGGGTCGTCAAAAAAAAACCACTCCTAATAAAATCTACCTGTGTTCCCTTCAGTTGCTTTTTGCGATCTAAGGCCACGCTTTTATGTGGAATTTCCTAAATAAAATGTATTAATATCTAGGAACTTATATTCAATAATAAAATATTAAATTTTATTCTACCATGTTATGGCATGTATTCTATTGGCGATGTCTGGTTTAATTTAATACCATCGAGAATTTCAACGAAAATAGATCATCCTTTTTCAGACAAATGTAACAAAAT
This sequence comes from Mythimna ferrago, assembly GCA_910589285.2. Taxonomy (NCBI): domain Eukaryota; kingdom Metazoa; phylum Arthropoda; class Insecta; order Lepidoptera; family Noctuidae; genus Mythimna; species Mythimna ferrago. The sequence goes on from OU342674.1 coordinate 31,713,271, forward strand.
ATGACATCTGAAAATTGACACGTTCTGTCACAAACTTTTTAGCAAACAGTTATGTTGATGATGCCAAGATCCCACGTGTAATTAACTAATTAATTAATTAAATTTGTGTAATTAATAACGTGGCAAAATTGTGGTGTCTCTTCCACTAATTAAGAGTTGAAATTGAAGTTAATACCAAGATCCAGACTTAGATGCAGCATTATGATATCAAAAATTCTGTCAGTTTTAAGTCTAAGAAGATCAATCAGCAGAAAACCAAAATGGGTATGTCTTTAACCAAATGACCTATGCTTGTCTATTTTCCGAATTAAAACAAAACCCTTATTGTACACACTTGAGATCACACTAGTCCCTCTTGTTTTCATAAGTATGTAAACCCTATTGGATCGCTTATTTAATTTGAAACACATAATATATTCATTGTCATAGTAAACACAATTTTAATACCGAGTTTGTTGTTATTTTGGAAGAATTGTGTATTCAACAAGCAAAATAAGAAGAAGCATTATACTTTATGGCAATTAGTAAAAATATTAAGCATGCAAATCAGTAAGCAAAAACGAGAACGAAGCAAAAAAAAAAGCGACAGTGCAGAAAATGTGGCTTTTACACCAAATTAGAATTAAAAAAAAAATTACTTTCAGTTATATATAATTGTAGTCTGTAGCTGCGAATAACGCACGGCGACATGCATTATTCGCGCGTAGTATATAATAAATACTCCCTTGGTGATTTGTTACTAACATCCATCAGTGCAACTATGGGTTTCGATCATGTACCTACTCTAATATGGGCTAATGTAGCCTATCTTAAAACACTTAGTGTAGTGGACATGCCAGAGAGTAAACAATTTTTTTAAATAGAGTAAGAGATCTGACATAGCTCCATGATTAGTTTAAAGATTAATCTAAACAACTGCTTTAAATTTATTGGAAACTGATTATTACCAGTTTCTAATAAAATTAAAGTGGTTGTTTCAATATATAAGATGTGTGCAAAGCAAAAAGCTATCTGCAATTCTCTCATAATTGCAGTAACTTACTTATTACGTACCTACTTAAAAGATCATATTCCGTGTGGTTATTTGTTTTACACATATTTTTTGCTCTTTAAATATGAGAAAGAAAATTGCAATTGACCAGAAAATAGCAAATAACTTTTTTCACTTAGGGTGTTTTTAATATCGTGCGGTTTTGATCACGCATGCGAGATTGCTCCGCATGCGTAACCCCCGCAAATTGTAATACATAGAACGCACGCAGAAAGCGTTTTTTGCATTTTGAAATTTTCTGCATGCGGAGCAAACCGCACGCGTGATGAAAACCGCACGATATTAAAAACACTCTTAACACCTGTTTATAATATGCATAATTATTATTATTTTTAATTTATAAATAGAATCATTGCACAAACAAACAAGTTGACTTTTAATTCATTGGCAACAAACAAGTGTTTGCACTCCTTGATTATAAACAACATTTACTATGGGATCAACTCTGTAATATTTGTAAAACAAATCAGTGAATTAGCACATTTATGCTTGGATAAGGCGCTCTCAATACATTTCCAGTTCAGGGTCCATCACTGCTGTGTATATGTAGAGCATGCTCCAAAAACTTTTAAACATATTTCTGTGGGAACAAGTTCATACAAAATGTATTTTCTTTCACAACACATATTGATGGGTCCCAAGAACAATATTTTATGGAAAAATAGGATGACATGTATTTTATTATTTATTGTTTGTAATATTGAAATAACTGCTTTTTACTACATGCATATGAATATATAAGTATACGGTACATACACCAAAATAACATTTTTTACAATTTTTGTCCGCCTGTCTGTTTGTCCGGGCTAATCTCTGAAATGGCTGGACCGATTATGACGGAACTTTTTTTGGCAGGTAGCTGATGTAATAAGGAGTAACATGGGCTACTTTTATTTTAGAAAAAATAAATTCAAAATCCTGTAGTCCATACGAACAAAGTCGCGGGCACAGCTAGTTTACTATATGGCACTATTTTTCTTTTGTTTTTTATCCTTTTACTTATTGAAATAGCCAGTTAAAAATCTTTTTATTTACACAGAACTTCAAAACCTCATATCTTAAATCGATAATAATAATTTTTCATATACAATTTTGTACTGGGAACCCGTCTCTTGTTCCAATCACAGGACCCCCTGATCCTAAAATGTATGGATATCGCCCCAAATCATAAAATGTAAGGATTCATTTTGCATGCTTGCCAATGAGTTCAAAGATTCCTCCCACCATGCTTAAACCACACATAACACACCACATAGGATGGTTGATTTGAGATATCTGACCTTTAGCGTAATCCTCAAGCAACAGATGAAAATGACCCAATTTGCAGAAAGTTTTAGGGTCTATGCATATTTCTCTCCTAGCTCCTGGTGAACAGGCCCTTTCTTCTTCCTGGTAACAAAATTTATATTTTAATATCTATTTCTCTTCTTTTTACAAGTAATTACTTTAAATATACAAAAAAAAACTAACTAAAATTTAAAAAAAATCTAATTTGAAATTATTATCCTTCAATTCTAAATGGATGATTGTTAATTTTAGGATTTTAATTTATTGGAAGATTTACTACTATGTATCTACTTTAGTTCATTAAACCCCAAGCGAATGCTGCGTTTGCGCATCTATTGTCTATTGTGTCTCAAATGGACAGTATCTAAAAGGTTAAAGCTACTCAGAAACCGAACCTGCTACCAAATATGCTTACAGCCAAAGCTGTTTGAAGATCAAATAAGAAAAAAAAAATAATATAAATATTCTGTATGGAAAATTAACTGTTTTTATCTAGAGGTTGATTGACACAAAATGTTTGTTTTATGTGCATCCATAAAATTGCAAAGTCTATTAATAGCAGATTGTTTAAAAATTACCAAAGTTTAGTTTAGAAAAGTGTTAATCAATTACTTTTCCTGACTTCACAAATCATCTGTGTTGGAAATTATTTCAGGACACCTAAAAGTAATTGGTTTATGTTTACATTAATTTTAAAGTAGTCAATATCTCTGAGAAATAAATAAATAAATAATTAATAAATATAAATCAGAAACGTTTATTTGAAATAGACCAATTACAGGCACTTCTGAATTGTCAAAATGTTGGTCAGTCAAAAAAGTGAAGCTAAATTGCACATTCCAAAGCATAGCTCTATGGAGAAGAATGTGCAAGAAACTCCATGGACATTCTTTTAAATCATATTATGAGTTATATAAATTCCATTACATTTTTTTTGTTGCTTCTATGTCTTCAATAATATACTACCTTGACTTGTACCAGCATTCCCTCCAAGTACTTGACAGCTTTGAGTACAAGTGCCCGCGTTCTGCCATGTTCAGTACCACGCAACTTCAGGAAACCAAACTGCCGGCTGAAATCAAGTTATGGTTTCTTTTTTTAATATGATATTCTTTCTTAAGACTACGAAATGTAGTCTGTTTCTAATGATTAGATCAAGTCATGGGGTAGTAGATATGATGAAACTTGTATCAATAATTTTATTAATTAGGTCATTAGGATAATCAAGAAATTTGGACTAACTGAACACTATACTTAAATTAACTAGAAAATTTTCTTAACTAAATACACAGAAGGCAGTAAGGCTATGTTTGAACTTATAGAGAAATAAGTTGTTGACTACTTGTTTTTCTTTTATTTTCAAAACTTTTCAACACAATGAGAACTTAAATCGTAAGTTTTCATAAGTTGTATAACAAGCAGCACACAAAATTAGTTTAGAATAATACCAAAACCTATTACTTGCAAAGTTACGTACCTGTCAAGTTCCGACAAAACTTGCAACTCCTGAGAGGTTAGATGCAACTCTTCTTTATCATCCATTTTCACAAGAAATTAAGCCGGAATCTGAAGAAACTTTATAGATTAAGAGATTCTATCACATTTCAGCAATAGGATTTACAGTATTTAGAAATATTATCACGCAAACAAGGCGCGGTTACATACGAACTAGTGACGTGACATGTAAGAAGAGAAAACGATTCCAGAAATCTGTATAAGAATAGGTTTTATCGATTACATAACAATCGATTCATTCCATTTGTCAAGATAAATGCTTGCTTAAGCGAACATTACACGGTAGGTTTTGCTGTCAGTTTTGCCACAGTCAAAACCTTGTTAACCAAAAACGTACCGGCCGTGTAATGCGTTCCGTGACGGTTTTTAGTACGGATTGACGAAAACCATCATTCACCATTCATGATTGATGAATTTGATTGACGCTTGCATGACCGTGTAATGTTCGCCATACAGATTGTAAAGATAAAGATGCTAAATTAAATAATTTAATTCAAGTTAACTAAAATATACCTTATAATACCCTTTTCCTGTTTTGGATTAAATTGGTTTCAAGTTTTCAGTTATCACAAATCAAATATATAAACAAGTCTCTTACGATAACAAGAACATTTTATTTGCGTAAAAATATGGGACACCTAAGGTAATGTACCTAATAGTATTCTGATATAATAGTATTAAATCGCTGGTTAACAAAAATATGAAATATTTAATACTATTATAATAACAATCAAAACATAAAAGAAACTCCAAAACAGAATTTATAAAATTCTATTGATGTACTCGTTCTTACAGAGCTACAAATTTTTTTTATTGCAACATTTATAATGTATATTTAAATAATTAAATTTTTATTTTGACTCGAGGAGTAAAATACAATTAGTTTGAATCGATTGGAAAATATTTTTCTGTAGAATCGATATAATGTTCTAGCTTTTCTAAATTCCCTTTCCCTATCATATACCATAAACTACAGACGACATTTTTTTTTGACCCCTAAGGTAAGGCTATAATGTGCCTACCATATTGCCTCAACTTATGTTTTCTCGCATGATGAGTTTTTAACCATGTCTTTCGAAGTAACATTGGTATATCAATATAAAACATACATTGTAATGATTTGATAGTAATTATCAGCAACAGTATTAGCCATCTTCGAAGTTTATCATCTTCAATGAGGTTATCATCTATAACATATAAATAAAATTGGAGTGTCTGTTTGTAATATTGAAATAACTGCTTTTTACTACATGCATATGAATATATTTATTTATTATAATCTTTATTGTACACCAAATGAACAAAAATACAGGACAAACATTTAAAAGAATAAGTGCACAATGGGCGGTCTTATCGCACAGAGTACATAGACCAAAATAACATTTTTTACAATTTTTGTCTGTCTGTTATTCCGAGCTAATCTGAAATGGCTGTACTGACTTTAATGGGACTTTCTTTGGCAGGTAGTTGCTGTAATAAGGAGTAACATAATATTTTAGAAAAAAAAAATCTAAATCCTGTAGTCCACGTGAACGAAGTCGCGGGCACAGCTAGTTTACAATAAAATTCTCAGCTGCATTTTACCGGGGCTGCGCCTATTTCAATGTTCTTACTTGTGCAGACTCTTGAAGAAATACAAAACTATACTTCATTTGTTTAGGTAGTTAATTAACTAAATGTAACAAACTTAACTTGTCTTTTATCCAAAAAAAAAACTATGTAAATTTTAACTAAAGATTTTTACAATTAGGTATTTAGTAAACAGATCGAGTTTAAACCAATTTTATATCACAATATCTTCTAGCAATCAATTTAACAATAATTAAAACAATCACCGCTGATTTTCACTCGAAAAAATCCCGCTGAAACTTTAAGAAATAGTAAAGAACTAAGAAGACAAGTCTAACCAAAAACAAGTGCAATACATTTTTTTAGGCTGGCTGGCCGCGTCATGTATCCGTTCAATCGACTAAAATCTGATGTTGAAAATATCAAATAAATCAGATGTCGATAATCCAATTTAAAAATCATTACAACAAAAGTAAACACTCAAAAACTTCACACTCTAGTCTACGTATATAAATCGCAAGTGAAGTGACCCCGATCGTCTTATTATCCCTTAGTTCCGAATACGTCAAAAGCGATTCTATCGCGAATCCGACCAAATTTAATAGTCACAAAATATAAGGACTATTGAGTACTATTTGTGACGTTGCGCGTTGGTCGGATTCGCGATAAAATCGCTTTTGATTTGACGCAATTCGGAACGCGGGGCATTACGTTATTTAGAGTTGGAAAGTAAGTAAACTAAACTATCTTACCTACTCAATTACTCATAAGAGTCATCTTAGGATTTTAGGACCTATTACACTGCGCTGAATATCGCGTGCGATATTCCGACTCGTACTATTTTTCATTCATAGAAAGACAGTCTAACCCTACGCGTCTACACTAAAGTCCATTTCACGAAGGAAGTCCCGCGGACAATTGTGGAACTAAATTTGACAGATGGGGAGATTGGCCATGTTGTCGTTTGTCGATGTTATTAAGGTGCGTTTGTTGTGGTAGATATTTTGTGAGTTTATTATTGGATTAGTGCGTTATAAGGTTTATTTACGATGCCAAACGTTGTAAAAAGTGCAGGTCGAGAAATGATATTAAAGGTGAAGGAGTTCTGTGAAGCGAAACACAAGAATCGCGGTGTTTTAATACCAATAAGCAATGTTTGCAAAAGAGTCGCCGCCATGACAGGTAAATTTTGGGGCTGCCATATACAGATTTTTTCCCAATTGATTTACAGATTGGAATTAAGTTTTTTGTTGTTTTAATGCACGATTTTTATTAAGGAAAATTTGAAAAGGAATTAACACAACACAACAAAAATTTGTAAAGTTATATTCAACAATAATGTAATTAAATACGAAAATAATCTTTGTTTGAATTTTAATTTTATTTTTATTGTTCATTTTATTGCAGGTGTTTCAGAGAAAACTGTAACGAGAGTTACAAAAGAAGGCGCAACAGCGGCGAGTACTTCTAAAGTTATCGTCACCCCAGGGAAGAGTCGCCCGCATCCTAAAAAGTTCGACTTGGATGGATTTGATTTGTGCGCTATACGGCAAAAAATTCACAGTTTTTATGTTTTGAAGAAGGAATTACCTACATTGATTAAATTACGTGCAGCTTTGAGAGAAGACATAAATTATCAAGGAAGCATCACAACATTGCACCGTATATTGCATAGCATCGGTTTCAAGTATAAGCGATGCCAATCGAAACGTAAATTACTAATGGAACGTTATGATATTACTGCATGGCGTTCAAGATATTTGGAGAGAATCCGAAGAAATCGCAATGTGGAGAAAAAACCTGTAGTATATTTAGACGAGGCCTATATACACAACAATTATCATGCCAAAAGTTGCTGGCAAAGTGAGGAGGAACCTGGGATGTTCGTGTCAGAGTCATCAGGGAGTCGTTGGATAATTGCTCATGCGGGAACTGAAAATGGTTTTGTTAATGGTGCATTGTTAATGTTCAAATCCCAATCCAAATCCTCAGATTACCACGATGACATGAACTCAACTAATTTTTGGAAATGGATGACTGAAAAAGTCATTCCTAACCTATCTGAAAGGTCACTTGTGGTAATGGACAACGCTCCGTATCACTGCACTCAAATAGATAAAGCATCTACAATGTCAAGTATTAAACGTGACATGCAGGAATGGCTGCGAGAAAAGGGAGTATATTTTGAAGATACTTGGACAAAAGCTGTATTATTTGAATTAATTAAACAAAACAAAGGTCCACCTACATATGCCGTGGAGGCATTATTAAAATCTCACAATCATGAATTGCTAAGATTGCCGCCTTACCACTGCGATCTCAATCCGATCGAAAAAATGTGAAGCCTTGTAAAGAGACGGGTAGCGGATAAAAACGTGGGCTAAGATCCAAAAGAAATTGTACGCCTAACAGAAGAGGCTTTTGAGACTGTTACAGCGGAAGATTGGGCAGTTCAATGTAAACATGTACAGCATTTGGAGGAAGAATATTTAAAAAATGATGGTCTTATGGATGAAGCAATGGATCGATTTATTATATCCACGGCTAGTGATAGTGAAACAGAATCTGATTCTGTTTCTATTCACTCTTCTGACAGTGATCATAGTATGACCGATCATAATTATTCAATAAAAATTTGAATAAAAGTTTTAAATGTTATTTTATTTTTCTAATTTAAAGTTGGTCGAACATCTCCATTTTATATTTTAGAAATTTCAGGAAGATTTATTTTACACTAATCTGACCTTAGCAGTATGGACATCAAATGGTACCTATTTTATTTAAAATACATTCTATTAGAAACATTTTTTTTTTTCTTATCTAACTATTCGAGTAGGTACCTAGTTAATAAAATGAAAGTAAATGAACTATAAATTATTTCCCCTGATTTCCCCATATTTAACAACATTATGTCGCGCGAATACAGCGCTGCGTCTGCGGGACTTCTTTCGTGAAATGGACTCTACGCGATACGTCAAACCATAGACTAGACTGTCTTTCTATGAATGAAAAATAGTACGATCGCACGTAGTGTTGGGATTTTATCCGATTAAATACTCAAAATGAATAAATACTCAATAAATACTCGTTTTCATTGGATAAATACTCGATTAAAAACGAGTATTTATTGAGTATTTATTCATTTTGAGTATTTCCCCACACTAATCGCACGCGATATTCAGCGCAGTGTAATAGGTCTTTTAGTAACTTAGTACTCTTTCTTTGGGATTTAGCGCCACTCTAGTCCTGTCATGGCGCGCAGTTGTTAAATTTCGATATTCTGCGAGAGCAGTTTTTCCGTAGAAAAAAATATCACGCTATTTTAAAATATTCATGTTAATTTATTTTTAGTATAATATAATATATTGTGAGTTAAATATTCAACATGAGTTACAGGGACACGGTAAGTGAAATTTTAAACTACGTCGGCACTAAGAAATAAAAATATTAATTTATTTTTCCAGAACACGTTAAATCCTGTTTACCGAGATCTTGTTATGCTCAGAAACAAATATGCGTTTTTTATAATATCAAAAAATAGATTGCAACATATATAACCCAGATCTATTTTTACCCTTTTATTAGTCACCGATTTCAAGGTTGTTATGGTCTATACATACTTGAAGAAGAGATATCAATTACTCGATTTTTACGTCGATATTGCTGCTACACCAGTTATGAGAGAGAGCTTGAATTATATTCTATTATTAATACCTTGTTGAAAGTGAAAGTAAAAAAAGCAAATTAATTTTTCCAGCTTTTATACCCCCGGTATTCCCGACGTCAAGTTACTTATTGTGATGTATGTACTACACTATTATGTTCAAATTATCGGACCATAGAAATATAAGAAAAAATAATTAGATCTCTGTGAAAAAACCTACATTGAAGTCAGAAATAATCCTGTAAAATTAAACTGTTTTCAAAGTTTTTCTTCCAAAGAGTATCTGTGTTCTGATTATTTGTAAAACATAATACAAATAGATGCGTTATTTTTATCACTAAAAAAATTGATATGACTTTTTTTTTATTTTTGCCATCTGATGTTTTATTTCACAAAAGCACTGCTTACCTAATAGTTTTTGAATTTTACAATTTCGATATAATTCTGTTATAAATTATATAATAATGTTTACCTATAAAGTTGCTGTTTTCTGAAACTGGTCACTTATACCTCTAATAACTTTGACTTGGAATTATAAGTTTAAATAAAACTGAATTTAAGGCATGTCATCCCTTTTTAGAAAATAGTTATTTATTTCTTTCAGTTCTGTATTATTTATAATGAAATTACAAAAAAATATAGCTTTTTCATGACACGAGTTCTAAAAAAAGAATACAATATCAATGTCATTCCTGTTAATACCTACTAAAGAACAACCTGAAAATTGTTGTTTAAATTAAAATTATAACAAAAATATTTTTTTTTATAAGTAGCTACATTCCCCATAGGTCAGATTCGAGTCTAAACTATTGTTAACAGCTTGGCTGGGTTTGAACCCTAGTAAGTTAGGGCAGTTACCACTGCACTGGGCCACCACTGCTCTATCACTAAACTCATTAACCAATAGAATCACAGTAAAAACAGTTTCTCATGTTCCTATTGGTTAATAAGCTTAAGCTATACCCCAAGGCCAAAGTTACCCCATTTTACTTGGTACTACAACTATAAAGTTTATTTGAACTTTTAATTCCAAGTTAATCATCAGTTATCACAGCTCAAATTGACCTGTTTTTGATCTATATTAATTTAACTTTAATAAATTATAGTGCATTTTGTATATTTGGTCTATTTTATCTAGATTCCTTTTTATATTTCTAAGATATTATAGTGTATTGGAAAAAAAATCCATAGTTTTCATGCACATTAATACCTTTAGTTTGTTAGTCACTTTGTCACATATTTCTAATTTAATTATTAGAATATATTTCTAATGCATTTTGAATAATAAATATAAAACATAAAATGTGAAATGTACAGTGATGTTAATACTAAATATTATTATCATGAAATAGTTTAGCACAAGTCCCTTGGTAATAAAATTCTGCTGTATTTTAAAAAAGATTCAGGTTAGAAAACTTGTATACCTACTGTGATCTATTTATATTTTAAGACATTTAAAAACAGATGACCATGGAATGTAACATTGAATTTTTTCATGTGGTATTTCATTCTTTATGCAATCTAGCTGTGTTGTTTTTCTTGAGTTACATCTAACACACATGACACATGCTTATTCATATTTATGTAACACATTTACAATATACATATAATATTTATTGCTTAATAACGTCATAATAATATGTTATGTTATTGGCAGTATTCACTATTCCCAAGAACTCATTCATACTGTGCGGCTAAAGAGCAACGTGTAGGATCCTACCTAAGGACCTTAATGGTATTTATCATCGGCCTATGTTTGTGTGACCCATGCGTAAATCACACAGTTGGCTGTGCTTGTTTTTCCAACTACACAAACAATGTGGTAAAGGTTCTTTTAAAATTTCAATGAAATTCTCATTCAGCTTTAAAAATTAAAAAACAAAAAAATTTGATCCAGATTTTGAAGATTCTAAATTCTTGAATTTCATTAAATGTTGCCCTACTAAAGGCCCAAGCGTTGCCAAGTATTTGACAATAAATTATTTCTAAATATATCTGCAGGGTGATACAATTTCCTCAAAATTATTACTTAATTTCATTGGAGTTGTATGTGGGTTTGTAGAATCAGGCTTGCATGCTTTGCTTTTATTATATATTCACAGATATTGGTACCTAATTAATTTATTTGTGGTTGTGTTTACTTATGTACCTATGTAGAAAAGTTTTTTTAAGACATATTAATAAATGTTTTTACTTATTTTTTTTTATCAAAAGCTTGTGAAGAATAAATGAACAATTGTTCTTTTTTTTGTAACTTGGAAAATATAATTGAACAAGTAAATATTATTGCAAGTAAACGCAAATAGATTATATGCATGCACGTTTTTTTTTGTACATAAAATACTTTATCTGGTAAACTAATATGAAAGAATTTTAAAAAATATCTTTATCTATGATAAGTATCAACTTATCACACTTCAGAGCAGATTTTAGGTCTAGTTGAAATTCCGCGAGAGAGACAAAATACCTATAGTTTTTAAATTGGTTTTGAACTGTTATATCACGCTTGTACTTCAATCAATTCTTTTGTATTTTATTCATAAACGGTCGCTTTTAAATGTTTATAAAATATGATGTAGGTACGTGTGCTTTCATCCTTATCTCACTTTGACACTAAATGGTAATTATTGCAGTTGTTTATCAATATTTGCAATGAAATTACGTTGTTACTAATGTATGTTAACTGTGCGTTATCTGTCCATGCATCTGTGTTCGAACTAACTTTTCGTGCTCTTAGATTTATTAATATACTGTCTGTTTGAAGATATACAATATGGGTCAAGATTTGTGTAAATGTATAACGCGTCCCTTTCATACGCAGAGTTTCGGCTCGTCGCCGTCATCCGTGCTGAGTTCACTATCGTCGATCCGCTCTCGCCCATTCGCGGATATCTCGCACAGTCCCTATCCGGATCTGAATGAAGTGTATCCGGGCTTGTATGTCGGAGACGCGTAAGTGTTAATACCTTCCTTTCATGCTGATACTCTGAATACTTGGCTACCTTGTGTAACTGTTCATTTTAACTATGATCGACGTTTTGACTCACACAATTATTATTCATCTGTTTATTTAGAGTTGCTGCCAAGGACAAGGCATTCTTGAAGCGCATGGGAATAAACTATGTACTCAATACCGCTGAAGGCAAGCGTTACACCCAGGTCGACACAGACCACCTCTACTATCGTGATTGTCCCGGACTGCGCTACAAAGGTTTTCAGCTTATGGACTTGCCTTCAACTGATATTTCTAGATATTTTCATATAGCTGCTAACTTCATCGACGAAGGTATTTCCAGCGGAGGTATGTGTTTCTGTTCAGTGCTATATTTATTTTTATTATGTGATGTTAGTTGACCAAAAATATTACTAATATGTATTTCTTTTTAGGACGTGTATTGGTTCACTGCTTTATGGGTGTGTCTCGGTCTGCCACATGTGCTCTGGCTTTCCTCATGATTAAACGTGGCATGTCTCTAACCGAGGCGCTGGGAACAGTCCGTTCTCGCCGCGACATTCATCCCAACGAGGGCTTCATCCGTCAGCTGCAGCAACTAGACAGGGAGCTGCGCCTCAATCGGATGCGCTGACCCTACCGAAACAGTTCTCTTCAGTCACTCTTCAATTTTTCATTAGAAGACGCAGATAGACGGCGCCGGGTACGAAGTCTCGATCGAAGTTACCTCTACTATTACTAAAAGACGATCGAGATAATTTAAACGTTCTCACTGTATGTGATCATCTGTATCTTACTGGTTCGTACCTACTAAGATTCATATGAGCACATTATGTACCTTTCTAACTACAGTGCTACTTCCCCAAGGCCGTATCCAATTTCGTTATACTGGAGAACTGAAGAGAACAAAACACTCGTTACATTTACAACATTTACACTTAATTTAGGGTAACTTTTTATAATATAGTACATACAGTTATATGTCAGTATTTTTTGGCCTAGTGTTATACTGTGAGCTCCAAAAGGATTGCGCCCACATGTCGCCAAAATTTAAAATCCAGCGGGTAATTGTTTGTTTGTGACATTGACTACAATATCTTGAAGTCTAATTGTTAAAGTATTTTATACTTACCATTTTTTGAAACTTATGTAAGTATAGAATAGAGTCTGAAATTCAAAGTCTATCTTATATATGTACTGTACATATTTTGACTGTTATTTGATCATAATATTAAATTAAAATAATAATAAATAAAATGTAACAAGGAAATTATGAATATAAAAACTTAATAGAATTTGAATTCACTTTAATAGGTAATATAAGAAAATTATAACGATAATAAAATAATTTAAAAAGCTTTATTTAGTCCAAAGAACCAATTTAATTTTGTATTAATTTACTGTGATTACATCACCATATTTTTTTGATACAATGATAATATATTTCACATAGAAAATACTTATATATTTTTAATATTAAATAGAACTTTGTATCTGGGTTATAATCTCGTGTGCCATTTTGTTTTGTATTGATAGATATATTTATGGCTGTTATTTTTATAGAGATGGAGAAATAATTTTTAACTCTTTTAATGTAGATTAAGACTATGTCCAGTTAATAAGATGTTGAAGCTTCTATTTAGCGAGTAACTATTGGTATCTGACTATAGTACAATTTGGCTAGCCTTATAGTCATGAGATGACTTCGTCGTATGCAATAATGTCTATATTCCCGAGAGTATATTTTATTATTAATGTTAAGTTTTTCTTCAAGACTGGCAATTATGGCACTTGAGTGATGGCTTACTGATAGTAGTGGTATTTAGCTTAGCATGTTTGTCATTGCCTCGTGGCTCGTGGCTCGTGGGCAGGTGTTACACACTGTGAGCACTCATTGTTCGAGGACTCGCACTAGTTGCCAACACACGTGACATTTGGCTGCACATATGTGTCACTATTTCATTCTATTTTTAATCATACCTTTCACTATATAGTGCAATAAATCAGAAGACCTATTTTTGTATAATAATTCTTACCATTTTATTTATTTTAGATCTAACGACTTCATAGAGGCTAATTTGCACAGTTTTAATAAGCTAACAACTTATTTCCAGTTACAATGGTTACATAGGAAACTCGTGGTTGGATTAAGATGTGGTTCGTGACTGATGTTGACCTAGTCAATGTTTATAAGTGCAATATTTAGATGTAAAGAGCACCAAAGGAAGCAATCATTGTGATATTGAATATGAAGGAATAAATATTGTGTTTAAAAAGAGAAATAATTAATTGTAGTCTGTGAACATAGTACCTACAGATCATAGTTTCTATTTATTAGCAATATTATAAGGTTTAAGCTGTTAATTATCGACTTAAATTACTATGGCTAATTCCAAAGCCTGGCTAGGTAGAATTACAAAATGATAGATGAGGCATGTTATCCTTTAATACATTGTACTGTTAATGAAATGTTACTTTACTACGTTATTCATACATATTTTATTATAACATAGAATAAAATTGCATGTATTATAAAAATAATATTATGTACCTGTTAAATACGTTATAACAGTTTAACATATTATTAATTAATGGAACACTAGGCTACTGATTGCATTAATAGCATCATTAATTTAATGTATTGTAAAATGAATATACAAAGTATTTATCATAAAAAAAGTTATTTATTTAAAGCTATTCTTGTTTCTTTATTATTTATATTACCAGCGTGCAGCGTCTGTTTAAGGATGTTATGATGTAATTTTATAAGTAGGTACATATGCATTACTAAGCAAAGCTATATGATAATTAAAAATTCGCGGTCTTGCTGGCAAAAAATACGTTTATACTAAATATACATTAGATTCATATTACCCAAAGGGCAATCAAAGAGCTACGCTCAGTGTCCTTGTGTGATGACCGCAAGAGAACCAAAGTTAGGTACCAAAAGAACGCAAAAATTAAGTGGTTGTCGGCAGGGTTCTTTACTACAGAACAGGTGGGCGATAGTGCTAAAAGATTCTGGAACGGCAACCGTAGTTAAAGTTATGCAGTAAGATAAAAGTTTAGTAGACCTACAAATTGAAACCATGTCCTGACCTGGTATGGCCACGGAATTCTGCTGAATACGAGCAGCACAACATTGCATTGGTCAATGTCGTGACACTAAGCAGCAGAGTCCTGTCCAGCAGTAGTCTTTGGGCTGAAAGGTGATTACATAGATGAGGAGTGGGAACAGATAGTTGTGGACCTCTGTAGGTATACCAACTATGTGGCGAACGGCCTAACTGATTTGGTGCCAAACATTCCTGCCCTCAGTGTCGACCGCGCGCGACATACCACGGTCGGGGCGCCAGCTCTAGTCTGGCTCCATGTCAGGGTCGGTATTTCTACACAACGTTCGTAACACGATTGTTAAAAAATCAACCAACGATACAGTCTGTCACAAGCTATGATTGTAGGTAGGTTGGGCTTGCCTCAGAGGCGGTAAGTCCCACTTTGAGGAGAGGCACCGCGGCGTCGCCAGTTCAGAAGGTTTCTGTTTTGAATACAAGCGGAAGAAACGCTCTGGTGTCACCATTGTGCGGACCGCCCGGAGCACACGTTAGAGCATATATGGTGGAAGTCTGCCTCGCTTAGGCGGAGCACCGCTGTCCTCCTGCGATAGGCGGCGGCGACCTCTCACGCACGATCCTGGTTTAAGTCATAGTTCGGAGCGAGAGTAAATGGGAAGCGGTCACTTCTTGGCCACAACTTGACAACCGTGAGAGAAAGGACATCCTCACGCTCGACGCGCCAACCGCCGCCACAGGAGATGCTCTAAGGCCATCCTTGGCCACCATAGACAACATGCTTGCTGATGCTGAGTAGGTAATACGCACTTCTCTCCGGTAATAATTGAGTCCGATTCGTCTACCGGTCTACCGGTTCTACGCGCGCCTCAAAAAAATTCCGGCAAAACCATAGTGGTCCAGTAGGACCGTTGCAAGCTGGGCCCGGGGGAATTTACCGTCAGTTATCGTAGTCCCGGAAAGCAAAGGGCAATAAAGGACAAGTGAATATTACTCATTAAGGGCCAAGCGCCCGAAAATTGCCATAAAACAGTGATTTTCTGAGGCCTACTCCTCCGTAACGGCTAGGTCAATTGGTTTGAAAAAAATATATGTTTATTGTAGATTCATGAACAATAATATCAACATTTGATTTTTTCGTGCAATTAATACTTTTGTCAAAAAAAAATAATTTGCAATTTCGCAACTTTTCGCAACTTTTCCCTACTCCTTCGAAACGGCTTGGAACTGTAGAAACATTTTTACACATAAAAATTGGTGGTTAAATATTCTTCAAAGTGAACATTGCATATGTAAATCAATCAATATCTCGCAGAGAAAATGGATTTAAAGCGCTTTCCGGGCGCTGCTGGCCGCAAATAAATGCACAGATTTGCGTACTGCCGCCTAGGCGAGTGCGAGAGTTGCGTTCACATAATTTCGGCCAGATGGTTCAAGGGACTATACGCCTTAAGGGTGAGTTGCACCATTTAACTGTAACGATAACCAAAACCAGCAGTGAAACGGCCGCCTATTGGTCAATTCGGCGATTTGACAACTGTTAACGGCTTTGTTATTGTTATAGTTAAATGGTGCAACTCACCCTAAAAGTCTGACACGACCTCGTGCTAACTAGCGGGAGAAGATATTTGGTGATTTCTTATCTCAATAAATATATGGAACATATGTAGGTAAATAATAGGTGTTTACTCAATAAAGTACCTAGTTATTAAACAAAAATCTGAATATAAATCATACTATTATTAGGTGCAAAGAGTCGATCTCGTAACTAATTACCTGCTTGGTAATTGATTTACTACCCTTACGGTGTTTTTAATATCGTGCGGTTTTGTTTGATCACGCACGGCATGGGGGATTGCTCTGCACGCGTTTCTCCGCAAATGCCCATTTCATACAAGTATTTATTGTATGTGACTCAGGTTGGCTGGACAAATCTTCAAAATAGCTTGCATTTAACTAGGTCAATAGGTCACTTTATGTGACGGCTAAACACCCTTATTTCAGAATTTGTGACGCTACAGAATCTTAGATAATCGATCGAAAACGTGTCCAGCCATCTTGAAAAACCACTTTTCGCTGGTCTCTCAATCTCGGTAACGGAAGTGATTTTGACGACTTTTTGCATATCAACGGGCGTCACATAAATTTGTGACGGGCACCGAGCTAAAAGTTTTGTGATAAGTACAGTGGTTTAGTAGAAAAATGCAAAAATCTGTGTCCAGCCATCTTGAATTTACGTATAAAACTTATGGCTGGCACTTCCGAATCTCAATAACGGGGGCGTTTTCGAATATGGTTCCTTTACTAATACTTGGTGACGCAATGTGTGACAGTAATAACGTTTGATTTATGGCGTCACATGTAAGGGTTTACGAGAAATCAATAAAAACTTAATGTCCAGCCAACCTGAGTTCAAGATGGCTGGACACATGTATCTCCACTGCCTGATGATCTACGACCTTCGAAATGTGTTCAAAATGTTGTGACGGGGACGATAATGATAACCTGAAATTGTGACGGAGAAACTTTGCGTAGTTTCAAAGATATTGATCATTTAAATTTCCCCATACAAACACTGCAGTAGTGTAACCAATATTGTAGGTTTTATGTAGGACAAGTATATTTTAAGGTGTTTTCTTTAATGGACGAAAATCCGTGTATTGGTGATACTAATACGAACAACTGTAGATATTTAAATCAATAGAAGACAAAAATGTAGAAGTGAGGAAGGGGGCGGGTGTAAGTTTAAATGTTATTGATTATTTACGTGCAGATATCTATTCTTTTTAGTAGGTATATATTATGTCAGGAGAACTAAACTAATGCTCTGAAGGTATTTAAATGAAAAAATAATGTTTGCTGTAAATAAAATCACATTTATTTATTTGCAGGAAAACCTTTTATTCCCACGGGGAAATCAAATACAAAGCAGGCGTGGATGCTACCGGCCAATTAATCGATTAAAAAGAAATCCTTTATTTATGTAAAATTATGGTCACCTCACAATATTAATAGATGTTTGTATGGAAAAATTTAAATGGTCAATATCTTTGAAACTACGCAAAGTTTCTCCGTCACAATTTCAAGTTATCATTATCGTCCCCGTCACAACATTTTGAACACATTTCGAAGGTCGTAGATCATCAGGCAGTGGAGATACATGTGTCCAGCCATCTTGAACTCAGGTTGGCTGGACATTAAGTTTTTATTGATTTCTCGTAAACCATTACATGTGACGCCATAAATCAAACGTTATTACTGTCACACATTGCGTCACCAAGTATTAGTAAAGGAACCATATTCGAAAACGCCCCCGTTATTGAGATTCGGAAGTGCCAGCCATAAGTTTTATACGTAAATTCAAGATGGCTGGACACAGATTTTTGCATTTTTCTACTAAACCACTGTACTTATCACAAAACTTTTAGCTCGGTGCCCGTCACAAATTTATGTGACGCCCGTTGATATGCAAAAAGTCGTCAAAATCACTTCCGTTACCGAGATTGAGAGACCAGCGAAAAGTGGTTTTTCAAGATGGCTGGACACGTTTTCGATCGATTATCTAAGATTCTGTAGCGTCACAAATTCTGAAATAAGGGTGTTTAGCCGTCACATAAAGTGACCTATTGACCTAGTTAAATGCAAGCTATTTTGAAGATTTGTCCAGCCAACCTGAATCACATTTTATTGTAATGCGTGGAATACGCAGGTCGCGTTTTTTGCTTGGTTGAAGGTCACTTGAACCTGAAAAACAACAGAAATAAATTCCTGAGTAAAATTTTGTAGTATAGTTTATAGTATCCGACACCAGCTACTATAAATACTTGCCTAACCTTTCGAATACTACCTAGAGACACAATAGAAAAACAATGAGATTAGAGATCGAACGCCGGCAAATTCAAAGATTTTTCAATACAGTAACTCGTAAACCCGTTAAGATCAGTAGGTAGAGATAACCCTACCGCTTTTAGGCACGCAATGTATACTTTTCCGCACTAGCGCGGAAAAGTGAGTGAGCTCACCCCCAGCACGATTTTTTGTATTTATCGAATCAAGCTGGGCCATAAGCGACTCACACGAGTCGAATCCTTATTTTATATTTCTTCGTAAGTGTATTGAAAAACGTCGTTTGATACACATGGGAATTTGTTACTGCAACACTCGGCCGGCTCCATAACAGAATTCCGCTTCGGTCGCAATGACAAACTTTCTCCACTTGTATTAAAATGTAGCTACTGTTCTCATACTGACTGACACATTTTCTTAACGTATCAGCGTATAACGTAACGTGCAAAATTGTTACCTATTTTGGTAGGGTTGTTACAATAGGTGAAAACAAATTAAATAAAACATTTGTTAAATAGTTTTATTATTCAGTATGACAAAATATTTTACAAATTACTTACATACTCTAATAATTTTCTATTTATTTTAGTTTATAATAATTTCTCTTTTAATGGTGTGGTAAATTCAGAATCTAACAAAGTTTTTTCAAGTACCTAGTCTTTCAAATAATCTACTATTTCGTTGCCAACATTGACAATATTTATATATATTTTAAACATATATAGGTAGGTATATATTTATTCAGAGTTAAAATTTGGTAAAATAGTTACATAAAATCTTAGAAATAATTACAAATGTATGACTATGTTATGTGCCTGTACTAAGTAAGATAACCCTGTATCACAGGCATAGAAGTTCTTACACTATGGTTTTTGTAGAACAATAAATTTGATAACAATATTTAACATTTAAAGTCTCTAAACAATGGAAAAAAATATTATTTACTGTGTTATATACCCTAGTTTACTTAAACACTAAAAGTCACAATAATAATACCTAATATATTTCGTATTTTAAATCTGTTTCTTGCACATAATAGTCTAGTTACACACACATGATTTTGCGTCAGCAGAATTTATAATTAGGTTAAAGTCGAGGTTGCATCAATGTTGAAGAGTTATGATTGTTTACATTTGACACTTTTACCAGTCAACTAATATCCTTAAATATTAAGAAAAATAATGGTTTGTAGGTCAGCGCCACGGAACAGTAAATCTTCCGTGGTCAGCGCACAAGAATTTTGAGTCAGCGGTATGCGTTATACGGAAGTCTGCGCTCTTAGGCGCATTCGTAATCTATTGAATTTAAATACCTATGTTCAGCAGAGCAGCCTTTTTAACAGGGCACTCTGGATCTCCCTGGATATATTAGTTTCAAGATCGAAATATTCGCGATAAAATTATCAGTACCACGTTTAAACATATTTAATAAAATACCACGTAATAGTACATTGTTATGTTACCTTATGACTGAAAGTAACCTATTTAGTCCCTCGAATTAGCAACTTCTTCTCGGGACGAAATAGGTTACTTTCACCCCGAGGTAAACACTGTGCTTTTCATTACGAATAGAAGGAAAGTAAAAATAAAAAGTTTGTAAATCCTGAGACGTCGTACCTATGATTCTATGTAGGTATCTTTCTTCTGATTTAGGCGGTAAAAGGTTCCACTACTGCTTTAGCTTCTTATAAAATCAGGCGTTAAATCACTATTTTTAACCGACTTCAAAAAGGAGTAGGTTCTATGTTCGGCTGAATGTATGTTTTTTTTTATGTATGTTCACCGATATCTCGGTCAATTGTGGACCGATTATGAAAATTATTTTTTTTATTGAAAGGTTATGCTTCCAAGTTGGTCCCATAGAAATATTATTATGATCTGATCATGAACTTCGAAGATATGGAACAGAACTCCTCATAGAATCACAGCAAAATTGTGGTTACAAGTAAAGTTGCTTTGTTTATACGTGTAGTCGATGACTGACTGTCAGAAAAGGGGGGGGGGATGTATCGAACTGATCTGATGATGAAGCCAGAAGGAAAAAAAAAATTAATGTAATCTAACCTTAATTAGAATCGTTATGAGATGCACTGTGGCTATAAGTTATTTGAGTTTGTCTGAGGGGTACTCTTTTTAGTGGTGGTACCATAACTAAAAAGTGTACCTAAGTAAAATAAAAAACTTTTTACAAAAAAAAATATACCCGACTTCAATGTTAAAAAACACTGAAAATTATAAAATAACTTTAATTTCGGAATTAGGTGTTAAAAAACGAAGAGACAAAACTATTATAGAAACACCAACGACTGATTGCCACTTTCCCGCCATCTAGTTTTTAGAAATTAATTGTAATCTTTTAAAAATAAAGTATTTTAAATAAATAGTTGAACAAATAACTCACTTAAAAACATAATATTATTTAATTAATACTTATTTTTAAATTATTTCAATTTTATATCGCGCTGTGATTGACTGGCTTGGAAAATTGGAACATGGTTCAATAGAAATGTGAAGATAGAACTAGATTGACACTCTTTTTAAATCATATTATGAGTTACATATATATTTCTTGTCGCTTCTAATATGTGAGCACAATGTAGTAATAATAATATAAACTCGTTAATAGAATCAAAAGCTAATTTTAAATAAAAACTGAATTAAGCCACTGGCAGCTAAGAGATGACCAGTTTCAACCGATGGCACCCGCCCTTTCACGGGCAGGCATGACACGTGCATCAGGAGAAGGGAACCGAATGACCCAATAACAAGTCCCACCATCAGCGAGACATTTGAGTGAGCATGACAAATATTATTTTTACACCACCTGCTCGATAATGTCGTTTTACACGTCATACAAACCTCACTTAAAGCAAGTCATTATATGCCTAGGGAGATAATGCAGTATGGCCGATCCCTAGGGAATAATGTGATTTGAATTTGGAGCATCAAGAATCGTCAACATTGTGAATTAAAATGTAGGCGCATCGAACAAGTTGACTCGAAATTCAAACCAAAGAGTATGTAATCACTATGATTCAAACTGGCCACTAACAAAAAAAAAGAAAATAGAATAAAACGTGCGTACTGACGACACGGGAGCATTATAGAAAATTGAAACTACTTATAGAATCATGGAGTAGTGAATTTTGTTTGTTTGATGAACTTGTAAATACTTATATTTCTCTAATATATGATTTGGTCGACCAAATTGTCTTTTAATTATCTCACAGATGGTGTAAAAAGTAGAGTATGCAACACGGGGATAAAGCTGTCTTTGTCTTGGGCGGCTTAAATTCCTCACTTCACTCAGGTTTCTTTATTAACTCCCTCGCAATGCTCGGGAGTTAATTTTATAAATCCCTCACTATCGTTCGGGATTAAAATCAGCAACCTTCGTTTCGTTCGGAATTCAACATGCCGCCCGCGACTTAAAGACACTGCTTTATCCCCTAGTTACATAAGTAAACTACTATTAATTAATACTTATCTTTAAGTTATTTCAATTTTAAATCGTGCTGTGATTGGCTGTATGGAAAATTGGAACATGGTTAAATAGAAATGTGAAGATAGAACTACTTTTTTTTAATAATTTGACAGCTGTCAGTTGAAAGTAAAACTCCCTAGGGATGAAAATTTCACTTTCAACCCGCTCCTCAGGCAACTTCAGACCTACTTTCAACTGACTGTATGAGTAATGAAAAAATATTTCAAAACAAACAAACGTGCGTCGTATAGACCCTACGATGGTCCACCGACTGTGTTTACCATAGATATAAGAGTTTACGTTAACCGGTTTTATCCAGTATCGCCGCGTACGCAAGAACCGGCCAGTGGACACTCACACATTCCCCGCGCGCTTGTAGGTAGTTGTGCAACCGATTCGAGCGCCGAGCCGTTGTTTAAAACATTGCCTCTGTACAGTTTATTTAATCATGTGGTATCAGCTTGTAAAGTTGATTTGACTAGTGAGTTATCATGATTAACAACCATGTAGCGCCCACTCCTATCAAGGTCGGAGACTCTACACTCGAAGTTGTGGACGATTACGTCTACCTCGGACAGACAGTCCAGTTGGGTAGGTCTAACTTCGAGAAAGAGGTCAACCGTCGAATCCAACTCGGTTGAGCAGCGTTCGGGAAGCTACGCGGTATCTTCTCGTCCAACATACCACAGTGTCTCAAGACGAAAGTCTTTAACCAGTGCGTGTTGCCAGTGATGACATATGGCTCCGAAACGTGGTCGCTCACAATGGGCCTCATCAGAAGGCTTAAAGTCACCCAAAGAGCAATGGAAAGGGCTATGCTCGGGGTTTCCTTGCGTGATCGAATAAAAAATTAAGATATCCGCAGGAAAACTAAGGTTGCCGACATAGCACAAAGAATTGCCAAACTTAAATGGCAATGGGCTGGGCACATTGCTCGCAGAACAGATGGCCGTTGGGACCGAAAGTTTTTGGAGTGGCGACCGCGTATCGGAAGACGCAGTGTTGGAAGGCCTCCTACAAGGTGGACCGATGACCTGGTGAAGGTAGCAGGAAACCGATGGATGCAGGACGCACAGGAGCGTTCGATGTGGCGACGCTTGGGGGAGGCCTATGTCCAACAGTGGACGTGTATCGGCTGAAATGATGATGATGATGATGAGTGAGTTATACAAAAATGGCGAAATTCGTAACAGAGCGTCATGTGACTGATGATGTATGAAACTATATATAATGGTCGAGTCGACATCAGGGTCGAGACTCTTGATCTTGATGTCTCCACTGGTAAAGATTTTCTCATATTGACTGATATATTTTTTCAACGGGCAATTTCAATGTAAACTACCCAAGCATGAAATTCACAGGTTCAAATTCGAATTCAGGTTCGAATTCAGGTTAAGCCTGGACCTGTACCTACTAGTTATACCTAGTGAATTTCGTGCTTGGGTAGTTTACATTGAAATTGCTCCCTGTAAATGATATTGAAACTATTTGAAACTAACAATGATCAGGATCAAGATTCTTCTACGAAACTATGGGCGCCGATCCACAGAGCTAAGATAATAGCTGTGCCAATGGCGCTGTAATCAGATGCCGAATAAGATGTATGACGCCTTGATGCGAGCTATGAATGCATGGACTTTCTAGTCACTATATAATTTATAGTTTCTCTTTGATCGATCTTTATCGATGACAAGCGAAAAAAAATCTTTTTTATTATAAATTGTTCGATTGGTTAGGTAGGCCCGCCTCAAATACTGTTAGCCAAGGACCTCACAAATTCACGGCTCACTCCTGGGGGCCCTGACCTTTATCGAGCTTTCTCACTTTTGTCCCTCCCCTAACCAAATGCTGGGTACGGCTATGGTACGAGCTGTATAACTTAACCTCGGATCAATCGATTCGCTCGCCGACCCATGAACCTTTATAGCATGTAACGGCAGTATATCATATTTATGAAGGACGGATCCGGCGCGGCGCAGCTCGGATTACCTTTGGGTGCATTGCACCGTATAGTACCTACCTGTGAGTTATTTAGAAGCCACAAAGTACATATAGAAGGCAATTTCAATATATTCGCCTCATTACGGTAAACCTTGGGTGGAGCGTCATAGTGTTAGACTTTAACTGACTAACGGTGAGTTGCACCATTTAACTATAACGATAACCAAACCATAACCAGCCGTGAAACGGCCGCCTATTGGTCAATTCGACGAGGCGCGCGGGAACAGTGCGCGGTCGACGACTTAGGCTCGGTCACCGGACGGTCGGACAGCGAGCTACCCATTGCTCGCCGTCTGCAAGCCCGCACCTACGGTGGCCGGAAATTAGGATCAGAATCTGGCTAGAGGGTGTCAGTTTCCATGAAAAGATCGCAGGTAGGTATTTACGAGTAAACTTGAAAATTGACTCATTAAAGTTAGGGCCCCGAAAAGTGGCTTTAAAACAGTGACTTTCTGGAGCCTACTCCTCGGTAACGGCCAGGTTAATAGCTTTGAAAAAAATATATGTTTATTATAGATTCATGAACAACACTATCAACATTTGATTTTTTCGTGCGATTAATACTTTTGTCTAAAAAAAATATTACAAACAACAACATCACATTCGCAACTTTTCTCTACTCCTTCGAAACGGCTTGGATCTTTAGAAACGTTTTTACACATAAAAATTGGTAGTTAAATATTCTTTAATGTGAAATTAATATGTAAATCAATCAATATGAAAACGGATTTAAAAGTCAGCGGGGCTCTGTCCGGGCGCAGCTGACCGCAAACAAATGCACAGATAGTCATACTGTCGCCTAGACGGGTACGAAAGTAGTGACCATTTAATTTCGGCCAGATGGTTCAAGGGACTATAAGCCTTAATACGCGGGCTAACTAAACGCAGTACAAGCTACATAGATAATTACCCTCGGGAGTAGGAACACAACACAAAGAAGGAACAAAGGAATGGGTTTTAGTCAGTAAAAGTCTGACGTGCCCTCGCGCTCCGCTCAATAGTGAGCGGGAGAAGTCGTTGAATGATTTCCCACCTTAAAAAAAATACAATTGCCGTCACGGATCTTGAGCGCTGGTTTCAAGTTCCGCAGAAGTCAATAATAAGTAAAACATATTATTATTATTATTAATGGTAAATGTTAATTGGTTATGGTTGTAGAAATAGCGAAATTCACGTGAACGAAGTTGCTGGAACAGTAGCTTTTATAAGATAAGCTTTTGCCCGCGCGGCTTCGCCCCCGCTCTTCCCTACTCAACTCTACCTTAATTTTCATTTTTTTTTTCTTTAAGTACCTTCACACAATAACGAACACAACAAAAAAAGAATTAGCGAAATCGGTCCAGCCGTTCACGCGTGATGCCGTGGCCAAAGAAATAGGGATTCATTTTTATATATAATTATATAGACTTGTTATTCCGGGAGTGTGTTCCCTTGGGATGTTTTCCTAATTTCACACGGACGAAGCTGCTAGCAGAAGCTATTGTAGTTATTTTATAATTCTCTCTGATGTTTTACAAAAAGAAAAAATGTTTTATTTTCACACAAGGAGTCACAAGTCTAGGTAGACCCTTCTCATACGGACTACAGTCTAAAATAAGGTTAATCATCAAAGATAGCAGTAGTAAAAGACAGTAGGTAGGTATGCAGGGATTTAAGGTGGTTGGTTTGCGCCCCCTAGAACTTTGGACCTCTGGATAAAGATTGAATTAGTATCTAGTAAGGACACACAGCCCAGCCAGTAGATGATTACATCTTATTAATGACTCTAGGCAGTATTATTTTGGTAAAGCCAGTACTATGGCATGTTTTTACGCTACTGCCCAAATAAACTTTTCCTAGCTGTGTCATGGTTGGTGTCCAGTTTAGGCTGAATGCCAAAGTAAAAGCAGTGTAAATAATAGACTACTAATTTTAAAGACAAAAAATACTCAACAGTAAAGGCTGTAGTAAGTCATAATGTTTACAGACAAATAAGCAGTAGCGGTATAAATCAATACTGTTAAAAGTTGGTACAAGGTTTCAGAAAATAAAATATAGGTAGTTGAATGAACAATGTTTTATTAAATACATACTACAATAACCTATACTATTACAATGGTCGCTTTACAAATAAGGGCGGTTCATTTCAGTTTTCTTAGCCCTCTTGTCTCTAGCCCTGGGCCACCAGCGGTGCTCTGTTGTTAAGGTTATGGAAGACAGCTGTTTTCTTGCAATTTCGGGCTTCAAATCCTTGAATACTCTATACACTTCCTGTCTATCACTCATTCTTAAAACCGATGTATCCTTAACGGTTTCATCAGGGAGAGGTCTTGAGTGTTCATAAGGAAATTCTTGATCTTTATGAAGCGCGACTATTGTTGAACCGTCGTCTGTTATAACGATTTTATTATAACATCTTGTAATTATTTCTCTTGGCCTGAACGCTACTGCACGAACTAAATGGGCCATTTTAATAGAAAATGCTTCGATTTATAATTCCATTCAAAACATAACCTAAAATCAAATTTTGCTTTGATATTCACTGTCAATTTTTTTTTTAGGTACAAAATGTCAAATGACATCGATAGTGAAGTACCCTACAACAAAGAAGAATCGACTATTTAGTACGTCTCTGGCCAAAGACAATATAGATAACTGAAAAGATCGCTTTGCAATATCGAGAAATTATGGACCCATTACACAACCGACGATACGTCGAACCATAGACAAAACAAGTCTGAAGAACGCGTAGAGCTAGCGGAAGATAAGTTGGCGCATGGCCGAAATTGGAAACTAATCGTTTTCCGCCATCTTGACGTTTGTATCATGTGTCAAGAGAATATGTTGTTTATTTTTTTTTTTTTTTTATTATTATGGATAGGCTTGCGTTTGACCACAATCTCACCTGATGGTAAGCGATGATGTGGCCGACGATGGAGCACGCTTGCCTAGAAGCAATCTATTCACTCTTGACTTAAAGACCCCTAGGTTATAGCTATCAGGAAACACAGACTCCGGCAGGGTGTTCTGTGTTTTTAGTCGTTTCCAAAGTAAATAATTGTTATCATTATACCTAAAGTGATTAAAAGTGTTGGCTGGGATATTATCTTGGAAACAAAACGTGCTTGTTAAGAGGAATGAGAATATATCGGGCCTACAGTACCATTTTCTAAAGTTAGACCCATTTGTCAAATAATTTTTCGGGTGACCATAACAATAAAATTCCCCTATCAATTCGTACCCGAGTTCGAGTGGTGCCCAGCAGGAAATCAGAGTTTGTTGAAAATGGACTGCTACTTCGTATTTAAATCTTAATTAGGTGATTATAATGACGATATGAATTTTGCAAACTTTATGCGATGGGTGAAAGAAAAAATAGTGCCAAATCTACAACCAAATTATATAGTAGTAATACTGACAATGTATTCATCTGATTCGCCTAGATTTTTTAAAGAAAATCTAGGTGCAGTGAGTGATGAGCGCGGTGAGCGCTTTCACCAAGAAATTGCTTCAATAGAAAAGCGTTATCAAGGAAAATGGACCACTGCAATGCTTGCAGACTAATCTTGGTTTTTGATCAGAGAGACTCCAACCTCTTCTTACAACAGGCAGGTCAAAAGAACAAAAATAAGATATTTTTATGTCTAAATAATATACTTACTTTATAATAACTATCAAAAATTGTTAAAATTAAAATTAAATTTCTCTTATAAGATAGCTTATAGGAGAAATTTAATTTTAATTTTAACAATTTACGTATAGACGTGACTGAGATGTTTTATTTACTGTTCTAAGTTCTCTACAGCATGGTGATTCTGAATTACACAATCAGATATCTGGGAAGAAATCAAAGTTTTTTTTTGTTGTCTAGTGTTATACAAGGGAAAAATAGATTGGTTACGTTGGCAACATTAAGAGCGCCCCCAGCTACTGTTTACATACAATATGCTCTGTGCCAGCTACGCGCCAAGTTATCGTGCGAGGGCTCTAGTGTCTGACTCGATTCATTTGCTGTTAAAAAAGGTGTAAGGTACAGTCTGTCAAGAAAGTCATGAAAAGAAGGGAGGGCGCCACCATCATTAACATGGTATCCCAATAAACTTCGACTAAAAGATATTGATACTTTTATTTATAAAATAATAATTACCGATTTACGGTCCCTTTACTGCCGTGTAGGTCCATTATTTTACCGATCTATCTGACACTCGTCTATCTATTTAATACATGCTTGCAAACGAGTTTTGACTTTCATTTTCATTAGTGGCTCCCTATAAATAGTACTTACTCTGTCGTAGTGGCGAACAACACTTTTATTAGAACTAATTTTCATTCAAGTGACATTTAATTTTACCTGATACATAATAGTTATAGTAGTTCTCATTTATTTATTAAAACTTTATCCAACACAAAAGTACAAAGGCGGAGTTAATGCCTTAGGCATTCTCTACCAGTCTGAATTTTGTTTTATAAACATTGCGACGAAACCAGACTTCTCTATTTGCTTATTAGGATAATTATATGTTTATCCTACGTACCTACACGCAAGAGTTTATCAAAACAGACATTCTTCTGAATATCTGGTTTACATTCATAAGAATGTCTGGTTTGATCAACCCTTGTTTTCGTCCTTTCAGCTACTAGCATTTATGTACTTACTACAAAGTGCAAATCACGATGTTTTGCCACTATGCACTGCCGTCAGCATGGCGCTGAGTATCGATAGGTATGAGCTCATTGCAAAAATAAAATGTTTATGAAAAAAATCTTTATTAATCCGAATCCAAATAATCAGAGTCGAGGTATTCGACTCCAGAAATGTTGCCTGAAACTTCTTAAAAATGAAACCGGCCAACATCTGACTCGTAGTTTGTTTCGTAGGTCGGCCTTTCCTGTGTTTTCCAAGCGTTGAAAATTTACCTCCATTCTTCATGCCTTAGTCCACAATGCGCCGAACTGTACTTTCGGTAACACCTGAAGTCAATAAAGATATGTTAAATATACAAATACATTTATCATACCTAAATAAAAAACACCAAAATATCAAAACCGTTAAGTGGTAGTATAATAAATCGTAGGTAAATTTCATAACCTTAGCAAGACATAAACAATGATAGAGATAGATAAATTGTACTTAAAAACAGAAGATTGTCAAAACATTATATTTCCGTTAGTGTGTTAAACTTTAAAATATATTTACGTACCGGTTAACTTTGCTGTTCGACCATAAACATCGTCTTTGTTCGTCCCAGCACTCCCACCTTGAATTTCGGCCATACACCCTTGAAAAACTTTAAATATAATTTGTCTCGCACCGCTCTTATAAACATTTCGATTCATTTTTTGTATCTTAACGCTTACACGATTTAAAAAACTCGAAATAGCACCGAAATATTGTAAAAAATCAACCACACAGATACGACGTGACAGTTCAGGTACTCAGCTTAACAATTATTCAGTGTTGCCAGTATTAGCAAAAACAGTAGTTCCCAAAACATTCTTTTCATGACTTTCTTGACAGACTGTACAGCCCTCCACAAACTTTAAGGGCTTGCTCAGTAGACGAAACTGAATAACCATCCACAAATTATTTTTCAGAAAAGAAAAAGAAAATCGGCCTCGCAATACAAATTGTCCAATCAAGTTTATCATTTTGTATGGTAAGGCTGATTTTTAGGCCTTACCATACAAAATTAAAAATTAATTACTTATTTTATGATTTTTAGGCCTTCAGAAGAAAAAAAAAAATAAGCTGTCATTGTCAAAAAGTCAAAATGTCAAGATTGTCAATTTTGTTGTGTGATTTGTGTGGGTGTGTGCTGCGAGAAAAATTGAACTATTATAGAAATAGAAATGAAATAGTGTTTTAGTTGTAAATATTGTGTTTTAAGAGTAAACAATGGATTTCCCAGCCACACCGTCTAATGCTTCAGACAGCAATGAATACCCAAACAGTACGCGATCTCCGTTTCATAATGCACCAGACGACAATAAAAGACGCAGGTACTGATTGTTGAATTTCTAAAGAACAGCATAAATTCGTATACCATGTATCAGATAAGTAATACTAGCGGATTGTTTTATCATTTCAGTTCATCGAGATCTATTAAAAGAAGGCGATTTGATGACGAATTGGTGGAATATAGTGGTTTGCCTGGGTCTTCACTCGGGAAGGGGGAGAAAAGAATGCGCACACAGTCTTATACGAACCAGGCGTCGGAGATTCCAATAGCAAGTGCACCTACTCCTCCTGCACACCCTGCTCCAGAGCGTCGCAGGGCTTCCAGCAAAGTTTCCGCTGGAGGAAGCATTGGTCGCAAGATTCGCCGTAAGGGACAACTCAGTCACTTGTCAACAAAGGATCTGGGACGTTGGAAGCCTACAGATGATCTTGCACTGATCCTAGGAGTGCAACAGGTAAGAATTCTATTATTTAATGTAATGGTTCTTTAAACAGGAACCCCCCCCGGGTTTGGTGGTTTTGGTATTAGAATGGAATTTCTTGCTGGTTCTTCTCGACAACCAATTTGGAACCGTGCACTAGTTTCTGACGGTTTATAAGTGTCCATGTAAGCCTATGTGAAATAAAATATTTTGACTTTGACTTGACTTACACTTTGCATGCAAAACATTAGAGTTTTATAATAAATCTGAAATTTATAGTTTATTTCATATGTTTTTAGACTAATGACTTGCGCATTGTCCACCGTGGAGTGAAGTTCTCCTGCCGCTTTACAGTTAGTGAGCTGCAGTCTCGTTGGTACGCCCTGCTTTACAATGCTGAAATTTCAAGAGTGGCAATTGCAGCTATGCGTAATTTGCATCCGGACTTAGTTGCGTTGATACAGCAACAAGCACTGTACTCAAATGCTGAGGAAGAACTGCTAGCAACAATACCAATGGTTCCTGTAAGTTATTATAACCATTTTCAAAATTTTACGTGCTTTAGGAATAACAATGAAATTAGTTTTATTTTAGAAGAATTATATTACATGTCAGAATTTTTTGTTGAAGCGATCATTATGCTGAGTGCGACAATATTAATTCAACGTTGTTACTTACGTAAAAAACAAAGAAGAAACGATATTGGTGTCTTGAATTATTTCAAAACCGGTGAACCATAAGTTCTTCAGTTCTTCAGTTGCCCTTTGCGTTCCAGGGCTACAATCACTCTAGATGTGCCATGTGTCATTTTAACGCACTTAACATATGTGACAATGATGCGAATGCTACTGATATATGTTACTTTGTAATATGTAATTGTAATGGCTGTTAATTAATTTATTCATAAATCGGGACATTTAGCGTCCCGATCAGGCGCAAATCGGGACGCGTCCCCAGACCCCTCAAAATCGGGACATCCCGCGCAAATCGGAACTCCTGGCAACACTAATTGTAACGCTCGATTCTTCTCCTTTACTGATGTATACCCGTTTTGTATCATTACAAGGTGTACATTGTAATGCTCGGTTCTCCTCCTTTACTGATGTATACCTGTTTTGTATCATTACAAGGTGTGCATTGTAATGCTTGGTTCTCCTCCTTCACATGCTCAAAATTGTAACATAACATTACATGCGAATGCTCAAGCTGAGGGAGCACCTTAACATTGTCTAACATGTTTTTTTTCACACCTCTCACATGGTCGCATTTCTTTCATTTGTCTATTGTTGCTATTGCATTTTAAAACAGCTTTTTCAAATCTATAAATTTAATTGTTGAGGTGAGGTATTAATTTCACAGAACGCGCGTTTCTAATTTACTATGATCTGATTGGTCAAGGGGTGTAGTTTAGCTGTAGTGCGTTCAAAAATAAACAGAGCCGAGTAGAGTTGCAACCCAGGGTTGTTCTTTTATAACTCGAGTAGGTACCCTTAACCCAACTAGCCCTAACTTTGAGCAGGGTAGGTTGGAGTAAACGGCAATATGGTTGACATTGACAGGTGAACTCTGTTCGCGTTAAAAAATGCCAGGGTAGAGTAATTACCCAATGACGTCATTAGAGTTAACTCTAAACTCAATTTTGAACGCAGCCCTGAGTGACAATGATGAGTCACTATTTTCTTAAGCTAGTTCAAACAAGTGGCGGAGAGGCGGCGAACGGCAACTGCGCGAGTTCGGCATCGTTGTTATGATGGCTCGACTGCAGACAGGCACAACACGCGCGTTCTACACACGCGCACTGCCAGTCTGGCTAAGTTCTTTAGAGTTTATGTTAATAAACGTCCAGCACAATTTTAACTAATTAATCAAGATTTAAAAATTGATAAAAATCACGAATTCAAATCAAATCAATAGAAAAAAAAAGTAATTTAACATCAAATCATCATCCTCTGGCTTCTGTCCCAATTGATTAGGGGTGGGTGCAGGTTAGGCTTCATTGTTTTGTTTTTATTTTTTAAATTATGTATAGGTTTGCGTTTGACCACTATCTCACCTAATGCTAAGCGATGATGACGCCGTTATGGAGCATGCTTGCCTAAAAGTAACTTATTCACTCTTGACTTATGGGGTCTCCATATAATATTCATCATTTATTATAATAAAATAAAAATAATATTATAATATTCTTAATTTCAGTCATCTCTCCCGCCACTGGAAAAATTTCAAGAGCTGTTGGACCAGAATCCACATGTATTTTATCCATCACGGAATGCAAAGACTTTGTTGGCTCATTGGCAGCTCCTGAAACAGTATCATCTATTGCCCAACCAGACTGTGCAGCCATTGCCTAAAAGTAAGACATTTAATTTCTTTTTTGAGTAATTCTAATATATTGGACTTGTGGAAGAAAATTTAAAAAAATAGATGTATGTTTATGAACAAGACTTGCTGTTGCGGTGGGTAAAAGGCGATTGCTATATAAAGTAACCATTTTATAATTGTTTTTCTAGGTTTTCCTTTTCTATCTCTGTAAGGAGAAAAACAAAACAAAAAAAATATATATTATTTCAAATTAGTTTTGCATTTTTTGAGTTTTAGTGCGACTACTGCACGACTGCTAAACAGCAACTGATTTTAGTGTATAAATATTGTAAAATCAATCATTTTTTAAAAGAGTAACTATAAAGTTTCTTGCCAGTCCATCTCCATAGGGAGCAAACATTGGAACTGTGCACTAGCTCCTGACGTCTTGTAAGGCCCATGTTGGCCTATGTGAAATTAAATAAAAATATTTTTGAAGATACATGTTTATGTATAGATTATTAAAAACAAAAATAGTTGTTCCAATACCAAGTCCTTCTTTTTAAAAAAACCGACTAAGTGCGAGTCGTACTAGCTCACAAAGGGTTCTGTACCGTCCATAACAAAAAACGCCAAAAAAATCACGTTTGTTGAAGGGGAGGCCTCTTTAATCAGGGCCCGATCTAAGCCGGGCAAATTACCCAGACCGGCAAAAAATGAGGGGCGGCAAAATTGGTTTATTTTATCATCCAACTTAGCCATTAGCCATCCACACTCAAGTTGGCAGGTTGAGAATTTTATGTGCCACCTAGTGGAAATATTTTAGAGAAGAAGTAAAAATCCCCAAAAAATACTGATACCTGAGTAGTATCGAAACTTTCATTTCGATATTAAATTAAGTATATTATTTGGACACAATACTTTTGTTCCGATATTTTTGAAGTATCGATACTTTTTACTTTAAAAAAAAATTAAGTCACGTCATTAGATTTGGGGTGTAGCCAGTCGTAGTGGATTACCCTACTATAGTCAATAGCTTATGTTTAGAGCGTGTGTTGCCAGTTTCTCGGAAAAATAGCACAAGTGAAAAGAAGCCCATACGCAGCAGTGAGTCGCAATAGGTTGATGATGATGATAAAGTTGAAAGGTACACTATGTCGATAAAATGATATATCAATCCATTCAGTAGTGTCGGTAAAATTCTTTAAAAGACATACATTGTATACTTACTAACATAAAAACACATCAATTTTCGTAAAGGTACTTCTTCAGAAGGCCCAATAGACTGACGTGAATATTATAGGTAGGTATAATCGCAACAATATCAATATGTTTAACGTCCCATAACATAACTAGCTAATGACTTCTATGGTTTCGTGCACAGAACACAGGAATCATACAGTAGATAGAAGGAGTAAGTAGGCGGGGCGCGCGTACCCCGAGTTTTGCGATGTACCGCTTATGTTCCATTGCGCATGCGCCGCGCACATCAGTCTAGTTACGGTCGCCACGGTGATAATAACTAGATAAAAAAATATAAAAATGCCCATCTGTGCTGTTTTGGAGTGCAAATACGACGGAAGAACCAATAATTTATCTTATATCCTATCGTCGGTTAGCCCTGGTTTATTTTATTTTGATTATTTTTGAAAAATAGGTTCTTATAAAAAAAAAACAAATAGAAGTTGACTTTATTTTGTACAAAATAAGGTCTACTTTCAAAAAAATATTCTAGAACTTTCAAAAAATGTCACTGTCAGCTGCTCAATTAGAGATTACCATTAGGTATCGATAGTGAGTTATCGATATTGCAAAATTATAATGATTTTTGTTGTATCGGGAAAGAAAATACCCTAGTGCTTCGACGAAATTAAAAACGCAGACTTTTTTAATTTTAGCTAAATAACTCGTAAATAAAATGCAAACAGGGTTAAACTTTCCATGGGTTCAAAATGTAACTGTCGTGTTATTTTGTGACTTCATATTTCCTAAAGATCCAGACAGACAGGAAGGAAAAGTTGGTTTCCTACAAAAACTAGCACATTTTTCTCAACACAGCAGTACTAAACCTTGAGCTCTGAAGAACTTTTAGATATTGGTAGAAGAAAAAGAAGTCACTTTATTAAAAATCTGGTTATACCGAACCCTAGCAGTCTCGAAGAAAGTCAAGATGTTACAGTTCTACTCAAATCTGTATGGACTCTAAAAGCAAATTTGTAGTCAGTCAAGAAACACCTGGCAACATTTAGTTTAAACTGACGTACAAATTTACGTGAAGAAGTATTATTTAAAACTTACGTATGAACAAATTAATTAGTGTTTATCAGTCAGTATTTTTGACTTTACCTGTTTTTACGTATCTATTTTATTAGTTTTTTTTTAATAGCCATTACTGTCCCACTGCTGGGCAAAGGCCTCCCCCAAGTCTTTCCAGACATTCTTCTCTCGCGCCGTCTCTAACCAGTTCTCCTGATATGCGTCTAGATCATCTCGCCACCTCTTTCTAGGGCGACCTCGATGGCGCTTACCGTTTGCAGGAACCCACCGGGTGGCGATACTTGCCCAGCGGTCACTGCTCATGCGGCTGACGTGACCCGCCCAATCCCATTTAAGCCTGGCAGCCTTTATTAGTTAAACTATTTTTTTTTTATTGTCACTGTTATTCGTTCTAATTGTTTTTCAGCATCAAAAGAAACCTTTAATTTCAATTATGAGTAATTTCATGGTTAATGAAATAGTTACAAGCCCCTTATATATAGAGTTAAAAATACGTAAGTATTTTGTTTTGTAATTTATCGACTCCTGCTGTTGAAAATAAAACGCAACATCGATAAAATAAGCTAACGCCAATGGTACATCTCTAGAAAATGACGTTTAACAATGACTTTATTTAAGAAATATTAATCTTATAACAAGTAAATAGAGCACTAAATTGATTGCTTATATTATAGAGACATCTAGCGGGGAATAATGGAAATTGTTAATTTAATTATTCTATGCGATGTAATTCGTTAAAGAGTAGATAACAAACAACTCTGTTAACAGTGACATATGGTTTATTTTTTAAAACGTAATGATGGATAAACTGCCTTCTTTCAATTAATATTAAAATGCTCAATCACATTAAGGATTTCTTAGTGTTATGAAATATGATATAGCTGTCTTTGTGTAAGTTTGGGTACGCTGGTCCCGATACAAATGAAGTGCTATGCGATTTCTATCTACATTCTTCTGTTCTGTGGTTTCGTGTATGTAAAGGGCGGCGAAAATTATCTTTGCCCGGAGCGGCTAAATAGCTAGATCGATCCCTGCCCTTAAATATTTATATTTATTCTGTTTTTTAGTATTTCTTGTTATAGCCGCAACAGAAATACATCAACTGTGAAAATATCAAATGTCTAACTAAAACGGTTCATGAGGTACGGCCTGATGACAGACAGATAGACTGACAGCGGAGTATTAGTAATAGAGCCCCGTTTTACCCTTTGTGTAGGGAACCCTAAAAAATTAACAACCCAAATAAGTACTTGCATACTTTATCATCATCATCATCATCATTTCAGCCGATAGACGTCCACTGTTGGACATAGGCCTCCCCCAAGCGTCGCCACAACGAACGACTCATACTTCATGTCTTACAAGAATTCAATCTAAGATTTTGTTGTAATTTTCCAGACTCATCTGAAGTAATGACGTTCTCTGATGCTGAAGAGACAATGAATGACAACGAGTTGCCAGATTACAAGGAGGATGGCATGGACGTTGAAATGCAACTAGCTGACAGGTATATATTTAACTTAGTGCTTCCTTTTTTTTATAAAGACAAGAATATAGTCACTTGGACAAGCAACAAATCTGTTAAGTGCCTTAGTTTGGGCACGCCACAATTATGGCAGTAAGTCCCCTCTTTGAGGAGTGGGTGGAAAGACCTCACCACGTCCTCACCTTCCGCATGACGCAGGTTCTCGCAGAACATGGTAGGTTCCAGAAGTACCTGCACCGGTTTTTTTTTTTTTTTTATTTTTTTTTTTTTTTATTTATTAATTATAGGTTTCGTGCGGAAGTGACGCCCGGGTGTCGTCACTGTGTGGACCGCCCGGAGGACACAGTGGAGCACACGGTAGAGGTGTGCTTCGCTTGGGCAAAGCATCGGCGTGTCCTTGTGTGGGCAATCAAAAATCAAAATCAAAAATATTTTATTTCACATAGGCCTACATGGGCACTTATAAAACGTCAGAAGCTAGTGCTATTGGCGGCGGCGATCTCTCGCGCCGAGCCTTGGTACAGGCCATAGTCTAGAGCGAGGAGGAGTGGCAGGCGGACGCCTCCTGCGAAACAGTAATGCTAGTAAAGAAGAAGGCCGACCGCATGACGCGCTTATGCCCCAACCGCCGCCAGGATTCCGATCCCGATTTCCGGCCACCGTAGGCGCGGGCTTGCGGACGGCGAGTAATGTATAACTCGCTGTCCGACCATCCGTTAACCGTCCGGACCTAGCTCAAGTCGTCGACGGCGCGTACTGTTCCCGCGCGCCGCAAAGAGTTGTCAGCAACCGTAGGGGCCCAGCAGGGTCGAAGCCTACTGGGGCCAAGGGTCTGCTCTTATGTGGATGCTTCAGGCTAGCCCGCGAAATTCGGTTTCTGCATTTTGCAGATTAGTTTTAAGTTATATGTTCATTAAAAGATGATTGGCGGGCGCCATACGTATTTATTTACGGAATTCAAATCAACAATACAATACAATCCTATCTGTTCTGCTATCTTTGTTGATTCAGTTTTTTCATGAAATAGTGCATTGGCTATGATTGGTTGCACCGAATTTGCAGCAGCGAGTCGCATTAAATCTGTGATGCGTCAATATCTTTCTACAAACTGGGACTTGTCCAACATATGGCATACAAGGCACTGCTAGCCTGGCATGAGGAGCTGGGGTTAATCTAATGACCTACTTCTCCCACCCGTACACAAAATACGCGTTTTGGTCGTGGAGTTGTGAATACCAGCTCCACATACATACAAACTTAGAATAGCTATGCTCTTCAGCAGTATTGAATAGGTTAGTGTCCGTAAAAAATATAATTAGTCCGTCTTTTAGATTATTCAAAAATAAAGGACACGTATTTTTTTATTTGCAAATTAAACCAAAAATTACAAAAATATAGCCCATTAAAGTTACGTGTAACGTCACGCCGTGCTACATTTTTTCGCACGGGGTGACGTCACACATAACTTTAATGGGCTATATCTTTGTTATTTTTTGTTTAATCGAAAAAAGAAAAAATACGTGTTCAATATTTTTTTATAGTCTAAAATACGGACTAAATAAAATGTAATTATTTTGACCATGGACACTACCCTATTATATTTCTGGTTCGTGTTCACAACTCTATGTCCAACACACACGTATCTTGCATACATTCTCGTATTGTCGAGCAGTTCGACATTCTACATTAAAAATCTGGTTTTATCTTGCAGGATCGACAAAAAAGACATACGCCTTCTTGAAACTTCGTTGACGCGTTGGCAAGTGTTGGTGCAGTCACTGTCAGGAACTTCTGTGGAGCTGGATAAGAACACACTCGCCGTACTGCGAGGCAGGCTGGTCAGATTCTTGATGAGGTCCAGAGAGGTGGGTTAATTTATTTCTTTTTTTTTTTTATAATAATATTTCACAACTATCACATAACGCCGTCTAATCTCAAGCTAAGCAGAGATTGTGTTATGATTACTAGACAACTGATAAACATACTTATGTATTTCTAAATACATACATATTATAGATAAATTACACCCAGACAGAACAAATGATCATGCTCATCGCACAAAAAAATTTCCTGGGTGGGAATCGAACCCACGACCTCCAGCATAGCTGTCAGGGTCACTAACCACTAGACCAACAGGACAGTCTTTTTTATACTCTGTGTTCAGATTTCTGGATCAGAGGCCTTACCACGAGCACTTAATGCGATCCTTTTGACGACCTGAACTTAACTGTTAAAGGGATATACTTAGCCATAGAGTGTATAGCTTCATGCATAGAGAACTGTCATTTACTCAAGCGAGAAAAGGAGCAGGAGAGCGATTGCACGCGGTGTAATAGATTTCTTCTCCCTTTAGCTCAACCAATATATTTTCCAAACACTGAAGGTTCAGATATAAGTTAACAAGTTCGAAATATAAAATGTGAGCCGGCTTTCCTGTCTCATACTGAACAGCTTCTACCAGGGGCCTAAGTCTGCTATTTTTATAAATTCGTCATTCCAACACGATCCCATTGTCATTTTTGTTAAAAGTTTGTACTTAATCTGCTAATTCGTAATGATCGAT
Organism: Mythimna ferrago; assembly: GCA_910589285.2. Classification (NCBI taxonomy): domain Eukaryota; kingdom Metazoa; phylum Arthropoda; class Insecta; order Lepidoptera; family Noctuidae; genus Mythimna; species Mythimna ferrago. The sequence goes on from OU342674.1 coordinate 31,752,698, forward strand.
CCTTGATCGGTCAATGGTCTTGTAATAGAATTGTGGTAGAATGACAATATCGAGCTTAATAAAAGCACTAATTGCGCAATGACGTCGTAATGGTAGGTTACTGATCAAAGGAACTGTCAAAATTTTTGCAGACTACCACATACGTCAGATATTCATTTGTCATTATGTACGAGATTACCATTCTATGCCATTTCTTTCAATGGAGTGTCAGTGGTTGACCATCGGAAAGTCATAATGACGCCATATTAGTAGATTACCAAAACTTATCAAAATCAACAATTATGAAATCAATGATAGACCATTCTGACACTTGTAATAGCAGACTTGAGGCCTTGGACAGTCCAAGGCCTGAAAATATAGTTTTGAAGCCACACTAGGGCGTATTCCGTATGCAGCAAGGTGGAACCGTTTCTTGTGGTCCTTAAAAGAAGGTTATAAATATTTTAAGCTATTGCATAGCTTCTATCGCGGGCCTTGAGCGTGGAGACAGAATCCAAAAATTCCGTAACGAAAATAACCTAACACCCCCCACTCAATTGTTTTTTGAGTGTTAATCGTGGTGACCGATATGAAAACAAATGAGTGAGCAATCAATCAAAATTCAATTCAATGTGTGAAAGTGTAACTTCAATTAAAATCAAAGAAAAAAAAACAAAGGAAAAAAAATACTGCATAAATAAAATAAATAAATAATTATAATTGCATAAGTTGATAAAAATGCTATGCAATAGCTTTACCGCGGCAGTCCCCGAGTGCCACGCGTCTTTTTTTTATAGTTATATTTGTAATCAATTTATGTCTATGCTCTATTCGCAATAAGATTAGACATTTAAGCTAACCTTTTTTACTGTCCTTTCAACCGATGTTGACTTCTATTCCGTAGATAGATAGATGATGATGATGGTGATGATGGTGATGATGATAGATGGCATTAAAAGTAAAAAAGTGGCACATATACCCTTCTAATTGGAACATATCAATACTGCTTGTTGGCTGAAAATTTACGATAGAAGTATTTCTTTAGGTGAACTAAAGGTTTTCATACTACATACTGAACCAAAAACTAATCTGGGCCTCGATAAGCGAACTACGGGGCTTGCTACGGAGCAAGTCTGAATAATTAACACAAATAAAGTTATAAAATACTATTCTGTGATGTAAGAAACGCGTCTGCATCACAGCAAAAGCACAAAATAGATAGGTACAGAAGACAGTCTCATGTATGTACTTACTTCACTTTTTATACCTACGCTCGGTGGACGCACACTAATGAGCGTTTGAGCCGGAATTGTTCGACGAGTGATCCGAGACGCGACCGAGACTAGTGTCTGTGAGCGGTGTCTATGTGTACGTTGCTCGAGCGCGCTTTGTATGTAGATTGACTTCTGTACCTATATATTTTGTGGCAAAGGTCTCCATGGATAGACAATACACAATACTGCTGCATAGTTGTCACTATTATAGTTATCGGCATGAATATTGAGCGCTGGCTTCAAGTTGTGCCGAAGTCAAATATTCGGTCTATTTAGTGGTGCGACGTGAGACGCGGGGGCGGGGAATGTCAGTGATTGGTTGCCGCGCCATCGTGTCATAGACGTCATTCGTGATTCGTTCCCTGCGCTTGCTGTATGTATCTAACAACGACGACGATTGGCTCGCCAGTATATGGAATGCGCAAAGCAATCCCCATTCTGACGCCGAGCGCTCAATATTCGTGCCGATAACTATACATAACTATAATTATGTTCCTCAGCTATACTCTTTTCACACTATTTGGGGTTTGTGTGTGTATATTACTTGAACAAAGTCGCTAGTCACTGAATCAGAGGGTTCGTTACTCTATGAAATAAAAGTCCGAATATAAATGGTATGCGAGTCTATTGTACGAATAATGGGATACAAACGATCCAGCGCGCGGACGGGACGCAACTGGCTCAATTGGCGGGGGTAACCATACACCGCGCTAATGCATACGCTACACTCTATTCGCAATAAGGTTAGACATTTAAATATACCTTTTTTACTGTTTCTTCATCCGATTTTGACTTTTATTACACTGATGGCAGTACAAATGGCAACTGCATTAAATAGAAACGAATGTAGAAAAACTGGCCAAGGCGAGACTAGGCGTGTGGTGTCGGTAGACCATATACGGCTGCCAGCGGCCCCACGCTACGATGGGCATCGAAGCGAATCCGCCAGTGTGAACTTTGAGGCTTGAATTCCTTTCAATAACATCAATAAAGCCCCGTACGCACCATCCATCCTGACGTACATCCCGCTAAGGCCATACAGATAAATAAGAGATAAATCAACGATAAGTCAGGGCTGCCAGGTGCAAAAAAGGGGTGATCGTACGACAATACGACTTCTTAAATCGAAATTTTGAAACGAAAAGATCGTACAACGAAGAAGTACAAAGTTTTTATTAAAAATAACTAAAATTCTTTTTTATTTTTCTAGTAAATGAGCGTGGAACCTAATATAGAAATACGCTTATACGATATGACTACATTCAGAAAGCACAGCCAATAGAAATCTCTATTCCTAGACAGCACGTTTCGCCGAAAACTTTGTTGTTAGAAAACATTGATTGTAGACATCTCGGTACATAGGAAGCACTGTTTCGAGATACCTTGGTTCACAGAAAGCGACTCTGGAGAAGAAACTATTAATATTTATTATATTAAGCGAAATTTTGTATTTCGCTTTTCTGCCTCTCTATCCTGAAAAAAAACACGTTTATTTCATACAAAAATGCCATTTTATTAAAAAAATGAAACAAAACGAAAGCAATACATGAAAAATTGAAAACAAAACAAACTACACAGAATGTTAATTTTAGCTCATATTTTACACAAGAAAAATGAATAACAATGAAATTTTGAGTATAGACAATATTTTTAAAGTTATATCGAGTACTTTTTTGTTTCTATTATTATAATAAACTGAAGTTTGTTTTGTGGATAGAGCGGCAGATAGCACATCTATGAACAGAGATCTCTGTGAACAGTGCTTCCTATGTACCGAGATGTCTAGGAATAGAGATTTCTATTGGCTGTGTTTTCTGTATGTAGTCATATCGTAAAAGCGTATTTCTATATTAGGTTCCACGCTCCTAGTAAATGACGGTTCTAAGTGACAGAAAAGGATAGAAGTATAGGAAAGTGCGCGAAACTCAACCTTATATGACACGTGCGGTAATAGGGAAAATGAAAGAAAAAAATATTTGTTATCTAACCAGTTTATCAGTAAATATACAAAAATAGCATACTAATTGGGACAACATTAAAATTGGTAGAAAACTAAATGAGATAAACCAATTTTAAACAAATACAACACTATTTTTGGTATATGCAAAACCTGAATGTTATTTGTTAAGAATCAGTAACTGAATCGATTCCAATATTTTTTACACTATGTTAAATTGTTTTCCCAAAAATATTTAAAAAAAGTCATAAGTTGGACACCACCGACACTATGTACAACACAAGTTACGGCAGGTCATAGCGGGCATTAGGCGCCAGTTCACGACTGGGTGCTAGAGCAAAACAAACCCTCAGTTGCCCGGATAACTTGGTGAGCATTGAACATGTATTTGTGCGGCAACCAGGTAACATAAGCTTATAACTTTGTGATTTTTTATGATACAGTTATAAAATTTTGTACATACTTACTCTTTATATAAAAATACTAGTGTTTCGAGTTTCGCATATACTAAAGCTAACTTTGTGTATCTGTCTCTCTCACTCAGGTGCCGTTTTCTATGGTGCTGCACTTTGCCCACGACTTGATTCGCAAGAATGCTTAAATTTCAAAAAAACTTAACACCCTTTAAACTGAATTTTGAGGGTAGTTTTGAAAAATTAATAACGACGGTCTTTATATTCATTTTGGTTACAATTTGTTCCAAGTTTCAAGTCTATTAACCCAAGAAATAAGAATCTTCCATACAAAAATAAATACTAGACAACGTTACCGTTTCATAATGTGGACTTGGTAACATGACCAGTACCTATTGCAATGTTAGTAGTATATCATTAGTAATGTACTCGTAGCATAGACATTACAATAGACCATAAATTAAATAATTCATCAGGAAGAATGACAATCGAGATCGACCTCGTAATCACAAGTGAACAATTCCAAATAAATTAAAACTGGATCCTGTTGTTTTTTGATGTGCAAGTGATATTAAACTTGAGGCCTTCTGTCCCCGGACGCATAGCTTCATAGACGCTTAAAAATACGACTGCTTACTTCAGACAGCTTGAGCAGCACAGCGTACTGAATCCAGTCCACGAGGCGTAATAAACGGGAACTACATTAGAACGACGCACACGTGGGCCTCGCTTAACTTGTACAGCTGCCACCACGGATATTGAACGCTGGCTTCAAGTTGCGCAGAAGTCAAAAATCGGATCTCTTTGGATGGTGCGACGTGAGGCGCGGGGGCGGGGAGCATCAGTGATTGACTCGCAGCACTCGTGATTCGTTCATTGCGCTTGCAGCATCTATCTAACAACGATGACGATTGGCTCGCCAATGTATGGAATGCGCGAAGCGATCCCCACTCTGACGCCGAGCGTTCAATATCCGTGGTGGCAGCTGTACGTAGAGTCGCGTCGTGTCGCGTGGATCTAATGTTACTCTACAAGTCTAGTTGCCATATAAAATTTATGGAGACCGACGACGCACCCAAATCGGAGTATATGGCCCACTTTTGCCAATGTAGTTCTACCTTTACACGTGAAGTTTTCAATCATTTGTGGCAATACCGTTGGACAGTGAAGATATTCTTCCCGACTGATTATAACTTTGATGTCTTCAAGGCTAGAGTGAATAAGCTCTTAATAAACTATAAGTGCGCCTCACCACCCAACGATTGCATCACTGCTTACAGGTACCGGCACGAATCTTGTGCGCTCGCCGTCAGAGTGGGGATCGCTTTGTGCATTCTATACATTGGCGAGCCAATCGTCGTCGCTGTTAGATACATGCAGCAAGAGCAGGGAACGAATCACGAGTGACGTCTATGACACGATGGCGCGGCGAGTCAATCACTGACACTCCCCGCCCCCGCGTCTCACTTTGTAACACTAGAGAGACCGAATATTTGACTTCTGCGTAACTTGAAGCCAGCGCTCAAGATTCGTGCCGGTATCTGTACCATCAGGTGGGATCGCAATCAACCGCCAGTTTATATCAATAAAAAAAAAGAAAATAAAAACGTGCATTCGCTCGATGTACGCCCCGACGTATAACATGCAGTACGGCAGGCATCATGAAGCCTGCATGCAGTGACGCGAGCACGACGTTGGCGCTCCGTCGACAGAGTTTCATAGTTTTGTATGTAAGCTGTGAGCAGGTGTACACCAAGCGTATAATTACCAATACGCTTCTATGACGCTGTGCGTCCGTGGACTGGTAGGCATTATACTGATTCTTAATACCGAGCTACACTACACTATCACTAGCCAGTAGGTGCGAGTATCAAACTCCGCAATAATTTAACATAATAAGTATTCGTTTTTTACAAGAATGTACGACGCAAAGTAGGGTAATGTATTTATCAACCTATAATGTATGTTTGTTGCTTTGTAGTGTTCTAGAAACTAAACGCGTGAACCGATTTCGATTATTCGTACGTCAATTGATTTGTCTTAATCCTGTGAATTGTTGCTACATACGTAATGTATCAATAAAATCTTGAACTTCTTTAGAGCAGCCCCGCTAGCCAAGTTACAACCGTTTCTCTTGCGTTGAACGCTTCGAGTTGGCCACGCCCCCGATTCTTTTGTTCTGACCACGTGACTAAGCGTTGAGATGACGTCATTTGAAGTTTTCTACTAGGATTAAGGATTGCAGATTATCAACTTGGCTAGGGGTACAGAATTGTCCCGTAATACGAAGCTAGTCTATGGATACACTAGTAAGAAGAGATAACATCCTAACATCCACCATTGTAGCGTACTCTCTGGAACACTTTTGAGGTTGATGTAAGCGTTCCAGATTTTATAGAAATTCCTTGTGTGAGTGTCACTACAACACATGACATGACGTTTATCAAAATTTAAAAAGGCGACAATTAAACACTAAATTTTAATAAACAAAAAAATAAAGTCTACAACTCAAAGATGAATTTCATGGACCACTTCACATAGTCTAGTCAAGTGGCCTTTGAAAATCATCTTTGATTTTCAATTTCTAAATCATTTTTCATTTTGAATTAGCATATTTAGGATTTATACCGACTTTAGTTGGTAAGCAACAATCCAAAATATAAGGCTTAGGAGTCGATCCCAAAAATATAGGTACAATTCTAAAATGTTGGTAATAAAATAAAATAAAAATATTAACTATTCTGAAAACTCGCAACAACTAAGAAAAAAATAAAAAGATGCAAAAAAAAAAAATCAATTTTTAAGTAGTATGATGCACGCCGCCGCCGGGATTCTGATCCCGATTTCCGGCTTGTGGACAGTGAGTAATGGGTAGCTCGCTGTCCGGCCGTCCGGTAACTGTCCGGACCAAGATCAAGTCGTCGACGGCGCGCACTGTTCCCGCGCGCCTCAAGGAGTTGTCAGCAACAGCAGGGACCTAGCGGGGTCGAAGCCTACTGGGGCCAGGGTTAGTTTCGAAAGACAATTCGAACCCCGGTATGAAGGCTAGAAGGAACGGGGTGGGTCTTTTAGTCAGTAAGAGTCTGACACTATCTCACGCTCCGCCCAAGAGCGGATCATCATTGGATGATTTTTCCCACCATAAAAAAAAAGTAGTATGATGCAGTTGGTGGCATATAGGTAGTACCTACATCAGGTAAATATGGGTTTTGATTTCGGCCAAAAATAAGATATGGATACCAAAATCTGGTTTCGTTTTCGGCTTTGAAACTTGATACCATTTATACGTACAAAGCGTTTTGGGAACACATTCACTACGCGTACAGCTAAGGAGTGGAATTTTCTATCGGGGACTATGTTTCTTGATAGCTTAAACTTAGGGCTCTTTAAGTCAAGAGTGAATACGTTACTTCTTGGCGAGTGTGCTCCATCGTCGGCCGCATCATCGCTTCCCATCAAGTGAGGTAGTAATTAAACGCTAGCTTATCTATACTTCTATAGTAATACTATACTAATAGTGTTTAATATTATAAAAAGGTAAAGTTTGTTTTGTGTTTGTAGGAGGTAATCTCTGGAAGTTACTATTCTGATTGGTAAAATTTTTTCACCGATAGAAAGCTGCTTTATTCCTGAGTGACAAAGGCACGCAGGTGACGCCGCGAATAAAAGCTAGTCTATAATAAAATTAAAGAAATTTTAATTCAGAATACGAAATCATTGTCAAATTGTGAAAGAACAATCTCATTTTGCATTTGCAAATCATATACTAAAGTGTAAGTAAGCAAAAGGCCTACTTAATATCTACTTTTATAGTAGGACTAGCTGTGCCCGTGACTTCGTTCGCGTGGACTACAGGATTTTGAGTTTATTTTTCTAAAATAAAAGTAGCCTATGTTACTCCTTATTACATCAGCTACCTGCCAAAAAAGTCCCGTCAAAATCGGTCCAGCCATTTCAGAGATTAGCCCGGACAAACAGACAGACAGACAAAAATTGTAAAAATTGTTATTTTGGTGTATGTACCGTATAAGTATACTTGTAGCTAAAACCATCGATAAGTGTAAAATTTTCAACGTCCCTAACAAAATTATCTTAGCAAACTGTAGTTAAAAAATGCACTAATCAACAAAATACAGGAACCTTAAAACCTAACTTTATGACTCGCTTATGCCACGCTCAAATGGTTTTTTGAAATCTCGCTTATGAAACGATCAAATTGAAATATACACTTTCTGCATGTACTTAACTTACCTTGTCTTATTCTGACGCGCTCGAGTACCGCACAAAATCCCCAACTGGCCGCCCATGCTATTACGATGATGAAGTACTCAAAAATACACAAGGCTAGAGTCTGTCTAAAAAGTCAACCGACTTGGGTAATTATTAGAGTAAAATTAAATCTGATGTAGTCAACACTGGTTCAATAATCAAGGTTGATTAGGAGATCTTGATCATTTTTTTCTAATAGAAGAACCTTATATAAAGTATCAAATATAAGTATTTTTTAAATGATTAAATATTCTACAAAGATGTTACGGAGCTCCATAACCGTAACCGAATCCGAAATAAAAGTTTCGGATAATATCGGATAGGGGCGGAGCCTAATTGCGACACGTTATGACAGCCTGTCATAACGTGTCGCGTCGTAAAATATAAATAGTATAGTAGTAAATAGTATGTATTTATATTTGACTACTGAAATTCCTTAAAAATCTAATATCCGTAACCGAAATTATCCGAAACTAACGGATAATCCGAAATAATTTCATATCCGTATCCGTATATAATCCGTAACCGGTATAATAATCATTTCTATATCTGTATCCAATCCGTGTCCGAAATTTCATATCCATAACATCCCTGGTCGGTAGGTACTCGAGTTGGTAGCGAGATGGACTGAAATTATCTCGAATTTATTCATTCGGGTATTGTTAGTTACTGTCTCCGGTTGAGAGATAAGACAACTGTAATTTTGATTAATAAGTCTTTCTTTTTTTTGGGATTTCCCCGTGCATAACTTTTCGCTCATTCTACTTTATTTAGCTGTCATAATATGTATTACTTTGCCGTAAATCTTTATGTTTTTATAGTTATTGGACTAGGTTTCTTACTCCATGTCTCTTGTTTTGTTCTTCAGATAAGTAAGTAAGGATTCAGTCATGAAGTCGCTAAAGATGCCGTAATAATACAGTGAAAAAAAATAAATTTATGTGGCACACATGCACGTCAGGAACTCATTGAGGCCCGCTTAACCAGGTTTTGCCATCTGGAATAACCTGGAGTCTAGATTTGACAATAAAGTTTACACCTTGTGATAATGGGACATAAATTCAACTGGTGATATATCGGTGTACTTAAAGTACACTTTTCCCTAATTTTCGGGAAAATCAGACGTAATGTTATGTTAGTAATGTTTCCAAGTTTCTACATTTGTTCTGGAGCCTTTTTAAATTTGCCTTTTATAGATATTGTTACCAGAATACTAGTAAGTAAGTAAGGACTTATTGCGTAACAAGATTAGCCTGTGAATGCCAAGATCAGGATCATCGGCAAGCATGCACTTGTCGAGTCAAAACTTGAGCATTGACGCCGAGTTGCCAGCCTGTCGGTTATTAATCGTTTACATTTCGAGGAGTGTGAATCAGAATTCCAACCAACACGTTTTATCATTGGACCACCAGACGTACGGCGTTGCACCAGCGGTACATGGTAAACATTCCACCCATGCATAGAATTCGTACAGCTAAGGACTGCAATCTTGTTTCTTGATAGCTACAACCTAGGTCTTTCCAAGAGTGCGAAAGCAGGAAAGCGTGCTCCATCGTCGCCCATATCGTTGCTCACATAAACAAGAAATTTTTTAAAAAAAGTACCGTGATATTGGTATTGAAACTCCAAAAATGAAAGTGGCTATTTCACATAAATAAAACTACTATCGTCCAATTAATGTTAATTAATCCTGTATCCATATATTATGTGGTACGAGACATCCTATTCATCTTCATCAGCGTTGGGGCTGCGAATTTAGCCTAAATGTTCCTTCACACTTTAGTGTCTTGTTGAAACTATGGTCAGTTTAAAGCTTGCTAAATGTATAGCTCACAGGTACATGGAGTTAATATTCGAAACTAGGAGGTGTATTCTCCAAAGTCTTTATTCTTAGCCTCAAACAAGGAGTTACGATAGAAATTCAGAGCATAAGGACTGTATAGTCACACATTTACAAACAACTCGAGCCAGCAGACGATGAAAGAAAGGTTAAGGAAATCAGGGTTATTAGGCAACATCGTATAAACAGGAAACATATCGTAAAACAAGAATTAATTTTATTTGTTTTCAACAAGTAATAAACACGTAGGTCTAAAATAGTAAATACCGAAGGACACAATGTTACCAACGTCTCTATATTTGTTTTGTATAAGACAAACATGTCCAATTTTATGACGGTGACAAATTAAAATATAAAAGTGTTTCTTCAAAACTACATTACTTAATTAAATATTTTAATTAAATTAATACCATTACTATTCCAATGTAGATACTATTTGTGTTCAGGCGAATCGATCAATCATGCATTGTCAATTGGCAGGTACTAATATAAAAATATATATATATATTTATATATTTACAGTCTTGAAAATGATACTCTAAATAGCACAGTTTAAGGTATATTCTTTAATTCGCTACACATAGTGTATTATTATATTATTGAGATAAGAAATATTGTCAGTAGGTAAATTATGAAATTTATAACCGCGCTTACGTTTGGTGTTATCAGCACTTTGTTAACACAGTGTATGATGACAAGGAATATGGACTGGTAAGACGACAGTCCTTCGTAGTCTCTCTTCTACGGTTATTAACATCATTACAGCCGAAGGTAGTGCACTTCTGAACATGTCCTTCCACCCAGACGTTGCCACTTTGACCAGACCTATATTCGTATCATCCACCGTATTCCAACTCATTTAAAGTTGGATCCTTTCATACCAATACACTAAAAATAGTTGCGAAAACTCTCTGTAATAAAGCAAACTTATCGCATAAACACATTAGCACCTTACTATGCCGCCATCTTAAAATTTACGTATCCTGTTAAACACATTTATGAATGCCAGGCACTACACTTCAGCGTTCATTACTCCTTTAGACAATGTCACGTCAACGTGGATGGTACTGGTCTGGGAAAATTCGGAATATTTGGGCAATATACCTCCTTAAACGTATAAACGAATTTGGTGACACACTAGGGCCAGGAATACATAAACGGGCACGTAAAATCATCCTATAGGGATGTGACTAAAACCACGGGTGAAAACTAGTTATTAATTAACAACGACAGTAGGTAAACAAAAAAGCGAAAACACACAACTATAATTAATTTTCACACAGCAAATGGCACTTGCATGTTTATAAAGTCCACAAAGTAGCAAACAAAACTAATTAGTGTTATGCATCGTAATTACGTTTTTCCATAGCGCATTTCCCCCTGTCCGTCAATATGGGGTACACTGAAACACATTGACAGGTGTTCATATAGACCCTGACGACGATAGTCAAGGACACCCCACCCCTAATGACACGGTCACCACCCGCCAACATAAAAAATATCTATTCGTTTCACTATCTAGTCTACATATCGTCATATTGTATCGATTGCCCTCATTTTATGCCGCCTATTTTAAAATATACAATTTTAGGTTTTATCTTTCAAGGAAGTTTAAGATTGCGCTATCTAACTAATCATTATTACACCTGCGGTTCCGTATTTGTCCTTTTACATAGCTCCTTAGTTCTTATCGAGCTACTTCGCATTTCCATTCATTTGAAAAATAATTTTAATTTTGATAATTCTACGCAAATTTTGTTGCGTATATGCGTCATGTTTAATCATTAGTGAGATTTCTACACCGGACTCGTTTGTATTGTACAATTATTATAGTTGTTTTATTTGGATTTAGCAAAAGTTCTCACTCTGTAATAATACAGTATTTCAGTCAGTATTAGGCAACGATATAAATAACATTATAATTACTGTCAAAGTTAACTGAATTGGATATTAAAGTTATTTTTCTCGAGGGGCGGTTAACAATTCACTTGTGAGTAGAGGTAATAAGTTTGTACAGAAGAAAAATCGTGAAGACTGTGGCTCTTGTTTTGAGAACTGGTCGATGGTAGCCACCGTTGTTGACATAACATTCTTTTATAACAAGGCGATTGTTTGGGCACTAGAAGTGAATTGGATATTCAAAACAATGAGTGTCAATAGAGAATGGAATGGTAAACTTGTGGAACTTGGTCGATGTCCGGTGAATCCACTGGGCGAAGTTTCTGATACCCGACCATCTTGCTGTACATGCAACTTCTTTTTTTACTGTCCATTTACATATCTATTGTTGGCTTTACATATCTATTGATAGTGCGGAAGTGAAGACTCGTGTAAGCTTGATTTTAGTTTTTATTTTTACTTCTTGTTTCAAAGTTTATTTCTCATATCCTTTTTTTATATTTCCATCGTCTTGTTACTATTTGCAATCTGAAGTTTAGTCAATGTGTAATGTGATATAGGCTTTTTTTTTCGGTGGGTAAAAATCATCCAGATGACATCACCCGTCCTTGGGCGAAGCGGAAGATAGTGTCAGACTCTTACTGACTAAAAAACTCACCCCGTTCCTTTGTTGCCTTTCATACCGGGACCGAGCCTCTCTTTCGGAAGCAGACCCTTGACCCCAGTAGGTTTCGACCCTGCAGGGCCCCTACGGTTGCTGACAACTCTTTGAGAAGCGCGGGAACAGTGCGCGACTTGGGCTCGATCCGGACGGTTACCGGACAGTCGGACAGTGAGCTACCCATTGCTCGCCGTCCGCAAGCCCGCGCCTATGGTGGCCGGAAATCGGGATCGGAATCTCGGCGGCGGCTGGGGTATGAAAGCCGTTGCCTGATGAACGCATCGGCCTACTCCTTTGCTAGCATTACTGCTTCGCAGAAGGAGGAGGCCGCCTGCCACTCCTCCTCGCTCCGGACTATGGCCTCAACCAAGGCCCGGCGACGTGATATCGGCTTAAAAATAACTGTAACAAGTCACGGTTGTTTTTAAGGATGGGAAATAGAGGGAGGAGTGTATGAGGTAATATAAATTTAGTCATTGCATATGAGTCATTTTCGAAAATTTCACAATCTAAAGCAATTCGGTACACGCAGTAGCGACCGGTACCACCAAGCATTTGTGGGGTGGTGGATTGGGAAAAGAGTGGGGTAGTTGCAGGTCGGGCAGCACTTTTCATTTTATATCTGAAACAGAATACGATTCCCCTTGCATGTTCATTAGTGTACTTAAGGATTAGTATGACGCTATCCAATTAATGTGCAGTAGTAGTAGTATTGTACTTCTGGTCCTTTAACTTTTTACAAGCGAAGCAGTGATCAGAGTTACGCGTAGTACACGAATATTCTAATGTTTGATTTATACTCATGGGCCAGTGAAAAGGACAATGATCTTTATTGACCCAATGTGCCTTGTAGACGTTGTAGTTGCATTTTTCAAATTAGAACCCTGAAACCAAAGTGTTATACACATTTCCGAAATTATATTATAAACGACAAGATTGTATTTTCTTGATAAGTAAAGTATGACGTGTCTCATTACATTATTCATGTTGTTCATTTTTATAAAAATAAATTTAATGGTTTTAGTACGTAAATGCTGTCTTAACAATGGGCTTCAAATAAATAGATATAATCTATCATCAATTTACAAAATACAAAAAACTTCTGGTTATGTAACATGAATAAAAAACATTTAATAAAATCTGCTTAATAGTTTAATCCTCATAATTTACGGGACATCCTCCTTTCATTATCAGTCATCAGTGTATTTAAAATAAGTAGACATTATTATAATTGATCATGGATATTGTCAAACACGGAGGACATTTATGTGATGGTCATTATTATATCGCGACAGGTATTTAAATGTCTTTCCATGATAAATGTATAAACCATGCTGTTATTTTTGTGATCATATTTATATGGCATTGACGTAAATATGTAGATGAGCTTCGCATTTTCGTAGCGGGAGGTCCGTAGAGTGAGCAATCAATGGCTCACTGACGTTTCTACACATCTGACAGGGTTAATTACGCTTGCCACGCTCTGTTGATGACAGTATATATTTTATTTATAACCATTGAAATCTCTTCTTGGCCTTGTGAACTTGCAATTCACAGAACGCATCACATCTGATAATAAGAAGCAATAATCGGGGTGAGAGGCCTAAGACAGACACAATCCACAATGCAGGTTTTTGTCGAACTGTTGGGCAGCAGCAACCTCACACACTCGATCTCCTCATGTAAATGCTTGCCTTTATTGTTCGGGCCTAGTGAACACTGACGGGGAACAGAGCTTCTCTATTTAAAATCAAATCAAAATCAAAGCATTTATTTCAAATAGACCATTTGCAGGCACTTTTGAATAGTCAAATGTCGGTCAGTCCAAGAAAAGTGAAGTAAATTGCACGTACCAAAGCGTAGGTCTCTATGGAGAAGAATGTGCAAGAAACTCCATGGACACTCTTTTAAATCATATTATGTGTTACATATAATGCTTGGTTACATATTACTTGTTGCTTCTATCATGTGAGCACAATGTTGATAATGAAATAAAAATGTAAAATAATTAAAAGATAGAAACTGCATTAAGCCACTGGCAGCTAAGAGATGGCCAGTCCCATCTAACGGCACCCGTTCACGAGCATGACGCGTGCATCAGACCCACTCAGCTCAACCGTTTTGAAGGGAACTGAATGACCCAATAACACTATTGCCATTATTGGCAAACTTGAGCGGAGATTCGCAAGAGCAACGTACTCAGAAGATGGATGTATAATCCAGTTAAGAGGGTAGTAGGTAGTTGTCCTGATAGCCGTGCTATACCTCTCCACTACTTAAACACTTTAGGATATATTGCCTCCTTGTTGAAATGTCGCTTCGTGCTTGCGACCTTTTTTGGTGGGCCATTTATTGAGTGTACAAGTCATCCCCCGACTTTTTTAATGTATTTTAATACCATTGTTTAGGCAAGGGCCATAGTCTTTGAACTGAGGTAACTAGTACACTTAAGCCTCCCAAAATTATAGCCCTATCTTTGTTTTCCATTATATTGTAATAGTTTCCCATCAACTGAGTGTTATCCTTGGATGCACTTGCATAGCGAGTACAGGGAGAATCACAGGGTTATGTCAATTTACATTTCAATATCGGTCTTACGGAGCGTCTGCGAATTATCTTTGGCTCCTGGCATGCCTTTCAAAGGACCAGGACCCCAGGTTTATGAGATGTTTAAGACCAATAATCATATTACAGAAGTCAGAAGTTGTTTTAGTTACATCAATATTTCGACTGCATCCGTCAATTGAAAACTTATTCAACCACTGGTTTCTTCAATGGAAATTATGGCGTCTTGTGTAATTTTATCGTTCAGGGGCAATCACTTCTGTTGTCTTGCTGCCTCTGTTTATTGCTCACGTGCATTCGTGAAGTGACCATTCGCTTATCTCAAATACACGAAGCAGGCATGTGGAGGCATTCGCGACAACATGTCATTATAACTGACATCTGCTATTTTTTGGACTCTTTTTTTTCTGAGTGCTCCCGCACCAGCCCCAGCAGGAAATCTGGACTTTTCCGCGTACAATCACCATCAGAGCTTTAGAAATATTATATAAGTGAGAGCCATTCAGGCGGCCAGTTTTAATCTGAATGTAATTACTACTTCCTGCTCATCATCATCAATCAATGTCTTGTCGAAAAGTTCTAAGAAACCAATGCATCTAATTTATTAGAAGCAGTCAGTACCCCTGGTCGTAAATTATTCTCAAAAATAATGTAATAAGGGCATTATTACACTTGCGACCTGCTTTACTGGTCGGATCTTACCCAAGGGCTGCTAAGCGGTAACCTTCTTTACTTCAAGTGGGTCAACGAGGTCACATAGACATAGATAGATACACTTTACTTAATTAATTATTTGCTCCATTGGAAGTTTGGAACTAAACAATCGAAATTTCTGTTTTATTGGTAGCGATTCATTAGTTCATTGCGCACTTGAAACTTTAAATCCTTGAGTCGGATTTCTAAATGCTGCTAAATGAGCTTGATCCATAATGATGCTGCTAATTTATGCCTGTTCATCGCTTCAGTACCGACGTGATTTCCAGTAAAATCAATTTATTTATTTATCACTTTATTGCACACCTTAGTTTATTACAGGACAAACAATTATAAAAAGAATAAGTGTACAATAGGCGGTCTTATTTCTCAAGGCAATTTCTACCTGACAACCTTTGGATGGACTGAACGTATCAATTTTCATTTTTTTCATATTAACATGCGAAACTCTGAATTTCTAGGCAATAGATTGATTCATTACCTTGTGTTAAACCTTGAGAGACGAAGTAGGTATACATTTTGTGGTGGAGTGTCTTTCTTCTTTTCCTATGCTTGGTATCCACAAACCTGGTCAAAATTTGTTGGCCGAAAGCATTTACTTATTCCGAAACCATAACCATCCCATGAAAAAGAAGAACAACCAGTACCTAGGTAGTTGTAAAACTTAAATTGTATGTTAAAGCTTTTCAAAATTTATAGGATATATTTTTTTAGTTGGTAGTGATTAAAAGTTATTCTGTATAATCTTATTGAACAAAGAACGTAAAGACATCGCTCTCAGTGACAGTCAAAAAGGTCATTATTGCGATAGTAAACAGAATTATACGTCAAATAAAAATCCTTATCTGATGCTAAAATGCACGAATGTGTTGTAGATAACATCAAGTAATTTTATATAGGTAAATAAACAGGTATATACGACGCAGTGTACCCTTAACTACATTATTTAGGATACATTTAATTACCTTTTGGTTCTATTGAAGATCATTATCAATTGTGACATTTGCAGATGGCAATATTTTTATCAATGTTACAAGTTTTCACTTTTCATTGCACTTTATGAAAATTGTGAATAAACGTTATTGACGAAACAGTCTAGCCAATAATTTTATAAATACAATGTTAATGTTTAAATAAATGTCAACTTGTACGAATTGTGGTAAATTTAATATTATTACCACTGAAGGTCTTATTACTAAATTATTACCTAGTATTATCCAAAAGTGGTTTTCCTGTTTTTAACAACCATAACACAACACTAGTCTTAAATAAAGCTACAGTTTTGCTCAATTTATTAACCACATTGCGTTTCACGGAGACACCGACCTTAGTAACGCTAAAACGTAATTGCATGCAATTCTGTTACCTAACTTGAAGCTATATTAACATCCACAAGTAAACAAGGATATTCATTATAAATCTTCTACAAATAGCGTCGTAATTATAAATAAAGCACATCGTTATATTATTATATTGTTACAGTTTCAATGCTGTAGCAAATATTTGTCAGATATAAACGTACCTGCTGCGTTTAGAGGGCAGTATGTAGGTTATTCATGATCATAACTTATCGATTTTCTTGTCCTGAATAGCTACCATAGTTTACAACCCTGTACAAGATAAACTTTCAAACAAGTTTTGAATAAGTAACTAGTGTGACCATCGTCGACTACATCGCTTACCATCAGGTGAGATAGTCGTCAAACGTGAACCAATCAATTGAGGAGCTAGTGTTCAAAGGGGGCTATTTCCGTATCTACTGACTCAGTTTTTTTTTTCGTGAATTCTACTGGTATTCTAAGATCCTACCACAGCCTATGTTTAGTCTTGATTGAAAGTGATTCCCCTTCAAATTTGAAGTAAATTCGTGGTTCTATTCAAACGGTGCTATTTGAAAGTTGTTGTTTGACTCATATTTTTTTATCAAAGAAAATAACCCATTTTCTATAGAAGAGTCGATTAGCAAAAAAATTTTTGTTTAGAAAAGCTATTTCCGTATTATGAAGTACGAGTACGTAATAAGTTATTTCCAAAATATGGAAATAGCCATAAAAAAAAGTAAAGTTCTAGATGCGATGTTCCCGCCTACATTTCTTGTTCAATTATTTACCTGAACCAGTCCATAAATAAGTGGAACTGTCTTGAAACAGTAAGTCTTGAGAGTTAGTCGTAGTTGTCACCGCGTAACGGCTGTTTCATTTAGTACAATTTAAGTATACACGACAGACGTTACCGTTAGCATCTCACTAACAATGTTAAAAGCACTAATAGATTCCACAAATAGGAAAAGCGGTTACTCCGAATCTTTGTCACAATCACAGCACTCACCAACTAATAACTTTACTCTGAATAATTTTGAATAGGTAATATTGTTATTCATACCACCTCGTTCAATGAATATGGAAACACTTTAATACGAATTTATTATGCCGGTAAACAGAAATGACCACTACGGTCATTTCTTTGTTACGCATGGGAGGGTAGTACAAAATTAGTTTCGAGGACAGCGACAGGTCAAATGCCATTTGATTATGCGCAATTCAGAAATACTAATAAAGTAACTAAAGTTTAGTACCTACGTAGTATTTACGCGCGTGCTTCCAGTTTATTATATATTTTGTTGACAATAATATTATACAGTATTATTTTTATGAACGCGGTTGCCGCAACAACACTTATTTTATTACGGTGTGCGAATAATAATTCATTGCACAGCAAGCTGAGACGAACATTATCTAAATGTAGAGTCAAACGCCTTTATTGTGAGCCCCTGTTTACATATTTTTTTTATTGGAATATATTTATTTGATAAGTAAGCGTTTAATTACCTCACTAAATTGATAAGAACAAGTTGAATTGTTGACTTGTAGGTAATAATTGTAATAACATATCATGGACAGCGCGAACACTTGGTAGGTAGCAAATTTTTAAGACTAGTGATAATTTAATTATTAGGAATTTTCCATATCCATCACACTATAATATAACACACGTATGTTAGTTACTTCTTCGAGCTCGAACGGCTGAACGGATTTCGACGAAACTTACTACATGGGTAGACCATGTTGTCCTGGAATAGCACATAAGATCTAAGTTACTTTTTAACCCAGGAGTTTGCTCCCTTAGGATATTTTTCTAGTATCACACAGGCGAAGCCGCTAGCAGGTGCTAGTAATCGCATCACACTAATATATTATAAAGGCGAAAGTTCGTGTGTTCGTATGTTTGTTACTTCTTCACACTCGAATCGCTGAACGAATTTCGATGACATTTGGTATACGGGTAGATCATGTCCTGGAATAGCACATAGAATGATTAGGATATATCATGCGGGTGAAGCTGCAGGAGCAGCTAGTCGTTTATAAAGCTGTGGAAACTAACTTAAAACAGTTATGTTTAGGACCACCTGTTGAAGGCCACCAATTTTGTTTTTCCTATTTCTTCTAATTTAACAGCAACTTACTAAAGCTAATTAATTTATGTAGTAAGTACTTACTTACTGTATGCTAGTTTTGAGTTTATTAGAGCAAATAAATTGATTACGATTGTTTTGGTAAGAGCGATCCACGTCGTTTTATAAAATTGCTAATTCGGTATATATTAGGGCAGAATTTCATAGCGGTGGCTTGTAAATAATTAATAATTCATGCCGTTACGCAGCAGTAGATACGTGAAAATATCGCTAAAATGCATTATTTATTTGTTTATCTATAGTATTTATCATGATCGATCGACGGCTAATTGCTCTTTCGATAAAGATAGTCACTTTATCAATTTGTTTTAAGTAGTCTTTGTTTCATAAGAATACGAGGAAACTACGTATTTGTTTAAATGTTTTATCATAAAAGTGATGTCCTTGTACGTTGATATGTATAAATATTTTAATTAGGTACCTACTTATTTTGAAAACCGGATAAATTGTATGGTTATTTTATAGTAGTGCGACAGTTGTGTTGTTTTATGTTAGTGTGTAACTTGCTTGCTGGAATAATACTTATAACGTCAGGTAATAATTGCTGATCATTTTTTTGTAAATACCATAGCTTCTCCGCGAACCTAGAAGAAAACTGGACCTATCTGGAAGTCTGTTCACAAAAATATACACTGCAAAATAAAAAAAAATGAAACACTCAAGATATCGATGGTTGATGTTCAATGTTCGATGAAAGTATTGAAACGTTGTTTTATTCGCATTATCTTTATCGCTTTAGTAGCTACCAAGATGGCTGCACTTCAACTGAATGCAAGCAAATGGAAATCTGAGAAGCGAGCGGTGTACTACAATTACGAACTTTGGCATGCATTTTGTTTTTTTAATGTTCGCAAAGTAAATGAATATTTACAGCTTTAATATGAAGTTTCTAATAGAACATATTAACTAAATTAAACATAAAAAAAGCAACAATAAACAACAAATTAAGCATAGGTACCTGTTCTTACATATACATATTATAAAACAACGTCCCCCAAAGCGTTTGCGTGTATGAAACTCAAAAACTACTGACACCACATACCACAGATTTTCATGTAGTTTTCACCAATAGACAGTGGTTCGTAAGAAAGGTTTAGGTGTATATAATACATGCTTATTATAGTAAAGAAAAGCCGAGAATTTTAAACATTTCTGCACAAGTGCGAAGTTGGTGGGTTGTTAATAGAATGCAAAAGCAAACAAACATAAATACTTATTTAGTACCTATATATATTTTTTAACTTTACGAAAGCTGGTACAAGTATAACATTTCTGGGCGAAGTTGGAATCAATAATCCTAAGGAAAATAAAGTAGCTGCCATCGTCCGCTATAATTAAAACAGAGTGGCGTAATTGTACAACTTCAAGAAAAATGATTGTTAACATTAAATAATAATAACTCAAGTAATTTTAAAATATTTATACTATTTTTCCTTAATGAAGATTGAGCTCAGGGTGCTTGACCTACAGGACATTATTTAACTGTAAGTAAGTAATCCATACTCAGCCCTGCTATGGTACAATCAGTCCTCTATAGTTGTGTCTGACTAAACCAAAACTGAATGTTGCAAAAGCACGATAATGATAAAATAATACTAGGTATAACAATAAGATTAACGAGGACGTGTTCAGAGTTCATAACCTTGTATAAAGAAATAAAAATATTGGGTTGTTTGGGGTTTCGATATCTGAAATGGACCCTCTGTTTTTTCAATATTAATGATAATAACTTCTAGTGTCTGCCTGTGATATTCCAAGAATGAAAATAAATTCATATCTAAGTACTTTTAGATATACAAATTTAAATACGAGTTTTTTCTTTATCTTGTTTCCCCGGCCATTTTGTTTAGCGTGGGGGGATAAATGACAAAATGGACGATGGCTGATTGACAAGCGATAAAAGAAATTAAACATTTTAACCAAAATTATAATCCTCCGTTCTAGATTTCTGCGAAAATTAAAAAATTTAAGTATTGGTTCAACTTACTGCGAGGTACTGAAACCAGGTTCAATTTATGCGCAACTATGCGATTAATGGCGACCGGTATGCCAAACTATTTGTGAATAACAAAAAAATAAGAAACAGTTTACCATAATTACGGGCCTTGAGGCGGATGCGGATGCGGGCGTAGACAGTAGACTCCCATTTATATGCGGTGCCGCTTCGCTCGGTAGACAGTTTAGTTTTTATTAGTTACTTACAAACGCGCGGTCGCCGCAGTTGTAACTTTAAAAC
The DNA here is from genome assembly GCA_910589285.2 of Mythimna ferrago. Classification (NCBI taxonomy): domain Eukaryota; kingdom Metazoa; phylum Arthropoda; class Insecta; order Lepidoptera; family Noctuidae; genus Mythimna; species Mythimna ferrago. The sequence continues at coordinate 31,773,977 of OU342674.1, forward strand.
TAAGTCAAGTTTTCAAATCAATATTCAAGAAACTAAAGTCACCCAAATCGTTTCGGGCGGATTTTGTGATCAGGGCTACCAAGGCTGCGAAAAAAATCAAATGTAAAAATGTTTAAAAAAAATATTGGTATCGGTTTCGGCCAAAACCGAGTCAGAGGCCAAATATTGCTTTAGCTAATAGAACATTATTTCTCTCGGAGTTAGATAACTGCAAGTCAATCATTTCTTAAAGTTAGATTATAATTTCTTGATATATCAGGGTATTTTGTCATTCAAACCTACTTGCAAAAATAAATAAAGATCATTTATCATTCCTTTAGGTACCTTCGCCGACAACGAGAGTTTGAATAATTTCAAATTAATATTAAATTTTTATAAACATATCTAGCTATGATTGACACTGGTTGGTAATGACATTGGTTGACTGCAAAGTTAGTTATACTGCCATTTTTTAAATTACGGCATAATATTTATCTCGACGTGATAACGCCTGATTTGGTGGGACGTGGTGTCTGGCTGATTAGCCTTTAATTCATTATCTAATTGGCTTCCTATTCAATTAATATACTAATGGTTTCACCACCATTAGCCCATCCAGGTAGACTCTCTCAAAACCTCTAGGTACCGAAGCTGGCTGCCATTGACTGTTCAGAACGGTGCTTCTGAAATACGTATGCAGGCGCATCGAGTCGTGATACTGTGGTTGAAACCACCATGACACGGCCAAAGAAAGTACATATCCGTGTCATTGCGTCTGTAGTATCCATGACAATGAGCTACTACACTACTCGCTTAGCTAGATCCATTGCAGATTGATGCTTTGCAATGTCTTCTTTAGCGCCTTAGCATACCTCGTCAACTGGACAGTCAGTATGTATGTGGGCTATTTTTAATGATTTTATCGTTTTTAACCCAAGTGTCCATTATGGGGCACATCGTCTCTACTAGTGTCATTAGGTATTGCCATTATCACCGTTTCTGATGTGCTTTTACGAATTTTGATTTTTTGTGTTCGGAGAGGGCTCTCTCTTTGTGAGGTCGATGGGGTAGACTAAACTTTTATAATAAAAATTAGTATATAATGTGTGGATTGTCCATTAACTATATTCAGTGTGTAGGCTGCTACAGGGCATTTCGAGCCATATTTTTATGTATCTATTTCGCTATAGTTGCAGATTAAAACGTAGCTGTTATGGAACTTTTTATTTACCTTGGGCAAGAGACTGAGTCAGGACCATAGAATATCGAAGTCATTTAAATGAAACGTACGTTAAAAAAATAAAAACTTGAATCGATACCATGTGATGATATTAACACAAGGAAAAGAATACCTAGCCAAAACTTGTTTCACTTAATAGTATTAAAACGGAAAACTGTAAGAATTTAATTGAAATAAATACATTTAGTATAAGTCGCACTGCCGAGCTAAAGGAAAATAATGCACGACACAAATATCGTGTGGTACTTACCCATAGTAATCAGCTTTACGAATAACTAATAGCTACTTGATAACCTTATCTGTTCAATTAGTATGTCAACAGCTCTATCTGGTTTGTTAATAACACAATACTAATGAACAGAATCATTTAACAGTACAGTTGTACAAAAAGTCAAGATCATCAACACTATTCCGCATTTACGATTACTATGGCTGCTGATATTAGCTTAAATTATGTAAACGAAGTATCAGGTTTTTAAGTAATTTATGTAAGAATTTAAAATATCAGCGATGTTGACTACACGTTTTCATAACTTAAAATTTTTATGTACTTAGTTATTCTTCAAATATAAAATATACGGCCGTTTTATAGTCACGCAAATGAAGATAAGACATGTGCCTAGAATGTTATAATTTGTGTGCTGACGCTTCCCTGTCATCATTACAAATTATTATAACCAGGTATTGTTTTAAACGGCTATTATCAAAACCATTCGTTTCAGAGTGCATACGTTAATTAGTTTCCGATTTCGATTGTGTTTTAATTGGTAGCGTGCGTGTTTAATAAACGTCGATTTTACGCAAAACTTGTAGTGGTTTCAGTATTTTGATGGCTTCTGTTACGAACATGTGAAGAAAGATATCGTTGTACATTATTTACGACATGTGGGTAACTATGTGAACACTGAACAGTTATACGTTTATAGGGAAAACGTGAATTTTTATTGATACACACGCATTGTATGTACCCAACTTATCTGAGGTAGGAGTTGAAGCCAAGTCTTTTTAACCGAATTCAAAAAAGGAGGTTATGCATTCGACAAGTTTTTTTTAAATGCTGTACTTAGTTATTTTTCTAGCGGGTAACTTTGATTATGATTATTACTAGTGTTCCGTAGGTTGACCACTCTGCTATAATCAAGCATATCAATTACCAACTGCATTTATGGCTTACTGCAATAATTAGTTCAATAACGTGCGCAGTGGCGACGATGGACACACGTACGAATTCACTCAACTAGGCACCACTCACTGGTGTTATTTAATAAAAATACTATGATAATGATCTTTAACATGTATTTAATTCAACTTTAAAGTTAATTACGCAGGTACTCACAATAACTTTTGAGACATTGTATGTAGATTACGTACTACGTCAATATAATGATTAAAACAATGTATTATAATATAAAATTTCAAGAACACAAAAGTTAGTTTCAATTATTTTTATTTTTTTGTTTAGATCGCAGTTGGCCGCAGCACGCGGGACAATTCCATCGATGTCGACTTGACTTTGGAAGGGCCAGCGGCAAAAGTGTCTCGGAAGCAAGCCACAATCCGTCTGCGGAACAGTGGCGATTTTTTCATGTCGTCTGAGGGCAAACGACCAATTTTTGTGGATGGGCGACCCGTGCTGCCAGGCAACAAAGTGAAGCTTAATCACAACGCCGTCATAGAGGTAGGCCCATAATGTTTTGCGTATCATTAGTTTTGCCGATTATATCATGCCCATTGTGTTACAAACCTTGATTTTGGATGTCACGTCATTAGGTATCGCTGTATGGCTATTTTAGCGCTAGGAAAGTTTTGAAATACGCCATCGGTTGGTTAAGTGACGACTGATGCCTATAACAACCTTGTGCCCCGCTTTTGATATTAATATTCTATTCTTTGATGATTTCTCGTCATGAGTTCTGTTGTAAACTTTGCCACTTTTTGTTTTTGATATGAATCATCAATGCAGTTTCTGTTTGTTTCATGCAGATTGCCGGTCTTCGCTTCGTTTTCCTGGTGAATCAAGAGCTGATCAGCGCCATTCGGCAAGAAGCCGTTAAAGTGAATATTCCCGTGTAATTGTAATGCATTTTGAAAAAATAAACATATTTTACTGCGAACACATTTATTTTGGTCAATTATAGAACAACTTCAAAACTAGGTACCACTCGAAAACGTAATAACATCCCATTAATTAACAGTATAATGTGTCAAACGTCAGTTTATAAACACTCAGTTTTAGAGCAAGTGTGTCCAATATTACGTCTATCACCATACATTATCACGTGCGTTACTGGCATAAGAAGATATGCATTAACATTTAAACGACAAACAAATATCTAATTATTAAAATCATCAATAATAACTAATCCATAACCCTTAATTTAAATAATTTAACCACAGTAGAATATACCATTAACTTAAAGTTATAACAATGGCCAACAAGTGCAGGAAAACTAAAACAACAATCCACTCAATAGTGCATAACAAACATACAAGGTATCGAAAACTACGATGAAAATAAATTCTATATGGGTAAGTAAACGCGAAGTAATCAGTCATCAGTCACCGAGAGGCAGCGCCGAGCATCTGCGAGCCTGCGAGCGAGCGTATGTGCGCGAGCGCCGCGAGCCGAGGTGTTGCGGCGCTGCTCCTCGGATATTCATTACATACACGTGCACTAGCAAATTATAATTTTGGTAAATATTCAGCCTCAACAGTAACTGAGGTTATGACGTCCAATCAACACTGGACACAAATCAACGCATTTCTTAATTTTACCTTTGTACATTTATTATCCTTAAAACTTAAATCTAATACTTAAAATTACCATTTTTTATACAATATATTATGTTTTTTTTTTTATAATAAATTAAACAGTTTAACCGATCATTCTATACGGATTTTTAACACATTTTAAATATTTAAATTTAAAAACTTACAATATGTAATAATTAATTCTAGAATATTTTATCTACGAAGGCAACACTTTGCAAATACATGTATGCAGGACTTAAAAGCACATATATTTGGTATATTTATTGAACACCCTGTACATGATATCAAAATAGTGTATTTAATATTATAAAATATATTTATAGGCACGATAAGGCAAAACATGAATCAGTGAGTGCCTTGTTTATGAGATCAACAGATATTTCCAAAATGTTTAAAATGGCCAAAACGTATGGAGTCCTAAATATGATACTTGATATATTAATATCAGCACAATGTTAAAGGCACTGTCGGCGCATTCTAACGCGCCCTCATTATTAAAACAAAAAAGTACCTGTATATTGGAACATTAAAATGTATTAAACTTCGCAACCTAGGTACGTATAATTATGAAAATATGCCAGATCAACATTCTGGGTTGTAATAAATAATTTGCAATATATTGGATAATATTTTATATTCATTATGATACGTCTAACTCTTCAATAAATCCCAGACATGCCGTCCGTATCGGTAGTTATTTGACGTGTAGGTATAAATTCAAAGTAGTACCTGCGTACACACTTTCTCAACATCTATTATTTCTGAGTATTGGCTTTGGTTATTTCACGCTTTAATTTTATTACCTACCTACACTATGTTGTTTCAATGCAACATCATTACAAACAAAATTATTGGATGATATTGAACGAAAACTTTCTTAAAATACATGTTAAGATTATATGGTATTAACAATTAAAGTGTGCAAATTTTGTACTTCGCCTACACAGTAGCATATATACACATGTCGCAGTCAAATCAATATCTAAGACATGATTACACATGTGCTTACAATATAATATATGTGAGCAATCTTGACAGTACCGAAGGCACTGGCCGTACTAACACTAATATAACATCTTTGTCAAAACCACACAGTGATTATTTCATTGCCTAGATAAATATCAAAGTTCGAACATCAACTTTATACCGGCCGATGGTACAGCGCTCTTTGGACATTTGTATAATTATAATCCGGTCTTTGGCAAGCTGTAATGCGCCGGACGACATAATGCTGATGCATATAACGCACAAATGGTGCTCACCATGTTGGGTTCAGATTGCAGCACCACAATACGCACGACAGCGACGTTCTCAACGTTGGCGACGGAAGACAGGAGGGTAACGAGATATTACATTCAAATAGAGTGATTCGACTAATCGATCTCATGATTAAAAATAAACTCTTTAAATACAGGTACACAAAAATATGAGATATATCAGAATAAAATTTCTATTACCAATTATCATAGACTAGGTATAAGTACATTAAAATGTTAGGTGACCTTGATTGCACACACAACTTCACACAAGAGCAATATTTACATCAATATACTTACTCGGATAAATGGACTCCGCCGCCAATACGAAAAAATAAAATTACCGAAAAAATCACCTTAATATTCTATAAACATAATTAAAAATATCAGTATTATTTGGAATCAAATATTTTAACAGAGATAATACTCATAAATTATGGCTACCTAAAATCTTGAAGGTGCAATTCTATGAAATAAATTAGTTACAATAACACTAATAAAAAATGGAATGACAGGCACAGCAGGTAAAACAATTATAATAAAATTTGAAATATAGTAACAAATTACAGATCAGATCAAATTGCACTATCAAACAATAAAATGTCTTTGTTTTCTTTCCCATATCACACATAGTTCTGAATTTGGCTTCGTTATTAAACTACATAATAAACTAACATGGGTAACTACTAAAACAACTAAAGTGGAACAGCAGGAATGATAATACGAGACCTTTATTGGGGTGGGAATGTGGGATCTATTAACACGACAGCCAATATGGCTGTTAATCATCATAAATAAACCCGAAGATTGATCCAAGGAACAGCGATACTCTAAGCACACCGCCTTAGTAATTATGTTTCAATCTTATGGTGTATTTAAGTCCCGAAGAAGACTTGTCTGATATCGGTGGCGTTATCACAAATTTAGCGCTGCTTGCAGACTTATACTTTTGAAACTTTTCAGCTAAAACATAGGTTCTTTTCCTATGACTGTAAATAGCTTTAGTTTTCTTTCTGATTGCCATTTTATCAATGAAATGGTTTTTTTCTATAAACACCCACGGTTGCCATTTCCTACCTGTTAAATCAGGATTGAAATTATCTTTATTTGAAGTACTAGCATAATGAGAACCATTTCGATTTTTTTTAATTACTACTTTAGGAATAGATTTTTTTGTTTTTTTAGTATTTTCTTTATGTTTTTTAAATTGGATTTCATCTATGCTTTTGAGGACATCTTCAAACTTTGGCTTTGGTTTCTTAGGAATTCGCGGAATAGTAACGTTTTGTTTATTTACCTTTGGTTCATCTTTGGATAATTTTAATTGTTTAAGTTTCATAAGGCTGTGTTGAGGTAATGTAAGTTTGACTTTAAGGTCACGAATTGATTCTCTTAGCGGAGGAATATATTTTTGAGCTGCTTTTGTCAATAATGGCCGATTAGAGGAATAATTGGTATGAGTATGTAAATATTCCTTTTCTTCGGTAAATTTGCAGCTCGATCTTTTATTAACTCTACTAATATCATTAATTTGTGATATTCTAGAACCTTGATAGTTCGTTATTTTTAGTAATATTCCCGAGTTCTTTTCCTCAGATGTTGTTGAAGACACTTCTGGAGAGCTAGACGTATAAATTGCGTCTTCATCTTTTTGATTATATGTAAATACATTATCAATACTTGATTCGCAAGAATGTGTGGTATCATCTCTAGTTTTCGCAAAAATTTCTATGGAATGCATACTTTCACGCTCAATTTTATCAACATTAATGTCCACAACGATATCTAAAGCATTCCCCTTGCTTTGGAATGGAGGATACGTTTCCACGTCCATATTTTCTTTGTTGTCTGGAGTTTTATTAGAATTTACTTTTCCAGGTGTAAACATTGTACCTGTATATTGTGGAACATACGGTGATACTGGTGGCTCATTAGATTCTGACAGCATTTTTTCTAAGGAATCGTTATCATAATACTTATCATACTCTTCAGAGACGCGAGTTTCTCTGTTATATAATGTTTTCTTTACATCCATTTGTGGAGTTTTATATAAGGTTTCTACAAATAGAGCGTCATCAGAGCACATTTTGTCACCGTATATGAATTTAACTTTGTCAGTATGCTCATTGCAACTGAAAACACCAGACTCGTCATTATCAGACAAGGCATCGTCTTTTGGAGAAGGCCCACAGATTTCAATGTCTTCTGCAATATCGTCACTGATAACTGTTTCAACACAACCTACATCTTCATCCCAAGATTCTTCGAGTGTTTTATCTTCTTCACAATCCAGCATAAAAGAATCGGAATTCTCACACGCGTTTTCTTGTTGTGAACTTAATACAACTTCCGTCAATGTCTCCATAGTTTCATCGTGTTTTGTACAGCTACTTTGTATTTCAGCTAAGCATTCTTCTGATAGTTCTGTATAACACACTTTATCTGGTTCCTCGTTTTCTTCCTCAGTTATAATACAGGTATTATCTATTAAAATACAAAACGACACATTGTCTTCGTTATAAAATGAAGAAACAGAGTTTCGTCGGTTATGATTTATGATGCTGCATAAGTTTTGTGCTAGCAAGTCATTCGCAACAGTATTAATTTTTCTGCGCTTAAACGGCCAGATAAACTGGACATTTTCTTCACTATCCTGCTTGGTTTCTTCATCATTATTGTACATATTTAACGCAGAATCTGATAATGATCTTTTAAGCCGCTGAGATTTTTTATATGAAACGCCATCGCCTTGTAATCCATTAAAAGAAAATTGAACATGTTCAATGTGATCAGATGATTCTAGTTCTGCTACTTTGTATTCGGGTTGGTCACCACAATGCTCTGTTTTTTCTTGGGACAACTCACATAAAACTTCTACATTAGAAGAAGTGTCGGGTGCTTCACATTGAGTTTCAATATGATTGTTAAGTTGCGTTTCCGAATTGATGTCTGTATTTTCATTATTACTAGATTCAGATTCTATAAAAGGATCGGTAGTGGTAGTTTCATTGGATTCGCAAGTGACAGATGGAGTGCCACCAGCTGTTACATTATTGACCTCATCTACTGAGTGCTCATTTTCTTTATGTTTAATCGCTTCATCTATAGTAATATATCCATTCTCGAAGTGATCATCTGAGTTTACAGTTTCTTCTAGATTTTTGTTTAAAGCACATGAATTTGAAACGCTGCTAACAATTATTTCGTTCACTATATCATTAGTATTGCCTTGTTCTTCAGTCATATCTTCTGAAACATTTTTATAAGACCCTTCTTCCAGTGATACTGATTTACTTGTCTCAAAATTAGAATCATCATGATCATAATTGTTTTCTGTAGTAACTTCTTCTAATGGGACTGGTTTTCTTATCTCAAAATTAGAATCATCATGACCATCATTATTTTCTATAGTAACTTTTTCTAGTGGTACTGATTTACTTGTTTCAAAATCGGAATCATATTGATCATAATTACTATCTGTTGTAACTTCTTCCAGTGGTACTAATTTTCTTGTTTCAAAATCAGAATCATAATGATCATAATTGTTTTCTTTAGAAATTTCTTTTAACGCTACTGCTTTTCTTGGCTCAAAATCGGAATCACCATGATCATCATTACTTTCTGTAGTAACTTCTAGTGGTACTGATTTTCTTGTTTCAAAGTCAGAATCATAATGATCATAATTACATTCTGTAGAAACTTTTTCTAACGCTTCTGCTTTTCTTGGCTCAAAATCAGAATCACCTTGATAATAATTATTTTCTGTACAAAGTTCTTTCAGTGGTACTGATTGTTTTATTTCAAAGTTAGAATCATCACTGTCATAAATATTTTCGGTAGTAACTTTTTCTACTGGTATTGATTTTCTTGTTTCAAAATCAGAATCGTAATGATCATAATTATTTTCTATAATAATATCTTTCAGTGATACTGATTGTCTCAACTCAAAATCAGAATCATCGGTGTCATCATTATTTTCTGTAGTTCGTGTTTCTAATGCTACTGGTTTATTTATATCCAAAAGAGAATCACCGAGATCATCATTAATTTCTGAAGTAACTTTTTCGATTTGCTGTGATTTTGTCATCTTCGATTCAGTATTTTCGTGATCGTCATTGTTTTCTGAAGTAACTTCTACTATTGGCACTGATTTTCTTAGCTCAAAATCAGTATCCTCGTGATCATCATTATTTTCTGTAGGTACTGATTTTCTCATGTCAAAATCAAAATCATTGTGATCATCATTCTTTACTGTAGTTGCTTTTTCTACTGGCACTGATTTTTTTATCTCAAAATCAATTTCAGTGTGATCATCTTTATTTTCTGCATTTAAATTTTTTACAGGCACTGATTTTCTTATCTTCAAATCAGAATCATTGTGATCATCATCCGTTACTGTAGTAACTTTATCTACTGGCACTGATTTTCTCAACTCAAAATCAATGTCATCGTGATCATCATTATTTTCTGTAGTTACATTTTCTACTGGCACTGACTTTCTTATCTCAAAATCAATATCACTGTGATCATGATTATTTTCTGTAGTTATATTTTTTACTGGCACTGATTTTGTTAACTTGAAATCAGAATCATTATGATCATCATTCTTTATTATAGTTACATTTTGTGCTGGTACTAATTTTCTCAACTCAAAATCAGTACCATCGTGATCATCATTATTTTCTGTAGTTACATTTTGTACTGGCACTGATTTACTCGACTCAAAATCAATGTCATCGTGGTCATCATTATTTTCTGTAGTTATATTTTCTATTGGCACTGATTTTCTTATCGTGCAATCAGAATCATTGTGATCATCATTCTTTACTGTAGTTACTTTTTCTACTGACACTGATTTTCTCAACTCAAAATAAATGTCACCGGGATCATCATCATTTTCTGTTGTTACATTTTCTACTGGCACTGATTTTTTTATCTTAAAATCAGTATTATTGTGATCATCATTACTTTCTGTAATAACTTCTGCTATTGGTACTAATTTGGGCTTCTCAAAATCAATATTATTCTGATCATCATTATTTTCTGTATTAACTTCTGCAATTGGTACTGATTCTCTCATTTCAAAATTAGTATTATTGTGATCATCACTATTTTCTGTAGTAATTTCTGCTATTGGTATTGTATTTTTCATCTCAGTATCAGTATCATCGTGATCATTATGATTTTTTAAAGTTACTTCTGCTGTTACTGATTTTATCATCTCAATATCAGAATCATCGTGATTATCATTATTTTCTGTAGTTTCTTCTTTTACTGGATTTGACTTTCTTGTCTCGAAATTAGAATCATCGTGATTATTATTATTTGCCATAGTTGCTGAATCTACCAAATCATAGTTTTTATTGTCCATGACATTTTTCTTGTTTGAATTGTTAAAATTTCCTTCAGAAAATATAAGTAATTTTTGAATCCAAGGTGAATATAATTCTTTACTGCCATACCATAAATTTCTACGTATTGGTTCTTCAATTTTATACTCTAGGTCATTATCAGCTGACGCATCAATGTCACATACATCTGTATTTTCTGGGCTACGTAGTGTATCTGCGCAATATGTTTCTTCGAAATTGTCTGTACTGCTCTGTGTATCTTCACAAAATCTTGCTTTAAAAATGTCTTGGGTGCTTCTTGAATTTTCGCAATATGTTTCCTCAAGATCCTTCAATTCTTTTTCGTGATCTGAATGTTCTTCTGATGATTCAGATGTAGTGCCTTCATTGTTATCATTTACATGATCGATCGTATAGTCTGCTAAAATTGTATGTGATTCGGAACTCGTATTCAAGCCAGGACTAGCACAGTCCTTGCAGCATGTTTCTTCTGTTGTTAAGAGTTCTTCTTTTTCAGGTTGTGTTTGTTCATTCATCATGGGATCGCTTATTTCGCTTGGGTTATTAATATCTGAAGCATCAAAATCCGTTATAGGTTCACTTTGTACGGAACTATTCAATTTATTTACAAAATGACTGTCATCAAACTCCTCGTCTATCTCAACTTTTGTAATGTTTTGAGCTGTGCCCATTTCATATTTTTGTTCTAAATTTTGCGTAAGATTTGATGACATTTTTGAATCAATTTCTGTTAAAGTGTAGTTTGCGTCATCGGTCAATTCATCTGTCGTCGAGTCGTCACTGTTGCAGATTTCCTTTTCACAATTTTTACTGTTAATGTTACTTACAAGTTCATCGCTAGGCATTTTTGATGGTGAAGGCGATCGAGCGCTGCTAACATCTGTAGTCATCTCCTCCGCACTATTGGATGCACATTTATTTGTGCCTTCTACGTTTTTATAACTGTCATTACTAGCTGGGACTTTTTTCAACTCTACTTCATAATTATATTTATTAATTTCTGCGATCGGTTTAGTTTTTTCCTGACTATCTTCAACAGAATTAAATCTATGATTTGCATCTTTATTAATCACATTAATCAATTTTTCATTTTGTTTTGTAAATACGGGAAGTAAATGAACCGAATCAGATGAACTATGTTTATTAAATGTGTTTAAAGGATTTTCTTCGCTGTGTGTCGAAATATTCATATGTGATTCAATTTTTGTTTCCATATACACAGTACTGTTAAGGATACCTGTTTTGTTCAAACTAAAGTCTATTGCAATTTCTACAGGCAGCTGTTTATCTTTTTCTGCAACTTGGAGGTCAAGGGTATCAGGTGGGTTTTTTATATTGCTTAAAAAGCTTCCTTGTGATGTCAGATTTATTGGAGCCTGTTGAATATCCGTGATCACTTTATTAAAACCATTTGAAAAATTCGAATTTTCTTCATGATTCTTAATGTTTTCAGGATTTTTTATGATAACACTATCAGTTCTGAGAGCATTAACATTCTGTAGTATAAGCGTTTCTTTGGGGTCAAAAGTTTTAGATTTACGGAATTTACTTAATTTAGAAAACTCTTTTTCGGTGTCACCCATATATGGTGACTTATCAATATTATATTCTGGTCTTGATGGATTTGTATGATTGAATTTATCTTTAATTTGATTAGGTGACTGATCCAATACTTCTAGTGTTGGTAGGTCCCTTATTGAGTTTGCTAAAACGGTTTTATCTCCTTTATTAGCATTAATGAACTGTTGATTGACTTCAGGGAAGTTTAATTCAATATCATTGTCAAGTCTGGGTAGTGAGGCTAGACATAAGCCAGAGTTACTCTCCAAGTCGTGTATAGTGTAGCTACTTTTCATTTGATCAATAGAGTTGCTGGAAAATTGGGTATTTATCATTTTGCAACTTGGAATTCTTAAATTTTCATTTACATTCATACGGTGATCAGTTCTTGTCATCATATCACAGTCAATATTTTCATTCAAGCCATCTAACATGGGTGATCTCAGCATGACTGGATTTGCCACTTTCTCTATTGATCTCTCAGCCAAAATATTTTGGACAGGTGCTGCAACATCTACATTGAGCATTTGAGGACTACAAGGTTTTATTTCAAAATTGCATCCAACATCTTTATGAATGACCGACTGACTAATTTTAGCTTCCACATCCAAAGGTGACACTGGTCTTGGTGGTATTATTCCTGTTGCTTGTTTTGGGTGACCTTTCATTGGTGGTATATGGTAGATTGACTCTTTAGGGGTAGGTGATTTGTAGTTTTTCATATGAGACGATTCTATGACTTCTTCAAACTGATTCAGCAATTCAATACTATTATATCCTTTAATATTTTCGGGCAATTTAGAAACTTTTTGAATATGTTCATATTTTGCAAGTTCTTCACTGGGAACATTCACCAATCCAAGGACATAAAGCTGTTCTTGTGTCTGTTGACTAGTTATAGCTTCATGTGAGTGTGACTTGCCAAAATTGTTTTTATCACTAGAACCTGTCTGTATTGTTATCTCTTTAGAGCTATTTTCTTCCTGTTCTTCATCACCTTCATTCCACATTTGCAAAAATTGTCTAACATCTATTTGCTTTTTGTCTTTAGATGTATTATTATTAGAATTCAATTGAGATTTTGGCATCATAGGTGATGTCCTAACTATTGGTCCATATCTGTTTTCATAATATTTTCTAAGATATTCATTTGGTATTCTATTGATGCTGGAATCCATGCTTCGAACACTTGCAGTTGATGATTGGCTCACATAACCGCAGTCTTCTTGAGAAGTTCCAAGAGTTTGTGTGGTATCATTACTGGTGTTAGAATCAGTGGGTGAAATTGCTAGTGTGTTGGGTGAAAACACAGGTGCATGTCTTGATATAGGATTATGTATATTTGAATTAGGCTCCATGTTTCTAAAATGGGCCATATGTTCATAATTCTTAAAATGTTGGGTGTCTTTCTTATAATATGGATTTGGTGGTATGTTATGCATATTTAATGCTGAATAATTGGGCATTATTACTTGGCTTTTCATGGGCAATCTTGTCATTTCATTGATAAAGTAGCTTTCAGATGGGGGATACATTTTGGGTCGACTATTTTCATATTCAATATATGCTTTAGCATTGCTATCGTAAGGTAGTTTGTTAGGTGGTAAAGATTTCAAATGAGCATCAGGAGGATAGGAATGTATTTTACTTTGAGGACTGCTTCCAACAACTGGTCCATAGTTTGGATGAATTACTTGGTTACGATATTGAATATTGTAGTTAGGGCCTAGACCTTGAGGATTTCTTTGATATCCTTCCATAACAGGTTCAGCAACTCGGCTATCCAGATATTTAATGGGAGGATACTGAGGATAAGGTTGAGGGGGCATAGTTTTCTGCACCTCATATTTATGAGAGGGAAAGCCAGGAGGGGGATGGAATGGATTAGAAAAATTACCAATGTATTCATACCTTTGCTGAGGATACCTTTCCTTTGAAGTTGGATATGGCTTGAAGCGAAGGTTTCCTTCTTGATAGTATGGATCAGCATACACATAGCCTTGTTCCTCAGGAACAGTTCTATGAGGTCGAGGCACTACTGGTCGAGGACCAGCACAGCTGGGGTAGTCTGGATATTGGTATATTTCAGGGCCACCATACATCCTTGTAGAACGTAAGTTAACACTGCCCGGAGGCCATCCATGGGGAGCAGTTCGTGTATGAGTGGAATTAACACTAGGTAAACACATTTCAGGGTTCCTAACATTTTTATGTTCATTATTAGTAGGATTAACAGCAAAAGGCACATCACAGAACTTTGCCTCTGGCGGCATGTTCAACTTAATATTTTTAGTTAGACCATTGCTTCTATCTGATACTTGAGCATAATTGGCTTCTTCATTAACTTTGATAGAGCTGTAGTTAGGTGGCACCATGATACGCTGCATGTTCTCTTGGAATGTTTGTCTTGGTGATATGTTTCTTGTGGGGTTTTGGTAATTGCTTAGCTTATGGGGGTATTCGGGTGGTCGTCGATACGCGATATCCATGCATGGCCATGGCTCGACAGGACCTTTCTTTAAGTGATATGCTTCGCTAGCCGCGGGTGGAGGCACGATTCGGTCGGGTCCGATGACGGCGCATGGCCGCGCGTTCGGTACATCACCTTTACCCAATGAGTTAGATCCAATATCTTGATATGACTTATTTCTGTCATAGTGGACCGCGATACCTCCGCCTTGAGAGTACTTGCTGCCGTCATTGTTGCGTTCACTCACAGCAGACTCGGTCCTCAAGTCTTTAGCATCCATTGCCACGGTAACTTGAACACATATTCGTATTCGGTGTTAACATTTTTCAGTTGAGGCTTAATTTAAATTCCTTGGAACAACTCACTATCCAGAGGTTGCACAAAACCATTTCCATTCTGAAATATAAACAAAATATCAGATAAAGTGACAACTGTCAAAACAATATGCCACATAAGCCCCTATATATTTGGGCTACACAGCTTAACACTTGGAGTATCAACTTATAATATCAAATATACCTTTAGTATTTCTTCTAATTTCATGAAACATCAATATTATTTCCAAGGAAACACCGATTTATTACGTTTTGAAGTCGCCCATAAATTATGATGTTACCCAAACAAAAAAAACAATACTTAGCAGGGCCAGGGTTGAGCGTAGATCATCATAGAATTATTAGAAAGAAACTGGATTCGATTTCATTAAATTAACGATTACAATTTTTATTTCACTTCAAAAGATTAAATCTAATGGATCATAAAATCTCAAAATATTTCTCATTAAAATTATACAAAATATGATAATTCTATTTAGTCGATTTTGGTGTATTCTCTTTAACTATATTCTATCAAATCTAGCGATTAGAATTTTTTGTGTGTGAGAACTTGTACATTAATATGAACACGCTTGTTTACTTCTTTTAAACAACGAGGCTTTTGAGGCGCAGCACTTCGTGTCATTTTGACTTTGATGTTTGACACTGACAATAAAAATGACATTTAAATGACAACTTTCTTCAGTACTGCGTGCTCCACAATCGTGTAATTTTGTAATTTTACGAAATACAAATATTTTTATTTCAGAATGAAATATATATCTGTTAGTTTAATATTCACTTTAATTTTTGCCGTTTACGTTATTAATACTATATGGACATTAGCTGAAATATTTATACCGCCAGAATGTAGTCGTGGCGAGAGATGTTTTTCATCTTATTTAACTTCAAATCCCGTGCAGCATTTAGTTCTGTATACTTCTGTAAGAGAACATCCATACTTAGACGGTTCTAGCGTGGAAAGTGTCTCAAAAGTGTATACTTCACTCAAGTTTGACTATCGAAATCCGGCAACTTTGTAAGTACTCTCCGCCTTTGGGTTCGGCATAAAATTGAATGTATTAAGATTTTCGTCACAATATGTATTAGTTTTGACTTTATTTTTAGTGATATTACATTGAAAGTGCCACGTAAAACACGCAACAATGGCACATTGTTTATGCATGCAGTGTTATTGGATGACGGCCGCTTATATAAGGAATTTGACGAAATAGTTCGCACGGAGTCCATACACACTCTCCCGCTGGTGACACATACGGAACCACAAGCTGAAACTTTTAATCTTCTTCAGCAAAATGTGAGCTATTTAATCTTTTTTCACATCAATGCTGTCTACCAAGTTGTCATGGTCTATTAATTTTATGTTATTTTCCAGGCCGAGGGTACAAAAAAATTTATAGAAAAGAAAGCAGTTCGTCCATATTCTCACATAACTACTGTGGCTCCGTTGTCCATTCTCACAGATGATCTCAGACTGCCTAGCAATAGAATACCTGGGGAACTGTATCCTTACATAAGGTAATATTTTTATAATTCCATATACTTTTTGAGATGTAACTGCAATTTGAATCTATAGTGTAAAAAAAAAGAAGCTATTTTATCTTACTCTATTTGAAACTACTAGGTGAGTTAGAATTGTTCAAGAATTTAAGTCTAACTCACAGTCAATAGGATATAATGATTGATCGAGTATGAGTAGTTAATGTAAACTACTCAAGAGTTTTTTTTTCCGGCAGGAGTGGGAAATCCTCATGGACAGCCAGGCTGCCTCACAAACGAGCCAGTCTGAGCAGTGTCAGACTCCTACTGACTAAAACCACACTCCTGCCTTACATTTAAACCACAGACATGACGTCCGTGCTCTTGTTTAATAGTTCTACATTGTTTGCTGCTGGGCAACTCCACGTGCAAGTGGCGTCACTCCAGATCACTTAAGCTATTACAGTAAATCCCATCAAAATGTCATGGCTGAGAGGCCATCAGCCCGAAGCGATACCCAAGCAACGAGTCATAAACGCATCAAACATCAACACACATACAACCCCCCGCCACCCAAAATGCCGCCCAAGTAAACGGCCCCCCAGCTCCAGATACAATACATGACTATAATTAATATTATACAATATAAATACACACATCAATAACCATAAATATATAATATCATCAATAACTATAACTACTGCTGTAAATACAGTGTTTGTTTTGCCTTTCCTTTTTTTTTTTTTTTATTCTGGTAGGTAGGACATTTGCATTTTTTTTTTTTTTTCCACTGAATTTCATAATACAGGTAACGCTATGTTTATGTAAATGTCTTCAACCGCTGTTTATCCTCCCCAAGACCGGTCGCTGTTTTACGTTAAAAACCAATCGCCCGAGCAATACCCGCGTCGTCCAAAGCTACTTCAGCCCGTTATTGCCTAAGCAGGCGAATCAGTGCCTCGACGACTGTTTTGTCCCGATGCTGCACAGCGATTTTCAAGTTAGCGTTGATAATGTCCCTGGTCGACGCCTCCTGTGCCCCCCTCACAAACCTGCCAATAGCGTCGTCAGCGTTGTCGGCGTAGTACACGCAGCGGGCAGTGTCTGGAGACTGCCACAACTGCGTGGGGGACGCTGCTGTGAATCCGGATGTTAATGGATTTTGTCTTCAAGATGATGACCGTCTCGCTGGTAAGCCCCTGAGCTTCGTGTATAGTTAGGACGCATGATCCAACCCCAACCCCATAACCCTGGTCAATAAGGGTCTTCTTCTCCTGCGTGTGGACCAGGAAAAGCGTATTGGGAAGAGTGTTGGGAATATGCGCGCCCGTGAACCTTCTTAGCTGTAAGGAGTGGACCTGGTTCTTTGACGAGTATATGCCAGGGTACACCTCCCCTAGGGCATATGCGACATCCATTGGATTCCGGTGCGTGCAGGGCAGTTCGTGGCTGATGGTCACCACTGAGTCCGGACGGGCGTAACTAATAGGGAAAAAATTTTCCCTGTCCAGATAGGGCAGTTGATTAATATCTCCGACAAGGACCGCGCCACTTGCGCCCGACAACCGGATTGCCATCACAATGGCCCCGAAATGGTTCATAAGAGCCTCGTCAACGAGAATGCGATTGCATTTTTGTGACTCTTTGCACCCGTTCGATAGAATTGAGGCCATCGTGCGCACTTTGGTTCTGTTGTCTTCACCAATTTTGTGCGCTAACTTTTGCCGCAGGTCTTTCGCCGCCTCGGTTGTCGTAGTGACTATGACGTCGTGGTCCCTATCGAAGTTATCAATCACCCAAGTGGTCTTGCCGCACCCTGGAACACCGTTGATCCAACTGATGCCGATACTACTCAAGAGTTAAAGTGCTCAAGAGTTGTGAGATACCACAGAACACGAGAGTAACTAAGATTGATATTCGGTCAGTAAAGAGTTACTTAACTGGCTGTTCTCTAAAAATTGTAAACAAATCCAATTAAAGCTGGTTCATTGAAGGTTTTGGTGGTTGCATTCAGCTCAATTTATTGGTGAATTTGTTGTCATAGTACCTGACTGCTTTATGGCCACTTTGATGAGGTGTTTGAGATATGTGAGCACTGGCAAAGCGTGTACAGGGATAATTGTTGGTTTGTGCCACATTCCATAAAAATTGTCTGAGGGGCCTGTGCAAGTTGGCTTTGGACCCCAAAGTCCTGGGATAATTAAATAATAACTTGTTTATTTAATTCATTAAACCCCAAGCGATCGCCGGAATTCGCGCATCTATTGTCTTACTATTGTGTCTCAAATTGCCGGTATATGAAAGGTTAATTAACAGAGATCTGTACATCTTATTAACATGTAGGTACTAATTAATAAACAATAATGTTAACTTCACATTTCAGTGTTTGCAATGCATTCTTATTCTGTTACCTGATAGTTTCCTCTTCCACCTTTGATGGCTTCTAACTTAATATTGAAGGAATTTGAAAAATTCTTTTTATTTGCGACTTAGAATAAATTCCTTTTTGATAAACTATCCAACTACCCAATTGAATGACAAGAAATATTTGTAATACCTACATATCATGATTTAAAAGACTTTCCATGGAGTTTCTTGCTCGTTGTTCTCCATAGAGATCAATAATTTGGAAGCTTTATTATTTCTGACTGATCAACTTCTTGACAAATCAAAACTGTTTTTTAATTGTTTATTTGAGATAAACGCTTTGATTTGGTTGGTGATGGGTCCTACACAAACGGGTAGTGATCAGGGCAATGACGTTACTTGCTTTCCGGAGCATGGAGGTATCATACTACCAATTTACAAGCTCCAGGCATCAGCTACAGAGTAACACATAATGGAAAACCCCAATTTCTCTTTTTGCCCCATCTGGCAATCGAACCCAGGACCCCATGCTCAGTAATTGCTAGTAAAATCTATATAAATAAAAATTAATGTTGCTAAACGCAAAACTCGAGAATGGCTCAAACAATTCGTAAATTTTAGTTTTCGTATGATCCTTGAGGCACACTGAACGTTTTAACAATAATATTTAAAAAAAAATGCATGGACAATAGTAAAAACAATACTTGTTTTTGCACTTTTGACAAAACGAAGTCGGTCCGGGCAGCTAGTACTATAATAATTTTATAAATGACTATAATAATATTATTACATATCTTTACGTTGACGTCGTGGTGGGGCTTGCGCGTCCGTCCAATGAACCCTAGGTCTGTATCGGTAGCGTTTGCTTTGCCATAATATGTCTAGGGTGGTGAAGGGCCAGACTAAGATACAATCTGCAGGGCAGTTTTGTGGCGAACTGTTAGGCATCACCGACCCCACAGAACCGATCTCCCCAGAGAATTCTTGGTCGTCATCTCCGGCTTGGCCGGCCGTAGTTAACACTGACGAGGAACTGAGCAAACATGCTCTAGAGAATCATCTATAATCCGCCAAGGTGCTGGTTCCGGGATTGTCCTGATAGACGTGGTATACTCCTCACGCACCTCAGGAATATTGCCTTCTTGTTGCTACGTCACTTTGTACTAGCCATGACAACTTAACCGTATTGGGGGTCCATTTATTGAGTGGGCAAGGTCACCCCCTGCCTTTTTATAGATAGAATTAATAACATTGTTCAGGCAGGGACCATAGTGTTAACATAGTTCCTGGTAACCAGTTCACTTAAGACTCCAAAACCCATAGCCCTATATCTTAATTTTCCGTATGTCGCAATAGTTTCCCACCGACCAGAGTTTGCCCTTGGATGCACTCATAGCGCGTACAGGGATAATCGCCGGTTGGTATCACGTTACATTAAAAATGTCTAAGGCGCCTCTGCGAGTTGGTTTCGACTCCTCGTACGCCTTCCAAAGATTCAGGACCTCAGGGTCCCGAGATAAATAAATTTATAAATGTGAAAGTAATTCTGTCTGTTCTTCTGTACGTCTTAAACGCTGAATGAATTTAGCAAACGAACAGACGGAGTCCTGGAATACGACATAGGACACTTGTGTCCGAGGTGTGTGTTTGTGATATTTTTTTTCACTGAAGCAAGCGAAGTCGCTGTATAAAATAAAAAAGTACGATTTCTACTACTTTGCTTTATTAATTTTCTTGTTATTTCTTCTAGAGTCAGAAGTGGTAAATTCCTGCCTATACTACAACACAATGTATTGAAGTCGAGATTATCACACTATCAACTGTTAAACACAAGCTCAACGGAAGTGAATATAACAGTGAATGTGTCGCCGACATCGTACGGCTCCTTGCGGTTGGCACTGCACGTCCGATTGGCGTTGGATCAGCTGTTTTCTCTAGGATTCAGTGAGAAAGATGTAGATGATGTCAAAGGCATATTTGCTGACACCAACTTGTATTTGCTATCAGCTACCGTGTTGATTGCCAGTTGTCATGTAAGTAAGAATGTGTACTTTCACCAGGCACTAAAAATATCTGGTAACTGTCCGGACCGAGCCCAAGTCGTCGACGGCGCGCACTGTTCCCGCGCGCCTCAAGGAGTTGTCAGCAACAGCAGGGGCCCAGTTGGATCGGAGCCTACTGGGGCCAGGGTTAGTTTCGAAAGACAGCTCGAGCCCCGGTATGAAGGCTAGAAGGAACGGGGTGGGTCTTTTAGTCAGTAAGAGTCTGACACTATCTCCCGCTCTGCCCAAGAGCGGGGGTTGTCATTGGATGATTTTTTCCCACCATAAAAAAGAGGCACTAAAAATAAATCTAATATCACACCAAAATAGTCAACAATGCACCATGTCTTAACAATTTACCATGGACCTTTGCACTACAAAACTTACCTACTATTTTCGATTTAGCTTGAAACTACTTGCTGGCTTGGTAATGCTACCTAAATTAATGATAATAAATTCAATCCATACTAATATTATAAATGTGAAAGTAACTCTGTCTGCTTGTTTGTTACGCTGGACCGATTTTGATGAAATATAGTACTAAGCAAGGCTGAACTCCAAGAATGGACATAGACTTTGGACCCGTCTTCGACTACAACTTCGACTTTGCGTCCGCAGTAACCAACATTCACGCGGACGAAGCCGCTGGCAGAAGATAGTAATTAATATATTTCTATTCCAGCTGTTATTTGACTTCCTCGCTTTCAAGAATGACGTATCATTTTGGCGCCGCAAGCGTTCCCTGGCAGGATTATCGGCGCGTACCGTGTTCTGGCGAGCGTTCTCACAAATGGTCATATTCTTCTATTTGCTGGATGAGCAGACCTCTCTCCTTGTACTTATACCGGCCGGTATCAGTGCGGTTATTGAGGTAAATCAAACTTTTCTTATTTGTCTGTGGTTCAAGAAAATTTTGCTGTTTATATTCATTCCTTCCTACATATTCATTCATATATATTCTGTCATTTCATATCAGTTCATTCGTAGTGATTCATTCTTTTGAGGTATCTGGAACAGAATGTAAAGTCCTGCAAACCTCTATTGAAAAGAAAGGATCCTCCAACAAAACAAGGGTTGAGTCTGATACGGACAACTGTTCTAGTTGATTTCGGGTTGTTGTATATGTTCTAATCGCACGGAGAACTAATACTGTGATGTAAAATTTTGAATTTTAGTTTCTATTTGGCGTCATAGATGTCGCTACAAATTAATCGATAATACATTACTTATTTTGCCAATTTCTTTTACGTTGCGCCAAAAGATGCAAGAGATTATACTTGAGTTAAAATTTATAGCAAATAAATCATATTTCAGTTATGGAAAGTGAAGAAAGTCCTGCACCTTCGCATATCGTTCTCTGGCTGGAGGGTGCGCGTGTGGCGGGACTCTAGCGCGGACGCGGGAGAGAGGAGTACGGCCAAGGCCGACGCCGAGGCCATGAAATATCTGTCCATGCTGCTGTACCCGCTCTGCATCGCGGGCGCCATTTACTCGCTGGTTTATGAGCCGCACAAGGGGTAATGTACTGTTTCTTTACATTAGGCAAGATCGGGGCTAAGAACTAACTTATTCAGCGTTTCAAACCTGCAATCAGCTCGCTTACGAGTTAGTAGTAGTTATTGCGGGACACAATTGATCAAGTACCTACATCGGTAGCTCGAAATGTATTGCAACTTGCATGCGAGCTGGTTGCAGGTAGAAATTTGGTTTTATTACGAAACTTGAAATAAATGGTACGCTAAAAATACGCGGCAAACCTGATGAAGCTATGGGAATATAGATTTGAGGCTGCGAGTGAATCCACGAGTATTTATTTTGGACTTTATTGGAATGTACCGCGGTGTACTGTTCTACACCTCTATAGGTCTGTGACGTTAGTAGCTCTATTGCTTCCATTCGCGTGACAAATTTGTTTTTGTTCAAGAATTGGCTAACTTAGGGTGTTTTTAATATATTGTGCGGTTTTGATTACGCACGCGTAACACCCGTAAATATCTTTTTCATACAAGTATTTATTATAAGGGCCAACGCTGCGTTAAGCGGGATCACGCGCGTGTGTCGTGTGCTTCGATCCCCGTAGCGGAAACCGGATTATTACCTGCGCAGTGTCGCTAGTTCAACTTTAACGGTGTGCATGTAGTCGTGTCGATGGAGAACTTTAATGTATTATTACGTAGCAAAATTGGCGCGGGGCGCGACTGACCGTGACGGGTGCCCGAGCGGCGAGCAGCGTTATATGGGACCGCGCAACGCAGCATATGCACGCGGGACGCGTTTTTTTACATTGTGATTTCCTGCATGCGTAATGAAATCCGCACGATATTAAAAACATCTTCAGGCTATTTTTTTCAATAGTGCTAATTTTTAACTGAAGAATAATTAAGGCTTGTTGTCATATTTACTATCCATATCCATATTCATAGGTAGGTAACTTAAGTAACTAAAAAAGCCGTCAAACGGCCATTTTTATTGATTTAAATTAGCTGAGTACTGAAAACTCAATCCTAAAAGTAACATTAATCTTCGCAGTTGGTACTCCTGGGCACTACACAGCATCGTCAACGGCGTGTACGCATTCGGGTTCCTGTTCATGTTGCCGCAGCTGTTCGTGAACTATCGGCTGCGCTCGGTGGCGGCGCTGCCGTGGCGCGCCTTCATGTACAAGGCGTTCAACACGTTCATAGACGACGTGTTCGCCTTCATCATCACCATGCCCATCGCGCATCGCGTGGCTTGCTTCAGAGATGATCTCGTGTTCTTAGTTTATTTGTATCAGAGATGGTGAGTCAAATTGTATTTTAATTTGTCTGATGAACTTATTATTCAAAAAAAGATGGCTGGATTGTGTGAGGAGTGATATGAAAGAAAAGGGAGTTAGTGATAGTGTGACGGGTGAAAAAAACGTGTCCAAGTAATTTGGGATAAGGGCAGGAAGAAAACGACCATGAACTTATTATTTCGGTCTCATTGCTAAGACCTGGAATGTTATGGAGCTCCTTAACTGTAACTGACCGAGTGGGGACCGAGTCACCCGCGTCCGTAGGAGAATACCCAAAGTAAGACCCTACACGTAGTCCCCGGGTGGTGCTAATCAGGTGACACTAACTGGTGGTAGGTTTCGACCGTTGGCTTGCGACCACCCACTGAGCAAAGACGTACCGCCAAGCGGTCTGGCCGTGTTCCGGTATGATGCTCAGTGTAGCCAGTCTAGAGGAGTTGGGTCGAAATGGCTGTTCTAACGCAAGCAGACCAACCTGGCTCGTACTGATATGGATGTATCGGGGGACTGGTCGCGGAGGGTAGCGGGATCCGAGGCACGGTGCACCGCTGGCCGACCGCAGATAGTTGGGGGCCCAAGTAATGTGCTAGCCACATATGAAAGGCTGCCCCGCCATCTGTCGAAAAATCCCGGAATGCGCCATCGTGCTGGTTGGCGACCAGATGAGAGGGCCCGATGGACATTATCGGGGGGGCTCGGGCGTCCCCGCAGTCTCCAGACTAGTCCCCTAATGATGTCGTCCTTTCAGTGCGTGCCTGAAGGTTAGCAGCGTGGCTCCCCAGGAGAAGGAAGTGAAATGGGGAGCCACGCTGCTCTCTATTCCTTTTCATAATTTGAGAGTGAATGGACTCCTCCATTCACTCTGAATAGAAAGAGTAAAGTTAAATAGCGGCTGCACTCCCTCTCTCACAAAGTGCACCTCTCGAATATACGAGGTCTGCACTCTAATCTCGTTGCAGTCCATCACCACCTGGAGACTGAAAAACCAGCTCTACTATTCCTTACGGAGACGCAGATCAGAGGTCCGTCCGACGTGTCGTATCTTTCATACCCAGGGTTTACCTTGGAGCACAACTTCAAACCACACGCGGGCATATGTATGTATGCCCGGGACGACATCTGCTATCGGCGTCTCCGCAATCTTGAAGACTCCAGGTTCTCAACGCTTTGGGCTTTGGTCGACACAGGCCTAGATAAAATAATCTACGCTTGTGTTTACCGCGCGCATAGTGGTGATAAGGAGACAAGGAGACCTCCGGGCTTACACAGCATCTGAGTGAGGCGGCAGATGCGGCTCAGCAGCGGTACCCTCCCGCCCAATTGGTGTTACTGGGGGACTTTAATGCGCACCACCAAGAGTGGCTTTTCCCATACCAGTGCACAGATCATGCTGGTCGTGAGATGCGGAAGCTAGCGCTGGAATTGAATCTCACCCAGCTGGTCCAGGAGGCAACGAGGGTACCTGATGT
Source organism: Mythimna ferrago (assembly GCA_910589285.2). Taxonomy (NCBI): domain Eukaryota; kingdom Metazoa; phylum Arthropoda; class Insecta; order Lepidoptera; family Noctuidae; genus Mythimna; species Mythimna ferrago. The sequence goes on from OU342674.1 coordinate 31,799,097, forward strand.
GGATTCGCACACAGCCAATTGCTTGGACCTTCTGCTGACCACTTTCCACACCACACACCACGTCATTTCGAGAGGCTATGGTTGAACGCTTGAACTCGTCCTTAGCGGCAGTTTCAGAATGGGGCGATGCCAAGCTGGTCAAGTTCAATGCGACGAAAACCCAGGCGTGTCTTTTCTCCGCTAAACGGAGCCAATTCCACCCGGCTCCATCTTTCCGGGGTGTAACCGTGCCAATTACCGACCACCTTGAACTTCTTGGGGTAACGCTATCGTCTACCCTTAATTTCGGCTCCTACATCGAAGCAAAAACCCAACTAGCTGCCAAAAAATTGGGGATCTTAGCAAAGGTGAGACGGTATTTCACGCCGGAACAGCTGCTCAACCTCTATCAAGCGCAAGTTCAATCGTGTATGGAGTACTGCTCTCATCTTTGGGATGGGTCAGCCAAATACCAGCTAGATGCACTAGAGTCTATTGAAAAGCGTGCCAAGAAGATCATAGGCAATGATGCTCTTGTGAAGTCAAAACTCCAAAGTCTTGAGCATCGACGCCGAGTTGCTAGCCTGTCTGTTTTCTATCGTTTACACTTCGGGGAGTGTGCTCTAGAGTTACACAATTTAATTCCGCCAAGTCCGTTCCATCATCGGACCACAAGACGTACGGCGTTGCGCCACCGGTACATGGTGGACATCCCACCTATACGTACAAAGCGTTTTTGGAGTACATTCATTATGCGTACAGCTAAGGAATGGAATTCCCTGCCGGAGTCTGTGTTTTCTGATAGCTATAACCTAGGGGTCTTTAAGTCAAGAGTGAATAGATTGCTTCTAGGCAAGCGTGCTCCATCGTCTGCCACATCATCGCTTACCATCAGGTGAGATTGTGGTCAAACGCGAGCCTATCCATTATATAAAAAAAAAAAACTGAAACTATCGGATATCCGAAAAAAAATTATCCCGTAATTGAGACCGGATTTTTTTTTTATGGATAGGCTCTCGTTTAACCACTATCTCACCTAGTTTCGAATAAATTCAGATATAGGCAGAGTCTAAATGACAGGCTTTTGTTGGTTTTACCCGGCCAAACACATGATAATCTAGAATAGAAATATCAAAGGGTATTCTACTTTTATATTTGTATATTTTCTAGATCCGAAATTTCATATCTGTAAAATCGCTGGCTAAGCTTTAGAAGTATAGCACAAAGGCCAAAAAGCCATGCCATAAAATAAAATAAAAAATGCTTTAGTGGTATGCCGAACGGAGTTACAACTCCCCCCAAATCTCTATTGAAAAGAGCCTCCGTCCTCCGACCAGATCGGCGTTCTGTCTGGTTTGGGCAACTGCCCGATAGATGATTTCGGGCGTTTTGTATGTTCAAATCACGCGGAGAACTAATTGCACGATGCAGGATTGTAAATGCATTTGCCCTCTAAAAATAACACTCATATTATTCACATTTAGTTTCAACAAACAGATTATATTACCTATAACTGTTATCGCCGTAACTAATTCCTTTCTAAACATGATAATAATTATTGCTTCGTTCATTATAACGGTAATTGTTGCCTGTGGAATTACCTTGGATACATAAACTATCAAGATTATAGCAGAACTAACGATTATAGAACAAAAAAGAAAGTTACCATGCTTTTAAAATTAGTTAGGCACTATTTTAAGCTAATCACTCGCGATATTCCTGTTAAAGTTTGTTAATGATTGCGTATACCTCTAACCCTTTAATTCTTCCTCCTGAAAGTTATAAATGTAGCTGTATTCGGACGTTCAATTATAGAAAGAGCAACAAACGGAGACGGTTACGAATTAAAAATAGAAACCGGGGCGGGTCACTAGTGTTAATATAAATGTGGCACAATATTAAACACCAAGCGAACCGGTTTGGCTTTCGCAGGGCGCGCTCTACGGTGGACAACATCATGCGCGTGCGAACCCTCACGACGGAAGATGCGGTATCCCGGGGCAGGTGTATCTTGGAGGTGTCTTTGGACATCGCCAACGCCTTTAATTCCCTGCCCTGGAGTAGCATTAAAATGGCACTTCGGTATCACCATGTGCCCGACTACCTCTGTAATGTGATCGAGGCCTACCTGTCGGATGGGTACATTATCTAGCCTGGTTACCAGGGAGAGTGGAATTGGCACGAGATGTCGTGCGGTGTTCCGCAGGGATCGGTACTAGGGCCGCCTTTGTGGAACATCGGATACGACTACGTGCTGCGCGGCGACCTCCCTGACGGGGTCAGCGTGGTCTGCTACCTACGCAGATGACGCCGGTCTTAGCTCAGGGAGAGTCGTACCAGGCTGCGATCGAACTAGTGATACGCGGGGTTGCGACAGTCGTTGAGAGGATCCAGAAATTGGGATTCGAGGTGGCGCTGCACAAGTCCGAAGCTATGTACTTTCACGGCCCATGGAACGCGCCACCCCCAGGTTCCCAAATAGCGGTAGGAGGAGTTCACATCGGCGTCGGATCGACGAAGAAGTACTTAAAACTTGTCCTCGATAGCCGGTGGAATTTCGAGGAGCACTTCCGACGTCTGGCTCCCAAATTGGATCGGACTGGGGCTGCCCTCAAGCGAATCCTAGGGGCCAACCTAGCCTAGCCCAACCTAGGGGGACCAGGAGTCGGGGCGAAACTCCGCGGCCGCGCCAAGTCGCGGCATAGCGGACAGAATTCCGGTGGGATCTCATGGTAGAATGACGCCAGCGACTGTCGCAACCACGTGCTGGGCACGCCATAATTATGGCGGTAAGTCCCCTCTTTGGTGAGTGGTTGGAAAGACAACACGGCGTCCTTACCTTCCGCATGACGCAGGTCCTCAGCAGATATAGTCAATTCCGGAGATTCCAACACCGGATACGTGTGGAAGTGACGCCCGGATTTCAGCATTGTGTGGACCGCCAGGAGGACACTATGGAGCATACAGGTAGAGGTGTGCCCCGCCTGGGCAGAGCACCGCCCTGTGTCCTCGTGGGGGCTCGAGGCAATGGCCCTCGCGCCCCAGTCGCGGATTGCGATCCTGATTTCCAGCTACCGTAGGCGCGGGCTCCCGGACTTTGAACAATCGATAGCTCACCGTTCGACCGTCCGGTAATCCTCCGGACCGAGTCCAAGCCGTCGACGGCGCGTAGTGTTCTACGCGCGCCTCAAGGAGTTGTCAGCAACCGCAGGGCTCAGCAGGGTCCAAGCCTACTGAGGCCATGGGTGATGCGAAAGAGATCCCCGGGACTCTGGAATAATGGCAAAGAAGGAACAGGAGTGCGTTTTTAGTCAGTAAAAGTCTGACACGCCCTCTCGCTCCGCTCAAGGGCGGGAGATGTCATTAGATGATATTTTTACCTAAAAAAAAAAACGCTCTCTTTGTCTTTCTATTGTGTCTCTAATTACGGTATTTGAAAGGTTAACGTCAAGTAGATGTCTGTATAATGTCCATAATGTATTTATCAGTCATCCAGCTGCCATTACAAAAATCATGTCGCGAACGCCTCTCATCAATTGACGAACCCCCAATACAAGGGTTCGCGTATCCCACTTTGAGAATCCCTGAACTAACATCAATCAGTTTTGTACTTTAACTCAATGAACATGTTGTGTATTTCAGGTTGTACCCAGTGGACAAGTCCCGTACAGACACTGCTTCTAGCATGGATGAGAATCCTGAGGAGTTGGAGCCCACTAAGCAGAAAGAAGAATAGTTGTCAACGAATTATTTCTTTGAGATTTCTATAGTACCATGAAGAGGCTGTTTAAGGTGCTGCTCGAGTCAGCGCTAGAACTGGAATATTGAAAGACATTTTTTGTTATTATATGTTGTGCAAAAAAGACAAGACTAAAAAATAAAAATTAAACAAGGTCAAATGAAATTAGTTGGAGAAACTCTTTAGTTACTAGTTTAGAGAAAAAAGTAATTTCTTCATAACAGAGCAATGAACGCCATTGTGGCAGCGACTAAAGACGCCGAACAATATTGTACGTTTACGTTTCAGTAAACAAAAAAATATATAAAAATTAGTGTTTAAGTTTCGATAGTTAAAGTCAGACAGAATTGGGTAGTTTACTCATTGTTTTAAATTATCTTTGTATAAGATCGTTACTTTATCTAAAATTACTAAATGAAAGAATTTTTCGAATCTGTTTAAAATTGAGTAAGTTAGAAACTTATCAAAAATGGTAGAGGAGAAATGTCAAGTAAAAGAAAAAGGATGCATACTCCAAAATGTGACGTCAACATCATTAGGTTACGTGCGCACACAAGAGACGGTGCCACAACGCCCCCCACTCTTCTTCATAGCTATATTTGGAATGATGCATGTAATATCCAATTTTGATGCTGTTTTCAGAAATATTTTTTTTGTGTTGTTTAGATTATAAAATTGCACAAAAATGATAGGAAACTACCCAATTTTCAGTCTGGACACCTTTGCTTTTATGTGGCGTGTTCTCACTGTGCCGTCTTTAGTAGTTGTCGCCGAGGCACCTCGGACCTCTGTGTGTCTCCAACAGAAATACCGATCACGATCAGAGTTTCATTAGGTAATTTAATTTGAACCTATATTATGCATTTAGTAGACTGCATTGTAGCTACGTTTATTTAAAAGTGACAATTTAAAATTTTTCAGCGTTGGACATTTTGAAAACGAAGAATATAAAAATAGGCTATGATAGTTTCTTGACTATGAAACTGATTATTATGAAATTTATGATATTACATTCTTTTATGATTTGCTATTAGCTCATAATTATTTCCTATTGATTTAGTATAGAAGATTAAATGGTTTTTTTAGATAGAAATTTGCTCATCTTGTGTTCAGGGTTTTATCTATGTTATTAAATTAGCAATTATTTTATTTACCTGGCTAGAATCGCATCAGTAACTAAGTCAGTGACCGGTAAAATGCAACTTAACAAGAAATCGCATTCCTTGCTTAAATGAGTCTCACTTATTTTTTCTTTGGCTTCGCATGGCTTGTACATTCAGCCGGAGTGTCACATTTATAAATTATTTCGATACAGCCTTTGCAGCTATTGTATCGAGTTAACCTTCTTGACAAGTTAGCTTCGCTGTGGTAGTCATTACTACAGTAAAATTCTCCGCACCATTTTACCGAAATCGTGCTGGTTTCAATGATTCCACATTTTGCCCAGATATGTAGACACTTAAGAAAGAAAGAAAAGAAATAAAGAAAACAAGATTGTTTATTTTGCCCAAATAGAGTTGAGTTACAAAACCCCCAATTTTACATAAAAAATTTACAAATTGTCACTAGACTTTACTCGCAAAATTTCCGTCAAAACACCTACAATGTGAAACTAGACTAGATCGTCTACCCTACCTCCTGTCTAGCTAGTCTCGTACAAGATATTTGAGAGATTACTTCATAACAACAAATCGACATTTTACGAGTATTTAAATTAATATTTGATAACTATTTATTGTAAAACAATGAATTAATATAGAATTGTGTTCTGTATATGAGTATATTTTTGCGTGATTGCTTAGCTAAATAGATATGTTTGTGAATTATTTATTTGATATTTGATTTTAGTGCTTCTATCCACTGAAAAATATTTGTGTTCTCATGTTCGGTAGAAAAAGTTCGAGTTCGCGTTTTGCTTCATTTTGGCTCTGCTATTTTTATATTCTGAGGTTATAAAGACGCCGATGAAAGAATTCTGTTATTTACAATTCGACATACCCTATAATCAGTCCTGTGTTTTGGACTACATTCCCTTTTTGCCAAATTTCATCGAAATCAATACAAATTCGGATAAGCTGGTCGTGTAAATTTGATTTTTGGAAGAAAAAGCTTGAGGAGTTCAGGGTCTTGATTACCTTAACAAAAATATTATGGTTGTAAAATACTCGCCGTGTCGCAAATCTAAAATTTAACGTTATTGATAAGAATAGGCAATGGGTATAAGTAGTATACCGTCGATGTTATTGTGTGTGTTCGTAGTTAGTTACTGCTATTTACTATATTTAGATGTCAAAGAAATGCCAACTGCTTGATCAATGTCTGAAGTTTCACACTTACTCCTCAGATTTGAATCATATGGCTGTGTATTATGACTAAGCGCAAATCTTAAAGACCGCGGAGCAGTGGATTTTTTTGGTAACATTGCATAATAAACTTTATTATTATTGCTTTAAAGTGCAATCGAGATAGCGAACTTTAGAACAAAAACATATGAGCCGTTCGATTGTTGTACAACTTTGCTCTTTATGTCACTCACTTTAAAGTGTGTTAATAATTGTTAGCAGTAAATTCTCTGCTTAGCGGGCCCGCGGAGCCTTATACGTTACACTATTATTTTCTAATTTATAGACAATAATTCGTTCGTACTCATCGCGAGCATTCGGTCCACGAATTTGTTTTGAAAACTTTCGTCGCAACGCAACGAACATTCGTTCGTAAGTATAAACCACACCTTAGTTTTTGGTGTTTGTATTAATATTAGCGTTCTCACCACACTTCGTTTTACTAATTAATGTTCGTTACGTAACAAACGCTCGTGCAACGAATGTTCGCGGTGAGTACGAATACGAACCTTTATATAAATGTATATGTGAACCTATAAAATAATATGTAGATTTCATAGATTGTGGTGGTTTGTGTGCACCACATGTGTATGTTTATACATTAATTCGATTTCACTTACGAATAGCGTAGACTGCGCTATGAAGTTGATTATTGAGGAGAAAAATATAATAATTGAAAGCATTTACAATATTTAATTTTATAATCAGTAAATTATTAATACCTCATCACAATGATCAGAGAGAGCTATTTATGTTAGATATTAAAATCTATTTATTTAGATATTTAACTTGTTTATGTCAAATTATGCAGAACTTACTTTTATTAGGGCAATTTATTGAACTTTATAAGGAGCTATTTGAAACATTTATCAGTTCGTGTGTATTACATTTTTAGTACATGATCGCTTCATTCCATATATTGTTGTAGACAAACATGGATAACAATAAGTCGTCTGTTCTATATGTACACAAAACTGTTTGATATTATACAAGATGTCTCAGAAATACTCACTTTTGTAGATGCATAACAAAATAACATGTATAGGGTGACTGGTAATTAATTAGTGACCGATAATTATACACATGATTGTACTTATGATTACAGCAGGGATGTTACGGAGCTTCGTCTCCGACTCCGTTAAGTCGGAACTTCCGATATTATTACACCTTCGGTTCCGACTTCGGCTCCGATACTTTTAAATTGGAGGTCTGGAATCCCCCTGACTCCCGCTACGTGCACTCTATTGTCAATTATTTTTTCACTTGTTGTTAGTTTGCTGACGCACATGACACGTTCATCTCCTTTATAATTAAAAAAATTAAATGAAAAAAATTTGACTGAATAATGTTTTATTTGTCCTTAAATAAAAAATCTCTTTTGCCACCACTTCTGAACCTCTTCCGCCTCCGGTTCCGACTCCGGTTCCGATTCCGGTTCCGACTCCGATAAATCAAATTTAAAAACTCCGACTCCGCCTTCGGTTCCGATATAATTACCTCCGTTACATCCCTGGATTACAGGCAACTTTTCCAAAGAATCTTTTTTTTCTTTACTCATTAGTTTTATCTTAATAACAAAACAGCAAATTCTCACCCACCGCGGTCACACATCGGTTCGCGTCGCGCAAACAAGTGGCGCGAGTCCTCTATCACTGTTGTCGGTAAAGTAGGTACATAAAACAACTGCGTTACGCGGCTTTTTAAACTTTAACAGTTGAGCTTTGTTATTGTGATAAAACTAATGATTATAAAAAAAAAGTCTTTTTGGGAAAGTTGTTTGTAATCATGAGTACAATCACGTGTATAAGTATCGGTCACTAATTACCAGTCACCCTATATATTGAGTCTAATAAATATTCAGAAACTGAAGACATGAGAATATAAAATTATTCAAATATCAACATTAATGAAAACACGCCTGAGAAGTTGAGTAGGAATGTTCTTACATTCTTAATTGTGTTAAATTGTTCGTAAATTGTTAATTCAGATGTGATTTAGGTCAAGTTTTAGGTCATATAATTGTTATTTTTTATGCATCTACAAAAGTTCTTTTTTTCTGAGACACCCAGTAAAACAACAATAATTTATAGAATACTGTTTTTTATTAGCTAGTTAATAAATCGGAGTACCTACACGAGCAAGTGTTTCGCGGTCAATCGACGAGCAAAATGACCATTGATCAAACTGGCTTCTCAGCGTTCGAAAAATTTCGGGACTAGTCGGGAAGAGCCGAACGATCTATTTCTATCCGCACTTGCTACCTACAAGACGCAATTTCTCGCTTCAATACCCTTTCAACAAAACGAATTGACTTCATATCACACCCAGCGCCCCGCACAGTAAATCGAAAAATAAATACCTACAACAAAGAGCAATGTGCATTACTTAACTTTTTAGAGGTCGATATTTTGTTACATGTTGTGTTATGATTTATTGCGGATATGCGGAAAAAACGCTAGCGAAAGAATAAGATCACCTGACGATAGAGCGGACTCATGGCGGTACACTGGCTCGTGGAGGTGGCGCAAAGAAAGTTCTTTTGTTTCTTGTCGTTATTAGTAATGTTTCGTACCCGATGACCTATTTACTTCCAGTTTTATTTTGTTGCATCAACACGCAAGGAAGGAGTTTCTTTAGCTTTGTAAACTTTATCCCCGTAACTCATACCTGTTTGACAGTTAATTTCAAAAGCTAGGATAGGCTCAAATTAAATTAGCTAGCGAAACTCCGTAAATGTGTTGGGTATCTAAAGATGATAAAACAAAAACTGCAGCTGAGTAAGGGGTCAATAGCCGTTGGTATTGCTGTTACAATAGATTAGTACTTATTTTTTGATGTGATACATCTATTGACGCGCCCTGGCATTAAACCTGACTTACGAAGATGCTGTGACGGCAAAATGCATGAGGCGTTCATGCCGTGTTTTATGCGCGAATAAATGTTTCACATCAAATGTGCGTCACGTGAGGCCAACTTTTTTTTGTTGTATCATTAAATATGCGTACCTACCTACCCATTACGTCTGCGGAGTTTCGCCAGTTAATTTAATTCCACCCCATTTAGTTTGTTTACAATTCAATCGAATATTATCGTTAAAATGGGACATGAACCTTATTTATTGATTGTTTATTTACGATTCGTGTCGTTGACTTATATTGCGCAATAAAATTATGTCTATAATTTTACTGATTAGTTTTATTTGATTTGATAGTCCATAGTCTAAATATAATCTTTAAGGAAATATAATCGAGTTCAAAGTCTGTGGACTGGTGTATCTCTGGATTGCTTTTATCTAAATCACTGACAAATCGTATTTATTAAGTAATTAGTGGATTTTGTAATTAGATAACGCCAGTGTTGTTAGGTTAGGGATGGATTTTTGAAGAATCTTGAACAGGCAACACTGAGCTAGGTTTGACTGCTTATTAAGCGATACATACAAAAATAAACCTTACTTGTATTCGTGTAAGGTTCATATTCGTAAAAGCGATTCATTCTTGACTTGATCGGTGTTTAGCAAAGTCAAAGAATGAGGTAGGCATCCAAAAAAGCTAGAGTACGAGCATGGAGTGCTTTTAAACCAATATCCATAAATGTTCCAAAGAAAAAAATCTCAGTGAAGCTAGGTAGAAGTGCAAAAAAGGTGGAAGGTACAGTACGCCCGATGGATTTTGGCGTTTATGAGTAAACGACGCGAGAGAGAGAGATGCGCAGAGCCAATGTACAGGCTCGCCAAGATCTATCGGACGTAGGTACTGTAGCTTACCGCCGCACTGTATTTCGTCTAGAACAAGCTAGCTGGACAAAATTATTTTTTTATTGATTTAGGTTTAAAAGCCTCTGCTAGATACTAATATGAATGATTTGATGATTTGAAATAATTAGAAACTAATAAAAATGCGGGGCCCGAAAATAAAATGCGTTAATTAAAAATAATAGGTTTATGGCACGATTCGTAAATAATCGTACATCTATACATACAAATAAAATTGGACTGTCTGTTTGAAATATAGAAATAACCGCTTTTTACTACATGCATGTGAATCTAAATATGGTACCTACATATACCAAAATAACATTTTTTACAATTTTCGTCTGCCTGTCTGTTTGTTCCGGCTAATCTCTGAAATGGTTGGACCTATTTTGTCAGTACTTTTGTTGGCAGATAGCTAATGTAACAAGGAGTAACTTAGGCTACTTTTATTTCAGAAAAAATAAATTCAAAATCCTGTAGTCCACTCGAACGAAGTCGCGGGCACAGCTAGTTTAAATTAAATTACAAACAAATAATGACAAAAACAATATAATATAAAATAATGAAAAAAATACAATTGACTAGTAGACTTAGCGTCTATGTAATACGCAAGTGCCTCATCACTCGTAGGCACCTTTGCTGCTTAATGTCACTCGACTTTCGTTCACTGAACTGCTCAGGGCTCTCTATAACATCTCTGATCAGTTTTGCGATGTTGCGTTTTCCTGTTTGTCGAGTCGCTATTTCAGCAGTAACTAAAAGTTCTTCAGAGCTTCGTGACAACCAAACGTCGACATGTCGATGTTTGGTTTTGGCACTTGCGTTTGCCATATCCATCACTGGCGGTTTTCCGGCACTAGTCTGAGAGAATGAGGACGTCGATGCTTCTGCAACGTCATATAACACATTAAGCTCAATGCCACCTTCTAGCCATTTAGCATAAGAAGATAAAAAACGAAATCTTCTTCGGCAGGAACTCTCACATTTCTCCCATTATTGTAACAGCAGGCTTGAGGCCCTGATCGACCGTCTGTTCTGCGAGCAATGTGCCCTGCCCACTGCCACTTTAGTTTGGCGATTCTTCGGACTGTCGCCACGCTAAAGAGTATTTTTTTAAATCTACACTAATATAATAAACAGGTAAAGTTTGTTTTTTTTGTTTGTAGGAGGAAATCTCTGAAAGTACTGGTACTGGTACAGAAAGCTGCTTTATTCCAGAGTGATATAGGCTATATTTTATGCACGCGGGCGAAGCCGCGGGCAAAAGCTTATATTATAAATAAAAAATGATTTAAAAAAAACTGTTTTTGCCATAAGCTATGCTTTGTTATTTTAGGGTGTGATGGCTTATACCTATTGATACTGAAGCTGAACCTGCTCTATTTATCAATCTTAACACCTACCATACCCGCCAGTAATGACCTAACCTAACTACCTTAGTCAGTTTGAATAAGTCACGATATCTATGATCAAAGTTAAAACTCATCTACCATTCCGTAAGCAGTACGTCTATCGCGTCTATTATTAGATATATATTTTTTCTGCTAGCCTGTTCAGGCCCACTCTTGAGCAAAGGTCTCTCTCCACTGCTTCCATCTTTCGAGGCGGACCACAAAGGAGGGACGAAATAAACAGTTTTCGTCAAAACTGGAAAGAGCAGGAAAGAGAAAGCGAAGCAAAAGAAAAAAAACCGGCCAAGAGCGTGTCGGGCCACGCTCAGTGTAGGGTTCCGTAGTTTCCCGTCCGTCACAATAAGTGTACCCACTTATGAGTTTAAAAAAATGCTTGCATACCTATACGATTATACTACAAACTTAGTCCAGAAATTATTTTGTACAACCTTTTTGCCTTTTTTGTACAAAAACTGTTCTTTCCATCAAGTTCAAAATGATTTTCCTAGAAAGTCCTTATAAAGTTCTAATTTTCAGTTTTTTTTTCATATTTTCTAAACTTATGGTCCAAAAATTAGAGGGGACACACATTGTTTTTTACTTTTTGAGCGATTATTTCCGAAATTATTGACATTATAAAAAAATGATTTTAGTAAACCCCTATTCATTTTTAAATACCTATCCAACAATATATCACACGTTAGGGTTGAAATTAAAAAAAAAATCACTTCCCACTTTACATATAGGTATAAAGGGGGACTACCCTAATAAAACATTTTTTTCCAATTTTTATTTTACCACTTTGTCGGCGTGATTGATAAACATATTGGTACCAAATTTCAGATTTCTTGTGCTAACGGTCACAGAGATTAAGCGAGGACGGACAGACGGACAGACAGACATGGCGAAACTATAAGGGTTCCTAGTTGACTTCGGAACCCTAAAAAAGGCAGTTTTAGTAATAACCAAAAAAGAAAATATGGTTCGGTATGTTTCGTAACTACCTATTTATTATCTATGTTCTATGTGAAATCGGGAGCACCATTTTTCGGGCGCTTGGGCCTTATGTCGCCAACCAGGTACCTACCATAACCGGTTTATAAGTTTCTAATTATTCATAATACAGTTTTGAAATCTTGTACTTAGATTCTTTTAATAAAAATACTAGACAGGTGTTTCAGATTTCGCATAAATACTAGAAATAAGGTTGTATATATGTACCTGTGTAGACAGATCTAGGTATATAATCACAGGCGTCTACTTCAGCCCGTAACACCTGTGCATGACCATTGTTACCTAGCATTGATTACTTTATTATCAGTAATGATTAGCCACTCAGTTGATGTCTCATTCCACGTTCGCTAGTCTCCCCACACGCTCGTCGCTAGCCGCTCTTGCTCTGTCAAGGTCTCTAAGTAGTTTTAGCTGACATTGAACGTAGACGTGATCATAATTTGTTTGTTTACTAATGTAAATCGTGTAGTATAAAATCGAATAATGGATATTTACGATATTCTCCTTCAGTCTGGATTGATAACCGGTGCTTTAGTGTTTTACTTAGTGTTTTTTAAGAAGCAAACACCAAATAAGGGGCACTACAGAGAAGTTGGTGAGCAAATATCGTAATAATTTATTAAATACTATACGAAACAATATACTGTATTTCTTTTTTATTTCTCTTTGTTTACTTGTGACATAGAATTAATTGAATGAAACCTGGTGATACATCTAGTGCTAATAAAACTGCCAGAAGGGGTCTAACATTACCTATTTAATTTGTCCAAGTTACGCGAGTGTGACGGATTAATTATCCTCTTCTTCTTTCTGCCCTTAACCCATATTACTTGGAGTCGGTGCAACACGTTTTTGTTCTTCCATTGATAATTAATTATCAATTATATATTCAGAATTAAACTATGGAACCGTGAAATTGTTGGCTAATATTATTGATTGTGTGCCAGACACAAATGTGCATGAAAGTCGTTATAGATGATTATATAGGATTAAGTTTGATAAGATATTGTGGTGGATTCCGTACCCATTATAAGATAATACATGAACAGTTTCATTTATTTAGTATTTTCAATGGCTTATGATATCGGGATTCTGTCCAGATTTATGTAGATTTCTTTTACAAAAATAGCTTGAGAATGGGGTCAACAGTAGATACTATTATGAACCAACTCGTGAGATAATGCGGTTTTTATCTGTAGATTCAAACTACCGTGTTTCACCATTCAGTTAACAAGCGCTAGCTCGGGGTTACCATGACGTTCAAAGTAAGATTGTTTTAATCTTGTTTCGGTGTGGGTAAGAGATGGCGCTAGACAACCTGTATAGTTCTGTCTCTTACCCACACTGAAACAAGATTAAAACAATCTTACTTTAAACGTCATGGTCTAGGTCTTGATTACTAAACGACAACTACCAGCCTAAATGATACTTATTCAACCGATACGTATAATATAATATTTAGCTTGGCTAATGTTTAGGTCATTCTTACAATAGTGTGACCATAGTAGGTAGGTACCTACGAGTACAACAAAAATATGGGGTGTACTATGCCGAATCGAATGCCAAATAATCGAAGACTTTAAATCGAACACCTAAATACTCAAACGTTCATAACATCGTCGCTGGTAGCCAGGATAAGTAGGATTGAAAAGAATGTTGTAAAAGAAACATACACGTAATACCCGAGTGTTCCTACGAAGACGGATAGGGAGCACAAATTTTGCAAGCGCTCAAGCTTGTTTATAAGCTTGTTGTATCTTCCTTTCTTAAAGCCGAAGTGTTATAGTAAGTTCCGGGTAGGTCCAATGAGTATTAATTGAGATTTGGAAAGTTTTCAATGTATTATAATTATACTCAATGTAAATAGTTAATGTATGTGACAGAGGAGATAATATGGTACCTACTGAAATAACGCAAGTGTTTTGATATTAGTATTTTAATATGATAAGAGCTCTATCGGTGCTCCCAATTCCACATAGAACATAGATAAATAGGTAGTTACGAAACAGACCGAACTCTGTTTTTAATTCTTTTGTTATCACTTACTACTAAAACTAGATACCTTTTTTCTCTTGCAGGCTCCCGCTCCTCTTTCCTGCTCTTTCCAATTTTGACGAAAACTGTTTAGGTAGTTCGTTCCTCCTTTGTGGTCCACCTCGAAAGATGGAAGCTGTGGAGAGAGACGTTTGCCTAAGAGTCGGCGAAAACAGGCTAGCAAAAAAAAAAAAATAGACGCGATAGACGTACTGCTTACGTAATGTTGGTAGATGAGTTTTAACTTTGATCTGTTATGAGCTATAACAGGTTTTATTTCGCTTAACCTTCGTACTTCGAGCATTTTTACAATAACCAAACTAACAGTAGTTAGGTTAGGTCATTACTGGTGGGTATGGTAGGTGTTAAGATTGATAAATAGTTCAACTTCAGCTTCAGTATCAATATACACCGCAAAATTTTGATCGTTTTAGTCCCGTGGAGAAGTGTACATGAAACACTATCGATTCGTAAAGATAAAATTAAAAAATAAACGTCAACTGAGCGAGTTCAATGATCTGTAGGTAGTAGTCGGCGTTGCGTACAAACTATCTACAGGTCATTGGACTAGCTCAGCTAACGTTTTTAAAGAAATTAATTTCGTACATGCGTAAATTGATAAGAGTTTTGAAAAAAAAGGTACTTAATTTTTTAATTTTATCTTTATAAATCGATAGTGTTTCATGTACCGGATCGACCCTCGACGGGATTAAAACGATCAAAATTTAACAGTGTATACTTCTTAGTATTATAAAATTTAAAAACACACTCCTTAGCGTGGTGTGGCGATGGCCCGAAGAAACGCCAAGCTAAATTGGCAGTGGGCAGGGCACATTGCTCGTAGAAAGGACGGTCGATGAGGCCGAAAGGTTCTAGAGTGGTTGCGCACCCACGGAACAGTAAAAACAGTGGAAGTAGCTTGAGGAAATGTTTGTTCCAGAACCGGTGTCGCCAAACTCATACATTTACAATTTACTCTTACTGCAAACCT
This sequence comes from Mythimna ferrago, assembly GCA_910589285.2. Taxonomy (NCBI): domain Eukaryota; kingdom Metazoa; phylum Arthropoda; class Insecta; order Lepidoptera; family Noctuidae; genus Mythimna; species Mythimna ferrago. The sequence goes on from OU342674.1 coordinate 31,814,341, forward strand.
AAAAATATGGTTGGCTGAAAACAAAAACAGGGCGTAGACGAAATGCAAAAAAAAAATTATACGAAATGCAACTTTAATTTCAAATGTCTATAAATCAAATTGACAAAAACAAGAAAGAAATACATCTTTGACTACCAAGTACTGCCACTCGTCGCTAGATGGCATTGTTCAGTATATAATATTCAGTATGAACTGTAACTACGTAAAAATAAGATTGGTATTTGAATGGCGTATCACTGACGCGAATGCGCTCGCTGCTACTCAGATAGGGAAGTAACCTTATTCGATCGAAATATGTATCGATTGTATGAAAACGTATTTAAAACATATCATGCAAAAAAAAAATTGTATGCGATAGTGTGATAGTATTAAAATTATGAAATTAATATGATTAAAGGCAGCTTTTAAACGTAGTAAAAAGGGCATTTATTTGCATAGTACATCAATTATCATCATCTCAGCTGAAATCATCGTCATCGCCCACTGCTAACCATAAGAATATTAAGTATAATTCAAACGCCCTATGTTGTTCCTAACTCTTTAACTAAATTTATTTAAAATACATCACAAATATCATACCACAATTTTTATTTTATTATATTTATTAATTTAATAATTATCTGTATTATATTACTTACAAAAACTATTAAACTATAATATATATTTTAAAAAGGCAATGTAATACATATTATACATATCGATTGATTTTATCGATAAAGTCACGCACTATTTGGATAGCGTCAAAAGTATAGGTAGACTAACGAATATTCCAGAAAAGCTAATAACCGAGAAAAGAAAATCAACTTTATTGTGATGTTACTAAGGATTAGTTTTGTTTGTATATCCTGCGCAATGTTTCACGTAATTTTATTTTTTCATTTTATTAAAATAAATCCGAAAATAATACTTTTCGGTGGTATGATACACCTCCATGAGTTAGATTTTTAGTCAGACTATGGTTTTTAAAGTACAGTATGGGACAATAAGGCATTTTAATATTATTTTTCGTTAATTATTATGTTGCGCAGTCTAGTTAGAGAATGAGGGCGCTTGAACAGCAAGTGCGCAACGCGATTCTTACTAGCGGCGACAGTGCCACGCCTACTTACTTCTTCCACTGTTTTTACTGTTCCGTGTGCGCACCGGAAGACGCAGCGCGGAAGGCTTCCAAACTCATACTAGTGTAATAATGGTCTGATTTCGTTAGGTTGGAACTATCACCTGCGGCTGTTATCGGCGCGCTATGCCGTGCGCCGCTGGAAGTCGCAGTTGAAGCCGACGCGCCTGGATGAGCTGCCGCGGCCGGAGCAGTACCTGGGATGGGACAGCTTCGCCGTGCGGACCGTCAACTCCGACGGCACGACGCTGCTGCTGACCATACGGAAGCTGTGTGGGAGACAGCCGCTCGCGGAAATTGTGGTGCACGTGAAGTTACCTGATGGAACAACCTACAAGTTACCGCGTAAGTTGTAGTATTCACATTGCTTTGTTGCTATCAATTGGGCACATACTACCTATTATAATTTGCACTACGCCTCTTATCGTAATTACTAGTATCTGATCGAAACGAAATGAATCTCGTGTGGTAACAGAAAATCTTCCAAAATAAAAATAAAAGTGCCTTAAAAAGTCTGTAAAATTTTTCATAAAATATTTAATATTTCTATTATAGTCTGTCTAATAAGTCAACCGACTTGGGAATTTTGTATAATATTTAATCATTTAAAAAATACTTATATTCGATACTTTTCATAAGGTTCTTCTGTTAGTAAACAATGATCTCTATCTCTTAATCAACCTTGATTATTGAACCCGTGTTGACTACATCAGATTTCATTAAATCCTAATAATTACCCAAGTCGTTTAACTTATTAGACAGACTCTATTAATGTTTCGATTATTTTGGGATTTTCTGTTACTTCTTCACGAAAGGCTAAACCATAGATATAGGTAAACGGATTTTCATCCAAATCCGCTGGCACGCGGGTAGGCCATGTCTTGAAATAAGATATAACACCTACTTTTTATTTCAGGAGTATAATATGTTCCTATGGGATATTTTTTGAGAATAAAACCGTCAGTTTTTAGGTCTATCTGAATAACCTTCAGCTCTAGGACTCTAGTTGCCGTCGAACCGAATATTGGCTACGTTCTGGCCGAAACTGACTCTCCATTATAGATGGCCGGAATCGAAACCTTTTCTTTGGTTAGACATTAACGAATGGGTATACGATATTACGTCAAGTTATTTATGTTTGCTGACAACAGGAGGGGTTTGCGACGGAACTTAAATTGGTTAAATAAGATATTCAATACGAGTTACCTTCGAAAAATCTTATTTATGTTTTTAATAATTTCAGAGCATCCAGATACAGCAGTCTGTGCTTGGCAGAATGTCGAGGGTGGTTGGAGCGCTGATGGCCTGAAGATTCAAGTCTTAGAAGACAAAGAACGATATAGATTGTTATATAATGGACTCTTGACAAGAGTGGACGATGGAGTCACACAGCATGTGAAGTTAAATATCGTGTAAGTATACGAAAAGACCTTTTTTTGAGGTCGGAAATCTTCAAATAACTACTGCCGCCCTGGGTGGAGCGAGCGGGTGTGTTAGACTTTTGCTGACTAAAACTCATCTGTATTCCTTCAATTGCCAGTTGCCAGTTGCATTTCAGGGCCACAGTAACTCTTTCAAACATTCCTGCAATCCTAGCAGGCATCGGCCCTACTTGGCTCTATCTATCTTGCTAACTTTTCTGAGGTCTGAGGGAGTCTAAGTCGGGTTTCGTCCTTAGTGTACGGCCGGACGATAAACTACTCAATGCTCGTCGTCCGCAAATCCGTACCTACAAAAGGTTTTTTAGGCTTGAAACGCAAAGAATATTGATAGCGATGATCTTTAATAATAAAAGCTTCAATAAAACTGAACCTATTTTTTTTTAACTTTTGTTTTTGTGTTATTTGCAGTTGGGGCTCAGTCACGAAACCAGTCCGATACCCCGATGATTGGAGTAATAAGCTGGCAGCGGAGGCATTGGCCCTAGAACCATGGCGAGACAACAAATGGCCCTATATGCTGTAAGTTAATTAAAAAAAAATCAAACTTGTTATTTTTACCGCATTATATTATAGTATAAAACATATGGAATTATCATTTGGGGTCACGGTAGTGACCAAAGCGAGCAAAAAAGTGGCACGGCCTTACTATCTTTTTCTCGAAACAGTTCAGGCCATTTTCGACCCACTATAACTTCGTTGTATGTTTACGCTAGAAGAGCTGAGTTGCGAGCCTTGTTTTTTTTACAAGTTATGTTTTTGATGGCATTTAACCTTTCAGGAGCAAGTCAGAAGAAGGCGGCTGGCTTCAATGGGGAGTAGCACAAGGTCGTTTCGAATCGTTCGATGAGGAAGGAGTTGTGGACAAGAGCGTGTTCTTGAGGACTCGGGGAGTGAAGGAGCGGAGATGGGCTCCTAGAGCGTATGAGGGTCTCAGACGGTCCATCAACATTACAGCAGCGGCCAGTGACGGAACCACGGTGCAAATACGATGCTTGTCGTACAAAAATGAATTGACACAGTAAGTGTTTTATTAGTACGAGATCCGTTGAAGAAATCTCTTCCCTCATTCGATTATGATAAATATTACGTGCTAGAGCGCATAAGTTGCCTAGCTAAATCTGGTGCCAATGACGTTAAACAATAAAATTTGTTGTTACATTTTTGACATTAATTCTCTCTCATCATGCTCGGCTTTTCGAAATAACAAATGGGGGATTTGTTATTTCGAAAATTCGAGCATCAACTGAAAGAATGTGCCCCAAGGAACTGAAAAACTATAGGTTTCCTCTTTTTTTTTTTTTTTTCGATGGGAAACGTCATCCTATGACAACCCCCGCTCTTGGGCGGAGCGGGAGATAGTGTCAGACTCTTACTGACTAAAAAACCCATCCCGTTCCTTCAAGCCTTCATACCGGGGCTCGAGCGCCCTTTCAGATAACCCTGGCCCAAGTAGGCTTCGACCCGGCTGGGCCCCTGTTGTTGCTGACAACTCCTTGAGGCACGCGGGAACAGCGCGCGCCGTCGACGAATTGGGCTTGGTCCGGACAGTTACCGGACGGCCGGACAGCGAGCTACCCATTGCTCACTGTCCGCAAGCCCGCGCCTACGGTGGCTGGAAATCGGGATCGGAATCCCGGCGGCGGCGAGAGCGCCGTTGCCTGATGCGGTCGGCCTCCTCCTTAGCGAGCATTACTGCTTCGCAGTATAGGTTTACTCTTAAGAAATCTCTTCTATCGGATCTAAGATCCGATAGAAGAGATCATAAATAAAACTAGAAGTTAAATCAGCAGCGAAAATTTTAGAGTATCCTTCAATTTATGATAATAAGATGATGTATTATTTATTATTATGCCTATGACGGTTAGCCAGTTGTTATGGCATTATTGCTATAGCTGGTTTTATATTTCTGGAATCTTTTCTTCTAATTGCTGTTTATTTTTCAGTTGTGTATCTGGCTGTGTCAGATTTCCAGACTTTACGACAAAGAGTATAACTTCCACCGATATAGTGATGAAGGACTTCTGTGAGCGACCCGATGGCTTGCCCGATGTTTACACGATAAATGTGAGCAGTAAGTTGTACAGAAATTTTTTACTGTCTGCGTTTTCAGTAGAGTCCTGCATTATGGGATTTAATATCATGCACGTGACCTAAGACACTGATTAAGGGGATCTTAATCAGTGTCTAGAACCCCTCACTGCATAATTTACTATTTAAATTCAATCTCGATGTTTCAGCTGACAACAGTTTTTTGACTTTGGTGCTAAGAATCAATGCTGATGGCGGCACGCTGTTCAGCGGGGTTCCTTACCAACAAGAAGTGGTGTATCGCACCATGCATGTGGACATAAACTGCATACCGGGCACTGGCATCCTAGAACTTGGATATGAATCTTCAGGTAATAACGCAATCAACAGCTAAAGCTATGGATTAAAATTAATTTCTTCAACAGCAAACACCATAAAAGATGACGGAGAGTAAAAATTTTGGCGAGCCCTGGTTCGAAACAGTTGGAAATCATGGGGAGAGGGCTTTACCGAGCCTTTAGGATGATGCAGGGTAACAGTATATTTTAAAATGTTTTCGTTTCCGTAGTTGTGTCGGAGCCAGCTTCACGTATACTGCCACCGCGTTTGCTGAAGTGGTTGACGGAGAAGCAAGCTGGAGAAGTGGGCTACTGCGTTGCATTTGAGGATCGAGCCGCTGCATGTCCTATGTATGTTGGTGGCAAAGGAGCTTCGCTGGCTTTATTGGCTTCAGTGCAGAAAGACGAGGTACTTCACACAGCATTTCAACTCATTTTTGATCTGAATTGATGTGCTTGTTTGAAGTAATTAAATGTTTCGCTTGGCTTTGCAGGGTTACCGAGTACCACCCGGATTCTGTCTGACCACAAAAGCTTTAGAGAAGCATCTGGAACTAAACCCTCAACTGCTCGTCGCAATTCGAGAAATAGAGGCTGCAAATGAAAATTATAACGAAGCTACATTCAAAGATTTATGTAAAAAGTACGTGATTAATCTTTTATTTGTTTTTACTTTTTTATGCACCTGCCATGTTTTCTCTTCGCCGCCCCAGGTTGACTGGTAGAGAATGCCTAAGGCATTAAGTCTGCCTATGTACTTTTATGTTGCATGAAGACTTAATAAATAAATAAATTGATGGTTTCAAGATTTTCCAAAGATGAAAAGTAAGAGATTTTAAAACTAAAAGGGTATCATAACTTTCCAGGGCATCAGAACTGTTTGTCACCACAGAAATAATAGGAGATGTTAGAGATGAAATATTGATTAACATAAAGGAATTAAGAATCAAAGCTAATGAAGAGAAATTAGGTTCTGAACTGCGTTTTGCGGTTCGATCGTCTGGTGAGTTAGCAACTAAAAATGACTGAATCACCTAATTCATGTTATACTGGTAATGTTTTACTTCATAAATTATGTTTGGTACAGCCGTAGGAGAAGATAGTGAAGAGTTGTCAGCTGCAGGGCAGAATGAAACTATTCTTGGATGCGTCAGTGATAGTGACATCATAGAGGGAGTCCAGAAGTGCTGGGCATCGATGTTTGCTTTCACCAGCACTTATTATCGCAGGTATATGATCTGGCACTTATATCCTATTTTTCAATACCTATTTGAATATCTTTTTGAAAATTGCACTTGCCAGTAGCTACATTATTCCTGAGTGACATATGCTTTATTTATTATTTTTTTAAATTGGGATTCTGATATCTTCATCCAGCGAATTGGCCATAGGTCAGTTAGCATATGGCACTTATGAGCTGCAGCTGAAAATCAGCGCCAGACGGTGACCGTGTATTTGACCGGTAACCATTTGGCAGTATGCTGAGCTGAGGCCCTTTTGGCGTAATTCAGTGTACATATTTTTTTGTCTGATTATATTATAATGTAAATAAACGCAAATATCTTTATTTCTTTCTTCATTAAAATCTTTACCGATTTCGGAACAGAAGTTATATATAGGCAAGTAATGTACAGTGTTCTCGGCACAGACAGAACGGGCAGCCATGCTTGTGCGGCGGTGGCGTAGTAGTGCAGGCGCTGGTGACGCCACGAGCTGCTGGTGTCATGTTCACGCGACACCCGGCGCATGGAGACCCCTCTAGACTGCTTATCACTGCCAATTATGGACTTGGCGAGGTAAATTCTGTCGTATGAAAAGTTGAAAATATTTTTTTTTGTCTTGGAATTGGCATGTGCAAAGAGGAGGGATGGAACGCATGCGACAATATAAGTTATGAATATATACGCGGATAGATGGAAAAGAAGAGGGACGCTAAATAAAAGTCGGCTGGGTTTTGGGATATTAAAGAATAGGGAGTTAGTGATAACGTGACGGTTGCCATTGAAGAAGAATCGCGTTGAAACGACTACCTCAAATAATATGGAAAAAGGGAAGTTAGATGACGATGGATATTAAATTATGATAGTACCTATAATCCGTTGCCGCACCGTTGATTAGAGATTTACTGTTCACCCATTTTTCTTAATAGCCATGATGTAAGTACATCAAAGTACTGATTCTGTAACACAAAGTTCATGTTTGGCTTACAGAGTGTTGTATCCGGCGCAGTAGAACCTGATACCATGGTAATCAAAAGGACAAGGAACGGTCAGCTCACTATTGTGAAGAAAGAGTTGGGATCCAAGAGTCGTCGAGTCAAGACTGAAGGTAGTGGCATCGCTATGGAAGATGTGCCAGAAGGAGAAAGGAACGTGGCTTGTATCACTGACGCTGAAGTACTGAAACTGGCTACCATTGGAGTGGCTCAAGAAGAGTTGTGGGGAGCTGGCAGAGATATCGAGTGGGCTGTTAAAGAGGTTAAACCTTTATTTATAAGCGTGACATCGCATTGAGCATTAGTATAAAAATGCTATAATAAGAGTAAGGTACAGTTTTCACTATGTCAGTGATATCTCGACGCACGAACTTTATTTTTTATTTTTCTAACAGCTATAAGTTTACATATAGGTACTTGGACGAATAGAAGAATTTACTGTGTAGGTAAACGTTATAATGATAATTTGCATAGCTTTTACTGGGCTCCGCTTGCCGTCAAACCGGATGCAAGTAAATAATAGAATAAAAATTGGCTCAAATCACTCAGTACAATGACCGATGACCTGGTGAAGGTTGCGGGAAACCGATGGATGCGAGACGCATAGGATCGTTCATTGTGGCGACACTTGGGGAAGGCCTATGTCCAACAGTTGACGTATATCGGCTGAAATGATGACTCAGTACAATTATCGTACCTAAATAAGCAACAGTATCATGGGTTATGTGAACTCTCGATTTAACAGAATCTCTTTAAATATCGTTTGAAATTGATTTAACCTTAAATCCTCAGAACGAGATATTCCTCTTGCAAGCGCGACCCATCACGTCTCTGGACCGCTGGACCGAGGAAGAGCTACTGTTTGAACTGGACTCACCTGTAATGGCAGACGATGAAATCACCTCGTTTGGAAACTGTGGCGAGGTAAGAGATAAAACAATGACAGAATTAATACTCCCCTCGGCGACATGGAAATCTATATTTAAGATCTAGATTTTAATTTATAGAAATATATTTATCTATGTTACTATTGTTTTCTGTTGTACGTAAACAAAAACCTACCTTCTTACATAATAAGTCCGTAAGCCCTCATCTAAGGTGGCCGGGAATCGCCTTGCGACTCCTGGCACCCACATCGTCTCCTGCAGCAGAAGCAGCGTGAAGGAGTAGCAATCCTTGCTACTCCTTTACGCTTTCCGCCTCTTCTCTCGCTTGCATTACTGTTTCCCAGAAAGAGTTGTTTGTGTCTTAGCTCTTGTCCTCTGCCTGACCGATCGCCTGTACGAGGATTCAGGGGCCCAAATGAGGCAGAAAACCAGGCGATCTACACTGTTGTGACACTAAGGCATATCTTCCTGCCGGAGTCTTTTCTTGTATCCCTGACAAAGTGTATTCGAAATTTCCATGGCCATAATAAAAGGATTATTATTATATCTAGCCTATTACTGTCCTACTACTGGGCAAAGGGCTCCCTCCACTCCTTCCATTGTTCCCGACTCTGACCCACTTCTTGCCAATTCCCAAGGAAAACATCTAAGTTGTCTCGCCATCTCCTTTTTGCGACCCCCGCGTGCGATTTCAGGGCACCAACTTTGTGTTTTACCTGTGGTTTAGAGCACAGTATACCGTAATGTTAATAAGCAACAATATATTGTTTTTTCGTCCACAGGTCCTGCCCAAACCACTATCTCCGATGAGTTACGATTTGGTGACTACTCCGCTGATGACTGGCATGGATAAGGCAGTCGGCGTCAATGACAGCGGTTATGACACTTCCATAGTACTCACTCATAACAGATGCGCCTTATCACTCTACAATGTGCGTACATAAAATGTATATCTATATTACTCGGGAATAAAGCAGCTTTCTATCGATGAAAAAAATTTAGCGTTCGGACTCGTACTTCCAGAGATTACCTCCTACAAACAAAAAACAAACAACCTCTTTATAATATTAATGTAGAAGTGTAGATTGACCATTTACGATGATTTAGAGGTAATAAAAGGAAGGGTCCTCCAACCAGTCGGTTGGTGCGTTTAGTCCGGGAAACTGCCCGATAGTTGATTTCGAACTGTTGTTTGTTCTAATCGCACGGAGAACTTTGATACCGCGATGCAGGAATTCTTTATTTTAGTTTTTGTGTGGCGATATAAATAACGCTACAATGGTAAGAATCAGACATTTGCAGTTTAAGGTCTTCTGGGCTCTGAGCCGCCTCAGTCACGTTGTCGTCTCATTGCCGATCTGTCATGAGTTGTATGTGAATCACTGCGACGCGCCTGTTCTATTATGAATATGATTGATTGGGGTCCAGCTTTCTACTAAACAATATTTGTGTACTTTTACTGACGAGGCATAGTACGGTGTCGTCAGACAAAGGAATATTCTCTAGAACACCGAGAACTTTAGTTGGCAGTTGGAAACCTAGATTCTAGATTTAAAAAAAGAATTACCCGATATCGAAATATCCTAATCCTCTACTTTGATTTGTAGACCTTATACAGGAAGGCACCAAAAGACCTAAATGTAAATGTACGCATGATGGATATGGCTGTTCATGGACATTTCGTAGCAGATGAGCAGATATTGAAAACAGCGCAGCACAGGCGAGCGCCTCATTGGACCGATCAGCCTGGGGCCATTTGGCTCATGATAAAGGTAATTTTACATTAATATTTGTATATACTCGTATCTATCGGGTCACAATAATGTTACTATCCAAGTTGTGACTGTGTACTGTGAATCACTGACAGATTCCGACAACCGCTATTTCAAAATGCTTGTGTAATGGAAAACTTGTTAACATATTTGTGCTTAATTCTTATTACGATTGAATTTTCAGACGATTGCATTTTCCAAATGGGCAGTTACTGACTCTGAGAAAGCGTTAAAAGTTGTAAATTATGACATTAAAAGCGAAAACCCTGAAGAGCTGTTACAGGCTCTTTTGGATTCACGTCAAGTAATGGAGCGAGTTTCTTACAACCATGCTTATTCTACCACAGCAAGCACTTGCAGCCAGTTCGTGGCCATGTCAATATTTTTGGAAGGAAAATCAGGTAATACTTACTTTACAGTCAAACTTATGGCCTACCGAAAGATTGTCTCCGAGTGTTCCGCAATTTGCCTCCCAATATTTTATGATGCATTCTTGAGACGTGAGCCGTGATGGATATTTTGACAGCATTGTGCGTCATGTTGTGGGACATTTTGTCCCCTAATGTATCTGGGGCTTTAGCACTTATGTCACTTTATTAGGCAGTAGCCTCTTATTATTAGTGGAATAGAAAGTAAGGCTCGACAATATTTGTAGTCAAATGTATGCAAGTAGATCATTTGTTTACACATAATAAAAATTTCTTCTAGAATTTACTCCCGAACAATGCAGTGAAATAAGTTCACTGTTCAGCTCGGGTGACGTGCTATCAGCAGAAGTGCCTACGGCTTTGGCTAACATAGTCCAGAAGTTGGAGAAGTCTGGACTAGCGGAAGAATTTAGAGCTCAGGACCCAAAGAAAGCCCTGAAATGGCTAAAAGAAAAGGCTCACGATGACATTTACGTTGATGTTCGACAGTTTTTGGAACAACACGGCTACAGAGCCATAATGGAGGTAACTTGTACAGAAAATGATTGATTTTTACTGTTTACTTCCACGAATTCTTTTATTGATGCTGTATTTGCTTTTCAGTTTGATTTAGTTACTAAGCCTTGGGTTTTGGTGCCAGATAATATGATGACAGTACTCCAAAACTTACACGTCACTACAGAAGGAATGAAACATACCAAAACTAGCCGAGAAATTGTAGAATCTTTAAAAACTCCTCAGAAACCAAACACTAAGTAAGTACCCGTTTATCATTCTTTTAGAAACTATAGGTTCAATATGGCTGGCATAATCTTGGGAATCCTATTAAAAGTGAGCCAATACTTCACGCCGGAACAGTTGCTCAAACTTTATCAAAGTGCAAGTTCGATATTGCATGAAGCACTATTCACATTTTTAGGACAGATCTGCCATATAATAGCTTGATTGAGAAACGAGCCAACAAGAGCATTGGCATGATGCACTCTTTGAATCAAAGCTCCAAAGCCTTGATCATCAACGCCGAGTTACTAGTATTGCTAGTCGGTTTTTTATTAATTAGATTTCGGGGAGTGTGCGTCGGAATTGCATAGTTTGTCATTGGACCATTAAACGTAGACGTAGACGTGGTTGTAACACGTAAAGATTTTGGAAACACATTCATTGTGTGTAGGTACAGCAAGCGCGTCTAGGCGAGCGTGCTCCATCGTCATAGCTTACTTATTCCAGAGATAGTAGTCAAGCGTGAGCATACTAGTAATAAAGATAGTCACATAGCGACACACATAGATACATAGGTACATAGGATAGTCACATAGGTTACATAGCGACAGTGGATAACATTTATTTTGCGTTTAAAGTTTATATGAATTGTTACAGGACTGCTCTTCGCTGGGTTCTACCGCTGTGTCATCGCACCGTGCGCCACAGAGAAAGCACGAAGGCTAGTTTGGTGCTCCTTATCCACAAATTGCGAATCGGCTTCCTTAAGCTCGGCAATTTAATGGTGAAAAAGTGGTACATACCGAATCCAGATCTGGTGTTCTTTTTCCGTAAAGAGGAGCTCAGGAAATATCTTGCTACAAGAGATCCTGCACTATTGAAAAAGTAAGAATCACACAATCACATTAAAATTATAAAGACTAAAGTTTGTATGAAAAAAAAAAACTCAATCTTTTTCGTCGTGATCAATAATATAATCATATACACGTACTTATATGTTTATTGTTGACGATCTAACGGTTGATCGGATATCGATTATTTTTTTTTACCACGATAGCTTATATCTTAGATTAACACAATACAGTAAATGTTTAATGGGGAGAAATAATACTTGCACCAGTTTGTTGTTAACTGGATGTGTGATCAATGTAGATAAACGTGTCATCAAATCTCATGACAGTTTTGGCTTATAATTATTATAGCATGTAAACAGAAGATTCGCTAATATTTCGGTCAGATTTAGGTCAAGTTCAAGTAACCGTCATGAGTTCAAGCAAAGAATACAAAAACATTTGAACTTTTTCAGAGCAATGCAACGCCAACAGTACCATCCAGGCTGGTGTAAGTTTAAGTTTGACGAGCTGAACTTCGGTTGGGTGGACAAGTTGGTACCCAAAGCCCCAAACCTGATGGTTGGCGATGTGAAGATATCAGCTACGTCAGTGTGCGGAGGAGAGGTGGTCGCGAGGGCCTGCGTCATCAAGGATCTTGAATCAGAAGTCAGTTTCCCTTGTCTCTTTTTTCTCCTTGTGGCAAGAGCAAATCTTGACCATGATCTCGCCTGATGGCAAGCGACCAAGCTCAACCAGACAATGCCTGTCCACTCTTTCTTTGAAGGCCGACGGATCATAGGACCCAAATGCTGGATGAGAGGTCCTCTCCACTACCATTACCAACTCACTCTACTCAAATTCCTTCCTCTTCTTTCTTCATTTCTCCCTCAACTGTGCATATAATAAATATGGAATAGAAGGCGTTGTTTTTTGGTTCTTACTGATAATTTAGTAATAGTTGCGCTAATTGGTTCTGTATAAACAGATTGGAGATCTTCGGCGAGGTGACGTCCTGATCACGCACGCGACTGACATCGGCTGGTCGCCGTACTTCCCGCTCCTGACCGGCATCGTCACCGAACTTGGTGGCCTTATATCACATGGTGCGTAAAATATCTCATCTTCTTCTTTCGTGTCAATCCGACTCCAATGTGGGACCAATATTTAGCCACCTGGACAGCTGTGTCGTTGGCCTCGTATAAGTCGTGGTAGATTCATCTTAAAGTTTTGACTTTAAAATTGAGAAAAGGCTTGAGAAAATAATATTAGTTTCCAATTTTCAGGGGCCGTAATAGCTCGAGAATATGGTTTGCCCTGTATCGTGGGCGCAGTTAATGCCACGGACATATTCAAAACTGGAGATTTAGTACGACTATCAGGAACGAAAGGCACCATTGAAAAAGTGGAGGTGCAAGAAGCGCCGAAAGATGACAGTATAGAAAGTTAAAATACCAAAAAGTACCTATATTGTGTATATTGGGGTAAGGTGTAATGTAATAAAAGATTGTTTAAAATAAACCAATGTAATTGAAATAAATAAATACAAAAAAAAGTTACAAATATTGACAAAACAATTCAAAACATTGTCGTAAATCCATCGACAAGTCAAATCCAAGGCAATAAAAAACACTCACGATTTAGCAAAACCTGATTTTGTGTAATCCAATCCGAACCGGATTCACTCAGGACAAATTCCACGAGGATAAACCACCTATAAAGGTCATGTTTTCAATCACAACATGGATCCCAGAAAATTATTCAGAATCGTAAAGGATTTCGAATGCTAAAACGCATTATGTCCTATATTTCCTAAAAATGACTACAAAGTACAGTATGCGACAGCTTTAAATTTTAAGATGATTTGTCGTGAATGGTAAAATAGTCGAATAACAATAGAAATTAAAAATCTGAGTGGAAGAACCACTCTCATGTATAACATACTAATGTCCCTACGTTGTCGTATACTGAAAGTTGTTCATTGGTCAAGCTCATTAATCCTCGACGCTCGCGAGTATGAGTAGTTCGTAGCAGTTGAAGGCGAAGGGCCTGCCGAAGATGACGACGTGGCAGTGGTAGTCGGGCTCGTAGACGGCGCCCAGCAGGTGGTCGCCGTGGTAGTGCACGCGGCCCACGAGCATGCCGGGCGCCACGCTCACGGCGCGCTCGGCGATCGAGCCGCCGCGCCACGCCAACCAGCGCACCTCCACGTTGCACATCACCTGGCCACGCCAGATAATATCATTATTTGACAACATACTCACTTTTCTTTTAGATTTACTTGGATGAAATGCTATTTCTATTGACTTTTTACTATCCTACTATTAAAACAAAATAGTTTTTAAAAATTATTAAAAAAATATGGCGTCAAAAACTTCATCACTATCGGCTGGTCATATGCCCAAAATACTCGCAGCATGGCCAAGTTGTATGTCAATTCTTATCGTCTGACCAAAAGGTAAAAGGCAGCCCAAAGGGTATGGGAAGTTCAACCTCAAAAGGTTTGAAAATACAGAATAGAATTTTGTGATGGACTAGATATCATTTTTGCTACAGGAATACGATCTTAGAAGACTTCACAGACAGACAATCATAGATTTCGGAAAAATTTAGAGTCTGCAATAAAATCGAATGAACCTGATTCTAATAAGGATCAACGACTTTTAGATCAAATTAACTTTGAGCACTAGAAAAGATATTAATCTCAAAAAAAAACTTAATAAAAATCTATGTTAATATTTCATAAGAAGACAATAAAACTGCTTAAACTTACGTCCACGTAAGTATCTAGCAACATTACCTAAGAGTTAATCTTTGCATAAGATTAGGAAGCCTGTCTGGTTAATAAGGCTGAATGTAGATTCCATGACTGAAGAGGATAGGTTTATTTTCTCACCTGATATTTACTGTAGCTATGAACCTGTCCCTCCGCGTAAACTAGGCAGCAGTGTTTGGAGGGTAACAACGTGGCTGGTAGCACCGTACACCTGCGTGCATAGGAAATTATTTCAAATATTGTATCTGTATTATATTAGTAATCCACTTTTTCTATTATATTTATTTTAGTATCAAAGGCCGAAACCGCTTTGAGCGAAAAAAATTTTTTACGACGCGATGTAGGTTTCTTTCAAATGACTACATGGCGAAATTCGCGCAGTAGAAGCCCTACTTGGCCTTTAAAGATCACTCGCGGCGCGAACTCTGCTATTTGAGTTATGAAACTAGTTGCAGATGTCGGAAAAAAGGATAGATTCTAGTGGGAGTGGGCTGTCTACGTCACACGAATGCACCCGGAGAGAAGGGCAGGGATCGTCACTCAAAGGACGCCTGAGGAAGGACGACTTCGTCGGGGTCAGCCGCGACGAAGGTGGTGTGACGATCAAGACATGTTCGAGGGACTAGCTATAGGATACTATATAGACTGTAAAAAAACTGAGCCTGGGACTTTACTAAGGGAGATGCAAGCCGTAGGACACATTTGTGTCGTTCTATTCGGCAATTCACAAACAAACAAATCTTGTTCAAATCTCTTTTTGGTTTCATTGGACGGCCGAAGTGAACGATGGTGAGAAACAGAGCTCGCATCTCTTTCTTCCTTTTATTGACCAGAAGACGTTTTCGATTTTTAAGCTGCAGGTATGCATTTGAGCATCCAGATTTTGTTGAGTAAATGTCTGTGTCAATATAATAATAATAATCCAAATTAATTAATGAATAAATTCGTTCAGGAGGACTATGCCAATCGTATATGAATTTTTTTTTAGTAAAAACGCGAAATTAAACACCTGTGCATAGCCCTAGCGACCCAAATGACTTCTCCGTCGCAGACACCGGCGGCGACCGCTCCGCTCGGCACCGCGCCGCAAGCGCTCACCACCCACACCGGGCCGGGTTTCTTCCACGAAGGCAAGTAGTCTGTCCGATAAAGGAATCTTGCTCATTTTAACAGCACTAGTTTTAGCCTGTGGCTGCATCCACATACATAGAGTATAGCCTATGTCACTCAGAAATAAAGCAGCTTTCAATCAAAAACAAACTTTACCTATCTACACTTCTACACTAATACGAGTATAATAAAGAGGTAAAGCTTTTTTTTTTGTTTTTGTTTTTTTGTTTGTAGGAGGTAATCTCTGGAAGTACTGGTCCGATTGCTAAAATTTTTTCACCGATAGAAAGCTGCGTTATTCTTGAGTGGCATAAACATTTTATGTACGCGAACGAAGTCGCGGGCAAAAGCTAGTTTATAATATTAGTGTAGATTATAAGTAAGACTTTGCATTTTTCCAAATGTCTAAAAGGTTTACTAGTTGGTGATTAAAGTTGAAAAGCAAGATGTTTTCAGCTTTCTGTGCCCCAAGCCCCAACGCCGCTCCATTAGGCCCGGCGCCCACTATCGGTGGGCATTGGTGCGGCTCGGTAGAGCTCGAGCGCTTTACGCCGGCTTCGGGCGGCTTTGGGCGCCTTAGAGCTGCCTCGGCAGTCGTAAACACGCCTAAGGACGCCGTAGCTGATTTTGGGTAGCCTAAGAATAGTTCTGGCTGCAGAAACATCGCAGAGCAGTCACTCGTAACGTTCCGTGAAAACAGTTATGTGTGTGTATTTATAATGGTGGATTGGGACTTAGTTCTCATTGTTCAACTTGCTGAAGAAGAAGAGAAACTTGGAGCCTTAAGACAGAGTATTAGGACATTTTTATTAGTATTTTGGTTAAAAAAGTTTTCTTTACGAATGTACATGCGCAGAAGTTCGCAGAGCCTATGTTCAGGACTGCCAAGTTATTTTGCGTCTACTTGTACGATACGATAATGAAGGCGCGTGCGGTGATCGAAATGACTGTTCTACGACGTGTCCGATCCGAAAATGCCACCCGAGCTACCCGAAGACCGCCTCGGCATCCTTAGCCATGCTTACGGCTGCCGAGGCCGCCCGAAGTCGCCCGACGGAGCTCTAAGGCGCCCTAAGCCGCTCGAAGCCGGCGTAAAGCGCTCGAGCTGTACCGAGCCGCACCGATGCCCACCGATAGTGGGCGCCGGGCCTTAAGCACCATAAATCAATAGTTTAGAATATTTGTAGGATATTTATTTCAGGTCGTACATATCAGGCACCCTAGCTGTAATATAGCTAAAATATTTTTGCGATATAAGTGATGTTTCTAACACACGCCGACTCTAATGTTGGCTGGTTTCTGGCATTTAGAACAAAAATAATATGTTTTTAGACCACACTTTTCGGGCCAAATGTAACAAATTTAGCACTGTAGGACTGGCTGGAAAGTTTTTCGCATTATCAGATGACGTAAATTTTATTGGTATAGCTTTTTAAGATATACATAGCTACCAAAGGCATGAAACTCTATCGTAAATTCATAGTAATATGAAAATAATATAAAACAAAATACGCTCAGGCGCCGAAGTACTTATCCACATCGCCGTCATCAGGAAACGTGCCCAGAAGGCTGGCAGCATTGCCACGCTACGTTGAAAATAATTGTCTTTCTGTTACGATTTCATGGTTAAACAACTGAACAGATTTTGATGAAATTTGGTACGGATTAAAGAACTATAAAAAAGGACGTGGACTACTAATTATCTGACTTTGACTTCTGTTACGTGTCTGCTATAACCAACAGTCTCGCGAACGAAGTTGTGGGCAAATGCTAACAGTAACCTATAAACGAACAAAATATCAAATTGTGTGAACACATACCAGCAATGATCCCACTGTATTTTTGTTCCCAGGACACTTTTAAGAACTTGTTGTAATTAATCCAGTCTCTGGAATACCCTTCAACTTTTATCTTCAAATGATTCCAGCGCCTGTTTTAAAGCAAAGGAGAATGAGCAACTTACTATGGCACTTGGTTGCGCAACTTTTGACTCAGTATAGTAGTGAAAATTAGACACAAAAAAGGGTTAGTATCATACTTTAAAACAAGGTTAAATTCAAACTTAAATATTGTAGGGCTTTTGAAAAAAAAAATAACTTGTGTTCCTGTTGAGGTTATGTAGGTTATCGTCCGTTTTTTAATTAAAGACTACGATTTGACAATACGAATGTTGCATGTTTTTTCCATTTCATAAATAGTGAGGTACCGCAACCGGTACTGACCAAAAATCCGAAAAATATTCGTAAAAATCGTAAAAATAATTTCTCCTCCTTAGCGAGCATTACTGCTTCGCAGAAGTCGGCGACCGCCTGCCACTCCTCCTCGCTCCGGACCATGGCCTCAACCAAGGCCCGGCGCGAGAGGTCTCCGCCGCCGATCACCTCCACGAGGGCACGGCGATGGCAATAAAAACGAATTTTGTGTCGGTTTCTTACAATGCAGACATTAGTATTTATAGCTTGACGCAATGATGGACAACTTTTTTAATTCTAAAGCATAAACTGCGACTGTCTCGTCCCGCTCTTGGAAACGAGATATAAAATTGATAAATAATCAAATAGGTTGCAGTAAACAGAAATGTTGGTGGGTAAACTCTCCTTAGTCATACAGCACATTTGCCCTTTTCAGTCGATTGATTGGGTTTCGTATTAGAAGCATGCTTGTATTGACAAGGAACCCATTGGGGTTCGATGGAGCTTTAATCGTTTAGCGTAGTTGTATTTTGACTTCTTCAATGACAGTCTTCATGTACACCGTTAAATTTTAATCGTTTTAATCCCGTGGAGGATCGATCCGGTACATGAAACACTATCGATTTGTAAAGATAAAATTAAAAAATAAAGTACGCATGTACGAAATTTTTAAGAAAACGTCAGCTGAGCGAGTCCAATGACCTGTAGATAGTTTGTACGCAACGCTGACTATGAACCACCATGTACAGACACCAGAAACGACCTGTTGCGTTATAGGCGATTATCATACTGCCACGCATCACGCTGCATGTTGCGTGTCAAGGCACCTACGCGCGTACTTGCGGGAGTGCAGATCTGCACCATCGTGCTGGTTTTTTACGCACTCGCAGGCTCTACTAGTTCCTCGCCATTGCAGCGGGAGCCGCAAACAACCGCGCACACCGCGGCCGTAAAACGCGTCGTAAAATGTGCATGAATTTTTTATATATATATCTTTAGTATTTTACAGAACACAGACATGGGTTAAAACCGCTTCGTGAGTTCTTAGCCTAAGTAAAAGGCCGAGTGTTAAAAAATTTGGTAATATTTTTAATTATTTTAGTTTTCAATTCATATTAGACTCTACTATAAATAAACACTAAAGTATCTTTGTCCAGTTTTCCATAAAGGTTCTATTGTTAAAAAAACCGGTATGAAAAATCGAATATGGAGACATCACTTTTACTAAAAATCTGGCAACATATTTCTAGAATTTGACATTTGCACTTGTCAAATCATAGTCTTTAATGAAAAAATGAACTATAGGTTATGTTACCATGGAATCCGTTGCTTCTCTGATTTGGCATCTAAGGAGCGGGAGTGCTAATAAAAGAGAACAGTTCACACAGCGCGACATGTTTTACGTCTAGAACAAATCACCGTGAACGTAAAAAAATGTTTTAACAATACACTTCGCAGCACACGCACAAAAAGAGTCGAATTGCTCGATGCAGGAGATAGATTTGGAGGAATCCTAAAACTCAACTCGACACGAATTTATATTTGTTAGCAGAGAAAAGCTAAAACCATTATTCTCGGCTTAACCGGCACGTTAGTTAACAAGGTAAACAGAAAACACCATTTTGTTTGACATTTTATCGAATAGTGTTGTGACCAAACAATAGATTACGGACGCGGAGTCATGACTATAGATTATATCTTAATTGTTTTATTTTTGCCTAGAAATTGCTTTTTAACGCAAGAAATAGTAACATAATTGAAGAATAAAGATAATGAGAACTCTTAATACTTTTTAGTTGCGCTTGTAGATTATTTTGTTGTTCCACGATTTATGTTAAGGGTTAATCGATCGATTATAATTGAATATAGAGTCACTTCACTATTGAGCAACAAATGACGTATTTATTGTATTAGATACTAATTAAAATGAAAATAGAAACCCCAAAAATGATTTCAATGAATTTAGGTAAAACATAATTAAAAATTAATATTATGAATTATACATTAACTCCAATAGCCATACGCGTCAAAAAGTGAAACTATTGGTGCCCAATTTCCATTCACGTTGTTTATTTAACAATTAATGCACTTCATCTTCTCCTTAATGTTTTGCCAACTAGCTTGGAGGCAGCCTTCCTGTCTAACGGGATGCGGCTGAATATAAGACCCCCACTACCCAGACTTACTGGGTAAACAGAATTGTATTTATAATTCTGTTCGATGGATAAAAACGACTTCGTGATTGTTTTGTGATAATTGATAAAAACCCAGAAGAAATTCAATTTGGTCTGATAAACTTCTTAAATGCTACGAAAAATACTAATGTTTTACAAACTCATTTATTTGACGAACATGAACTATTTTATTAGGTACTTACATTTGGTATAACGGGACCTCTGAGCCCATGACTTGTTGTAATGAATCGGTTTCTTTGACCTGTTTCGAAAGACAAATTGATAAAAAAAATGTTGTAATTAATGTCTCTATTGCACTACTACTATCTGTAAGATAACCTAATCCTGGGTTAAGCTTACCTTTGTAGGTAGGTATATAAGCTGCCTTTTGGGTTTATATGATTTAGTGTGAAAAATAAAAAAGAATACCTACCTGACTATTTCAAAATTCTTAAAATGTTTATTTATCACAAAGTTACGTTACGTTATACCAAATTGCAAATAATATGAACTTAGCGCCGTGCCTCACGGGGACGCCATGGCGGTGTTACCAGGTCGTGATACCAAAAAATATGGTTGAACCGGTTGTCATATGAGGTAACCACTTATCAGAAAATCTCGGTCCTGACCAATTAATGAAAAAATCTGATATCCGTTCGAATTCAGATGATTGGGAACATTACTTACGACTAAAGTTAACCACTGGGTCCATCTATTGAACATTTCTATGATGTCCAACATTGCCTCCTGGCATTTTATGTAGGTGTCGGTTTCCACGGTGGAGTGTTTTGGGGACTCGATCTAAAAACAAACATGGTAAATTCTAACAGAATACACACATACTTTATTTCTAAATGATAAGCCAAAAAAAGTGGCTCAAAGGTCAGAAAACTTTTTGACCAACAACAGTCCAATAGAAGTTACGAAATCTCTCCTTTCTTCATGTCATCTTTATTAGTTGAATCTCTTTAAAAAGAAAAGGGTATATCAACCTTTGAATTTAAGCGTATCTCTGTTGATACAAATAAAAAAACATTCAAAAATCTTCACATAAAAACCCTGAGAACTTAAATATGAACCAGATGTCTTATTTTAACTATAATAGGATTTTGTAGTCACTCTGGTTTCATGGCATACTCTGTGACTTCTTAAAAGCATTTAAGTGCGTTGCCCATAATATTCTGATCATTAATATACAATTACGGAAATCGTGGACGAGCTGCTGATCTTGTTTTTTCCTATGTCTTACAGACAGAAAAAATTAGCCGTTAATGAATCGACGTCCTCGGGGTCTGTAGTAAAGATGGGCGTGCCTCAGATATCAATTCTTGGCCCTTTCCTTTTCCTAGTTTATATAAATGACCTTCCTTACATGATGGCAAATTTATCCGATAAAATGATATTTGTTGAAG
Organism: Mythimna ferrago; assembly: GCA_910589285.2. NCBI lineage: Eukaryota > Metazoa > Arthropoda > Insecta > Lepidoptera > Noctuidae > Mythimna > Mythimna ferrago. The sequence continues at coordinate 31,835,782 of OU342674.1, forward strand.
ATACTTCTCTTATTTCAAAGTAGATAGAAATGATGCGGATGTCTTGCATGTCAACGAAAATCTGGCTGTTCTTTCGAAATGATTCTTAGCTAAACCTTTTACTAAACTTGAAAGAAACTAATTGTCTGAAGTTTTCGTTACTACATGTCCCGCAAGTTGCATCGTCATATTATTCTTTATGATGTAAGTCAAAGCCGGATATCCTGTCAAATCCGTGTGGGATTTCGATTATGAAAAGATAGACTGTACCAAAAACATCCAAAAACAAAAACGGATTTTAATCATGTTTGCACTTCGCAAACTAATTTTTCCACCCGATTTTAGACTAATATTCAAAATGATAAATTATTAATTAGATAATTATCTCACGTATAGAAGCCATTGAACTCAAAAGACCCAAGAATAGAGGAATACACAAAACAAAAATAGAAATTTACATCTCAGTTATTAAGGTTGATACAGTTTGTATTACACATTTCTTAAAGGTATTTTATACTGTAAATAGTAAGAGGTCTCTCACATATGCATGGCCCATATTCATAGAACGCCGGCGTTCGTGCTGCTATTGTCTTGCTATTCTGTCTCTAATTGACGGCATTTGAAAGGTTTACCAGGTTTCACTGTAATTAATCGGTTATATATAATTATTGTCTTACTTCTTTGTCCCTGTATTGCAAATGAAGACGATTTGTCAGCTGTCGACTGAACACACTGTATTGGCGCCACTGCACGGCTTCCGAAGTCACTCTCCTATAGAACGTTAACCAAGAAGAGACAGACGTTTCCCCTGGAATCGTACTTGTGTTTAAATAAAAATTTAAGAAATCGTTAGAATAATGTTTTTTTTTATTAATTTGTACAATTAGCAATTTTGAACTCTTGGCATATCTTAAAATAATGTACATAATAAATACCTCTAGCGAAACTAGGAAATTGGTATGATAAGGCGTGATCAACGATCTCCTGAATCCAATCCCGCCACGCCAGCACGTTCCACAACAGACTCACCATCGTGGCGTCCCAGTCCAACATGTGCTCCGCCGCTATGATAGGAGTTCCTATAAAGATGTAGGTAGCTCTTTAAATATATGTTAAAATTTTAAATGGATTCATTTAGAGTTGTATCACTTACGTGAGCTGTATCCACTCTTAGCTTGAGAGAGTTTAGAGGAAAATTGTTGTGACCGATCGCGGCTGGGTTTAGAGTGTGATGATGATGCTTCGAAATCGTAAGAAGTGGTCGAAGACGAGAACGAAAGTGAGTCTTCTAACGTACAGGCATATTTCATCTGTTCTAGTTGCTTTCGAGTAAATTTTGGGTTATCAGCGTGAATATCAAGCGAATGAAGTTTAGGGGACGAAGGTTGTTTCGTCGTCGTTAGAGGTGACTCTGACGACAAAGGTGATTTAGGTGTGTAAGAGTCGGAGCCCGAAGTGCTCGGTGACAGCGACGGGGACGGCTGCTGTTGCACGACTATATCTTTAGAGCTGTATATTTTATGCGTCATCTCATACAAGAGGTACGAAGTAGTATTCTGGGGTGGTACGCCAGGGCACAGTGGTAAGGGTTCCCCTGGAGGTAGGTTCCTGGCTTGATTGGGGCATGATTTGAAGGATATCTCAACGCCAGGAGCGAGTACATGAGAGTTGTCGGCGGTGGCGCTGAGGAAGTCGGCGGGCGCGAGGTCGGCCAGCGCCTGCACGGACACGTGTCGCGAGCACGTGCAGCACGGCCGCGCCACGCGCCGCAGGATCTCGTCGCACCACAGCTCGCATTGTACAAACACGTTCTTGTAGCATTTGCACACTTTGAACAACTCTGTCAACAATAAATCAATATAGTGAGCAATTTTAGTGTCATCACCACAATTACACAAACATCATATTTATCTATTTTCTTGTGATAATTTCAAATAATAGTCTACTTATTACTTCATAATATAATTATTAGTCTTACTTGGTTCCAAAATATGCACAGCTAAAAACATTGTTGCATCTGTGATGGCCTCTGAAAATAATATTATTTAGGTAATTAAATTATACAAGTTTTCTTGCCATCTTCTTAGTGTGTCAAAGAGAAAACTAGTTAAACTCCTTGCCTGGCCCATTATTTGGCCTCAATGCCGTCCACCGAGTCCGTCCTTCTTACCATGTTTCAATATAATAAACCAAAGCAATAAAATCGTTCTTACAAATAGGAACGTTTAAAGTACTCTTTCGACCGTTTATAACTTACCTATCATAAGTTCCTCAAACTTAGCCGGGGTTGCACTTAACATTAAGTTATTCAGTTTTATTTGTATTTTTCTGGCAACGACCGGGTCTGCATTGCTTACGACGAGGTCATCTGGACCTTTTCCATCTAACCTAGATATAGTAACAGCAGTATTAGATATTAATTGACAGTTCAGTTTGTTACTACTCGTAATAATCTACTTTTGGATGTTTTCTAAAAAATAAAAATTAACTTTCAAAAATTCAAACATGTATTTCTTTTTTTATATCGGTGGGAAATCTCCCACTCTAGGTGAGGCGGGAGGGACTGACAGACTTGTACAGATTGAAACCCACATATGTTCCTCCAGTTTCTTTTTGAGTTCCAGGGCCACGGTAACTCTTTCGAACAATCCCGTAGCACTAGCAGGCAGCGACCCTGGGGAGCCACGTCCGTTTGCTGACATTTCTTTGAGGAACATGTGGAATATGACGCGCCGTCAGACACCACTGTTAGATTTTTTATTACAATCCAAAAGCATTAATTATAGTCAAGAATGAAATAATCAAAATGTAATGAGCTGTATTTTTAAGTGATATATTTTTTTTCTTAATGTTGATGACTGAAAAAAGATTTGGATAGTGATAAATATTGTATAGTTTAACGAAAAACTAACAAAGTGGCGCCCTCTTTGAATGATTTGCGAATTGGTCCATGTCTCAACAGAGCCCGGTCTCCTGCATCCTTCATTTCTTTTACAAGAAGATCCAAGGCTTCAGCTTTCGCAGCTAAAATAGAGGAGTTTTTATTAATAGGTACAGTTGTTCTATCTCACCAAAGCGGGTTTGTCTTGCATGTTTGTACTCATAGTTCACGTGCATATTTTTTTTCTAAATGCGCGATACGAGCCATCTCGAAATATAATACAATATACGGTAACACATAAAAAAATATGATATAAGCAAAGGCTTAAACCAAAAAGTAGGATAAGAGATGTCTAGATTAGGTACAGTATTTATTTTCTGGATGATTGAATGTTTAGGGGTCGTGGTCCAACTACTTTGTCCAACTACCAACTACAAACCTGTTTAAAGAAAAACATATGAAATACTGTTTAACACCAGAGAATTACACTTAGGTAATTCAATAATAATATTAATAATTAAAATAAATCAGTTGGACCACGGGTCTAGATTAGGTGCCATTGTCCAACTAAAAGCATTGCTTGGGGGCCATTCAAGTATTACGTAAGCACTATAGGGGGGTGGGGGGGGTTTTAGCATTGCTTATTTTTGATGACATGGGGGAGGGGGGGGTCTAGATGGTGATTACGTAAGCAGTATATATTTTTCTTAGTTTTTTAAGAGAACGATCACGATGTTCCAAAATCACACGAAAGTGAGCAGACAACATCACTGAGCAGCAAACATACAATGTCTACTCTCTAAGATTTAGAGTCATGGATTCGAATGTACCATGGACACAGGACTGTTAATTTTAATTAATATGTCAAAATTTTAAATGAAGTTGTAGACTTACAACTACAACTAGTGCTCATAAATTAATACCAACACATTGACAAATCCTTGTACCAATGTTTACGTAAGCATGGGGGGAGGGGGGTGAGAGCTATGCTTACTTTTGCTGACAAGGGGGAGGGGGGAGTTAATATTTGCAAAAAATCAGCTTACGTAATACTTTAACGGCCCCTTGGACAACTGCCCCTACCGAAAACCGGTGGTCCAAATGGTTGGATAAAATAGTTGGACCACGACCCCTAACGATGTAGATCATACTACTTTGAAATATACATACCTTGAGCCATAACATACGACACCAATAGTGATGCAGCGTCAACAATCACGGCTAAAAACAAAGCAAATTACTGAATTAACCTTTCGAATACCTTAATTAAAGACAATGAGAGAGCGAAAGCTTGGGGTTTAATGAATTAGACATAATTATTATATACATTTAGGTTTTTTTTTACCGAAGTTTAACTTTATTAGGTACCAAGTAGTTACAATCCTGTTTTTTTAGAGTTAAAATCAGTGACAGTTTTAATTCTTAGTTTTAAAATTGATGTAGTTCTGTATGTAGGTATAGTATGCACAAATTGACAATGAGTGGATTCATTGAAACAGATTCGAGCGATCTCGGTAAAAGTAGAGCCGGGAGAGCTTTTTCTACAATCTATATATTCTATTGGGGGGTGTATACGGGGTCCCAACCAACATCTGTCGGGACCCAAGCCAACCTCACCTGCACGTGGTGCACCCTGCTGACAAACGGACGAGGATATGGCGACCCGCCAACACGCACTGGACCAGCGTGGCGGGTTATGGTCCGAACCCCCCAATGCAACATAACAATACGCACAGGCCCCAAATGCCCGGCGACTCCAGGGTTGTGTTGACGTGGACGGGCGTGGGTGCAGCCCTGGGGTCAGGGGTGCTAAGAATCTCCGGGCGGGAACGTTTAACCGTCGACGACTGGACCTGGCAACCTATAACGTACGTACACTCCGGTCCGACGAGAAGATCATCGAACTGGAGGAAGAGTTGAGCGGGTTACGATGGAGTATTGTGGGATTATCCGAAGTCCGAAGACAGGGGGAGGACACGATAATTCTCAAATCCGGTAACCTGCTTTACTTCCGGGAGGGTGATCAGCAGTCCCAGGGTGGTGTCGGGTTTATCGTCCACAGGTGCCTCGTAGGCAATGTGGTGAGAGTCGAGAGTGTGTCGACCAGGGTGGCGTACCTGATACTCAGAGTATCACCAAGATATTCGCTGAAGGTCATACAGGTTTACGCCCCGACCTCGGCACACCCCGATGACGAAGTGGAGTCCATGTATGAGGATATATCCAGAGCCATGCATGGTTCTAAGACTCACTTCACCGTTGTCATGGGGGACTTTAATGCGAAACTGGGCAAACGAGACGGTGATGAGCTGCGAGTGGGGCAATTTGGATTTGGACATCGGAACCGCCGGGGACACCTACTGGCTAGTTTTATGGAGGAGGGCCTCTACATGATGAACTCCTTCAGAAAGCGTAAGCACAGGAAGTGGACCTGGCAAAGCCCTGATGGCATAACTAAAAATGAGATTGACTTCATCATGTCGACGAAGAAGCAAATATTCAGTGATGTCTCTGTGATCAATGCGGTGAAAACCGGGAGTGATCACCGTATGGTAAGAGGCACATTGAATATCAAGCTTGAAAGATCTCGACTGATGAAGTCTACGCTCCGTCCTGCACAGATCTAGATCCAAAACTCCGAGAGCTTTCAGCTCGAACTTCAAAACCGTTTCGAGTGCCTAGGAAGCTCCGTGGACCAATATAATGATGGGTTCGTGGAAGCTGTCCATACAGTCGGGTCTCAGTTTTTTAAGACCCGTACAAGTAAGACCAAGAGGCTCACGGATCAAACTCTCGAGCTCATGAAGAAGAGGCGTGAAATGACTTTGCAGTCTTCAGATAATGCGTGCACGTACCGGCAGCTCAATAAACAGATCTCGAAGTCTCTGAAACGCGACCTTCGCCGATTTAATACCGAGAGGATTAAGGACGCGATTGAGCGGAATAAGGGCTCCAAAGTTTTTGCACGGGATCTGTCTATTGGGCAGAGCCAACTCACGAAACTGAAAACCGAAGATGGCAGAGTCATATCCGCCAAATTGGAGCTTCTGGGAGAGATCGAGGCATTTTATGGACAGTTATACACGTCGATCTCCAAACCCGCTACAAATCTGGCAAACGACCCAAGAGCTAGATTGACACGACACTACACTGAAGATATCCCGGACGTCAGCCTGTACGAGATTAGGATGGCTCTGAAGCAGTTGAAGAACAACAAGGCGTCGGGTGAGGACGGAATTACGGCTGAGCTCCTGAAGGCGGGTGGAAAACCGGTCCTAAAGGCCCTTCAGAAGTTGTTCGATTCCGTCATACTCGAGGGAAAAACGCCACAGGCATGGAGCAGAAGTGTGGTGGTACTCTTTTTTAAGAAGGGTGATAAAACCCTGCTGAAGAATTACAGGCCCATCTCACTTCTGAGCCATGTCTACAAGCTGTTTTCCAGGGTCATCACGAACCGTCTTGCGCGCAGGTTTGACGACTTCCAGCCTCCCGAACAAGCCGGATTCCGAAAAGGTTTCAGCACCGTAGACCACATACATACGCTACGGCAGGTCATACAGAAGACCGAGGAGTATAACCTGCCTCTCTGCCTAGCGTTTGTGGACTACGAGAAAGCTTTTGATTCGATCGAGACTTGGGTTGTGCTGCAATCTCTCCAGAGGTGCCAAATTGACTATCGGTACATCGAAGTGCTGAGGTGTTTGTACGAAAACGCCACCATGTCAGTCCGACTCCAGGACCAGACCTCGAAACCTATCCTCCTGCAGCGAGGTGTGAGGCAGGGAGACGTCATCTCTCCGAAACTGTTCACGGTCGCAATGGAGGATGTCTTCAAGGTTCTGGACTGGAGTGGACTAGGCATTAATGTCAATGGCGAGTACATCTCTCACCTTCGGTTTGCCGACGACATAGTAGTCATGGCGGAGACTATGGAGGAGCTCAGCACAATGCTCAATGACCTCGGTAGAGCTTCTCTAAGAGTGGGTCTTAAAATGAACATGGATAAAACCAAGATCATGATTAACAACCATGTAGCGCCCACTCCTATCAAGGTCGGAGACTCTAGACTCGAAGTTGTGGACGATTACGTCTACCTCGGACAGACAGTCCAGTTGGGTAGGTCTAACTTCGAGAAAGAGGTCAACCGTCGAATCCAACTCGGTTGGGCAGCGTTCGGGAAGCTACGCGGTATTTTCTCGTCCAACATACCACAGTGTCTCAAGACGAAAGTCTTTAACCAGTGCGTGTTGCCAGTGATGACATATGGCTCCGAAACGTGGTCGCTCACAATGGGCCTCATCAGAAGGCTTAAAGTCACCCAAAGAGCAATGGAAAGGGCTATGCTCGGCGTTTCCTTGCGTGATCGAATAAAAAATGAAGATATCCGCAGGAAAACTAAGGTTGCCGACATAGCACAAAGAATTGCCAAACTTAAGTGGCAATGGGCAGGGCACATTGCTCGCAGAACAGATGGCCGTTGGGGCCGAAAGGTTTTGGAGTGGCGACCGCGTACCGGAAGACGCAGTGTTGGAAGGCCTCCTACAAGGTGGACCGATGACCTGGTGAAGGTAGCAGGAAACCGATGGATGCGAGACGCACAGGAACGTTCGATGTGGCGACGCTTGGGGGAGGCCTATGTCCAACAGTGGACGTGTATCGGCTGAAATGATGCTGATGATGATATATTCTATACATATAAATAAAAATCACAATAAAAAAAGTCACATGTAAACATACACACACACATACATGTAAAATTTTCTTCTTGTTCATAATTTAAATAAAAAAAAATATAATAAAAAATATTTGCTTACCTAAAGACTGAATGCATTGGATGAGTCTAATAGCTTACGTACCTACGCGGTGACGAATTATTTATATATATCTATTAATTTAGTATTTATAAGTATAAATTATTCTCAAGAGACTGTGTCTTTTTTGAGAAATAAATATCTTTAAATCTAAACCTAATTGTCCGGTCATAGTTTTCTCGTAGTCCGAGATCCGTAGAGGAAGTCTGTTCCCTCATCTGTTATTCAATCATGATAAATATTAAGTGCTAGATAATGCATTTATACTAGCTGTGCCCGCGACTTCGCTCGTGTGGATGTCGGAACTTAACATGTATTTTTTTAGTGCGAAGCGCTGTTGGAGGATATCGATACAAATATCATTTATTTATTCTAGTGCTTCTTTATAAACAACATTAGCTGTAGAACCATCTGGAGCGTAAAGAAAATGATTATTGGGGTTGTTTACGCGTATAAGAGCTATGTATAGTTGACTATGGGAATAGCATCCAATACTTAGGTCCATCCCCGCAACGGTTAATGTCTGGCCCTGAGCTTTATTAATCGTCATGGCATAACAGAGACTGACTGAGAATTGCACTTGTTTGAAAGAGAAAGGAAAGTTACTACAATTTACGCACAATTTATCATATATTATTTTTTTGTTATGTATAAAGGTTACGTGAAGTAATGAGACCAAGTGCACATAACTCTAATTTTACTTCTGGAAAACTTTATATTCAAATATTTTTGGATAGACTGAACCGATTGTAATAAAACAAAAACTAAATGCTACTTCAAGTTACGCTCAATCCTTGTGTATAAAAGTTATCTACATTGCTTTCGTACATTTTACGTGATGCCCGGACAAATAAACAGACAAACAGACAAGAATTCGAAAGATGCTGGAATTGGTTTCTTTTGGTTCTTTTTTAACACCCTAGCTATTTTTTTGGATTTTTTTTCATGTACAAAAAACACTTTTCTACATACAGTTTTATTTTAAGTATAGATACCGAATAGGTTGCCTAAGCTAAATTTGGTGTCAATGATGTTAAACAATATTTGTCTAAGATCGCGAACATTTTATATTTTCGACTTTATCCAAATACTTACAAATTCAGTTCTATCGTTACTAATAGCTACTATTAGACTAAAAGACACTAATGAACATGAAAATAAGCCGATTAAATAATAGATGAGAGTAAATTATGGCCATTTACTCACCTTTTTATGCGAGGTAACCCTCCTATTTGCACCAAAAAAAAGGAGGCAACCTATAGTTTTTCAGTTCCTTTGGGCACATTCTTTCAGCTGATGTTCGACTCTCCCAAATTACAAATGAGGGGTAATTGATGTCAAAAATGTAACAAAAATTTTATTGTTTAACATCATTGGCACCAGATTTAGCTAGGCAAGCTATTCGCAATGTCCTAATGAATGCATTATCTAGCATATAATATTATCATAATCAAATAATAGATGAAGGAAGAGATTTCTTCTATCGGGTCTTAGATCATCGTAACATTTATAACAATTCACCGGGAAAGTTGCACCCGTGAAACCAGGTCGGATCACTAGCACAAAATATATAGGTACAGAAGATAATCTCATGTATGTACTTCACTTTTAATACCTACGCTCGGTGGACGCACACTAATGAGCGTTTGAGCCGGAATTGCTCGACGAGTGATCCGAGACGCGACCGAGACTAGTGTCTGTGAGCGGTGTCTTTGTGTGCGTTGCTCGAGCGCGCTTTGTATGTAGATTGACTTCTGTGCTTATATATTTTGTGTCGCTAGTTTGGACTACAAATCGTAACAATTGTATTTTGAGTAGTGTGATTAATAAAAATTTTAGGGTTTCTTGGATTTAGTTACCTTTCATAGACGAGTCGATGCCCGGACTTCTAGATGGAGGCGCATGCAACATCATGTTTTTAAGTTTGGTCTCAATCGAAGTTTGCAATGGTATATTCGGACGTGAAATGGTGTCCTTAAATGTGGTGAGAGTACGAAGGCTGTAGAAAATAAATATCCAAATTAAATAGTTTCCTATGTGAGTCCCTTGAGGTTTTTCAAAGTTCATCAAGTATATGTAGATATCAAAGAAATGGGATGAAAATAAAAAAGTAAGAACAATTTTCTTCATATTATATAGGCATATAATAATTATTATTAGAAATATTTTATTAAGTGCTAGAATTCCTGGAGTCGAGTAACGTATCTTGTTAGGAATAAAATGCTGGAGTGCTACCACGAGTTCTTAACACGATTTATTTTACGACCTAAACTGATCTTTAAAGGAATGGACTTTAACTATACGGTGTATAGCTCTATCCCTCTTTCTTGCTCGCACGACTGACATTTTGACACGTCATGACAAGGCCTTTACGCTTTTTTTTATGGTGGGAAAATCATCCGATGACAACCCTCGCTCTTGGGCGGAGCGGGAGATAGTGTCAGACTCTTACTGACTAAAAACCCACCCCGTTCCTTCAAGCCTTCATACCGGGGATCGAGCAAACTTTCGAAACTAACCCTGGCCCCCGTAGGCTTCGACCCAGCTGGGCCCCTGCTGTCGCTGACAACTCCTTGAGGCGCGCAGGAACAGTGCGCGCCGTTGACGATTTGGGCTCGGTCCAGACATTCCGGTTACTGGACGGTCGGACAGCGAGCTACCCATAGCTCGCCGTCCGCAAGCCTTGGTCAGACTTGGTCAACGGTGGCAGGAAATCGGGATCGGAATCCCGGCGGCGGCGAGAGCGCCGTTGTCTGATGTGGTCGGCCTCCTTCATTGCTAGCATTACTGCTCTGCCACTCCTCGCTCCGGACCATGGCCTGAACCAAGGCCCGGCGCGAGAAGTCTCCGCCGCCGATCGCTCCCACGAGGGCACGGCGATGCTCCGCCCAGTGCCTTTACGCTACACGATTCAAATAACAGATGTCACCTAATATAATCAGGTAGCCAGAAAAAACAACCAAATTTAAATGGGAATAGGCCTAGGTTGATCACGTATGCAAAATGTCGAACGAATTATGGGCTTTGTCTGCCGTGACATAGATCCCGTTAATGTACACATCGCCGAACATCCAGGCGATGATGGTGAAACGAGCCCAAAGACTACAGGACTTGTTTATACTGGTCCAAAATCGGAAGTGATAGAAAGGAGGCTCATTGCTTTACAATGGGACAATACAGGTTAGATAAACATTAAAACTTACTAGTTTGCTGATTCTTTAGCTGTTTTAGGGACGTCACCCTCTATAAGTGGGGCATCACCAGCGGCTTCCATTTCAGACAACAGCGTGACGTAAGCCTCAATGTAATCATCTGGTAAGGGTTTGTAAGCAATCAATATCATGAAATAATAATGTAAGAAAAGTTGTTACCAGGAAGGATACTTACCAGGTTTAGTTACCACACTTGATAAATACTTGGAAGTGTCTTTGATGTGTTCTGCAACGTATATTAATAGTTAAAGGTGTATATTAGCAGCTGGTTAGTTATTATCAAAATACATAATACTTCTATTTGCTAAAATCGGACATTCCAGTTTACTGAACTTTGTTAAATTATATACATATTGCCTTTCTATTCATGACTCTAAATATAGTTGCATACGAGGCTCCTTTTCCGCTCGCCTATTCGTCAACTTCGAGCATTAAAACCTTGTTGCTCCATCTAACGCAATCTGTCGCGATGTTTGATGAAGAGGCAATGCAAAAAAACAGAGAATGCCTGAAAACTCTGTTGGCATTTGGCATTTGGTGATTTACTCGAATATTTCACAAAACGTGTTCCAGGAAATACGTGTTTTTTTTTTAAGAGTTTACTTAAAAGTTTTTTAGAAAAATTGTTGTCATTCACAATCTAGATTAAAGTGTGAGGCTTCTATTTCTGTACTTTTTTATATTTTTAATATACGAGTACATTAGGGAGGGCCAAAGTTCACATAAAATACACACAGATTTTCAGATGTCTTTACTACGAGTAGATTAGTTTTACACAAATGTATGTTTTGATTTCTCTATAAGCCTGGATAATGTCCACAATATAGGTCTGTATTCAAAATTTCTAGAGAAAGTTGTGTAATAACATCATAATCACGTAAGAGCAGTTGTATGAAAATGTACTTCGAAAAGGAAGCTTTTAAGTCTGGCGTTTCTATGTTAAATAAGTATTACGTGGTGCTTTACCTCTCATTGTCGTGCTCAGTTTTTTTGGCATAGGGCGAGAACGAACCACCTCCTCCAATTTCTTTTCTATATCATTAACCACTTTGTAGCATGGTTCGGATACGGCGTCTGGGTCTTTCCTCTTCATCCTACGATAAAATTGTATTGATTAATTATTGTCACATATTTAACCTGGAGTTGCCAAACTGAAGTGGGACTGGGCAGGACACGTCTGCCGCATGCCCGACAAACTGTTGGCCAAAGTAGCACAAAGTTGGTACCCTGAAACAGCGCGTCGGGGTCGCGGTAGACCGCGTAGGAGATGGCGCGACGAACTTGATAGATTCCACCAGAACTGGCAAGAAGAAGCCCGGGTGCGCGAAAGATGGAAGGAGTGGAGGGAGCCCTTTGCCCAGGAGTGCGACAGAACAGGCTAACAAAATAATAATAATAACCTGGGGTATTATAATTATCTGTGACCGGGGTATGTTGTACCGGATTTGTTGGAAAGTATAAGACGTTTACTGACTAAAAGTCTGATATTCCTTCTCACTCCACCCAAAACGGGAGAAGTTATATATTCGTAATGATTTACCATCCTCAAAACAGTTTTTCTAAAATATTAGATTTAGCTATTTTTACTTAAAAAGATGCGAATATACACCACTAATTTTTATTAGTACAATTACTTACAGAGCTAATTAGAAAAGTCTGAATAAATAATAGGCATAAACCGCAAAGTTAATTAGCATTTTCCAAAATGTCACACATTTTTTATTTATGGAAATATTGAAGAAGCTATTGATTACGAACGTTGAACGTATGAAAGGCGATAAAAATGGAAACACTGCGCGTAGTATTTTATAGTAGCAACTGTAATGAATGACTGATTTAATTATGAATTTACCAAATATGGCTTCGTGATTTGGGATTTCAGTTTTTTTACTCTTGACTACACAAAAATAATGGTGTAAAAGTGAATGGACGGAGATCAGTGAGGTCAAAAAATATACTGATTGTGTGAGAAATTATGAGAAAGAAAAGAGAATCAGTGATAGCGGAACGGTTGACAGATCATAATCAAAGGTGAAAACATTTTGGATATCAAGTAATGAGATTAAGGCATGATGTAATTTGATGACTTCCCAACCAAAAAAAGGGTGTAAAAGACCCAATACCGATTTCAATTGTTCTTTTCATCAAAACTAAGTAACAACGAGATAAATCAAATAGGAAATATGCTTGTATAAATTGATGAAAAAGAATTTAAAAAAATATCTTTATCAAAGACGAAGTTACAAGCTTCAATGTTGACAATTAGAAAGAGAAGTCCGATGTGGACTTTGACGTCAAGGTTCATTATGCCCATAAGGCCGACATAGAAAACGGCGTCTTTGCGAGAGAGGAAGATACTTATGGATATTTGTTAAAAAAAATTATATCCCGTTTGCTTTGTTTTTAAAGAAAATACTTAACTTTTAAAATGAAACATATCTACTTATGCAACGTAAAAATAATGTAATGATGATGAATTATTCTCTGCTTTACGATATTTGAATCTTGTTACCTACATTCACTATTGAAAGATGCATATTCTATAAGATAGAAACTCTTTTAAAAACCTTTGAGCGGCAAAGAAGTGGGTTTCTGCAGCTCCATCCACTTCCACAAGTATTTCGTTACCGCGATCTTGCATTGCCGATACCAAATTATCTTTTACTTGGGCTTTGAAGTCTGGTGAGTCAACAGAAAATGGTGATTTACAAGAAATAATCAATAATTAACTTTAACTATATCGTATTAATATTAAGAAAATAGTGACATCGTTATTACTCAGCTAAGCCACGCTTCTTAACCAATCAGATCATAGTAAATTAAAAACCCTTTCGTTTTCACATTCCTGGTCAATGTCAAAGGTTGACAAAAATGTTTACCTCACCTGAACTCAATATAATTAATAATTATGTACAAAAGCTGTTTTATGGCGCAATCGGCAATAGTGATAATTATGATTCAAACAAATGAAAGAAATGCTGTGACCACTTCACTAAGTAAAAAAAACATCGAGACTTCGACATTCGTAGGATTACGCTGAGTCTTTTAAGTATGTAGATAAAGTTTAAAACTATTTCACGCTTCAAGTTCACGCCACGTCGCTGCCGGCCGCTACCATTCCTGTATGAATTGACCTTTGAGGTTTGCTGTTAGATAACTCTATTCTGTGATTAAAGCTCTCCTGTTAAAATAAGCTGTCCTAATGTTTGTATTGAAACTATTTATTAGGAAATAATTATTCTTAAACTTACTTGAAACAGCAAAGAATTCGGCAGTTTTTCGGGCAGCCTCAATGACGACATCTGCGCACAACAAATATCAAATTATTTTTATTAAAAAAACCCGAAATTACTTGAGAATCCGAGAGGAAATTGATTAACGTAATACTGTTTTAAATAAACTGTGCTATGGTGTGTGTGTGTGTGTGTGTGTTCTGTTTTTATGCTGTTTTGTTTTTGGGTTCTTATTTATGGGCCGTAGCGCAGGAACGTTTGCAAGAGTAACCGTGGCCCAAACGTGCGACACAGTTAGACGTGACACATCCTCTCGCTTCATCTAAGAACGTGAGAAGTCATTACATGATTTCTTATTTCAAAAAAAGGTTCTTATTGTTTTATTCTCATCCTTGATACAATAGTGGTGTGCATTAATTCTTGATAAATGGAAGGAGGGGTCCTGAAAAATCTCATTTGAAGAGAGAAGCAGCACGTAAGTAATTTAATTACTTATTTACAATATTATAATTGAATACTATTTATATATAAATATTAAGGTACAGACCTTGCATTGGGTCATTTAGATGCGGTGGTGTTTTATTTTGGACGAGCGCACTCAGTTTTTTTTCAAACTTCTTATGTAAGCGTGCGACGTCAGTGGAATTTCTGACCGACTTGTCCACTTTCATGGGTGCCGGATCCAACAGCCTGTGGAATAAATATATTATCAACTAGCTTTTGCCAGCGGCTTCGCCCGCGTACATAAAATATAATGTCACTCAGGAATAAAGCAGCTTTCTACTGTTGAAAAAATTTTAGAAATCGATCCAGTACTTTCAGAGATTACCTCCTGCAAACAAAGAAACAAAAAAACAAACTTTACCTCTTTATTATATTAAGTGTAAATAACGTAGGATAATTAATCAAACAATCTGCTCTTTCAAAATACAATAATAGTGTTGCAAATGAATTGATTTTGGCAAAAAAGAAATATTATCGTAATCTTATCTGTATATAAAGATCATTCTGAAAATCTGTCCATTTTTAAAAAAAATAACAACTGTCATGGTCGAAATTATACCTGAAGGATTTTTATTAATCGCGTGCCATTGTACGACCTAAACTAAACTGTTGTAAGGGATGGAGTTATAATAATGTACCCCTGTACACCATATAGCTATAGAGGTCCATTCCTCTTTTTCTCTCGTACGCCTTGGTAAGGGCTCAGCCCCCCTAGGCAAGTTACAACCGTTTCGCTTGCGGCGAACGCTTCGAGTTGGCCACGCGCCTATTTATTTTGTTCTGACCACGTGACTGCGTTGAAATGACGTCATTGCCGTACATTTGAAGCTTTCTACTAGCGTTAACGAATGCAGATTGTCAACTTGGCTAGGGGTACAGATTAATTTTTGGAATCTGTTTAAATATGTGGTGTTTTGATTATTATTTCGCGGATGGCAGAATTAATAGAGAGCTAATATCAACTATTGATGTAGAAATCAGCCGTGTCAGGTAGTCAGGTCCAGTGAGGCATTTCAGGTATCAGGTAGTTCTGTATTTTTGACTAGGTATTTGCCGCGGTTTCATCCATGGGTTAGGTTACTGCTACGCTCCAATGGCTCGTAGATGTTATATTGTCTAAAATCTTCCTCGATAAATGGGCTATCCAACACTAAAATTATTTTTTTCATTTCGTATCAGAGTCGTTCCTCAGATTAGCACCTTCAATCAAACTCTTCAGCTTTATAATACATTAATTAATATCTACATATAGATTTAATCATCATTACGTATTATTTTGTGATATGTGTACCAGTCTGAAGCCTTGCCGTGTGTGAGGACGGCTTGCGGCTGCTCGTAGAATAATTCGGGGCCGTGCGCTTGCAGCTCTTCGTGCAAGATGTCCAGGGCCGCCAGATGCTCCAGGTCATAATCTGTATAAAATAATACATCATCAAAATTATCATCATTTTAATCGAAAGACATCCACTTCTGGACACGTGACGATATACGTCTCGCATCCATTGCACTACCGCGACTCCAACCAGGCCATTGGTACACCTTATGGGTGCCCTTCCAACTATGCATCGCGCGGTCGTCACTCCAGAATAATTAAACTATCAGATTTATTTAACAGTATCCGAAACTTTTTCTGTGTAAAGGAAAATGCTCTTGCTCCATAGAAAAAAGAAACTCAGCTCCGGCAAAAACGAGATGTATCTCTAATTATTATCAATAATGATATGTAATAAAACAATAACGAGCTATTATCGTGATCCTTACTTGCAAACATATAAAAATTGCCAGTTTTATTAATTAGGTGTCAATGTATAAATCGATTAATTACAATTCATTCTTTTTCAGAGACTTCAAAAAAAGGGGGAGGTTTTTCAATTCGGTTGTATTTTTTATATTTGTTTTTTTATTTGCTTTTTCACTCTTTTTTATCTTTTTACCTCGGAACTCCTTCGTTTATGGACCGATTTGAATTTTTTTTTAGATTGGTCCCATTTTTTTCAAAATCCAGATATGATGATGGAATCCAAGAGGATTCGAAGGAACTCCTCAAATATTTTAAGCAACCATTTGGTGATTTTGGTATTTTTATCGAGAACTCAAGTATGTACTTGCCAAAAAGTAACATTTGAAGAAGTGGAACGGAGAAGTCTTCTCCTAATTTTAATAAGTACAAATACGGATAGAACCAATGTAGTTTAACTACGGAGTAACGGTGCCTACCTTCCGGTACTATCATCATCATAACATTACTTCAATGATACCATTTTCAACAATACTATTCAGAACCATTTATTTATAGTATTTTCTAGTTGCTTAACTATCTTCATTATGATATCTAGCTCCGTTGGCCATTCCTGATCTTCTTCATCAGTTTCACTTCATGAAAAAAACTTTTTGACTGTAAAATGCTTGAGTTCTCGATGAAAATATCAAAATCCCCATATAGTTGCCAATAATATTTGAGGAGTTCCCTCGATTCCTCATAGATTCCATCATCAGAATTGGATTAAAAAAAAATAAGACTATTCTTCTGGAAGCATATCCTTTTAGAAGAAAAAACAAAATTGTAAATCTGTCTATAAACGACGCTGTTCCGAGGTAACAACATAAAATAAATTTAAAAAAAATCAAGTAAGTATACAAAATACAATCGAATTGAGAACCACCTCCTTTTTTTAAAATTCAGTTAAAAAGAATGAATATTGAATTGTAATTAAGCATTTTTAAAGTCGACGCCTGATTAATAAAACTGGCAATTTTTATATGTTTGTAAGTAAGGATCACGATAATAGCTGTTTATTGTTTTATTACTTACTATTATTGTAGTCCAAGAGCTAGTGAACCCTGGGAGTAACGGTCTCCCTGTAAGGTTAGAAATTTGTATATTGACGATTTATGGCATGCTAAGATCAATAGCCATGACCTGGCAGGCGTCAGCCCTGCACGTCATCAGCCCCTTTATTTTTCGAACTGTTAAGTAAATGGGGTTTCAAAACTTGTTTCTGTAAGTTTGAAAATTTAATAGAGTAAAGTTTATTTATTGTACATTTTAAAAAAAAAATTGCCAGGCGATTACAATAAGCAGAAGTATACGACAGATCAATTAGAAAACGCACAGTTGATGAGGTAAAATAAACTTTGTCCTGTATACTTGAAATTTTTATATGTTTTCAAATAAACGTCTTAGAGTAAGTATGTACAATGCCAGGCGGTTTTGAACAGCATAAGACCTTGACAGGCGAGGGGACAGCTGCTAAGGGCGTGCAAATAAGAAATGTTACATGAACGCATACAGTAAATGTAATGTATTTTATTGGGTTTTATGCAATGTACATTATTTTTAACACTCATTTTCTTCAGCATCATCCGAAATTTCGCTATAACTGTTTTCATCATCATCTGATTCTGCGACAATGTTTTCCTCATCTGAAAATAGTAAAAAAAAATATTTTAATGAATCAATAAGGTTGTTGAGAATTAAATATCAAGCTCAATACATAGGACTGCATATTAAATGATACAGAATAAAATAGTTGTATGTTACCTGAAATGCATTCCTCAGTTTCAGTCGATTGTGCTGTGGCAGTATCAGCAGGTCCTTGTAAAAGTATGTCGTATATAGAAGATGGAACCGTATTCCCCTCAAACCAATTAAAATCGTAACGATTATCAATTAAGTTCCAACCGTTATTTTTAGGTGTAAGAATTGTTGGTTCTTTTAAATGACAATTTCGCCATATATTTGTGATGTAGGCAGTTCTCAACAATTGTTGATGTAGTTCACGTTGGCAGGGTGGTAAATTCGATGAATCATAGCTTACTACTTTTTTCATAAACACTTTAGGATTATAAATTATACGTTCAACACAACTATATATATAATTTATAGTTGTGTTGTACGTAGCAAGGAACTTTTCATATCGTGCATTATTTAATTTTGAAGATTTCAAACCATACATTTGGCATACAAATTTCTCTAGTATCGGGAAATTTTTTTCTTTCTTCTGCACTATTTCTGCGTTTCCTAATTCTTTGAATGCTTTCTGATATACACTCGATTTCTGCAATATTTGGAATGGTTTTTTTGTACCTCTTCTTGAAAATGATGGATTGAAATCGCAACCGGTTAATGCATGAAATCCAGGTAAGCTTTGGCATATAGAAGGTCCCAATTTTGTATATAGTTCAGAAATATTTATCGATTTTTTACAATTATTAGTGCCATATTCCATATAGATTTTTAAATTATTGTTGTGGAGATGGTCCATGTTTCCGAGCAGTAATATTAAAATGTCTGTGTCACATGTTTTTATTAATACGTTTGATACATCTTCATCCATTTGGCATGTATGAGAAATTTGTATGCCAAATGTATGGTTTGAAATCTTCAAAATTAAATAATGCACGATATGAAAAGTTCCTTGCTACGTACAACACACATGGCGTAATCCTAAAGTGTTTATGAAAAAAGTAGTAAGCTATGATTCATCGAATTTACCACCCTGCCAACGTGAACTACATCAACAATTGTTGAGAACTGCCTACATCACAAATATATGGCGAAATTGTCATTTAAAAGAACCAACAATTCTTACACCTGAAAATAACGGCTGGAACTTAATTGATAATCGTTACGATTTTAATTGGTTTGAGGGGAATACGGTTCCATCTTCTATATACGACATACTTTTACAAGGACCTGCTGATACTGCCACAGCACAATCGACTGAAACTGAGGAATGCATTTCAGGTAACATACAACTATTTTATTCTGTATCATTTAATATGCAGTCCTATGTATTGAGCTTGATATTTAATTCTCAACAACCTTATTGATTCATTAAAATATTTTTTTTTACTATTTTCAGATGAGGAAAACATTGTTGCAGAATCAGATGATGATGAAAACAGTGATAGCGAAATTTCGGATGATGCTGAAGAAAATGAGTGTTAATAAAAAACTTTTTACAAAAAAAATAAAACCGACTTACTAAAAAAAACACTAAAACTATCAAAATAACTTTAATTTCGGAAGTCGGTGTTTCTGTAATAGTTTTGCCTCTTCGTTATTTAACACCGACTTCCGAAATTAAAGTTATTTTGATAGTTTTAGTGTTTTTTTAAGTAAGTCGGTTTTATTTTTTTTGTAAAAAGTTTTTTATTTCACACTTTTTAGTTGCAGCCAGAGTACCTTTTTCTCATGACAATTCCAATTAACTCAAACCCTGCTAGGGTACATTGTTTTATTATGAAGTTCCCGTGTCTACCTTCCGGCTCCATCATCATCATCAGATCAATTCGATAGTACCTTATGGCCAAAATGCATCTCATGACAATTCTAATAAGCCCAAACACGGCTAGGATACATTGATTAATTACGGAGTTCCAGTGCCTATCTTCCGGCTCCATCATCATCATCAGATCAGTTCAATAGTACCTTATAGCCAAAGTGCATCTCATGACAATTGTAATAAGCCCAAACACGGCTGGGATACATTGATTAATTTCGGAGTTCCGGTACCTATCTTCCAGCTCCATCATCATCATCAGGTCACATCGATGATACCATTTTCAACATACCTATTCAGAACTATTCATTTATTTGTAACTATGTTCATTGAGAGATTGGTGTGACTATGAACTTCCGTTGGCCATTTCTGGTCGTCTTCACCAGTTCCACTTCATCAAATGTCATGTTTTGACTATAAATGCTTAAGTCTTTGATAAAAATACCAAAAGAATTATATGGTTGCCTATAATATTTGAGGAGTTCCCTCGATTTCGCCAAGATTCCATCATCAGATCCCGACTTGGTGACTATGGGACCATTTGGGAAGTATACCCTTTCTAACAAAAAAAGAATTTTTCAAATCGGTTGGCAAGTGACGAAGTTATGCGCGAACATACATAAAAAAAAAAAAAAAATACAAACATCCGAATTGAGAACCTCCTCCTTTTTTAGAAGTCGGTTAAAAATAATGTACATTGCATAAAACCCAATAAAATACATTACATTTACTGTATGCGTTCATGTAACATTTATTATTTGCACGCCCTTAGCAGCTGTCCCCTCGCCTGTCAAGGTCTTATGCTGTTCAAAACCGCCTGGCATCGTACATACTTACTCTAAGACGTTTATTTGAAAACATATAAAAATTTCAAGTATACAGGACAAAGTTTATTTTACCTCATCAACTGTGCGTTTTCTAATTGATCTGTCGTATACTTCTGCTTATTGTAATCGCCTGGCAATTTTTTTTTTTAAATGTACAATAAATAAACTTTACTCTATTAAATTTTCAAACTTACAGAAACAAGTTTTGAAACCCCATTTACTTAACAGTTCGAAAAATAAAGGGGCTGATGACGTGCAGGGCTGACGCCTGCCAGGTCATGGCTATTGCTCTTAGCATGCCATAAATCGTCAATATACAAATTTCTAACCTTACAGGGAGACCGTTACTCCCATGGTTCACTAGCTCTCCAGCTATTGATAATTTAAGAGACATCTCGTTTCTGCCGGAGCTGGGTTTTTTTTGAGCATTCACTTTTAATTCGTCACCACTGCTTTCAAGAAACTGCGAAGGATATATTATAAGAAAATAGTATTCTGTGCCCTGAAAGAAAATGTCCTATTGTCGCAGAATTAAAAATTCGAATACATTATGTGACATTAACCACCCCGCACTGGGCCCGTGTGGTGGTTTACGTCACGGCCCATTCCCTCTCCTAGAGGGGATGCCTGAGTCCCAGCAATGGGAACATTATAAGGTTGGATAAGGTTATGTTATAATATATATTTTTTTAATCAGGTAAAACCAAAAAAGGCATATCTACAAAAAAAATATGATGTTAAAACATATTATAAAATGTATATTTTATCAAAATTTATTTAATTTATTGATACCATATTAGTTTTTAACCGAAATAATTTGCAATTCTAGAATCATCACACACTTGCAATTCTAGAATTGTAAAACATTCATCATTTATAAGTGAAAAAATCTTTTTACAAAAAAAAAATATATATAGGTATATAGGTATAAACCGACTTCAATGTTAAAAAACACTGAAAAGTATAAAATAACTTTAATTTCGGAAGTCGGTGTTTCTATAATAGTTTTGTCTCTTCGTTATTTAACACCGAATTCCGAAATTAAAGTTATTTTATACTTTTCAGTGTTTTTTAACATTGAAGTCGGTTATATTTTTTTTGTAAAAAGTTTTTATTTTTCTCTTTTTAGTTATGGTACCACCACTAAAAAGTACCCTTCAGACAAACTTAAATAACTTATAGCCACAGTGTACCTCATAACGATTCTAATAATCCCAAACACGGTTAGATTACCTTAATTTACTTTCTAATTTCATCATCAGATTAGTTCGATACATCCCCCCCCCCCTTTTCTGTCAGTCTGTCAGTCAGTCATCGACTACACGTATAAACAAAACAACTTTACTTGTAACCACAGTTCTGCTGTGATCCTATGAGGAGTTCTGTTCTATATCTTCGAAGTTCATGGTCAGATCATAACAATATTTCTATGGGACTAACTTGGAAACATAACCTTTCAATCAAAAACATAATTTTCAAAATTGGTCCACAATTGACTGAAATATCGGTGAACATACATATATAAAAAAAAACATACATTCAGCCGAACATAGAACTTCCTCCTTTTCGAAGTCGGTTTAAAATAGTTTCTTTTTTATTCCACTTACCAGCGCCTAGTGCTCCACCGCGATATTTTTCTGCAAAGATGAAATAATACCATTATTTAAAGGTAATTTTTTAATAGATGTTCTTAAATTAGGTGTATTTTTATAAATAGATATGTATATATTATAATTTGTGAACGCACCCGTGATACATAACTCATTCCTATAATGAGGCAACATTTACCTATATGGGGTACCTGGTAATTAGTGACCTATAATTAAACACGTGCTTGTACTCATGATCACAAACAACTTTCCCAAAGAAACTTTTCTTTTTACTCATTAGTTTTATGTTTTATCACAATAACAAAACGCGGCTCGCAGTTGCGGTCGCAGGCGCATGCGCGAATTTCAAACAGCTGTTTTGTTATTGTGATAAAACGAATGAAAAGAAAGAAAAACTTTTTATTTGCCGTAAAAAGCGCAAACTTAAGATATACGTTAATTACAAACATTTTTCATGACAAAAAAAATGTAAGTATAAAAAAAGTTTCTTACGGAAAGTTGTTTGTAATCATGAGTACAACCACGTGTTTAAGTATCGGTCACTAATTATCAGTCACCCTGTATAAAACATAATAAATAACAAATATTACTTCTCCTTATTCTAATTTAGTATCTATCTACACTTATTTCACCAGTTATGTTCATGGCGAACTCTTTACTCTTTGATAAATATAGTGTAATGTTATCTTCGATGTTGGAAAAACTAAATCTATAGGACCTTATACGCAGCAGTAAGCCATGGGCACGCCATAATTAAGGCGGTAAGTCCCTTCTTTGAGGAGTGGCTGGAAAGACTCATGGCGTCCTCATCATCAGCAAGACGCAGGTCCTTACCGGACATGGTAAGTTCGGCAGGTTCCTGCACGGATTCGTGTGGAAAAAATGGCGTGTGGAACGCCCGGTAGACACGGTTCTTTTCTTACCCCTCGCTCGTCTCAATTTTTCTGCATACTCTTCTGCCAATCTTGCTTTCTCTTCTTCTTCCAACCTTTTTCTTTCTGCCTCCGCGGCTAATCTCGCCATACGAGCTTCACGGGTCTCGGCAATTATTATACCGGCCCCAGGACCGGATGCTATGGCAGCTAGTCTACGTTCCTCACTGTAAACCGACAAATCAATGAAAAAAAAAAGGAAGACAAACTAAAACTTAGGTCTCTTAATTAGAACGCAGAACGCTGCAGTCTGCAGTGTGCGTTGACGGACTTCCTCACCGCTGATGCGATTGCGATGAAAGAAAATGCAAATTTTGACGGATGAAAAATAAATAAAAATTGTTATATTTGATTTCTGGAATATATTATTTTAGTGGTAACATATGTTACTTTTTTCTTCTTAAATGTGTATGGATTTGTTATTAGGTTATTATTATTGTTTTATTGTATTTTTAGTTTGTAAGTTTCTTATGTACAACACCTTGGATTACTCTGTAACGTTGTACGAGTGCTTGTAAATAAATAAATACTGCAGCGTTGTGCTTTCCGTTGAAGAGTCTCAAGTTTACGAATTCAGTAAGTAAAGATTTCCATGATATTTAGGATTTAAAAATAATTATAATTTCATACGCTAAGGCTTTGGCTTCGGCGTTAAATCCTTCATCATCTAATGCTGTTAGTTGCTGGGCATCCAAACCACCTTCAACAAAAACCATAATTTTATTATTCCATTTACAACAAAACGCCTCGTATTTTATGTTCTTAACTGGCTCACATTTTTTCCGAAATGTGTGGCTGCTCTAGGTAAGCAACCTAGAGCAATATTTGTTACTTTTGTTTTTTGTAAGGCCGGTCGTTGTGTTATTAAAAACATTAATAAAATAATGCTGGGTCACAATCCTTCTGTTTGAACTATATTGCTATTTTTGTTGCATACTTATCATTCTTTTTATAATCATATCTTGTCGTGTCCACACCCAATGCAGGTAGTCATGAGTTTTTGGTTGTTCGGTTGGTGTGTGTAGGTACTCACTGTGTAGTGGCGGATGAATAAGTCATTGCTGAATCTCCAGGTATATTCTCCGCACACACAGCACAACAACACGGTTTTATAGAAGGTGCAAAATGACAAGCATAAGCTGGTATATTATAGTAGCAACTACTAACAGTTCTTATAAGCACAGTGGTAAGTTACCGCGGGAAGATTTATTACAAATGTTAATCGGCGCGAGTGCACGTATATCTAGTAGGCAGCGTAGATCGTGACTGGTGAGAAACGAAATGTAACTTGTATGCTACAACTTGCAACTTTGTAGCAGAAAATAAGTCACCGGCGCGTCATCGACAGTGCGCGTGCGTCAATGTGTATGTTGTGTTTAGTGTTAGTGAATATGTGTTGTTAACTTGGAAATGTATAAATATATATGAATGTATAAATAGACATAATAGATATAGGTGAGTACATATTTATTGTGTACGTGTATAGTGTATACTGAATAAATGTGTGTGAGTTACCCACAAGTTTTTCCATCATTTAATTCAATATTATACCGCATATTATTTATTATATGTACTCGAAATATTTATTCAGAAATTAGAAATGAATTTAAAAAGTAGGTTTAGAAAATATTGATAGATTTGCGCCACATACTTATTGGGAAAAAATATGACCCATTTAAGAGCAATTTATAAAAACAAGGTTTTTTTTATATTTGCAACATACACTCTTTTGTTGCCTCAGTAGCGATGTGTTGAGCCGCCATTTCGGTCATACCTGCAACATTTTAAAACAATTATAACAATAAAAAGAAAGAAACAGACGATGCAATCAAATATGTAATCTAAAAGCCATATAAAAACCTTTGTTTTTCATACAATTACTAAAATATATAGGCTCTAAAAATGAATACACAAAGCATTGAAAGCTTGAACTGATTGTTATTAATAAAGTGACTATTGTCCTAATTAATAGGTATAATTAAACTATCCACGTCTTCATTAATAAACTAAATTATTATTTAGGTACGTCTTAATTAATATAATTAAAGATTCTAACTATTTTAGGGACGCGACTCGTGTAGACAAACAACAGGTAATACAATTATTTTTCGAACGTTTTACTTCTAGTCCAAGATTCCAGGGCCGCCAGACGTCACGTATTTTCTGACGAAGGAAATGTGGACGATTGAGTACTGTTAGTATGTAGTATGTTTTGAGAGCTTTAAAGCGTCTGTAAAGCAATACGGCCCACGGAATGTGTCTGGGAGTATTGGCGACGTGATTTTAAAGATATTGCCTAAAATATACGTAAAAATCAGCTTGGAGAATTTAAATTACGTAATAATAATAATAATAATTTTTCGGGCCCTTCATGGGCCCGATGTAGACCAATTGGCGTCGGTAGCCTGGCTGCGTTTCGGTGACCTATTTGGGAAAACCGAAGGTTTTGTCTGTGCAATTATGGACGAAGTTGTCATGACGAATAACTACCGGAGATTTATTGTGAAAGACGGCACGGTTGACATCTGTCGGGCATGTCACCGTCCGGGAGAATCAATCCGTCACATTATTTCTGGTTGTTCTCGTCTTGCTAATGGAGAGTACTTGCATAGGCACAACCTTGTAGCCAGGATTATCCATCAGCAACTTGCTCTGAAATACTCTCTTGTGGAATCGGAAGTGTCATACTATAGGTATGAGCCCGACCCAGTTCTTGATAATGGTCATATCACTTTGTACTGGGATCGGCCCATCATCACTGACAGGACTATTGTGGCCAATAAGCCTGATATAGTGGTGGTGGACCGAAGCGAGAGGCGTGCAATGATTGTTGACATATCCGTTCCGCATGACGAGAACCTCGTGAAAGCCGAGAAAGATAAACAAATCAAGTATATTGACTTGGCTCGCGAAGTTGTCGACATGTGGGAAGTGGATTCAGCGATCATTGTACCGATAGTTGTTTCAGCCAATGGCTTAATAGCCAAGAGCCTCGACCAACACCTTAGGAGGCTCTCGTTAGGCGACTGGATCAAGGGCTTGATTCAGAAAGCAGTATTGCTGGACACGGCTCGTATAGTCAGGAGGTTCCTTTCTCTGGAGCCCTGACCGCCGGTGGCTTGGACCCTGTTCCCGATACCAGTGGGCTACTATTTTTTATATTTTAAAATGTTTTTTTTTTTAAATGAATATTTATGTTCTTAAAGCTGAATAAACGAAATAATAATAATAAATTCTTTATTTGCGTAAAAACATGGTATAAAATGGTGTTACTGTTTTTATGTACCTTGATTACCTGATACCTGAAAATTGGCCGTCTAAGCAAGGTAGCATATAGGCATGCGTTCTTAGTACATACTAACAGTGCTCAATCGTCCACATTTCCTTCGTCAGAAAATACGTGACGTCTGGCGGCCCTGGGATCTTACTCATTTTTATAAAATAAAAGAAAAAGGAGTCAAATTCATAAAGTTTTCAGATTGTACGTTGAGCTAAGAGCAAAATTCACAGATAGTACATTAAGAGTTAAGGGCAAGGTTCTTAGACCGTACGTTAAGTGCAAAATTCACAGACCGTACATTGAGCTAAGCGCAAGATTTCCAGATCGTACGTTGAGCTAAGACCAAGGTTCACAAACAATACGTTGAACTAAGAGTAAGATTCACATATGGTACTTTGCACTAAGAGCAATTCACAGATCATACGTTGTGCTAGGGTCAAGATTCACAGATCATACTTTGAGTTAAGCTAGCTTTGTTCATAGATCGTGTGTTGAGTATCCAAATACATATAAATATTATTTGCTTATTTAAATGGCAAAGGCAAATATGATCTATGAATATAGTTGTGTAGTAGATTTTCTAGTTTTAGATTTCGACGTACGTAGTGGACACCAGGACACTGTTGTATTACTACTCTTTAAACAAAAAATACAAACATTGATATTACTTTGCATGTGCTGCGCAGCCAAAGGCTTCTCGGCCACAGGAGTTTCTTTCGGTAGCACGTCTAAGTGGTATTCAACATTCGTCAAAATGACAGGTGAAGGCTTGTCGCTCTTCAAATGTGGTGCTTTTTCCAGTCTGGCAAAGTTGAATATTAGTTACGTATATTTATTTATTGTTTATACCAGGGGGCATTCTGAAAGTTTAATTTATTAATTCATACATTTCCGCCACTTCTGCATGATCCTTTTTGTATGCCCCTACATCTATAAATTGCTTGGGACCTTCTTTTTTTAAATCACTTCCTAATACTTCCAACGCTTGGCCTGTAAGTGAAAATTAAATAGAATATAATATAATTATATATTATTATAATGGAATACAATATTCTATTTTATTTTATAATTTTTAGTGTTATGTACAGTTTGAAGTAAACCAGATTGACCCTGCATTGTGTCAATTTCTCTGGTTCTAACATAAAATAAAAAATAAATTACCTCTCCCTTCTATGGTATCTGTCAAATAAGCCGCGCCTTCTTTCGCTGGTTCTGAAAATTGACATGTTTATACTGACTGAAGCAAATTAAGTAGACCGATACGATTACCAATACACTGATATTATATCTAGCTTATGTCCCACTGCTGGACAAGGCCTCCTTCTACCTATTCCTTCCATTTTTCTTGGGCCACTGCTTGTCAATTTTTAAGGAAGTGATAATATTTAGGTATTTATTTACTTAATGTTCATGCAACACAAAGTACAGTAAGGCCGCAAAAGTCCATAGGAGCGCTAAAGATTACATTGCTACGAACCGAGCGAGCGCGATACTGCCGTGCGTATGTGTGCGCATGTATGAGTATCCACATTCCACAGATAACACACACTAAGGAACTGTCGTCGCACTGAGCTTAAAAACATTATTACTTTTCTGTTCTTACCATAGCAAAATTCGCTCAAATACGTCATGTGCTGGTAGCCGTGTGAACTAAGTGTTGGATTCGCAAATCACGTAACCCGAGTTCAAATCATGGTCGGTCCGTTGCAGTTATTTCTTACTTTGAAATTCCCAATCTATGTTGATATAGTTGTTTTTTTATATTTCTATGAAAAATACTATTGCATTTTTTGCACTAAATAGTTGCAAATTACGAATGTGATCTATTAACCACAAGAAGAATCACATTCGTAATTTGCAATTATTTAGTTGTTACATCTTTTCGATGTTATAAGGTGGAAATAAAAAGACGTGTTTAATAAAAATGTTTATTCTTTATATTTACAAATTAAACATTTATGAGAATTGTGACGTCGAATTGTTACCTAGACAAAAAGCTATCTTGTAACCGTTATCTATGTTACGCCTAAGATTGTTTGTTGGAAGTATACCCACTTAGACCATTCATAATATGAATAACGTAACAATGAACGGATATTCAAATTTTAATAAAATAAAATATAGGTAATTGTTTATATCCAGTTATTTATTGAAAAGTGATATATGATTTGGACTTTGTAAACATTTTATTTTTGTGTAACGTCACAATGAATGTATTGAGGTCATAGCTTAATTGTTCATTTTCTTGACGAAAAGAAGATTGAAACCAAACCTCAATTTCTGTTAAAAGAACTTTAGTTCTCACAAGATAATCGTCAATTAGATGAGAAAAATAAATTGAACTATAGTATTATGTTAAAACAGTGCGGGTAGAAGAATAAAAAACGAAATAGACTCATGATTATTGTCAACAAAATTGATAGCGAGTTCACTGCATTCTTAAGATGAGGCGATGGCACAAGTTAAAAGATATAGCTGTTTTAAACGAAAGTAAACACAATATAATACAGTGTTTGTTTAACGAATAATCACAGATATGTTAAAATAAAATGGTAGGCCATTTAGTTTAGTTAACATTAAATATTTAGTGCGAAACGTAATCGTTCTTGTTTGTGCCTCTCTGTCAAGTACGGCTTTTTAGCAGGTTTTCTGTGATGCACGCCTTCAGCGTGAAGTGCACGGCGAACAGTATCCATCGAGGTGTCATATAATTCCGCAAAATGTCTCGTTGGTGCGAAACCATTCGTTTCGTATACGTCCACCATATGTCGTCGCTGCGCCTCGCTAATAAGCTTCGGTCTCCCACTTCTCTTTCGACTAGCAAGGCTACCTTCTTCCTCATATCTTTTTAGCCAAAGATTTACAGTATTTTTCTAAAATAAAAAAAAATATATATTAGGCAGCTATACCTACTTCACTTCATTTTCATTATATAAAATGTTAATAATCATAATTATTGAATATAATTTTAAAATAAAACTGCATTTATTAATCCAATAACCAATCCAATAAACCCAACGATTTACGTATTTCTCTTTTAAACCTCATAAAGATACGATGAATGGATTCATAAATGGCATACGTTTTAATTAGAAGATTAATTTGTAATAAAGTTACAATTCATTAATAGCTATTATACTCACATTCAGTCCGGTTTCTTCAGATATTTGTGTTTTATTAAGACCTCAATGATAGTCGCCCTCACTTCAAAACTAATATTAGCCTGCATTTTGCGAATATTACAATACTGTCAACCTCACGTCACTAACCAACAACTACAACCAAACGACAGTTCATTTCGGTTAAGTTAAAACTCATGTCTACCTCGCAGAAATCTAATTCTTTATTTAGTTTTTTTGTGATCTACCTTTCTAACTCTAAGAAATGTGTGAACAAGTTAAAGAATAATTTAATATATGTCATGCAAATACATAACTTCCAATCGGGTAAGAACTTACAAAAAGTCAATAATTGCGTGGGATTTGAACTTGCGGCACACTGATTTGCGCTTCAATCTGTGTGCCTATACCACTGGGCCATCTTGACTTATGATAAGTTGATGAAATTGTGAATTTCAATCATTTGTTGGCGAAACTTGAAAATAAAAGGTCGTAAGTCAAACTAAACGTCAAACGAATAAGTTTTAAGAATTCTTATGGACTTTTGCAAGTGATAGTACATAGGCGGACTTAATACTATTTGAAAAAAATCCAACAGTGTTTAGTGTGATTGAAAATGGCACTGACGTATTCTGTATCTAGCAGGTCACATTTATTTATATTTTATGGTCAAACTTAATATTGATGTATAAATAAAAATCAACGATCTGAATGAACTCGACTTATTTGGAAATTTTTCAGAACCTACGTAATTGTCAGGGCAAAGTGGTATAAAAAAAAATACAAAAAATCACGTACATGGCTAGTCGTTAGTTTATAAGAATTATGCTAGAAATGATGATTAAAATGTACTAAGGAACCTGCTAGAACTTTTCCCATCTTTTTATCTGGTATAACAGCTGCTATTTGTTTAGCTATAACCTCTTTCTTCTCTTCATCATGGGCTGTCGTGACACCCACTGGAGCGTTTCGAAGACTGCAATAAATACATTTTATATTTGTTAGCTGCCATAATATAACCCTGCAAATATATTCTAACCATATATTCAAAACATAGATTACCCTTACCGAGTCGCAAAAGTTCCGCCGTAGAGTGTGCCAAATAGCAATAGAGGACGGTCTTCTAAGAAGAATTTAATAGACAATGCAATTTGTACCCATAAACAAAATGCTATTTTCTAGTTTGTGCGGCATCTCTCCTTCCATCTTGCGTT
This sequence comes from Mythimna ferrago, assembly GCA_910589285.2. Taxonomy (NCBI): domain Eukaryota; kingdom Metazoa; phylum Arthropoda; class Insecta; order Lepidoptera; family Noctuidae; genus Mythimna; species Mythimna ferrago. Next base: position 31,866,669 of record OU342674.1, read on the forward strand.
AAGGCCTGTCTCATTTTTATGTAAAGATCTAACGACAGTGTCAGCAGGCGGGATGGCCTTGGCTAAATACTGGGCCAAGCAAGGAATTCAATTTAGAAATAAACTTGTTTTGCCATCGACACGCTAAGAAATAGAACAAAGACTTACTCTTTTCCGCCGTCTCGATAAGTCAGTTTATATGAATCTTTTGCTCCTATGATTTCACTTCCTTTGCGAGCCAATAAATCTGCTAAAACTTGTCTCTTCTCGGCGTGTGCTGGGATATACAGTTATGAAAAATAATGTGTAAATAAATAAAATAAAAAAAATCATACCTAGCTTTAAAGTTTACTTACTTTTCGGTTCTGGCTTCGCCAGAAAATTTGCAGAATCATCGATTACCTCTGTGTGAAATAATTCGAACATTAAAATGCTTATCAATTAGTTACAAATTATCCGCAATTTCCAAATAAATTAACAAAATTATTTCAAAGGATATTGATAAAAAATAGCGATTTTGAAGAGTTTAGTCCTTAGAAGCACAGTAACTATCAAATGTATTATGCAACAAAACAGCCGGAACCTGGCATGGCATCTCTTATATCGAGGTTTGTGATTTTGCTGTCATGTTAATATTTATTTATAATGCAAAAATACAGTCAGAGAAATAAATTGTTTGTCAAATTATGCGCGTTATAAAATGACAAGGTCTGGTTGGTTAGATAATTTCAACATTGTAGAATAAGAGCCCGTGGCTGCTAGACTTTCGTTATTTTGTAAAAGATTGCATCGCTGCTTACCATCAGGTGGGATCGATCGCAGTCAAGCACTAGTTTATATCAATTTAAAAAAAAAGCTGGGAGTTTATCAGTCCCCAACACCGGTAGGAACGATACCCTTTCGGCATGAAACCCTAAAATTGAGCTTAGTAATTAAACAAATAGGTTCCTATATTACACACCTTTGTTACCTGCCAAAGCCATCACAAATGAAATTTCTAGGGCATCGGTTCTACTTATTTGGGACAGCTATCATCAGCTTTTTTAAAATAACGAAAGTCTGGGAGCCAGGGGGGCTTAGGCTATTGCAAAAAGAGGTGACCAATCGAATTCCCTGACTTCTGCTATGCAATCATTAATTACCCGGAAGAACTGCTGTATACTTCTCCTCTGGTTTCTCTTCGGTCAGGCCAACAAGTTTCTCTTTTACAGTCGAAAAAGCAGGTAAGTCAACAGTAGAAGTATGTAGAGTTTGCGTGTTCTCAAGCCTAAAAGTAAGAATTTATATTTCATTCAAACTGTATATTTTGTATAAGGGCTGTGACAAGGATGACAAGGCTGGTAGTTTGCTGTCAGCGTCGGGTTTGAGTTCGAGCCAGTCGATCTTTACAGGCGGTGACGTGCCTAGTTAAAATTGTCGAAATCCTACAAACTTACTAGAGGCTCCAAATTGCTGTCTTGCATGCAGCGATTACGGCCCGAGAATAAGGTTGGCTATTTTTTATTTTATTGGGATAATAACAAACAGCAGTATAAAATACAATAATATCGGTATTTAGTAAATAGGAGTAACATATACACTACTAACAACGTTATCCACATATTATTATGCAAAATAGCTGGCTGTCAAAAGACAATATCGATAAAATTTAATTGCTAAGAAAAAATAGAAGGATACAAATCAGGAAAAAAGTAAGCCATCTCTTCCTTAGGGGACTCCGTAAGCGGTTAAGTAACTCACAGAGTCAACATGCATATCCTCATTGACTACTGTTGGACCTTTTTTATGTTGTAGATTTCCTTTTTATACTCGTACGATGACTTATTAAGGAACATTATATCTACTGAACAAAATTGTCTATTATAAGTGTCAACCAAGCGACGCAGCGGTCAACGAGCTCCCGAGTTAGTACGACAGAAAGGGGCAGCAAATAATTGTTATGAGCGGGAGTCACGTACATGTGCGGTACGAGGGACCAGACCACCAGGGCCCCAAGTCTACTATTGCAATAGTGTCAGAATGGTCTATCATTGATTTCATAATTGTTGATTTTGAGTAAGTTTGAAAATCTACTAATATAATGGCGTCATTATGACTTGCCAATGATCAACCACTGACATTCCATTGAAAAAAGTAGGATAAAATGGTAATCTCGTACATATTTTACAAATGAATGTCTTAATCTGCAAAAATTTTGACAGTTCTTTTGATCAGTGACAGTAACTCGATATTGTCATTTTACCACAACTCTATTACGAGACCATTGACCGATCAATTTTAGCAGCAGATTACGAACTTTTAGCAAAATGACAACGGGATCGTGTTGGAATGACGAATTTATAAAAATAGCAGACTTGGGCCCCTGATAACACAAACTATTTATCAGATTAGAACATTCAAACTTGTTACGACATATGTTAAAGAGCATCGTCATTACAAGGAGAGTGCGTCTAGAGTGTAAAATCAAAAGACAGTATTTTGTAAGTAGAGACTGGTTGATATATTTTGGCTTGAAGGCTATAAATCTAATCGATAGGCTCAAGTTAGCTATGCTTAGCGCTTAGGGTCTATAATACGAGTATCTCGGCCTGAATAGTAATCCTCTTTCACTTGTGAGGTTACTAGGTGAAAGGCCTGAAAAGCCTGCTATAGAAGACTGAGAATTATCGTTCAGCTAGATACTGCCCTCAGTCGTAGCGGTTTCCACTCCACTGGATCAGAGAAAGAGTATGATCGAAATTCACTAACTTCAAATATATCGTGCGCATATGACTGCTTCCGAATAATAGCTAACGATCACGAAAATAATATTGTGTACAAAGGTAGAGAGGGGTAGCTGTACTGCAAGCACTCACTTGGTAAAATATCGTTAGATATCAGAGCTCGCAACCACCATAAAAAGCTAAGGAATGCGTTTGTTGTGACCAAAATCGGCAGAATGGCTACATATTTAGTACATGATTCGTATAGTGCGAGGTCCGACAAATTAGGTTGGTTCTAATAACCATCGGTTCTATTATAATTTTACATATTAGGCACATACCTTCTTGCGCCATCAGCGTAAGTTTGCTCATATCCTTGCAGTTTTGCAAGCTTTTCGTCTCCCTTATCTTTCATGAGAGTTACCACATAATCCATAGCATCTCCTGTTCAACATAGGAATTTAAGTCGTATTACATCGTTTAATACACACATACGGCGTATGATTTTAGTTTTAAGTAATTATGTAAGTATCTATTATATTCAGCATATGTATATATCTGTGTATTTATTTTATAATAAATATTATAAAGAGGAAAGATTTGTATTTTTGTATGTAACGAATAAACTCAAAAACTACTGTGCCGATTTCAAAAATTCTTACACCATTGGAAAGCTACATTCACTCAAAGTAACATAGGCTATGTTTATTGCCCGTGCGAAGCCGGGACGGGCCGCTAGTTTAATAAAAACTGGTTTTGTTACACCAATGACAGCCTCATTTCTTGTCCAGGCAATTACTGTCCATTCCAGGTTGTCTGGAAGAGATCTCTGAATGCGATAATACCGCCCATTGTATGTATGTCTGTGTTTTAGTTTCCTTTTTTTGTTGTATGTGTAATGGTGTACAATAAAGTATATATAAATAAATAATACCTAACTATAGGTTTCAAGCAATGTATAATGTATAGTAATACTTATTTACCTTTTTCAATTCCCTTTTTAGCCAAATGCATAGCGGCTACATCCACAGTAGCTAGAAAAGTTAAAAGTAATTAATAAATAGTTCTAAAGAATTATGCAGTCAATAACTGACATCTGTATTCAAGTTACATTGGCATTAAATTAGCTGCCCTTAGGTTCCGGCATGGTCTTTTAAGAGGTCACAGGGCCCTCTTATGCCGATAGTGATCACCGGGGTGGTTTTGGTGAGGTAAGAATCACACTCGCTAGTCTTTCCCGCAAATCTCCAGACACCTTTTCAAGGTTTCCTCCGAAAAAAAAATGATATCTATAGATGTTTTTAATCGAAATTTAGGTAGTCCTTGATCTGAGAGTTTTTTAAATATTATCACGATGATAGATTCCAATGGAATGGCCAAAGTTTCGCTTAAAGGACTCCGAACAGGGGAATGCATCAATATTTTTAACGATGAACAACATAGATGATTACGTTTTGTATCTTGAATAACTGTGGGGGCCAGTTTCGTTGGTATTCCTCTTTTCAATTCGGCATTAATCTCATGACCCAAGTCGACAATTGGTTTCTCGAGATCTTTCACCGACTCACCCGTAGCATCTACGTGATCTAATCTGTAGAAATTAAATAATTACAATAATAATATAATATTCCACAACTATCACACAGCGCCGTCTAGTCCCAAGCTAAGCAGAGCTTGTGTTATGGGTACTAGACAACTGATAAACATATTTATATATTTCTAAATACATATATATTATAGATAAATTACACCCAGACACAGAACAAATGATCGTTGCTCATCTCACAAACATTTGTCCTGGGAGGGAATCGAACCCACGACCTCCGGCATAGCAGTCAGGGTCACTAATCACTAGACCAACAGGCCTGTCATATATAATAAAAATCATAGATATTTATTCTATTAATTAGGTACATTGTAACTCTAGGGAAGTAACTTATTTAGTCCCGAGAAAGAGTTTCGCGTCCGAGCGTAGCGAGGTCGCCAATAGTTTGAGGAACTAAATAAGTATTGACCCTGAGGTAAACACTGCGCTTTCATACAAATAATTTTCATACAAGGAAATTAAAAATAAAATAAAAAGGCTTGTAAAACCTGAGTCGTTATCGTATGATTTTAGGTATAAAATCTAAGTATCTTTCTTGTATTTTTTTTTTTTGTATCTTTCTTCTGATTTAGGCGGTAAAAGGTTTTCCACTACTGCTTTAACCTCTTCTCTTATGAAATCAAGCGTTAAATCCAGATCTGGATCTGATAACTTATCGTGTTAATACAAATCTGTTTTACGGAAAAAAAAATATAAACAAAACTCTATAACTCGAAAAAACAAATGAAGATCGTATTGCCGGATTGCCACTTTCCCGCCTATTTTTTTTTTTTTTTTATGGCCGGCCAGCTATTCAGCCTTCATTTTCATTTTCATTATTGAAAAAATGGAAAATATTTTTTTTTATATATTTAGAAATAGTTGAAAAAAATAAGTACTTAGATATTCTTTAATTAGTACAAGTTATCTAAGCGCACGGCCGTGCGCAGGCCAAGTTCCAGCAACAGGCCGCGCGCATGCCGATCACTATTTACACGAACCGTTTCAACCCACTTTTGATCCCCCCTGTAGCTCAGTGCCTATAGCAAGTACAGAGATTAAAACTTACGTTATCATATACTAGTACTAAAGCAGTATGCCAAATTTCATAGATATAGCTTCAGTAGATCCTGAAATATGACCCTGTGAATATGGCTAATTTTGGCACTGACTCACTGACCGGTAATCAAAACCTCTAGGCCACTTCCAATTGTCCTAGCGTTATAAAATTTGGCACACAGGTCGTGTGTTATATGTAGAATAATAAAAAATTAAGAAATTGGTCAAGCGTAAGTTGGCTCAATCTAATATTTATGAACTAGTGAAATGAGAATACAAAGAGGAGGGGGGGAGGAAGGGGGTAGGAGGTATAAAATATGTCATAAGAAATTTAAGAAATCGGCCAAGCGTGAGTTGGCTTAATCGAATATCAAATTTTTAATAAAATATTTATGAACCAGTTATACAATGAGAATACGATCTAAGGTTAACAATGGACGCAGGCGTGGCACAAAAAGAAAAAAATAGGTACGATTTCTTGAAAGAAAGTATTGAAATCCCACTAAAAACATACCTGTTAAAAGGGGGCCAAGATCCTATCGCCTAATTGTTCGTCTAAAAAGGGTTGAAATCCAATCCAATGCCAAGTTTAGATGCACTTCAAAATCGATCATAATCATCTTCATCGACAGCCTGATCCAAAGATTTTATATATCCTAGTACTAGATTGACTACGACAACCTCAAAAGCGTCCCCGAAAAGGAAAGTTATAAAGAGTCCTCTCATCTCGTTCTACTAGTGTGTACTGTACATGCACTAGCTACATACCACGGGACAATTTTCCTCTAAAGTAGTAAAAGATATTTTTGATACATTAAATAGATATGCAAGTTCAAAAACAATTAATTAATATGTAGGTATCAACTGATCTCAATATGCTTACCAAAAGGGATCTCTGAGTTTTCTCTGTAATTATTAGGAAATTGCTGATGTCTGTATATACCATATATTGGTGTCATATAGTTGCATCGATTAATATAAAATGCTTGAATTACCACCTACTAATTGATGTTGTCACGAAATTCATCCATCCCAGACGGCTAATCAGGAGAATAATATTTTTTTTATTAAGAATTCGAAGATATAATTATTACATCGCACAAATCCGCAGAATCCACTAGTGGTTTTTGGCTCATATCCTTTCCCAGAGAGGAGGTTTGAGTCCCAGCAGTGGGAACATTAAAAGGCTAATTACGCTTAAACCTGTTTTTAAGCCAGCCCGCCCTGTATTTTGCTACCAATAACGATAGCGATATCCTGTTACGCTTAGTTTATTCTTTTTGTGTTCGTAATCGTCAGAATAAGGTTTGTCTGTAAGAAAAAACTAGTTAGTTTATAATAAAATGATGTTATGCTTTTATTTTTACTTTATTGTAAATAGACTGATGCGTAGACTATAGTTTAAAATGAATATGATCCTTGAATGTACAATAATACCGATGTTGGGAAGCGTTTGGAGTACACGCGCGTCGTTTTCAGAGATCGGTTACGAAGTGGTCACAGATAACTACATACTGAAGTGGTCCGAAGACACGTGTCCCGCATGCCACACCTGTTGCTGCCGCACCGCTCGCCGCTTTCCGTTGTGTCACGAGAGCAGCCGAAGATTGCCGAGCGGCCAAAGGTGCCCGATCTACGGGGAAGATAAGATTAGTAAAATTAGTACTTGATTTATTAAAAAAAAATATTGTGCCTCCTCAGATATTTCTTAATTCATTAAACCCCAAGCGAACGCCGGCGTTCGCGCACCTATTGTCTTACTATTGTATTACCACATAAAAGCTTTGCTTTTAATAATATAAAACTTGAACAGTAGACAACACAATTTTATAAAATTGCATCACCCAGTCCGTCTTCTCAGTCGTTTATGATGCCTCTTCTCTATGTGTTTTTATAGGTACCTAATTAATATATTTTAATTCCCGCATGAAATTAAAAACGATGTTTGTTGTCACCCTACATAAATAATTTGTAAACAAAACAGAAAACTTACCTAAAAATGAAATCCCACAACCAGGATACCCATCACTATTACAAAACTTTACACAGCAACGTTTAATCATGTTATATATAATATAATATAAACTTTATTAAATATTGTGTTAAAAACTTGTAACAAATAGAAATACAACTATAGCCCTATGTAAACATCGGCCATATTGTTTATTGATGTCAAATTGAGTGTTGCCCTTCATAATTTGAAAATTATTACGAATAGCTACTATATCTAAATGAAATCATTATTAAATACAAGAAGAATGTGTATAAAATTTCAAGAAGCATTTTTTTTTAATATTATTTTTTGTTGCAGTTGATTTTATGTTGCACACCTATCAAAATGCATGAACACGGACTATTTAACGATTACTTGAACAAGTTAAAAACTACCATCTGTTTTTTATTTTTTTCTAATAGGTGGTGAGAAAGGGGCACAGAGGATTTATCTCACTGTCTAGCTCGGAACCATTTTTCCCTTTTGTGTGTCAATAACACACGTGAACTTAATGCTTCTGAGAATAAAGAACACTTTAGAGAGTGTAATATTCCTTCGTAGTCAATCTAGTCTATATATCCTCTACTAGGATATATAAAATCTTTGGCCTGATCATCGTTAAATTTGAACTTGGCAGGTTTTCATACTACACGTAACATTTGATTAATTGTATAATTAAATTTATATAATTAAATTAACCCGCCAAGTACAAATTTAACGATGAAAATGATTATGATCGATTTTAAAATGCATCTAAACTTGGCATTGGATTGGATTTCAACCCTTTTTAGGCGAACAATTAGCCGATAGGAACTTGGCCCACTTTTAACAGGTATGTTTTTAGTGGGATTTCAATTTTACACCGCGCTATAATTGAGTGGCTGTATAGAAAGTTTGGACATGGTTCAATAGAAATGTGAAAATAGAACTATTGTTTTTTTAAATAAATTGACCGTTGTCAGTTGAAAACGATTCTCCCTAGTGCTGACTAGTCCTCAGGCAACTTCAAAACTACTTTCCCATTACGAGTAATGAAAAAAAAACATTTCTACATATTTTTATTTTTTTGCCTCTTATAAACTAGTACTTTACTGCGATCCCGCCTGATGGTAAGCAGTGATGCAATCGCATATGCATTTATTGTCGAATTGAGACCACGATGCTGATGAGAATAATCCTTAAAAATGCGAAAATTGCCCTTTGGTCATTTCGTTCCTTGAACAAGACGGGTTCCGTCCACAATGAAATGAGGTCGTGCGGGCTTAAGAAATACGGAAATGGATGGAAATCTTTTCCAGGAGTAGAACAAACAACAAGCTAAATAAAAACCATGGGTCGGTGTGTCCAAGGTTTTTATTTATTACTTACTCATCGGCAGCATCACCATAGGTTTTCGTATAGGTCTTATATTTATAAAGAGGTTTTGCCCCTAAAGACTTTGTGACCGCAGATACGAAGTCCATCTTGTATCTGTCTCCAGCCACTCCACCTAGTAAAAGTAATACCTAAGTGAGCATTCATCATCTTTATATAGAAGTTTCATGATTTATGAGTAGATTAGTTTATTTATTCTTACTTCGTATTGCGACCAGTTGGGAGAGATGTTTAGAAGAGTCCTTGATCAATGCTGTAAAAAAACAAAATTATTCGAAGTGTCTACCCATTGAATCTAAGTACCTATCTACTTCATCACACGATGTAAAGTGAATACGTTGTCTTTCTACTTACATGTCATTGCCACTTTCAGTTCTGGAGGCGTAACATTCTTCATGTCTCTGGTTAAATTAGCTTTCCCTTCATCAGCAATGTCTTTTACAGGAACATATGGGATTAGTTGGGGTGCACTCTCAAGCCTGTAATATAAATAATTTTCGATAATTTGTGCCGCGTTTCGAGACAGGTCAAAATCGCTGGAAGCGTGTCAAATGTAGTTTCGATTGGGAGTGTACGCAGTCGAGAACATAATAGATTTCTTGACACACTAAAGCTAAGAATTAACTAACTTAATAAGCGGTTTTCACCCGCGCGCTCCCTCCGTGGTAGAGGAAACAGATATTTTATTATAAAACTCACGAGACCGCAAAACGCAGCCGCGCTGCGGTTGCGGTTTTCGCCTGCGGCATGCGGTTGCAAGACGAGCGGTGAAATTATTGGTGCCTGGTCGCCCAACTGACCACAGAGCGTGCGGGCGCAATCCGCCGAGGCTGCGGGTCGCTAGGTTCTACTAGTTGCTCGCGGGTACAGCGGGAGCCACGAACAACCGCGCCGACCGCGGTCGTAAAATTCGTCGTGAATTTTACGACCGCGGTCTGCATTCTACAGAAAACGCGGCGGCCGCGGGTGAAACCCGTTTCGTGATTTCTTAGCCTAACAGATTTTGTGAGGATTCGAAAGTTAATCTTACTCGTCCGCGGCGATCGCGTAATCCATCTTATATTCATTTCTTTGAGCAAACAATTTATGAGGCTTATTTTTCATCATAGTTAACAAGCCTTGCATTGCAAGAGCTAAAAATAAAAATAAAAAATTGTAGAAATTAAATATGTTTTTTAATGACGATATCATAATAGCATTTCATTTGATTGTTTTGTGCCGTTACTGAAAACTAATTAATGGTTAATTAAATTTTTGATAGGCAAGTGAAGTTATAAGCTAAAAAGAGGAGGGATGAAATGCATGTTACCAAAAGAGTTTATACATGTGGATGGGTGGAGAGGGAGAGGGAGGCCAAAGAAAAGATGGATGGATTGCGTGAAGAATGATATGAAAGAAAAGGAAGTTAGTGATAGCATGACGAGTGACAGGGTAGAATGGAAGAAAAAAACGTATTGCGCCGACCCCAAATAAGATGGGACAAGGGCTCAAAATGTGACTCATTTAAATTAGGTGTCCTTTGTATATTGATCTAAGTAAGAATTATTTTTATAAGATTATAAGATTAGCTATAGATTACAAGATTAGATTTGAATAAATTTGTTTTTATTTCTATAGAAGGCTAAATAATTTCCACAAGATAGCTGTGTTGGATACACAGCTAATTAAGAAATATGTAAGAGTAAGGAATCCAAACTAATATTATAAATGCGAAAGTAACTCTGTCTGTCTGTCTGTCTGTCTTTCTGTCTGTCTGTCTGTCTGTCTTTGCTTCACGCCTAAACTACAGAACCGATTTGTGTGAAATTTGGTACAGACATAGTTTGGAACTTGAGAAAGGACATAGGATAGTTTTTATTACAAAAAATAAAATGAAAAATAAAATTTATTCCGGACATACAGCGCCATCTATTGGTCAAGAGTCGGCATCAATTCAGTACTGAATTTCTACGACGTAGATGTGTTGTTTGGTAGTAGCTTATAAAACTTATATACATAATACAGTATTTTTTTCTGAAATGGCAAATCAAAATAATATTTTGAAAATAAGGGAGAAATAACATTTTCGCCTTTTTCGATCGGCAATAACGGCTTTAATGCCCTAAGTAAGTATACATATCTTCAATTCAAACGCAGAGCTCATTATGTTGATTTTTGAAGAGTTCCCTAGAATATCTTCCACATTTCATTTTTGAAGAGATCCCGCGAGATCGGGAACTATGTGGGTAAAACCAAAAATCTGCCGGAAGTCACTATTCCACGCGAACGAAGTCGCGGGCAAAAGCTAGTAATGTATAAGAACGTCATAATCGCGTAAGAGCGGTTGTATGAAAAACAGTGAAAATATATGTCGAATTGTATGCCCATAATGCTGCCATTGGAAAAAGATAAGCAATTTATTGAAGCTACCGCCGCTCCAACATCAAAGAAGGCTGTGCTACATTAATACATTTCCACAGAATAAAATAAAATAAATAGTAAATATGTTCAAAAAAACAAACTTCTGTCACGAACGAACGCCGATAAGTAATTGCTGCAAAGATTGATCACATCTGGAAGAAAAAAAAAGTTTAAATTAGAGCTCATATTATAACGGAAAAACTGGGCAAGTGCGAGTCGGACTCGCGCACGCAGGTTTCCGTACTATCCGTAGAAAAAAACGGCAAAAAAAAATCGCGTTTGTATGGGAGCCCCCTTTAAATATTTATTTTATTTTGTTTTTAGTACCTATTTGTTGTTATAGCGGCAACAGAAATAATATAATAAAGGTTCAGTTGAAAACCAGCGTCAGACAACTGCTATTGTCTGACAGTATGCTGAACTGAACCTATTTGGCACTACCGCGAGACACATTGTTGCTGTTTGGTTTTACTTATTTTATTTATTTTTTTTTGTTTTAAGTTTTATATTTTATCAATGTTTCAATACTTGTTTTGTTCATTGTGTACCAAATAAACATGTCTTCTTTCTTTCTTTCAAATACATAATTTGTAAAAATGTCGACTGTCTAGCTGTCGCGGTTCTTGAGATACAGCCTGGTGACAGACAGACGGACAGATAGCGAAGTATTCGTAATAGGGTCCAAATCTACCTAACGCTGCATATCCTATTTATAAATATATTATACTCTTTACGGACTTGTCATATCTTCCGTCATTTCTGTAGGCGTAGCGGCGTCTACCGCTTTATGAAGGGCTTGTTTGAACTGCTCCACATTTTTAGGATCAGGTATGGAACTTCCTAAACCAGGTGCTGACTTTAACCTGAAAAATCACATTAAGATGTGGATTAATAACAAAATTAAGTAGTCCACTAATAATTTAATCTTAAGTTAAATTTAACATATGATGAGGCCAAACGAGAGTTATTTTGTGAGTCGTGAGTCGCAGAATTTCGTTCACGTAATTTCTGCTGCATTCGGTTTCATACAAAAGTCCTGTTTCATTCACACGATGAAGCAAAATGAGTTGTCTGCCGCAGTAGAAATGCATGCAGAAAAAAATACGCGACCGAAATTCTGCGACTCGCGACTCACAAAAATACGCTCGTTTTGCCTCACCCTTATATTAATTACTAGCTTTTGCCCGCGACTTCGTCCGCGTACATAAAGTATAGCTACTGTCACTCAGAAATAAAGCAAATTCTATTAATGAAAAAATTTTAGTACTTCCAGAGATTACCTCCTACAAACAAAAAAAAAAACAAACTGTACCTTTTTATAATATTAGTGTAGATATTTATATTATAATATAAGTTTTTGTAGAAATTGTAGTTTTTCCAGTAGCTGACAGATCACTCCACTTTTTTTGCAGAAATATTTTACCGTCGGAGTCTGCTTCAAGGTCTTGGCTTCCGTACATCTCCGATGAAGCTTATTTGCAACCTACTGCACCTTTGGCCACTTTCTTAAATCCACCATAGTTTGGCAAATACCAATGCTCCAATTTCCTGCTCATCTTATGGAAAATGATGTTATAAATATTTAATACAAACTTCTGCCAGCAGCATCACCCGCGTGGAGGTTGAAAATTATCCCAAACTAACTTACCTCAAGGATAAAAAAAAATGTGTGTTATGTTATGATCCTTCTTTAATTAAGTTCCGATGCTTTGATAAATTTAAAATTAATTTATAATTAATTAATTTTGAGACTAATTTTGGGTATAAAAATTGATTGGAAATAAACAGCCAGACTGAAGTGGGACTGGGCTGGCCATATCGCATGTATGCACCCGGATAGTTGGCCGAGGATTGTCACTCACTGGACGCCTGAAGGAGGTCGATACCGCCGAGATCGACCGCGGCGAAGGTGGTGTGACGATCTGATCATGTTTGCGGGGTAAACATGGCCAGAGATCGCCCTAGACAGAGGAGTTTGGAAGGAGAAAGAGGAGGCCTATGCCCAGCAATGGGACACACAGGCTAATAAAAAAAATAAAGATTGATACGAAATTCATCAGTTTGTTGAGCGATTTATGAAAATGTCACATAACAGTACATGACTGTTAGTAACGTTTTCACACTTACAGGCAGTAGTTAAAATAAATATTTTGACAGACATCTATAATATTAGTTTTAATATTAAACGTACACGTATGCTGCAGCGGCTCTTGTTTTGACCGTGGAGAAATCAGAGAAGTTTTTATCTCCTTGCTTCTGCAGCTCCTTTATCAAGAGATCAAATGCTGGACCACGTTCAACTGAAAACAAATTATTACTGGGTCAGGGTCTTTGCTGTTGTTAATTCAAAACCCGAACAAACAACAGACTGAAGAAATATTACCAGTGATATTTCGTAGACGGTACACCTAAGTTTTTGTTGTTATTAACTTTAAAAAGATATTAAAATAACCGCCTTCAAAAACAATAAATAACGTTCAAGGTAAAAAAAAACTAGCAAGTAGGTAATCTCGTAACCACTTCTACATTAAAAATAACTCTCTCTTTTCTTTTTAATTTTCTCGCCTTTCTTGCAAATTAAAACTGTACTTACGGTCGTCTATAGCTTTCTGAGATAAATATTTTGCGCAAGTATCCACGGTTTCTACAAAAAATAACAAAATGAATGGGTAGGTATACTTATTTGAGAAAAAATGCATTAGGGAGTTTCCCCAACACACCGTACATCATAATAAGGTGTAATGGGTAAAATCATTTAATCATATATTATATTAGGTAAGTATATATCGCTCTCATACCACCCATTTCCTGCTTCAATTTATCAGGCGTAGCTTTAGCTACAATTTTTTGCATTGTCCCTTGAATTGTGTTTGTTAAGGCGGGTTCATCATGATCGGTCTCGAGGCCTGGAGCTCTTTCGAGTCTATAAAATTAAGTATTGCACATTAATCAAACATGAGACATACAAGGTGACTTTAAATTAGCAGCAGTGAAAACCTCGTAAAGCACATTTTCTTCAAATAAATATCACACGTGTTTTGGATTGGAAAACTCGTAAATTCCATTTTGTATTCTATAAATTTTCACTTTTGATACTTATAATGGCAATTTATGACGAGCTATGAGAACCTCGCAAAATCCGTTCCGTCATTTTACATAAAATTAAAAATAATAAATACCTATTTACTATCTACTAATTAAAATAATTTAACACTAACTCTTTGGCTGCCTGAGAGCCCGTCTTTAGTATTTTATCTTTTTCAAGTATTTTAACGTTTGGCTGTTTATTCAATTCGCTGACTAACAGTTTAAATGCAGGGCCTTTGTTCTCTGGAAACATATTTTTTTATTAAAGCAGAAATCAATACACAAGTAAGGGGGAAAAATAGCGATTTTGTTATTTAAATATGTACATTCGAGATTGAAATCGTTGTGTATATGTAAAAAAAATCTAATAATTTCCAAACCACGAATATTGTTATCTACAACTATGAACTATAACATTAAATGCATACTATTATATTCTGCATTCTGCGCCAAAAAGTTCGAACATATTTCCAGCATATCTGAAAAGATACGAATATGTTAGTATAACCCTCAATCAGATTTAACATAATCTCAACCTTATCTCAACCCAATCTCAATCAGACTAGCATTCGACTCATAATTATATATTGATGGACTGTAGCGACTGCATACCTACATACATACACATTTATTGTATTTGTCTGGTCTTCAGAATTCATGACAGTTATTAAATTTGATAACAATACACCGCTAAATTTTAATCGTTTTAATCCCGTGGAGCGTTGATCCGGTACATGAAACACTATCGATTTGTAAAGATAAAATAAAAAATAAAAAACCTTTTTTTCAAAACTCGTATTACTCGTACGCATGTACGAAATTAATTTCTTTAAGAAAACATCAGCTGAGCGAGTTCAATGACCTGTAGGTAGCTTGTACGCAACGCCGACTATTAACTACAGGTCATTGAACTCGCTCAGCTGATGTTTTCTTAAAGAAATTAATTTCGTACATGCGTAAATTAATACGAGTTTTGAAAAATGGTAGGTACTTTATTTTTTAATTTTATCTTTACTAATCGATATTGTTTCATGTATCGAATCGACCCTCCACGGGATTAAAACGATTAAAATTTAACGGTGTATATTCAAATTGCAACCAACCCGAAGGTACCTACTTTTTTTTAGGCCTGTTTGAAACAAATGGTAACTTGAAAAGTTGAAAGTACACAACGTTAAAGTCGATAATTGAGTTGTTACAACTATTATGTAATAGTTGTACTTATGTATTTTAACAGGCCTGAAAAAGTTGGCGATCATTAAATAAAGTTCATATTCAAATTACAGCTTAGATGTTGGGGAGAGAAATCCTATCCAATGCTATTGTGTCTAATTTAGGACTACATTACATAAATGTTTTGTGGATAGTATGGATATATCGAATTTTTATAATAATTTAGTCACCTATCATAGCCGGCGCAATTTCTGGCGGAGTTTTGTCTTTTGTCAATTCATCAAGTTTGTTATAAATTTTTTCTCCTTCCTGGGCACTATATTCCGTAGCTTTCAGATCAGTTGCACGTTTTAACCTGTACAAAATATAATGTTGTTACAAGGTAGTAGGTACTTAAAAACAGAATCTTTCCTTCTGAGTAAGTTGGTTATGTTTTCACTATTGAGTCTATTTACGTTTAATTGAATTTATCGAGTAGATAAAAGGATAGATGTGGATGGATGGAGATTTTACAACTATCACACAATGCCGTTTGGTCCCAAGCTAAGCAGAGCTTGTGTTAT
This sequence comes from Mythimna ferrago, assembly GCA_910589285.2. Taxonomy (NCBI): domain Eukaryota; kingdom Metazoa; phylum Arthropoda; class Insecta; order Lepidoptera; family Noctuidae; genus Mythimna; species Mythimna ferrago. The sequence continues at coordinate 31,882,584 of OU342674.1, forward strand.
GAGTACTAGACAACTGATAAACATACTTATATATATATTTCTAAATATATACATATTATAGATAAATTACACCCAGACACAGCACAAATGATCATGCTCATCACACAAACATTGATCCTGGGTGGGAATCGAACCCACTACCTCCAGCAAAGCAGTAAGGGCCACTAACCACTAGACCAACAGGCCTGTCAAAATGAATGCATTTTGTGAGGACTGATATGATAGAAAACGTTGTAGCGTGGTTATCAAGACTGAATAGAAGAATAAACTGTCACCTTCGCGTTGTGTGGACGAAAAATATACGTATGAACCTGGAGATATATTATACTAACAACAATAAATTCTGGCGCAAAATAGTGATTTATATAAATGTCTTACTCTTGAGCGCCCTGGCGGTACGTTTGTTTAAATTTTCCAACCGTTAATAGATTCGCACCTCCCTTTTTCTCCATCTCTGCCGTCAAAATGTCGAAAGATTTTTTCATATTTCCTAAAATATTGAAATGTGTGCTAAGTAATTATATAGATTTTATAATCTTAATAATTATACTGATACCTACTTACTTGCCTAATTATAATATAATAGACTTACCCGTAAACTTAGCATTAGCGGGACGCTCTAAAAAGAAAAAAATAAATAATTACCTGTGTGTGATAATGATTAACTTCAATGTACGTCATGTCCATACTTACTTCCCGGACCGCCACCGGGCTGAAAATATTGTACTTGAATTAGCTTCACAAAAAACAACAGAAACAAATAATGGCGTAAACCTTCATTCTCCACCTGACCACAAATGAACACAACGGAGGGATTAAATCAAATTCAAATACATAAATATATTCGAAACAATAATTCAGAAAATGGTCTCAAAATTGAACAAAAAGCGATATCAGATGTGGAAAATGAAGATTGAAGTAAAAATATTTTTGTAAAATCATTTACCTCATCGCGCCGTGTTCACTTGTAGAGATGGGATAAGAAAATATAAAAACGAGCATTTATCAAATTTACTTTATTTTTATGTTTTAAAACTACTCAGATTATAATGTATTATAATCGCTGTATTTAAAGATTCGTTTCGTATTATTTTTGATTCATTACAGTATATGCATCAAGTTGGCGCAGTCGATTCAGGTTTATATACAAATGTTATTTCAAGGGCTGTTTCTAACTTGTCTTTGAAATATTGAAATGCCATTGGTTCCTTTATTTCTTTGTAGACGATAATGTTACACTTGATAATCGTATCCTATTAAAATAATTGTTCTTTAATAAATGAATATTAAAAAAAAAAACTAATTAAATGTAGTAAGATACTTACACCACCACCCCACCCTCCGTCACCATACAACCCACCACCTCTTTCAGCTAGCGTTACATCTGTGAACAAAAACGTTACTTCATAAAATAAACCCGGCCAAGAGCGTGTCAGGCCACGCTCAGTGTAGGATTCCGTAGTTTCCCGTCCGTCACAATAAGTGTCCCCACTTATTAGTTAAAAAAATCGACTATTTGTTACATTTATTGGGTTACTAATTTATACAAATTAGACGGGCTATGTATGTTGGGTTTTCGGTAGTAATTTTGGATTGCGTGAACCGATTTTAATAATTCTTTTTTTATTTGAAAGAAGATACGTTCAGGATAATAAAATATGTAAATTAAGTTACGAAAAAATTCTTGCATATACGGTTAAATTACTAACTTAGTTCTGAAATTATTTTGTAGAACCTTCCAAAAATTGTTCAACCCATTAAGTTGAAAAGTCTTTATAAAGTTCTACTTTTGAGATTTTTTTCATTTTTTCTACACTTATGGTTCAAAAGTTAGAGGGACGACGACACATTGTTTTTTACTTTCGGAGCGATTATTTCCGAAAATATTAACATTATCAAAAAATGATTTTAGTAAACCCCTATTAATTTTTAAATACATATTCAACAATGTATCGCACGTTAGGGTTGAAGTGAAAAAAACCTTAATAAAACATTTTTTTCCGCTTTTTATTTTACTACTTTGTCGGCGTGATTGATATAAGTATTGGTACCAACATCTTTCTAGTGCTAACGGTCACTGAGATTATCCGCGGACGGACGGACAGACAGACATGGCGAAACTACACTTGCGTGCAAAAAAAATCGGCCCACCCCATAGGCAGCGCTTTGGAACCTAATAATTATCCAAAAAATTATAAAATTGAGAAATGTCTTTTAATATTATCTTTTAACTTCTTTTACACGTACTCTTCATTTTAGTAAATCTACCATTGTTCACATTATCGATTCAAATCGTCGAACACTCTCATTCTGCTTGATCTTTTTAAAACAAAATGTTTCTGATTTTGCTACGCATTTAAATTGAATCAAATCTTTCTTTATTTGGAATTTGCCTAAATTTGTTGGTTTCTTGATCATTTAACTTAATTTTAAGCGTATTTGCTTCATGTAAAAATGGATACAAGTCCAACTGAGGCCGCTCAAGTAGAGTCAGGGCGTCGCGGCTAGAAGTTTTCATTTAAGTCGATCCTGCAGTAATACGAGTGCGCCAAAGATTTGTTGAAGACCGGAAGTTTCAATAGACGATCGGGTTCAGGCAGAAATCGGGCGACATCAGAGCGCGATGACCGATTTTTGGTAAAAATTTCTTTGCGTAATCGACATCTCATTGGAGTTCAGGTACAACAAAAACTTCTCCATGTCCCTAAAGTCTCAATAAGTGAGTGGATTGTAGGACGAAGACTTACAGAAAGCAGATTACATCCACACAAGCCTACCAATGATTTGAAATTATCTCATGCGCATCGCTAAACGTGCTATAAATAAGTCTGTAAAATCAATAAAAAAAAAACTATGACTTTTAAAACAACTATAAATAAATGATGATGATGTCAAAAACTTTATTTAATTCATTTTAGTTTTTAATCTAAGAAACGTCTTTTAAACCAAAACGTTAGGGGTTAGCCGATTTTTTTTGTACGCAAGTGTATAAGGGTTTCTAGTTGACTACGGAACCATTTTAATTTTATGCAGATGATTTATACTCACTTTATTCCTTTTGGTATTAGTACCCTAGCACTTAGGAGGTGATGATTTCCCGCTGGTAGGTGGTGATTTCCCGCTAGGAGAAGGAGGCGAGGAGGCGGGAGACCTGGTGCCCGGTGTAGAACCAGGTGTGCTACCAGGCGTCATCTTAGACGTGCTACTAGGCGTGGTACGCGGCGTGCCGGCCGGCGTGGCGGCTTGCGGCGGCGAACCGCTCTTCGGAGATTCCTTACCACCTTTACCCGTTTTCGCATCCTTTTTCTTCCCTTCAGTAGCGTAGAACATTTCCACTTCTTCTCGTAAAAAAATGAAAAGATTTCAGTAACCTACCTGCCATGCATTAAATTCTTGGGCTTCCGAGAAAATTGGCTTACCTATCATAATTAGTTACGTTATTTGAATTTGTAAACAATTGTTCAATATCGTTTTATATTTTTGTTCAATCACCATTTTTCTCGGAACCATTTAAACTTCATCATCAAAAGATCAAACACGTTAATGAACGATTGTCACAATTTCAAACGGCACGGCTTACTTACCTTCGGCTGTGAGATTGTGTTAAGTAACGCGGGCTCCAAATAAAATGTTGACAATAGTCCTCTTAACGTTACCTATGTAAACCTGGTACTCACCGTCGTCTTCATCGGCGTCCATCATGAGCATTCTGTCATCTGATTCAGATAGGATTTCGTCGATCCAAACGGCAATCTGTTCACAAGAAAAATGCGTCATTTACCGTTACAAATATCTGCAGGCCTAGCCAAGATACGATCGTTTCGTTTCGAATCTTTGTTTTGACCACGTCACTTAACGTTGAGATGATGTCATACTCATTTGCATACATTTGAAGTTTTCCACTAGCGTTAACGATTGTAGATTAACAACTTGGCTAAGCCCTCAGACATTCAACTGTTCTCTTCTTTGTTGAATATATATCTACCTTGTCTGACATCTCCACCATGAACTTCGCTTTGGAACTTTTACTGTACCTTGACGGTGTTCTCATTTTCATAACGCAGCAAATATCGTTCAGTACGTTATCAGACAATCTTAACATTCTATGGAACAGAAATAAAAGGTCAATTAAATGTTTAAAGATTGCCATTGTGTCTATTACCGTGTTGTTGCAATACCGCGCGTCTAAGTAGTAATAATACGATACTTGACGATTTAGGTACACCAAATAGAACAATATCTTGTCGCTTTTAATACGATTATGTGTCCGGTACTGTTTACCGCAGCATCGTGCTCGTACGCTCGGTTCAAGAAACGGTAAGGCCAGGTAAGGTATTCCTCGGTAAGGCCAGGCCCAAGCGCCCGAAAAGGGCCATAAAACAGTGACTTTCTGAAGCCTCTTACTCCTCGGTAACAGCCAGGTTAATAGGTTTGAAAAAAAAAATGTTTATTATAGATTCATGAACAACATTATCAACATTTGATTTTGTCGTGCTATTAACACTTTTGTCTAAAAATCATATTTAGCAATTTCGCAACTTTTCCCTACTCCTTCGAAACGGCTTGGATCTTTAGAAACATTTTTACACATAAAAATGGGTGGTTAAATATTCTTCAAAGTGAACATTGCATATGTAAATCAATCAATATTTCGCAAAGAAAATGGATATAAAGGTCAGCCGCGTGCTTTCCGGGCGCTGTAGGCCGCAAATATTTGCGCACAGATTTCCGTACAGGTTTGCCTAGGCGGGTGCGAGAGGTACGTCCACATAATTTTGGCCAGATGGTTCAAGAGACTATAAGCCTTAATAGGTTGGAAAAAATTATGAACGACATTATAAACTGTTGATTTTTTCGTGCGATTAATACTTGACTTAAAAAAATATTTAGTTTTTTAGAAACACATATTTTATTACACATAATAATTGTTGATTAAATATTCTTCAAAGTGAACGTACATAATATGTAAATCAATAAATATTTCACAAAGAAAATGGATTTAAAGGTCAGCGGGACTCTATCCAGACGCAGCTGGCCGCAATTAAATGCACAGATACTCGTACTGCCGCCTAGACGGATATATATAAGTATTGTGTCCGGCCAGATGTTGAAGGGACTATAAGCCTTAAAACCTTAAAACTGATAATTGTCTTCACACGTCTAGACCACCTCACTAGATCCATCGAGGCTCACGCGAGGTCGCGTAGCAGATGCCACGTCGTAGCCAAGCGTAGCGGTAAACACTTCAGTTTTTACTCAAACACTTTTTCTTTTAGACTATTGTTCTTCTAGTTGAATGAAAAGCGAAACGGAGTTTGATTAAAACGGATAGGCTAAAGAACACCAACCTACACATTATGTTCAGTAAATTAGTGTTCACTATAAACTAACATTCTATGGTCCCGGTGCTTTTCCACCAGAGATGTTCTATACTACGTTGCTATGGATGCGTTTTATATTCACCAATCATAATCGTTGGTGTCTATAGCATAGCACTAACACTGGTGGAAACGGATTCAACTAAGATATGTTTTTTTTATATGAAAGAATGCGTGCTATGGATGCTCGCGAGAGTAGCAGAGTACCTACCTACAGTAGGCCTGCGTTTGTCGCTGAAAGTAGCCTAGCAAAAGTAGACTATCTATACATCGCATACCGGTAGTTCGAGCTGTGCATCTTCCTTACGCAGCTGCTTTGCGGCAGTGCATCTTCATAGTACATCACATTCGCACACATACCATAGTATCAGTGGAAACGGTCACAGTTTCACAGCTTAGCTGTTACATCACATCCTCGCAGCTGCATAGCACATCTCTGGTGGAAAAGCAGCCTAATTCTGTTACTCATATGCCTGGATACTCATGCACTTTTGAGAACTAACTAACTGATGAATGTCACTAACGGCAAGCTGACCACATTAATGCATAACGCCCAAAAAAATACAAAAATAAAAGTCTAAAAATAAACGTTGGTAATTTTTGAAATACTTTTAAACTGCTAAACTAGATGTTTCGAATAACATGCTGCAGTAAGATTTAAACTTAAAATAACACATAAATAGAAATACAAAACATCTAGTTAACCATTGACTTGAAACATAAGAAGAAGAAAATAATAACTTACCCATCAGCTAGAGCGTAGCGTCCAGGCCTTCCTAAGCGGATCTGGATGCCCTGAGCGAAAGCGATAGTAGCGCGCCGAGCCCAGACGTATTTTTTGTTGTGGCTCATAGCTAGAAAGTCCTTCTTTCCGGCAAAACTGCCTGCACCTCTGCAAAGAAATTAAGATACCAATTTGGCAAAGGTACGACATAGCACGAAGAATAGCCAAACTTAAGTGGCAATGGACAGGGCACATTGCCAGGGCGCATTGTGAAGACCGCGTACTGGGAGACGCAGCCTTGGAAGGCCTCCCACGATGTGGACTGATGATCTGGTGAAGGTTGCGGGAATCCGATGGATGCAGGACGCACAGGATCGGTTATGTATCTACGAGTGTGTATATCAAATAAAATGGTTCTCTTTCTTTCTTTTCTTCTTTCTTTATTGTGGTGACACTTGGGGGAGGCCGATGTCCAACAGTGGATGATGATAAATACTAGTTTCTGCAAGCAGTTTCTACGCAGACAATTATCCCAAGAGGACCGGGATAAAGTGTCATACATCAACTTTCAAGGCATGGTCTATACCATGCCTTGAAAGTTGATGTATGTGTGTCTAAATCTATAATATAAAAATATAGGGTAGAGTAGGGTATAGTAGGGTGGACTAAGGAAGAGCGGGAGCGAAGCCGCGCGGGCAAAGCTAGTTTCATCTAAATTCGATCACCTGTCTAAGCATAAATGAGTAACAAAGATACAGTCATACACATACCTATAAACTTTCGCCTATTTATTAGAAGGAACGGGGTGGGCCTTTAGTCAGTAAGAGTCTGACACTATCTCCCGTTCCGCCCAAGAGCCCCGTTGTCATTGGATGATTTTACCCACCGCAAAAAAAGTATGATAGGTACATTTTCATATATTAAATGTTTTGTAAACACAGATGTATTTATATATTGGTTGTTCGATCATATAATTAGGTACATCTGATTTCGATCAAACCAAACAAAAATATATAAAGATAGACAGTCGCACCATAAGTTTGGACACGTCACTCTTACTCGTTAATAGGGTAGTGTCCAGGGTCAAAATAATTACATTTTATTTAGTCCGTGTATTTTAGATTATAAAAAAAATATTGGACACGTTTTTTTTTTCTTTTTTGATTAAACAAAAAATAACAAAGATATAGCCCATTAAAGTTACGTATGACGTACCCCGTGCGAAAAAATGCAGCACAGCGTGACGTTACACGTAACTTTAATGGGCTATCTATATCTTTGTCATTTTTTGGTTTAATTTACAAATAAAAAAATACGTGTCCCTTATTTTTGAATAATCTAAAAGACGGACTAATTACATTTTTTACGGCAACTAGCCTATTGTTTTATTTAAAAATAAACGATACATTATAATCTTATACATACTAAGTTACAAATAAAAGGTTGTTGACAACTTACGCAGATTTTTTCTTTGACTTTTTCAAGTTAACAAAGTATGCGTACGCCTGGTCAGGCTTGAAAGGTTCATCAGCATTCAACATGGATCTCAAACGAGAAATCTGAACAGACAAGAAAAAATATGAGAGTTAACTGATTTGGCTAACCCTTATCATGATGCGGCTAGCGGGCAAGGTCCTATATGAAATGGCTATTAAAGTGGGGCTAGCCGGTAAAGTCCTATATGAAATGGTTATCAAAGTGCGGAGGTCTTGTATGAAACGGTTATAACGGTGCGGCCAGCGGGCAAGGTCCTAATATGAAATGGTTATCATGGTGCGGCCAGCGGGCAAGGTCTTGTATGAAACGGTTATCATGGTGCGACCAGCGGGCAAGGTCCTTTATGAAATGGTCGGTCATATTAAAAAAATGTTATGGCAAACAAAATGTTTTATCAATGTCTAAATCATGATATGTTGCTATTAAACATATCATGATTTAGTCTAGGCCAAACCACTTCTTCCTACACGCATGGAGCCCCGCTTCACGGTGGTTATAAAAAAGGTTAAGGCTGCCTGTCCACAGGAGCGGAGCGAGGCTACGGAGCGGAGTAACGAGGAAATGTTAACCAATAGGATGGCACAAAATCTCCGCTCCTCTGATTTTGTGCAATACCTACTGGTTAATATATCCTCTTTACTCCGCTCCGCAGCCTCGCTCCGCTCCTGTGGACAGGCAGCCTAAGGCAGGAGCTCCGCTCCGCTCGACTCCGCTCCCGCCTTAGCCTTCCAACCTAACCTGACCGTGCTGAGGTGCCCTAAAATACTGATTTCACTTCGCTCGCTCGTGGACTAATATTGCGGGTTGGGCCTAGGTTAAACTAGTTTATCCTAAAATCGGGTTTACCATAATTATAAATAAATTATAATTTAGATTGGGTAGAGCTACTTCACTGCGCAGCCAGTGGTAGGAAACAATTTTTTTTTCAAATTCTGCACTAACCGTATCAGCGGGCAGAGTGTTTGCGTTATCCCGCCATAGATATATGATGTTGCGTCTGCGCGGCTTGGCCATGCGCTCGAGTCGGTCAGTGAGCACGCCTCCATGTCTGCGCAGGCACCGCGAATGCGCCTTCATAGCGTGGTACGACAACTTCACATCGGTCGCTTTGGGACCCCTGGAATATATTCCTCATTGAGAATTAAGTAATTATCATTTCAGAGCTGATGATGTACTGAGCTCAAATAAAAAAAAAAGTAAGAGTCTATAAAGGAAGAAATCGATACACGTTTGGTTTGTTTTAATTTTTATTTTTCAAGCGAGTGTTGTTTACTCAGACAAGTTACGACTATTACATAGGAGAAGAGCTACTGGGAGGTGAAGTGCGGGCGGTACAGCTAAATACATTACAACTGAAATTGTTTAATTTTTGTGATAAGAACTTTATAGATTCTCTTCCCCACCCCCCTTTATAAGAAAAAAATTAGAGATGATCGACCCCCTCCCCTCCTGAATTGTATTACGTATCTAATAAATTAATAGTGCCTAAGAATACCTACTCAGATATTCTCTAATGGTTAGAAATTGTCTTGCCATTCCAATACCGCGCATTTGCACACGTTTATTCAGTTATGGATGTAAATAAACTGAAGAACGATGAGACAGGAAATGTTTTCATGCCTTACCTGGGTTTGGCAGGCTTAGGAAGAGGGCGTACGTTCTTCCGCAGTGTCAACTTGTGTGTCTGCCGCAAGCCATGGCCAGCGGCGACGGTCTCGGCCACGGATGGCGGCGCAGGCTTGATGTACGGTGGATATGGCGGGAAACCTTTGGGCTTCACTGTTCAAAAGCACACATTAGCTTAAAATTTTCTATTTCACGAAGGCGGGCCAAGTCCTAAGAGTCAGCTCACACCAAGCCGCGACGTATCGCGAATTCATTAATCTTTATTAGAAAAGAAAAAAGTCGCTTCGTACCATCATCACTATCAGATCCGCCTCCAGACGTTGTAGGCGACGCTTTCGACATCTTGTATTACGTCTTATTCTAGAAACAGTCCTTGTAATTATTGTAGAAATATTTAATTAAATTGAAAGTTTATCTTCAGGTTCTTCCGTATTGCTTGCATTTTAAAGAATGACATTCATTCCAAATAACTCTTTCGACTATTCTTTCAGGTAAGTTATTTTTGGCCAGTATTATTTTTATAATTAGTTCTACTGAAACTCTTTTAAGTCTACACGCTTGGATTGGAAATTGGGTTTGAGACCGAGGATGTACATAAATGATATTTCTAGGTATATATATAGGTATATATTACTTATACGAATGATTAAAAGCAACTCGCACACGCACGAGAATTTAGTGCCAAACCTGTCGAACGCTCATTTCGTCTAGTTGAACGAAATGCGATCGCAGCTGTAAGTACGAACGACAATCGCGCTTATTTTACATTTATTTCAACAAAGTTTTTGTAGGTTTTTGTCGTCATTCTGTATTTAACGTTATTAAAGAACCGATCCCATAAACCTCCGGTTAAAATGTATTTAACTCCATTCTAACTTCAATAAGTATATATGTACCCCACATACTACATAAACGTGTTCTCTAAATAAATAAATCATTGTTTGAAAATCTGTTTTTCAATTTATAAGTTTCAAATAAGTTTACTAAAAGTATCTTCTAATGTTTCTTCTTCATCAGTAGTGTTGGGATTTTATTCGATTAAGTACTCAAAATGAATAAATACTCGTTTTTATTGGATAAATACTTGATTAAAAACGAGTATTTAATGAGTATTTATTTATTTTGAGTATTTAATCAGATAAAATCCCAACACTATTCATCAGTCTATCTAAAGAACTCCGATTGGGGGCCAATTCTCGATTTTAGAGATGATGTCAAATTCGACAAAAATTTCGAATGACGTCATTTTTTCGACAAATTTTAAAAGTTGCTATTCTGGGGATGTCGAATTCGACATTTGTCGAAGGATAACGTTAGAGTTTTTAGAGATAATGTCATTTGGGGTCAATTCTCGATTTTAGAGATGGTGTCGAACTCGACAAAAATTTCTAATGACGTCATTTTTTCGACAAATTTTTGAAGTTGCTATTCTGGGATGTCGAATTCGACATTTGTCGCAGGATAACGTTAGAGTTCATGACGAGTGCTTCTGAGCAGTAGAGATGTCATGTCGATTGTAGAGATATGTCATTTCTGAGTGAATTCGTTGAATTTTGTTAGATTGTTATTGCGTTATATTGTGTTTTCTTTGGTTTTTAAATAAAATACGGCTTGGCTTATATCGAATTCATAACGAATCTTAAAATGCGTGTGCATTTTAAGATTCGTTGTATGACCGTTCGAGGCGAAAATAATTACTTACAAACAGCAGTTTTACTGCCTTCACAGGACTCAAAAAGTTCCAAATAGGTAAATCGCCACGGGGAGGCATTTTTATATAAGTTTATCAAAACACAAGTCTTTTTTGGCGCAAGGAGTTCACCTAAACCTACGACCTTCACTGTCACAGTTCTTAAACACTAATTTACAGAAGTTGTACTTTACAACAACAGTGGGTATTAGGTATGAATCACAATCACCACATTCACAGTGATAAAACATTCATAAACGTTCGAAAATACTCAAAACGATCGCGGTTCGCGACAACACCGAGCGCATTCGCAATGTTTACAAACAACTAACAAACCCCGCGTTCCGAATTGCGTCAAAAGCGATTATATCGTGAATCCGACTAATGCACAACGTCACAAACAGTACTCAATAGTCCTTATATTTTGTGACTATTAAATTCGGTCGGATATGCGATATAATCGCTTTTGACGTAATTCGAACTAAGGGAAAGTAACAACAAAAAATGAGTTTAGATTCAATACGACTGAATTAACTAGATAACTCGTTGTAATAAGATTCGTATGGCGCTATGTGCCTACTTAACTCATACGGGTTATAATAACAAAAATTACGCACGGCATGACTCTACGAGTTCACACGATGCGCTACAGACGGGGCGCGCCGGTATTGCCAACTGCTATGCCCAGTAGCTAGATAATTTGCAAAATGTTGCTAGGTTGCTAGTTTTTTGCCAAAAAGAAACTAGATTTGATAATGTTTCTGTAGGTGATTTAGGTTTTAATAAAATAACAATGGGAGTGCGTGACGTTTATAACCAAACCTATAATTGCTGCCAAAATTTAGTATAAGCAGCGTATGTTTTGTGCCCGCGGTAGTGCCGCACGCGCTCTCCACTGGCTGGTAAGCTCCATGAATAAAACACAACAATACACGATAAAATACGAGTAGCGTGTACTATTTTGGTTTAGTAACTCTATTATTCTTCTGTCATGTCTTGGCGCAGCAGGAAACAAGGAATTCTCGGCTAATGCAGACCCATGGCTATACCTGCAATAGCATCTTTGACCATAGATTCGCGTTGAGTTTTTATTTTTTCTATAAGAAAAAATAAAAATAGCTGTAGAATAAGAATAGCTGTAGAATAAGTATAGCTTCACGTCTTATGATGAAATTAAAAGGTGCTAGAAAAAGTAGCTAAAAAGTTTAGCTACAAGTTTAATTAAATTGTAGCTGTCTGCCACCAAATAATAGCTAGATCCATTGAGATCTATACATGGAGAAGCCGTGTTATCTATGACGTATACATAGTTATACAAATATGAGCGAAATATGAAACAGATTACGAAATATCGTTTTGTCTCACTCTTTCTAAGCCAATAATTGTATTTGACAAAAGAGACAACGATATTTAAGTTGTTGCTTAATTTGGCAACATTTCGTTTTGACATTAGTAAAGATGTAGGTAAGTGCCATTGTCCACCATCTTGTGCGCTCACTGCACCTGAGTTACGTGGTAGTTGTGCTGTCAAACGGGTGTTTATGTTTTGAAGCTATTGCGATTTTCTGGAAAATTACGAAGATATCCATTTAAAACTCCAATATATATATATTGAAACAAAAAACAATATGCCTGTGTGTTGCATTGTGACGTGTGGTGCAAAAAAGAACAAGAATCAACCTCAATTGTCTTTGCACAGGTTAGTAGCCAGTTTTCACCAAATATTACTTAAAATAATTCACGTAGGTTGAAAAAATTTTACGGATACTTGAATCTATTGCCAAGGTACTGAGATTTACCTCTATTTCTGTTTATAATACTGTTTTAGTAAAAAACTTGTTGTTTACAATAATATGTGTTATGGCATAGTCCTGTACCATTGCTGCAACAGTATCGATATAATATCCAATTTATAATTCTACTTATCATAATAGAACTAATCCATTTTATCAATGGAAGTTTCCTCAGTTTTGTATAGTTCTAAAATAATACGTCAGTATTTTTTTATTTGTTTTAGTTACAGAGAAGTTCAAATTATCATGTTTTATACTTCCTTTCTTTCATAGGTTTCCTAATAAAGAGAATCTAAGGAAAAAGTGGTTGGAAGCTATTGGTGAAGAAAATATTAATCCCAGACATAAAGATGGTATGTCTGTTCGCTTCACTTCCAAGAAAGTTGTTTCAATAGAACACTTGATGTGATGCGATTACATGATGACTCTGTTCCCACTGAATTTTTGGTAAGTTTGCATTGAAATGGCTGATAAAAAGCCTGGCTCTGTGGCTGAAATAAAAAATAAATATGTTGGTACCTATATTCCTTTAATATTATTTTCAGTTACCAAAAAAACGACCTGGCGTTGTTTTAAGTGAAAGTAGTAGCAATATCAGAAAAGGTGATTCTTGTACATCGACTGAGCTGCCCCCATTGCAGTTATCCCATGAAATTTTAGAATACGTACATAAAGGGGTATGTATCTACTGGGTGACGATTATTTTATTTATACCTTTCAAAAATATAATAAAACTAAGTTTAAGAAATTCAGATCACATGATAAGTATGACTTCTTTATTCTCTAGACTATGTTTTAGACCTCTGAAACATTCTGCAGATATCACAATTTTTTTTTTTTTTATTAATGATAGGCTTTCGTTTGACCACTATCTCACCTTGACACTTGTATATTAATAAAATTTGTTATAATATTTTTTCAGGCTGTGCATGATGAAAAAGTGAAGGCGTTGGAAATAAAATGTCTCAAGCAGCAGAAAAAAATTAAACGTCTCAACGAGAGAATTAGGAAACGAAACAAAAAGATAGTCAATTTGGCAGATATTGTCCAAGACCTTAAACGAAAAAATTGTGTTAACAGTTATGTGATCGTTTTTTGAAAATTGGTTAAAATTAGTTCTTATTTTATGACATTGTTATCAGTGAAACTAATAACGTCATTATTGATTCTATGTAGATTTTAGGATAAGAAAACTATAATAAAATTCATCATAATATCGTTGCTGTAATTTCGAACACCCTGTTAAATGTCATATTCCGTACGTAGTATCTAGTAAAACCAAACGTAAAACTTGTACGTAACCCAAATAAATAGTATCGATACCGTTAAATCCTTGGTCGGCACAATCCTAGCAAAGGCAGCCATTTTGTGCGATTTTTCTAATTGTAGGTATGCACCTTTTTTTCGTAGGTATTTCCAGTCCTTATATTTTTTATGTACCATGGCTAGATCTAGCTATAAAGTTGCTAAGTTGGCATCACTGGGCGCGCGGCTCGGCGCTTTCGCGCTATATTGCTATCCCGTTTTGGCCACGCTGTTGTCGTTTTGTTGAGTGAGACGTTATCTTCACTCGACTCGACATTTTCGTGAAATTTATTTCGATTTTGACTGAGAATACGGAATTCTGCTCGATTCGAAATTTTTTGGTAGAGATAGAGATATTTTTGATAGACATGAAAACTGAGACAGGTGAAAATCACGAATTGGTCGCCGGAGTGAATTCGTTGAATTTTGTTACATAGTTAATTGTTAATGCGTTACATTGTGTTTTCTTTGGTTTTTAAACAAAATACTGCTTGGATTCTCATATTGGATATTCGATTTGCTCTGTGATTTGTTCATTGTGTATTTTCTTGAAACGACGACCTTCGCGCACAATAACAGACTCAGTAATTTGTGTATCCACGATTGTACTTACTTTGCGCCAACCATCCCAAGATTTTTTGTATTTTTCTCCTCCATGTTGTTTAAAATATTATATGAAACGTAAAAGTTTAGTCAGCACAGCCCACCAAAGAAGTAAACAAATCAATAGTTTTGAAGAAACTGCAAATTCTTCAACTGTCAAGCTGATTATTTTTAGACTAAACGTATCGTTTTATATTTAGTAAGCTTTTTAAAACCAAATCATTCATTCGCTCATAACTACATAAAACGGAACGTGGATTCTTCCTAATGGGAACATTATCTTCACTCGACTTGACATTTTCGTAACATTTATTTCTGATATTTGGACTGAAAAAACGGAATTCTGCTCAATTCGACATTTTTTAGTAGAGAAAGAGATATTTTTGATAGAGATAGACTTGCAATCTCGAACTCGAGATAAATGGCGAAAATCGAGAATTGGCCCCCTGTGCTGCTATCGAGCATAGACAAGATGAAGGAACTATTGTCAATGTCAAATTCAAAAAGTAATATGTCAAAGTCAATTGACAATATTGTAGGTTTTCTATTTTTGCGATTATTGTTTTTTTAGATCTTAGATCTTCATTCAGATGACTTACAAAGTTTTCAGAATTGTGAATTGCACAATAATATTGACTAGTGATTCATCCAACGATAACGTTTAGAGATTGGCTACCTAAAGTACCGGAGTTTGAGCTTTATACGCATTTTTAAAAATTATGGAAAATCACGTAGGTATGAATGATAGATAATATTTTATTTCTATTAATATTATTTTCCTTCAAGTCAGCTGCTACTTTTTTATACAATTACAAAGCATTTGTCAGTTTTACTAATTGTTATAACTACAAAATTTTGTTATGTTTCCAATATGTTTCAATGACGCAAAACCGGTTAAAATATAAAATTTTGCACACAGTTTATACCTATAGGTACTAGCTGCGGCTTGGCCCGCGTATAAAAAATATAGCCTATGTTACTCAGGAATAAACAATGGAAAAATAATAATTTACTATGTTATATACCTAGTTTATTTATATACTGAAAGTCAATCATTTATTTCGAATTTTAAATCTGTTTCTTGCACTTAATAGTCTAGTTACACACGCATGATTTTGCATCAGCAGAATTTATAACTTTGTTATTTTTATCATTATTGATATAATAAAAGGAGAAAGTAACTGACTGACATGTCATCGCACAGCCGAAAGTACTGGGACTGGGAAGGAAAATTTTGCACAAAACTTTCTTGTATGATAATGTCACTGATATTGTAGTGCAAATAATTATGAAATATAGGTAAAAGTTGTTTGGTGTGGCAATCATTGCTTTAGGTGAAACCTGAAAGATTTTAGTTCATCTAACTTTGGTCAGCAACTTTGCACACTTAGTTCAGAACTGGGCACCATTCATTTTTAATCATTTACAAAAATAATCCTGAACCCATTTTGATGTCTAGTTGTGGAGGCATAAGCTGGTTCAATTTTATTACTATTTAATAAATTTAAAAAAGAAGTGGCGGCACACACGCTTGTAAGTAGAAATTTATCCTAAGGGAATATACTTCTAGGATAAAAAGTATCCTATGTGCTATTCTTGGAAATGGTGGCCGACTGCTAAAATCTGTTCAGTAATTTTTGTGTGAAAGAGTGCCTAACAAACATCCATATAGGTAATAATATCCAAACTTTCGCATTTATAATATTAGTTAGGATAATATGCAATAAAATTGTGGACTTTCCACTATTTGTAACTTTTATTGGCTTTTTAGGTCTTCAGCCATCTGACCATCAAGCAATTTATAAGGCGAACAGTGGCAGCATAAGATTTAAAATGAGGACTGCAGGCCACTCTCCTGAGTTTGGATTGATAGAACACCGTGAGCCACACGATTGTCTCTATAAGGCAGGTATTACAAGGTGTCGTTTTGAAACTGCAAAATATTTCAGGAGGTAATTATGTTAGTGATTCTCGACCCGAATCAATAATAAAATAAGTAGGTAATTTTTTTTTTTTTATAACCGCGCTTTTTTTCACACATACAAACACGGAACAATAAAGGGCGTTTTCACACACACTAACTCGCAACGATAGTTTCATAAATAATGTATCATCCAATCATCATCCCGCACGCCACACCCTAGCCACGCCCCCGCGGCCATCGATCAATTGATTTAGTTTAGTGTAATTAAAAAATTAAATAACAAGTATTACTGATTATTGACCAGGTATCGTTTTTTTACATGATTATTTATGAGTTTTATTACAACCTCCTGAAATATTGTGCAGTTTTAAAACTGCACCTTGTATAACGATTTTTCGTTTCGTTTGGAACTTTTCAGTCGAAATTTTCTAAAACTGCATCCAAATCCAACTCCACGAAAAGTGACTTTTTCGTGGAATTGGATTTGGATGCAGTTATTATAGGTAGTTTACTGAATTTCTATGTCACCAACTGCTTGAAAAGTGACTTGTTTGAAACTGTGTGTGAATAAAATGATGAACTTGATTGGACAATTTGTATGGCGAGGCCGATTTTTTTTTTCGTTTCCTGAAAAAAAAATTGTGGAAGGTAGTTCAGTTTCGTCTACTGAGCAAGCCCTTAAAGTGAGAAGGGCTGTCCCTTACACCTTGTATATTTTATGTTGTTTTTGGTATTTGTTGTTATAGCAGCGGCAACAGAAATACCTACATAATTTGTGAAAATTACAACTGTCTAGCTATCGCGGTTCTTGAGATACAGCCTGGTGACAGACAGACGGAAGGACAGACAGCGAAGTGTTAGTAATAGGGTCCCGTTTTTACCCTTAGGGTACGGAACCCTAAAACATCATCATTAGTACCTATTTAAAGAGAAATCAACGATTTATTAGGTTAAGAGCCTACTTATGAGCTTTATTATTGGTTCATTTAGAATGACTGGAGTAAGCATCATTTTTCGGTCCTTACTACGATTTTCTGGGAAACTACTTAGCGACAATATTTTTTGAAGTTGTTTTTAGTACCAATTGAGTACCTACAAATATTACCTGCCTGATAGGTACATTTTATCATTGAAAGGAAACCGAAACTATAATTTAACTGTTTAATAAATTATTATTGTTTCAGCTTACATTTGGATATGAAACTATACTCCATAATTTGAACGATAATCAAGAAGTGAAGTTTCCTTCTAGTGCTGTTTCCGATTTCAATGATTTCAGAGAGTTCTACTTAACTTGGCATAATAATAAAATTAAACTTGGGGTAATTGGTCAGGAGCCCTTTGTCGACTATCAGAAGAAGGTCACTGACCCCATCATTGGGTATATTCTATTCAAAACTCGATCTAGAAGGGCACATGTGGAATGGATAGTTGAAAGTATGTGGTTTTTATTTTTATGTAAAGTGGCATTGGACAGTAATTTAATTGTAAATAATTTTGGAAAAACTTCTTGTGGTTCAAGAATGAGGAAAATTGATTTTTAATTGTTGATTGGCTGATTTGCCTTATATGACAATACCACTATGCATTACGAACATAAAACCTATAATAATATTCATCGTCATAGGTACTAAGGAAGAACCAGCCCTCGGCCTCGGCTTCTCAGCAAATATAGGTGCCTAAACAATATCAACCGATGCCGTGCCACATATATTTTAATCAGATTTGTGTAGCAATGCTTTCTTTAGAATACAGCAGGTTATACTCAACAATAGATAATGCCACTACGATCAAAACTGCTCCGACTGTCGTCTTTCCTGCTTGCACCAGCAACTTGTAGGTACTACTTATCTACATTACGTGCTTATGCTCACTTGCATACCATAAGGGGCATAAGGCATACCATGCACTGCTTTAAAAAATAAGGTCTGACGCTGCGTTAAGCGGGCGACCGCGCGGTCCCATATAAAAGTGCTCTGTCGCAATGACCCGGCGGGCAACGTCTCAGGGAGACACGCCGCGCGCCCGTTTTGCTACGTAATGCTGCATTAGTTCTCCATCGACACGATACACCATTAAAGTTGAAATAAAGACACTGCGCAGGTATTAATAATCCGGTTTCCGCTACGGGGACCGTTGCACATGATACACGCGCGATGGGAGCATCGACGCATGCGCCCGCTTAATGAAGCGTTGGTCCTTAGAATACTGAATGTAAGTCACAGCATGAGAACCAGCAATTAGGGACAGCACAATATTGAATATACACTCTTAAATACAGCTTGTAGATAGGTTAAGAACTTCGTAATTGCATTGCAAGCCGACATATTGGGTAAAGGAACTTCAAAAAACCTATATAAGGTATATAAAGCAAACAGATACATTTATACAATTCATTTATTAATTTACATGAAAAAAGATTACAATCAAATCATTATAAGACTGGCTTTTAGCCATTACATATATTAAAAATATCAAAACCTGAGCATTTCCATATTTAATTGATATATTAGGTAAATACAAAATAAGTATTTATTTTATGATTACAGCCTCGCCAGTATTATTGAAATCAATACCTTTTAAAAAACTGAATGAAAGGCTTCACTGGCGCACTATGACAAATGGAAAACTGCCTCCAAATGCAATGGTTGGCGGATTTGATAATGAACTTATTTATATCGCCAGAGCTGAACATCGTTCTTCTTTGTGTCCTGGAAAATATGTGCCTTCGACTGGTAAAGCATTTGTCCCTTGGGGCCACATAGAAAATGCCAAAGAAGATTTTGAGGTAATAATAATAATGCTGTATCTCTTTTCGTACTGATAACTTTATTCTAAATAACTGTACATATCACTTAAAATTCATTCAACTTAATTTTCAGATATTATGTGGGATTAATGCACAGTGGGTTAAAACAAGAACTAACTATATCCCACAAAATGCATTCATTGGTGGACATTCTGAAGTGAGAAATGAACCTTTGTATATAGGTAGAGCAATGATCGAGGGAAGACTTATATGTGGAAAAGTGCATCTCCTGTACAAAACGTGCTATTTGCCCTACCAGGGCCGTGAGGTTGAAAAATCAATGTATGAAATTTTAGTAATACCAGATGATGAAATACCGCAGGCCTTACCTCTACAAGCATTTTAAAAGTGAAATAAATAAGTAAATTATTTTTGTAAAATCCTAAGAAATTATTTTTGTAAAATTCTAAGAAATTATTTAAATATTAATAATAAAACATTATAACAAAGTAAACCATGTTTAATATATTATCAGAATACTTAATAACTTTTGAACTTAAGGTAATAATAAAAATAAGGTAATCTTTTTATTAAGTTTATATCCTAATTGCACGTTGATCATCAAAACTTCTGAAGCAATTGGGTATTTTCCAGTATTTTTGTAAAATATTTTATAATAAACAAATAACATTAATAAAAATGAAACCTTTTCTGAAATCAACATCAAAATAGATCATATTAAATACTAGCTGACTGAACTTCGTACTTTTAGGCGAACAGTCAACGAATTTCAGTATCTTTCGATATAGTCAACCGATTGCAATGAAACAGATACTAAGTAATAAGTATATCAAGTTACAATTTTAATGTATAAAAGTTATCTACATTGATTTCGTACATTTTACGTGATGCGCGCACAACTAAAAACTTCTACAGATTTATTATAATTATGTACAGATAATTAAGATCATTATTATTAAACGAATCCGCAATTCATCTTTCAAATATTGGTATGTGGAGTGTGGCGAGCACACTGACCTCTATAGTAGAGGTCAGAGTGTGGCGAGCACACTGACCTCTATAGTAGAGGTCAGTGGGCGAGCATCTCGCTATCTCTTTTGTACACACGTAACGTAATGGCAGTGACGTCACATTTTAGTAAAATGCATCCTTATTGTTACTTGACAGTTTCTCCTTCCACCAGATTTGAAAGGTTTCTAAGTAGGTACCTATTTAACGGATTTGAAATAGATCGAATAAACTACCCAATTGCGTCTATAATATCTACAAAGGATGACATAATTATAGGATACAAAGGATAAGTAGGTACTATTTACATAACATTATCAGCATAAAAAAATTCGTCATAATCTTCGTAATTCATGGAGTGATCATCATTTTCGTCGTTTTCATCTTCAGACTCAAGCACACTATCATCTATGCCAGGTAACAAGAACTTGTGAGCACATCTGTTTTTCTCAGGAACTATCATTATTTCATAGGTATCTACGGCTATTTCTTTTCCTTCGTATGGTATGTAACAGACTTTGTGGGATGGCTGGACTTTTCCGGGGATTATATGATTATTATATTTGGCTCTACCAATGTAAAGTTTTTCGTGTGAACTGTCTTCTGAATGACCAGCAATGACAGCTCCCACTGGTATGTTATCTACTCTACTAGGCACCCAGGTACAATCAAATCCACATAAAACCTGAAACAAAAATATTATGTGATGCAGGGTTAACAATTGTACTTTTGAAGTCTTAGTCTAAGGTAATGTATATTTGCAAAAACAGTAAAGGCACATTACCTCAAACGAATTTTTCATATTAGCATCTCCTCCCCATGGAATATATCCTAATCCTTCTGAGGACACAAACTTGCCAGGTGTCAATGATCCTCTGTGCTTAGCCCTAATTATGTACAGGTTTTCGTTCTCATACCCCCCAATGTATGCACCATCTGGGAACTGTGTCTCTGCATCAACCTGAACCCAGTACAGCTCACCTCCTGTCACTGGCTTCAAAACAGGCCTTTCTAGAAGTGGGGGCACTGAAAAATATTATATTCTTATGTAAATTCAAAGGTATCAATCATTTACAATGTATATCCTCAATCGCTTGCAGTGAATCCATTCAATGGATAGGTAGGTAGGTAAACCATAAAATCCTAAAGGGTGCAAAACACACAAATAAGCAGGCCCAGGCATAGTTTTAGGCATGATTTAAACTGATACCAACAAAATCGGCCCAAAGCAATTACTGCACTATTTTGGGCATCATTTGACTTGTGAATTCAGCATTTCCCATAAAAATTCATCTACATATTTTCAATTTTACTGTCCGGCTGTGCCGATTATTATCAGCCCGCTTGTGTGTGGCAACCCTATCCTGAACTTACAGTTGGACTCGCTAGTCAGGCATGTTCATGCCCAGTAAGGCATGAACACTAACCAACAATAGCTATAAATAATGACTCTGGAGTACAGTTCTGGGTACACAAACAAATTACTGCATTACACTTGCCAATCATATTTTAATCAACATAGGTTAAAATATGATTAGCAAGTGTAATACATACATATCTATTTACAGAATTATAATAATTAAAGTCATCAATACAACCCTCTCAGTTCATGTTACCCTTTTAAATAACATTTTCATGAAATAGCCAAAATGTTTATTGGGGTGCAGTGCACCCTATGAGTACTCACTGGGCCAACATCTACACCAGTGATTGAAGGTTAATAATAATAAGTAAATCAATTACTCACATTCAACTTTCCAATGCACAGGGCTTCTGTTTTCATCAAGAGCAGTAAAAGTAACGTACATCAAATTGAAAGTTTTACTATTAAATGTTACTATGGGTTTAGTTGTTCCATCTACGCCTACACGCAGGATGTCTCCGTACCAAGAAATCCAGAATCGTCTATACTCTTGTGGTGACAAAATATTGAGTGTTTCTACTGACTCTTTACTCACTCTTGATGTCAATTTTTTAATCCAAGTGTTGCGGTTATGGCCTATACCAACCTGAAAATGAGGAAAGACATTATTTAATAACAAGGATTTGGAGAAACTCTTTATTATAATTAGTTATAATAAGATTAACCTTTCAGATGTCATCAATATTTGAGACACAATAGTAAGACAATAGATGACAAACGCCGGAGTTTGCTCTGTCATTGTCTTTCTATTGTCTAATTGACCATATCTGAAACGTTAATAAATGATTTAAAGCCTGTTTCACCACATATGATTAAGTATTCACTAACTTACTTGGCAGATTATTTCATAGCAATTCTGTTCCATTTTAGAATTTATTTGGGAAGTTTATTCAGGTATTGTAACAGGCCGTTAGACTGCTTATTTACTTATAATAGCAAATTACTAAAAAGTGGGATATAAGTAGATACCTCAGACCAACAAAAAAAAATACTTACTAAAAAATCACAGTTAGGTCCTGGTTTACTTGCTAATCCAATGCCCGCATTACCAGGAGCTTTGATTTCAAAGTTAATGGCGTTACTTGTGATTTTATAAAACACATTTTGATGTCTTGGGTATGTTGTGAATTCTGCAAAAGAATGAGTCATGAAATATGATGCAATATTATAGTCTGAGATGGATTATTGCTCAATAAACGCCACAATTATTCGATAAACAATTAAAAACAAGTAACAGGTAGTTAATAACAAAGAAAATAAACAATAGTTACCGTATAAATCACCCATGTCGAAAATATAAGTACTTGCTAATAAGTAGTGGCAGTGAATACCGAATGAAATTGCAGTGATTTTTCTTATACACTAATTTGCTTGTGCACACTTCAACGTAAATCAAATGTTTAGAGAAAGTAAAATTCGTAAAAATCAGAAAAAAGCATCGTTTTTCTTAACTTTTCAATGTTGACACTTGACACGGACAGCTATTGGCTGACAGTGCCACTGACACTGACAGAATTGAAATCGACGCCACGTTCCGAATCAAAACTGTGAAATTTGAAGTAGGTAGGTATAATAAAATGAAAATGTCCACTTGAAAACCCAAGTAAAAAAAAAACCGGCCAAGTGCGAGTCGGACTCGCCCATGGAGGGTTCCGTAGCAGCAAGTAACATAATATTAAAGTTCTTGTAGTCCGTTGTAACTTTGATCGATGTTTTAATAATAGTGTATTTTTTTAAATTCATGATGTATTAAAA
Source organism: Mythimna ferrago (assembly GCA_910589285.2). Classification (NCBI taxonomy): domain Eukaryota; kingdom Metazoa; phylum Arthropoda; class Insecta; order Lepidoptera; family Noctuidae; genus Mythimna; species Mythimna ferrago. Next base: position 31,906,080 of record OU342674.1, read on the forward strand.
AAAAACTACTTACTAGATCTCGTTCAAACCAATTTTCGTTGGTAGTTTACATGGTAATGTACATCATATATTTTTTTTAGTTTTATCATTCTCTTATTTTAGAAGTTACAGGGGGGACACACACATTTTACCACTTTGGAAGTGTCTCTCGCGTAAACTATTCAATTTAGAAAAAAATGATATTAGAAACCTCAATACCATTTTTAAAGACCTATCCATAGATACCCCACACGTATGGGTTTGATGAAAAATAAATTTTTGAGTTTCAGTTCTAAGTATGGGGACCCCCAAAATTTATTGCTTTTTTTCTATTTTTGTGTGAAAATCTTAAAGCGGTTCACAGAATACATCTACTTACTAAGTTTCAACAGTATAGCTCTTATAGTTTCGGAAAAAAATGGCTGTGACATACGGACGGACAGACAGACAGACAAACAGACATGACGAATCTATAAGGGTTCCATTTTTTGCCATTTGGCTACGGAACCCTAAAAAGTACCTACCTACATCGGATGAGTCGAGCACAAGCACATTTAAAATAAACTAAGCTTGTACGTGAATATGTTAAAAAATAATCTCAAGCGATGATTGAACATCGTGAATGATTTTTCAAACTTTTAACCTTCAAAATTTTTTAATTATTATTTACATATTCGTAATACGTATTTAATTACTTATCCTACTTAAGTAAAACTTTAATTCACTTAAATATCATTTAATTCATACGTTTTCTTAAGTACTTACCCTGCGTCTCAAAAATGGCTTCAGTTATATGCTCTAAAAATGAACCGATGGGCTCAAATAAGTCTATGGCACGTATATGACAGGCCTGTTGGTCTAGTGGTTAGTGGCCCTGACTGCTATGCCGGAGGTTGTGGGTTCGATCCCCAACCAGGACAAATGTTTATATGATGAGCATGATCATTTGTTCGGTTTTTGGGTGTAATTTATCTATAATATGTTTGTATTTAGGAAATATATAAGTATGTTTATCAATTGTTTAGTACTCACAACACAAGGTCTGCTTAGCTTGGGGCTAGATGACGTTGTGTGTTAGTTGTGAAATATTATATTATATTTATTATATAAGTATATAGGGCTAAAGACATTAGTCCTTGGGACATCTCCGCAAAACATATCAATCGTAGGTAAATAGACTAAAAGATGATTTACTCATCATCATATTCTATAGAAGTAATACTTACGCATTAAATGTGGATTAGAAGTTGACAATTCCCTAGAGCGGGAGAAGTCACTAGATGATTTATTTCCCATCTCAATATAAAAAAGTTGACAATTAGCATGCAAGTATCCTTTATAAAAAAAAAAAAAATAACGACGTTACGAGGCACCGGGTTCGTTGAAGTGGTTGATACGCCACTGTGCACTTGCTCCCAAAATGGACCGCACCCCGAAGTGGGTGATGCCGAATGACGTGAAGTCCTGCCACTCCATTATGACCTTGCCTGAATCACCGTCACGGACTGTCACCTTGCCTTTTCTCCATTCGATTAGAAATTTCTTGAAGTTGTTGGGATCCAAGAGTTTGGGAGTCGAAACGGTAACCTACGGGTCAACAGTAGACACATTTTTAAGAACATGTCCAATAGTTGTATACGTATATTATAGTTGTCTCTACAAGCAAGTCGACTACAACAGGCAGTAGGCGTCTGTGGTAACACTTTGGCCTTGAGATAATCTGTCCATCATCTGATCAGGGTGATTTCAAAATCTACAATTTCGATTTAGGGTGAGGAATTTTATTTTTTTAATCCTATTACTTTTTAGTTTTTATCAAAATCGGGTTCTGTATTCGTCAGACTTTCGGATTTGGACATTTACGCCTACTTTAGAAATTTCATCGTGTAGGTAGGAACATAGGGGCCTAAAAATGATATAGATATGTACTATTATAGTCTGTCTAATAAGTCAACCGACTTGGGAATTTAGTATAATATTAAATAATTTAAAAATACTTATGTTCGATATTTTTATAAGGTTCTTCTGTTAGTAAATAATGATCTTTATCTTTTAATCAACCTTGATTATTGAACCCGTGATGACTACATCAGATTTCATTAAATCCTAATAATTACCCAAGTCGTTTAACTTATTAGACAGACTCTAAAACTATAAATGTGAGGACCACATTTTGTCAACAAATGCTAATTGAAAATTGCTCAAATAGTTTTATGACCAATGACCATATTCCAGAATCTTTCGTCCCCATCGACCATCTGTTCTGCGAGCAATGTGCCCTGCCCACTGCCACTTAAGTTTGGCGATTCTTCGGTCTGTAAACTTGGTTCTTCTGCGGATATCGTCATTTCTGATGTGATCACGCAAGAAAACTCCGAGCATAGCACTTTCCATTGCCCTTTGGGTGACTAGGTCTTCTAATGAAGCTCATTGTAGGCGACCACGTTTCGGAGCCATATATCATAAGTTGCAATTAAACTGCGTTATTATTTTTACACTTAGTGTGCCTACTATTTCATTTGTAGTTCAATTTAACACAAAAGATAGGCGAATACGACAATCTATCTTACCTTATCTGGTTTCTTTCTGCAATATCTAATAACAGATTGTTTGTTCGCCCAACCTCCGAGTATAACTTCATACATAGGATCCATTTCAGCTGGACCTGGCGTCAGGGCTATATGGCAGTTGTGAGGACCACGAACTTCAAATGTTAAAGAACCCGCGAGAACAGGTTGAAATTTATACTCGGACTTATCCGGAGTACTGAATTCTATCAGACCTGTATTGATAGGAAAACCATAAGTAATATTGTCTAATGAGTCCATTGTAAATTTTAAATGAAGAAATAGGTAATTTAAAATCATTGTAAACCTTCAATTTTCCAAGCTCCTGTCGCACCCCATCCTGTGCTCACTCCGACGAAGGCAATCGGGAAAGGTTCGGGATCTTCCCATGAGAGTATAGGGGTATCTTCACCTTCGCATCCTGCGGAGATGGTGCCCCTGTCCCAACGAATCCAGAAACCTCGAAATTCTTCGCTGTTTAAAATATTACGAGTTTCAATTTCAGCTTTATTCGGTTTGGTTCTGTCCCTTCTAATCGCACTCTTCGTGTTTTTCCAACCTCCAAAAAAAAACTGGAACATTTATAGGAAAACGATAAAACGATTCCATAATCGAATAGTAGGTAGGTACCTAGGTAACCTATTTACATAGGTTACCTAGGTAACCTATTTACATAGGTACATAGGAACCTGATAAGAGTTACTGTAACCTGTTTACATTACGGTGATTTAAAATAGTAACGTCCATTAGGCCGCGAGACATTAGTTAAATGTTATCCTACTAACTAAGGTGCCTTATAAACTAGAAAATGCATACGCTTCTAGCGTTTCGATGAAAACCTTTACGGCTTTGATACTAAACTCCGACCGGACACAGGTTAGTTGAAGCAAGAAAAACCTACTAAGGTACAGACGTAGATATCGAAGAAGATACAGACGAGTTCAACCAAAGTCGCATTAAGAAGAAAAAAAAATTGTTAATTTTGAACTAGGAGGGTACCTAAACTAATTAATGTTTGCACTTATTGGAAGTTGCCAAACGGGTGTTGTGATTCCTGACCCGACCACGACATGGAACCGATATTTCACTATGGCACAAAATGGTTATTTTAATTGTGTTTTATTGTGCCACTTATCCCAGGAATTTGTGCCTTGTACTTTTTGAGTAATAAGAGTACGATTGTGGTCGGGACGGGGATCACGGTTCCTGACCCGACCACAACCAGATCTAATAAAATATCAATAGTGGGAAGTTATTGATTATGCCAAAAATATGTGCCAAATTGTGCCAATGCCACACGAAATTCTTTTACTATTCATATCACAGAATGTATCTTGATTCGGATAAAATTGAATAATCAAGAAATAAAGTGTGTCAATCACACGCTATGGATTTTTTCTACGACTTTGCAAGTTTTAATTTGTGAAATTATGCTATATATAAAGCACTTTATCATTTTATTTTACTAGATGTGTACACAACTTCGTACGCAAATATATTTATAAAAAAGTTACAACCACTATGTTTTGTAGCATTATATTAGAGCTTGTATAAATAACCAGTCAATGCGAGTCGGGTTCGATTCGAATCTTGAGGGCTTCGTAACCCACACGAGCGATTTCCATAGAAATTGACCAAATAAGCGACATAATTGGTCATATCTTTTAATTGCGTTGACTTGGAAATTTGACTTTTTTTTTTGCCGCAAGGGACCGCATAATTTATTGGTAATTTCATCTTGATATGTCGACGCGTAATTGTCGATTATATTTTCTAGATCTATGATTCACTATTTAACGGAAATGCACTTAAATCATATGTACAATTATTGTTATTTACGTAACGAGGTACGACTCTTTTTATTTTTAGTTTTAAAGCTGAAATGTGGGTAGTTGGTATAAATTTTTCGTAAGTGCCTTATTTGAGTGCTTACTCATATATATCTGTGATGACTTAATGCGTTATGTCATGTGTGCCTAGGCACAATTTGGCACATATTTTTGGCATAATCAGTAACTTCCCACTATTGATATTTTATTAGATCTGGTTGTGGTCGGGTCAGGAATCGTGATCCCCAGCCCGACCATAATCGTATTCTTATTACTCAAAAAGTACAAGGCACAAATTCCTGAGACAAGTGGCACAATAAAACACAATTAAAATAACCATTTTGTGCCATAGTGAAATCTCCATTCCATGTCGTGGTCGGGTCAGAAATCTAAACACCCAAACGGCGTGGCGACACACTTTACTACCAGCTGATTCAGATTGCCATCAACGCAAAAATAAAGTCCATAATAATATTACCCACCTCAAGCATAGGGTCACTTTCTTTGCGATCCGTGGTAAGAGCAACATGTGCGTTACTACTAGTTTTTACTTTGAATTCCACGGACCCGTTCGACACCGGGAAGAAACTATAGTTGAGGTCGTCTTCGGTAGATAATTCTGTGATAAATTTAACAAAATTTAAGCAGGCAAATGGGTGAAAACTATGCTTTTAAAATAATAAAGCTAACAAAACTTAATGGAGACATTATTTTACGTACAAACTATACTTATTTACATTCAAATATTTTGGATAGGGATGGGATTTACAGTATACGTATATAACTGATCTAATATTTAGGTTTGTTGTCTGTTGATGATGCACTGGCTTCAAATTCAGCTATAGATTATTATTATAGAAAGATGAGAACTGAACTTGTGAAATTGACTGCAATAACTTATTGGAACTTTTACTATCAAGGATATGTGAAAACAATGAAAATTCTAGAAACCATTTGGAAAATTATACTCGTAAATAAAGATATTACATAACTTACCCATAACATTGCCAGCCATGATTTTGTAAATATAATTTGATATTAATTTCTGTGATCCTTATTAGACTTGGAGATTTGGTATAGAAAAATATGATTTTTTCTAGTAGGTCACGATGCGACTTGGATATTACACCGTTTGGGTGATGTCAGTTATGTACGACTAAAACAATAGGTACTTACTCGTATAATCTATACTAACACTTTTTATCTTTTATAAACGGGAAAGTAACTCTGTTACGCTTTCACTGAACCGATTTTAATGAAATTTGGCACTGAGTAAACTTGAACCCCAAGAAAGAACATAGCTACTTTTCATCTGGCTTTGGCTTCGACATCGCTAAAAAACGGATAAGAAGGTACCTATCATGTGCTCTCATACCATCCTACTGTGCGTACCAGTTTTGATGTAATCCTAGAGTGAAGGACACTGAAAGGACTGTATAGCTAATAGGTGTGATTAAAAAAAAAATAAACGTATGTAGCGACATCTATGGCGCCACAGAAGAACTACGAAGAAAGTACAAAATCCTGCATCGCACAATCAAAGTTCTCCGCGCGATTTGAACATATACGACAGCCCGAAATCATCTATCGGGCAGTAGCCCACCAGACCATAACACCTGTCTGGTCGGAGGATCCTCCCTTTTCAACGGAGGTTTGCGGGACTTTACTCTCTGTTCCGCATACCTCCAAACGTAGGTTATGAATTCGGCTTTTGAAGAGGACGTTCCATTACTGGTACTCGTAGGTATTCGGTGTTGAGATTCTTCCACATAAGTTTGAATCATGAAATAAATTACATGCAAAATGCTGAATTTAGGGCATTTGACGAGTACAGGTTCGGTTGCTCACTTTAGTTCCCGTTATTTCTTTTTTGATAGGTTACTTTATACCCTACAGTATTTTGTGATAGTAATATCAATACGACAACCTAAACGCTCATTACAAAGCACTGTTGGCTTGAATAGGGTTGACGGAACGCCCCCTGGCCTCCTGTATTTGTTTGCCCAAAAATTCCGAGCTCACTACGGTCGCCCTTGGACTATCCATGAAAAACTCTAGTGTCATCCATTTCCAATATCCAGCCGTAGTAATCACGAAAACAGTTGGAATACATTTAGATATTAATATATGTAACCCTACCAAACTATAAATCCAAGCCTTTCGTTCTGTGATTTTGTGTTTTAATAATCGGCTCAGTTCCGTTTTTTGTTACTTTTTTAGCCCTTTGATTATGTTTGTCATGAGACATTGGACAGAAAAAATTATAAATTACTATGAATACAGTTCGTAAGCCTGCTATAAATCTTATTCTCGATTTTTTGTATATAAAGATCCAAAAAATAGAATAGACTTAAACGTAGTAGACAACCTTCTGTAAATAGGTATCTATGGTCACTAAGGGAGTTTCACAGGGCTACATTTTCAGCCCGTTTCTCTTTCTCATGTCGTTGACCTACTTGCTACATTTGCTGACGATGTAAGTAACGCTTTTAAGATTGGGTTTATAATAATAATAAATAATAAATTGTTTATTTCGGACAACAAAGGAACCATTTTTTTAGTAATTTACATGCTAAAACTTAGACACTAGGATTAGTAATTATACTTTTATTAGATCACAAATTGCATTAATGAGTCATGTACTTACGTTTAGTGTTTATAATCTATTTTTGAACGAGGAATAGACAAAGTGAAAATATTTGTCACGCCTAATTTTACATTAGCTGATAAAAAAAAAAAAAACTAGCAATTCAGTAGGATCCTTTGGATCCATAACAATTTTTTTTTTCCTTAGATATATTACTATTACCACATTGTACAAATAAATAAAATCGAAGTGTTTATTATACCTAATGTTAAAATAATAGTTTTTTCTTTCTTAATGTTTATAAATGTTTACACGGTTTATTTTTGGCCTGTCTATCTGCCTGATGACGGGACTGTCACTGCTTGATATTATAAGAAATAACTTAAGCTATTTACTTTTATTTTAGAACATTACTAAGCGTTCAGAGATAAATAAACCCCTTGAATTGCGAATTTTGTTCGCTAAATCTTTCAGAGTAGGTTACAAAAAATGGTGAACATATGGTATATATAGGACAGGCAGGAATATACAATAATTTTTATTTTACTTTTGTGTGCTTGTGCTATTTTATTTAACTATCGATACCAATTTTCACCGCTCGCTGGTAGAGTTACAATATCGCATAAATATGTGAAATAAATTTCTTACGTAACGGCAACATTTTTTAAAATTTTTAATCGACTGATCGAGAGATTTATATGCGATATTGGGACCGAGGGGCAATCGTCACAGTCGTATTGTTTCGAATATACGTACGAATTGAGCTATTTGTAGTAAAAGGTAAAGCTTGTGGTATTTCGTCGTCTGGTGAGATTAATATTTCATATGAAGGCATTTCTATCTCCCTGCCTTTATAAGGTAAATAGCACAAATTGTAGCGAGCGTAGGCTTTCCCACACAAAAGTCTATTGTCAATAATAGCTCTACCTATATACAGAGGTTCATCATTTATTTCAGCATGTCCCCCTGTGCGTCCTCCGATGATTGCATTTTGAGGTATATAGTTGGAACTTGTTTTGACCCATTTAGCATTAAACCCACATAATATCTGAAAATAAAATTAAAACATTAACCATAATAAGGTTAGACATAAGATTTACTAATACAAATGCATAAATTAATTTATAAACAATTAACAAAGAACACTGCCATTACCTACTTGGGCGCTCCTCGTCGGACTCACACAGATTTATTTAGATTTTTTTTGTTGATGTAAACTAGTGCGTGACTGCGATCCCACCTGATGGTAAGCAGTGATGCAATCTCTGATGGTGAGGCGCACCAGTTTAAGACCCTATTCACTCTTGCCTTGAAGATACTTAAATTATAAGTAGAGAGAATTATATTACATTTAACTGTTGTTACAGAAAGATGGACCAAAAAAGTTTATTTTTATATTTTGTAAATATAAAAATGCATGTAATCAATGCAATTACCTCAAACTCTTCTTTGCTATGTTCACTGCCTCCCCAAGGTACGTATGCTTTACCGGTTGACTTTACATACTTGCCAGGACACAGCGAACCATTGTGGTAAGCTCTGGCTATGTAAATATGTTCATTTTCAAATCCACCAATCATAGCATCTAGAGGCAACTGGCCATCAACTAGAGGAAGCCATTGTAATCTTTCTTTAAACGTTTTTCGGGAAACCGGTTCCAATATGACTGGAGAGACTGTAATGATGAAAAATATCTTGGTTTGTCAAGTGTGCTTAGAGTATAAATTGCTATACTCCATTTGTTTAGGTAGTTAACTAAATGTAAACAATCTTAACATGTCTTTTATCTAAAAAATTGTCTAAAAAATTTATTCAAAAGTGTTTACATTTAGGTATTTACCTAAACCGATGTTAGGTAATTAACTAAATTTAAATGATCTTTGTATGTCTTTTATACGATTTATTTTAAATAAAAAGACATATCAAGATTGTTTACCTTTAGTTAACTACCTAAACAAATGGAGTATAGTTCTTTTGTTCTAGACTCGGTATCCTATCATCGAACCACTCAAGCGTCATCACATCGATCGGATTTACGTGACAAAATATTCCACTATTCATCTGTGACCTGAAAGGTTTCTAATGCTGGACCTACCTCAAGCAATCTAACCGCCACTGTTCATAAAAGTCATCCTTTCACTTTGTTGACTTCTTCTTTCCCTATTCAGTATACTTGTAATCCCGCTTTGGTTGGAGCGAGAGTGAGTGTCAGACTTTTACTGACTAAAACCCACCTGTGTTTCTTCAGTTACCTTTAGCGTTTCATGGCTGCAGTAACTCTTTCGAATAATTCCGCAGCCCTTGTATTATATATTGTATTGAAACTAGCTTTTGCCCGCGGCTTCGCCCGCATACATAAAATTTAGCCTACGTCGCTCAAGAATAAAGCAGCTTTCTATTGGTAAAAAAATTATAGCAATCGGACCAGTACTTCCAGAGATTACCTCCTACAAACAAAAAACAAACTTTACCTCTTTATTTTAGATTTATTCGGGTTAGCAGCGAGGTACATGGTCTTCAGAAAGGTACGTTCAATTCAAACACACATGCAATTCTACAGCTTTAAATATTGCATCATTGTAATTTCAAAATTACATTTAGGTATTTAATCATTAATGGTTGTCAAAATAAATAAAACACGTTAAAATAAATAGGTAAATATTTTATAATAATTTAACAAAAATATTACATAAAGATCGTTACTTATGTGTATAACATTTCAACACCAGACAAAATAATATTATGCAGTGCATTAAAACAAGTTACATACGTACGAACAGGCACAGCGTGACGAGACTTAATGTATCGAGGTACTTAAATGCACCATTTAATTGCTCATTTAATTGTGGAAGCAGTTTTCCTAAGTTACACGAACGGAAAAATCCTGAGATTCATTAACAATGTAGGTTTTTTATTTAGGGCATGAGGACTTCGTAGTCGGGGAAGCCGAGCTCCTGTCCAGCGAACGAGATGTAGCAGACGCCGTGGGACTGTTGGACCTTGCCGGTGGTGAGGCTACCCTCGTGGTTCACGCGCCCCACGAACAGGGGCTCGCCGTCCTCGGATTGGCCGCCAGGGAACGCTCCGGGGGGGACGTTGGAGCCGTTTGTGCGCACCCAGTTGTTGGGGCCACCTACCAGCACCTAGTAGTTGCGAATAAAAATCATCAGTTTAAGGTTTGGGAATCAGTTAACGATTATAGGACTATAACAAGGTCATGCGCAACAAAAGGGCACATATAAGCATTTCGTTGGATCTTAAAGTTTGAAATAAGTACCTTAAAACGAGGAGTTCAACGAATTAGAGAGATTGATGGATAATTGCAGATCAAGATTAATAGGTAGAATCCGAAAGTAATGATCGTGAATCTTACCTGGTATTCAGGTTTGCCGTGTTCCTGACCACCCCACGGTATGAACGCGCATCCGTGAGAAGCGCAAAGTTTTCCGGGAATTACAGCGCCCTCATGCTGCGCCCTGGCCACGTACAGGGGTTCACCGTTGCAGTCCTGTCCTCCGACGACGGCGCCAGGGGGAATCTGTCCGCCTCTGGCGTCTACCCAGTTTCCGGCACCGGCAAAGACTTGTGGAGGAGCGTTGAATGTGGGCTGGGCCCCGGGGTAGCCGGGGTAGCCGGGCGGCGCGGCGTACAGCGGTGCAGCCACGGGCGCCGAAGGCGGAACTACAAAATTACACATAAAACAATCATACCGACTAACATTTGTAAAACATGTGGGCGAATAAGCAGAAAATAATAGGCATCAAATAATAAATATAAATAGTACATGAATCATGTACTATGGTGCTGTCAATTTATTTAGCAGGCAGCAGGCAATTATCACACAATTAGATGCAATTAAATAATAATGTACCCTGGGAACATTTATACAATCACTTCAATGGTATAATTATTACTTTATTTCCTTACTTGCATGAAGACAAATGTTCATACCGACAACTTTAGCGGCACATCACCAGAAGTGTAAAAGTACAACTATGTTAATAATTTTGTGGGTTATCCGAGTCAGTGTAAGTTATGCATGCATGAATGCACTGACTTAGCTTAAATATTGCTAAGGTGGGTGCATTGAAACATAACATGCAATGCACGTTGCGTTGGCAATGTTGTGTAGGTGTTAATAAAAGTTGTCTATACTTATTTGATTTGTTTAGGTATCTGTCAGATTGAAAATTTTAACAAACTAGGTTCCACCCCCTGTCGAAGTGAAAGCTGGTTAAAAAAAGAATTTGTCTTTATGTAATTAAATACCTAAACGACTTAGCTAGTGCGGAAGTGTAGCGTTGTAGAAAAAGTAGTTAATGTAGTCAGTACAAAAATAAAAAAAAAAATGTAAAAAGAAAATTAAAGGAAACAAACATAACAATTGAAAAGCGTAGCCACAAAATGTACCCAACGTACCAAATACCAATTGGTAACATCCAGATGCAAACTCCAAGTCACCACTTTACGACACATCATCCGAAAACACACCGATAGTCTTTTAGGATACAATTTTTATTGTTAGTCTAACGGTGGTAAGAGAGAGATTAAACATTTAGTTCATCTAACGATTAAAATACATATTTAGAAATGGTATTATGGATTAAAAGTCAGCAATTAACATCTAAGCATTCTCTAATAAAAGGTAACTCAACGAGGCTGCGTGCCGGGTTGGTAGTAGTGGCTGATACGCCACTGTCCGCGCGCGCCCCAGCCGGTGCGCACTCCGAAGTGCGTGATGCCGAACGGCGCCGGGTCCACCCACTCCATGATAACCATGCCAGACTGGCCATCCCGGACTATTATTCTGCCGCTTCTCCATTCAATCAAAAATTGCCTGAACTCGTTAGGATTCATAATCCCAGGAGTCGGTACCTCAACCTATGGGGCAATAGGTAGATTTTTTTAACGAAACTTTACAAAGAAAAAAAAAAACAACGACACGACATTCTAGCCTACCTTATCTGGCTTCTGCCTGCAGTGTCTAATAACCGACTTGGTGTTGTCCCAACCACCGAGCAAAATTTCGTACATAGGATCCACTTCAGCGGGAGCTGGCGTCAGGGCTACATGGCAGTTGTGGGGACCGCGATACTCAAATTTCAGAGAACCCGCGAGGACAGGTCCGAATTTATACTCTAACTGGTCCGGAGTATTGAATTCAGCCCCATCTGCACCGGTAATAAAGGGCATAATTTTTAATTGTTGGGTACATTTTATGTGATGACGATTGTAAGCGGTGATTTAAAAGCATTTACCTTCGATCTTCCAGGTGCCGGTCGCGCCCCATCCTGTGCACACTCCGACAAACGCAATGGGGAATGGTTCGGGATCTGCCCAAGATAGGAAGGGAATAGCTTCGCCTTCGCGTCCCGCAGAGATGATGCCACTGTCCCAACGAACCCAGAAACCACGGAATTCACCGCCGTGCAAAATGTTAGGGGTTTCGATTTCAACTTTCTCGGGCTTGGTTCTGTTCCTTCTGATCACACTCTTTGTGTTACCCCAGCCTCCAAGGAAGATCTGGCAATGAATTAGGAAAGTATTAGGTAGGTACTTTACCTTCTGCTGAATTGCAATATCATGTTTATATTAAACAAGGTACTCACCTCAATCATTGGGTCGCTTGCTTGGGGTCCCATCGTAAGGGCAATGTGTGCGTCATTGGGAGTCCTGACTTTGAACTGTACGGAGCCGCTCGATACCGGGAAGAAGTGGTATTCGAGTTTGTCCTCGGTCTGTAAATCTGTAAATAACTTTGAATAAGTTTAACGAATAATTTAAGGGCTGGCCCTTCGTTAAACGTCTTCAGGAGAAGGGTCAGGGATCATTTCCTGTCAACATGACTCATATATATAGGTTTTTTTGTTGTATAAAGATACTGTTTATAAGTTTTGTGTGCTGCGCACATATCTATTTAAATTATTTTAGTTTGTAAGTTTCAATTCATCTATGATAACTTGGTTTTTGTTGTGCATTTGTTTAGTTATCCTCTTAATATACAATTTCTTGTAGAGATATTAAGGTTTGCTGTAAGAAAACCCAATTTTGGGTTTTAAGCTCGCCTGTGTACATCGGCTTTCTTACTATTTACAATCTGTAAAGTTATGTACAATAAAGAATATAACAATAAAATTGTAATTTGCTGAAATTAAAACATGCCCTGACAACAGTTTTGCTAAAAAAAGTTTTGCCAATGTGTTTAGTATTGCCCGAGTTATAAAAATAAACATAAATGTTATTACCGCTTGGTCAGAAAATCAATCATGAGGTGCTAATATTTAAAATCTAAACACAGTAGGCAAATACTCATAAAAGCAAAACATCTATTTTGCTTGAGTCTAGCTAGATCCTTGAATTCCAAACGCTAGGGTCGATGACATAAGAGCTATTTAAAATTCTGTAAACACTTCAAGTGCTTTCCTCGATTCCTATTTAGTCTAACGATATACGGCTATTGCCTTCCATTCGAGGCATGACTTTACACGGCTCTAAATATAGGCCGGTATATTGGTATGCGAGTATGCGAGCTAGGTGTCCCGGCAGTCGGCGGCACCCACGAATTCATAACTCCGTTATGTCGCTGCCTTAGTAGAAGCTTTACATTGCTGTCTATATAGAGCTTGTTTTTCCGCTGGACGATAGGAACACGTCCATGGCGCCTGCGCTTTGGGACTCTGTCGCGCCGCTTATTATGAAAGTAGTCTAAGATGATGTCATCCTATCAAATCAATTCTGTTTCAACCTGTATCTATCTGTAGTTACACTGTGAATTGAGTCAGCTTCTTAGCTGTAGAGAATTTGCCGTCAGCGATCTTTATAGACAATTCAATTACATTTGGTTTCCGTTACTGTTTTGTTATGATCACAATCACAGCCTAGCTCAGTATATTTTTCTAGTTTCGACTGTTACATTTGTTCCAGTCTATTATTAGATAGATACTCGTTCAATAAAACATAATTTATTCTAAGCAATGTTTTATCTATGTTATTTTATGGCCATTTGGCCACACCCTGACAATTTGCGAGATACTCCAATTTGCTTGTTCGGTACAAGCAAGTGCAAAACAAATGAAGTCATAAATTACATGATAAAGCTTTCCTCCTTATTGCAATGGTTACTATGTAAGTAGGTGTACCTAAATAGCTTTACAGTTAGTTGGCAGTAAGTAGGTAGATAGTTGGATATAGTCTTCTATAAGAGTCTAGAATCGACAATGGTAATTAGTAATTAACATGTAGGTATACCTAAGCCGTTAGCCGTGACGATTGAACTGCTGTAGGTATCTACCAAGCCATTCTTTGTATAACGTTTAAAATTCTTCGTTTACATAGATTAGCGCAAAGGTGATAACTGGTGACTGACATAATGTTTACATTTCATGTTTTGAAACAATGTATGAACGTTATCACTCCAGTAAAGATATCCGTCGTCGTTTGTAGTTTCAATTCGGCTATACGCACAATTTCGCGGCCTGCAGAGATCTATTAGGTCAATTAGTCCAATCTAGCATTCTGACCTAAGACACTATGAATGCATGCCTACATTTTGTGAACGAGGCGATGCATATTACATGATAAGTATTCATTTTTAGAGAATCAGTGGTTAAGGAAAACTTAAAATAAACAAATACAGACATTAATGTAGGTTTCTACATTTTGACTTGGTCTGCCTATATGTCGCTTGTGAATACTTAACAAAAATGAGTTTTGTAGTTTTATATATCAATAATTATGTAGGAAAATAATTACATAAACAGGCACGCAGCTCACACCTAGAACCAGTAAAGTAACCTTCAATGGTGACGGAATGGAGGATGATCTCATACTACGTTTACTAAGTAAGTACTGTCAAACAGTGTGACCTAGCTAACATAAATAATAAAACAAAACCAGTTAATTGTAGGATATTACTGAGCCCGACATTCTTGTTGAAAAAATACATACATCTGTTTTTGAAATGATGTGGCTACATGACAACATATTGCTACCGTATGTTTCTTTCCATAGTAACAATTAATCAGAAAATTTAGAATAGGCATACCACCTAGAATGAATACCTAGAATGTTTGTTGTATTGATTCTTTCTAACGAAGTTTTCTGTTCCGCATCACCACGCCCGCTGCTGGCCTTGTGCCAAGAAAACGCCGGTCCGGTATTTGCGGCACCGGCTTCTCAAAAAACAACACTAGATTATTAAATATGTGAAACTAGAAATATCCTTTGAAATGTAAGCTAACTACCTACATTAAGAAGATGTTTGAACAGTTTGGCGTCAGTCGGCAGCCGGTATCGAAAATGCGGTAAAATTACGAAAACTAGAGGAAAAAAATTTAGATAATTTTATAATTTGGTAATGAAAAGGTAAAAGTAGTTTACTTACCCATTATATTCGCCATGATTTATGTAGTGCTTGATTTTTTTCGCCACTGAATTTTTAACGTACGTGGTGTTCACCGCGAGCGCTATTTCAAACTGGGCCCTGCGGAGCGATGTTGGTGCGACCACGTCTTGTGACCTCGACGCCGACGCGACGTAACTCTAGATGATGTCATACTATACTTTAGAAATAAAGTTCTCTCTATAAAATTTTAAGTATAATTTTGACTATACTACTTGTATTGCACTTCTTACGTTTTCAAAATGGAGCATAGCCGTTACGGTTTGACTCAGTCAGGCGATTGCAAAATGGGATTGTTTTTACAAACTTCCGATGGAGTAAACCGGATTATCTAGATTTAAAATATCTCTGTTGTTTTATTGACAAAATATAACATAAATAAAACAATAGACGACCTTCGTGGGCCCTTGCTCTGGTGGTTGCTTGTCAAGGTTAGGTGCATAGAGGCGGCGCGGGCGCGGCGCATAAGAGGACCGAGTGTGATGCAGGCTCAAATACTAAAATTTAAAATAAAGCTACTTCAAATTCCACTCGCCGTTTTTTTTGTCAACCAGACTAGACTTTGAATTTAAATTCGTCGCAGGCATACTTTAGTTTTTCTCGGATTCCGCGTACCTAATAGATTTTTTCTAGTGTATAATAATCACTTGTTTATGAAGAAGATGTACTGAGACATGAGACTTGGGCCTCTTAATCAGCCATGTATCATACAAATGGTATTTAAACTGTCTGATTATTATTTATGAATCATCTACGAACGTTATGCCAGGTAGGTACTTCCTGGTTATGTCTAGTTGACGATGCTACTTAGCTACTGTTATTTGCTTGTGTAATTGTTGTTGTTGTTTATTTCGGTAGTTGCTGATATTATCCGTCTGACATTTATATTGTATGCTGTAAACTGTGATATTTATTAGAAATAATATATCTACACTAATATTATAAAGAGGTAAAGTTTGTTTTTCTGTTTGTAGGAGGTAATCTCTGAATGTATTGGTCTGGTTGCAAAGAATTGTCACCGAAAGAAAACTGTTTTAATACTGAGTGACATAGGCGTGTTTTTGTACACGGGTGAGGCCGCAGGCAATGGCTAGTTTTTTTTAATATTTTCTGTATTTTTATAAGTAAAGACTTGTTATTGGCTGTCAGTGTTTTTTTAGCTGGTCTTCTATATTATTTGAATAAATAAATAAATTGTGGATAAGTCTGGAACATGACCAACATTTATAACACAATAACAGTGTAGGTAATAACAAATACAGACAAGAACATGATTGGATATCATAATTTGAATATTTTAGCTCCTATCTACAAATATTGAAACACATACCAACGAAATAATGTTATATCCCTGTTGAGATAAAAATAATTGGCATACTGGGGATAGAATGCGCATTTGGTCGAAATGGGTAGATACCTACCTACCTAATTGGGACCGGTCCTTGTATCATCAACAGAAATACGTCATGAGTACAGTCATCATATGATGTCATGACTCAAGATAAGTAGTCAGCGTCATGGTTTTATTATAGGTCAGAATAATGACGGAAAAGGTTCCAATGGCCATTTTTATCGCCCATTACTTTCTGTGGCTCAGCTAGATTAATACGAGGTTGTCGAGGCGACGATTATTGGAACACAACACGGAAAGGGCAAGGTTTCGGCAGTATGACGTAAGTTTATGGGTCACCTAAATACTTCAGTGTGTAGACAGGTTTCCATACATGTATGGAATGGAATGTTCTAGGCAGTCTAGCTCGGCAGGAAAATTTCGTACAAGTGGAACTAATTTTATTATTATTGTAGCGTCTCAGCTCAGCTTCGTACGCGTGTAAAATTCTCGGTTTTGACTCTACTATAGTATGCATGTATTGTACATTTGTAGCTTTCCTATGAATCACTCTGTCTATTGGTGAAAACTGTATCATAAACCGTTCAGTAGTTTTTTGAGTTATCTTGAACAGACAGACAGACACGGTGAGGAGTTTTTTTATAAGAAATATTATGAATAGGTTAGGTGTTTTTCCTTTTTAGATGTTATGGTAGGAGTAGCTTCCCGTGTGAAAGTTGAAAATCGTATGTGTTATTCCAGGACTTGGTCTACTCGTGTGTTAAATTTCATCCAAGTCCGTTCAGACGTGTAACAGACAAATGCACACACGAAGACAGGTAAAGTAGACGTTTGTCCACTTTAGCTTAATAATATTAGTGAGATTTGCCTGCAATATTTTTTAAAATTTCTGTGTTCTGTTTGACATTTATAAGCCGGTTGTAAACATCGTAGATATAAGTAAACAAAGTTATTAATATGCTAATAAATTGTTTAAACTAAATGGATTCTCGCCTTGAACTCAAATGGATTTCAAGGCTAGCTTTTATTTTTGATTGATTTTTCCTGAATCTTTTAACGAGAAAGTTTGTTCATTCCTACTTTAAATGTGACGAGTACTAGTCGAGCTCAAGTTCGTTTTTAGGGTTCCGTACATAAAAGGGAAAAACGCGATCCTATTACTAAGACATCACTATTTGTCCGTCTGTCTGTCACCAGGCTGTAGGTACCTCAAAAACCGCGCTGCTAGACAGTTGAATTTTTTTACAAATTATGTATTTCTGTTGCCGCTATTACAAATACTTACTAAAAACAAAATAAAATAAATATTTAAGAGAACCATATAACGAATATACAACGAACGATACGGATCCCTTCGTGCGTGAGTCCAACTCGCACTTGGTCAGTTTTTCGGCTCCTCTAGCGTTACTGCACGAATTTGAGCTCAGCTCATGCTCGGCTCTTCTAGAGTTGGGAGCAGAGCTTAACAGGGCCGAGGTAGTTGTGTATAATTCCCCTCATACTTAGTGCAAATCCGAGGGTAACAAGTACGAGAACCGGTATATTTCACTGTAACTATATAAGTACAACATTTTTATTGCATCATTGTTATTGTAGATTTTATTTTTAGACTGATCACTCCTATACTGAATACTGGCCTCCAAAATATTCTAATGACTGCTGCAACAAATGAACAATTATCCTAATCACCACCACATTACGTCACTTATTCCCAGTTTCTGAACCGAAAATGAATGCATACGGCCCGTTCACGACTTTGCCGTTGTGAGCGGTAGCAAAGCGCGGGGCGGCGAGCGGTAAAAACAAAAGTATGAAAATGTTTTTTTTTATTGTTGATAGGTTCGCGCTTGACCGCTATCTCACCTGATGGAAAGCGACGATGCGGTCGACGATGGATAGATGTTTAAAGCACGCCACGAGACGCCGCTCACAGCGCCGCGTGCCCACTAATTATTGATGCAGGACCGCTCACCGCGCCGCCAGCTGAGATGGAAGTCGTGAACAGCCCGTAATATTATAAATGCGTTAGTCTGTGTATTACGTTTTCAAGTTTAAACCGCTGAACGAATTTTGATGAAACTTGGCACACTGATAGACCGACAATATGACGTAAGAAAGTTTTAAGACGCGCGTTAGCGGCTGTGATTGGTTGAATTAATTTTTAACATCCAATTAAGAAACCAAGTTTTACAGACGCAGACGGCTCGGTGACCGCAGCTATTAGAATATTTTATTATCTTCTAACAAATATTCTTGTATTTGTCTGTTCGCCGGCTAGACGCGAAAGAAAATCAATGGAATAACATGACCTTGTAAAATAACGAACTCACTTCCGCCTAGCATTCGAGATTTAAAATCGATCTCACTTTTTAAAAATCGAGTAAAAGAGCACTATCTTTCCTCTCAATTGTGATATTTATTTATATATTGTATGTAATATGTATGGTATATATTTATAGCTGTAGGTATATATTATTTTTAGGTATATATAATTATATATGACTTTGGTTTAAGACTTCACACATTCTTCTTTTGCTTCCTACACACTATGGTCTACATTTCTTTTTGATTTCTCCTTTCGCAGGTCTGCTGGAAGAAATTTCTTTGGAAATAAGCAGTACCTTTGTACTAACGTCTCTTATGTATTATCTGTTTCTGTTATTTTTGTGTGTACATAAATTGTAAAATAAATAAAATAAATAAATAAATAAACGAACGTTGATTATGACCGTTTATCTTTTTATTTAGATAATTCTTCTGTTCGTGTGCTTGTCACATAACTCCTTCGAATCGGCTTGATCGATTTGGATAACATTTCGTGTGTATATTTGACTGGGTCCATGGATGGTTTGAAAATACGATAAGACCTGGCAGGTGGCGCTGCAATCGGGTATCAATTTTGTTTTTGGCGAAAATACAGTTGCCAGGCAGGACAACGTTTGCTGGGGCCATTAATATAGATAATTATAATATTACTGACAGATGCGAATGGTTTAGACAATATATAGTCTACTGGGACAGCAGGATTGTTCGCAAGAGTAACCCTGAAAAGGCAACTGATATTATGTTTTATTTTTGTTGTGCTTTTATTTTTGTTGTAATATTGACTGGTTTACACTGTCCTTAGGTACATATTGTTAGATTAAAAAGTCAATGTTTGAGTGTGATAGTTTATGTCTATGTATAGATATAGATATATAAAATATATAATAGTAATAATGTATTAAATAATAATTACAATAGATATTTGAATGATAACGTTTAAATTCAAACTAAAAACCAACGTTCAAGCGGTAACAAGCAAGTGACTCATGGTTGTTTGTTACCGCTTATAAAAGCCGCTGCGCCGACCGTCCTGGGTGATTCTCGGTTCAGACGTCGGACGGTGCGGAGCTCTCTCTACAAAAATAAGTTACACAGTTTGTGTACAAGTGTGGAAATTGTGAGTTAAAAGATAAGTATAATTATTATTTTATTAAATTAATTGTTGTTGCGATATTATTATGGTTGTAAAATATCTAAGACTTTGTCTACTAAAATGTAAGAAGTTGTGTGTTGTGCGACAACCTGAGATTTGTAGACGGTGGAAGGATATTTGATGTTTAAGTGTCAACCCACAGGTTTGACACTTGAGCGTCAGGACTTTCCTATAAATAAGATTGGTTTCTATTAAAGTCCTCTTACTTGCTGTTCAGCTCTAGACCTTTACGGACTACCTAAGTTCACGTAAGTTATTTAATATTATAGCTTAATATTATTGCTAATGTTGTTTTGATTCTGTGTATTTGTTATACTGTGACTTATGTTTCTAATTATGTTATTGTGATGATAAAATGCTTCCGAGGTGTTTCTTGGCCGTTCTTCACCTCGAAGACCTAGATTCCGAACGAGCCAGTAGTTTATTCGATTAACTGACAAGCCAACTTAAATAAATACTTAGTCTTGTCTTTCTGTGCTTTTCTTCATAAAACCCTTTCCTTACACACCAGTCATAGGAACTTTGATACACAGTAAATAACCGTTATCCATCTTGACATTTTGTTATGATATATGGGTAGTTATAAATATATCAATATATATAGTTCATTCCTGCCATCAGAAGTGGGACAGGCCTCTAGCTTACACAACTGATTTTTAATGCCTTTTGTCTTGTTATTTTCATGAACTATAACCGTCGAGTCTACTACCATCAAGAAGATGACGCCACGATGTCACCATGCCGTCCCGGAAAACGGAGCTGCAAATGAGCTGTGGATCTTCAATCAAGCTACTGCATCTGCATTGGTAAAATATAGCAAGTACCTTCAGCAGCTAAAAGATAAGATAAGATCATTTATTTGTATAAACATGTGTATGTTAAGATGGTGATAAAGTGAATACAGTTCAACATGTTTTGCCGTAAATCGGCGTACAAAATTAATTTAAAAAAAAGCAAAAAAAAAAAAAAACAATTCCTTAAAAAAAGCATTCAAAATTCAGTCAATTCAATAATAGTCAACATATACAAATAAAAATATTCAAAATTCAGTCAATTCAATAATAGTCAACATGTACAAATAAAAACATTCAAAATTCAGTCAATTCAATAATAGTCTACATAATTTAGTCAAAATCCATCAATAAAAATTACAGTCAATACAGTAAATAGAATAATAAAATTAAAAGTAAAATTAAAATATTAAATAGTCATGGCTCAAAATTTTTCGTTTAAAAACTCCGCAACATTATAATAAGCCTTACTGAGTAGCAATTTTTTTTTTATTTAAGAGGGGAAACAAATGCGGATTAGATTTTACAAATACCGATATCTCTAATATGTAAAGTGACGGAAGTGTTAGAATTCTGTGCTAAAGTCTGTAAGACCTTCGTTAGCATTGCTTTTTGTTTTTAAAGATAATGTTGAGTATCTTATATGTTGTAAAGGGTTTTTATAGATAAACGTAAAATTGGTCCCAATACAAAGCATTAAGAAAAATCCCGATTCTTTTACCAGTGACATAAAAGGCTACATGATTTTGTAATCATAAGTATAAAGTTGTACAAAAAGATTATGCATATTAATATAAAAATGGGGGTAGTCTACGGACTACGTCGATATTAGTTACATCTAGGATGGCTATTTGAAACAAAACTAAACACTTTGCTAAAGATGTCTCACTGTAGGTAATGGGCATTTAGCATTGTTCCTATAAAGCCACGAGATAAGATCGTTAGATTTTTATTCGGTGTAAAATGTTCATAATTATTTTGATCACCAGAGTGTATTTTTACAAAAAGTGTACTTGACATAAAATGGAAATAGTTGGTACCCATATTTTTGCAAGTTTATTAACGTAATACCGTCAATAGTTTAGTTAGGTAGCGTAGGTATTGGGTTTAGGTAATATTTCAATAAAGTCGAATAGATTTCTATAAACGCAATTTTATTCTTGTTCATAAAGAAAAAAAAAATATTTTCATGACATGACGGTGACGGAAAAACAACAGCGCCACTCGTGTTCGAAAATGAAACGTAAGAACAGGTTTACGAAGACACTCTTCCACAAAGGTGTTTACAAAGGCATCTATCTATCTTATGAATTTATATCTGCTCAACAGTAGGGTAGTTATTTAGGTTGCGTAGGGTAGTTGTTATTTAGGTAGCTTAGGATAGTTGTTAGTTAGGCAGCGTAGAGTGGTTGGTTAGGTAGGAAATCATATTTATATTTTATTGGACTACCATAATAAATATTACAAATATTTATACTTCAAAACAGTGTTTGCCGAATCGGCTGGTTTTCTGTAATATTCTCACGTTTAGAAGAAGCTAGTCTTTGGGCTATGGTTTCTTGGCGTGTCTTGTTTGATAAAATTTTAAAGGGAATAAAATTAGTGTGCTGGTAGTTCAAAGTTGCTCGTTTTAAATGAAATAAAAAGTTGATGTGGAACAAGTAAACAATCTATTTCAAAGTTTCGTGATCATAGATTTTGATATGTCGGAAAACAAATTGAGGTCAGTGGGTCGTCTTAGGGGCGTGAAAACTATTTTACTAAGATATCTTTTAAGAATTGCAAAAGTAACTAATGATAGTTAAGTGTAAATTTTATTTACCCTCAGTTTTAGTCACAAGCTGTGATGGTAACTGATAATATCAAATAAAATTTAATGTTGTGGTCTGAAGTAAATAACTGATATAGTAGGTATAAACAGAAATTCAACGTTAAGAGCAATTTGCAATAATATTGTCAGGTTGACCGAGCGATGTATTGTGTTGATTATGTTGCTAAAACGGGTTAGTGTGTTGAATCAACTGTGGAATAGCATTGAATTATTTATTTCCCGGTTATTTTGAAAAGTCAATAATGCCGACTAAAACGATCATTCTGTTCTATTAAAGTAAAATAGAAAAATACAATTCAAAATTATGCTCTGTAATTTAGCGTTGATTAATCTAATTTTACCGTAACTAGGTGTATAGAATCAACATAGCTGTTACAATGATTTAGTTATTGCTTATTAGCTGCTAGGCCTTCTATTTGGCGCTAATGTGTCTCACCAGCAGCAGGTGAATGTGCTTAGCGTGACTAGATATTTGGCTCAAGTATTAGCTGCTAGGCCTTTTATTTGGCGCCAATAGGTCTCACCGGCAGCAGGTGAATGTAATTGGCGTGACTAGGTATTTGGCTCAAGTAGGTATTGTCTAGAATGCTTTTGTGTCAGCTGTGTCGGTTATCTGCAAATGTTTAGGTCACAAATTAATGACAAAATATTGTAATTAAATATGTACTAATTTGTGATTGAGGTGTATAACCTTAAATGTGAAACTACTTCTACCTTGTCATTGCCAATATTTTAAAGTCAATTCAAGGTTCAATCTTATTGATTTGAATTAGAAGTTATTTATCAACTGTACAATGTTTTGGTTTAAATTAAGGCTTTTATAAAAACATGAGTTGCCAACATAAAATATTATTGGAAACATATACATGATCCAAAAAATAAATACCCTGATTAACTTTTTAACTGTCAATGTTAGAACCAATGTCATATTGTGAATGAGTAAAAAATATTTGAGTACCGCTGGTCGGCCTACTATTTGGTGTCAATTATCTCACAAGCAGCGGGTGAATGTGATTGACATGACTATGTAGTTGGCATTACTCAATAACCGCTGGTCGGCCTACTATTTGGTGTCGATTATCCCACGAGCAGCGGGTGGATGTGATCGACATGTCTATGTAGTTGGCAAGAATACTGTTACCTATTTCAAGAGGACCATCGTGTCCATACAATTTTGTGTTGTGTATATGTTGATTAATGAATCGAATGTACCTACTTGTATGTTATAAATAACATCACATGTTACAAATATCATACTTCGAGGACGAAGTACTGTCAGTATGGCCGTGATAGTTTATGTCTATGTATAGATATAGATATATAAAATATATAATAGTAATAATGTATTAAATAATAATTACAATAGATATTTGAATGATAACGTTTAAATTCAAACTAAAAACCAACGTTCAAGCGGTAACAAGCAAGTGACTCATGGTTGTTTGTTACCGCTTATAAAAGCCGCTGCGCCGACCGTCCTGGGTGATTCTCGGTTCAGACGTCGGACGGTGCGGAGCTCTCTCTACAAAAATAAGTTACACAGTTTGTGTACAAGTGTGGAAATTGTGAGTTAAAAGATAAGTATAATTATTATTTTATTAAATTAATTGTTGTTGCGATATTATTATGGTTGTAAAATATCTAAGACTTTGTCTACTAAAATGTAAGAAGTTGTGTGTTGTGCGACAACCTGAGATTTGTAGACGGTGGAAGGATATTTGATGTTTAAGTGTCAACCCACAGGTTTGACACTTGAGCGTCAGGACTTTCCTATAAATAAGATTGGTTTCTATTAAAGTCCTCTTACTTGCTGTTCAGCTCTAGACCTTTACGGACTACCTAAGTTCACGTAAGTTATTTAATATTATAGCTTAATATTATTGCTAATGTTGTTTTGATTCTGTGTATTTGTTATACTGTGACTTATGTTTCTAATTATGTTATTGTGATGATAAAATGCTTCCGAGGTGTTTCTTGGCCGTTCTTCACCTCGAAGACCTAGATTCCGAACGAGCCAGTAGTTTATTCGATTAACTGACAAGCCAATTGAAATAAATACTTAGTCTTGTCTTTCTGTGCTTTTCTTCATAAAACCCTTTCCTTACACACCAGTCATAGGAACTTTGATACACAGTAAATAACCGTTATCCATCTTGACATTTTGTTATGATATATGGGTAGTTATAAATATATCAATATATATAGTTCATTCCTAACAAGTGCATCCCTAATGGCGTTAAGCATGATCGCCCCCGCACTAGCATCTTTGTCATTCGAACAGAGAATTGCGCGCCCTTTTAACGATTTTATACTTTTTGACTATTATGGAGTTGTAATTTAATAATAATAATAATTATTATTATTTAGTACTGGATACTAATGACCGCAGGGAAGTATGGCAGGGCAAGGAGCTTCACGGACGCTTTTATCGGGCCTTACATGGGCCCGATGTAGACCTATTAGCGTCCGTGTCTTGGCTACGTTTCGGTGACCTCTTCGGAGAAACCGAAGGTTTTGTCTTTGCAATTATGGACGAAGTTATGATGACGAACAATTACCGGAAATACATTGTGAAGGATGGTACGGTTGACATCTGTCGGGCATGCCACCGGCCCGGAGAATCAATCCGACACATTATTTCTGGGTGTTCTCGTCTGGCTAACGGAGACTATTTGCATAGACACAATCTCGTAGCCAGGATTATTCACCAGCAACTTGCTCTTAAATACAATCTTGTAGAATCAGAAGTACCGTACTACAGGTATGTGCCCGACCCAGTTCTCGACAATGGCAGTATCACGTTATATTGGGATCGATCTATCATCACTGACAGGACTATTGTTGCCAATAAACCTGATATAGTGGTGATAGATCGACTAGAGCGTCGCACAATGATTGTTGATATAGCGGTCCCTCATGACGAGAACCTTGTGAAAGCTGAGAAAGATAAGCAGATCAAATATCTTGACTTAGCTCGCGAGGTTGTCGACATGTGGGAAGTGGATAGAGCAATCATTGTGCCGATAGTCGTAACGGCCAATGGCTTAATAGCTAAGAGCCTCAAACAACATCTAAGGAGGCTCTCGTTAGGCAGCTGGATCAAGGGCCAGATCCAGAAAGCAGTACTCCTGGACACGGTGCGCATAGTTAGGAGATTCCTCTCTCAGGAACCCTGACCACCGGCAGCTTGGACCCTGTTCCCGATGCCGGTGGGCTACTATTTTTTATATTTTTAAATGTTTTTTTTTTTAATGTGTTTTTTAAGAAATATTTAAAAATGTAAATAATATGTACATATATAGATATAAATGGAATAATAATTAATAATTTATAAGTGCCCATGTGAAATAAAACATTTTGAATTGAATTTTTAAAAAACACAGGTGGGTTTTATTCAGTTAAAGTTTGATACTCCCTCTCGTCCCACCCAGAGCGTGAGAAATTATTTCACGATTTCATTAGACATTGTGCAACAGCTAATTTTATAATCTACCTATTTTGACTATACTTTTATAATTAACCTACAAATAGGTGCTAAAAATTAAGAACTCGATTGTAGCGTCACCTTCCGGGTTCAATTGTATTTTCAAAACATTCGGCGACACACTCAAATACACACACACAAAATTATTTCCAAATCGGTAAAACTGTTTAGGAGGAGTTAGGTGATGTGATTGTCACATACAGAAGAATTTAAAGAAATATCAAAATTATTTATAATATGATTTTTTTGATTTTTTAAAAACTTACAATTAGTTTGAAATCGTTTTCTCCGTCACTCGTCACTCAAGGTTGGAAGACCAGCGTCAGACAGATGTCTGGCAACTTTGCTGAAATGAACTTTTTATGTGCAGCCGTGACGCGTACACTTTACAATGTCTTGCTTGCTTTTTTATGATTTTTACTTTTTTATTTATTTCTATTGTGGGTGACTGTCGCTAAATAAATATTTTTCTTAGTAGGTTTATAATATATATTTTTTGTATCTTGAATAAATAATCCAAATGTACCAATAGACCATGATATCAGAGAAAAAAAAAAACTACCGAATTGAGAAATTCCTTTTTTCTTTATTATTTATTCATATCTTCCTTTTTGTGATTACACACCATCATAAAAATGAAGGAAACCTACTACAGTTAGTATAATTTTACCAATCAAACCAGTTCTTTTAGAGATTACCTCCTACAAACAAATAAACTTTACAATGCTTTCCAAATAGGAATAGGATC
The DNA here is from genome assembly GCA_910589285.2 of Mythimna ferrago. Classification (NCBI taxonomy): domain Eukaryota; kingdom Metazoa; phylum Arthropoda; class Insecta; order Lepidoptera; family Noctuidae; genus Mythimna; species Mythimna ferrago. Next base: position 31,933,126 of record OU342674.1, read on the forward strand.
GATTGCCATGTTGTGACGTCACGTCGTACTGTCAAATTACTAATAAGGTAAGCCAAAACAATTTTTTTATTTAATTTATTTGTGAACTGTGAATAAAAGAAGTTTAATCAGAATCTAGTTCTTCAATTTTGCTCATCTCCGAGTTCTTTAATTTTGCCCAATTTCTTGCGATTTGACAGTATGACGTGACGTCACAACATGGCATCGATCCTAATCTTATTTGGAATGCTTTCTACCTCTATAAAATATTAAATCAAATCAAATCAAAAACATTTATTTCAAATAGGCAGGCACTTTTGAATACTCAAATGTCGGTCAGTCCAAGAAAAGTGAAGCTAAATTGCACGTTCCAAAGCGTAAATCTCTATGGAGAAGAACGTGCAAGAAACTCCATGGACACTATGAGTTACATAGATCTTGGTTAGTGTAGATAAAATATTATAGTACAATTGGCGAAACGGATCTTGAGCGCTCGGCGTCAGAGTGGGGATCGCTTTACGCATTCCATACATTGGCGAGCCAATCGTCTTCGTTGTTAGATACATGCAGCAACGCAGGCAACGAATCACGAGTGACGTCTATGACACGATGGCGCGGCGAGCCAATCACTGACATTCCCCGCCCCCGCGTTTCCCTTCGCAGCACTAAAGAGACCGAATATTTGACTTCTGCGCAACTTGAAGCCAGCGCTCAAGATCCATGAGGCAATTGTATCTTATAAATGTAGAAAGGATGTTAGAATATCAACTAGATTTACGATTCATTAAACATTCATTTCTATTGTCACTAATTTCAGAATTCTCAGTAAAGGCATCATGACATCTTTAGACTTGGTTTAGTACCAATAAACTGATGTCATCAACTATATAAAACTAATCGAACTCGCCGTCCCAGGTCGCCTGCACGAGCTAACGGCTTCATGACGTCACTGGTCACTACTATTATATTATTTTATTAGTGTACAATGACTGAGATGCGGACAACCTTGATCTGATCGGCTCTGACTGACTGACTGACTTACTACAATACTGTGAATCATTCTATTGTACTCGTGACATGCAATGGAGCGTAATTTTGTTGCCTCGGTTGTAGTGTAGATATATTGTTGGTTTATTAGCTAAGTACTAATCTTCTATTATATGCTCCTGTATTGTAAACATCGGTGAGACCAGAAGGTCATCTGTTTTTTAAGGAAATACATACACTAATATTATAAAGGTGAAAGTTTGCGAGTGCGTATATTTGTATGGTTTTTACTTCTTAACGCTCGAACAGCTGAATGGATTTGGATGAAATTGAAATGTACTGACGGGTAGATGTCACGTTCTGTCATGCCATGTCCTAGAATAGCCCGTTACAACAGGATACTTTTTTAAAGCAGTTTGCTCCCTTGGGCTAATAAAAAAAAAAAACTACTTTCACTCGGCAGGAGCTAGTTATTAATATTACTTACCTGACCCTGTATTCTCAATTATTTTAAAAGTAAATAGATATTGTAATGCGATTAGAATTCCCTCACTCTTAGACCTTGCAATAATATACACATAGGTAGTGTTAGTTTTTATGTGGGTCCCAAAGAAAAGAAATACTTTCTTAGACTAAACTGCTACGCCGCAAAGCAGCTGTGTAGTGAAGGCTATCGTAGACGCAACTGCTACGCAGCGTAGGCTTTCGTAGACGCAGCTGCTACGCTGCGTAGGGTCTCGTAGACGCAGCTGCTACGATGCGTAGGGTCTCGTAGACGCAGCTGCTACGCTGCGTAGGGTCTCGTAGATGCAGCTGCTACGCTGCCTAGGCTTTCGTAGACACAGCTGCTACGCTGCGTAGGCTTTCGTAGACGCAGCTGCTACGCTGCGCAGGTTTTCGTAGATGCAGCTGCTACGCAGCGTAGGCTTTCGTAGATGTAGCTGCTACGCTGCGTACGCTTTTGTAGAGACAACTGCTACGCTGCGTATGCTTTCGTAGACGCAGCTGCTACGCAGCGTAGGTTTTCGTAGACTGTAGACACACAGCTACTGTGCTGTGTAGGTTCTTGTAGACGCAGCTACTAAGCTGCGTAATTGGATTGCATGTCACATTAGCGTTATTAAAACGCTGTTTAAAAGTGATTTCAACGCTTTTCACGTGAACTCGAAAACAAAATAATCCCGGACATTATTACCCCACGAACTTACGTAAGTACATATTTTATTTTTATGTCGGTAGGCAAACGTGGCGCAGTCGAAGCGTTTATATATTGATCCCAAAGAAAGTTGTGTGGGACGATGATGAATAGTTCTAATGCCACAAAGTGATTTTAGTAGATCATCCGAAAGTTCTTGATCTATTTTTTAGACACCCGTATGAACAGTTGCTAACTAAAATCAAAACTATTTAAAAACTAACTTTAAAAGAATTGGTAATGTTCTCTTCCTCTATATATATAAAGCTAGGTTGTTTTACCTGCACTTGTTTTTGTTTTGACAACCATACTTGTTGTAGTTAAAAGAAACGACTCACATTTTCACTCTACGTAACATTTATTTTAAAGTGTGTCGTGGTAGAGATGGTCACCATTATTTAAAATATTATGAATGAGAGCATGACAATAGTTTGATAGGCGCTGACTACTGAGTAATCAGTTACATTCCATGATGCAATGAACAGTCAGAGATAACATTTTGACCTTGAGCTGGCCTGGCCATAGTATGAAATTTTAATGGAATAAGAGGCCAGTTAACACTGGTTCCCTTAGGTATCCTCGCCTTGATGAGATAATCGAATATTTAACTAGTCCAGGGGTGGCAAATAGCGTATTGGAGTACGTGCCACTAAATGGTAATACCCCTGTTGGCATAAAATTTTAAGGCATAATATAGTTTGGCATAACGTTTTCGCATAACTTTTATCAGCATAACATAATACTGCTGCATAATAATACTTTGGGATAATGCAAAGGAGCATAACTATCATTTAGTCTAAAATGTTTCGGCATAAGTTGAAGTAGCATAAATTTTAAAGGCATAATATTTATTCGTCTAATAATCATGAGCCAAAAATTTTAATATAAAAAGTCATAATTGGATGAATATATTGGGGGAACATATTGGCTACATAACTTTAAATTGATTTGTAGGCGATATTTATGTGGCGACGTATTATTTGGTTACTGGGTTAGGTTAGGTTAGGTTTTTTTTGTGACAGGAGTGAGAAATCCATCACGTACGCCCAATAATAATCAATAAGGTGAAATTAATAGTGTCTACAACTTACCGTTTGGAGTTATTTATTAGGGTTTATTAGTTTTATTCCAACACAGAAGAGAGCATTATATGTTTATACCATTATGCGTTTATAGCATTATGCTTTATAAAATTATGCTTCATTATTATTTTGCTAGCAGTATTTATGGCAACAAGCATTACGGCAAAACATTTATGCCTAATAATATTATGCGTAATGATCATTATGACAATATATTTTATGCTTATCATTAGTAAACCCCATTAAATATATGAAAAAAAATGTGGTTATGCCATAAAATACCTATTAAGAGAGTGGACAAAAAATTAAACTATATGGTATTAACTCTCGCTCGTAATATTTAAAATTGTTTCACTATTAAATTATATAAATGAGAAAGTTAGTAGTATGATGATACTACTATTTGTGAGTTTGTTTCGGCGCGCACTGATCCCGCGCGCCTCAAGGAGTTGTCAGCAACAGCAGGGACCCAGCCGGGTCGAAGCCTACTGGGGCCAGGGTTATCCGAAAGGGCGCTCGAGCCCCGGTATGAAGGCTAGAAGGAACGGGGTGGGTCTTTTAGTCAGTAAGAGTCTGACACTATCTCCCGCTCCGCCCAAGGGCGGGGGATGTCAATGCATGATTTTTTCCCACCATAAAAAAAAAAAATTGTGAGTTTGTTTGCTGGTTCACCAGATGTGCGCCCACGGAACACTGTTTTTACTGTTCCGTGTGTGCGCTCATGCGCCACCGGTACATGATGGACATCTCACTCATACTCAAACGTTTTGGGAACACATAATATTACACTGTGCGCACATCTAAGGAGTGGAATTTCCTGCCGGAGTCTGTTTCCTAATAGCTACAACCTGTGGGTATTTAAGTCAAGAGGGAATAGGTTACTTTTTTACAAGTGTGTTCTATCGTCGACCACATCATAATTTATCATCAGGTGAGATAGGTATAGTTGTCAAGTGCGGGCCTATCAATAATAAAAAAAAAGACGTGTGGCACTCGGGGACTGCCGCGGTAAAGCTATTGCATAGCATCACTCATTTGTTTTCTTATCGGTCACCACGCTCAAAACAAAAGAGTGGGGGGGTGTTAGGTTATTTTCGTTACGGAATTTCTGGATTCGGTCTCCACGCTCAAGGCCCGCGATAGAAGCTATGCAATAGCTTAAAAAAAATGTTTCAGATTATCTAGATGTTTAAGCCTAGTACCTACTTATGTTTCTGCGTATAGTTCACTACCTTTGAGCTAGACTAGTCCATCCCGTTCGTACCCAAAATACGCGCTTGTACGTGGAGTTACGCATACCAGCCCGATGTAGAATAAAATACACTGGATTTGTTACAATTATTATGAGAGTTACCACGCATTACGTGATTCATCGTACCGTAACGAGTAGTAGTATTTTGAGTAGTTCCTATTTCGGTTATCCTCCTGGATACAGAAATAAAAAAACGGCCTTCATTTGTTTTAGATTGAATGCAGTAACTACACAAGCAGTGCTAAAAATAAAACTATTATTAATTCATTATCAGTACACGCAAAGTATTATTGATAACGGAGAACAATGTTAATAAATAATAATTTTATGTTAACAAATTCATGGAGTAATTGATTTTAATTTTCGCCGATAGCAGCGACATCTATGTATGTTCTCATGAACTGAGAGTCCTCTTGATATCAAACGTACCTTTTATTAGTTTGGTTACTGGTATATAAAGTGAAGAGTGGGTTGGTTGAGCGGAGCGAGGGTTAGTTAGTTTATTCATGGTACACTAGATGGCGCAACAGCCACTAGATTCTAGTAACGCATTTTTTTTTTATTTGATGTGCACAACTTCAATCAAGATAATGTTAACCATATTACTTTTGAGGCCGTTAAAACAAAAAAAAAACAAAAATCTTTTTCGATTTATTTTTCTGACAAACGATGTCAAATCGGAACAGTACGGTTGGTGCAGTAGTGGTGCGATTGGTTGCTGCGTTGCGTGTCGCAGGTGCGATTCTAATTCGCGGGAACAAATATTGGTATGACCTCACATATAGTTGTTCTGGGTCGGGGTGTCTTGTTTATATGAGTTTACGTGTTTGTGAACGCCCAAGCTACAGGAATAATTTTTAGTATGGGGCAATAGCAGCAGCGGTTCCGCTCCACTCTAGGGCGGGACTGGTTCTTTAATGATTTCCCTCCCTAAAAAGCTTCTGTAAGTGTCTTGTCACTTCTTCAAAAGTAATAATGACTGTACCTATATTACAACGAAAGCATAGATATTTTAGAAGCTTTTAACTTTCAGCTTCAAAAAACTTAGTGGTGTCCGAATCATCAGTGAAAAAATATTGAAAATAAAATGTGTCTATTCAAATACTGTGTCCGAATCTTCTGCAACTTACATAAATGACGTACTACTAATAAGTAAAAAGGTATTAAGAATTTTGAAAAAAAAAAACCGAAATTGTGACGGTAGGCATCTAAGTGTATTTATATTTTTTATGACATAGTCATGTGAGGTATCTGAATAAAGAGAGCGAGGAGATGGTTAAATGATTATGGCAGGCAAAAGAAAAGGAAACTTTTTGAAAATCCCAAACAAAAATTAAAAAGTTCCAATTGAGATACTCGTACCTACTTACAAGATTATTTATTTATAAACACAGGACTGGAACAGTTTGCCTGCTGCGGTCTTCCCGTCCAATTACAATTTAGGTGTCTTCAAAGCTAGAGTGAATAGGCTGTAACTAGTGCGCCTCACCATCAACGATTGCATCACTGTTTACCATCAGGTGGGATCGCAGTCAAGCACTAGTTTATATCAGTTAATAAACGCAAGATGTTACATAAAGTTCAGTTGAATCACATCATGTTTTGCCTCAATAGCGTACAAATGTAATATAAATCACTTTTTAAGCAGTTTTATACTATTTTGATAGCTTTTATTTTAGTTTAATTACACAATTTAATACCACTGACAGCATCAGGCTACTTGAAAAGAGAAAATTTTGCAAAATATTAATTTTTAACGGTTGCTACTAGATTGCTACGAAAATTTCGAGTAGGTTTCCACCAAATAATATTTTTTTATCTTTTAAGTCAAATTAATTTCGGAATAAAAAAATAATAATTTAAAAACTTTAATTTTGTTCTGTAACAGAGTATAGTTTGAGTAAGGTCAAGAAGTACCTTTGTGCTTGTATTGGAAGATTACGATATTAATATCAACATCAGAGATATATTATTAACACTAATCCCCATTCTAATATACATCTTATAGTGGTGAGAATTGAGAATGTTCTCACGATGGCTAGTGGCAGTAGGTCCAGGCAGAAAGAAATGTTTTGATGGACGACGGCTCCTTGTCTACAATACCGTGTCGTATCGTACCGACAGTGTCGAATGCATAGTTTTCTTTTCTCATATCAATAACATTGTACGATTGTAGAAACAATCTTAGATCATGATTCAATGCCTAGCCTTATCCCATTTCATTTGGGGTCGGATCTCCTCGTTATTATTCGCCAGACACGTCGAGTCATTCACTTCGGCTTTCTTTAGGTCATTGCTAATAACAGATATCCAAGTAAGAAGGGGTCTACCACGCTTTTTTGGACCAGTGTTTATGGGTAGGACTTGCTAGGTATTCAATCAAATCCTGAGTCTGGTTCAGGCCATGGTCTAGAGCGAGAGGAACAGTTAAGCGGTCAGTTCTTTTTGCGAAGCAGTAATGAGGAGCGGGCCCAGTCACCACCGGACGAGACGTGCCGGGCGTCTGAAGTCGCAGGGCGATTTCTGGCCATCACAGGTGCGGAGTTGCGGACGTCGAGCAGTGGGTAGCTTGTCGTCCGCTCGTTTGGTAAGGACCAGGTCCGAGATGATGACCCGTAGTGTTCTATGCGCAATTGCGCACCTCAAAGAGATGTCAGCAAAATTGAATAGGCCCAGTTAGGGCTGATTCCTGCTAGGTCTGCGGGAACATTTATAAGGGTGACCATGGTCCTTGAACGCAAAGGGCACTGAAGACCATAGGTGGGTTTTAATCAGGGTAAGTCTGACACGTCCTCTCGTTCCTACAGTGGGTGAAGTCATTGGATGATTTTCCACTTTCAAAAAACAGGTATTCCATTAAATAATCAAAGTTCTGGGACCATTTCTAGTCTATTACACTAGTTTTGGCGTAACAGGCACAAAAATAAACTTATACCACTTAATAAAATATAAGTTCTGGGATAATTTCAAGTCTAACGAACAAATGGACGACAGTCACCAGGATCTGTGTGATCCTGGTGTTTGTCGCCGAATAAATATTTTACGTAAATAAAACAAAAGTAAATCATTGTGTGTGCCTCACGGCTGCGCCAAAAAGGTTAATATCAGTAATGTTGACAGAAAGAAAAATACTGTCTGACTCAGGTCTTCCAATGAACTGTCACTTAACATTTTTTGGCACAATACCTAATGCTGATTACAAATATTTGTCTCTAATTAAATTAGTATCGATCATTCGGACGAATGTATGACCGTGTTGGTGGATTACTTACGTGAAACGTTACTGTCTACTGCATTAATTGGTTCAGTATTTAGCTAGGCATCTTTTTAGGGTCACACTGGGTAAGTGCGAGTCGGACTCGCGCACTAAGGGTTCCGTGCAAACTACAATTCCCGAATGGAGTCTCGAAGATTTTACCGAATGTCAATTTTTTTTTTTCAAACAAAACTGTTTTCAGATTTTTTCTTATACTTGTGCTATAAGACCTTGCTTTGTGCCAAATTCCAGGATTCTGGGTCAACGGGCAGTACCCTATGAATTTCGATCTTTGAGAGTATCAAAATATACGTTTTTTGCAACATAAACGGCCGTTTCTTTTTCATTGGTTAACTTAGAAGTTTGATTTTTTCACAGCTTAAAGGGACCGCAGACTTGAGTATACGGTTTTAATTTCAAGTTGATACCTCTACGCGTTCTCAAAAAAAAAAAATACCAACGAAAAAAAAGCGAAAAATAAAGATGCGGCCGTTTATGTCGCAAAAAAACGTATTTTTCGACACTCAAAATTCATAGGCATGAAGCAAGGTCTTATAGCGTAAGTATAGGATTAATCTGAAAACTGTTAATTTGTAGTTACGTCATAAAAACACTTTTTTGATTCGGAAAAATCTTCATGACTTGATTCGGGAATTGAACTATTCACATAAGTTAGATTGTACAGAACCCTCAGTGTGCGAGTCCGACTCGCACTTGCACAGTTTTTTACGAGTGAAATCATCAAATCACTTCTCCCGCTCTGGGTAGAGCTGGAGCGAGAGCAAAGAGACTTTTACTGAATAAAACCCACAATGTCCCTTCAGTCGCCCTTTGCGAGGGCCACAGTAACTCTTTTGAACACTTCGCAGCCATTATGGAATACTGGTACATCTTCTTTGGTATCGGCTCAACTGACCCCGTCAATATTGCTGACCTTTCTTTGAGGCGCTCGTGGAAAACAATGCGACTTTAATGGAGGTATCAATTCGGTTATATATTTTTAGTTTTATGTCTATTACCTCAAAACGTCGGTGTCATTTTTCAACCAACTTTTTAAATTTAGGTTTTATTTCATAGGATATCGTACTTCCGAATTGGACCCATTTTTAACTTAATCCTGATCTGATAAGATTTTTTAAAATAACAGTATTCAATGTTAGGAAAAAAAATTTTTTAGATGTGGCAAGCTCGCATCCCAGACTTTCTTTCCACGGGTTTGGGAGATGTGGCAGACAACGCTCTCCAGCAGTGCTATTCTATAAGAAAACATCGACAAAATGTCTATGGCCAAAATCCAAATGGGTACTATACATTGATTTAGGAACAATCCAATGTACGTATTTGGATTATGTCGCTGCGGCCAGCGCTGCACTCAAGGCTGTTGTCAAAAGCACTACTGCTCCACCTATCGTTTAAGACTTAATGAGCTACTGTGATGCTGTGCGGGTGGAAGAATGGTCAAGACCCAAATCGTTCTAATTTTGGTTTCCAACATGCCCATGTTATGGACTCACCGGCGGAGACCTCTCGCGCCGGGCCTTGGTTAAGGCCATGGTCCGGAGCGAAGAGGAGTGGCAGGCGGTCGCCGACTTCTGTGAAGCAGTAATGCTCGCAAAGGAGGAGGCCGAACGCATCAGGCAACGGCGTTATCGCCGCCGCCGCCGCCGGGATTCTGATCCCGATTTCCGGCAAACGTAGGCGCGGGCTTGCGGACAGTGAGCAATGGGTAGCTCACTGTCCGGCCGTCCGGTAACTGTCCGGACCAAGCCCAAGTCGTCGATGGCGCGCACTGTTCCCGCGCGCCTCAAGGAGTTGTCAGCAACAGCAGGGACCCAGCCGGCTCGAAGCCTACTGGGGCCAGGGTTATCCGAAAGGGCGCTCGAGCCCCGGTATGAAGGCTAGAAGGAACGGGGTGGGTCTTTTAGTCAGTAAGAGTCTGACACTATCTCCCGCTCCGCCCAAGGGCGGGGGATGTCAGTGCATGATTTTTTCCCACCATAAAAAAAAAAATGGACTCGCGGAAGAAATACAAAGTGTGGAAACGTCAAAAGTTTTCTTTTTTAAAATAAACTGTGATACATATTTCAGTTGTCATATAATTATGACAAGAAGTGCAAATACTAAATTTAATTAAAATTAAATAGTGACCAATACGTGTACGTTCTGTGTATTACTTTTAAATAACTTTTTATATTAACCATTATAATTTATGACACTCTAAACCTATAGTATGTTTCTGTATTTACAACATACCTACTACAGTATGACGGATCCATATATAAGAAACTATCCAGTTTTTATTAGCAATCAGGCTTAGAGTAGTTAGGTTAATATTTGTATGCCACTTACTGAGGCAGAACACTGAGACTATTATAAATATTTTGTTATACTTAATATTGTACATGTGTGCACAAAAAAATCTTTTTGTATTTGGATGAAAAAACTAAAGATGAAAATTTACCATAATCAAATAGCCATCATCACCATTGAGTTGATCTGATGATGAAGCCGCTCAAGTAAGCACCGGTCATATTTTTCGGTACTTACATTTACTACAGAACTTTTTTTTTCCTTTCTACCTACAAATGTACGGAAATGACGTCATCACAACGCTGAGTCACGTGGTCAAAACAAAAGAATCGGGAGCGTGGCCAACTCGAGGCGCTCGACGCAAGAGAATCGAAACGAAAGGGTTGTGACTTGGCTAGGGGGGCAGGTTATATAAAATCTATGCTCCGTTCTTTTAGATTACGTCGACTTAGTTTGATTTTATACTTCTCCAAGACCCAGTAGACCTGACATGAGTATTTGATATTAATTTCAGCTCCTGTACAAGAGGTTTTGACAAAAGGACAACAAATTGATCGTATAAGGGTATTTGTTCGTTGGGTAAAAATCATTCAAACGACATTCCACGCCCTTGGGCGGAGCGGGAGATAGTGTCAGACTTTTACTGACTAAAAACCCGCCCCATTCCATCGTTGCCTTTCATACCAGGGCCGAGCCTTGCTTTCAGAAGTAGACCCTTGACTCCAGGCTTCGACCCTGCTGGTCCCCTACGGTTGCTGACAACTCTGAGGCGCACTGGAACAATACACGTCGTCGACGACTTGGGCTCGGTCTGGACAGTTACCGGACGGTAGGTCAGCGAGCTACCCATTGCTCGCCGTCCGCAAGCCCGCGCATCCTATAAGGGTTACATTTTTACCAACTGAGATACGGAACCCAAAAAATTCAACAGACTTGTATACTTATGCACACAATTTAATATGAAATGACAGTCAGGGGCGCAGGGGCCTATTAGACGGTACTTTGCGGAAATGTCTGCAATCATAGAATACGAAATGAAAGGAGGCATAACTACCTTATTTACAATGTAGGTAAATACTAAGAAATAGGTAATATTGACCTTCCTACCTGCGCACTTGGTGGGCACGTGGTTGACAATGGCGTAGCTACCGGAGGGAGGCGGGGTAGCGTCTCGGGGCCCCAAGCTCGGGGGGCCCAAAACCTCATTAGTATCTCTTTTTATTACCGAGTAATTCTCCCACCTTCGAAGTCTAAATAAAATATTCATGTCTACTGCGATTTTTATTGAAGTATTAATTTATTTGGATCTCCAACAAAGGTCACTTACATAGATACAATAGAATTCATTAGGCATGGGGTTCTTTAACGTTTTTCCTACAATTACAGAAGACTACAACATGCACATTTAATAGGTGAAAGTTAAAAAAAAATCACAAAAAATACCAAACAGATACTTAAGAAAAAAAATTAGGTCAAATTTAAACTAAAAACTAGGGTAATTTTAAACATAGATAAAAAATAAAATGGCAACTCGTTTGAGTCGGTAAAAGACTGACGTTCCTTCCTGCTGCCTCCAGAGGAGAAGAGGTTATTAGATGATTTCTCATTGTAAAAAAGGGGCCTTGTTTTTTGCCCCTGAGATGTCGGTTGCCGGGGCCTTTGGTCACCTATCTACAAGTACGCCACTGTGGGCTGAGTATTATTCATATATTTGTCAAGGTATGTAGGACACATTATACTTAAAAAGTCATTTATATCTTCCACTTCTCATATCGAACCTTGGGCACCGTTTCAAACGCGTTGGAGTCGTTTGTCTATTTCAGAAAGTTATTAAGTAATTGTTATTGTAACCCATATTTTCTAATGTAGGTCTATAAATTAGATGGATATGGCGCTGTCATAGCATTTTACTTATTTATAGGAATAATATTATTATTAAAGGATATTACGAGTATTTTCCATTAGAAAATTACTTTTCTAGTTTTCAGAAAAGCTAATGGGCAATATGTCGTATGCAGCATTTTTTCTATCAAATGTAAAAATCGAACTTTGTGTAGGTAAACCTACACAAAGTTCGATTTTTATGCAATTCCAGCAGGATGGATAGAAAATAATTATATTTTTTTATAATTAGCAGGAGATTTGAATAGTTTAATTTAGCTAAACTAAGCTAATACGGCTTCACCTTATGAAATCATTAAAAATGTGATTTAGACTCAGTATGGATAGATATGAAGTATTACTGATTTATTATAGAAGATAGACATTATATTTTGTAGTAGAAAAGCAGTCTTTTCTCTGAATAAGCTCGATGTTATTGACGTGCAATGCAAGGGATGCGAGGGAGCCCCCACGGTCCCTACCCAGGGGTGCGCGAGCGACGGCCTGACCGTTGCACGACGTACAAACTATTGATTTTGTACAAAAAGGATTTTGCTTTTTATCTTTTTCTTTTTTTGGCGGATGCTGTGAGAACTTTACTGTAGGATCGTTCACTGGACTTATGAGACAAAGATATTGAACGGGATAAACATGTTTTATAGAAAGACAACTTTATTCTGATTGCACACTGTGTGAATAAGATGCAACGGCGGATTACATGTATCAGACGTGTTTTAGGCACTTGGGTAAACATAACGACTTTTCTCGTTGGCTCTTTGATCTTTTAAAGACACCGGTTTACTATAGATCATATTATGAAACCATTAAGTAGGAAGATTGGCGCTGATAGGCACAGATAAACGAAAAACGGTTCCTTTGCAACCATCAACCAAATCATTTCCATATCGCCGTACACGTTCATCTATCACCAATTTTATTCACTTATCACGCACAATAGATATTGTTTGATAGAAAAAAATGTTCAATATCTACCATCTGCCTACCCCAAAGCGTTAGGGCGGTGGGGAGCAGCTGCCGTCGCACGCGCTGCTTCCACAATGGTCGCGATCAATGAACCCGGCACCCCTCACCCTTCCTATCAGGTACCATACCGTTCTTCCTTCTGACTACCTACTTTTTGGAACATTAAACAAAAAAATTATAATGTGTTCCAAAAAAACCAACAGCTGATTGTACAGCTGATGCGTACCTTTGGGGTGTACCTTTTGAGATTTAAGGTAGCGAGGAGATATCTTCTATATCAAAATCTTGACAAAGGCATCTATGACTTTGCGAATGATGAGACACACACGCCGATCTGGTCGCGCCGGTCTCCATACATTTTATATGGAAACTAGACTTGTAGAGCTACACTTGATCCACGCCACGCGACGTCATTCTACGTACAAATCAGGCGTGTCACACGTGTGCGTGGGTCTAATGTAATTATAGCTGTAGATTGTTAATGTCATTATTATTTAGATTTTAAACTGACCTGTTGGTCCAGTGGGTTCGATTCCCACCCAGGACAAATGTTTCTGTGATGAGCATGATCATTTGTTCTGTGTCTGGGTGTAATTTATCTATATATGTATGTATTTAGAAATATATATAAGTAAGTTTATCAGTTGTCTAGTGCTCTTGGGTTATGAGCTCTGCTTAGCTTGGGACTTGACGGCGTTGTGTGATAGTTGTGGATTATTATTATTATTATAAAAAAGTCTATTAATTCTTGCTTTTGGAAACGGATAGCAATTAGTGTTCCTTGCTTGTCTCTACCGATATTAAGTTTGTTTAGTTCTACATTTTTTCTAAGACTAATATTAACCAATTAAGAAATGCTGACTCAGCCATTTTGTATAACACGTGTAGAAGTGATTCTGATAGCTCACTTGCATAACAAACAATTTGATTTTCGTAATTATCGTAATAATCATGATTTTCGTCCCCTGTTATATTTGGAGTCGGCGGCACATGATTTTTTTACTTTCATTCTATGTTGTCACCCATCATGTTATTACTAACTCCCTCATTACAAACTTCCTAATCTTTGAAACAAATTTTAAAAATATTATTTAAGTTTTACAAAATTTTCACATTACGTATAGCCGCAAGAAGACGTGGCAGCAGTAATAGCATTCTAAAAATGATAGCTTGTAAATTTAACAACCCTCTGGTACCGTCCGGTAACTGTCCGGACCGAGCCCAAGTCGTCGACGGCGCGAACTGTCCCCGCGCGCCTCAAGGAGCTGTCAGCAACAGCAGGGGTCCAGCCGGGTCGAAGCCTACTGGGGCCAGGGTTATCCGAAAGGGAAAATCGGTCTCGGTACGAAAGGCACGAAGGAACGGGGTGAGCTTTTAGTCAGTAAGAGTCTGACACTATCTCCCGCTCCGCCCAAGAGCGGGGTTGTAATCGGATGAATTTTCCCACCATAAAAAAACAGCCCTCTGGTGTGGAACCTTACCCATACTACTAAGTCGTTATTAATTACTAAGATAGTTTTTAAGATCATACTAACAATTTTCCTGTAATAAATGGACCAATATTGATGTCTAATTAAATAAATAGTCAAAAAGCCATTGACAAACTGAAGCAATAGGAATTCAGACTCACGTGCTATTTACGGTCACCTGAATACCTTCCAACCTACCTACATACACAGTTAATGTAAAAGGAAATAGTGTGTGATTATGAATCGTAACTGGCCGCACTAGTGACGTAGAGGAAGCGCTCAGCTCCACATAGTGTTCACAAGAACAATGCGTTTCCCACAGCAGGCGTACCGCACTTTGCTTCCGGCCGGCCGAATACGAACCCAACCGTACAGCGATTGACAATTATAAATATCTTGTGATAGTGCTTATAACTCTATCAGTATTGATGAGATTTTTGATTTTTAAGCTATTGCATAGCTTCTATCGCGGGCCTTGAGCGTGGAGACCGAATCCAGAAATTCCGTAACGAAAATAACCTAACACCCCCCACTCATTTGTTTTCTTATCGGTCACCACGCTCAAAAAGTGTAACTTCAATTAATATAAAAAAAAACAAAGGAAAAAAAATACTGCATAAATAAAATAAATAAATAATAATAATTGCATAAGTTGATAAAAAATGCTATGCAATAGCTTTACCGCGGCAGTCCCCGAGTGCCACACGTCTTTTTTTACTATGATGAGGCCTCATCAAAAGTCAGTCAAGGAGCTATGGAAAGGGCTATGCTCGAAGTTTCCGTGCGTGATTGCATCAGAAATGAAGATATCCGCAGGAGAACCAAGGTGATCATAGACCAAAGAATCGCCAAACTTAAGTGACAGTGGGCAGGGCATATTGCTCGCAAAGGTTCTGGATCACGTACCGGAAGACGCAGTGTTGGAAGGCCTCCCACAAGGTGGACCGGTGACCTGGTGAGGGTCGCGAGAATTCGATGGATGCGAGACACACAGGACCGGTCATTATGGCTACACTTGAGGGAGGTCTGTCTTTCGGCTGAAATGATGATGATGATGACTGTAGTAATGTTTTGCAATCGCCATCTTTTACATCACATACTCGTGATTTCGATTTAGGTCCGGTTTCTAAATTAACTATTTTTAGTAAAGAATGTATGAAACCTACCTACTCGTAAAAACCAAATTTTTATAGATTTTCAGTCTAAAGTAAAAAGTAGTGAGAAGAACTCAACATTACATGCTTAATTCATTAAACCTCAAGCGAACGACGGCGTTCGCTTGAGGTTTCTCTCATTGTCTTTCGACTGGCCTGTTGGTCTAGTGGTTAGTGGCGCTGTCTGCTACGTCGGAGGTCTTGGGTTCGATTCCCACCCAGGACAAATGTTTGTGCGATGAGCACGATCATTTGTTCCGTGTCTGGGTGTAATTTATCTATAACATGTAGATATGTATTTAGAAATATATTAAGTATGTTTATCAGTTGTCTAGTACTCACAACACAAGCTCTTGCTTAACTTGAGGCTAGACGGCGTTGTGTGATAGTTGTGGAATATTATATATTACATTATATACTAGCTGTGCCAGCGAGTTCGTTCGCGTGGATTACAGGATTTTGAATTTATTTTTTCTAAAATAAAAGTAGATAAGTTACTCCTTATTACATCAGCTGCCTGCCAAAAAAAGTCCCGTCAAAATCGGTCCAGCCATTTCAGAGTTTAGCCGAAACAAACAGACAGACAGACAGACAGACAGACAGATAGACAGACAAAAATTGTAAAAAAAAATATTTTGGTGTATGTACCGTATAAATATTCATATGCATGTAGTAAAAAGCGGTTATTTCAATATTACAAACAGACACTCCAATTTTATTTACATGTATTCGAAAGGTTAAATCAGAAAGCGGAGGCGGGTATTTGAATTAAGTATTATGATCTAAAATCATTAAAGTTTACACGTTTTCAACTCAAAATACTCAATCTAGAACCCTCTATCCCTTGAAAATCCATTTGTTTTATACTACTATACTATTTACTATACAACTACGGGTTTCCTTTTCAGAAATATCCCGCGGTCCTAGCTAGCGGGCGTTGGCCCTGCCGGGCTCCTACGGTTTGCTGACATCTTTTTGAGGAGCACGTGGGTCACTACGCGCTGTTGACGACTTGGCTCGTTCCGGTTGATTACCGTTGACGGTCGGACGGCGGGCTACCCATTGCTCGACATCCGCAAGCCCGCGTCTACAGTGGCTGGTAGCCGGGGTCGGAATTTCGGTTCGGTCGGGAACCTTCGTTCTCTCACGCGTGCCGCCTCCTCCTTCGCTAGCATTACTGCTTCGTAAAAGGAGGCGACTGCCTGCCATTCCTCCTCGCTCCGGACCAATATTTAACTGGAGTACAAAAGTGAGTCAGTTCGACAGCAGGAGCATCATTTTTTCCTTGCAGGATTTTCCACATGGGCCATTTTTCCTCTGAACTCTGCAAAAATGTAGAGACCCAGCAGGGTCGATACACGTCTGGGGCCACGGGGAATAGTTGGAAAGGAAACTGGTCTTAGAACGCAAAGAGGAACCGAAGGACACAGAAGTTTTTTTTAGTAAAAGTCTGACAAAAGTCCGCTTTCTAGAACGAGAGTAGTCAATGGATAATTTCCCACCTCAAAAAAAAAACGCTACACAAGCTAAAAGAAACTTGGTAGGGTACACAAAGGGATAATATAGGTATTACGCTTATAGCTATTTAGATTATATTCAGTGCATCGTAAACGTAACACATTTTCGAAACAGATACTCATTTCGCAAGTAAATTATGGAGGTTTCGTTTATTTACTAGCGAATCGTAAATATAAATACCTAAATATTAATCCTGGTTTAAGTCTCTCGCTCGGTCTACAGACATTGGGGATTTGTACACAAAGGTCTTCGGCCAAGTGCACTAACTAACACTAACGTATAGGTATAAATACGGCAAAATGGGAAAGGTTGCTTATTTTCGAAATTTAGACTACTTTATGAAGAATTTCTTATTTACATTCTTAGATACATAACCAATAAATAAAACGCTTAAAATTTTAATAATCTACGCGGACTTTTAATAATCTTAGTGTTCAACCGAATGGCGCGAAATCACGCGCGAACGCGCGCGTTTGCTTAGGGTTTGAGGGGTGGCAAAATCATACGAAACATTTTTCGTTAATTTGCGTCTTTCTTTCGGCATCTTTCACTCGAAACATACAGTCTTTTTTTTTGGGGTAGCAAATCATCAGATTATGTATTTCTGCCGCTCTAGGTGGAGCGAGAGAGTGACACTATTAGTCATTTTATTGAGTATAATTGAAATAGTAACCTTTGATTCTGATAGTTGATAGTGCTAGTGTCAACCGTTTGGACTGCAAGGTTGGCGCGGTGGTTGATCGATTGACTATAGCAGTCAATCGCTCAACCGCTGCGTGTCGAGGGTTCGATTCCCACACGGAACAAATATTAGTATAGCCAAACAAATATTAGTAAATTTTAGTATAGACAATGTTTTGTGTATGTAATTTTTTTTTTTAAATAATTGTTGGTTTGCTAATAAAAGAAAAGTAAATAAATAAAACCCATTTTTGTTTCTTCAGTTGCCTTTTGTGTTCCAGGGCGACGGTAACTCTATCAAACATTACAGTAATAATAATCTGTCGACACTAATACTATAAAGAAGTAAAGTTTGTTTTTTTTTGTTTGTGGTAATCTCTGAAAGTACGGGTTCTTTTGCTAACAAATTTTCACCGATAGAAAGCTGCTTTATTCCTGACTGACGTGGCTTCGCCGGCGTACATATACTATAGCAATATATTGTTGTACTTCAATTGATTTCATATATCATTACATTAATTAAATGTTACTATTAAGTTAATTACTACATATACAAACTTAAAACAATAATTTGTACAAACGTGTAAAAAAGGCTGAAAAACGGGGAAAACTCATAGGGCATCAAAAAATTCGTCCACATCGATGTCAATAGGAAAAGTGCCCAGAACGCGGGCAGCATTGCCACTGGATGGCAATGCTGATTCGTTGACTGAAGAAAAGTCGAGCCCTCTGGTCACACAAAGAGTCGACCAACTGTATATTTATATATATATTTTGTGAACGCAGGCGAAGCCGCGGGCAAAAGTCACTACTTAACTTTACAGATTGTTTATTTCCCTCTTAAAGTTGTAATTGTACTAGTTTTGTGAGGGTTCTGTTGTTACGAATATGAAAAAGAATCCGTACCGGATCACTTCATTGTTTCCGTGTTTTTATTTAAAGACCCTTTTTCCAGGAAATGTCTTTGTAAGGTTTCGAATTGAAAATTTCCACGGTTAAATTTTCTTTGATAGCTTGCGAAATAAGGCCCGAGTTCTTTTTATTTTACACTTACGTAAGCAAACTTTAATTAATTACGTTTACTTTTTCTTTGAACAAAAGGTTGTTTCTATTTTTTTTTTTAGGGTTCCGTACCTCAAAAGGAAAAAACGGAAACCTTATAGGATCACTTTGTTGTCCATCCATCCGTCCATCTGTCTGTCTGTCTGTCAAGACCCTTTATCTCAAGAACGCGTAGAGGTATCGAGTTGAAATTAAAACCATATACACAAGTCTGCGGTCCCTTAAAGTTGTGAAAAAATCAAACTTCTAAGTTAATGAATAAAAAAGATACAGCCGTTTATGTCGCAAAAAATGTGTATTTAGATAGTCTCAAATATTCATAGGGTACTTCCCGTTGACCCAGAATCTTGAAATTTGGTCTTATAGCACATGTATAGGAATAAATCTGAAAACAGTAAATTTGCTGTTATCTACGTCACAAAAAAAAAATACTTTGTTTGCAATTCGGAAAATCTTCGAGAATCCATTCGGGAATTGTAGTTTACACGAAACCCTCAGTGCGCGAGTCTGACTCGCACTTGCCCAGTTTTTTTTATTATTGAGGCTCGCGTTTGACCACCATCTCACCTGATGATAAGCGATGAAGTTATCGACGATGTAGCACGGTTGCCTAGATGTAACCTATTCATTCTTGACTTAAAGACCCCTAAGTTGTAGACATTAGGAAACACAGACTCTGGCAGGGAATTCCACTCCTTGGCTGTACGTACAATAAATGTGTTCCCAAAACGCTTTGTGCGTATGGGTGCGATGTCTACCATGTACCGGTGGCGCAACGCCGAACGTCTTGTGGTCCGATGATGGAACGGACTTGGCGGAATTAGATTGTGCAATCCCAGTGCACACTCCTCGAAATGTAAACGATAGAAAACCGACAGACTAGCAACTCCGCGACGATGCTCAAGTCAATCAACAAGTGCATCATTGCCGATGATTCTCTTGGCTCGCCTCTCAATCGACTCCAGCGCATCAAGCTGGTATTTGGCAGATCCACCCCAAAGATCGCGGTCTATTTTAAAGGTTAAGCTTTACCTTGAAGTAAAATTATCATTTTGTGTCCTATATTTGTTGAGATACCTAAAATTAATCATGTTTTTTTTTTAAATAATATAAACTACGGTAACGTTTAAGTAGGTATGCTAACAATTAGGCTCAGTGCACTGCAGCACATTTGATTTTTTTTTAATTATTATAAACTCGTGGTTGATTGCTATTCCACCTGATAGTAATATGTAATACAAATCGTTGATGATGAAGTGCAATAGTTTATTAATAGCCTATTCACTCTAGCCTTAAATACCCCTAAATTATAAACAGACGCTCTCTAGCCTTGAATACATATAAATTAGAAACGGACGGGAAGACCGCAGCAAGCAAATTTTTCCAATCCTATTGACAAGGCGATGAAATAAACGACGAAGCGAAACGCTTAGTCCGGATCGTAGAGGCAACTGATCATAAAACAATACAAAAACAACTCAGTAAAAAAACACAGTTCTTTGGATCAAATACGAGCTTTTGACTTGTCTGGACGCAGGTAGATACAATGTATTGTATCTAACGCCAAACGCTAAATACATAATGTATACGTTGCAGTCATTTAAAACATACTATAACTCCTTCTGTCTAGGTAGTTAACTAAACATAAACCATCTTGATATATCTTTTAAAATAAATCGTATAAAAGACTTACAAAGATTATTTAAAAGTTAATTACGTAACATCGGCTTAGGTAAATACCAAATTTTACACATTTTTAGATATAATATTTAGTCATTTTTTTTATATAAAAGACATGTTAAAGATTGTGTAGGTACATTTAGTTAACTACCTAAACAGATGGAGTATACACCCCTACTTTTTAATTAGTACACAAAAAAATGGGGCTGTATCTGTACCCGTTACTGATCATATTTTTGTATTCAAAAGTAGAAAAAACCGAAATCCTAAAATTGACCACGAAAAGGTAAATTCATCATAGATTCAATCATACATAACAATTGCTAGTAGAAAATACTGCGGGCAGTGTTTTTCCATTTTAATCGTCATTTATTCATTCATAATCAATAGTCTGCACAATATTTCCATAAATTGAGAGACATTTTGGGATAAACACAAACGCTAAAAACTTTGCTGTTTATGGATATTATTTATTGAGACTTTACTTACATAATAACAAGGGCTTTTCTAATAAGCCCTTTAAGTATTTGTACTAACTAAAAATTAGTGGTGTATAATAGGTATATTATGTACTGGGGTCGCAGTGAGAAAGAACCATTTATGTAGTTAAAAATATACCAACGAGGCTTCTCTTATTTGGCAATGGCAAGCTTAGAAATATCACTACGCAACGCCAAAAAATGTCTTGAAATGTTCATTCTCCATTGTACTGTGAGGTGTCATTGTTCAGATATTTCGGCCAATTCATTACCATTTCTAATCATTTACGCGTGTCTGCATCATTGTTCGTCTTTTGTTCTAAGTAGTTTAAAACTGACTCGAGCGGTTTTGCTTTTATGAAAATACGTCGGCTATTTAAATCTGTACTTAGGTTAAACTTACATAATATATATATATATATAATATATATAATATTCCACAACTATCACACAGCGCCGTCTAGTCCCAAGCTAAGCAGAGCTTGTGTTATGGGTACTAGACAACTGATAAACATACTTATATATTTCTAAATACATACATATAATAGATAAATTACACATAAGCAGTAAAAGCTGTTACAGAACATTGTAAGCTTTTAACAGTACCTTCGTAATGCATAGGTTTAGTTAAGTATTCACAAGTGCGTATTTTTTTAAGCTATTGCATAACTTCTATCGCGGGCCTTGAGCGTGGAGACCGAATCCAGAAATTCCGTAACGAAAATAACCTAACACCCCCCCACTCATTTGTTTTTTGAGCGTGGTGATCGATAAGAAAACAAATGAGTGAACAATCAATCAAAATTCAATTCAATGTGTGAAAGTGTAACTTCAATTAATATCAAAGAAAAAAAAACAAAGGAAAAAAAATACTGCATAAATAAAATAAATAAATAATTATAATTGCATAAGTTGATAAAAATGCTATGCAATAGCTTTACCGCGGCAGTCCCCGAGTGCCACACGTCTTTTTTAATATTTTATGTGGTCGCTGGTAAAAAATCCTACCTCAGTAACTAATTATAAAGAAAAATATAGAGTACTAGCTGCTATCAGCGGCTTCGCCCTCATGATCATCATCATCATCATCATCATATCAGCCGAAAGACGTCCACTGTTGGACATAGGCCTCAATCAAAAGAATATTCTTCTAGGATAACAAATATCCTAATTTTTATCCTAGAAGTATATTCTCTTGGGATAATTTTTACTATCCCGTGACGCACAGGACTAGTCGTTGTGGCGATGCTTGGGGGACGCTTGTGCTATCCAGGGCATGGTCTACCCGTTTATCTACTTTTCATCCAAATCCCTTCAGCAGTTTCAATGTGAAAGAGTAACAAACATACACACTTACAAAGTTTCGCCTTTTTAATATTAGTGTGATTAACATAAGAGCCATTGGCAAATAGAACACGTAGGACTGAAATAAACTTGAAAGTCTAGCTAGAAACTTGAAGACCAACACAACTGTGATAACGAGGCATATCATTAAGCGTGAGTGAGGGTAGCAGGCAGTAGGGCATGGTAGGGCACGCAACGCATGTGGCCGGGACGGTGCCGACGCATCTGGTGACGAGGGGGGCGCGGCGGGGGCTAAAATTAGTACCGGAGCGCCACGTGCGCGACGAACGAGCATCAGTCCGCGCTCAACCACCACGACGACCGGTCGCTCCCACAACACGCCAGTGTTTACAACTGTAACTTAACCTACACACTCGCGCGACCCGTAGACTGGTAGCCCGCGACAGCCGCGGCAGTGACAGTGTTAGCAGAGTGCGAGGGTGGTCGGCGCGACGGAGGCGGTGCAAGGAATGTTGATGGCGGGCGCTCTGCCGGCCGAGCCCGAGGGGCTGCTGGCCCTGGGCGCGCTGCCAGGCCAGAAGGACACGACCTGGACCAAGCTGTTCGTCGGAGGACTCCCCTACCACACGACCGACAAGAGCCTCAGAGAGCACTTCGCGGTCTACGGCGACATCGAGGAGGCAGTCGTCATCACAGACAGACAGACCAGCAAAAGCAGAGGATATGGCTTTGTAAGTATTTTTAATCAATAACTGCGCATTTTCATACGTCTGTTGAAACGTCACCTGAAACAAACGTCGTAGCTTATTTTCATGAAATGAAAGCATTATGTGAAGCTGAATTGACACGTAAACTTTGAATGCCCGTGCGCAGTCGATTCGTGTTGGCTGAAACAGCGACCGTATCGCACAGTTAGCGCGTTATCGCTCCTCACTGCTACCTACATTATACCTAACCCACCGGCAGCGAAGTACATACATGTACACACACATGAGGTATATATCGCGAAATTACATCAAACACGGAAGTGGTTCCACGCAGGTATAATGTCAAACAACGAAGGTGCATATTGAAAATAGAGGGCACGATGCGCATTGTTTTGAAGATGCATCATGGCTGACGATTTTCAGGACGGCGTCATACTGTCGGAAAAAATATTTTCATTGCCAAATTTAGACTTGTCGATGTCACGGATCCGTGAATCAGAATACATTACTAAAATTTCTAAATGTTGTATCGGTGATCCTTGGCGAATCATTGTGTGAAGAACACATTAGCTACGCAGCATTATCTGATGATTTCTTTTCTAGTTATTGGTTATTTCGATTATTACTTCTAAACAACAGATGCAGTAAACGACGCCTTTTTCAAAGCTAGTTTAATGTAATATAGTTTGAGGCTTTTTGTTTGGTGCAGCGTGGGGCCCGTGGGAAATGAATCACAACCCCATTTTCAATTCGTACTTGGGGTGGTTGGACCCTGAGGGAACACGACGCGTAGCACCCTCCTTGTGACATCCAAATAGCTGTAATAATCGCAATTCATCGTTCGTAACACTTCACTATGCGTTCAAACTAAAATTTCATTTTCAAATGCCATTCATAAACTTGATAGTGTAATAACTTTGTTTCGACGAAATTATTTGTGTTTTCAACATAATTGTTATTATTATGCTATTTGTATGAGAAACGATCAAAGATTTGATTCGGATGTGAACTTTGAATCGTATTCAATTTATAATCGTTGATATGTTGCCAATTGGTTGTTAGTAATTAAAATAAGCTGTAGATTTGGGTTGTATTAGGCGCCAAGGTCTTGTTTTCGATAGATCAGGCTGTAATTTTTACTTTGACAGAACTTTTAAACTTTTCAAACAATCAAAAGGAAAAGCACGGTCGGCGCAATAGTTAAGCGATTGATTGCTGTGCTGCGCAGTGCGGGTTCGATATGCGCACTGAAAAAATATTTTTATGGCCTTAAAAGGTAATTGTTCTGGGTCTGGGTGTCCTGTGTATGCGAGTTTACATGTTTATGAATGCACTCACGATACCCGAGTAACTTCTAGTGTGAAGCAAAGTTATTTTGTAAAATCTACACTAATATTATAAAGAGGTAAAGTTTGTTTTTATGTTTGTTGTTTGTAGGAGGTAATCTCTGAAAGTACTGGTCCAATTGCTGAAATTTTTTCACCGATAGACAGCTGCTTTATTCTTGAGTGACATAGGGTATATTTTCGGGTAAAGCCTCGGGTAAAAGCTAGTAATAAATAAGAAGAAAGAATCATAACATGACAGAACAGTTCCTTTTAAATTTATCTCTTCAAACTCGTCTAAGCTGGTGCCCGCTGCTCCACATAACCATTGGGTCGAAGCAGGCGGCTCCAGGCGGGACGTGCCGAAGTACTCGCACTAAACAAAAGATTGTCATCGGATAGCACAGCGTACGGGCTCAGAACTGCCATCTAACCACGAACACAATATAACGCGATAGATAGCAAAAAAAAACTAACACCGTCAATGCTTTAAAACCTTTGTACCAGTAATTGATTCACAAAAAACCGAAAACATTTTGTTTACGAAAGATTTGTAAACGTAAAACAGTTTCAATTATCATGTTCTGTCGTCAGTATACCAAACAGTAAGCACTAATGCGTAATCAGGAAGGAAAGATCTATGAAATCAAAATAATATTTCAAAGTAATATACCCAAATCAGATTATAAAGAAGTTCGTAATCAGTAAACTCTGAAGATAGAGATAACATTGTTTAACGACGTGATTATGTCTAACAATTGCAATCTTTATCACTTAATCAGCCGACGAAATAAAAAGCGTTCTTGTTTATAGTTAATGCTAAGAAAAGATTTTATAATAATGTAGCTTCTGAACCAGAAATTCGAACACATGTGACATTCACCGCACTGGGCCCGCGTGGTGGATTACGGCCCATTCTCTGTCCTAGCGAGGAGGCTTGAGTCCCAACATTGGAACCATTAAAAAGGCTGGTGATGATGATGATAGATTCTGTCAGCGGCTTCGCCCGCATGATTGTAGACAATATATATATATTAGTGATAAAGTAGCATTCTAATAGTGAAAGAATTTTTAAAATCGGTCGACTAGTTTTTGAATTAATTAATTATATTAAAAAAAAAATAGTAATCTTTTCTCTTAGATTGCACATTAATAAAGGACAACGATAGAAAGACAATGATAAAAAGGTGTTTCTTATAATATTAGTAAGTAATTCCTAACGATCAAAATCTTATAAGCGAGATTGTTCAAAACAGTTACCACAGCCCTGGAACGCAAAAGGCAACTGAAGTAACACAGGTGGGCTTTATTAGTCAGTAAAAATCTGACAATCTACCTGGGAAGGAAGAAGAACATGAAAAAGCATTGAGGTCATTGGGAATGAAAATGCAGGCGTCTTGTATTGAATCACAAGACGCTAGTATCTTTTTCTCCTTCTCTGTCAAATCCATCCAAAGGTTGTCTGTAAAAAATGGCTTTTAGCAATAAAACCGCCCATTGTGACACCCTATTAATTTAAAGTTCGAATTGTAATTTTATTATTGGTGTAATTTTTTTGGGATGCAAAGCAAAATTACAAATCAAACCGGTACTGTAGTTTCTGTTTCAGGATCTTGTTAATGGTAGCAGAATAATGAAATGGTTTGATCATTTCATGATTTCATGTTGAATGTAGAATGTGGACTTAATGTACTTGTTTAAAGCAGGGATGTTATGGAGCTCCGTAACACTAGCCTAAACGTTTACCATGATTGGTTAAGAGCTTGGAGCGGGCCAATCAGAACGTTGAACGTCATATAGGTACGTGTTGATCGCGTTAACGTAAAACAAACTGGCATTAGGTACACTGTTATCCGAAATAAGAAAGTAACCGTAACCGATATAAAAGTTTTGGATAGTTTCGGATATAGGCGGAATACTTAAAGAGGCTATAATAATATTTACTTATATGACTGATTGTAAAAACTAATGATAAAGTAGATTGGAAATAAAAGTTAAATCTTGCTATTTGTATTTCTCCTTAAATTATATGAAACTAGCGGATAGTTCATAATTTCATAGCCGTAACAGGGAGATATTAATCTTACTCCTAAATTCGCGTTCAGATCTGAAATTTTAATCCATATTATCCCTGGTTTAAAGCTCACATCCTGGGTCAAAACAAAAAAAAAAGTTAAATAAATGACCATTACTTTCTTAACCTTTTACTTCCCTTTCGCTTTTTTGCAGTTAGCTTTTTCTTTTTTACTATTAATTTCAGTATTGCTAATATTCCTAATTAATACTTCATACATACATGTAGTTTAATCTATAATAATTTGTTTACGTTAATTGTTGGTAGTGCATCCGTCCACCCGATTTAGGATCGGTCTCTAAATTGGCTATTTGGAGATAAGAACATGTAAAACCATACAACATCTCACCCATACCATAGAATAAGTAATAGCCCAAACGTACAAATCGTTTTGGGAATACATTTATAGTGCGTACAGCTACGGAGTGGAATTCCCTGCCAAAGTCTGTTTCCTGATAGCTACAAGCTACTTAAAGACTTAAGTCAAGAGTAAATATGTTACTACTAGGCAAGTGCGGTCCATTGTCAGCCACATCCTCGCTTACCATCAGGTGAGATAGTGGTCTAACGCGAGCCGTTCCATAATCATAAAAAAAAACATACCGAAAAAAGGTACCTTAAAGTTTGACTAATAGTCGACTTCAAATTCTTACTCAGAAATTGTGGGATTCTGGCAGGGCTGCGGGATAATTCAAAAGGGTTACCGTGGCCCTCGCAAAGGGAAACTGAGAAAACACACGAATACAGTACCCCTCCTACCAGCTTACTTAATATTACGTAAAAATAAGGTTTAAGTGAGCTGTATCGAATACGGTACACTGCTGCTTGAGAGGAGTCTGACAATCCCTCTCGCTAAACCCAGAGCGGGAAAAGTCATTTGATGATTTCCGACGAAAAAAAAAATTGGAGAGATTTTGTTTTTTATTATTATTGATAGGCTCGTGTTTGACCACCATCTCACCTGATGGTAAGCGATGATGTGGCCGAAGATGGAGCACGCTTGCCTAGAAGTAACCTATTCACTCTTGACTTAAATACCTCTAAGTTGTAGCTATAGCTAGATAAACTGTTAAGGCGTATAGTCCCTTGAACCATCTGACCGAAATTATGTGAACGCAACTGTCGCACTCGCCTAGGCGGCAGTACGCAAATCTGTGCATTTATTTGCGGCCAGCAGCGCCCGGAAAGCGCTTTAAATCCATTTTCTCTGCGAGATATTGATTGATTTACATATGCAATGTTCACTTTGAAGAATATTTAACCACCAATTTTTATGTGTAAAAATGTTTCTAAAGGTCCAAGCCGTTTCGAAGGAGTAGGGAAAAGTTGCGAAATTGCCAAATTTTTTTTTTTGACAAAAGTATTAATTGCACGTTAAAATCAAATGTTGATATTATTGTTCATGAATCTATAATAAACATATATTTTTTTCAAACCAATTGACTTAGCCGTTACGGAGGAGTAGGCCTCAGAAAATCACTGTTCTATGGCACTTTTCGGGCGCTTGGCCCTTAATAATCCGCGATGACCATTTTGCAAGATGTTCTGTTCACGCTCAAAATGAGGTCCTAAATATCAGTAAATGCTAGTCATTTTTGATGTTATTAAGAAATCTAAAGTTCAAGGATTCGTATTCGAAGTCATTCTCGAATATTATTTATTGATCATTATGTTATGATAGCTATTGACTTCAATTGAATTTTTATAAACACTTCATATATTAATTCAATCTTTGTTTCGTGAACTGAAATGAACTTATCTAATTGGGTAATTATTGTAATTAACATGCTCGTCTAGTGGTTGAAGATACCAATTACCATAGACATAAACAATGTACTTCTATGTATATTAAAAATTACAAAGTTATAAAATATGTTGATTATAAATTGATAAACACTACACACTAATTACTAATGAACTTCTTCTTCCTGCCCTTATCCCATATCACCCTCACACAATCCATCCATCTTTTTTCATCTACATGTACCTATGTATATGTATACTAATTACTAATAAACATTATTAATTAACCTTTCAATTTTCAATAGAAATTACAGACACAATAGAAAGACAATAGGTGCGCGAACGCCGGCGTTCACTTGGGGTTTAATGAATTAAATAATAAACCCAAATGGGCAGGGCACGTTGTTTGTAGAAGAGATGGTCGTTGAAGCCGAAAGGTTCTGGAGTGGCGGCCACGTATCGTAAGACGCAGCTTCGGAACCTGGTTAGGGTCGCGGGAATCCGGTGGATACGAGACGCAGAAGACCCGGTCTTAACCCTATCGCTTTTAGGGACGCAATTTACTGTTTTCAGCACTAGTGCGGAAAATGCGCGAGCTCACCCAATAATTTATGGTTTTTATTGTATCAGGCTGAGCGCTAAGCAACCCGCACAAATCGTGCGTCAACCCTCGTTTATTTTTTTTTCTTCAAATGACGTTTGTCAATACTGTATTGAGGAACATCATTTGATACACGAAAACAAAGTGGTTTTTCATTGCAGCATCCGGCTCCATAATATGAATTTCGCCTTGGTCGCAATAACAAACTTTCTCCATTTGTACCAAAATGTACTATTTTAGCTTGATGTTCATACTACTATTGGTCTATTAGAATAGCACCTATTAAACATATTATCACAAATTAAACAAAAAGCGCAAACTGTCGCTTACAACGATCTTCCTGAAAATAATCAACGTGTGTCAACCACACAAATGAGTGGTAGAAAAAAAACCTACCGACTTAATAAATTATTAAACTTAAAGACAATAACTACCGTTCATTTAAGTTTATGAAAGAGTGTCGTATGAGGCGCGTTGATATGGGCGGTCCATGGACACGCCTCCAGTGGCCACGGGCTACATTGTACACAGTTAAGGCTATATTGTGTCAACGAAATGCTTCCTTATTCGGACTGTCCTGTTGATCTGAAACAACGACTTTTGGATATAAGTTGTAGAAGATAACATACCTAATGATCCTTAAATATATAGATATACACATAATCCTTACTAATATTATAAAAGCGAAAGTGAGTTTGTTTGTTACGTCTTCACGCCTAAATGGTAAAACCGATTTTGATGAATTTTGGTTCAGAGATAATTGGGACCCTGGAGACGGACATAGGCTAATTTTTTCACGCGGGCGAAGCCGCGGTTAAATGCTAGTATAAAATAAAATCCCCCACTCGTCTGTCTGTCTGATCGCGATAAACTCAAAAATTACTGACCTGATTTTCATGCGGTTTTGCCAACTGACAGAGTGATTAATGAGTAAGGTTTAGGTTTATATTATATTCATGTTACAGTAGAGAAAAATTCAAACGAGAATTCCAACTTGGTTACTAGGTACTAGTAAAAATAAAGGCATGTTTGGTTTTTTCAATGCTGTAACTAGCATTTTATACGCTCGATGCGAACTTCTACAACTGTGCCCCTAGTAAAAAGTACAATACAAACAAAAACGACTAGATATACACCCTATTTATTAATTAATAAAAAAAAAATTGGGCTCTATCCGTACCCGTTACTGATCATATTTTTGTAATCAAAAGTAAAAAAAAAAAACGAAATCTCAAAATTGTCCACGGAGTTTTGTCATAACTAGTAAGTTCATAATAGAATTAACATTTATAACAATTGCTACTAGAAAATACTACTCGCAGTGTTTTTCCATTTTGATCGTCATTTATTCATTCTTAATCAATAAATAGCCTGTACAATATTTCCATAAATTGAGTGACATTTTGGGATATAAACAAACGCTAATAACTTTGATGTTTATGAATATTATTTTTTGGGAATTTACCATAAATAATAACTACACCTTTTCTAACAAGCCCTTAAAGTATTTGTAGTAATTATATACCTACCTACCTACTATAAAAAAAAAATCCTCGAGGGATTGCGCCCTATGCGGTATGCCTGGGCACCTCTAGCACCGCCGGTGACCGCCCTAGTTACGGCACTATGCTTATACCTAAGTTAACCACCAGGAAAAATTGAAGTCAAAGTGGGCTCGTCTGGTAAAAAAAATTGGGCAAGTGCGGGTCGGACTCGCGTGGAGAGGGTTCCGCACAAACTCCAATTCCCGAATTCCCCTCGAAGATTTTTTCGAATTGCAAAAAAATTGTTTCTTGTGACATAGGTTACAACATAGTTTTCAGATTTATTCCTATATCTGTGCTATAAGACCTTGCTTTATGCTAAATTTCAGGATTCTGGGTCAATAGGAAGTACTCTAGATTTTGATCCCAATGAGAAAAATTTACATTTTTTGCGACATATACGCCCGTATCTTTTTTTATTCGTTAACTTTAACTCAGACTGGCAGAGAATGCCTAAGGCATTAACCGCCTTTGCACCTTTGTGTTTCATGAAGTTTTAATAAATAAATAAATAAACTTAGATATTTGATTTTTTCACAGCTTCAAGGGACCGCAGACTTAAGTATATGGTTTTAATTTCAACTCGATAAATTTACGCTTTCCTGAGATAAAGGGTCTTGACAGAAAGACAGACGGGCGACAGAGTGATCCTACAAAGGTACCGTTTTGTCCTTTTGAGGTACGGAACCCTAAAAAATATATTTACACCTGCCTAAACTGAAAGGAAGAGTAGATACACTACGGTAGTAAAAGACAAATGTTTTGCCGTAACTCTAACAACCAAGGCCATTACAAAAATTTACTCAGATGCGGGAATCTAACTTGTATCTAGTCGACGAATATTAAAATAATGACTGTCTTTATCTAGACAATGGAGTGTGTTATTTATTTATGTTTCCGCAATTGTGAGGAATATGCGACTATGAAGCTTGGTACCTTTTTGATCTGCATTTTTCTTCTCGCACATGATATTTTTTACCATAGTATATGTAAAAAATATATGAATAAAATGTATATATATACATATACAAATGGAAGTTATGTCGTTGAAGGTTGAGGTGCCCGCAGACTGGTTGGATTATTCTGGTTGATAATATCGTTTGATACGAAATTACAATTTATCCTGTCAGCAGCTGTGTCCTGCGGTTTCATCCGCATTTTTGGTTACTGCTTATATGTTTAGGCTTTTTTTGTTTTTTTTTTTTTAATCTGTACCAGTAGTTCTTGAGATTAGCGTGTTCAAACAAACAAACTCTTCAGTTTTATGATATACAATCAATCAAATCATCATTTCAGCCGAAAAGCAGTCATTGGACATAGGCATCCCTGAAGTGTCGCCACAACGAACGGTCCTGTGCGACACGTATTCTCACCTCACTAGGCCTTTCGGAGGTGGGAGACTTTCCAACGCTGCATTTTCCAGAGCCTTTCGGCCCTATTGACTAGCCCTGCCCACGGCCACTTAAGTTTGGCGATTATTTGGGCTATATTGGTTACCTTGGTATGATAGATGCAATGTCAACAAAATTGGACTAGTCTGTCAGACTTAAACTCCTAAGGTAGACCGATGGCCTTTTTTTCCGATGGGAAAAATCATCCTATGACAACCCCCGCTCTTGGGCGGAGCGGGAGATGGTGTCAGACTCTTACTGACTAAAAAACCCATCCCGTTCCTTCAAGCCTTCATACCGGGGCTCGAGCGCCCTTTCGGATAACCCTGGCCCCAGTAGGCTTCGACCCGGCTGGGCCCCTACTGTTGCTGACAACTCCTTGAGGCGCGCGGGAACAGCGCGCGCCGTCGACGACTTGGGCTTGGTCCGGACAGTTACCGGACGGCCGGACAGCGAGCTACCCATTGCTTACTGTCCACAATAGACCGATGGCCTGATGAGGTGAAAATGCGAGAGGCACAGGACCGTTCGTTGTGGCGACACTTCAGGGACGCCTATGTACAACAGCGGACATCTTTCGACTGAAATGATGATAATAATAATATAATATAATATTCCACAACTATCACACAACGCCGTCTAGTCCCAAGCTAAGCAGAGCTTATGTAATGGGTACTAGACAACTAATAAACATACTTATATATTTCTAAATACATATTATAAATAAATTACACCCAGACACAGAACAAATGAATATGCTCATCACACAAACATTTGTCCTGGGTGGGAATCGAACCCACGACCTCCGGCATAGCAGTCAGGGTCACTAACCACTAGACCAACAGGCCTGTCACCAACAGGCCTGTCAGATAATGATGAATATTGTATCATTGTATATCATAAGCGAGAACAGTGGTGATCGAGTGGTTACGGCCCCGACTTACGAGTTGCAGGTCTTAGGTTCAAACCCAGTCAAGCACACTTTGTGTAATTTATTTCATCACTATTGCTTTCAAAATGGTGAAGGAAAACATCCTGAGGAAACCGACATGTCCTATAACCAAAAATTCGAAGACATGTGACATTCACCAACCCGCACTGGGCCCGCGAGGTGGATTACGGCCCATTCCCTCTCCTAGCGAGGAGGCTTGAGTTCCAACAGTGGGAACATTGAAAGGCTGATTATGCTATGCTATATGCTATGTATATCAGCGTTTACTTTAGCTTCAACACTGAAATAACAGGAACACGTACTAGCACACGTTCGGCTAATCCTGAAGTATTAAATTATGGCTTCGGCGGCGACGTCGGAAAAGTAAAATTTAAATACGCTGTGCATTCTTGTCATGTTTCACGTATAAGTAATGCATGACGCTCAAATAATTATGCATGTACGTACCTACATACAGTTGATAAGTGGAACCGTTAAACGGGTAATGGGTGAGTTGGATATGTCCTCCACCTATCTGTTTGAATATTTGACAAACAGGTTTTTACAGCACTGAAACACCAACTTTAAAATTGCTCATTATAGCCTTTTTTGGGATGAGAAATTATTCACTCCTAATTATTAAGTCCTCTCGCTCTGGGTGGAAGGTTCTTCCCTTGTGTCAGACTAAAGCTAGAACGCACAAGTGTGACGCACACGCCGATCTGGGCGCGTCGGTCTCCATACAATCTATATGTAAACTAGACTTGTAGAGCTACACTTGATCCACGCCACGCGACGTCATTCTACGTACTCATCAGGCATATACACGTGTGCATCGGTCTAATGTAGTTATAGCTTTAATGCGTTTAAAAGCGTGATTCTTCAGTTACCCTTTGCGTTCCAGGACTGCAGTGTCTTTTAAACCATCCCGCACATTATAATCAGCAGTTAAATTAAAAAGTTTTTACGAATTCTTGTTGCAAAAACAATTGTCACAAAAATTACGGGTCACATATATGTGATTACAATTGGAAAAACTATTACTTTAAATCTCAAAATAGGTTTAATAGTACTCGTACCTACAAGTTACAGCTAAAAAACCCAGATTTTTCGTCTGAATATTGGAAAACCACCCAATTCAAAACTAGGAAAACATTCTTTATTTTGCTTTTTAACCGACTTCAAAAAGAAGGAGGTTATATGTATGTATTTTATTATTTCTTTTTACTGGGTCAATTATGGACCGATTTTGAAATATTTTTTTTTTATTGAAAGTTTATACTGCCGTGTTGGTTCCATAGAAATATTGTTATGATCTAATTGCAAAGGGCTTGCGGACAGTGAGCAATGGGTAGCTCGCTGTCCGGCCGTCCGGTAACTGTCGGGACCAAACCCAAGTCGTTGACGGCGCGCGCTGTTCCCACGCGCCTCAAGGAGTTGTCAGCAACAGCAGGTGCCCAGCCGGGTCGAAGCCTACTGGGGCCAGGGTTATCCGAAAGGGCGCTCGAGCCCCGGTATGAAGACTTGAAGGAACAGGATGGGTAATTTAGTCAGTAAGAGTCTGACACTATCTCCAGCTCCGCCCAAGAGCGGGGTTGTCATTGGTTGATTTTTCCCATCGAAAAAAAGAAAAATTTAATTGCAAAATAACTATGATTTCGGAAGTCGGTGATAAATAACAAAGAGACAAAACTATTATAGAAACATCTACTTCAAACCAAGTTGTCATTCCAATTTTTTGGATTGGTCATAATATTAAAATTTTCTGCAACATCTCACCGCTAAAATCTGACAAATTTACACGAGTTATAACCATGGTACAAGAAGGAAGAAGTCAGCGTAATTCTGCTAAAATAGTAAAAATCTCTTTAAACTGCGGTCCAGTATTCCAAAGATATCAAAAGAATGACATGAACATCAGAAGACCAGAAAATCGTTGGTCAAGGTGCAACACTACATGAGAAGACCGACTCCTTGTGAGCACTATGCTAATAAATCGATATCTCACGGCTGTTCAGGTCCTTAACGGCTATCAGTAAATTACCACAACGATGACTCCGACGACTTCGTGAAGCTGATGCTTCATAAAATCGTCGCAGCATCGTGTTGGACCTCACATTGTTGTGGTAAATTTCTTGACAGCTGTTACGGACCTAATAATCTGTATATCAATAAAACCTTATAAATCAGCAAATGACCTCTAATTACTCAGATAACATACTACATAGAGTTGCCAGGTTACCATGTGCGATACGTCCGATGGACAGTTGAAGATTGATCCAAGGTTACGTTTTTCGATCGAGTTCAGATTTGGTTTATTTACACACAATGGGATACGAAGAGTATTTAGACATCTTTAATCGTATATTTTAAATGAGTATGCTGGTCCTTTTTTAGTGATATAACTGCAAATTTCATGTTAATAGGTACACAATAATGCGCGACCACATAGTGCTCATTTGGTCAATGCGTATATTCAGAACATAGGTATTACATACTTGTATGCAGCGGTCAGTTTGCAGCCCAGACTTAAATCTCATAGAACATACATGGGACTCGGGAATTGCCTTAGTCAGGGCTTCTTAAACGAGTTAAGGAGTGCACTAGAAAAATTGTCAAACATCTGTATTAAACATTTAGTTTACAGCATGCCACATCGCCTTAATAAGGTGCGTATCACTTTCGCTCGTGGAGGAAATACAAAGTATACGATAAAAAAGGGTTTTATTTTAAGATAAACAACAATGCGTAGGTACTTTGTGATAAGTTAGAAAGGTTTTCTTAGAATTTTATTAAAATTAAATGAATAAAAATAGTGTACGAAACGCGATGTATGTAAAAGATACCTACTATTTCACGAACTAATCTTAACGTAGGTATTTCAGAAACTTTAACACTATTTATTATTGAGCCGAAATGTTTGCAGCCCAGTGTACTTATTTGAAATTTTGACCAAAAAGGTTTATCTGTGCTTCGCTGAATGCTACGTAGAAAGTACATTAGACACAATACGTCTGGGTCATTTTAGTATGGCATCTAGTTTACTTCAGTTTGTTGATCAGGGCCTACTAATCGTAATTCTGCGAAATGTTGCTCACTGGCGCTTTGTTTTGAGTAAAGCGCTCTATTTACGAGCAGCAGTATCTTTTACTATTATAATTTAGTGTAGGAAGTTTTTTGTTGGAGTTTTCATCGCCTAAAATTTGATGTTATAATGTGTTTATTTTTTAATAATGCAATCTAAGTAATAACCAATAACACTGAATCTTTTTCTGAAAAGAGTAACAAAACTGGTTAATAAATTAAATGTAGTAGCAATAGCAATTAGCATTTAAAATATTGTTATGAGGAAGAGTGGGGACACAGTAGGTACATTTTGCTATCTCTTTTCTACACTCGTAACTTAATATTCTATTACTTGACAGTTTCCCTTTCCACCAGATTTGAAAGTTTTCTAACTTACTAAAAGTTGAAATTATTAAAAAAAAAAAATCTTTTTGCAGTTTTGGATAAATTTATTTTTTCATACAAATAATAAAACAAATTAAGTCAGCTGCCAAGTGAGACTTATGAAGCTGAAACTGTAGGTACGAATAGTGGTTTCCAGAACTGGTTATAAACTTCATTTCAAATCAGTGTAAGTACTGAGTGTATCTAATCGTTTTCATTTAAGAAACACAACTCATTACAATACAACATGTGCTTAAATTATGCTATGGTCCGGAGCGAGGAGGAATGGCAGGCGGTCGCCTCCTTCTGCGAAGCAGTAATGCTAGCGAAGGAGGTATGAGGGTATGAAGGTCCTCATGCCCCAGCCGCCGTAAATCCGGCCCCGATTACCACCCACGGTAGACGCCGGCTTGCGGACATCGAGCAATAGGTAGCTCGCCGTCCGACCGTCCGGTACTTGAACGAAACGAGCCAAGCGCGTTAACAGCGCGTAGTCATCCACGCACTCCTCAAAGAGATGTCCGCAAACCGTAGGGCGGGCATCGGCCCGGCAGGGCCCGGCAGGGCCGATGCCCGCTAGCTAGGACCGCGAGGAATTTCTGAAAAGGAAACCCGTAGTCCTGGAACTCAAAGGGTAACTGAAGGAATCGGGTGTGGTTTTAGTCAGTAAAAGTCTGACATTCAGGCCCGCCCGTTCCACCCAGAGCACGAGAATTCATTGGATGATTTCCAATTTTCCACCCTTAAAAAATAAATATACTTAAATTGCTCGTAAATTTTAAATCGCTACTGTTGCTTGGAAGTTAGTTAAAGATCAATTCGGCAAAATAAACATCAGCCAATCAACTAACTGGTAGTTAGCCGAGCGTTGATAGCGTTTGTTATCGCACACCGCGCCTAACTACGATTTGTACGGTCGCGGTGTACTAAAGTTATAAAGTGTGCGCCTAGCCGATTCACTTATTTAATTTATACATGCTCCTTGATACCGGGTAAATTTAAATACAATACCTACTGAATTTCAGACTTCACTGAGTATTTCTGATGAATGTTTGGTTTTCGTTTTAAAAATAACTGAAAATAACCAACATTCAAAATGGCTTTTCAAGTCAAAGAAACTATTCTTTACAAAGTGATGAATGACGAAATATATTTATTTGAATACAATTCGATAGTAAGTATTTTGATCTCACCCAAAGGACGGAAATCCTAAAAAAAACCAAATTCATTTGAATTTTCAATTATTCCAGTATTTTGATATCTGGAGGTCATCAGGTATTTGCTTTAAACTAATGCTCCAATTTATATTGAACCCCCGGCGTTTTATTGTTTGGTTCTTACTATTGAAACCCAAAGCTAAAGCGGGGGACATGGAAGATCAATTGAAATTGGTCGATTCAATAGTAGAACCCGATGAGGTGGCGACCCGTGGATCACGCATGCATTACAATAGGTAATGTTGGCTCGACGTCATCCTACGTCGCATTTGTTAGTAAAATGTTTTCAGTACAAAATTACGGACTAAGTTGGACATTTGTTTGCAGGTAATAATGGGGGACCGAGCGGCGGCGGAGAGAGCGTGCAAAGACCCGAATCCTATCATAGATGGGAGGAAAGCAAACGTCAATCTCGCCATCCTTGGAGCAAAACCTAGAGGGAACCTGGCGCCAGGTTAGTCACACGCTTGCCTTATCAATATTAAAGATAAGTAACAGCCGGCTACGGGTAATAGGTCGACATAGAGAAGGCAACTTGTACTACATACTATTTGAGTAATAATTTCATATGTTAATGTAGGTAATACTTTACGCAAAATAGTGTAGCACTTCGTGTTTACAACCTATTTTGGCACCAGTAACTAACAAAGTGTGTGAACAGTCTTACTAAACAATCACCAATTTGTTATAAGCAGGGAACAAAATAATAAGAGCATAATATTTATTATCAAGTATTACTGAGAACTATTGGTTAATGTTCGTATTACGAACAACCGATATACCGATTTGAAGAATTAAAATTAAAAGAGAAATTACGGTCTAAACTCTTCGATCCGATGTTCATTTTTATAAATTTTCAGGAGGCGAAAATAAATATTAAATTACGGAGTCCACGATTAGTAAAGCTTGATTATTTGAATTTCGAGAGATGCTGAATTTTTAGCAATGCATCTGATTAATTCGGAATAAAATTACATTTTATATAACCGCGAGTAGTTACATCAGAGCCATGTTTAGGCTCCCAGTGCTTTAAATTTTTATATGTTGATAAAATTTAAATAAAAAAATATAGCTATAATAAGAAAGAAAAAGAATGTTAACAACAGACTTAATAGTTCGGGACTTTATGATTTCAACAGCTATTGACGTTGCAAATGTAATAAATGTGACATTAGGTACTCTTCCTCTATTTAATTTAAAATCAGATAAATGAGTTTCCATTTAGGAGACTCATTTATCTAATTTTATGTAAAATATTTTGACTTGTATAAATAAACACCAACACACCTATTTATGACGACATGCTTTAAAACAGTTACTATCGTTATATGAGTATGTATATGTAAGTCTGCAGCCTCTTCTACATATAGATATGTACATTTCATTTCAATTACATTTAAATTCCCATATAAATTTTGCTACATTACCTACCTACGATTTAGTTAAAAACTGATTTTTGCAAAAACGTGGTTAAAAACGGACATCAGAACCATCTTGTCGGATTTTCAAAGAATATAAAAACTGCTAATAAAATATATAATATAATGATAGTGAGTGCTAAAAGAACATTAGTCCTTAATTATAAATTTTCTTACCGATTGACCTACTGATTTAATAGGAACTGGAAATGTTTCTGGGTGTAGGTATGGGATCGACCAATAAAAATACCACATTATGGCTATTCTCATGTAAAACTAACCTAAGTGACCAGTTCTTGTGGTAGAAATGAAAGGATCTAAAACTCGTTTATGAAGAAGATACGTTAACGGGCAAAGAATAAATCACAGAGCTTAAATCACGGGTTTACTAAGGGTTGTTTAACCTCAGCAACTCCGAAGCAAATGCTTATCAATGCTCAGCTGTTTGTAAAAGGAACATTTTTTGTTCGAGCAAACGTACACATGATTTTTTTTTGTGCTTTGCCTTCATTTTCGAAGCCAGCGTGTTGTCAACGGACAAAAAATGGTGAGATCGCGTCGTGTGTGATACAATGCCTTCGTGGGGGCCAGTTATACATGTGTGCTGTACCGCACTAACATTTGTAATATTGGTAATCGTAACAGTATAAAATGTAAGAAAAACAATTACGGGTGTATAATCCGTAGATTATTTCTACCGTGATTTTCATAAGCCTAATAATGCCTTTGCCTATGCCTAATGGGTGCCCCAATCGCGTTAAATGTTGTATTTAATTATTGCTAAGGCACAAGTGGGTCGTTTTATTTATATCATTTGATTAGTTCACGATAGCAATACGATAGCGATGCTCCGATATCAATTTATTTAATGTTATCTTTGAGTGTTCTGAGGTGGTGTTAATAAAGAGCTATTTAATGACAATATTAGCAGGAATAGTTTAGAAACATAGAAGGACATAGGCACTTTGAAAAGTTGTTCTTTTAGTTTGGGATTTTTTATTATTGATAGGCGCGCGTTTGGTCACAATGTCGCCTGATGGTAAGCGAAGATGTGGTCGACGATGAAGCACGCTTGCCTAGATGTAACCCAGTTCTCTGTTGACTTTAAGATTCCTAGATTTTAGCTATCAGAAAACACAGACTCTGACCGGGAATTTCACACCTTAGTTGTACTCACAGTAACTCGGAATTTTAGACTATAGAATTTTAAATATGTAATTTGGGTCAATATATTTTTTTTTTCAATTTTGGTTGCAAAACCGTTACTTTAATCTGAGGAAATATCTTCTCTTCAGTTTCTTCTCCTCGAAAGAATCAGGGTCCTGGGTCCCTAATTTTCACGAGAACCGAAGACGTTTCGCCACCAAAATAATTGAAAAATGTGTATATTCACCCATTTGAGTTGCCATCGTATAAAGATAGATATCGTTTCTTAGAAAAGAGTAAAAACCTTACAAGCTTTGCTACGAATTCTGAAAACAATCAGAGGCCAGCGCGATAGCAAGTGTTCGCTGAAATTCTATTGAAATTATTAATGTTTGTTAGTCTATCATAATCACATCTAGCAAGCTAACTTTAATCGCCTCTAAACTAATAAGCGACGATGTCATTAATTACAATTTATTGCGACTGCCGCGGTGACGTGTGGAACACAATAGTGATTAGTACAGTCAAACTCACAGGACACACTAAAAAAGACCTTCCGAAATATTTTAAACTTTAAGCTGACGACATAAAGTTTTGATTTCACTGAAGTGTGATTAAAAAGTATCTCGCTGACGGTTGTACCGTGGAATATGGGGAGCGATCAGTGTTCCGCCCCCGCCGGAAGTCCCTAAACGCTCGGAAACGGAAGTGCTCGGTATACCCCGCTCGCTAATTGATTGCGCCCCACGGACACGCACCGCAACCCTTGCAAGGTGACATACTGTAAACTTTGTCTAATCTCTGCATCTACATTCCTGGTACAAGGAAAAAATAAAGTGTCCAGTAAAATTATGAAATGGCGATGTAATTACAATAATACTTTTACCGAACGACATGTTTGAATTTGATCGATCGATACGTAATTTATCATGGTTCGTAATTCAGTCGGCAATTTAGACTAATGAGGGTACATCCATTCGTGGGTGAAACTTACCTACCCACTATATTGTAATCATAACAACCGTACAGAAAGGATAAAGGATAAGTTCTGTTGTCACGCCAAGCGTAATTAAAGGAACTGTTACTATGTATTGTTATTAATGGTTTACGGATCTATCGTTCTGCATCATAGCATCAGATATGAAATATTATCTTCGATACGAACTGATAATGGTCACGTATAAGTTATTATTATTATGCACATTATAATCGATTTTAATGGCTACATATTGTTGTTTTTGAAGGCAGATTTATTGGTCTTTGATTTATTATTATTAATCTTTATAGATAAAAGGCTCAAGGTGTTTGGCCGAGTGAAATAACTACTTCCCACCTTTACGAATTTGTTTATATGTAAATCCAGGATATAAACTGTCCTGGAACCACATTTCAATGAGCCATTTGACTCGCGCTTGAACACTATCTTATTGATGGATAGTGGCGATCTGGTCGACGATGGAGCAAGCTTGCTTAGAAGTAACCTATTCACTCTTGACTTAAAGGTTGTAGCTATCAGGACAGGAAACAGACTCCGGCAAGGAATTCAACTCCTAGTATGATTATTTTTTATACAAATGCTACAATCATCAAAACGTTGAAACTTGGGACTTCGATAGGGCTCATTTAGACGCCTCCTCAAAAACACATTTCACATGAATGATACAGTTTCATTCATATAATCAAGGTACCTAATTACAATTTCTCTAATCAATTCGTTCGGGCCGAGTGCAGAGCACATTGGCAGAGATTCAAACTATTCAGTACATAAACCAATTTACTATAACCGACCATCACATGGTCAGGAGGCGACTAACATGAATGACATAGCATAATGAAACTTCCGCGCGTACGCAATCAACAATACCTTGATGGCAACTCATGCCACATATAATTTTATGCAAAAGAACCATTACAGTTACCAAGAGATTGCAGGACAAATTGTCAATGTATGATTAATCTGGAGATTACGTGATTTCTGAAACGGATGAAACGAATTCTAAATAGTTTTTGTTTCTTTTCATTTATGCTGTCTATCTACTGCTTCTCATTGTGTAAACTAGCAATTCATTTTACACACTAGAAAAATAACTGAAAATTGGACCAACCTATTGAAAAAGCCACAGCTGATTCATGTACAGTCCGTCCAGATTCTCGATATTAAACGGCCGTTACACAAAACCAGTTCATTGACGGAACAGCTGATCGTCGAGTCTTTGTCAGAATGTCTGAGAAAATTAAAGAGCGAATGAATGGATCCGCATCCTTGCTACAGCAACGTTTACTGGAGGTCGCGGCATTGTTCGATGTGTCGGGTAGTGCACACATTGAAAACAGTTGCGCGGGCGCCGCGGGGAGGGGTGGGGGGTGCCACACAATGGGTGCGGGCGCGCATGACGAGACACCTGGTTCGCTGTACCGGCTACGCCATATGCCACGCTCCCTGTGATATGCGCACTATGAGTGCGTCCGATACTCGTGGAAAAGCCAGCCCTGCGTCATCAGACCTACAATCTTCAATTTGTTGGATTTCGTTGGCATATTTACAGCAGTCCACGTTTCGTGTTTGCACTTTACATCGCATAAACTATTAGACGGACGGAACTATGTATAATAAAAAATTCTGAATGCTCCAATAAGTTGATCTGGCTAAACGTTCATAGGGTGTTTTTTGCGATAAACGGTTATAAAACTGTCTAGTTTTACGAGATCGGTGCAAATCAAGAGTTTTTCAGTATCTAGATAATTTTGTAAAAATAGTTCAGTATATTTTTTTGCTCGTTAAATTTTAGAAACGCGCTCGTCAAGTTCCTTGTCTGAAATTCTGATGAACAATTTTTTTTTCAAGATGAAAACCTAAATTTTTGTGATAGGTAGGTACGTTTATCAGCAAAATAATAAATGGTTATCTTGTAACATTTCTATAGTCAGGGTTGTCAACAACTTGTCCATTACTTCGCGAGTAATTTTGGAAGCTTGTGCGCTCAAATATTTGATTCAAACAGTTTTAGCTCA
Organism: Mythimna ferrago; assembly: GCA_910589285.2. Classification (NCBI taxonomy): domain Eukaryota; kingdom Metazoa; phylum Arthropoda; class Insecta; order Lepidoptera; family Noctuidae; genus Mythimna; species Mythimna ferrago. Next base: position 31,975,959 of record OU342674.1, read on the forward strand.
CCACTGGAAACAGTGCGGGAAACGCATTAAATCTGCCGCCACAGAGCCTGTTTAGTCTACATTCTGTGTCTTGTAAAATTGGTTTATACACAACGCCTGAGGCACACAGTGTTTGTTTACGAAGCCCTTCAAACGCGCACCTTTATACTGATACGTTGAAATAATATTCAGAGTCGTTCACCGCACATTTGAAACACTCGTTGCAAATTCTGATCCCCTTAATCTAGATTCGGTTCATGGGCTTTGAAAAGAAGTGACCGTTAGCTAGGCCGGTTTTAGGGAGACCGTTTTGTCCTCAAATAATGCGTATGCAACGCTTTGGCCGTTACCGTTACAAAGGGGCTGCGATTTACCGAAAATGATATGCATGTGCATTCAGCTTGGTAGCTATACGACTATACGTCAATACAAATCTATAAAAAAAAAACAAAGTTTTTGTTGTGTATTCACACATTGAAAAGAACTGAATTTAAATGACAGTATAGCTACCTGCATTATAAATTACGTAGTTTGTTGGTTTTTGATATTCAAGTGGTAAATAAGAATCTTTTCTTATTTCTTAGAATTAAACTATATTTTCTGCTCCGAGCAGGCAAATTCTAGTTTGGATTAGGCCGTAATAATATTTTTTTATGGAAATCCATTCACGGGGTTTGATGGAGGCGTAACGGCTTGTCTGTCTTCGACGCGCGCGCATCGTGGCTCGCGCCAAAATAAATAAGCAAGCTCAACGCGCATATAAAAGGAAATCAATAAAGTTCGTTATATAGACCTACATTCTTTTTCTAAAATGATTCTATTTGAATTTAAATGAAAATAGTGTATACTTTTATTCATTCCTTTGCAAATGTCTCCTGCGTCACTTTATACGACGGTGCCTGTTCGTTTGTTTAGGTGTTTTTCTGCAAAATATTAATAAATGGAAACTAAAATGTTCTGTTACATTGTACCGCGGCGGTAGGTATGTTGTTTACGTACATAATGTACACGTTAACTGCTGTGGTAAGAAATTCGTGTAGCCCAGTTTCTAAATACACCGTAGTGGTTGCAGCCAATGGGCGATTTCAGTGTGCCTGCCGTCGATTATGAAAACATTGTTAAAGTTTTATTATATGGGCGTGTTGATGAAGGCCGAACGGGCCACTTGTCCAAACACACGACGCGACACTATGAATTATTGATTGGAACGAGCACCGCACTAACCGATTCACACCTGTCTATGAAAGTTTCTGACCGAAAACATTCGACCAACGTCTTGGAACATTCGACCTTAATATGATTGTTATAATCCATTACTCAATTCCGTTGGATGGAGGAAATGTTTCTGAATTTATAAAAAAATACGTTTCTCTTTTCACATTCTGACAACGCGTAGCTACGTTTACTGACAGCGCGTAGCTACGTCTCAAACACAGAACTGCGATCTGCGATGCGACTTCGCCTCGCAAAAATCTACAAGCTCATACGACGCATCGCAAGAACTTGCGATTGCGAATTGATTCGCATCGCAGATTGTATGGTCACTTTAACCGATGCTTTGCCACACGAAATCGCATCGCAGGTTTCTGCGATATGGCGTCGTGTCGCATCGCATTGCAGTTTTGTGTGGCACCCCATACCAAGAAAATAGTTGAAACCTCTTACCCAGAAGTAAAGATAACTGAAAAAAAAAAATCAGTAAACTTTCTAAAGAAAAAATAATAACGACACACGTCTCAAGTCATAGATGTTACATAGGCATCAAGTTAAGCAGTGAGCATATAAGTCATCATTGATTACTGGTTAGCTTGGCCCTTTGCGGTGTTGGGAAGGGGTTGTCCCTGTGTTTGGCATTGCAGGCGGATCGCGTGCGCCGGCCGCCCTTCGCTTGTGCATTACTTATGCATGTGCCCAAGCCCCCCGCAGTGGGCAGCACACCCCAGCGACTATTTTTATTTAGTCTTTGGGATTTAGGCGATGAATGCACTGATGGGTCCGCACGCGCCGCTCACTTACAATCGATATGGCACAGCGACTCCGTTCATTTAATTAACCGAATTTTTGTAAGTGCGTATAGTTCGTTGTTAATTTTAGATTAACATAAGAGATTGTTTAGATTTCAGCGTCGAACGAGTTAACTAAAGGAATTTTAGACGACATGCAAGCGTCGCATGTAGATTGTTTAACGTTGGAATACAATGCACTTTTATTAGTTACTGCTTACAGAAGTTACCTAAATATTTTGGCAATATGTTTTGGGAGATCTAGCTGCTTCTTTGTGTAAGTAGTCCACAGTTTAGAAGTAGGTATGTATGGTATGTTCAAGTGAGTTGCGGGATTGTTCGAAAGAGTAACCATGGCTGAAGGAACAGAGGTGGGTTTTACTAGAAGTCTGACACTGTCACCCGCTCCAGCCAGTGCAGAAGAAGCTATTTGATGATTTTCCACCTAAAACAAGAAATATATTAAGTAATACTGTAGATATATATTTATGACTAGCTGTCCGCTCGCGACTTCGTCCGCGTGTACTTCGGTTTTCGCACTTTAAACGTGTTTTCCCGTAGGAATACGATGTTTTTCCGGGATAAAAAGTAGCCTATGTTCTTTTCCATGTCAAAATCTATATGCATACCAATCCAATTTCATCCAAATCCGTGCAGCCGTTTTTTCGTGATTAGGTAACAAACATCCACACTTTCACATTTATAATATTAGTTAGGATATACTTAAAGCTGCCAGTTCCTTATAGGAAAGTTATTAGTGTCCTTACTCCTACATAACGAAGCTACTGTCTATAAAAGCAAGGTAACCAGTTATATCTACAACAACGATATTTATGGGTAAATCTATTCTAGTTTCAATAGCATATCTTCAAAAAGCATAACCACAAATCGATAGCAGGCGAGCATCGTTTGTAATGGTATGAAGCGAAGCCATAATGGTCAGTCGACTGTGGCGGTCGCGTGGATGGTGATACGATCTCGCTTCACACTAGTAGTTACTATCTTTATTTTATTGCAACGGAAACTTGTAATTACTGCCAGTGTCGCTTTGATCTGATTTTAAAAACATAAATTAGGAGTGACACTTTTCTACCCCGTGTTTGTTTTGGTAGGTCTACGCTTACAGATTAATAGTTTTCTTATTTGAAGCTAGAAAGAGATGCAGGTTAATGACTGTGGAGCTCGCTTTACGCTTAATGACTGTTGATTGCGTTGCGTTTCTGGCATACGTATAAATAATTTGATTAATATTCAGTGTTTAGTTGGCATAGGAAGGTTCTAGAAAACTCGCAATAAAACCGAGTCAATGCTTTTGAAATTAGAACATAAAAATATTATTCAAACTTTGTAATATTTTGACGGTTTTATTCTAGACAAGACATAATCACATGACTAGTTATTTTCCAGATATTTGGAAATTCACAGTGAATTCGAAGTGAACCAGATTTAGTGCGCGTACAGATAAATTAATTTGCGACGTCGTCGCCACACTAATAACCTCGAAGTTGTTGAACGCGGTCCAAGTAAATAACAGCGTCTTCCGTATCATGCGGATGCGTGGCATGTGTCCCGAAAATCTGAGTTAATTACATTGCTCTATAAACTCTGTAATTTTTATGTATCTCTGTCTATTAATCTTTCTAATCGGTATGTATCTTATGCCTGTTAAACGAAGGCCGATGATCGATTAAAAAAAAAACTATGACTATTTCCTACATTACTAGTTATATTTGTGCGCTGAACGAAACTGAACGGCAGAGCTATGAGCGTAGGTAGCTGGCATGAACCAGCTTACACTCCTAGCATCGTGCAGTGACCCCGGTTCACACAGGAACACTTCACTGTAGTAGTTCCGTTCCCTTTGTCACCATCTGAAACTCGATCCCCGTCCACGACTTCCGCACGAAGCCCTTCGATCCTCCGATAATCCTCCGCCGCAGTAGATTACATTTCTAGTTACACTTTGAACCATTTTGAGCTCGCTTCTCATAGTTTCTGTAGCTTGTCTGCAATTTTCGTCCTGATCTGATGATCCTCAAAAGATGGACGTGGAGCTTTCTTCGTGTCTTAATTATTATTTATGTACAACAGCTGGCGTGCAGAGGTTGGTCGGGCGAGGCTGAGTCCGTCCGGCGAACGACGCGGTTATTTATAAAACAGAGTTGCGTCTCGTTTTGTCTTCGGCGCGCTCTTTATTTTGTCTAAATATACGCAGTTTTGGGAACGTCGTCGCGGCCCACTCTGCCGCGACACCAGTTTTGGCATCCAGCCAGAACCTCATCTTTCCTCGCCAGCTTATCTTTTGTCGGGACGTACAAAGCATAACTAGCAAATATCTTCATGTCTTGGATTTCTTTTAACTTCTCTTATTAAGTCGATGAGCTGGAAATAATGACAGGCATGTAGATATTTGCTGCACGACGTTATAAGAACAAAAAACATTAAAGTACTTAATCTACCGTAAGTTAATCATGTTACGGCTGCTAGCGAGTCATCGTTGTGAAAGGAAAGACATGTCGGCCATAAAAATCGCCGTTGGCTCATACGCGCACGTGTTTTGTCCAAAAATAAGTGTCCCAGGAACTGAGGTCGCGATCGCGACGGTGGAGGGGTGTAATTAATCGCTCTCGGCAATCGTCTACACTCTACAGGACCGCGAAACAGGCATCGGATTGATGGTGCGCAGTGTCACAGACGACACCGGTCAGATCAAAGGCTCGCCAAACACAAAACCGTGACGGCGGCCGTGAGTCCAACACCGCCAGTTTGGTCATATGAAACTGGGCCACGACACATCTAGTTCTATTCTTGTGTCGATAAACTAACACGACATATTTATTCTACAATGTATTCGTGAAACCGTGTTCATAATAATGAGAGGTTTAGTTTATTTATGAGAAATATTTGGCTACTATAACACATTTTGTAGGTATACCTAAATCTAGAACTCATAAACGGAATAATTACACTCGGAGATGCTTCAATTGTTTGAAATTAGACATGTTTATGCGCTATTAGTACTTATGCCTAGATATATTGTGGAAATGTAGAACGTACAAAAGTTAATGGCATTGAAAATACGTGGATACATACGTAGAGTCGAACGCCTACATATAATAATACCCTCTTTCTATCCCGCTCAGCCGCTCGCGTCTAAAATCGTATTTCCGTAGAATCCTTACAAGCGACGTTAAGCACTTACTGTCGGCTTTGCAGTTCGACGACCTGAGCTCCAGAAGACGTCCTGAAAACAAAAAAACTCGCAAAGGAATTCAGACAAAGCTTTATTACTAACACCTACACAAATAACCGAGATTTTTATGAGAACCCATGAGAAGATACTTTCAGGAACTTTGATGACTGGTTAACTTCAGTTTTAGGGTCACGCCGTGTTTGCACTGCGTCATATTTATTCTACATTGTCGTGAATAAATCCAACTGCTTGCCTTTTGTGTCGTATTAACAATCGATTACAACTAAAATCTATCTGGGTCACATATAAGCAACAAAAGACCATCGCGCTACATTCAGGCTAACTGACAATGGGTATAAAAGGAAAGAGAAAAAATTTAATGAATCAAGATAAGCTTTGTGGTGGACAGTGGTTCGACCTCGGCCGTCAAATGGCACCGCATCGATCGAACAAATGCGGTGGCACATCACGCGCACGTGAACGGCACGCGATTAGCCACCGACTTCAGAGCCTATCAGCACTGGTTTTACTGTCCATTGTGCTGACTGAACACAAATCAGTTACCAGAACACATTCCCGATGACTGCTGCTGTGAATCATCTACTGCAACATCGATTTTGTAAATTGATTTTCATAATAACCATCAGTTGACAAAGTAACCATCGCAATATCTATCAGTATCACCAGTATTGAAAGCAGCAAGGTCTCTACACTACCTACTCCCATAGCAAACGAACCGCAACACCATCCGGAGAGGCTGCGGATGTGATCCACTGTAATCACCGGTGAAATTTCGCCACACAATAGCAAACTTATTTACAGGCCGGTAGAGGTTACGCTCTTCTGAATATTAACCATTAATCACAGATTATGATTCAAACTCACAATTACTATGATTGCTCATTTCCTAAATATGACATATCATTTGCTTTTCGAAATGGAACAACCGATCCGTAAAAAATACAATGGCTAATTAGTCCGACACTCGGGAAGTGTCATCAACTTTGGTTACCTGTACTGAGGTGTGAAGTGTCTTTGCGATTGTTTTTGTGTGTACATCGGCGTGTGCCAAAGTTCGAAAGCCATTTATAGCGAGAGTTTGTCGTCTTCTTGTCAAGAAGTATGTCCATGGATGCCGGTGCCCGGGCGGGCGGCGAGCGACTAAAATAGACGCCGCCTCGCGCGACTTAACAATGCAATAAAAAGAAATTAACAGTGACGTTCCCTGCGCTTAGTTGACTCTCGTGTCATTTGGATGTGGTCCAATCTCTTCGAGATATATTTTAGTTTGACTTTTCTCTAGCCACTTCCGCTAAGTGAGACTGAAAATAACATCTTTACGAACATTAATGATGACGATGAAAGAGTAACGATGTCGTATCTACGGTTTATTTTTTTACAAATTTCTTTGTCCTCTTTTTTTTTTGAGACTGATTGCGTAGGTATATTTTATACCCGTGTGTTAAGATGACAAGACATGTGTATTTACTCTGTTGTATTCTTTTCAGGTTTCGGATTGGCTGCCGCAGCAGCAGCGGGTGTTCGCGCGGGTTATCAAACGGTCCTGCCATCGCCGTATGGGTGAGTACCCCTTCGGCTGGTCACCTCTGTACCATATCTGTATCATGTATCAATGTTCAGTGGTTCAACACTTCGATATTTGCCAGCACTAGCGGCGCCGCATGCCGCTCTGAATACATCTCACGAGACAAAAATCAGACGTACATTATTCTTACTTAGATGCTACCGGAAAAGCTCGACATCTTTTCTTGGATCAAACAATTTTCCATTTTACTATAATAATCACGTACGTGCGTTCGTAATGAGTACGAATAAGTCGTATCTAATCTTTCTTTGATATATGTACCTATGTAGTTTTGAAAACTCATCAAAGGTTTTCCCAACTTTCCCATTACAAAAACACGTACTTTTCTCACGACGTAGCTAGGTTTGTTATTCAATAATATTTCATCAATATACTTAATAGCGAGGAGGCAGTTTTCAATTAACGTGATTCATAAACTGCTCCTGAGTGAGAAGTGTAGGGAGCGAGCAGGGCAGGTCCAGGTTGATATCGCTTGGCGGTATAAGTATAGTTGGCTGACTTTTGTCTCGGTAGATGAGGCGAGCGGCGTCTCCTGACGGCTAGCGGCGCGCCGGCCGGCGGACCACACCTAGACTAAATTACCAAACATTTTCACATAGGTATCTATGGCAAGCGTGAGCGTGAGAGTGGATTTTTTTTCGTTTTGGGTGTGAATTAGTCGATTGGGTTTTTTAATGTTTACGTTTTACAAAGCTATACCGGAGCATGGGCGGCGCCGGCGGCGACGTCGTCGGGCGCGGGCGCCGCCCACCGCCATCACACTTTACGCATCGTTCTCGACACTCAATGTTTTCTTTACTTTTATGTTTTATGCCGTGTTCGTGTAAGATTTTGTTGATTTGAATTGAGTTTTGTTGGTGGTGGATTTCGTTTAATCACTTACTAAGTAATTGTCGTAGTGCGGCGGCGGGTGTCGAGGGCGCGCAGTGTGTGCGTAGGTGTGAGCGCGCTCTCGACGGGCCGCGGCCGCCGCCGCCCCGCCGAGGCCGCCGTGCTGTCTAACATCATCGAACTCGGTATCCGCGGCCTGTCCGTGCCCCGACTGCTGGCCCTGCAGTCTCGTGTCCCGGTTAATTACATATTGACGTGAGCTCGATCGATGCTCAGCCAGGGCCACCACGCCAACACAACACTCCATATATTATTCAGACACACTCTTGTTTTAATGGAACATAATCAAGGGAAAGCTTCAATCGAATTAACGCTTTTATTTTCGTTTACAATCGAATTGGGTTATACTGCGACGTCTCAGATCGATCTACATTATATGCTTTTCTTTACCAACTCCAAGTTTCAAACATTATTAAAAACGCAAGGTATTCCTACGATCGATTTAGTGACTACAGACTAATTGTATTCAAATTATGGCTACGAATGTCTAAGGTACGCACTAAAGTATTGGCCTGAAATATGTAGCTCCCACCTACGTAATATTGATATTGCGTGGAGGAAAATTTAGTATTCTATATTTTAGGCAAATTATTTTAGAAATATATAGTTTAATCGGGTGATCTACATATTATAATTTATTAGGAAGCTTAGTTCAATTATTATTCTTGCGATAACTTTTTGCATGTAATTTATGTAATTATTATATACTTTCTCCGAGGAACGTTGAAAGTGGCATTTAACTTAAGATCCTTACATCCTCTATTAGCGCTCTATCAGACTAGTATGTGGTTGTGTTTTGTATTTTAGTAGATGTGTCAGCTCGGCTTGTGTGAGTATATATGCCAGTTTTAATAATGCTGTTTGTTTTCACCTACTACTATTGTATTTTTTCTCTCTTCATAGTAGATGAGTATATTAACTCGGGAATCGAAAATAAGAAATAAAGGAAGCCTTGTAACGTAGCCATGATCGTAGAGTGACGAAGCGATGACAGTAGATGAGATTTTACGACTGTGGTAGTGTTTCAATAGATTAGGTAATCGTGTCAACAGTTTCTCTTGTACTCTCAATTCATCTACTAACATCAAGTAGGTATTTAGAAGTACAGCAGTAGACCACAGGTGGGCGTATGTGGCGGGCGGGGCGTGGATGCGGGCGTGGACCACGCATGCGTATTGCCTCCCTGTACCATGCTAATTCAGTCGAAATAGAACAAACAACAGTCAGCCCGTCTCTATCACATCTTATAGTGGTAGAAAAAGACGAATAATTGCATCAGAAGTGGTGCGATACTTAATAGTATGGATGAAGAGAGCCCTCTAAAAACGCTGACACCGCTTCAAGCGAATTCAAGATGCTCTTGAACAAACTTGGCCGCGTTCGTAAGCAAATTAAGCAGAATTGGCATTTTTTTATTCATGATATTTTGTTACATCATTAAAATGCTTAGACCATATAGATTTGAGGTATAAGGCTCTTGGAAAATGTGGTTCTGATTTTCCAAAAACAGGAATTTCCTGCACCTAACGGAAAATTCATAACTGGCATAATTTGTTAATGTAGGTAGATATACCCGTGTGTGTGGCAAATGAGCAAAATACGAGCTTAGATTCGATAAAATAAAACATATCTTAGTTTGAATTCAAAACATTTCATTTTTAGTGTTTTCCTTCAATTCGAGATAAAATTGGATAATGGGCTGCCATCTAAATCTTAATTTTCCCAACTGTTCTCGACGATGTAACGATAAGTAGGCAAATACCGAGTGGTCCGGATATTTCTGTCGAGGCGGAGTGCCGTCCGCTGTATATTTTTATTACATTTTCTTAAACTTCCCTGGCACTGACGCACGGCGGCGGTCCCGCAATGGCGACACAGGCAGACAGTCGCATACTTACATAATTATAACAGTTTATCGATGTCTACTAACCTAACAAGATTAGATGCTCGTGCCTGTCTAGGCTGCTGGGGATAGGTAGTGTGACCGTTTTAAAGAGTATTAATTTTTCGATGTCATCTCACGAGATTATTGAGAAGCTCAGTGAGAGGGCATCGCGGGTGACAGTAGGCGTCAAATGTGCAGTTACTTTGTCGAGTATCTGAAGATTTGGCGTCTTTGATGACAGAAGGATTTTTGGATATAGCTTTGATGTAAATTGACAGGTTGTCGCCTGGGTACATGTACAGCACGCCGCAGTACATGAATGCGATGAGCGGGGTGGGCGCGAGCGTTGGCACGGGCGCAGGCGGGCTGGTCCAGCTGCCGCAGCTGCAGCACGCCGCCGCCATGGCTGCCGCCAACCACCTGTACGAGTACCAGGCGGCTGCAGCCCAGGGCGCCGCGGCCTACCAGCAGCAGTACGCCGCCGCCGGCTTCGACCCGTACGCTACAGCCGCTGGTTTGTACTACACTCTCAACTAGACATATTCAGGTGTTTAGATTATATTGATTATGTACTGTTGATTAATACCGTCTATTAACTTTTTTGCTTGCAACTTAAAATTTATTTGAATAAATAAGCCTATTGCTTTAAAATAAACTTTTGAACTCTTTATTAGCATAATCCTGTTGGAACTCAGACCTCCTCTCTAAGAGAGGGAATGTCGCCATAATCCACCACGCGGGCCCAGTGCGGGTGGTGAATATCACTTGTCTTCGAATTTTTGGTTCTAGGACATACCGGTTTCCTCACTATGTTTTCCTTCACCGTTTTGAGAGCAATGGTGATGAAAATAAATTTAAAGAAATAATGCGCCTGGTTAGATTTGAAACTGCAACCTAACAACTCATCAGGGCCCGATCTAAGGGTGGGCAAAAACTGAGGGGCGGCAAAATTGACTTATTCCTATCTTCCAACCTAGCCATCCACACCCAAGTTGGCAGGTTGAGAATTTTATGTGCCGCCTTCCGACCTACTTCAGGTTGGATGGTGGAAATATTTAAGATTCATTACTTACCTGTATGGTTTTTTGTATGTAAAGGGCGGTGAAAATTATCTTTGCCCGGAGTGGCTAAATAGCCACCACTGCTTCCCCATTAGATATTCCTTTTTAAAAATAATATTGGCACGTTTCAGCAGCAGCGGCGGCGGCAGCCAGCGGCGCCGGCTACGTGTCTCCGTACTACACGCTGCAGGGCGGCGGCATGCAGGCCCCTCTGTTGCCTCCGCTACCATACCCTCCGCAGCTCCAAGAGGCACGGATGCAGTAGGATTGTCCTAACTGTTCCCGGAGACATTACTGATGACACGCGTGACCTTACTATGAATTCAGATCTGAGACAAGAAAAAATACATTATGGCAACTTGCTATTAAGAATATCACTATTCACCAGTAATGAATTCGAGAGCTACTAACACGGTTATAGGTCTGAATGTGGAATGAAATAAAATAATGACACAGCTGTAACAGCAAAACGTTCGACGCCTTTTGTCGTACGATAGTTAAAGACGATAGCATACCATGTCATTAGAAGATTTTAATGATTTACACTCTGATGGAAGCAAGGCCAAATATAGGTATAGACTTATCGTCTAGAATCTAGTTGAATCCATAAACCAAAAATGTTAAAGAATGACCAAAGGCTATGAGCTTTTTATTTAGAATTAAGACCTCGGTACTTAGCCAGTCAATGGTGATGAAACTATGTAGGTAATAATTACGTACTTATTCGTTTGTACTATATAAAGCACCAATACCATTATATCATTAAGATACAAACATAAAGATAGAGCTATGTTGAAATATTCTTGCCTCATTCATCCAACTTCCTAACATCACATATTTTTATACGTATAGACGAATGTAAGATATATTTTCATATTAGATACCCTTGATATTCAAATATCTATATAATATTTAGAAAAAAAAGTAACATTTAAAAGCATACAGCTGTTAAATGACAATAAATACAATATTATAGAAATATCTTTATTTTGATGGTAACATTACGAAGAAGGACAAAATTTGGCAAAAAAATGTATGCTTGCTAAAATTTTTTAAGGCAGCAAAAAATTCAACGTTTCACTTGTAGTACGATATTTGTTATTTATAGGAATTGAATAACCTACTGGTGAATTGATTTACTAGTGGTTTTTAAAAACGTTTTACGTTTCTTGGTATAATTCATCGAAAGAAGTGTAAAATCCTCATTATATTTATGGCATCTATCGATCAACGCTTGCGAAAACGCATTAACTGTCTGACAGCTGTTTTTAAGATGATCAGTAGGATCACCAGTAAAAGGAATTGAATACTTGTACTGCACTTGCAGTATCGTCACATACAGTTATGTACTTCCTATTCATTATTTCCATTTTACGTAGCTTTTTATTTAAGGTATTTTAAACACATTAATCCAGCGATTGATCCATCGGACGCCTTAGAACGGAATTAATGCCTCAGTCACGAAATTTTTGATTGGGCTTTAAAATTTTATACAAGATTATGAATTTGCCCTGGCATAACCAACTTTAACCTCGGGCAAATCTTCTACAAACATGTAAAAAAGAAAAAAAAAATATCGAAAATAATATGACTCTAGCATTTTATTTACGGTTTGCGAAATCAGTACTAAGTATGCAAGACATGGAGACTACGTCACCAAGGCTTTGTTCAAAATGAAGCTGCTTTTAGTCCATTTGTTTTGGTTGTAAGACGCCATAGATAATTACTTAGGTTTCCTAGTTCTGTATTAACATGTCCATATTGCTCAATAAGTCCGAAAATGGACTTGGTTTAGCGTAAGATAGAGGGAGAGCAATAAAACGTTAAGTAATTAATGTAATTTTAAGTAATGATACTTATTACTGTCTCAGTGAAAAACAACAATATTTTTTGTACACTACCTATTATGCCCTTGTAATATTAACATATTATTACTTATAATTTGTTCTCCACAGCGGTTAAGGGTACTTAGTAGTATTAAAATAGTTAGGATAATTCAATTACTAGTCCATGTAATTTTAATGTATTGAATTATAGGGAGTCGCCGACCATTCTACCAAAGAAACACTAACTAAATACATACCTAAAACTGGATTATAACAAAAGAATTGCATCGTCAGATGAAATAACTATGTGCCATCTTTTGAACAGATTTTCAGCAATTTCTGTGATTGTGTAATGGCTTTTTACTAACTATTTATTTCTTTCAGTAGCCATTAAAGTATTTACATGGAAATGAGATTCATCTCACGACATGTTGGTCGGCGACATAGTACAAGTTAGGGGTATTAGCCCAAGTAGGTAGGTGTCACTGATACATAGCACGTAAGCCTAATTCTAATTGTAATATTCTGTTATTCGTAATTTATTTTGTTGATATTTGTAAATCTACATGTTGATAACTATTTATTATGTGGAAGATAAATAAAAATTGTTGAATATTTACCGACCGAATCGAATCTCTTGCCGCCCGGAGCTTTCACAATTAATTGAAAACAAGATTCGGTCTAATATATTGAATTATATACATTCATTTTACTTTTAAATATAAGTAGAATAATATTTATATATAAGTAGATGCATACCAAAAGGAATATAGTTAGCCATAGACGTGGCCATCTTGCCTTATATATAGATGAAATATTGAACCTAGTTATATATAACACTAAAATTATATACACATATCATCAAATATATAAAATTTTCAGAGCGGCATGACGCACTGAATTGTCCATAATAGTGCATTTCATTCACAGTAATTTTAAGCACAATTACTACTTATTATATAATATATTATGTATTACATAACTATATGAACGTGAATTCATAATAAATACTTAATAACTGTTATAATTACTTTAAAATTACAATATCGTACTTAAATTAGGTTAATATAAAATGGAAAATAAATTTTTAAGGTACATTTTAAGTCTTTTAATCCGCTCTGAAAGCGGTGAACCCAATCTACGAGGAATATCTAAATCTATTTATAAAAAAAAGAAATATGTAGTTTATCTGAGAAAAAATGTGTGTCGTCAAGCATTTGGCGCGGTTCCAACATTGCCTGTCCGTTTTGACAAAGTTGATGCACCGAAATAACTTATAAATTGGAGTATCTAGACGATATTTTGGTTGAATTCTAGAATTGAATTATTTTCTTTTTGTATAGTTTAAGCAAAGAGAGAGAGAGTAAAATAGGGGAGTCCAAAGAAAAAATAAACTAGATTTTAGTTTTTCCGAGACAAAATACGCTTAAAAAAAATGCGAAATTGCAAGTGTTCGACGTTGAAACTGTATGTTTTACATTCGTTGCATGAAATAGGTACTCGTAACAATTACTTGTCAAAAAGAGTTGGTTTTTAAAATAATTGAGTACATTTTGATTAGGTATATGCCTTGTGAGTAAAGAAAAAAAAAAGCTACATTATTCAATTATCGACCGAAAAAGCTTCGAAACAAGCCCCAATATCTCCAAAGGTCTACATTATTTAGATCAGATTGGAGGTGTGGTGGCACAGATTGGAGAGTTGGCCTGAAATTGACTAGAACCAAAACGAAGTACTTGTTCAGCGATCTGTTCTGACTTTAGGTACCTCGGGTCGCTTGTCCAAGGGGACGATGGGGTAGACCGAGATGTAACACATTGGATCAACGCAGGATGGATGAAATGATGGTTGAGGCCATGGTCCGGAGCGAGGAGGAGTGGCAGGCGGTCGCCGACTTCTGCGAAGCAGTAACGCTCGCAAAGGAGGAGGCTGACCGCATCAGGCAACGGCGCCCTCGCCGCCGCCGGGATTCCGATCCCGATTTCCGGCCACCGTAAGCGCGGGCTTGCGGACTGTGACCAATCGGTAGCTCGCTGTCCGATCGTCCGGTAACTGTCCGGACCGAGCCCAAGTCGTCGACGTCACGCACTTTTCCCGCGCGCCTTGAGGAGTTGTCAGCAACAGCAGGGGCCCAGCCGGGTCGAAGCCTACTGGGGCCAGGGTTATCCAAAAGGAAGCTCGAGCCCCGGTATGAAGGCTAGAAGGAACGGGGTGGGTTTTTAGTCAGTAAGAGTCTGACACTATCTCCCGCTCCGCCCAAGAGCGGGGGTTGTCATTGGATGATTTTCCCACCATAAGAAAAGGACGTAGGTGGACCACTAATTAAAATTGTTAAAGAAAATATTTTTATATGTTTTTTGGCACAATATAGATTTTATGTACCTACTTTTTACCGATAAAAATGAAATAAAAACCTCGTGTGACTTGACCACGACTATGTGACGGGGCTGCTCTCAAGCGGCTCCTGCCCAACCTTGGGGGTCCAGACTCCTCTTGCCGGAGGCTCTACGCGGGATCGTTCGGTCCATGGCCCTATATGGGACGCCAGTGTGGGCGCCGTCGCTGCGTCAGCAACCGAAGGCCCAGCTGAACGCATGCCAGAGGGTCATGGCAATACGGATGGTGCGGGGATACTGTACGGTTTCCCACGAAGCGGCGAACCTCCTTGCTAGCCTGCCACCATGGGATCTGGAGGCAACAGTCCTTGCACACATGCATGCACGATTTGCGCGTGGAGATGCAACGCCAGGGCGAAAGTCCGCTGCCGCGACAGGTCACAGTATGGCGGACAGAGTTCCGGCGGGATCTCATGGTGAAATAGCGTCAGCGACTTTCGCAACCCAGTGCTGGGCAAGCCACAATTATGGCGGTAAGTCCCCTCTTTGAGGCGTGGTTGGAAAGACCCCATGGCTTCCTCATCTACCGCATGACGCAGGTTCTCACCGGACATAGTAAGTTCGGGAGGTTCCTGCACCGAATTTGTGCGGAAATGACGCCCTGGTGTTGCTACTGTGCGGAACGCCTGGAGGACACGGTGGAGGTGTGCCCCGCTTGGGCAGAGCATCGCCGTGCCCTATTGGGGGCGATCGGCGGCGGCGATCTCTCGCGCCAGGCCTTGGTACGGACCATAGTCCGGAGCGAGGATGAGTGGCAGGCTGTCGCCTCCTTCTGCGATGCAGTAATGCTAGCAAAGGAGGAGGCCGACCGCATCAGGCAACAGTGCTCACAGCGTCCCAGCCGCCACGGGATTCCGATCTCGATTTCCAGCCACCGTAGGCGCGGGCTTGCGGACTGCGAGCAATGGGTAGCTCGCTGTCCGACCGTCCGGTAACTGTCCGGACCGAGCCCAAGTCGTCGACGGCGCGCTCTGTTCCCGCGCGCCTTAAGGAGTTGTCAGCAATAACAGGGGCCCAGCTGGGTCGAAGCCTACTGGGGCTAGGGTTATCCGAAAGGGAAGCTTGGCTCCGGTACGAAAGGAAAGAAGGAATGGGGTAGGTTTTCTAGCTTTCTATCTCCCACTCCGCCCAAGAGCGGGTGATGTCATTTGGATGATTTTACCCACCAAAAAAAAAACATGACTATGTGACCCCCCCTGGCGCCAAAGCTGGATCCGCCCTTGGTAGGGACCGTCGAAATAAGGATAAAAGAGTACAAAGGACCTGCTTATTTCTATCGAAGGTCTGCTGGAAGAAATTTCTCATCCAAGTGTCCTGTCACAGCTGCGACACTTGGATGAGATATAACGATACAGTGTGTATAAATTAAATATATATGTAAAAATATTTTATATCAGTGTCATAGCAATGGAAATAATATTTTATGAGCGACTAACACCCAAATTAAAAAGCAAAGCACGTATAGCGCCATCTATTGTACAATAGCTGCATTATAAGGTAAAGTATTTATTTTATTATTCTTATCTAAAACCCCAAATAATCTAATAAAAATAAGCTTAGAATCTAAATAAAGATAGCGATCTGAAAACTATGAAACAAGGAACTATTTTTGATGTTCAAAGGATAACAGCGGTGCTATTCTCTAAGAAAACAGCCTTCACCGCAGCGCTGGCCGCAGCGACGAGTCGAGAGCGCAGTACATTGAATTAACAATCTAATATTTAGGTTTATTGGGTCGTTAATCCAATGTACAACTATTTGGATTTGGTCGCTGCGGCCGGCGCCGCGCTCAAGGCTGTAATAAATAGCACGCCAGGTCGTATTCAATCATTGGACATTCAATCATAAAATAATGCGTGATGATTGATTTATTTAGTTTTATTTGTGACTTTTTTTTTTGTTATACATTATTATGACGGAAGTAGAAAACCAACTAGTCATCATGACTAATGTGATTGAAAAAAAAAAATAGTTATGGTTAGACCAAGTAGTTATGGTTTGTGGACAAGTTCAAGAATACGTGCCTAGAGTCTCAGTCAAAGCAAAGTACCTAGGCGCAGCTGCGGACGCGAGTACAGTACAGGAGCGCGGGTAAGAGCGTGATCTTTTACGATCGTTCGAAGACATCTCTTGATGATAATTTAGTATAAATTACCCTTACATTTTGAAACCAGCATCAATCGTGGCTTCAGACACAATGAAGACACTCGTAGTGGTATCAGCTCTCGTAGCTCTGGCCATCGCGGCCCCTGCCCTACCCGGTGACGGCTCCGACAGAACGGATCGACTCGATGTGCGATGACGACGTAACGCAGAGGCAGTGCGTCCGTTCACCAAATTAAATATTTACGGGACTTTTAGATGCCTCTAGAATCAAAACCAATAGTTTTTTGAAATGAAACAAAAAGTAGTGTATTTGTTTACATAGAAACTTTACTATGATAAAGTTTCAAGCGATTTTGCATACCCAGTAACATTCTTCATTAAACTATTTTCAATGTATGGGAACAAAGTAACTGGATTACTCTCCTGATGGTAAGCGATATATCGTTCCTGCAATTAATGTAGCCACTTAGGTACTGGTACAAAAGTGCTTTGTGTTTATGGGGACCACACAATTTAAACAGTTTATCATTTACTCGAGACAAAGAAGCAACTTGAAGTCTGCTTAAAGTTAAGCAGTATTATAATTAAGTTATAAAAACACCACTGAAGCTACCACTGATGATGCTAAGAGAAAGACGTGGCCGGCCGGCGGCCATCTCTCGATTCAGTAAGAAAAATCATTAAGCTAAGATTAACCACTTAAAGATAGAAAAAGACCTTGTATCCAATGCCAAAAATGATAAAAAAGTGACATTAAAACCAATGACAGCAGTGACAGAATCTGTCACTTGTGAATGTCACTTTTTGGATGATGTCAAGTCAATGTCAAAGGACAGGACACTGACATTTGATTTGTTTTGTGGTTATTTGCACTGGTTATTTGTTGATTTTAAATTGTTTGTCATTTATAAACCGGATAATTTCTTAAATTGAAAGTATAATTAAATAACTTAGCTATGGCTGGTCAAGGGCATCAGTTCCCTGGCAACTTTCAAGGCAATGCAGCCGGCATGAGATCTGGCTTTGGCGCGGGACCGATGAGCGGACAGATGCAGTCAATGCCGAATCAGCTAGCAGGTATAATAATCAAGTAACTTTTTGAGTTGTATAAAAAACTTTGAAGTAAAAATTTCGATCTAGATGGTGTTTGGGGTGTTGGTACTTACTGTACTGTATTTTCATCATGTCTTGCATAAGGCTTACCACCAGGTGAGATGGTGGTCAAACGTGATCCTATACTTATTTAAAAAAATGCACACATTTTTGTATCAAGCCTACTACTTATAATAAATAAATATTTTTATTGAAGCAATAAAGTGTGCAAAATTTTAATTGTTTATTAACAACTACCTACATTAGTTTGAAATTGTGTTGTAGCCATTAGCGCCCATCTCCAAGAGAGGAGAGGTCGTCATCAAAAGTTAATGATAATTTTACAATTGATTTATATTTGTATTCAGACTTAATTACCCTTAATCTAGGATAGGAATATTAGTAGAAACACGTAGGATAAGATATTGAAATTATCTTATTCTACTTCTACTAATATTCAAAATAATTGTGGTGGTCAGTATGTTCAGAGGCTTTAAAATTTAAAGATTTCGGTAAACTTTGGCACTCAGGTAGAACATCTAGGGCTTATTTATTGGATTGGTAAATCATCAAGTAACTACTCGCACTCTGGGTGGAGCGGATGTGTTAGAGTTTTACTGGCTAAAACCCATCTGCATTCCTATCAGTTAATAACATTTCAGATGCACCCGAATCACTTTTGTTCTAAACGTATTTATGTATCAATATTTACTCAACTTTTGTTTATTTGTTTTGTTTGAAGATCCACCTATTTTCTATTCTTTTGACAGTCGATGGAACTTGCCATAGACTACTAATTTCCACAGATTAGCTTTAGACTCCACAGTTTAGTAAGAGTTACTCTAATATTCGCGAACCGCCGCTGCGCCGGCTGCGGCGCCCTGCAGTGCGCCCGTGCGCTCGCGTTCCTCCGTTTGTCTATGATTTTGACAAATGATTTTGGAGCGCAAGTCGTCGGGCGTCTGTCTCTGGTTCATTATTTATTGCATTTTTTCTTATATTTTCTTATATCTAACACATACCACGTATTGTATTTATTATTTTTCCAGTGGTTGTTTTATCAATGTTCGTATTTAATTATTTATTATTTATTTTTTTTGTTTCGATACCAATTAATATATTATTTACAATTAATATTGAACCTCCGTGAATGTGACCGTGGCATCACCGCGGGCCCTAACAGAATACCAGCGCTGCGTTATTTATCTTTTTAAATATCGCAACATATGCTGAGTTAGGCACCCTTTTGGCCTTGCACAGATTTTAAGTTTTTTTTATTTTTATTTATTATCGAATTCTGCTGTATGTGTGAGGTACGAATAAAAGTTTTTTCTTTCTTTCTTTCTTTCTAGTTGCCCTTTGTGTTCTGGTATACAAAGTGCAACCCTGGAACCTGGGTACACCCTCGGCCTGCGGCACATGGCCTGGACGTGAACACACAATACTTGCCATTACTTAAATCTTTTTTTTTTTTTTAATCTGTTTTTATTTAGGGGCTTTTATCAGGGTATGTCAGCCCCATCTACTTAAATCTTGTTTTACATAGGTATCTTTTTTACCCAAATTCCCTCAGTCAACATTTGTGGCATCTATTAGCTATTATTATTAGTTTGTGTAGTCAAACCTACTGATAAAAGCTAATTATTTCAAGGTTGTCTTCTATTGTTGATATTATACTTTACAGGTGTGATGGGTGGGCCCATGGCTAACACAAGTGGAATGGTCGGCATGGGCAACCAGATGGTGCCACCTTATGGAGCTGCTATGCAGAATCAGATGGGGAACATGGGCATGGGTCCACAGGTATGTAACATTAGTAGACACGAACCGAAGATTCGGTTTTGGCCAGTTTTAACCAAAAATCTGATACTAAATATTTAATTATTTAAGTACCAGGACTGAAGTTACTAATGTCATCATATTATTGTCATATACAAGGTGCAGTTTTAAAGGTGCAAAAAAATTCAGGAGGTAATTATGTTAGTGATTCTCGACCCGAATCAATAATAAAATGAGTAGGTATTTTTTTTCTTATATATGGAAATCGGTATGTGTGAACTACCTTTTTTATAAACTCTGCTAGTCTGATACCTCCCTTATAACCGCGCTTTCACACACACAAACGCACCATTATTTAAACCGCGCTTTCACACACATACACGCAACGTAAAGCACCAATAATCTCCCGCACGACACACCCTAGCCACGCCCCCGCGCCATCGATCAATCGATCATGTTTAGTGTAACTGACGCCGCCGACGTGTGCATACACGCGCTTGCAATATTCGCCCACAGCGCCTTCGGTTAACGGTTGCGGTATCTAGTGATGAAAGATGACAGACCAATACTCCAATGTAGAGTTGGTGGAGATAGTCCGCTTGTATGCTATCAGTGGAAACATCGTAACGTCCATCTCAAAGGGTAATACTGGCTGCTACGCAAAGACTCCGCGAGTTTCGACGATTCGGCGTTCCCCGGCTTGCTGACGGTCGCGGCAACGAAGGCCTGCTTGTCGCCTTGCAGGAAAATATCCTGGAATACTTCAAGCGAGAGCCACGGGCCAGCACGCGGGATGCTGGTCTACGGTTTGGTTTCCTCACTACGGTCGGCAAGTACGTTACTTGAAAAGGTGATCACTAGTGATTAGTGCTTTCGACACTTTAAAACGAATGTGTTTGTGCTACGAAATTAAAAGAAAATCAGCAACGTCGTGCTAGACTGCTGTCTGTTTGAACAACACCTCCAGGTAACATAAGTACCTGCTTAGGTATTTATTTTATTTTATTAGTAAGTACATAAAAAGTCATTTGTAAATACGTTGTTAGCCGAATCAATTTGATTAGTGTAAATAAATTGATTTAAAAATTTTAACTACGGTAAAAATACCTACCTAACAGGCAAGATAAATCACTTAAAAACCTACCTATCTACGTAACTAGCACAAATTATCTTGAAGTGTTTTTTGTCGGTCCTCAGCCCATTAAAAAGTACGAAGGGAAATTTCACATCCACCAATTTAATCTACAAATAAAAACGAAATTATTACGGAAAACTGACCTTGAGAATGACATTACCGACAGACTGCGTCTGGTAGATACGTTCATGTACCACTGCGTATCTAAATCTCGAGCGCGCGCGCTCGATGATACCTACGGACGGAGGCACGGACGCCTCATAAGGTTTATTGATCTCGGCCTAACATTTTATTCATCAGCTGATACGTAAGTACCTATCGACGCGACGTCAACGTGACTTTTAAAAGATTTTCACATTGTGATGATGCTTAAAAGCGAGTAATTAAATAGCGAAATTTAAGACATTAATGTACATTATGATCATCGAATTCGATCTACATCTAAGGTTAAATTATTCATTTCGTAAAATAAGTGGGCGGAGCCTCGTACAGGTTGATGCACTCACACACACAGTGACACGGCGTGCGATAAATCGCAACGGGTGATTCTGTATTTTTTTAAGAAGTTTATTTAGAGAGTTATTCTGAAAAACGGTTAAAATTAAAAAAAAAAAATAACAAGTTTTACTGATTATTGACCAGGTATCGTATTTTTATATGATTATTTATGAGTTTTATTACAACCTCCTGAAATATTGTGCAGTTTTAAAACTGCACCTTGTATAATGTGTAAGTTATACAGTCAGATCAATTTTATTGTTCTTTTTTTTTTGTATTATAATATTTTGTTATTATTTTTCCAGGGTATGGGAGTTGGTGTTAGTGGTGGACCTGGTGGCCCAGGAATGGGCCCTCAGACAGTTCAGCAATCAGGTAATTACTTACATAACTATGCAATGAAGATAGGATGAAAAATTAACCTGGCTTGTTTGCACTGGATTAGGTGAAGAAGACTTCTAATGTTCCGACATAATTAGACTTATAATGTTCTGACTGTTGGGATTTACTCCTTCTCATTAGGAGAAAGAGTGGGCCGTAACCTACCATGTGGGCCCAGTGTGTATGTCACTTGCATGTCTTCCAATTTTTGGTTCTAAAACATGCCAATTTCCTCACAATGTTTTCCTACACCGTTTTCAGAGCAGGGGTTATGAAATAAATTACTCAAAGTGAAACGCTTGCCAGAGTTTATATCCACAAAATACAACTCTTATGTCGGGGCTGTTAACACTAGGTCACCACTTTAATACATCCTTATGGTCTCATCTCCAGGTGGCATGCAGGCAGGCGGTGCAGTGTCGAATAACACCGCGCCCCCTCCCGCGCAGCCGCCCGCCGCTCAGCCGCCGCAGAACAAGGAATTTAATACCGCATCATTGTGCAAGTAAGTACCTCTAAGGGTGTTTTTAATATTGTGTGGTTTTAATCACGCATGCGAGATTGCTCAACACGCGAAACCCTCCCGAATGTCCATATTTCCAAATTTTCTGCATGCAGGGCAATCCCGCATGCATATGAAATCCGCACGATATTAAAAACATCCTTAGAGAGAGATGTAAATATGAAATTTGAAGAAATTGCAAATATTTAAGAAAAAAAGTTTATTTTCACATAAATGGAAATATCGCATGATTATCCAGCCTGCAAGGTAGAGAAGTGTGTGCAGAAAGTTGTTAATATTATATGGGTAGAAAAATGAACCATGAGCTTCAGAAGTTTTAAAGTACCCATGTAGGCCTCTGTGATATAAACATATTTTGAATTTGAATCTGACCTTGGAACTCATCCAAGAGCCTTAAGGCTTTGTGTGACTTCAGAGATGACTGAATCAAGCCAAGGTTTTTTGAATGTTAATTTTTTCTATGATTGTGTCATCATCGATTTTCAGATTCGGACAGGAGACTGTGCAGGATATAGTGAGCAGAACTCAAGATGTGTTCCAGACATTGAAAGCCATTCAAGTAAGTTTGAAGCAACAGCTATCAATTTTGTAGATTAAATTAAACCCACAAACTGGTCTCCATACGACGTCTTCTTATTACTATTAGAAGCCTGTGCCGTCCTACTGCAAGGCAAAAGTCACCTTTACCTCCTACATACACCGGTCTACTGTAATTATCATCCTTTGTCCTTTAAGAAAGATCCCACTTCATCCCCTCAGTTTTTTTTTCTTTCTTTATCCCACCATCTCTTTCCAGGCTTGTCGCGTTTAAAATTCATTCTGTTGTGTGGTAAAAGAGGTAAACGTAAGTTTAACACATAAAACATTTAATTACAATTCCAAACTATTCAAAAAGTATAACATTGTAAAAAGGGCGCGTAATTCTCTGTTCGACTGGTAAAGATGCTAGTGCGGGGACTATGATTCGCGACGACAATAGGGATCCGCTCATTCGTCGACTTCTTAGTCTAAAAGTGGTAACTTTTACCCCTCTGATATGCGTTAGATGTGACCAACCCAGTTCCACAATGCACAGCTCATAATCGGCCTTATAATGTTCACTTTGTTGGGACTCAGACCTCCTCTCGAGAGGGAATGGGCCGTAATCCACCACGCGAGCCCAGTGGATGAGTGGACCAGATGGAAAGAAAGAAAGAAGAAAATAAGTTTTCCTTCGCCGCACAGCTCAATAACATTCAATTAGTAGTCATATTTTTGTGTTTAATTTCTTGTGTATTTTCAAAACATATTATATTATCGCATGAATTAACTATGTTTCTGTCAATTTCAGCCGCCAAATGGTACACATAACGGTGAAAATGCTAGTAATGATAAAAAAGCTAAAATGCAAGAACAACTGCGCACGATTCGGTTGCTATTCAAGAGGCTTCGGCTTATCTACGAGAAGTGTAATGAGACATGTCAGGTCAGTACTAAAATTTTCTCTATACAATAGTTGGGTATTCGCCTGTATTTATTTTTCTGAAAATGGTATTAAAATCTAAAATCGTATGAGGAAGAGTGGGTGCATCTCACTTTCTCTTTTGTACTTATACAGGGTTATTTGCAAAACAGCAACCTCTCAGTAGTCTGTTACTAACATCCTAAACAACAACTTTTCTTGTATGGCTTAAAAATTTATCATATTTAAGTTCATCAAATTTTCATACAAAAATAAAAATATTAAATGTTCGTTTTAAATATTACGAAATCTATTCGAAGCAAGCGATAGCACAATATAAGCGGATACAATAAGCGCAGGGCAGCGGAATCGGGCGGCGGGGGTGTTTGATGCGCTTGTGTCGCGTTGTATGTACGTAGGTAGGTATACTGTTATAGCAAAATATAGAGTTGAAATGTGTTAGAACAGCAAAATCTTGAAGGTTTGTTTTTGGTAAATTAATTATGTAAAAAGTCATAGAACAAAAGTTCGTGATGTTGTTCGAGTGTTGTTTATGACTTTGAACGTCATGGTAACCACGCAGGTTACTTCCACGAACTTTCTACATATTCTGACCTCAGTTGATGATACTTTGTGTGGTTTGCTGATTGACTAATTATGATTTCAGGGAATGGAGTATACACACATGGAAAGTCTGATACCACTGAAGGATGAAGCGGAAAACAAGGCGTTGGATGAAAGACGGAACACTGAATCTTACAGGCTGGCGCTAGAAGAAAATAGAGAGCTCACGGAACAGGTGGGAAGACAGATTTTCATATCATCTTCTCTTTTGCTAGAATTGTGTAACTTGTATGCTTATTTTGTTAGACAAAGTGGCTTTGTTTTGAATTCTTGGAAGTTGTATGATGTGACACTCCCCATACCTCGGGAATTACTGTGGATCATCACTTCCCGGTCGCAGCTGATTACCGTCCCATTGGACTATGAGAGAAAAGGAATAGTGAGCGTTTTTGTGCACAAATACATTTGCGTTAATGGATAGTTTCTGTCGGAGATTAGGTTAGGATATTATCAGTGCTGTAACTGGGCCTTTCTACGCTCGGGAGTCACAATTATGCGAATCGCTCGGACCATATCGTGAAGCATATGGTGGAAGTTAGCCTCGCTTGGGCAGAGTCCCGTCGTGTCCTCATGGGGGCGATCGACGGTGGCGACCCAAACTTTCGGTCCTGGTTCAGGCCATGGTACGGAGCGAGAGGGAATTAGAAACAGAAACCTCCTGATGACGTGAATGATACAAAATTTGGCCTTGGTTTGATTATTTCTGCGCCCCATCAGGGTTTGTGCCGCTGATCCGACCCTAGTTAGTAGTAGATGTAATAGAATCCTCAAAAGCTAGAGTACCTAAATATGAAAATTAATATAAATAATTTTTCATTGTTTCCAGGTGGTGTTAAAAAACAAACAGTTGAAGGAAGTGATAACTAATTTAAGGACAATCATTTGGGAGATAAACGTTATGTTGACTATGCGGAGATCTTAATTTATCCCAAATTTCTGAATTACGAATTTGAAGTTGAGCATGTGTCAAACTATTTTGCCCAAAGAACACTAAAATGTTGTCGTTTGAGTAAGTTAAAAGTGAGTCCTTACATTGTTGACACCTCTTTGGTCCGGTCTAAACATTTCGCCACGTCGTTTATACCACGTACGTACATCGAAAGACTGGAACAATTTTCCTGCTGCGGTCTTCCCATCCGAATATAATTTAGGTGTCTTTAAGGGTAGAGTGAATAGGTTCTTAATAACTAGTGCGCTTCACCATCAACAACTGCATCACTGTTTACTATCAGGTGGGATCGCAATGCAGCCAAGCACAAGTTTATATAAATATAAAAAAAATAGTGGTTTTAACACGTTCTTAACTCCAAATACTTAATTCAGTAACCAGCCAATAGTGTTACTAGTTTTAACTATAGTTTAAGTATCTCGAGGTAAAAGCTACGGGCCCAAGTATGCTATAGCGGTATACTCAAGCACTATAAGTTGAATCATGAACATTCAAAATTAGGGCGATCTTGGGGAAAAATTTTGACTAAATTCAATAAAGTGGAATGTCCGATTTTAACAAATACCTTTTCCTTATCCTAATAATGCTCCTATAAACTAAAAATAAAATAAAATAAAGATTTTGAATTTAGCGCCATCTAGCGAGAGTATAGCCATGATCGGGCCCGTAGTTTTCACTTTATATCTCATGTAATATGACGCGCTCATGGTCTGTACATAAAGCCATCAGTAGGTGTGAGATTATTTTTGGTGTCAACTCACGTATTCCGTATTTCCTATAAGTTTCGGATTAAAGAGACTATCGCGAATGAGAAAAATAATCATACTGTAAGCTTACTTATATATACACTGTGTCTACATCTCTCATCCGACTCTCCTGTCGCAGGTGTGCTGAAAGAAACTTCATTTGAAATAAGCAGCACATTTGTGGTTTTCTATCTGTATTTGTTCTTTTCATTTTTTACGTGTTTGTGTGTACATAAAGAAATAAACTATATTAAAGTTTGTGTGAAAAGAGCACCATCGTAAGATTTGAAGACGCAGCTGTGTAAGTGTGTATAAATAACGTACTTGTGATGTAGAGAATACTATTATGTCATTGTACTGCGACTGTAACATCTTGATATTTTGAAACTGTGTTGGACCAACTTCTGCAGTGAATCCATCCGTAAAAATATATATAAATCTAGCGTCATGTAAAACCATAATGTTGTTCAATTTTACGCCACGACGGTTCTCTTTCTGCACAGACTTATTATAATGTCAAAACTCGCAGCAGATGCGATCATAAAACATGTGAATAAGACTGATCTCTGAAGACTATATTGAGTTTTATGTTATCCCTTTTTGCATTGTCATTACCTTGCCTGCCACGAATCTGCTACTAGTATGGCGAGAACTGCCGCTAGCTGAGTCAGGCTGATCACATTAAGTGTACACATTTCTTAGGGTGCTTTTAATTTATGCGTCTTTTGACGGCCTGCTGCTGTGCGGATGCAGTGCTTTTGTCGTACTACGTACGGACGATCGTATTTTTAATAAAAAGCGTGCGGTGCAGTAACCGCGCGGCGAAAGGTCGCACAACAGGACGGCAACGTCACAAGCACCACGTGTTCAATTCGGTGTTGATCAGCTCATCACTGGCATACGAACACACAGCAGACAGTTACGTTTTCAATTTAGGCGCTTGTTGTCAGACTGCTGACGTACTGCAACTGGACGGCCGCCGGTCGAGATGAAACATTTAAATTGAAAGCACCTTTACTTTACATTAGTAGACTCCATTGTACACACTTACCCCCAGTCAGAAATCATCGCAATAAATCATCGCAAAGTGAATGTAGAAAATATCAAGTGTGCCACAGAACTCGCAGAGCGACCTCACTGTTCTGTGAATTTGTGTTCGTTGGGAAGCCATGGCCTCGCATTCCTGGATGACTTACGCAGCTGGTTCGCCAACGTTAACGGCCCGTTCACGACCTTGCGGCTGTGTGCGTAGCTAAGCGCGGAGTGGGGAGCGGTAAGATCGATAAAAAGTATGTAAATGTTTGAAGCACGCCACGAGTTACCGCTCATAGCGCCGCGCGTCCGCTTACCGATGCTGCACCGCTCGACGCGCCGCTCGCCGCTAAGACCGATGTCGTGGACAGACCTTAAAGCAGCTTCCTTTTTCATAGTCTAAACACATACCGGGTTTAGTATAATTATGAAATATGTTTATGAATAAATGTGTAGTACGTGTGTATTATGTATAAGTACAATCATTTCAATATAAGTTAAAATATAAGAATCTTTCATAAATTGTGGTTTTATTGAAGAGACTGACCTTTATTATTTGTTTGACAATCGTGTCATGGTTGCTGTCAGTGCAACGGGGTCATGAGTGGGTCATGATGTTTGAACACAATGCTTTTGTTGTCGAGAGTATTTTATGGCGGTAGAATTTAGGACTATTGTGCACAGAAGTTAGTTAATCTTTATTTTTAGTAGGAATAGTCCCGTATTTGATGCCCCGAATGCCTAGGACAGGGGTGGCACGTGGCAATGAAATTCGGCCACACCAATAGAAAATTACTTAGCATCGAAATAATTTGCCACAAGAGAAATCACACTGATTTTTACTTATATGAAAAATACATTTTAAAGCACTGTTGACACTACGATTTGCTTTACGAATTTTGAAAAGGTTGAATAACTATTGTAACTACATGAATAGCGTCTAGCTTTGTTTTTTTAATAAATCACCAACAAAATGTTTGCTTAGCTATGCTTTGGTTTGATTTTTTTTAAATAGATAGTTAATGGCACGATCATCAATATGGGTTCGCAATCCCTGACCTAGGAGGAAGAGGAGAGGAGATGAGGTTGTGAGTTTTTTTTAACTTTTACACAACTCCACCTAATCCCAGACTAATCAGAACTTGTGCTATGAGAACTATACAAGTTAATATATTTATATATTTCTAAATACGTACATACTATAGATAAATTACATCCAGACTCAGAACAAATGATTGTGCTTATCACCTAAATATTTGTTTTGGGTGGGAATCGAACCCAGTCTTCCGGCATAGTAGCAGTTAGGGCCACTAACCACTAGACTAAAAGGCCCTATTTCTTCATCGAAGGATTGCTAATGAAACATCACTACCTTTTTTTTGTGGTGAGAGATCATCCAATATTCTTCTCCCGCTCTGAGTGGAGCGAGAGAGTCAGACTTTTACTAACTAAAACCTGCCTATGTTCCTTTAGTTGCCTTTTGCGTTCCAGGGCCACGGTAAGTTTTTCAGACAATTTCGCAACCCTATCAGGAAACGCCACTACCTCTGGTCAAAACTTCTGTAACACTTCGATTTAGGCAAACCTGTTGATGACTATAAAAAATGACTGACTGACTGAGGATTGACCCACTACTTGCCTAATTTAGTCCAGTCAATATCGACACAAAGAAACACAAACATCGCAAACGCGCATGTAACTATTTCATGTTGTTAGGTCCCTTGAGAGTAGTTTACGCCCAAGTTTGCAACCCTGAAAACCTGTGCTACTTCCATGGTGCTCGAAAACCTGCGAAATTTTGGCACTTTTTTTAGTTTTTTTCGAAAAATCTACCCGTAGATAGCGTTTTTCAAGTATATTTGCTTATAATGTAATAAAGATAACTAAATACACACTACAATTTGAGATTAACTTTAGCACTCCAGGTCCATTGGTTGCAGAGATACAGCTTGTTAAAATAGGGTTTTCAGGGTTGCAAACTTGGGTGTAAACTACTCTCAAGGAACCTAACAACATAATGTATAAAAAAATTTTAGATACATGCGCGTTTGCGATGTTTGATGTCGATTTTGACTGGACTAATTGCCTCGTTCATGAAAAGTATTTTCGGCCAAAATAAGTATTCATCAGTATTCTACAGACTGGGACATAGCGGATAGGTACATACAAAAGATAAATATAAGACACATTAAAAATAAATTATTTACTTCAGTGACATTTGAGAGTATTCTAAATACTTATATAAATGGCAAACGGCTACGATTACACATTGTTTCAATAAATAAAGCTAATGGCAAGCTTTTAGGAAACTGAGTATTTAAAATTTGAGTTAAGTAGGTATTATAATTAATATTAATAACTTAGAACTAGGACTTAATTAAGTTTTCTCTATCTGCGTTCGATTGGTTTCGGGATCTCGGAGCTGGCTTTCTTTTTCTTCTCGAGGAGTTTCTTCTCATAGGGGCGGCGGTCGACGGTTTCATCAGCGGGCGCTGGGATCTCGTCCGGTTGGGGCTGGTCAGCTTGTTCAGGAGTTTCCGGGGAAGCTTCCACCTGCTTTCCTACGCTCCTTCCAGATGGCAGTTCGTGGAAAGCCTCTGCCAAGTCCAGGTTGATCTCTTCAAGCGGTGTGTCGCCCGACCTGATGTAGACTGGCACATATCCTGGCATTGGAGGCAGGACTTGCCATTTGGGACGGGCCTCTGGAATAGAAAAGTTAGGTGTTATTTTTGTGTTTTTTTTTTGTAGACTGTATGTCGTAACGTAGTCTACTATACGGGGAGGCCTAACTAAAAGGAGCGTTTGAGAGCTATCTGATGACGGGTTAATCACAGATGCAATGCGCAGCGCTACCTTCGTGACAAAGTGATCCATACACCAGTTTAAACCAATTCTTAAAGCAGCCTGCGTAGTCAGTGTAAAGGATTCTGATTGAATAATAGTTTGCCAGCTCTAGCCATCAGGTTAACTGATCTGATGTTTAGAACCCCTTATCGTCTACTAGGTAATAACCTACTTCCTGTGGCTTGGTGACCTCAAGGCCAGTTTACAGTTGATAGTATTTTTATCGTGGGCAATTTTCAAATGTAGGGCACTCGATGCAGTGCACCTTGGGTCCACGTTGGGTAACAACCCATTAAGCATCAACTGAGAAACGATTTGACATGATCATTTCAAAGAAAATTCACACCCTGAAATGAAAACAGTGCTGTAATTAGGGCGGTGCCAGCAGTGTCCAGGCACAGGGACTCCTTGGAGGGGCGCAAAAATGTATCTTGTCCTTCTGGTTTGTATTGTATTTTTTTCTAGTCACGCAGTAGATCGCACCGGGCATATAAAAGCAGTTAGGGCATTTATACGCCTTAAAGATTTTTATATTGAAACTTTGAATGCATTTATCAAACGTACCTACATTTGTTTATTTCAATAAATCAAGATATTTAAAACAGCTTTTTTTTTGCATACCTACACAAAATTGAGGCTTTATGTTACATCTGACCTCTAACTATGATGAATGACATTGTTAATAGCGAAAAGTCATGACCGATTAGATACACATAAAAATGATACCTCATTAATTTTACTCGAAGCAAACATAAGTAAGTACATTATTTTTATGTTTACTTCGACTATAATTTGTATTTAGGTTTCATAATATTTCTTGTGATTTAAATGACTGCGTGTGCCGCGTAGTAGATATCGTATGTAGCAAAGGAGGAGGCCGAACGCATCAGGCAACGGCGTTATCGCCGTCATCGCCGCCGCCGCCGCCGGGATTCTGATCCCGATTTCCGGCCAACGTAGGCGCGGGCTTGTGGACAGTGAGCAATGGGTAGCTCACTGTCTGGCCGTCCGGTAACGTCCGGACCAAGCCCAAGTCGTCGACGGCGCGCACTGTTCCCGCGCGCCTCAAGGAGTTGTCAGCAACAGTAGGGACCCAGCCGGGTCGAAGCCTACTGGGGCCAGGGTTATCCGAAAGGGCGCTCGAGCCCCGGTATGAAGGCTAGAAGGAACGGGGTGGGTCTTTTAGTCAGTAAGAGTCTGACACTATCTCCCGCTCCGCCCAAGGGCGGGGGATGTCAATGCATGATTTTTTACCACCATAAAAAAAAAAAAAAAAAAAAAAAAGATATCGTATGTATCTACCTATCGTACGATCTTTCGTGACAAGCCAAGCGTGTTATGCGCATTGAATATATTCAATTTATCAACTTTAACATAACATTTATGTGTACGAACAATGCTAGGTGCTGCACGCGATCTTCAGCAATTCTAACTTTATCTGATGTGCTTTTTATGATGATGGGTTTCGTAGGTACCCGACGACGGCGGACCGAACTCCGATGGGATCTCATGGTGGCATGGAGACAGCCTAGCGATCCGACTGTCGCAATCCATCGTTGGGTATGCCAGGATTCTCACCGGACACGGTTGTTTTGGGAGGTTCCTTTTTCAGGTTTGGCGGGAAGAAACACCCGGGTGTTACCATTGTGCGGATAGCTATAAAAGGACATGATGCAGCTACAGTGGTGGTCTGCTACAGTTTGGAATTGGGATTAGTTTAGGCCATGATAGCTACGGAGCGTCTTCTGCGATGCAGGGCGATTTTCGACCACCGTTGGCGTGAGCTTGCGGACGGTGAGCAACAGGTAAGAGATTGCCATCCGCAGCCGCAGCATGAGTAACGGGCTGGGTAGGACTGAAGCGGGATTGTCCGAAAGAGTAAACGTGGCCCTGGATCGTAAAGGGGCAACTGAAAGAATACAGCTGGGTTTTAGTCAGTAAAAGTATGACAAACCCTCTTGCTCTATTCAGATCTACCTATTAACTTAGCTTTAGCAATTAATATAAGGGTATACAAGAAATATGAATTTTTGGTATTATCTGACGAAATCTTCAACACACACTTGACTGGCTTTCTTAAATAGTTAATATGCGGCTTACGGCGACCTTTATGTGTTTAGTCTATTTTATCTATCCGTTCCGTATGTATGTCCGTGACATGCCCTACCAAAATACGAGCTCTGATATTTGATTGAATAAAGGGTCGATATTGTTTGCATAGAGTCAAGCTCTAGCCTAGACCTCCGTTCCGCGCACGACGACTCAGGTTTTACAAACTTTTTATTTTATTTTTAGTTTACTCGTATTCGTAATGAAAAGCACAGTGTTTACCTCGGGGTGAAAGTAACCCATTTAACCCCTCGAATTAGCGACCTCGCTGCGCTCGCCCGCCAACTCCTTCTCGGGACGAAATGAGTTACTTTCACCCCTAGTGTAACAATGTACTATTTTGACACTCAAGGAAATCAATATTCATAGGTTAGGTATCTACTTCCCGTTGACCTAGAATCCTTAAATTTGGAATGAAGCAAGGTCTTACAGCACAAATATAGGAAAATATCTGAAAACTGTAAATTAGTGGTTACGTCACAAAAAAAAATGTGATTCGGAAAAATCTTCGTTACTCAATTCGGAAATTGAACTGTTTTCATATGTAAGTTTGTACCGAACCCTCAGTGCGTGCACTTGCCCAGTTATTTTTTAAGTATTATTACTTACAATATTTTTTGTGTGAGGTAAAAAAAAAAAATCTTTTTTTACAAACCAACTTCGGCAACGTTGCTTAACCTTGAAAATAAAACCGTGAAGGTAATATTTTACTACAAACTCGCTAGTAAAAGTGTGCGATTTCCAAAGAAAGTTCCGACATTAAATTGATCGGCTTGCACGATCGCTCATCGCTGTTCGTCGGTAGATCGCATTGTACGATGAGATCGCATGCATCCGTGGGTCGTAAATTCACTAATACCTAGAGATAATGGCTAGGCTGAGGCTTGTATAAGTCGCTTTCCTTCTTACAGCGGTCTGCGGTCGTTCAACCGGCCATTAAATGCAGATGAAACGAGATGCCGATACGCAGATAGGAGATAGGTACTCAGCGAGACAGTGCGAAGCTTTTATAGTCGTATCTTATTTTAAGAGAATTTATCAATTTAAGCCTGAGTTTTAACTGTACCTACATAGGTATGCACTTATATTTAGGTAGATTTAATTATTATGAATTAGGTAGATGAGTTTCTTGGGTTAAAGTGAATTCTCGAGGATTACCCGTGAAATTCAAATTTTCGAAAGTTTTTTACAATTTGCTGCTCAGTAGTGGTAAGTATGGCAACAAACATTATATTAGCGGTAATGACATGTGCATTTACACAACTATATTTATTAAAACCATCATCATAACTGTCTAACTTAGATACAAGGTAATACGTCAAGTTTTTACTAAAAAGATCACATTTTAGCTCTTTTCTAATTTCTGCTAAGGATCTACCTACCAAATATCAGCTTGATGCGCTAGAGTCGATGGAGAGTCGAGCCTAAAGTATCACCTATACACTTGTCGATTGGAAGCTCCAATACCTTGGGCATCGGCACCGAGTTGCTAGCCTGTCGGTTTTCTATCGTTTACATTTTGGGGAGCGTGCATCGGAACTGCAAAATTTAATTCTGCCCAACTTGTTTTATCATCGGACCACTAGACGTATGGCGTTGCGCCACCTGTATATGGTGGACGTCTTATCCATACGCATAAAACATTTTGGGAAGACATCCATTTTGTGTACAACTAAGGAAGGGAATTCCCTGGCGGAGTTTGTATCTTGATAGCTAAAAACTAGGTGTCGTCAAGTCAACAGGGAATAGATTTCTTCTAGGCAAGTATGCTACATCGTTGACTACATCATCGCATACTATCAGATGAGATAGTGGTTAAACGCGAGCCTATTCATAATATATAATAAAAAGTGATTGTTAAATAAAAATCAAAGATGGAACAACCACGTTTAAAGTAATATCGCCAGATATACTATTTTTTTTTTTAACTAAAACCTGCTTGTACTGGAACTTGTATCTACTCAGGTACGGGAGCGAATAACTGGGAGCTGTTACACGACTTAAAGATGGAAATGATAGGTTGAGTTCAGGTGTAGGTAGGGACGTAGTAGTGAAGTGAATCGGTGTTCAAAAAATCTTCTATCTTTAAAAATAAAAAATGAATGTTGCTATGTGTAAAACTCGAGAATGGCTAGACAAATTCGACTATTTTTTTTTGGGTTTTCCTTATGGACCAAAGAAGGTTTTAATAATAAAAAATAATAATAATGAAAATTGCGTGGACAATAGTAAAAACAACACTTTTCACATCTATTAACTTTTGACAGAACGAAGTCTGTCCGGGTAGTTTTTGTGAATAACAAAACTGTACCTCAGAGGTACTGTTAAAACCGTAAGAACCAGTTCTACGTAATGGTATAGGGCATCAAGGCCTACGACATCTAGGAAGAGAAATATCCAATCGAATATGACAAAAACATATCGGGTATAGGACTTAAAATGTTGATAAGATTGTTTACTCCTCAGCTTTACGCGCACTTAACGTTGTTGTAAACTTTATTGTAATTATGTGTAATACATAAGAATTCCATCTAATAATTATAAAAAATATAATTGAGTTTGTTTCAATATCTCAAAAATACATTTAAAGTTTCTATCCGCGCGTTTTTGCCTCTCCTGTAAATTTTCTTTTTGGCACATACTGTTGTTTACCTCTGAGGTACAGATAAATTATTTAAAATCCAACGTGGATTTTTGCGAATGAGATACTGAATTGTGGGAGTCCGAACATTTTGAAAATATTTGACGAAGCAACAGGGCTAATAAATCGGCGCTAATACTCGTAGTAACACCTATCAGTACAGTACCTGACCATTTCTCTAGAAACCTAGTTTCGCGGATGAAGCTACACGCAAAAGTTAGTTTATTACATATTTCTATAATGAACAGGCGAAAGCTTTTATCTTCTTTTTTTATCGCTATTAGGGCACTCTCAGCCTCAGTTTGGCCTGATCATAAGCAAAAGAGCGATCCAATCGATTGAAATCGCATAAAGCTCTTAGTAAAAAATGAAAATTATTTTATAAATTTGTAAAAGTGGCAGATATTTTGGTAATAAAACTCCACACTCGATCGGATCTGTGCTTTATACAATATTAGAAGCTGCCCTGGTGTAAAGTATCTACCATCGCAAGAATGCCGAGTTTAATGAAGAGAAAAAATAATATTATCTTTGCAGTGACGTAGCTAGGTGCCCTGGGACAAAAAATCTAGAGCCCTCTTTTGTAAATGATCGAATAACTTCTGCTTTGGGTTGAGCGGTAGGTAGAGTCAGACTTTTACTGACTAAAATTAGTTGCCATGATTAAAGTAGTGTTGTAACCTATTTTATTTTGATTTCGAAGGTAAAAGATTTTTTCCATAGTTCAAAAAGAAATGCTAGCCGGGGCCTCCAAGCCAGGGGCGCCCAAAACCTGTCCGGGCGTCCCATTTTGCTTCCTCGTGCAATCGCACAGAGACTTTGTAACACGGTCACCTATAAGGGTCACCTTAGTGATAGTCGAGAAGTCCCATGATAGATAAATGCGATTAATCGGCGAAACTAGAGTAGGTAACTACAGTCTAGGTACCTAGTACCTATACCCTCTTTATAAATAATAAATCATCCAACGACTTTTCCCTCTCTAGGGTGTGGCAGACTTTTACTGACTAAAACTTACTTGTGTCTTTCATTTACCCTTTACATTCTAAGACCTCGTTCACCCTTTTAGAAATTCCATTTGGTCGTAACAGGTATCGGCTCTGCTGGGTCCCTACGGTTTTGCTGACATCTCTTTGAGGCGCCCTTGGAACACTACGCGACGTCTACGAATCGGGCTCGGTCCTTATCGGACAGACACACCTGCAGTTACTCTTTGGGCTGCTATCCGGTTTTTACCCTATGTTGAAGGCCGGGCTGAGCCATAAAATAGTGCCTTTCTGAAGCCTACTCCTCCTTAACGGATAGGTTTGATAATAAATATGTTAATTATAAATTCATATACAACATAATTAACTTACGATTTTTTTGATAATTTTTCACTTGTTTTACCTACTCCTTTCAAACGGTTTTGATCTTTAGAAATACATAATATGTTTAAAAAAATAAATAGCTGGTTAAGTGTTCTTCAGAAAGGACAAAGCATATATGTAAATCAATCAATATTTCACGAAGAAAATGGTTATAAGGTCAACGGGGCTATATGCGGGCGCAGGCGGCATTACGAGTTGGTACCTATGCATTTAACTCCGGCCAGATGTTTAAGGGACCATAACTCTAGTTATCCTGACCTCTAACGCTTTCACAATACCTACAGTGATAAGATACTAAACGCAAAATGTCACCTAACCTGCCAGTATCGCGGTCACAAGTGGTCACGATCCAACCACTTGAGCGTTTGACGTAGACGCAAGTCATTCTCGAGATAACTACGTAGCTCTCCGGGGCGCAATCTAGCTGTTTCGATTAGACAATTGCTGCAATTCAATGCAATAAATAGACTTTCTGCGTAGCTGATGGAGAGTTGGATTTAGTTATCCTTGGGATGCCTGCGTCTTTTACAACGTTGGTTACACAACCTTTCTTCATCATATCGATGATTGTTGGTTTTTTATGCAAAGTATAAATCATGCTTTTATACCGATTTTCATTTGTCATACTATATTCTTTCTTTGCAAAAATTTGGTGATTCTTTCCCATTTTCGACGTCTCTTAACTTTTTTTTTCTTAAGCAACGAAAGCCTTATTTTAAGAGCTACGGTAGCACAGGCAGGCAAACAAACACGTACCTACACATACCAGTCTAAGTTATACAATAGAATAGAATAGAATTGCATTTATTCGACTCAATCAACACAATATACCTACCACAACATAAAATAATAATAATTAGCCAAGGGCTTAATAGCCAGGAGCCTCGACCAACACCTTAGGAGGCTCTGGTTAAGCGGCTGGATCAAGGGCTTGATTCAGAAAGCGGTACTCCTGGACACGGCTCGTATAGTTAGGAGGTTCCTTTCTCTGGAGCCCTGACCACCGGTAGCTTGGACCCTGTTCCCGATACCGGTGGGATACTGTTTTTTATATTTTTTAAATGTTTTTTTTTTATAATTTTTTAAGAAATATTTAAAAATATATTGTAACGTGTATAAAAATGAATAAAGGAAATAATAATTATAACACCCCTCTTTTTGCAACGGGGTTTAAAAATTCAGCGACATAGACAGCGTTAGCTTTTTCAAAGTGCAGGTGTTGTTTGGGATTGGATTATGACATTGTGTTTGTGGTATTTTAATATCTAATTAGTTTACTAGCTGTACCTACACAGCAGACTACCGTTTTTTTTTAGTTCTTATAGTCCATCTTCAGGTTATCTGGTAGATAGTAGATGTCAAAGATATTGGTATTGAAACTCTACTAAAGTATACTAATAAATTTAAGGTTGTGTACAAATTTTGTTACTATTTTGGTGGACATCACATATGCATAACTTGTGCCTACAATGACACACCTGGCTTCTTAGTCGGTGGCATAATGTACTAACGAGTATTTGCTTAACTGACTGCTTTCATCATCATCATTTATGCCGAAGGACATAATCAAAATATCCATTGGATGCCTGCTCTAGATGGAGAATATCGTCTTACTTATCCATATCCACAAAAAAAACCTCTTCAGACTTCGATAGTTATTTATTTACATACCTATATACCCCTATATCTGTGTTGCGTTATTTATCCTTATAAATAACGCAGCATATTATGCTAAGTTATGCCTTTTTGGCCTCGCACTGATTATATCTTTCTTTTTTCTTTTTATTGTGTATTTTTAGTTTATATGATTGTATGAGGCACGAATAAAGTTTTTTCTTTCTTGCTTTCTTACTTTGTTTCTTTACGCTGAAAGTTATATAACAATATAACAAATATTTTTATGAAAAGTCCTCAGAAAGGTAGTCAGGTTATGTTTTAATTCTTTTCGAATTTCGAGATATCACGTTTTAGCTCGACGGCTTTAATGGGAGGATAGATCTGCACCTTATCCTTGGCGGATATGCAAGTTATGCAAATTAATTACCATATATAAATTAGGACTTTTAAACGGTTAGTAGCGTCAAACTTACCTAAGTCATTAAATTAAGTTTTTTGTACATATATTTATTATGTCGATGCACCTTTGAAAATCTTTGGCCATGATTAGAAGCTTAGTGTAATAAAATAGTTTTTTTACTATTCAAATTATTTAACTACTTATTATATTTTAACTAACATTTTAACGAGGCGATTGAATTCAACTTTATATTTTTCAAATGTCAGATTGGTATATTAATTTGAATCTTATTCAAGCAAACAATGTTGCTTTCAAGCACCTATCAAGTAGTTTGGTTTTTCCAATTAGTGCCTATTATTTGTGTTTTTGTAGTAGGTTGGGTACAAAATTAGTGATTGGTTATGTATTATCGAAAATGTGTTTCGGTGATGCAGCTAAAAGCTCTTGCGCAACATGAGACATTGTGATAATCAAAGGGCAAATGTTAGTCTTATTCCTATTCTTTTTTGTACACAGAACTTTAAAAAAAACAATCAAATAAGATAGATGACGTCATCTATTCTATTTGATTGTTATTTTAAAGTTCTGTAAGAAAACCCTAGCAGCTCGCCTTTGTACATACAAATGCGAGCTTAACCCACAGGGTTTTCTTACAGCAAACCTTATATAAATGAAAGAAAATTTGGCACTTGAACATAATTATAAATGCACAACAAATCATAATTAAAACTAAAAATATAGTCAACAAATATGCGTACAGCACATAATACACAAACATTAATCGTAAATTATAATTATGTAGATATGCAGTTTTCCGTGATTTTTACCATATTGATCATTATTCTGTAGATTAGAAGTTAAAATTTGTTTTTTCATTTTTAAACAATAACTAATATTTCAAACTATTTCAACAAGACTACCCATCTAAAACCGAAGCTGCATTGGCATCTCGTCGCCCGCTATGCATGCGGCTTTTTACACTGATTGCTCACTAATAACGTGAGGCTGCTGCTGAGTAAAACCGTTAAAATTAAAATGCCTTCATGATTACCTATAAAATATACTAACAAGTACCAGTTTGTTTGAGTGTAAACGTCGTAGGAGTGTGTATGTACGGCCGCACCGGCTTTCTAACGGTCGCCGGACCATCCGACTCAAGGCTGAGTTTTTGCTTGTCAAAACTCTAACTGTACCTCCATCATTTGTCCAGTACATTTCACATAAACACATCCATCGATTTTCATCTCAAATTTTACTCTGATAAGATTCAGAATCCAACGCTTTTTGCAGACACAAGTGAAGGTGTCTTCGTCTCATAATGCTCTTTAATTTTGTGGCTTGCCCTAGTTTAGATGTTAAAAAATCGGAACGAATTGTCTCGAACAAATATTATCACTTCGGGTCCCAGATTTGGAACGGGACAGTCCGTTACCTGAAATCTGCACTGTTTACTTTATGTGTCTTGTCCTTATTATTGTTATAGTACAATAACACATTATCATCGGTTTTGGGTAGCAATTAGAACGAAAACAAATCGACTAATACGCAGTTAAACTACTTGAACTTATGTAGATATCTTACAACGGTCATTCATGATCATTAAAATATTGCGCGTTATATTTTTTTTACAAAGATAGTGTAAAAAAAGTATTACAATTAATGAACGTGAGTAATTATAATTGTTCCTCCTATTCACACTAGTAATCTGTAAAGTCACGCGAAGTAGGTAATATTTTTAAACAAAAAAATCAAACGGTCAATTTGCCGGCTTCTATTTTTGTTATTATAAATCGCAACAACGTTTAATGTTATATTACATTTTGTCACAATAGAAATGAAAGTAGTTATTACTTTTTATCATCGATACTTTTGAAGACAGGTGCATCGCGACAAAGCCACACCAGTACGATGTTTTACGACAATGCATTTTCATAGAAATCGTTCTGAAACAGTGGTTCTCCATCTTTTTGACTTGGTACCGCTTTGGATTTTTTATTGTTAGCAAGGACTTAAAAGTCCACAAAAAAAAATCAATTATCATAATTCAAAACTTGTGCACCTATCAATAAATTATTCACATATTTAAAAAATGAAAAGTAGTGAAAATTATCACAAAAAGAAACCACAAAATATCACCAAAAATCAATATGTATCAATATTACTACTCAGCATGAGCTGTTGGTCGCGGGAATCCAATGGATGCGTGACGCACCAGACCGGTCGTTGTCTGTGCCTATGTCCAACACTGGACGTCTTTCGGCTGATATGATGATGATGTTGGGCAGTTATTTTAGCTCGAGCCACAAGTGGTTCCTGAACTGCAGGTTAGAAAACACTGTTCTAAAAGCTCTCTTCAGATAAGTAGCACAATTTCTATGAAAAAGCGTCGTCACATAGTTGTCGCACTATAACGTTTTACATCGCCTGTGGGAGCTTTACTAGCGAATACTTACAAATGCTTGCACTGCCTGAACAGGTCCACTCAAGAAAATCTTTATGGTTCTTTCTTCAAAAGTCCATCTCAAACAAATCTGCATGGTTCTCATATGATTTGACCTTATATTTATTGTATGAACTATAGAGACTTTGACACCTGAGTTCGTTTTGGTGTTTCTTCTCATGGTAGTCAACTAGGAAACACCAACCTCATCTAGTTTAAATGACGAAAAAAAAATTGACGTGTAAAAGTATTTTTTAAACCTATTTGCAAAATAAATATCATTTATCGTTTATCATTGTATTGCGATAAGAGCCAGTTTTCGAGTAAGTGTATTGAAAAAATCTTTTTCACCGATAGAAAGCTGCTTTATTCCAGAGTGTCTTATGCTATATTTTATTTATGTACGCGGGTGAAGCCGTGGTTAGTTATGAATACCTACTCGATGCACTCCGAAAGATTTTGATCTACGAAAGTTTTCGATTAATTAAGTGAAATGCAGCTAGTTAAGCTACGTGACCACGAAAGTGGGTCATTGAAGAGTCACGCCGCGACTCTCTTATCTATATAAGTCTAAACAACTTTGAATATATCCAGACTACGTTGTATTAATTAATGTTTACAATGTATCTGAACTTGCGTCTTAATTATCGCAGAGTAATGATTAATGATCAAATGGGTCGTTGTTCTTTTTGATCGATTGTAAATTATCGATCTATCAAAGCTACATTAGAGACTGTCTAAGTAACTTAAGTGCTTAGATTTATTTGGTACTAGCCTCTGCCAGCGGCTTCGCCCGCGTGATAGTAAGTTTTTTCATACTTTGGACCCCCTTTTCATCCCCTTAAGGGTGAAGTTTCGTAAAATTCTTTCTTTCCGGAAATCTACACCCTATAAGGAACCTACCTGCCAAATTTTAAGTTTGTAAGTATTATAGTTTCTGAGATTTCTTGATTAATCAGTGAGTGGTATTTCGCTTTTATATAGGTATATAGAAGATAGATTTATCTATTGCCAATAGTTACTTCGCTAATTAACTCTATCTCTCTTTATAGTCTGCACATTGGAACCACAATAAAGATTGTCAAAAAGTCCTAAAGGTATGGATTGACAGGAGAACATACTTCCGAGATATAAATTGTGTCCTGGAATAGCAAGTACGTAGGTGTCTTTTTATTATTCCCAGGATTGGCCCAAGGGAATATTCCTTATATTCCCTTGGGCAAATTTTCCACTTTCACACATATGAATCCGCTGACAGCCGTTGGTATATATAGCTAGCCCTAGGAACATACTCCCTGGATAAAGAGTATACTATGGGTTATTCCAGGATACCCGTGGTATACCCGTGTGCAAAAGCTGTCCAAACCTGAAGGAATAACTAACATACAAACACATTCACAGACTTTCACCTGTCTTCAGATGTAATAATAAATAATAAGAAAGCCTTTTATTTCATGCAACAATACAAATCAAAACAAATAATTTCATTTATAAGTTTAATCTTACAATTTCAAATTTTGTGATTAAAATTTCTCTAAAATTTATTTTGATTTACAGTTTTCATAACATTATTATTATTTATTATTGTATTTACAAATGTTGACACGATTAAATATTTAATTTTCGTGATTTATTAGTTTAGATGGTTTTAAAATCTGTTAAGTTCAATCTAATAATATTTTTATTTATTTATGTAGAAAGTTACAGTGCTTAGTATTTGTATGAATTAGTGCTAATATTATAGAGTTTAAAATGGCATAATGTCCTAATTAGTATGGACCCCTCTCAGTGTACGGCCTCCTCCAAGGCTTTCTATTTATCTCTGTTTTTTGCTAACAGCGACTGGATACCAATATCTGGTGATAAACAAGTATTATTATTAATTATAATGCAGACGAGACGCATCGCGGGAGCCTTCACTCGCCAACGAAAATGCAATATTGTCAACCACAACCACTTTGTCAAGAGTGAATGACTAAGGAGGAGGATAAATTATAATGAAAACCATATCTTTTAACTTAAGCGCAATTATATATCTGTTTTTATTTCCTTCAACTAACAAGCTACTTATTCTTTCATTAAACTTTTATGTTTGTTATCTAGAGAAATTCAATAGACTGTGTAACCTACGTACCTATAAACAAGCTTTTTAATCGCGTCGGCTCGTTATAAGAGAGTCATTGTCCTGTGTTGTCCAGTGGTGTGTAACCAGCGCAGCCGGACCGGACCAATCGTGTTTGTTTTTGCATTATTATAAAATTCTTTCCACAAACTTTTCAAGTCCTACACTATCGTCATGTTCACTGTCCACTGCTTTTTAAGTTCCGCTGCGATGAACATTGCGGGGATTTTTCGTTAGTGTATTTTGAGGCGAAAATTTTGTCGATATTTCACCTGTCTACACCATTTTTTTTTATTATGGATAGGCTCGTGCTTGACCACAATCTCACCTGATGGTAAGCGATGATGTGGCCGACGATGAAACACGTTTGCCCAGAAGCAATCTATTCACTCTTGATTTATGTAAAAGACCTCTAGGTTACTATCAGGAACTTTTATTTTTGAAAGGTCCATTTTGATCAGCATCGTTGTGATGTCTATCAAGGTACCTAATGTGTAACCTTTCCAGGAATCAATTTGCCCTGGTGGGTCGATGATATCATTTTCTAAAGTTTCGATTTTAATAAAAACAGGTCTGCAAAAAATACTTGTGGCCAGATGACTAATATCGATGGAGAATGAGATAAGTGTCTAATCATGAGAATTTTTATATGCCAATTAGTTGCTTTATTAAGCTACATTACTCAGACGCTTTTTTGTATTTAATGTTTGTGGAGAAGAGATCGTCAATTCGTGTCAATGATCGATTTGTTTTACGGATACCTATCGCAATTAAGAATTACAAACTCCGTTAGGAATGTCTTGCTGGATTCTAGTTTCTGAAGACAGTAAAATTGAAGCTTAAGACTGAGCTGTGTAACGAATACCGACGAGTCTAACTAGTATCGTAGATGTTAAGCTGTGGGCAGACATGAGTCAAAGTTCCCTTTAGACGGACTATGGATACGAAAATTGTGTTGGCATTTATTCATAGTCAAAGCTTTCAGCAATATACTGCGTAACTTAGGTACATTTCATAAGTTAACACAGTTTTTTTTTTATTATGGATAGACTCGCTTTTGACCCCTATCTCACCTGATTGTAAGCGATGATGTAGTCAAAGATGGACCATGTTTACTTAGAAGTAAGATTTATTTTCACTCTTGACTTGAACACCCATAGGTTTTAGCTATCAAAAAACTTGACACTGGCAGGGAATTCTACTTCTTAGCTGTACGCATAATGACTAAAGCAGATCCGTTCGTTTTGCATTACACCAGTCTAGGCACCCACTAGAATCTTAGCTTGGTTTTGGTAGGTGTTTTACAAAAACACAATAAGCTAGTCAAAACTGTGATGAATTCGGATTGGTGTGTACACTGTCTTAGATCGTTAAGGTCTCTACACCATTCCCACCAGTCACACGTAACATCCTCATTTTCTGGTTCGCAGCCTCTTTTGATCCTTTAGTTTTTTAAATAGGTTATTAGAGTTTTTCTCTTCTAAGAATTAGTTTAGTCCGTACACTATGAACGAAGTTAACTAGCCGTATCTTTTATGTACAGATATAATACGTACAACTCAGCAGTATTTCCCTTACTGTTATTTTTTTTGTATCAGTTACATACCTACTGTTCTTTTTAATAACAGTATGTAGGTATGCTACCATAAAATTGTTTACCGGTACATTAACTTTTTGGGCAGATGAAGTTAACAAACGAGATACAGTTTGTTAATCATACTATCACACGAAAACGTGATGATCGCGTTAACAATTAATTTTTCGGTAACCGTAGATTAATTTAAGGCTTATAGTCCCTTGAACCATCTGACCGAAATTATGTGAACGCAACTCTCGCACTCGCCTAGGCGGCAGTACGCAAATCTGTGCATTTATTTGCGGCCAGCAGCTTCCGGAAAGCGCTTTAAATCCATTTTCTTTGCGAAATATTGATTGATTTACATATGCAATGTTCACTTTGAAGAATATTTAACCACCGATTTTTATGTGTAAAAATGTTTGTAAAGGTCCAAGCCGTTTCGAAGGAGTAGGGAAAAAATGCGAAATTGCAAAATATTTTTTTTAGACAAAAGTATTAATAGCACGAAAAAATCAAATGTTGATAATGTTATTCATGAATCTTTAATAAACATATATATTTTTCGAACCTATTAATCTGGCCGTTACCGAGGAGTAGGCTTCAGAAAGCCACTGTTTTATGGCATTTTTCGGGCGCTTGGGCCTTAACAAAGTGTTCCATTAGATAATTCAATTGCGTTGTAAGTAGTCAATGTTTAT
The DNA here is from genome assembly GCA_910589285.2 of Mythimna ferrago. Classification (NCBI taxonomy): domain Eukaryota; kingdom Metazoa; phylum Arthropoda; class Insecta; order Lepidoptera; family Noctuidae; genus Mythimna; species Mythimna ferrago. The sequence continues at coordinate 32,020,925 of OU342674.1, forward strand.
AATTTAAATGTAAGGGAAGTAATACTTTTTTGGGATTTAATTGACGAGACCAATTAGCATCTCAAAATAGGTGTCAGACAGTATTTGAATCATCTTCAAAGTAATAGAAAAACTTGTTAACATTTACATATTTATTTTTTTGCATTTCTGTTCAAATGTTATGAATACTGAATGGTCTCTAATTGAATAGTTTATTTTTAATGAAAAAAAAAAAACAACTGATCTGGGCTCACGATCACGGAAAAGGATCATCGTGTCACGATTTGATCCACGCCCGATATCTCCGTGACTTAACGATGACTAACAAAGATAATACTTAATAATTAACTTCGTGATTACTCGTAAACTGTTTTTGTTTTAACACTTAATTCTTCGATACTTTTGTTTTTTTTTTGATCGATTTCAAAAAAGGAGGATGCTCTGCGTTAAGGTACTCTTTGGAGTTTTTTTTTCCACGTTTTTTTAAGTAATAATTACGAACTGATGAACAAAAAACGTCAGCGTGTGTATTATAGTTTAAATTGAGATTTATGTTTCATAAATGGTGCATACCACGAAGTTATGTCATAAAGATTAAATAACCTATTAAAATAAATTGATTTCGTGCATAGCAATGCAGCAGAAAAATTAGTATAAAGTGCTTGCACGTTTATTTTTACATTTTATTTTTGTCATCAGAGTTTATTATAAAAAAAAAAAATAAGAACTCACCAATAACAACACAGAAAACCACACAAAGAACTATCAAAGACTTGTACATTTTTTTAAAAATTATACTGTAGCAATAAAAAATAAAAAAAAATATTTAAAAATTCGCGGTCTTAATCGTGTGCGCCTGCACAGTTGACGGGTAGCGCGAGAGACTGCGAGCTAGCAAGTGATGCGCGGGCGCACACATAACCGGATTAAAAGGACTAGGACTTGCACACACTGCCATTGGCAACTGGTGCATTACTTGGGATAGATAAGGTCTAGTGCAAGCATTGTTCATGAGAAAGTTTATTTCTTGTCACTTTCTCGATTACTTCGTATAAGTAGTTTCTCGTATTCCTGGTTTTCTGATAAAGACCTGATAAATGTATACAAAAGTGTTAGTATTCTTTTTAAAATAATTTACACTCTTGACGCTATAAAGCCATTGAATTTAACCCCTCGAGCATCGTTCTACATACGTCTGGACAACTTAGATGACCTTGAAAAACGCTTATTTGTCGTACTGTACACACGTTTGTACGAAATTTATTTGGCCGAAAATTTTTGTTTCTATATCTTTGTTTTTCCTAGAAAAATCCAGAAATAGTTTTTTTTTTGGTGATTTACGTAAAAATGCGCAATTACTTAATATTAATACCCCGGGGCGCCCGAGGGGCTAAAAAGTAAACTGGGATCAATTAGCCGTAAATTATATTTCCATTTCAAAGTCCAAACAGCAGTACTGAATGGACGCTCTATGTTTACGCCAATTATTATCAAGTACCTCTGACGTCACCAATAGTCTGTGCACTCGATAGCATCAGGTTGGTGACCCCAAAGCTTGGCCAAGGTGGATGATATGTCCCCTTCAGATTAATATATTCATCTAGTTGTGAGCAGTTTCTGCAATTTTTGCGAAATTATCTTCTTATATATAAAAATGAATCGCAAAATGTGTTGGTAAGCGCATAACTCAACAACGCCTGGACCGATTTCGCTATTTTTTTTTTTGTTGTGTTCGTTATTATGAGGAGAAGGTTCTTATGGAAAAAAAAAAGAAAATTAGGGTAGTGTAGGGTAGAGTAGGGTAGTGTAGGGAAGTGTAGGGTAGTGTAGGGTAGAGTAAGGTAGAGGAGGGTAGAGTAGGGTAGAGTAGAGTAGGGTAGGGTAGAGTAGGGTAGAGTAGGGTAGAGTAGGGTAGAGTAGGGTAGAGTAAGGTAGAGGAGGGTAGAGTAGGGTAGAGTAGAGTAGGGTAGGGAAGAGTAGGGTAGAGTAGGGTAGAGTAGGGTAGAGTAGGGTAGAGTAGGGTAAAGTAGGGTAGAGTAGAGTAGAGTAGGGTAGGGTAGAGTAGGGTATAGTAGGGTAGAGTAGGGTAGAGTAGGGTATAGTAGGCTGAAGAAGGGAAGAGCGGGAGCGAAGCCGCGCGGGTAAAGCTAGTGTATATATAAAATAAAGGGATAGATTTACTTATAAATGACTTCTGAGTGTGGTGGTTGTAAATAAGATTTCTGAGAGGTTGTATGTAAAATTAAGATATATTACTTTTTATTGTATATGTACACCATAAAAATTACAGTAGCGGCTTAAAATTAATAGGATAGAATCAGTGGTGGTGACCCATTGGTATCATGCACGTTACTTTGTGTAATTAATTTAATCACCACTTCTCTCAAAACGGCGAAGGAAAACATCGTGACGAAATGGGCATGTATTAAGAACCAAAAATATGAAGAAATGTGACATGTGTGGATTACGGTTCATTCTATCTCCTAGAGAGGAGGCCTGAGTCCCAACAGTGGGATCATTATAAGGCTGATTATGCTTAAAATTAGTGGGGTGTAATTAAGCATTGAGTATTTCCAAACTCTGCTTTAGTCTGAAAATCTGTCAAAATTTTGTATTAAAGTAGGGTTTAAGGCGTAATACTCTATTCAGAAATCTGGTCGAAGTCTTAGCCACAAACTGTGATCACTTACGTACACGTACCCCTTGGCGCTAAGGAAGTAAATTTTTGGCCCAAGTATGTGTTTTCTGATAGCTGTCGCGGCAGATCACGAAGAGAATGGCTGAACAACTGAATGTGTCGCTTAAAAATTGCAAAGAAGTGATAAATCGTGGAAATCATCAAATATTTTTTTCCGTCCTCTCGGTCTTGCACTCCCTGTGTTAGACTGTTACTAACGAAAATCCACATGTGTTCCTTCAGTAGCCCTTTGCGTTCCAGTTCTAGGGCCAAGGTAACTCTTTCGAACATTCTCACAGCCCAGGCTGTGTTTTGATCAGAGACTGAGAGTGAAAAGTACTTACTTCTAATACGTATTTCATCGATGACCACATAATTCATCACTTACCACGAGCTTGATTAACTAATATGAGTAGGCCTACCTCATATTAGTTAATCAAGCTCGTAAAGACAAAACATGAAGTTCGACCAAGTGAATATTGCCTAAGAAAATTTTAAATATCGGTATCCAGGACCCCGCCTAACTTTTCAGGAATTTTCGAAAGACTTAGCACGGCCCTAGAACGTAAAGGGCGAAAAAGGTGGGTTTTAGTCACTTAAGACCCAATTCTAAAAGTCGTGGGAATTCGTCCAATGACTTCTTCCGCATTAGTGGGAAGGCATGTCAGACTTGACTAAAACCCACTCCTATGTTCTTTCTTTGCCTTGCGATCAGGACCCTGTGATTTCCTTTCGGACAACCGATGTACTTTGAAGGACTGGATCGTACTTATTTGACATTGCCATTTTCATAATCAACAAAGTACACCATGCACAGTAAGGGTGATAGAACATTAAGAAATCCAAGAAGATGAAGAAAGTCCCGAACTTACAGAAAAAAATATTTGTATGGAAATGGGGTCTGATAGTTTATTTTCAACACAACTCGACTGCAAAACTATACGACATGTAACTTATTAAATGCACATCCTGATAGTATTGTGTATAAAATCGGTAAATAAAATCCAGCTACGAAGATTTTTAAGATAGGTACTTATTTATTTATGTACACACAAATAGTTAAAAGAAAAAATCAAGTACAGATAAAAGAGTACGAAAGTGCTAATTATTAAAAATTACATATCTATTTTGATAAATTCTTGATAAATTTTAATTTCGATCGTTTGCGTGTTTGTTTGTGCGTGTGTCTGTGTACAAAATGACAAGTAATTTCTTAAAAAAAAAATACCTTAGTGCATTTCACTGCTTAAAGTTTTGATGGTGGTTGGCGCAGTGGTTGAAGACTGCTGCGCTGCAGGTCGCGGATTCGATTACAGGTCGGTACAAAAAAATTGTATAGCCTACAGACAGTTCATTTTTATTAGGGTCCAATATTTTTTTAATTTATTATACGGACTAAATAAAATGTAATTATTTTGACCCTGGAAACTACCCTATTGTAATATTTTATTGGGGTGTATTTAAGGTTGTATAATATTCTAGTTACATGTTGTTAATGGGTAGGAATATATACAAACCTAGGCAGTCTATTGTGTATTCCAAATAGTATTGAAATGTTAATGTTATCGGCTGTTTTTTGAGGTTGGAAAACATCCAACGACTTTTTCCGCCCTATAGTCTATGGTAGAGCATATCTGACAAAAGACTAAAGCCACACCTGTGTTCTTCAGTTGCCCTTTGCATTCTAGGACCGAGGGCTGAGGGTGACAAATCAAAAAAAATAATTATGTAAATTAAATGGAATTATAAATAATTAAAATAAATTTTAAATTTTATGATTTATTAATTAATATTTTGTTATACATGAAACTTTCGCAGAAGGCACCGTATTCTGTAGACTCTTACCACAGTCCTTCACTTCTATTATTTATAAGTTAAGATGTGGACATTGGAGTGGGTTACATTTTTGTGCATCTAGCTTTAAAGATTTTTGTGTATTTTCTCTGGCATGTAACTGTTTTTTGTCCCCAATCAAAATATAAAAATAAAAAGCTGATACTCAATACAAGGAAAATCTTTTTATAAATAACATCGAGCTTTATATCTCTATTATAAGATAATTTTGTTGAACCTTCACCTGTGCAGTTTATAATAATATTATTCTGGTAATAAATACTCACCAGGCGTGTGCTTTGTGTAATTTATTTCATAACCACTCCTCTCAAAACGGTGAAACAAGCATGTCCTAAAACCAAAAATTCGATGACATGTGACATTCACCAACCCGCCCGAGTGTTGGATTACGGCCCATTCCCTCTCCTAGAGAGGAGGCCTGAGTCCCAGCAGTAGGAACATTAAAAACGCTGATGATGATGATGATGATGATGAATAAATATTCGTACTTAAGTGTGTTTTTCCGACAAATAAAATTCGCAATGTTATCTTAAAATGATTCATACAGAATTTGATAAAATAGTTTATTAATATTCGGTTTGGGTATTTTTTGTACGTTAATTTTATTAGGCAAAACAATGTTATCTCGACCATTGTTTTTTTATGTATCACTAAAATTGGGTTTTTCGGGGTAAATTATATCTTGAACAATACTATTATATATTTTTATTATTATGTTGCAACAAAAACTGCGTAATAATTATAAGAAATATGTTCCTAGTAACCCCTATCGTTTGCGGATTGTTCATAAGAGTTATCGCTAATACTCCCTCTCGCTCCACCCAGGACGGAAAAGGTCATTTGATGATTTTCCACAAAACAAAAAAGGTAAGTAGTTATATCGAGAAAACTCTATGGAGAATAGAATAGAATAAACTTTATTGTACCTACACCAAAAAGTGACATAAACTTAATTACTAACTTATAAACGTATCTATGGGTACAATGGCAGTCTTATCGCTGACAGCGATATCTACCAGACAACCTTAAGAATTCCCTCTTGAGAGGTGAAATTTCCTGTTTGTAGATATGAGCAACATTTGGTCTTAATCGAACGAACGAAACGAATTTTTTGTACGAACATAAAAGGACTTGTATCATTAGGTACTGTATCAGAAATAAATATTTTCAATTTCAATAAACCCAACAATCGAATTTTAACAGATTTGATTGCTCATGTCTACACTTCAATTTGAGCAGTGGTGGCCAAATGGTAATGGCCCCGACTTACGAGTAGTCAGTCGCGGGTTCGAACCCAGCCTATCGCATTACTTTGTGTAATGTATTTCATCGCCACTGCTCTCAAAACGGTGAAGGAAAACATCGTGAGGAAACCGGCATGTCCTAGAACCAAAAAATTCAAAGACATAGAGGACGTCTGAGTCCCAGCAGTGGGAACATTAAAAAGGCTGATGATGATGATAATGATGACACTTTAATTTAGAGTGCTGATAAAATAGGGTTAGGGAACTAAATTAATTAGGTTATTGGTACTTATTAAAGTAGTGTGTTGATATTTCTTATTTTAATTTTACTAACACTTACATTAAAAGTTTACTAAACATTGGATCACTGTTGTTTAAAAGTGAAATAAATTATTTTGGATTTAATTGTCTCAGGACCTTGGGTCTTGGACCTGACAGGCGTATGAGGGGCCGAAGTCTACTATGCAGGCGCTATGTAAATTTACTCAATAACAACCCCCCCCGTCCCCCTGGTTGGTGATAAACTTATGCGACATATGGAAAACTAAAATATATGGCTATGGTCATGGTTTTGGGAGGCTTAATAGAACGGCCCCCCAGCCAAGTAACAAACGCTTCTCTAGCGTCGAACGCCTCGAGTTGTTGAAATGTTTTGTTCTGACCACGTGACTGAGCTTTGAGATGACGTTATTCCCGTACATTTGAAGTTTTCTACTAGCGTTAAAACGATTGCAGATTAGCAACTTGGTTAGGGGTACTAAGGCTCTACCTCAGGCTCTTAACGCGATCCATTTTGCGACCTAAACTGAACTTTGACACTCTGGTAGGTACTATCAAATACACCGCCTGACCACCGCTAAGTTCATTTTTGCTTGCACTCGAAACGAAAACTTCAAAGGGTTTGGTTTGGCGCCCTGCCGCAGGATTCAAGCGAATTTTTTTTTAAGTGGTTAGGCAGAAATGTCCTCGATGGTATCTATATTTACTTTCACAAATATTCCTAGCAGTCGGGTACTAAGATGCTGAGAGTCTACTTTCACGCAGATTATGACTCTTTAGCAGATAAATTAACACACTTCGCACAATTTTAATTAGTTCTTAGGTTATCTTTGTGTCTGTGCGAGGTCAGCGCTAACAAAGAAACTGGATACTATGTGGGTGGCCTAGTTACAAAACCAGCTCTTTACGGTTCCGCACCCAAAAGGTGCAAACGGGAATTGTAAATTATTCTGTGGAATTAAAGAGGATACCTACCTACCTTTAAAAGGCGCCCTCTATCTATCTGCTACGATAAGATAGCCAGAATTTTCCTAAAAACCAAACCAAAGAAGGTAACTGTAACTTAGATTAGCCAGACTTTTGTAAATTTTAACTTAATATTATTCTGTGGTATTACAGAGGATACTTTGTGGCGCCCTCTATCTGTCTGTTTTTATGAGTTGAAATGATTGAATATCACTACCCCCATTTTCGATAAAGATGTGAAAAATAAAGCAGTCCAGTCTGTTATTTCCTTACAGTTTAACTATTCCAGCATGTTTCAACAAGCTTTTACATTCGCCGAGTTGGCCTGAAAGTACCGTGAAAGTCGACAAGATATAACATAACTTAACTTTCTGTTCGCCACATAAAATATTAGCATTAAAACATGAACAGGCTGACTTAGAAATATGGACAGTTGTCACCTTATGGATGTTAAACTTTTTATGACTTAGGAAAAGTCCGCGTACAAGCTAACGCGGTTCGGTAAGTTTATTTAAACTTAAAGTATGTTTTTTGCAAATTGAATTAGGTCACACTAAAAAGATATGCTAATCTATTCCATTCTATACCTTAATACATTGTCAAATGAAAATATTTGTTTTTTGTTTGTAATGAATTAACATAGAAAACTACTACACCGATTTAAAAAAAAATCACTAGTATAAATATCATAAAGTACCACAAACAAAAAAATTACGAATATCGCCTTATTTTTTTATACATGATCACACAAAGATTTGAAATATGATGTTTTTAGTAAATACATAACTTACTGTATCAGTGCTTACTACTTAAATCGCAAATATGCTGATCATAATTTTCTTCCATAATCAACACTTACAATATTACATTTTACAACATTTTACATAAGTAACAAAATGTTTACGCCGTATTCGTTTGTTTTTGCTGCAAGTAATAAATTAAAATTCCGAGTATTTTGTGTAACCCTAGCTTATAGTGACTGACTCGCAATTTACGCACCTAAACCATAAACAGTAAACACTGGGAAATACGTTTATATCATTCTCAGAATATGAACTTTTGCCCTGAACTTGGATAATGGACTACCTATAAAGAAATGAAAATAAAACTTTTTACAAAAAAAAAACAGATTTTACTAAAAAAAAAAAACGCTAAAACGACTAAAATAACTTTAATTTCGGAAGTCGGTGTATCGGTATCTCGGTATTGTTTGTTTTTTATTTAACACCAACTTCCGAAATTAAGGGCACCTTTAAATTAGCCGTAAAGTGTGGCTCGACGGAAGCGCGGCTGCAGCGCTGCCGTCCCCGTCGGGCTACTTAGTTGTTCCATGTAAATAACAAAGTAACGTGCCGCGCGTTTGCAACGCGGGAGTAACGCAGCAGTCGCGCGGGTTTTATTTATATGGAATAATAAAGCAGCGCGGCGGCAGCGCTGCTGCCGCGTTGCCGTCGCGCGGCGCTTTGCGACTAATTTGAAGGCGCCCAAAAGTTATTTTTATCGTTTTAGTGATTTTGTCAGTGAAGTTGGTTATTATTTTTTTGTAAAAAGTTTTTAATTTCACACTTTTTAGTTGCGAGAATCTTATAGCCAGAGTACCTTTTTCTCATGAGAATTCCAACTAACCCAAACACTGCCAGGATACATAATTTTATTATGAAGTTCCCGTGTCCGCCTTCCACCTTCCGGCTCCTTCATCAGATCAGTTCGATAGTACCTACCTTATAGCCAAAATGCATCTCATGACAATTCTAATAAGCCCAAACATGGCTAGGATACATTGATTAATTAAGGAGTTCCGGTGCTTATCGTCCGGCACCATCATCATCATCATTAGATACCATTTTCAACATAACTTTTCAGAACCATTAATTGTCATAGTCTCTTAACTATCTTCATTGTAATATCTATGTGAGTATGAAGTTCCGTTGGCCATTTCTGGTCTTCTTCACTAGTTCCAGGATATACCAACCTTTGAATTTAAGCGTATCTCTGTTGATATAATTAAAAATACATTCAAAAGTCTTAATATAAAAAACACTGAGGACTTATGGGGTATATCCGTTAAGGTTCTTGGAGATATTATTGGAACAATTGCTTCTGTCCTAACAGGCATATTTAATCAATGTCTGGACAGCGGTACATTCAAACATAGTAAAGTAGTACCAATTTTCAAATCAGGTAGTAAGAGTGATCCCTCTAATTATAGACCAATATCTGTGCTTCCAGCATTGAGTAAAATCATGCTCGACCAGATGTTGTCTCACTTTAATTCAAATAGGATTTTGCATAGTCATCAGTTTGGCTTCACGAAAGGAAGGTCAACGACGGATGCAGGAGTGAAACTCATCAGTCACATTTTAAAATCCTGGGAGAAGTCCCAGGATGCTATTGGCATATGCTGTGACCTCTCAAAAGCATTTGACTGTGTTGACCATAATACTCTGATCTGTAAATTACGTCATTACGGAATTCGTGGACGAGCTGCTGATCTTGTTTTTTCCTATTTATCTTACAGGCAGCAAAAAGTATCCATAAATGGGGTGACGTCCTCGGGGTCTTTAGTAAGGATGGGCGTGTCCCAGGGTTCAATTCTTGGCCCTTTCCTTTTTCGAGTTTATATTAATGACCTTCCTTACATGATGGCTAATTGATCAGATATAATTCTATTTGCTGACGACACTTCTCTTATTTTTAAAGTGGATAGAAAAGATGCGGATGTCTTGCGTGTTAACGAAAGTCTGGCTGTTCTTTCGAAATGGTTCGCAGCTAATAATCTTTTACTAAATGCAAATAAAACTAAATGTATAAAGTTTTCATTACCGAATGTCCCTCAAGTTGGCGTCAATCTAATTCTTGATAGCAAAAAACTTGATGTAATTACAGAAACTGTGTTCTTAGGTATAACTGTCGATTCCAAACTGCAGTGGGGTGCTCATATTAGAACTCTCTCAGGTAGATTAAGCTCAGCGGCATATGCAGTAAGAAAAATAAGGCAGTTGACAGATGTCGCCACAGCTAGGTTAGTTTACTATGCCTATTTCCAAAGTATTATGTGTTATGGCATTTTACTGTGGGGATCTGCAGCTGATGTAGACTCGATTTTCGTATTGCAAAAGAGAGCAATCAGGGCTATTTATAAAATGGGTCCTCGCGAGTCCCTCAGAAGTAAATTCAAAGAAATCGATATATTGACAGTGCCTTCTCTTTATATCTTAGAAAGTATTTTGTATGTCCGTAAAAACCTAGGACTTTTCAAAATTAGAAGCGATTTCCATAACATAAATACTCGTAGTAAACACGAAATTATATTGCCCAAATGGAGATTAGCCAAGACCAGTAAGTCATTTTTAGTAAATAGCATACGCTTTTATAACAAGCTACCAAAAGCGGTGACTGAAGTTAGCGAACGAAAGTTCAAAACCCATATTAAGCGTGTCTTAACCAAAAAAGCTAAAAAATCTTCGACATAGTCTTTTAAAACCTTGTAATATACAAGGTTTTAAAAGACTATGTCGAAGATACGCTTGTTTGGCAATGACTGCCTCTGCACTTGTGGCCCCCTGGTAACTCATAATATTGTGCGAATGTATCTATTAACTGCTCCATCTTTGTTGTAACATTTTTTTTTCTAACACATTGCTTTTGCAATATATTTTTTTTATATTATCTGACTCCAACCACATTAAATTCGTTAGTTTTTCTTTTTTTGGTTGTTAACGTCTCATTTATTGACAGTTGTAATTATTATTATTTTTTCTACCTTTATTTCTTTTATGTACCCTCTTTTTATAATGTAAGTGGAAGAACACTGTAGACTCCGCGAATTCTTAGATTACTTCATATTTTGACGCACTTTTTTTAAATGATTATTTTGATGATTTTATTGTGCTTTTGAGTACAATATAGACCGGTTTACACTGTTCTTAAATAATACCTGTTAATACTGTTATATGGAAATATTGTATGTACAACCATTATTTTAAAAGAGTAACCATGGAGTTTCTTGCCGGTTCTTCTCCATAGGAAACGACCAATTTCGAACCGTGCACTAGCTTCTGACGTTTTATAAGTGCCCATGTAGGCCTATGTGAAATAAAAAACTTTTTGACTTTGACTTTTGACACCAGGTTTGCCAAATTGCCAGCCTCTTGTATAATATCGTCAGTCCACCGGGCAGCTGCGGTCTACCTCTCTTTCTGATGTCCGTTGGACCCTTCCAGGATGTTATCCTGGCTGTCCATCTGTTACATATTAGTCTATGTGTCCAGCCGAACACCACTTAAGCTCTTTGCATTGAATCAGAGCGTCTGTAACTTTTGTCTTCTTTCGAATTATATTCTAAGGTATTTTTTTAATTCATTTAATTTTCGACATACTTCTTTCCATTCCTCTTTGACACGTCCTAATTTTTGCTTTCGTTTGATGTGTGAACTTCCAATGGAGTATTACAGATTTACTAGTAAGTACCTATAAAGAAAAATTTGGTAAAACTAGCGATACGCACCAGCTTCGCAAGGCTATTTTTTTTTTCGAATTCTCGACTTTTCTTTACTAAAGAATACTATAGCAGCCAAAAGTCGAAAATTAAATGGTTTAAATGTGTAATAAGTGAATACTCTTATAGCACATTTAAAACTTTCTCATGAAGCACACTGTTTATTGGTGAAAACTGCATGAAAATCCGGACAGTGGTTATTGAGTTGGTCGCGAACATACACACAGACGCATTGGGGGCCTTTATTTTATAATACCTAAGGATAAGGATTATCATGGCTTCTAAAGTAGGGAGGTAATACTAGGTTAATATGTAGTTGCTTTTCCAGAAATCTATCGCTAACTCGCTATTATTCTAACTTCAAAATTTTTGTTTCTCTTCTTTCAGAGTCTTATACTTATGTACATTTTTTTAAGTGATCAGGCCGAAATGACCGCGACGGCACCTACGTCTTATCCTACGAAATATTTAGTCTTACTTTCATCACTCTCTGCCAGCGACTTGCGTGTAGATAATATAATTATAAATTATACCTACTTACACATTAGATTTATTTTGCACGCAATTAGACTAATCAGCCATTCAGTTAACAGCCTTTTTACCAAACTAGGCAATGATAATATATATTCAGCCATCAAATCAAATAACTAAGCAAATCGACTAAGATCGATAACGTTGACTTAATTGCCTAGCCCAGACATGTGAGACTATGACACAGGTCCTCACTGGACATGGCAAGTTCGGGAGGTTCCTGTTCCGGATTAAAGCGGAAGTGACGCCCGGGTGTCGCCACTGTGCGGAACGACCGGAGGACACGGTGGAGCACACAGTCGAGGTGTGCCCTGTTTGGGCGGAGCATCGCCGTGCCCCGTGGGGGCGATCGGCGGCGGAGACCTCTCGCGCCGAGCGAGGAGGAGTGGCAGGCGGTCGCCGACTTCTGCGAAGCAGTAAAACTCGCAAATGAGGAGGCCGACGGCATCAGGCAACGGCGCTCTCACTGCCGCCGGGATTCCGATCCCGATTTCCAGCCACCGTAGGCGCGGGCTTGCGGACAGTGAGCAATGGGTAGCTCGCTGTCCGGCCGTCCGGTAAAACACTCCTCAAGGAGTTGTCAGCAACAGCAGGGGCCCAGCCGTGTCGAAGCCTACTGGGGCCAGGGTTATCCGAAAGGGCGCTCGAGCCCCGGTATGACGGCTTGAAGGAATGGGATGGGTTTTTTAGTCAGTTCTTACTGAGCTCTTGGGTGGAGCGGGGGTTGTCATTGGATGATTTTCCCATCGAAAAAAAAAAAGACATGTGAGACTGGCTGTGTAAAATTAATTTGGATGGGATTTATGTTCAACCGGCAATGTGATGACAACATTCAACATTCACATTAACATAAGCTGTCGGAGCACTGCTGTGAATCTGCTATTTCTATCTATACGATTTAATCCGTTGTATGCCGGAACGCAGATCTACGCGAGATACAATGACTTTTTAATTGTGTCTCTAATTACGGCATACGAGAGGTTAAAGGAACCTAATATGAAAGGGATGACGAATCCTTCGCTCGCTTTGTTCGCTCATCTTGCCCCCGTCTTACCCTTTGAACCTAACCTGTACTTGTCGGGGTGCCCTAAGTATCCGGATTATGTGCTGCTGATCAAATAATAATTATAAATTAACCATATTATATGAATTGCCTAATTATCAATCGGCCAGTTTACTAAATCTTGTATTAGACGAGCCGGCTGAATATAATTCAGACCGTAAGTTGAACGGCACCGTTTAATAAAAAGGCTAGGTTTTTAACTGAATGTCTGATTAAGCTAGTTGGCTGCGACATATGTACATAAATTAGGTAAACAGTAGGTAGCATTATTGATAAGCAAACATGATGTAATTTAATTTATAACTTTCATGCCCATGTGCAATTGACTGCGGAATTGCAATAGACTGATGGATTTCCCTCTCCAGGTTCAAAGTGCGATTCCATGGGTGATCCATTCTATAAATTGTTTAGAATAACATTCTATAAGTAATCTCATATATTTTACTAGCTTTGGTCAGCGGCTTCGCTTGCATGAAAGGTGATTTCTCTGTACAAACTTTGGACCCCGTTGCATCCCATTAGGGAGTAAATTTTGGAAAATCCTCTCTGAGTGCTCGCCTTCCTACAAGGAACATTGTTCATTTCACGCTCCAAGTTCTAGTAGTTGCGACCGCTGTGCTTTTATATGTCAGTCAGTCAGTTTCTCCTTTTATTTATATAGATAAATTTTACATTGCACTAGCTTCTGCCAGAAGCTTCGCCCATGTGAAAGTAGGTAGGTTTTCCCATGAAAATTTTGAAGTCCCTTTTAAAGTCCGCTCCAAGATCCCAGGTAATCCTTTCGAAGGCGAACCCATGGCCCCAGTTAGGCTTCGGCCCTGCTGGGACCCTACACGGTTTTGCTGACATCCCTATTAACACCGCGCCGTCGACGATTTTGGCTCGGTCCGGACAGTTACCGAACGGCCTGACGGTGAGCTACCCAATGCTCGTCATCCGCAAACCCACACCTACGGCGCGGCGGTGGCTGGAAATTGTAGTGGGATCCCGGTGGCTGATGCTTCATCCCCTTAGTGGATAATTTTTGGAAAATTCTGTACCTAATGTAGTTCGTTGAATCCCACATTATATGTCTAAAAATTAAGACTACTTAACTCTTAAAAAAACGCAATCTAAGTGCATTTAACTATAATTTCAGTGCTTATATTATGATCACATTTACATGTAATTATTTTTTTGTTTACGTTTGTAACTTGATTTTCTGATTGGGTGAGCATTTTTTTCAGTTTAAGAATCAGAATCAGAATCAGAATTATTTATTTGCAAGCAATGTAGGTAAAATTTTAAGATGATACAGATTTGGGTGTTTCCGCTACATTCTGCCCTATGGCATGCAAAAATATTATTTTATTTTTTAAACTTACAATACATTAAATATAATCGATATAGTACTTAGTGGGTATCAAAATTATATAAATATGTCAATTGTCAAATAAATAATTAATCAGTTACAAATCAATACAATCGTATACCTACCTAAAAATTATAATAAATTATTTTCATATAAAATGTCAAAAAAAAGTTGAATTATAAATCTTTATCATTCAAGAAGTCACTAACAGAATAATAACATTTTTGCAACAGTAATGTAGTCAAATTAGTTTTAAATATGCGTATGGGGTGTTCTTTTAAGCTATGCGGAATTTTATTATATATGATAGGGCCCATTGACATTATACTCTTCCTTAATAGAGCTGTATTGTATTTTCCTGTATGTAATAATTTATTATACTGTAGTCTCATAGGACCTGAGCGTAATCTAATGTCAGCTAGAGCCGAAAATAAATTTAAATTCGACCTTGCAAAAATTGACACTTCCAATATGTAAAGACACGGGAAGGTTAATATATTCATCGACCTAAACACAGGCTCACAGCTTTCAGTAGTTTTTAACTTTGACATTGATCTTATGCATCGTTTTTGGGCTTTGAAAATTTCCTCCCTCTCACTACAGTTGCCCCAGAATATCACTCCGAACCTCAATATTGAATAGAATAGAATAGAATAGAATAAACTTTATTGGTGCAACCAAACCATGGTAAGCTGTTAGAAGTGTAGTACTGCTTACTTTGTGCGATAAGTTGTACAGGACATAAGCTAATTTACTTATTTTTTTACACACATCCTCAGAATGAGGTTTCCAACTCAGATTGCTGTCAATTAAGATTCCCAGGAATCTTGCTGTATTTGTTGAGTCAACTTTTTGCCCATTATAGCTGACAGTTATATTAGCGGGACTAATCCGTTGATAAAAATGCATTATCTTCGTTTTTTGCAAATTTATGAGCAAGTTGTTTATTCTAAGCCAATTAATAATATTTTTTAATGTATCATTTATCTCACTTTCATATTTTTTTACGTCAGAACATTTTACTATCACAGTACTGTCGTCAGCAAATAGCGCCATAGGATGATGTGTTTGACGGGGCAAATCATTAATATATAAGAGAAACAAAGGTGGCCCCAGAACGCTAAAGTTTATAGAGTCCATGTAAAGTAGATACCTACTGATCATCTGCATCTGGCTAGATTGGAAGCCGGCTCCAAATTAGTTGGGAAATGACTTGGTATATTGATTCATGTTCTAAATAATAAAATTAGTAGCTTCATGAATTTCCAATGCAATAGCTCAAAATCACACTGATATTAGAAAAGCCAAGCATATGTTTATTATTTCTTCACGGTCGAACGGCTGAACGAATTTGGATAAAATGACGAATGACGCACGACGGACGAATTTGGTACACGGCTAGACTATGTCCTGAAATAGAACATCTAATACTTCGATAATGTCGTTTTATACGTCATACAAACCTCACTTAAAGCAAATCATTCAGATCCCTAGGGAGATAATGCAGTATGGCCGATCCCTAGGGAATAACCAGATTTGAATTTGGAACGTCTAAAATCAAAGACATTGAATTAAAACGTGCATCAAATAAGTTTGTTCAAAAATCGAACTGGCCATTAACAAAGAAAAAATTGTAGTTACTGACAAGTCTCTAAATAGAGTAAAGATGATGAGCGGGAGCGCTAAAGAAAATTAAAAGTATAGAATCTTAAAGTACTGAATTTATTGAACGTAGAGTTTTAGAAGATTAGCTAGCTTATGTATTACTTATATTTCTCTAAAATATAGTTTGTTTTTAGTCTTTTAATTATCTCACAGGTGGTGTAAAAAGTAGAGTATCCAACACGGGCATAAAGCTGTCTTTGTCTTGGGCAGCTTGAATACCTCACTTTACTCAGGTTTGCAACATGTCGTCCTCGACTTAAAGACATTGCTTTATCCCCTAGTCACATAATCTACTATTATCTTGGAAGTGTGTTCCTTTTGCTAAATTTTCTGCATTCATGCGGGCGAAGACGCTGGCAGCAGCTAGTAAATTTTGTTATTGTTGATAGGTTCGCGCTTAGACGCTATCTCATCTGATAGAAAGCGACGATGCGGTCAATACTTTAAGATTTCCGGGTTGCAACCATCAGGAAACACAGACTCCGGCTGGGAATTTCACTACTTAGCTGTACACACAATGAATGTGTTTTCGAAACGTTTTGTGCATATAGGTATCCACCAATACCTATAATCTAATCAATATAATCTTAACTACACCAGCAGTTAGTCATTTAGGGCAAGTCGTATTGCATACAGTGTACTAACGTAATTAATACCAAGGAACATAAGGAAAAACTGTTATTCCTCTACCTCCTTTTACCCGACTACTAAGAGAGTTATTATTATTATATAACTGTATTGCACACTTAATTAATACACACTTAAGGGGCCGGCGGAGGATGAATTTCCATACAAACGTAATACCACGCTCATTTGCAGTTGGAGCATATTTCCAACATATTATGATGATATTTGGTTATAGACAATATTTATCTAGGTTCCTACGTCTTTCTTTTTTAAAAAAACAAAAAGAAATTTAAGCAAATTGTATTTCGCACTTTTTTATAGCGTAAATGGCAAAACATGCCATTTGGCTTTTCTTGTATTAAAAATAACAATATTTCTAATATTCTCGACGTAGGAACCTAGATAAATATTGTCTTTAACCGAATATCATCATAATATGTTGGATATATGCTCCAACTGCAAATGAGCGTGGTATTACGTTTGTATGGAAATTCATCCTCCGCCGGCCCCTTAATAGAGGACAAACCTTTACAAATATAAGTGTACAATAGGCGGTCTTATTGCACTAGGCAATTTCTACCAGATAACCTTTGGATGGACTTAAAAGAAAGGAAAAGATTTCGGGCTGACAGTGTACAACAACTTAAAGAACAATGTAAAAATAAAATAAAAATACAATACATAAATAAAAACCAAATAATAAACTAATAAATATAAAAAATAATTACAATTAAAAAGGAGAGTTATGAGTTTAACACTATATTTTAGCATGTACGGATTCGCATCTGTTCCTTCGCAGCTCCTAAACTGTTTATCAGCCAAATGAAGTGTCGTAGGCATCGAAATCTCAATCCCGTAAGCCTGTGGGATGGAGGATTACTGATCCCGCAAAAAAGGTTCGGGATTGGATTCTCTAGTAGGATTTGAATGAATATTCTGCGTAAATGGTGTTTCGTTAAATCTAATAACGACGCGGTGACTTCTTAAAATATAAATTCGAAGGTAAAAACAAAAATAAAAATGTATTTATGCACTTTCCTAAAATATGAAACTAACACAAATTTCCGTAAAGAAAAAAAAAACACACAAAACGATTATTTTCTCTGTATTCAGATTGAGTTTATAGACCTTGTCATAATTGCGTCCGATGATCACCTGTCGCCTACGTACATGGCCTGTTTCGGGCTTCGCAAGTGGTCGGCGCAGGCGCAGCCGACCGGCGGTCAACGCTCGCACGGGGTCGACGCACCAGCGGGGCCTTGCCTGGCCTTCTGGCTAATGCAACCCTCATGCCCTCATCCTTTACAGTTTAATACCTCTTTTATGAGGGACAGTTGTTATGATTTTCCTGCTATTATCTGGTGGAAGTTGTGTCGTAAAGGTAGATTTGAAGACCTCTTATAATTAGTATAATTACTAAACGTAGAGGCTTGTAAATGGTTCGTTTTGATCTACGAGCCATTAGGCTACACTAATATAATGAAGGAGTAAAGTTGTTTTTTTGTTTGTAGGAGGTAATCTCTGAAAGTACTGGTCCGATTGCTAAAATTTTTTCACTGATAGAAAGCTGCTTTATTCCTGAGAGACATAGGCTATATTTTAAGTAAACGGGCAAGGCTGCGAGCAAAAGCTAGTTAGTTGTAAAATTAGTTCGCTCTCTATCAGGTGAGATAGCGGTCAAGCGCGAACCTATCAACAATAAAAAAAAATCTTTAACTATATTAATATTAATAGCTTTTGCCCGCAGCTTCACTCGCGTACATATAAAATATGGCCTACGTCACTCGAGAATGAAGCAGCTTTCTATCGATGAAAAAAAAAAACAAAAAAAAAACATAAAGTCAAACTTTACCTCTTTATAATACACTTGCGTGCAAACAAATCCGCCCACCCTATAGGCAGCGCTTTGGAACCCAATAATTAACCAAAAAAATGAATAATTGTAAAATTTCTTTTAGTATTATTGAAGATAGGTTTATAAACTTCTTTTACACATACTCTTCATTTTTAGTAAATATACCATTATTCACATTATCGACTCAAATCGCCGAACACCCTCATTTTACACTTTTTAAAACATAATGTTTCTGATTTTGCTCCGTATTTAAATTGAATCAATCAAATCTTTCATTATTTAGAATTTGCCTAGCTTTGTTTTTTTTTTTTGATCATCTAACTTAATTTTAAGCGTGTTTACTTCATGTAAAAACGGATACAAGTCATTTGCTCCAAAGTCAGTTCAAGTCATTTTGGCTTCATTTAAGTCGATCTGCAGTAAGGCGAGTGCGCCAAAGGTTTGTTGAAGACCGGAAGTTTCAATAGACGATCGGGTTCTGGCAGAAATCGGGCGACATCAGAGCGCGATCACCGATTTTTGGTAACAATGAGTTCAGGTGCAACAAAAACTTCTCTATGTCCGTAAAGTCTCAATAAGTGAGTGGGTTGTACGACGAAGACTTGCAGAAAGGAGATTACATCCACACAAGCCTGCCAATGATCCGAAATTATCTCCTGCGCATCGCTAAACGTGGTTTCAATTTGATCGGGCTTTAAATAAGTCTGTAAAATCAATAAAAAAATAACTATGACTTTTAAAACTAGTACAATGAAGCTTTCCTTCTTTATCTATTAATTGATGTCAAAAAATTTATTTAATTAATTTTAGTTTTTCCTCTAAATATTGTGTTTTAAACCAAAACGATAGGGGTGGGCCGATTTTTTTGCACGCAAGTGTATATAAAGAGGAAAGATTTGTAGTTACTTTTAGATATTTGTTTGTAATGAATAAGCCCAAAAACTACTGGACAAATTTTAAAAATTCTTTCTGCAATAGAATGCTGCTTTATTATTATCAGTATTATTAGGCTATTGATTTTCTGCTGTCACGCGGGCGAAGCCACTGGCAGAGGCTAGTATTATATTGTTAGTAGAAGCAAGTATATTGTTAGTAACAAGCCACCCAAATAAAACACATATTATATACTAAACGTAGTTTTCAAGCAATAAAATATGTCTTCTTTAAATAACTTTTAAAGGAGGTATTTCTTTTTTTTAGGTTACAATAGTGGTTTATGTGACTAGGGGATAAAGCATGTCAATAAGTAGCGAGCGGCATGTTGAATCCCGAACGAAACGAAGGTTGCTGATTTTAACCCCGAACGACAGTGAGGGATTTATAAAATTAACTCCCGAGCATTGCGAAGGAGTTAATAAAGAAACCTGAATGAAGTGAGAAATTCAAGCCGCCCAAGACAAAGACAGCTTTATCCCCGTGTTGCATAGGTACTCTACTTTTTACACCATCTGTGAGATAATTAAAAGACAATTTGGTCGACCAAATCATATATTAGAGAAATATAAGTATTATATTTACAAGTTCATCAAACAAACAAAATTCACTACTCCAAGATTCTATAGTTTCAATTTTCTATAATGCTCCCGTGTCGTCAGTACGCACGTTTTATTCTATTTTCTTTTTTTTGTTAGTGGCCAGTTTGAATCATAGTGATTACGTACTCTTTGGTTTTACATAGTGATTACGTTCTCTTTGGTTCAATTTGTTCGATGCGCCTACATTTTAATTCACAATGTTGACGATTCTTGATGTTCCAAATTCAAATCTCATTATTCCCTAGGGATCGGCCATACTGCATTATCTCCCTAGGCATATAATGACTTGCTTTAAGTGAAGTTTGTATGACGTGTAAAACGATATTATCGAGCAGGTGGTGTAAAAAGAGTATTTTTGCTCCTCGATATCTGAGAGTAAAAGCCGTTTTTATTCTCTAGAGAGATAAAGTAAATTGAATTTAGAACATCGCGTGCACTATGTTTATGTATTCAAAACATCATTAAACCTATTTACTTTTACCTCTATGGCATCAAATCTGTCATACAACTTTTTTTTTATTTGTTAAAAACTCAGACTCAGAACCTTCATGATGTACTTTTTTTTTGCATTTAGTCATTTCCTCGCTGAGGTGGGATGAAAAGTTACGTATTGCACTTGACTGCAAAGATTTTTTACCTCGTGTTCTTTTGATTCTCTTTCTAACGCTCAGGATTCTAATATCTGAATCACTCGCTGCGCTCGTGATTCAGTACTTTTTCAGTTTTAGAATCCTTCGCTTGTTCGATCATCAAAATTGATCACGCGGTTAAAATGCAATTTTGCACTCTTGTATAACAAATACCTATTATTGCTCCCGTCAGTAAGCACATTTTATTCTATTTTCTTTTTTTGTTAGTGGCCAGTGTGAATTTCGAGTCAACTTGTTCGATGCACGTACATTTTAATTCACAATGTTGACGATTTTTGGTGTTCCAAATTCAAATTTCATTATTTCCTAGGGATCGGCCATACTGCATTATCTCCCTAGGGATAGAATGAGTGAGGTGTGCATGACGTATAAAACGACATTTGAATGTGGAACACCAAAAATCGTCAACATTGTGAATTAATTCATTAAACCCCGCGCGAACGCCGGCGTTCGCGCACCTATTGTCTTTCTATTGTGTCTGCAATTCTCACGATTGAAAGGTACGTATATCGCAAAAGTCGACTCGAAATTCAAACTGGCCACTAACAAAAAAAGAAAATGAATAAAACCTGCTTACTGACGGGAGCATTATAGAAAATTGAAACTATAGAATCTTGGAGTAGTGAATTTTGTTTGCTTGATGAACTTGTAAATATAATACTTATATTTCTCTAATATATGATTTGGTCGACCAAATTGTTTTTTAATTATCTCACAGATGGTGTAAAAAGTAGAGTATGCAACACGGGGATAAAGCTGTCTTTGTCTTGGGCGGCTGGAATTCCACACTTCACTCAGGTTTCTTTATTAACTCCCTCGCTATGCTCGGGAGTTAATTTTATAAATCCCTCACTATCGTTCGGGATTAAACTCGGCACCATTCGTTTCGTTCGGAATTCAACATGCCGCCCGCGACCTTAAGACACTGTTTTATCCCCTAGTCACATAAACTACTATTATTATTTATAGGCACTTCTATACAAAATATATAATATTTCTACTTATAAACTACTAGGTAGGTATTTCTTATTTTTTTGCGTTATTCAAATCCATCTTACAATCAAAACATTGAATATTTTATTGCAAATATGACCAGTCTATCCGAAGTAGGTATTTCTCCGATACTGTTTAGTCACAGCTAAAGCGGTGTGACTAAACATTAGCTAAGGCTCTCTAGGATGTATTGACAAAATCTGGGACTTGACTATAACTAAAAAAAAAAACTAGACACTAAAAAAATATGCCAGCAAAATTTCGTTCGAGAATCTGCTATGAATTTTTAGCTCACTGATGACTCACGTTTTGGAAAAACATATTATATTACTTCCCTTGGGATAATTTTCTACTACGCCCGCGTGGTTCTTTAATTAAATTAAATCAGTATTAAAACGGTTCCACCAGCAAATAGTACATTGTTACACTAGGGGTGAAAGTAACTCATTTCGTCCCGAGAAGGAGTTGGCGGGCGAGCGCAGCGAGGTCGCTAATTCGAGGGGTTAAATGGGTTACTTTCACCCCGAGGTAAACACTGTGCTTTTCATTACGAATACGAGGAAACTAAAAATAAAATAAAAAGTTTGTAAAACCTGAGTCGTCGTACCTATGATTTTAAGTAGGTATCTTCCTTCTGATTTAGGCGGTAAAAGGTATTCCACTACTGCTTTAGCCTCTTCTCTTATGAAATTAGGCGTTAAATCACTATTTTAATCTGATAAACATAACGTATTAATACAAATCTCTGTTGTACGGAAATGTAAACAAAACTCGAAAAAACCAACGACTGATTGCCACTTTCCCGCCATTTTGTTTTTTGTTCTGCGACCGGCCAGCTGTTCAGCCTCATTAATGAAAAATTAGAAATTAATTGTAATCTTTTAAAAATAAAGTATTTTAAAGAAATAGTTGAACAAATAAATCACTTAAAATGTAACATTATTTAATTAATACTTGTCTTTAAGTTATTTCAATTTTATATCGCGCTGTGATTGACTGGCTGTATGGAAAATTGGAACATGGTTCAATAGAAATGTGAAGATAGAAGTAGTTTTTTTTTAAATTATTTGACAGCTGTCAGTTGTAAAGTAAAACTCCCTAGGGATGAAAAGTATCACTTTCAGCCCGCTGATTGAAACTGGATTCAAACTGGCCACTAACAAAAAAAAAAGAAAATAGAATAAAACGTGCGTACTGACGGGAGCGTTATAGAAAATTGAAACTATAGAATCTTGGAGTAGTGAATTTTGTTTGTTTGATGAACTTGTAAATACTCGTATAAAGTCTGTCTAATAAGTCAACCGACTTGGGAATTTTGTATAATATTTAATCATTTAAAAAATACTTATATTCGATACTTTTCTTAAGGTTCTTCTGTTAGTAAACAATGATCTCTATCTCTTAATTAACCTTGATTATTAAACCCGTGTTGACTACATCAGATTCCTGATAATTACCCAAGTCGTTTAACTTATTAGACAGACTCTAATACTTATATTTCTCTAGTATATGATTTGGTCGACCAAATTGTCTTTTAATTATCTCACAGATGGTGTAAAAAGTAGAGTATGCAACATGGGGATAAAGCTGTCTTTGTCTTGGGCGGCTTGAATTCCTCACTTCACTCAGGTTTCTTTATTAACTCCCTCACGATGCTCGGGAGTTAATTTTATAAATCCCTCACTATCGTTCGGGATTAATATCAGCAACCTTCGTTTCGTTCGGAATTCAACATGCCGCCCGCGACTTAAAGACACTGCTTTATCCCCTAGTCACATAAACTACTATTACAACCATTCAGACATTGGTGGACACCCAGACTCTTTGAAAACTGCAATTTTTATTAAAAATAAGTACCTCTTAATTTCTTCACACAGCACTTTGATGTACGAATATTTCTGAAGAGATTGCATAAAAAACGCTCCTTGTTAGAAACGAATTAGATTAAATAAAGGTAAAATAAAGGGCGGGATCATTCGAATCATTTATCATTCATTAGTGGATCTATCCAACAACATTTGTTTATGGTAGGTTAAAGATTTACTTTTGAAAGAAAATATTGAATAGTAATTCGGTTTTTGGTAAACTGTGCTGTGAAACAAGATTGTGTTTTTCAAGCGAACTCTTTATATATCACAATAAATTGATACCACAGATTAGTTTCCTACCACATGTCTTTTATATTGGTCAGAAAATCACCAAATAACATCTCTCGTTCTGAGTGGAGCCAGAGGAAGTGTCAGATTTCTGCTTATTAACACCAACCTATGCTCTTTTATTTCCCCTTTCCGTTACAGACTCAAGATAACTCATTCGTACAATGCAGCAGCCTGCCATATCAATTTTATTTCCTGAACAGTGTTAGGAATATGCCGTCATCTAAGCATCTGACAGACACCATCAATCTTCGACAGAATCACGACTTTGCATTAAACATCAAATAAATATACGTTTAAAAACCTGTAAAATATTCAAACACAAAACAAATATTGGCAGTATCGAATAAAGTTAAATGCGTACAAAATTTTATCTCCATTAGAACATCCATCATGCGCTGTCTGAACTGCGCAAAGGCAACAAAACATACCTATGTATATCTTATAATCTTGTAACTCTCTAGGTCATTGGTGCTCAACCTGTAGCC
Organism: Mythimna ferrago; assembly: GCA_910589285.2. NCBI lineage: Eukaryota > Metazoa > Arthropoda > Insecta > Lepidoptera > Noctuidae > Mythimna > Mythimna ferrago. Next base: position 32,045,336 of record OU342674.1, read on the forward strand.
CGCGGATCACTGGTCTGCAACAGCGCTGTTTAATCCACAAGGCTACGAAAGGCTTTTTAGAAATAACGTGGATGCAGACTTAAATACAATTTTTGACTTAAATGTTGTTCTTGATATGGTAGTAGTATTAATTGTCACATTTGAGTTTAACCTAAATTTAGTTTTAGATTGACAAATTATTTATTTTCAACTTACATGAGATAAATCAAACCAAAGAGAACTAGGTAATACTCTAAATGGGGTAGGCGAACCCTTGGGGGTTCAACATTTTATGGCAGATAGTTTGATAAGATTTTCATAAAGGCGGCAGGATGGTTGACAAGCGCGTGTGCCGTTATGGCGCTGGTGTTAGAGTTAGTTTTCACACTTGGTTATGACAAAACCAAATACGGTAATCTGCTTGATGTTAATATTATGACACATTTATATTAACATAATAATTGACGCTACATACATTAATATAGCATTTTTTTCCCCTAGAGATTGAGAGAGTCGCTTAGTCTGAAAATTTTTAAAAGGGTTCATGGCGCTATAGATTTGAGAAAGCTTGCTATTTTTTTTTTTTTTGACCTGGTATCACTTTGGCTTCTTTATTGTTAGTATATACTTATTCTTTAAAATCAAAAGTAAGGTTTGTCACAAAAACAAAAGATTTTTAATGTAAAATCAATATTATTTTAGATTTGAAAAGTTTAAAATTTTAAACATTTTGCGGATCATATTCTAGGTTTTACGCACTACCTGGTCTGCGGACTACAGGTTTAGAACTCTTGCTAGATAACACTGAGCCTAAAGGTGAAGGATCATAGTTTCACAATTACGATAGGTAGGTACAATGTCACTAGATAGAATTTTAAATGATAATGCGTTGTTGTTGAACCTTATAATAATATTATAAATTTATTACCACCCGCTTGATGTTTATCGCTCTGTTTGCTCTGGATTTAGTATCCAGGGTACGAAGATTGCAGGATTGTTCGAAAGAGTCATAGCGGCCGTGGAACGCTAAGGGCTCCTGAAGGAATACCGCTGAGTTACCCCCTCGTCCCCAGAACAGTGCCCAGGACAGAATGGATAAAAAATGTGTTGTGCCGACCTCAAATAATATGGGATAAATATGTCGGCACAACACATTTTCTCACTTGAGATCGCTTGGCACGTTCCTTCATCTTTGATTACCCGATTTTTCAGAAAAATTTAACCCTGTTTTTTTAGGTTAGTAAATTTGAAAGTTTTTCATAATGAACCTCCTCGAAGTGATGGGATAATTATTTTGACTTCGCTTGCTCGCTCTTCGATTCTTATTAATTGATCTTGTAGGTATTAGGTAGCTTTGCAGCTTCAGTAGGTGAGCAAATTCAGTCAATAGGATAATTTTTATTATAGGGTGAAGCCGCTGGAAGAAGCTAGTCTAACATAGTTTCAAAATATCAAGATCAGTCGCACTATAATGACGTCACAATGTTGCTTACATAACAAAAACGATATTTATCTACAGCAGCGCCCTCAAATCCCACGATGGTTTACTTTCCGCACAGACTCTAGTTAGTATCTAGTTCTGAATTTTTTGGTATAGTCTAGTAAGTAAACAGAAGATCGTTCGTCAAATCCTCCTCCTCTCCATGGACCGCTACGGTCTCGACTAAGCGTTTCGCCTCGTCGTTTATACCGTGAAAGTACATCGAGAGACTGAAACAATTTGCCTGTTGCGGTCTTCCTGTCTGATTATAGTTTTAGCGTCTTCAAGGCTAGAGCGAATAGCCTCATAATAAACTAACGCGCCTCACCATCAACGATTGTATCACTACTTACCAACAGGTGAGATCGCAGTCAAGCACTAGGTTATACCAATAAAAAAAAAATATGCGAGCCCCATCTAGCGTAACAGGACCGGAACATCAACACAACCAACAGAACCTGTGACGCATTCGGTAGTGGTTCATGGAAATATGAAAGTTTGTTTATCTGACTTACGAACTTTAAAATGCGTCAATGAATCGTATCGGGTGATACGTAGTTAGGTACCCTGTATATGACGGTCTTAAGCGTGGAAAGAGCCATATATCAGTTGGTATCTTACATGGCTACTTAGATTAGAGACTAGGTAAGCAGGACTACTCTTGCCTACGTTTATGCGCACAGCTAAAGTGTAAAACTCTACCAGCATCTGTGTTCTCTATCACATAGGATTTGTTTAATATCAAAACCAGACATCTTTTGGAATCGCTCGTTCCGTCTTGGAGCTTGTCCACCGTTAAACATCAGGCGAGATATGGTCTCAACAAGAGACTATTATAGGCCCCTTTTCTTGTTATGGCAACGGGATTATTCGAAAAGGTAACCGCAGTTGCGGAAGGTAAAGGTGCTGAAGGAAGGTAAGGATGTGAGAACTGAAATTCAAAATCTTCGCGATTAAAGTTGTCACCGGGGTCCAGTGTAGTACTAACTATTATTTTTCAATACACTTGCTCAGAAAGTGACTCTTATTGCACTGCACTTAGGTACATAATGGCCCTTCTTACCAAACTGTGATATTTTGATTACCATTACGCACTAGTGCTATAATGTAGTTAAAACCTTTTGTTCAACCTCACCCCCGCTATAATTTTATTACATTTACCGCATCAGGCTGGGCGCAGGGCGTCCCCCATGATTCGTCGGTCAAGCCCCGTTTATTCATTTCAGTGAGTGTATTGAAAGGTAAATAAAAAGAAAAATATGAGCGCACATATGAAAACAGATTTTACCGCCACAAAGTTTACTAGTTTTACAGTTATTTTCTTACAAAAACGTCGTATGATACACTTGAGTAATTAATGATTACCGTTCTCGGCTCTCTTAAGACCCTCGCCACGGCTCGGCTCTAAATACCGCCTCGACGGTAATCACTAACATTACACACTTATATCATAATGTATTATTATTGGTTCGTTTAGTTTCGTTCTAAGTTACATTGAAGGGGCTCTCTCAAATTACATCAAAACGGGCCTTTTATTTTTTAACGAGTTTAGGATGTGTTATTATCATTATTTTTGAAGATAAAAGTAGTGTAGGGGATGTAGTCACTGCGACCTAAATGATCTAGTGTGACTCGCCACCTAGTTATAGTAACTCTTTTAGCCCGGAGGCTTCCGGATGTTATCAATAGTCCGAAATCAAACTATTGGGCACTTGCCCAGACTAGACGCAACACCAGTCTAGTCGAGATATGTGGAACTTTACACTGCTCCGCATATCTCGTAAACTGAATCCTTCTCATTATGACTGTTGACTCGCAGATTGTTAAAACATTAATAAAAATTGAAAGTCAATCCATCAGTAAAGGATGATAAGAATTCATATTAAGGCTGGCGACTGATTTAGTCATAGAAAAGGTTACAGTTTATCGCAAATCGCTAGTTATTCGTATAGTGCAGGTTATTTATTATATAAATGCTCCATACATTGCTAAACAAATCAAAACTGGAATCATCGAAACCGTAATTAAATGTTCACGAAGACGGAACAATAACAAATTAGGTAACTGTTAAATCATCGGAAGATGTTATTATCCGACGAGATTCGCCGGTTGTAAAACTATATAGATAATTGAATTATTCGGCCGTGGGAATTAGCCAGTTTATTGCCTGAGGTACTAATACCACAGATTAAAGAATATTATCTAATACTGCCCATATGCACAAAACAGTTTTTGGAACACATTCATTGTGCGTACAGCTAAGGAGTGGAATTCCCTATCGGAGTATATTTTTCCTGATAACCACAACGTAGGGGGTCATTGCATCACTGCTTACCATCAGGCGGGATCGCAGTCAAGTACTAGTTTAAAACAGATTAAAAAAAAAAAAAATTAAGGCAAGAGTGAATAGGTTACTTCAAGGCAAGCGTGCTCCATCGTCGACCACATAGGGGGCAAAAATCTGCTGCCGTGAAAAGTCACGGCATGGCGGACAGAGTTCCGGCGGTGAAATGGTGACAACGACTGTCGCAACCCAGAGCACCGCTGTGTCCTCGGGGGGCAATCGGCGGCAGCGATCTCTCGCGCCGAGATTTGGTACAGGGCATGGTCCAAAGCGAGGAGGACTGCAGAAGCTGTAATGCTAGCAAAGGATGAGGCCACACGCGCGAGGCAACAGTCCTCACGGCCCAGCCGCTGCCGTCGCGATTCCTGTCCCGATTTCCGGTCACCGTAGGCGTGGGCTTGCGGGTGGCGAGCAATGGGTAGCGCGCCGTCGTTTTTTAGGTGGAAAAATCATCCAATGATATCTCCGCGCCTTTGGGCGGAGCGGGAGATAATGTCAGACTTTTACTGACTAAAAACCTATTCCTGTTCCTTCGTCGCCTTTCGTATCGGGGCTGAATCTTCATTTCAGAAGCAGATCCTTGGCCTCAGCAGGCTTCGACCGTGCTGGGCCCCTACGGTTTGCTGACAACTCTTTGAGGCGCGCATGGAACCACATGCACCGTCGACAACTTGAGCTCAGTCCGGACGGTTACCGGAAGGTCGGATGGCGAGCTACTCAATACTCGCCGTTCGCAAATACGGTGGCCAGAAATCGGGATCGGAATCGCAGCGGCGGTTGATATGAGGCGTGAGGACTGTTGCCTCGCGCGTTTGGCCTCTTCCTATGCTAGCAATACTGCTTCGCAGAAGGAGGCGACTCCCAGCCACTCCTTCCTCCTCGCTTTAGACCACGGCCTGTACCACCCCTCTACAGTATGCTCCACCGTGTCCTCTGGGCGGTTCACATAATGGTGACACCCGGGCGTCACTTCCGCACGAATCCAGTGCAGGAATCTCCTGAACTGACCGAGTCCGGTGAGAACCTGGGTCATGCGGAAGGTGAGGACGCCGTGAGGTCTTTCCAGCCATGCCTCAAAGAAGAGACTTACCGCCATAATTATGGCGTGCCTAATGTGTAATGAGATCGTAATAACGTAAGAGCGGTTGTATGAAAATGTACCTTGAAACACTCTTTAACGAGCTTTCCGAAGCACGCGGGAAACTTGTACAATCGATAGTCAACTTGTTAGGTTAGGTTAACCTCGAAGTTCGATCCGTGGGGCTCTTATTAGAGGCACGAGCAGGCGTTGATTACATGAGTCACCGTTCGTCCGTAACCTGCGATTCAACTTGATCATTGTTTATCAACAACAGCGCCCTGTGAAGTGTAGATCACGATCACCAATTAAGCCAAATTGTTTTCCACCAAAATTGCCATTGATTTGCTGATTGTAATCATTGAACCTACGAATTTCAACGCTAAAAAACTTTGATTTGATTTTTTTTTTTGTAGCAAAACTTCGGTGAGACGGACGTTGTTCTCATTGTCATTTTTTTTAAAGTTCGAAAATTATTATATCCTCCTGATCCGAAGTGTCGAGATGGCTCAATGGTTAAGGAACCCTCCTCACATGCATGAGGTTGCATGTTCGAAATTGGGCAAGTACCATGTTAATTTTTCAATTCATATGTAGGTACTTTTGAAAATTTATCTTGGACTGACACCGAAAGGTACGTAAAACCGTTGGTCCTGGCGGTCATTCGTAGATCTTCGGTAGTAATATACGTAACAGCTTAGGTATTCAAATGCCTGAAAGTTTGACCATCAGTCTGTCCAAGGAGTATCTTGTTAAGTTGTTACCTAGTACAATTGCTGGAACGGATCTTGAGCGCTCGGCGTCAGAGTGGGGATCGCTTTGCGCATTCCATACATTGGCGAGCCAATCGTCTTCGTTGTTAGATACATGCAGCAACGCAGGGAACGAATCAGGAGTGACGTCTATGACGTGATGGCGCGGTGAGCCAAACCTTCTCCTCATAATAACGAACACAACAAAAAAAAAATAGCGAAATCGGTCCAGGCGTTGTTGAGTTATGCGCTTACCAACACATTTTGCGATTCATTTTTAGGGTTCCGTAGCCAAATGGCAAAAAACGGAACCCTTATAGATTCGTCATGTCTGTCTGTCTGTCTGTCTGTCTGTCTGTCTGTCCGTCTGTCCGTCCGTATGTCACAGCCACTTTTTTCCGAAACTATAAGAGCTATACTGTTGAAACTTTGTAAGTAGATGTATTATGTGAACCGCATTAAGATTTTCACACAAAAATAGAAAAAAAGCAATAAATTTTGGGGGTCCCCATACTTAGAACTGAAACTCAAAAATTTTTTTTTCATCAAACCCATGCGTGTGGGGTATCTATGAATAGGTCTTCAAAAATGATACTGAGGTTTCTAAAATCATTTTTTTCTAAACTGAATAGTTTGCGCGAGAGACACTTCCAAAGTGGTAAAATGTGTGTCCCCCCCCTCTAACTTCTAAAATAAGAGAATGATAAAACTAAAAAAAATATATGATGTACATTACTATAAAAACTGCCAACGAAAATTGGTTTGAACGAAATCTAGTAAGTAGTTTTTTTTTAATGCGTCATAAATCGAAAAAAATACACTATTATTAAAACATCGATCAAAGTTACAACACATTACAAGAACTTTTATATTATGTTACTTGCTGCTACGGAACCCTTCATGGGCGAGTCCAACTCGCACTTGGCCGGTTTTTTTTATATTATAGACTAGCTATGCCTGCGACTTTGTTCGCGTGGACTGCAGGATTTTGAATTTATTTTTTCTAAATTAAAAGTAGCCTAAGTTACTCCTTATTACGTCAGCTACCTGCCAAAAAATGTCCCGTCAAAATCGGTCCAGCCATTTCAGAGATTAGCCGGAACAAACAAACAGACAGACAAAAATTCTGTGGCCCTAGTGAAAAAGGATCTAAGTCCAAAAATGCAACTTTACAGGAGACGTAAAAACACTCTGCGTGCTTCAAATTCGTGTTTGACCTCGTGTGTCATTCAAACCGCTACCAAATGAAATACATGTGATGTTTTTTATAGGTAAACAATTTATGCTCTTTACTATTATTGGGTTATTTTTTATGTAAAGTTAATAGTTTTTAAGATAGTGACTTATACCAATCACAAAATGAATTCCATAAGGGTATAAAATAAGTTAGACCCGTTCTCGCATAAGATAAATATTAATTCATGCACGTGAAAAGGGATACGCATTTGAAATTATTTTTAATAACTAATTACCTAATGGAAAGAAATATTTTTTCTCTTTATTTCGGTGAAAACGGATATAAGTCTAATAATATCCTTTCTAACTTAAACCATTTTTATGGACTAAGTGTTGTTGTATCGATAAACACCAATCAAATTGAAATGTGGTTGATTTATGTTAATTTAGATTAAAAAACACAAAAGAAAGTTTTTATTTTTTCGTTTAAAACAATATAAATGGACTTGAAACCAACTTGCGTGGTTTTTTTGGTGTCAGTTGAATCCTTTTGCACAAAGTAACTTCCTTATTTTTAGGGCTAGCTTAGATCTCTTTTCACCAAACGATAGAACATTTTTTTCTGATCATTTTATATATATATATATATATATATAGGTATACTTAACTCATTTTCGACAAAATCGGACTTATACCCCTTTTCACTAGGGCCACAGAATTATCATATGCATGTAGTAAAAAGCGGTTATTTCAATATTACAAACAGATACTCCAATTTTATTTATATGTTTACGTATGTAATTTACATAATAACCCTTTCTGCGTTTCCCATCTCTGATTTCCAGCCACCGTAGGCTTGCGGACGGCGTGCAATGTGTAACTCGCCGTCTGGTCGTCTGGTAACCGTCCAGACCGAGCCCAAATCGTCCACGGCGCCTAGTATTCCACGCGCGCCTTAGGCTCATAGTCCCTTGAACCATCTGGCCAAAATGAAATGGTCACTACTCTCGTACCCGTCTAGGCGACGGTACGACTATCTGCGCATTTGTTTGCGGCCAGCTGCGCCCGGACAGAGCCCCGCTGACTTTTAAATCCATTTACTTTGCGAAATATTGATTGATTTACATAATTATGCAATGTTCACTTTGAAGAATATTTAACTACCAATTTTTATGTGTAAAAACGTTTCTAAAGATCCAAGCCGTTTCGAAGGAGTAGGGAAAAGTTGCGAATGTGATGTTGTTGTATGTAATATTTTTTTTAGACAAAAGTATTAATCGCACGAAAAATCAAATGTTGATAATGTTGTTCATGAATCTATAATAAACATATATTTTTTTCAAACCTGGCCGTTACCGAGGAGTAGGCTTCAGAAAGACACTGTTTTATGGCATTTTTCGGGCGCTTGGGCCTTAAGGAGATGTCAGCAAAACGAGGGTCGAAGTCTACTGGGGCCATGGGTTTGCCTTTGAAAGGGAAACCCGGAGTTCTGGAACGCAGGGCGAAGAAGGAATAAAGGACTGGGTTTTAGTCAGTAGAAGTCTGACACGCCCTCCTGTTCCGCCTTAGTGCAAGATATCAATGGATGATTTCCAACCAAGAAAAAAAAACATTTTCTGCAGACACACAGTGTATTGTTCGCATGTAGAACGGACGAAAACGTTTATCGAACGTTAATAACGGTTTTATTTGATTGTAGAATTTCAAGAGCTGGCCATGATTTCGAATACCTAAGTATCTAAATAAATCAGCTACCAGGATCAGGATGTAAAATCTATTATTACGGAAACAATCATTTTGATTGATTCTTCCTATATTTTGATCTGTTTGATCTTTGTGTTGAATCTTGTGTTTATTTTTTTCATATTTATTTATGTATTCATCGTGAATTTACATAATTACCTTTAGTAGGTGTTAGTATGGTTATTTGCTGTTGATTTATAGAACAGTTTAAATTAATGATCATGATTTTTTTATTAAAGTTTTTGTTGCTCCTTCAAATTTAATATACTTAGGTAATTATTATCATTTTTTGTCATAATTATAATAATATAATGATAATCTATAATAAAATAATGGTAGCTGTGGAATATTATATTATATAATAATATTCCACAACTATCACACAATGCCGTCTAGTCCCAAGCTGAGCAGAGCTTGTGTTATGGGTACAAGATAACTGATAAACATACTTATATATTTCTAAATACATACATATTATAGATAAATTACACCCAGACACAGAACAAATGATTATGCTCATCACACAAACATTTGTCCTGGGTGGGAATCGAATCCACGACCTCTGGCATAGCAGTCAGGTTCACTAACCACTAGGCCAACAGGCCAGTCTAAATTATTAAGTTTAGGCTTCAAATATATCTCAAGTTGATTTCAAATTTTTTATTTTAATTACAAGTTTACAATTCGGATATTTTGTAGACATAGTCTTAAATTTTTTAGTTTACGTGGAACATATATAATTGGATCCTGTAGTCTTCTGTCTAATGCCAGTATTATGTCCAGATTGACAAAGCTTTTTCTCTCGCTCTGGGCGGAGCGACAGGGAGTTTTGATTAAAACTCACCAGTGTTTCTTCAGTTGCCCTTTGAGGTCATCAGATCAAAAGAGCGTCGTCAAACTTGCTGACATCTTTTTGAGGTGCATGTGGAACAGAATGCTCTGTCTCCCGACTACCGTCCCGACCTGTTTGACTCGACACTAGGCTGGGACAGGGAGTCACTACCACGTCATTTAAATTGTCTTTAAATATCTTATTTCTAAAATTTCGAATCAGTCAGGATGAGTTATAACTTCGGACGATTAAAAAATAGCTTGCCTTATGTTAGACGAAGGTAATGCGTGAAGTCAGAGGCCCAACTCATTCCTAACTGAAAAAAAAAATCTCTGTTTCGCGAAATTCATCGTGTTACAGTCAAACGTTTTCATGATCCATTGTTCGCTGTTCGCAAGCCCGTACAATTACCGGCACGGATCTGGAGCGGTCGGCGACAGAGTGGGGATCGCTTTGCGCATTCCATACATTGGCGAGCCAATCGTCGTCGTTGTTAGATACATGCAGCAAGCGCAGGGAACAAATCACGAGTGACGTCTATGACACGATGGCGGGGCGAGCCAATTACTGACACTCCCCGTCCCCGCGTCTCACTTCGCACCACTAAAGAGACCGAATATTTGACTTCTGCGCAACTTGAAGCCAGTGCTCAAGCTCCGTGCCGGTAATTGTACCTATGGTACAGCGGCGGTCGGGATTCTTTCCGGCCTGCTCTAGTCTGGGAGGCAGACGTCGGCGTCGGAAATGCTTAACGAAGCCCCACCAGTCTTCGAAGACCAGATCCAGGTAATTCATCATCTTCTCAGGCGTGCACTCTTGACAGAGTGGTCGTGGTCATATATCGGTCAAGTCCTGCATCACCGCCTCTCTCGCGATACGTATGTACCCATGCAGCTCTGTGGTTGGCTTTGGGAACTGTCTATGATGAATAGACAATGTGAATCCTTCATCACAATTGTCTCTTGTCAAACTTTTGACTGGCCTGTTGGTCTAGTGGTTAGTAGCCTTGACTGCTATGCCGGAGGTCGTGGGTTCGATTCCCACCCGGGACAAATGTTTGTGTGATGAGCACGATCATTTGTTCTGTGTCTGGGTGTAATTTATCTACGAGTATAATATGTATGTATTTAGAAATATATAAGAAAGTTTATCAGTTGTCTAGTACTCATAACACAAGCTCTGCTTAGCTTGAGACTAGACGGCGTTGTGTGATAGTTGTGGAATATTATATTATTATATATTATTAAACTTACGTGGCAATGGGCAGGGCACATTGCTCGTAGAACAGATGGCCGTTAGGGCCGAAAGGTTCTGGAGTGGCGACTAAGTTGAAAGGCCTCCTACAGGGTGGATGCGATGACCGATGGATGCGAGACGCACAGGATCCTTCATTGTGGCGACACTAGGGGGAGGCCTATGTCCAACACTGGACGTATATCGGCTGAAATGATGATGATGATGATGATATGTCTCTTGTCTACGTGATACAAAAAGTACACCATCAGTTATCTCTAGGTTTAAAGGTTTATTGACTCTTCTCAGAACATCTTCACATTAAAATCTTTTGCTATTTAATATATAATTAATTGACTTGAACCGATAACCCCTCATTTGCGCCTCTGATGTTCCTCAGCGATTATAACAATTAAACTAAGTTATTGCTGCGAATAATCGAATGAATATTAATAGGCTATTCTTAGAATGAATGAAGAATCGTGCAAGATATGGAGATATCTACATGTTCCTGCCCTGGGATATTAATAGTGTATTGTGTTGAGATAACGGAATTAAATGCAATAATAGGTATGATAAACAGGATGTGCGTCAGGCTTTTTTTTTATGGGAAAAATCATCCAATGACAACCCCCACTCTTGGCGGAGGAGATAGTGTCAGTCTCTTACTGACCAAAAAGCCCATCCCGTTCCTTCAAGCCTTCATACCGGGGTTCGAGCGCCCTTTCGGATAACCCTGGCCCCAGTAGGCTTCGACCCGGCTGGGCCCCTGCTGTTGTAGACAACTCCTTGAGGCGCGCGGGAACAGTGCGCGCCCTCGACGACTTGGGCTTGGTCCGGACAGTTACCGGACGGCTGGACAGCGAGCTACCCATTGCTCACTGACCGCAAGCCCGCGCCTACGGTGGCTGGAAATTGGGATCGGAATCCCGGCGGCGGCGAGAGCGCCGTTGCCTGATGCGGTCGGCCTCCTCCTTAGCGAGCATTACTGCTTCGCAGAAGTCGGCGACCGCCTGCCACTCCTCCTCGCTCCGGACCATGGCCTCAACCAAGGCCCGGCGCGAGAGATTTCCGCCGATGTGCATCAGGCTAAAAAAAAGGTTTGCTTGACCATGAACTAAATCTTAGAATCGTGAAACATTTCACTAACTACTAACAATTCACTATGGTTAGGTCACATCCAGTCCTACCATTGGGTTAAGTATATCTGATCAGATCATAATTATGCAAACTTCATCATCATCGTATCAGCCGAAAGATGTCCATTGTGATTTTGACTGGCCTGTTGGTCTAGTGGTTAGTGAACCTGACTGCTATGCCGGAGGTCGTGGGTTCCATTCCCACCCATACCAGGACAAATGGTTGTGTGATGAGCATAATCATTTGTTCTTTGTCTGGTTGTATTTTATCTATAATATGTATGTATTTAGAAATATATAAGTATGTTTATCAGTTGTCTAGTGCCCATAACACAAGCTCTGCTTAGCTTGGGACTAGGCGGCGTTGTGTGATAGTTGTGGAATATTATTATTTAATTATTATTATTATTTATTGTGGGACATAGGCATCCCCCAAGCGTTGCCACAACGACCGATTCCCGCGATCCTGACCAGGTCATCGGTGCACCTTGTGGGAGGCCTTCTAACGCTACGTCTTCCAGCACGCGGTCGCCACTCCAGAACCTTACGTCTCCATCAACCATCTGTTCTGCGTGCAATGTGCCCTGCCCGTTGCCACTTAAGTTTGGCGATTCTTCGAGTAATGTCGGTAACCTTTGTTCTCCTGCGGATATCTTCATTTCTGATGTGTTTCTGAAACTCCGAGCATAGCCCTTTCCATTGCCCTTTGGGTGACTTTGAGTCTTCTTATGATGTCCATTGTAAGCGACCATGTTTCGGAGCCATAAGTCATCATTAGCAACACGCACTGGTCATGTAAACTTAAGTAATATGAAAACGAGAAACTGTATGTATGGTGAAACCGAGATAAATGGAGCAAAACTATGATGACTATGTATCGGGTGTCTGCTATATTGGAGTATATGAAGTCGTATAGAGCATGACATGAACAGACATCAAATATTTTTTTAATTTTTTTTTTGGGTGCTAAGTTATAAAATAAACAAAAAAAATTTTATTTTTAATTTTTTTTTTTTAATTTAAATAAAAGTTTTTTATAAAAAGTTATTATTTAGAGACACCAATATTGAATAATTTTAAAAATCTATTTTTATTTAGGGGCTTTTATTATGGTATAATGTTCACGATATCATCAAGAAGTAAAGCTAAAAGAACTTTACCTCTTGATTACCTTGTTTTATTTATCTCTTAAGATAAATAATAATAAGAGATTACCGGTTGGTAATCTCTGAATGTTCTGGTAAGATTGCTAAAAGCCCTATGTCGGCTATATTTTATGTACGCGGGCGAAGCCGTGGGACTGGTTATTATCAGGATATGTCAGTCCACTCGTACTCTTTTATATTAATTTTACTAAGTAAATAAAACTAAATTAGATAAAAATAAAATCCACAGGTTTGTTTTTATCTGGTTACGACTTCGACTTCGCGTCAAGAAAAGTTGGTATCGAAAAAAGCGCCTTCAAACTTGGCAGAGCAACAAACAACAAGACAGCAGATTGCTCATTCAATATTTGGTAGATGATGATAATAGTCGACAGTAACCGTAGGGGCCCAGCAGGGTCGAAGTCTACTGGGGCTAAGGGTCTAAGTTCCTTAAGGGAGGCTCGGCCCCGATGTGAAAGGTAACGTAGTAGGTAGGTTTTTTAATCAGTAAGAGTCTGACACTATCTCCCACTCTGCCCAAGGGCGGGCGATGTTGTCTGGATGATTTTTACCCACCGAAGATAAACACAAAAGATAAATGTTATTTATTTTGCAAATAGGTTTTAATAAAAACACTTTTCCACGTAAATGGTTTTTTTTTCAGTCAGTTTAAAATAAATGAGGCCGGTGTTTCCTAGTTGACTACCCTGAAAAGAAACACCAAAACAAACTCAGGGGTCAAAGTCTTTCCCGCGCGCCTCAAGGAGTTGTCAGCAACAGCAGGGACCCAGCCGGGTCGAAGCCTACTGGGGCCAGGGTTATCCGAAAGGGCGCTCGAGCCCCGGTATGAAGGCTAGAAGGAACGGGGTGGGTCTTTTAGTCAGTAAGAGTCTGACACTATCTCCCGCTCCGCCCAAGGGCGGGGGATGTCAATGCATGATTTTTCCCACCATAAAAAAAAAGGGCCAGTTGTACTTTGAATACATATAGAAGATTACATTTTTAATCGTCGATTGTACGAGTAGTTTGTTTTTAAATATCTGCGCCTGCTGCTTCTCCTGGGTAGAACTAAAAAACTCGCTTGGTGTAAACTTTGCTGTGTTTTTTGTCTCAACCGTATGAAATATTTATTTAATATTTTTTAATATTTTCAAGTCCATACAGTAAACATGTGATGTAGACTATGCAGATTAGTGTCTCAGAAGATTTTTTGAAGATAGAACCACGCAGATTTGAGTGGACCTGCTTAGTCCCTTAAGTTTTGAGAATTCCAAAATGAGGTGTCTTTTTTATATCATAGTTTACATTTAGTTGGTATTCTGAGATTAAATGCGTCGTACATCACAATGAAACTCCTACTAATTTAATAATAGCAACTTATTTATGCTGCAGTATAGTGAAGTTAATCGAGACAATTATATCACAGGCACTTTATAAATTAAGTATGTCAAAGCTATTTTTCGCAGTTTCGCTCCCATTGCGGCCTATCGCGCAGGAACTTACAAAATTTGTTATAATATTTTCAATGATTGAAAAAGGTAAGTACTTTCAATCATCATCATTTCAGCCGAAAGACGTCCAATGTTGAACATAGCTCTCCCCTAAGTGTCGCCTCAACGACTAATCCTGTGCGTCTCGCATCCACCGCATTCCCGCGACTCTCACCAGGCCGTCGGCGTCGGTCCACCTTGTGGGAGGCCTTTCAACGTTGCGTTTTCCAGTGCGTGGTTGCCACTCACACCTTTCGACCCCATCGACCATCTATTCTACGAGCAATGATCCCTGTCCACTGCCACTTTAGTTTGTCGATTCTTCGGGGCTATGTCGGCAACATTGGTTCTGCGAATACCTTCATTGTTGATGCGGTCACACAAGGAAACTCCGAGCATAGCCCTTTCCATTGCCCTTTGGGTGAATGTAAGCCTTCTGATGAGGCCCATCGTAAGCGACCATGTTTCGTTTTCGTGCGTTTAATACAAGATTTAAAAGTTTCGTTGAGATCTAATATTTGGGGAGAAATTTTATTATAACATTTCAAACAGTACCCCATGAAAGAAGAGGCCCACTTTAGCCAGTCTGATGCCTGGTTGAACTAATTTCTTGTGACATAATTATGTCTTTCGCCTCTTTTGCTAAAAAGATTAAGATTTTTTCTAACGTGGGTACATGATGTTTTCATAGATATATTGACAGGGCACCGTCATGATGTTAATATCCTTAAACAGTTCCCTAAAAGAATCGCACCGGCGTAGATTGTAAATAGCTCTGATGGCTCTTTTCTGTAGTACAAAGATTGAATCGATGTCTGCAGCCCGTCCCCATAGTAAGATACCGTATGACATGATACTATAAAAATTACTAAAATAGATTAGTCTAGCGGTATCAACATCCGGTTTGTTTCTTAGAGCGCCTGCAAATTTGTTACTCATGGTACCGATTTTCTGTAGGAAACTACAAAAAACTTTAGTCGCTAGCGAGTTCCTACTCCGATTCTGGTTCTGCAAGTGACCGCTAGAGGCGCTGCAAAATTTACCATACAAAAAAGATTACTACTACTACCGATTCTGGTTCTGCAAGTGACCGCTAGAGGCGCTGCAAAATTTGCCATACAAAAAAGTTACGGCGTCGATATTGAGTAGCGATGAATACAATTGCTTTAAATCTATTATAGAGGCTCGTTTGTACGAAGCCCCTGCGCTACGCGCGCTTTATACGAACATGAAATGTATGCGCGCAGTTCGCAAGCGGCTCACGGGTGGCTCGCGAGCTGCGAATTCGTCAGGTTTGGACACACCATAAGACTACGTTGAAGACCAGCTTGTTTGGCAATGACGCTTTTTGCTCATGTGGCTCACTTGGCAACCTAACACACGCTTTTTTTATAATAGGCCGACTCACGCTTACTACTTGGTACCATATTGGCTTGTCTCCACTGTCCTCTCATAACTATGTATCAATATTGTATGGAAACACTGTAAAATTACCATTTTTATATGTGGTGTTACTTACCGGTTTATCTTTTTACGAATGACAAACTGGAACCGTGCACTAGCTTCTAACGTTTTACAAATGGAACTATTAATTTGTACATGCATTGAAATATTTTGAATTTGTTGGCAAACTATGTCGATGATGGAACACATTGGCCTAGAAGTTACCTATTCACTCTTGACATCAACAGATTTTTTATTGATAATCACGAGAAGGTATTTATTATCGCCTCATTCAAGTTATTTAACGCGAGTATTTCCCGATAGCTTTGTGGTTTTTACAACAACAATCTGACATTCTTGTTTACTCCGAGTTGATTTCTACTGAGAAACATGGTAATCATGGTGGCGTAATTAACGATGAGATCAGGGCGAATGCCTCAAAGGATTCATTACGTAGTTATGTAGAAAGAAGCGTTTCTGCTGCGTTTACGCTCCGGGACTATTCGAAAGAGAGTTACCTTGGGCTAGAACATTTAGGCAAACGTAACCTAGAGTTTTAGTCAGTACCTACTAGCAACCCGCCCCGGCTTCGCACGGGTGCAGTGCTACCGCAACCTCTATGTCTCTGCATTTTAAATCTGTAATATTTACGAAAATATTCAGCGTTTGCAATGTAAAACGAGTTTTCAATGTAAAACATTTTTTCATAGCAAGCTTATAGTCATCAAGACCATTGCTCAAATACGATAGGGTTATCTGACTTCCTATGGCCACCTTCCGGTCCCATCATCAGATCAGCTTCAATATCATAATAATTTTGCATTGTCATCTGATTTACACATGCATGCAAAATTTCAGCTCGATCGGTAACCGGGAAGTGGATCAAATTTAAATAGCTAGATTAGATTTTTTTGTAGTTTGACATTGTAGGTAATTAATTAAAATAAATAAATAAATTGATTTTTTACAGACAAACATCGGGACAGGTGAAACTAAATAAAAGCTTGTAAAACTGTGTTTATTGACGACATCACAGGAGAAACCTCTAAAATTACCAGTTTTTCTCATGTATAATACATGCACTTAAAAATCTTCCTCTTGAATCACTCTATCTATAAAAAAAAGCATCAAAATCCGTTGCGCAGTTTTAAAGATACATGCATACATAGGGACGGACAGCGGGAAGCAACTTTGTTTTATTCTTTGTAATGAAGAGTCTGGCACTCCCTCTCGCTCGACCCAGGCGCGCCTCAAGGAGCTGTCAGCAACAGCAGGGGCCCAGCTGATTCGAAGCTTACTGGGGCCAGAGTTAATTCGAAAGATAGCTCAAGCCCCGGTACGAAGGCAACGAAGGAACGGGGTGGGCTTTTAGTTAGTAAGAGTCTGACACTATCTCTCGCTTCGCCCAAGAGCGGGGGTTGTCATTGGATGGTTTTTCCCAATATGAAAAAAAACCAGAGCGAAAAAATTTGTTTGATGATTTTCCACTCAAAAAATATGTAGGTACGTCACTTATTTCCTCATTTTTTGTGTGTTTTTAAGAATACCTAATTAAATTGATGGTTCCATGTTTAAAACAACATTATTGAATGTAAATATGAGTAGACACTATAAAAAACAAAACAAGTATAAGTGTTTGTAAAAAAATACAGCGCATTTGAACAAGTTTCCACTTCGAAAAAAACAAATACCGTAATGTAAACGTAAAGAAGGAATTGAACTACTAAGATGGTTTTTACGGGATCCAACATTGCACTTCACTTACTAACATTTTTTTTACGTTAGCGTTACCTTAGGGTCTAAACAATCGGACCGCATTTCATCTGCAATAGAACAAAGCAGCAGTTCTATTGCAGTCGTGTTTGCAGTTCTATTGCAGTCGTGTCAACTGCATTCAAACTGCACTTAAAATGTAATTTACAGCTGGATTGCAGTTGAAATGCAGTCCGTCTGTTTAGACCCTTACATAGCTTTGATAATTTCTATCATCGTACCGTTGACTAGCTCATTGGTCGTCGATCGGAAAGGCAGACTGACAAAATTGGCACTTATTCTAAGTTGAGCTACGAGTATGTAAATAATATGTGCATGTGTACTAAACTAGAAGGAAAAGTCCAATCTAATGTGACTCGTTCCTGAAAAGTCAATCTCATCCTGCATATTCTTCATATGATCGATCTGCCCCACGTTTGTTTTGGTAGGTATTTCTTCTTAAAGTATTCGGATAGGAAATGCAGATTTCATTTAATTTTAGGATATTATTTTCCTGATTGAAAAAAGCTTGATCAAGTTAATATACAGAAATAAAGATTATAAATCGCAGTGTCTAGACGGGTTGGTAAGTTTCTGACATCATCAATAATGATAGGATATTAGATAGGTATATCGCGTGAATAAGATCTTCATTACTGCAGCTGTAGGTAATTATCAATCATCACGATCAGTATTACATTGTTGCTGATCATTGTTTACCCATTTCCTCACTCGTTCTTTCGCCTTTTGTAGTTTTGAGGAAAAATGTTGTTTCATCATCATCATCATATCAGCCGAAAGACGTCCACTGTTGGACATAGGCCTCCCCCAAGCGTCGCCACAACGACAAATACTGTGTGTCTCGCTTTCACCGCATTCATGCGACTCTCACCAGCGGGGTTACCATGACGTTCAAAGTAAGATTGTTTTAATCTTGTTTCGGTGTGGGTAAGAGATGGCGCTAGACAACCTGTATAGCTCGTCCAGGTCTTCGGTCCCAATGCTGCGTTTTCCGTATTTTTTAAGCTATTGCATAGCTTCTATCGCGGGCCTTGAGCGTGGAGACCGAATCCAGAAATTCCGTAACGAAAATAACCTAACACCCCCCACTCATTTGTTTTTTGAGCGTGGTGACCGATAAGAAAACAAATGAGTGAACAATCAATCAAAATTCAATTCAATGTGTGAAAGTGTAACTTCAATTAATATAAAGAAAAAAAAACAAAGGAAAAAAATACTGCATAAATAAAATAAATAAATAATTATAATTGCATAAGTTGATAAAAATGCTATGCAATAGCTTTACCGCGGCAGTCCCCGAGTGCCACACGTCTTTTTTTAGTGTCTGCCTATTGAGTGAACTTAATGCCGCGTGTGGCAAAGGATATTTTAACGCAGCCCGGAGCCTGCAATTGAGCTCATACATAACATAGCATAATAACGCCTTATAATGTTACTACCATCAACTGCTGAGAATCAGGCCTCCTCTTTAGGAGAGGAAAGCGATTGAGCTCTGTTGGTGGCAAAAGGCACACCTCAAGGGTTGCGAGATAGTTTGAAAGAATCACCATGGCAGTGATATGCAAAGGGCAACTGAACACGTACCCCGGAAGATCAGCATAGCATTCGAAATCTTCGAAGTAAACATAGATATACCTGCTTGAGGTGTCAGTTTTCGAGCTCTAGTTTAAGACCATAATATTCCCAGCTGCTTAATACAAGTTTTAAAAACGGCATTGCTATGGCCGAATACTGGGCCAGGCATGGAATTTAATTAGTTTTGCCATCGACACGCTGAGAAGAAGAAGTAAAATTCTATTCTCAAAATAAAACATGACATCACAATATCATCATTTTAGCCGAAAGACGTCCACAGCTGGGCATAGACCTCCCCCAATACAATATTCTTTAGAAGTATACAGAACAAGGTGAATAGTGCCACAAATCTCCGTTGAAAAGGGTGTTGTGTCTGGTCTGAACAAATGCCCGATAGTTCATTTCGGACTGTTGTATAATAATATCGACAGTGGAAAGGTAAAAACGCGTAACCGCCTTTTTCGACCAAAGTGGCGGTTAAGCGATTTCACCTTTCCACTTTCGATACGTTCAAATACCGTGATGCAGGATTTATACATGTCGCTATAACACGATACATTAAAACAAACAAATTTTAAAATAATCTGTATTTCATCACTTAAATCAAAATTACATGTTACGCATGTAACAATAGGATTTTTTTTTTACTGGCGGAAGACTATACAATATTAATGTTAAGTATTGAGAAACATTTTCAGTCTTACCTAACACATTACATGAGATTAAATATTACATTACATGTCCTTTGACTGGTAAATGTGAAAAAAACAAAAATAACTTGCAGATATATTGCGACCAGTCTAAATATTGCACATAAAAAAATATTGACTGATAGCTTTCAATGATATTTAAATGCATACAGGCACTTAAATGATATTTATACAAACGCCAATATGGAAACTGAAGATACAAAACAATTTAAACAAAAAATACCATCTCTGTAAACTACTATTACGATTTTAGAATTACAAAAACTGTTTAAAAATAAATCATAAATCAAATCTTTTTAAAGAAAACTAAGTCCAGCTCTATAGACTCTATTAACATTCAGATTCCTTGAGCAATGTACAGTTCATATTCTTGTCTATAATTACATGTATAGCAAGTAACGTTTTGTAATTAAAGCTATTTGGTGTTTAGCGATTATCGTCCGGTCACCGTTAATCACAGCTTGTTCAATGCACTTCGCAACACTCATGTAACTCACTGAGCAGCCCGAAGTTATTTTTTCCTGAAAGAGAACAAATTTTTAATGAAAATTTTTTTTTTTTATAGAAAGTTTTTGTAGCAAGGTATAATACCTGTATAATTAACACTCGTCAAGACGAATCATACGAGCCCAAACTAGATAGGGTTGTGTCGTTTAACTACCAAGCTCCTATAGCCACCTTCCGGTTCCATCGTCAGATCAGCTCTATGTCATAATAATTTTGTATTGTCATCTAATTTACACATGCATGCAAAATTTCAGCTCAATCGGTAGCCGGGAAGTGGATCAAATTTAATTGGCAAGATTTGATTACAGACAAACATCGAGATAGGTGAAACTAAATAAAAACTTGTAAAAAGAAGAATACCTTGAATTATTGATTCGAAGGGAATACTATAAATGGGCAATATGGGCACGGCATGTATCATCGATAATACATGCAGTTTTTTGGACTGCAAGGTCTTCCACTGTGTAATCAGAATTTATAATTGAAGCCCTTTCCTCATCAAGTGAAATCCAATTTGACTCATTAAATTTTTCAAGGTGTAAGTTTGATGCACCTTTGTTTTAAGTAGGTAACTAAGGAGTGGAATTCCCAGTCGAAATGTGTGCTTTCTGATCGCTAAAACCTTAATCAAGAGTGAAAAGGTTACTTCTAGACAAGCGTGCTCACACTGCTGCACATCATCACTCATCATCAGGTAAAATAGTGGTCAAAAAGGCAGTCAAAACTAATATACCAAATAATATGACATGAGCTATGGCATGTTGAATTTAAATTATAGATTGATAGTAGACAACACGGATTTGTAAAAAACTCATAATAACACTAAAGAAACACAAAGCAATTAATTTTAGGATTTTGTGTCATCTTGTATACCATAATTATATAGTGCCACAATCAATGTTAATGATATTCAAATTATAGAAGCAATGCTATAGGTAGCATTGCTTCTATAATTTGAATATCATTAACAAATCATCTATTATTATCTTATTATTATTATTATTTATAATAATCATAATAGCACTAATGATAAATCAAATCACTTAATTTTAGGTTTTCTGAAAGCTTCCTTGTATTAGTGTTATCTCATGTAACATAATTATATTAACAGAACTGATGTATGCATGTTTCATAAAATTCTATCCTTGCTAAATAGCAACGATGCGAAAGATTTGTTCGAATTTATGGCCCACGTCTTGTGATGTACCTACAATTGTTTAGGATACGATATACGTAAAAGCCCCCATAAAAAAAAAACAAAAAAAACAATTAAGTACATTATAACACAATCAATATGGGGTTGACGTATCCGTGTGGATAAAAACCCATTTAAAAATAAAGATTAAAAAAAAAAAACACAATCAAAGCTAATGATATTTGATTGTTACGTGCTGTCGTAGTGAAAAAACGATTCAACGAAGAATATATCATTAACAAGAGTGCAATGACTTCAATTACAGTCATTGTCACTGTGGCAGGACAAATTCATTTGCCTTTGACTCTCTTAAATGATAAATTGTTGAGTGTATGACTAGAATATTTTTATAACTTCCGTCTGTCTACTCATCACAATTTGTCTTCACATACAATCCTAAACATTAATGTTTCGTCTGTTGTCTTATTTGAAATACTTAAGGTATAACATGAGTATTAAAATACATTCTCATTTGGATTGGTTTCCTGAAAATCTTGAAAATCATAGTGAAGAGCAAGGTGAAAATTTTTATTGTAATGGAAGATCGTTACCAAGGAAGGTGGGACATACATATGATGGCTAGGTTCTGCTAGAATGTTTGTCGGTATCTATACAGGCACAACGTTCATGAAAATCTAAAAAAACAACATCATTTTCCACAACCGTAGTAACTGTTTCAAATAAAGTACGAAAAAATGAATATTTTTGTAATTTTTTTTAACCTGCGAGTAAAAGTAAAATTAGAGCTGCTAGTAAGAAACTGCTAGTATTATCGTAATCAGCACACTGAATTTTACTGAAAACAAATAAAAATACTCTGGAATTTTTTTCAGTGTTGGCCAGTGTAAGTCATTCATTAAATTAAGGTATTAAAATGTTATGTCCTCACTTATAGCTGCTCGCGTGTGCGGTAGCCGTGGCTGTAGCGGTTGCAGTGGCTCTGCTGCCTCCGTAGCCGCCACAGCCGCCATGGCACCCGCCGCCACCGTTGTTGTAGCCACCGCCTTGGTTGTGGCCACCGCCATTGCCGCCTCCGTAGCCGCCGCCATAGCCACCGCCGTATCCGCCACCGCCACCGCCTCCTCCCCCTCCGCCTCCACCGCCGCCGCCGCCTCCTCCATAGCCTCCACCGAAACCGCCGCCGCTGCCTCCTCCATAGCCTCCGCCGTTTCCACCATAGCCGCCGTTGTTTCCACCGTAGCCGCCGTTATAACCGCCACCTCCGTGGTTATGGCCACCGCCATGACCTGAAAAAGAAAATAAAAATTAGCAACTCGGTGTAGACATTATTGAAGAATCAGAAATATGTTTTTATCTTCAAATTGGAAATTTTCACAGCTTTCCTGTGCCCCAGAGAAACTACAACCACCAAAATTTTTCCTCGCACTTTTGCTTCGAGGGCTGCGGGTGCGAAGTAGCTTTCGCTGTCCCGGACTAGGTTTGGCTTGCCGTCCACAGGCCTCGGCCCCCTAGTGGTAAGTGAAATGTTAACTCCTCTATAAGAATCTCTTATCAATACACTACTATGACTATGACTACTATGACTATGTGTATGTCAGGCACTACTCGTCGCCATCTAGGGTCTTGATTGATGGAGCGACGGAAGAAGTTCACAAAAGTTTTAACCTAATCAAACTATTGCCTTACATTGCCATCTAACTACAATAAAAATAGAATATTTAAGAATCTACTAGAAGCATGCAAATCCAACTTGGTGCTACTAAGCCGGGTAGTTTTTTTTTTTCCATTTACTTAGCATATAAATGTAGCACTATCCATTAATAGTTTTATGTGCACGACATCAAAACTAGTTTGATGTTACAAGGTGCGAGAGGTCGGAAACTAATTCATCTACTATTTCACAAGCATAATAGTTATTGCATCAGGTGATGAAAGCCATCCCCAACATTGCTTTGGATGTTAAAATACAAAAAGCGTTTGCAGAAAGCTCAAAAAGAGTGTGTGTGCAAAAGCTACGCAGTGCATCCGTACCATGCTCATTCACTACTTTAACGATAATTGTTTTGGGTGGTTCTTCGTAGCCGCCGCCGTGGCCGCCACCATAGCCGCCTCCATAGCCACCGCCATAACCACCGCCATAGCCACCGCCTTGTCCCCCGCTATAGCCGTGACCGCCATTTCCAAAACCGATGCCCCCCCCTCCAAGCTGAAAACCTCCACCGAAGGATAGGCCTCCGTCTCCCAGACCTAATAACTTGTGCTTCAGCAAGTGACGCTTCTGTCTGTTTTGTCCAGGTTGTTCTTGGTCTTCAAGTTTCTGCGAAAAACAAACAAACAGAAATCTGTAATTATAATAATAATAATAAGTTTATTTTCAATAATTTGTTGGCAAATGTTCAATAATAGATACAATATAATCAGCATGAAGTATTATTTCCTGGCTCCCATACTATATAGCCTGTGACTTAGGGACCAGTGATTCTATAAGGGTAGTAACAATAGCAGAAATCTGTTTTCACCAGTAACATGGTTAACTTAACTGTATAATGAAAATTTTCGGGTAAAAAAGAAGATAAAAAATTAAGTGAAAAAATAAACAAATTTTAATAAATTAGTATAAAACAGTTTATATCTGACTTTGTCCATTACTCAGCTTATTTCTGCTAAATCTCACTACGGATGATAATACAGGTTTCGCTAATGGAAAGAGCGATAAACAAGAAAGGGTGTGTGTGTATTTCGAGTTGATAAGTTACACTAATATTAATAACTAGGTTTTGCCCGTAGCTTCGGCCGCGTACATAAAATATAGCCTATGTCACTCAGGAATAGAGCAGCTTTCTATCGGTGAAAGAATTTTAGCAATCCGACCAGTACTTCCAGAGATTACCTCCTGCAAACAAATAAACAAACTTTGTTTCTATAAAGGCGAACGTTTATGTATATGTGTATGTTTGTTACTCCTAAACGCGTAAACGACTAAAAGGATTGGGATGAAAATTGGCACACGCGTAGACCATGTCCACAAATAGAACATCGAATACTTTTTATCCAAGGAGACGTACGAAGATGCTAGCAGAAGCGTCTTCGCTCGATTATGAATATTTATGCAATATGCACACTTAGGAAAGATGACCGGCGCATTAAACTTGAACTTATAAATATGCTAACGTTGTGTGAAGTCAATTATGATTATGACATGGAAATATTTATTGTGGTTGGTTATAAATATTGATTAGATTTACCTATAACTTAATAGCTACTGCCTATAATGAGGGTAATAAACTGCATATCGATCCTTTTCAAGACTACCGGGGCCAGAGTTAGTTTCGAAAGATAGCTCGAGCCCCAGCTTGAATGCTTGAAGGAACAGGGTGGGTTTTTAGTCAGTAAGAGTCTGACACTATCTCCCGCTCCGCCCAAGCGCGGGGGTTCTCATTGATGATTTTCTCACCATAAAATTTTTAGAAAGATATTAAAGAAAAAAAGTCCCCTTGCAAAAAAAGTTACGCTTAGGACATTATTTCTGAAAAGGCTCCATATCATATTGTTATAATCAATTCAGTCTTTGTCCGTTTAATGCTCGACCTCTTATAAATAACTTAATTGTTCAAAGTAAACAAATTGAAAAATCTATCCATCTATGCAAAGTTCTGATATAGTAAATAATTCCATATTTTTCAACAATCTATTAACGGTGAAGGAAAACATTGTGAGGAAACTGGTCCTTGAACAAAGAAAGAAAGAAAACATATTTATTCTGTACAAATAATAACAAAAAAAAGAACTAAAAATTCTAAGTCATTTGACATCTATCAACCCAAACCTGTATGGTGGATTACGACCCATTCCCTCTCATAGAAAGTAGGCCTGATTCCCAGCCGTGGGAACATTACGAGTATAAGGCCAACCACCACACGCAACCATGTATTTAACTTCGTTGCCTCGTGTTGTTTATACTAAACTTGAATTAAGTCGTCAAATGATACTTAACTAGCAGTCATAGCCTGAAATTAGAATACCTATTCATTAACTATCACGTTTGGGATCATGCTTTGCCTGCTGTTCTACGTTACCATGACTAATAGTTAAATTAATCTACGCTAATATTTTAAAGAGGTAAAGTTTTTATTTTATTTTTATTGTTTTGTTTGTAGGAGGTAATCTCTGAAATTGCCCGATTGCTAAAACTTTTACATCGATAGAAAGCTGCTTTGTTTCTGAGTGACATAGGCTAGGTATATATTATAATTATCTACGCGGGCGAAGATGCGGGTCTAAGCTAGTTACAAATAAAAAGAGAAATTGAAAAGTGAAGGCAAATAAAGCTCACGACTTTATTTTATTGTAACTTATAAGGAGCAGTGAGCAGTGAGTGGAGTGGGACGAGTGGTAGGTGCGGGTTCAAACCCAGCTTGGCACATTACTTTGTGTTATTTATTTCATCGCCACTGGCCTCAAAACGGTGAAGGAAAACATCGTGAGGAAACTGACATAACGAAGAACTAAAACATTGAAGACACCGACACGCACTCGGCCCGTGTGGTGGATTACGGCCCTTGCACTCTTCTAGAAAAGAGCCCTGAGTCCCAGCAGTGAGAACATTAAAAAGCTGATTATGTTTATTTATTAACATCTAACAATTAGAAAACAGTTGTGAAAAACTTAATGAGAAAAAAGCTGTTCTATGGCGCAAGTCGAACAATCATAAGTTTGTATTATAAAATAGTGTAAAAATATACGCATTGAATAAATATTCAATACATCATAGAATTACAATAAGCTTGTAAACAAATTTACAATTTATTCCCTACATTCGTGATATGAGGGAGTAATTAATTGGACATAATATCCCCATCCAAAGGCTAAAAAGGCCTTCGGAAATACACCAACGGAATAGTTACCTGAACGTAAATAGGCTGAGGGTTTCCTCTAAGGGCCTTAGCCTCGGGTTCCTGTCGTCCATACTGAGGGTTAGCCTGGGCAAGGAGCACCAAGATCGGGAACTGCCTCGACCGCGTCGCGTCGTGAGTTCTGGAGTCCCTCGGAGGGGCTAGCACTGGAGAAACGAGGAGTATTCTCTCGCCTCCATCCAAGGAGTTGTCTCCGATAGACGGCACTGCCGTCACCAGCGCTGAAAGCGCCAGCACGCTCACCACCACACTACTGTATCCCATCGCGATTACTGACGCAGGACCAACAAAGCAAAGCTATTTATATGACGCGATTTTCCTGCGGACGCTGCGACGTCATGAACCGACCACTGCTGCCATCAGTCCGGATCACTTCGCGGAATGGACAGTTCCCACAATGACGTTGACAAACGAATTGTTTTCAATATGACGTGAATAATAAATATCTATAGATCTATTGCTCCTATAGAAAAACAAAGATGATATGTAAGTATGTACAGTCGAACGAGAAAAACGTGATGTTACACGCCTGCCAATTTGCGGAGTCTGAGCACGTATTAAGCTGGTTATTCCCATAAACCGGATGCTTGTCAGTGTGTGTGTGGTTCCATACTTAATAACAGCGAACAGGTTCTTTATGGTTTTTGTGGCCCATTACCAAGATAACTCTGTTGTTAAATACACAGACGCGGATTAAAATGTTAAGCTCGCAAACTAGTTTACATCATCAGTTAATATTTTGTTGAATAATAAAACTTTTAATAAATTGACGATAAACACCAACTTTAAGTAGCCATCCAGGATTTTTCCGAAAGTAGCTAGAGAAAATAAAGCTAACACAACAAGAGGATAGAAATAGACGCAGAGCATCATGAGTCACAGGGTGATTTCTGGCCACCATTGGTGCCGGCTTGCAGACGGCGAGCAATGAGCAGCTCACTGTCCGATAAGGATCCTAGTTGACGGCGCTTGGTACTTACCACGCGCGCCTAAAAGAACTTTCAGTATATTTGACGAAGTCCGCTAGGGCTGATGCCCGTCAGGACTGCGAGATTATTTGAAAGAGTCACAGGCTCTATAATACAAAGGGAAACAAAAGGAACATGGGAGGGGTTTTAATCTGTAAAAATCTGGCATTCCCTATCACTCCACTCGGGCGAAGAAGCGAGCAGAAGTTTGATAACTTCAAACCTCAAAAAAAAGGATGGAAGCCACAGTTTCAGGACGGATTAACAAATTACAAAAATTACATAAACAAGTTATTTAATTTACCAATAAACTATTAATTGTAAGTTGGTGACGAAATGTAATTTAAAACAGTCTCATATTTTAAGAGAAATTTTTGGTATACCTAACAGGTTATGCCTGTTTGGTTTAGTATCAATCAACATAAATCAGTGTAGTCTTTAGATTTTTTGATTAACTTTTTTTTTTAAGTGGGAAATCATGAAATAACTTTTGCTCTAGGATGGCGCGAGAAGGCGTGTCAGACTTTTACCACAAAATAGATTGGTACAGAAGACAATCTCATGTGTGTACTTCAGTTTTTATACCTACGCCCGGTGAACGCACACTAATGAGCGTTTGAGCCGGAACTGTCGACGAGCGGGCCGAGGCGCTCCGAGATATCGTGTCCGTGAGCAGTGTCTATGTGTGCGTTGCTCGAGCGCACTTTGTATGTAGATTGACTTCTGTACCTATTTATTTTGTGCTTTTACTGACTAAAACTACCCTGTGTCCTTCAGTTACCTTTTTTCGTTTCAGCCCAATGGATACTGTTTTAAAAATATCCAGGGTTTACTTCGTAGAAACATAGGAGCATAGATATCATACTCGTAGAGACAGGAAAGTTCGTGGCTAAAATAATATCAGCCGAACGACATTTTTCTAAATATTGTCTCAGTTTCAAGTTTCTGCAATGCAGTTCCATTTTCGCAAACATCGACAATTCATCTGATCTTCATCATTTCTACTGCTGGACACAGAATAAGCATCGCCATAGCGACCCTGCTGTGTTCGGTCCTGCAAGACTATTTTTTTTTTCTGTGAAAACTTAGGCTGCAAGCCCACGTCCGATAATTAATCGGAGACCGATTTTTTGTAGTAGAAAAATAAAACACACTAATAGTAATAGTGCAACGTACACGTCCTCGGCGGAGACCTCTCGCGCCGTGCCTTGGTTGAGGCCATGGTCCGGAGCGAGGAGAAGTGGCAGGCGGACGCCGACTTCTGCGAAGCAGTAATGCTTGCAAAGGAGGAATCCGAACGCATCAGGCAACGGCGTTATCGCCGCCGCCGCCGCCGCCGCCGCCGGGATTCTGATCCCGATTTCCGGCCACCGTAGGCGCGGGCTTGCGGACAGTGAGCAATGGGTAGCTTACTGTCCGGCCGTCCGGTAACTGTCCGGAAAAAATACAAAGTTTGGTAAGTAAAGATTTTCCAAAATTTTGATTGACCACGTGGCATTTCAGTAGCGCGTATAAATTTCGTATTTTTTGGTTTCTAGACAATTATTATGGCTGAAAGAATGTCAATTTGTCTACAACCATTTGCTCAGAAGATCTTATATTGTTCCAACTTAGAAAACATCAATCCTCTTTCCTTAATACAAAGTTAAAAGTGAAGCTAATAAAAACAGCAACAACAATGGCGGATTTTTATCTAATCACCGACAATAACACTTTCTTAATAGCATTCATTTCAAATAATAGCTTCAATGACTACCTTTTCTTCATAATTAAGTAAGTCATTTCTATAAGGACAGAGTGAACCGGAACTTATATGAAACGACATCAATTTTTTGCATGATTAAAATTCATTTTTAAAGCTACATCATCGCATCTCATAATTATGGCTGCTGATATTCAATTATCAAGGAAAAGGTAAATTACCTGACCTCTGAGGTAAAACAATGCAAAAACAAACGAGTTGGCTTATTCATAGAGCTTTATTTTCTTTAACAAGTATTGATTCTTATCACATTAAGATAATGAGGCACTATAGTCTATAATCTTGTTGATGGCTAGTAGGGACGTACGTAGTTGTCATCTGAAAAAGAAAATAAAAAAGCATTAAAATTTATTGAGCCGATTGCCAGTAGTATTCTCAATCGTTGTTGTTGCCATGTACGAAAAATAATTCGAATGTAATGAATATTTATAGAAAGATTTGTATGTAAATAATATCAGAGTTATGACCAAAAAAATAAATAAAAACGGTCATGGGATTTCCTATTTTTAATGTGTGATTTAATTGTGTTGTGTCAAATATGTAGAAACGTATACTTATTGGGTAATATATAGTGTTTTTACTTAGTTTCCTATTTTTATGTTAATTTACAAAATTAATTAATTATTTATTTTTACGTGTTTTAAATAACAAGCACAATGAAATGTTCATTAACGTCTGGACCGATTACTTTAATCTCTTTTTATTAATTTGAGTAAAATTTTTTGGAAAAGAAAAAATACTACGTAGACAGAAAGAAAACATGGGAAATACGGGAATACTGAAATTCCTTCTTTCTCTGAGATTTTTGTTTATTGCGCTCTGCTACTGCAGGTCATAATTTAGGTAAAAAAAATTAAAATCATAAGTACATTTTTAATTGTATGCTATCGAAATGAAAATGGTCGTCTGCCGTGGAAAATGACAAAGTCACATGTCAATTGAATGTTTCTGTGTTAAAAACTAAATAAAATAATACATACATAAAAAGATACATAATATGAAAATAGACTAGTGTCAAAGTTGTTTTGTTGTAGTGTATATAAACAGCACAAATACTTATAATAGGGAAAATCCGATGACCACAAATGCATGGAAATCTTCTCAAGAATGTAGGTGTTATTGATATTATTCTACGTAAAATTAAAAATAACGTTCTTGCCCTGCAGTTTTTTATGTCTGAGTTTCCTACTGTGTGGTTAGAATAAGATTTTTTTTTATTACATCTTTTAGCACTGTTTCTTAAGAATATTGTGTGATTTAAATAGGATTTGTTTTATCTTATCAAACTATGTAATTGAAAAGCAAGTGATTTTTTTAAAAAAGTTACCATTTGTGTGGAAGTACCTACATTATTGTTTTTCATCATTCAAAAATATTTTTCTTCTTCTTCTTTTTTGTACAGCTACTGCTTTCTGTAGCAAGAAAACACTTATTCAGACTACACAATAATCTTCTATAAAAATAATAATAATAAAAGATAAGTCGTATTCATATTTGGCTAAAACCAGCCATAAAGAGATTTTATAAGTCTAATTCATATTTGGCCAAAACCAGTATAAATAAAGAGATTGTGGCTACTTCATTATATCAAGTTTTACAAAAAAAAACGAATCATCACGTGTGTATCTCAACTGTGTTTGCGCGTTTATGCGTATTATTATTACGTAATTGCGCGTTTTTTACTAAAATCCCCAAAAAAGAAAGAAAAAAAATCGTTCTGGGTAGACGTTAAGAAAAACGAAGACTTAGAGACCAAAATTTTTCAATTTCGTACACCCGTGTGTATCGTACTACATACGGGTGTACGAAATTGATCGACCGGTCAAACGTTTTTCAAGGTATACAAAAAGTTGTACAGACGTATCATGTACTCGTACAATCGGCGCGCGAGTGTTTAAGACAGCGGTTTCCTGTTCATCTATATTTTACAAGTTATATAGTAAACCCAAGAAGCAAATCTATTTCCACCAATCGGGCTCAAATCTCGACGCTGCACTGCTACTAAAAAAATCTGTTGGGAAAATCTAACAACACTTTGCCTGACTCGGGAATCGGACCCAAGACGTTGACCTGACACTCAGCATTAGCATTTGCAAGACCAACTATGTAAAAAAATATTGAAATTTAATTACCGGTCATCTTGACAACCACGGTGGGGTTGTTGACACCATATGCCCCTTGAGTTCCATATCTTCCATAGGAATTCGGAACCATAACAGAAGGAGACCCGTAAGAAGACCCAGCTCTCCGGTAGGTAGTCGGACCTAAACAAAAAAAAAAGATTATGTTGTATAGGAAAATGTAAAGTCCAAAAACCCAGAAGGCAGTAGGTAATAAAAAACTGGCATTAAAACTTCAGATTAATGTAACCGTTACGAATGAATTGGCTATATTTCATAACTTTTAATATAAGCGTTTGTATAAATAAGTGTATAGTAGAATGCGTTTTTTTAGGTGGAAAATCATCCAAATGACTCCACTCGCTCTACTGCGGAGCGGTAGGGCGTGCCAAACTCTAACTGACACTTATGCTCCTTCTTTGCCTTGTCTTTCAGAATTCCGGGTTTCCTTTCAGACTACCCATGGCCCCAGTAGGCTTCGGTCTTGCAGGTCTTGCTGACATATATTTGTGGCGCACGTGGAACAGTACACGCCCTCCACGACTCGGGCTCGGTCCGGGTGGTTACTGGACGGCCAGACGGCGAGCTACCTATTACTCGTTGCTCGCAAGCCCACTCCTACGATGGCTGGAAATCGTTGTTGGGATCCCAGTGGCTGGGGCGAGAGGAAATCCGTCCCCTCACGCATTCGGCCGCGTTCTTTACTAGCATTACTGCTCCGGAGAAGGAGGCGACCGCCTGCCATTCGCCCTCGCTCCGGAATATAGTCTGAACCAGAGCCTGACGCGAAAGGTCCCTGCCACCAATTGCCTCCACGAAGACACAGCTGCGTTCTGTCCAAATGGGGCACACTTCCACCGTGTCCTCCAGGCGGTCGGCACAATGCTGATACCCAAGCGTTTTGTGAAGGCATGCGTCATGCGTAACATGAGGACACCGTGACGCCTATCCAGCCACTCTTTAAAGAGGGGATCTACCGCCATGATTATGGCGTGCTTATCGTAGAGGCAGTGGAGCGAAGATTTTTTAAATTAAAATGTTGAACTAAAGTTAGTTCAATTAGCCTAGGTGAGTCAACTATGTTGTGGCGTGTAATACAATTATAATTGATTAATTATAATTTATTCTGTATTACATTTACGTCAACGCAGCAAAGGTTAAGTCAAAGATAAACTCAAAGATCAACTAACAAGTAAATTGTTGATTACTTCATGGAATTCCTGTAAACAATTTTTTTATAGTATCTGGCTTTAACACGATTTTATTTTTTACCTTTTGCATTTTTTTTAAGATTGATTTAAGACTTAATAGCTATGTGAAAATATACATTTTAAATTGTATGAAAGAAATATCCCCATCAATTCCAATTAAATCAATTAATAAAAAACCGGTCAAGTTCGAGTCGGACTCACGCACGGAAGATTCCGTACCGTCCGTAGAAAAAAAACGGCAAAAACTATCACGTTTGTTGTATAGGAGCCCTTCTTAAATATTTAATTTATTCTTTTTAAGTAGGTATTCATAATCTATGAAAATTATAACTGTCTACCTATAAAGGTTCATGAGGTACATCCTGGTGATAAACAGACAGCGGAGTCTTAGCAAAAGGGTCCCGTTTTTACCGTTACTGAACCCTAAAAAAGGAAAAAATAAAAAAACCCGACTGCGTTAAAAATTACTTTAAATAAAATTGAAAAGAAAAATAAACAAGTTCAGTCCACAGTTCAGCAACAGTCGGGACCCACATTAGATAGAATCATTTTAGTTTAGATTATTTTAATGGGTCCCGACTGTTGCTGAACTGTGGACTGAACTTGTTTATTTTTCTTTTCAATTTTATTTAAAGTAATTTTTAACGCAGTCGGATTTTTTTATTTTTTAAATTATTTTTTTATTTTAGACTTTTTGGTTACTAATATAATATCACTATTTATTCACTATATTTTAGACGTAAAATCACTATAAAGTTCAAAAACCGACCTAGGCATTCGCCTCAGTACAAAATAAATAACATAGATTTCCTGTTGTACTTTTTTTAATATGGTCATGACATACCGTTTTGAAATCCTCATGAAAAGTCCTTTAATTTGACACCCATATTACAGAATTTAAAAAATTTTTTTTTTTTTTAACTCTAACGTATAGCATCTCACAGTCGATATGTTGTTTTTTTTTTTAACGTCACCTATCTAAGAACACTTGGGTTATCAAGACAAATCTAACGATATGTTAATTATAAAAATCTGTTCAGCGGTTTGGAAGATATGAGGTAATAAAGAATATTACATACATACAAACATACAAGATACGCGCGAAAAACATAACCCTTCTTGCAGTCGGGTAAAAATACAGAAAAGAATGTACAACTATTAAGTATTCAAAGTCAAAGTCAAAAGTTTTTTATTCACATAGGCTTACATGGGCACTTATAAAACGTCAGAAGCTAGTGCACGGTTCGAAATTGGTCGTTTCATATGGAGAAGAACCGACAAGAAACTCCATGGTTACTCTTTTAAAAAAAATGGTTGTACTTACAATATTTCCATATTACAGTATTAATAGGTATTATTTAAGAACAGTGTAAACCAGTCTATATTGTACTCAAAAGCACAAAAAAAAGTGAGTCAAAATAATTATGAAGTAATCAAAGAATTCGTGAAGTTTACAGTGTTCTTCCATTTACATTATAAAAAGAGGCTATATAAAAAAAAGCTATTAAATAATTGACTCGATTAGGTGAATTAAAACAAGTAATTTAACATCTGTAGGTGTAAAGGCGTAAATTATGATGCTATTATAATTTGCTTTTTTACTATATTAATACGAGTAACGATATTTAACTTTGGTAAGCGGGAAAACCGCTGTAAATATACAAACTGGATACAGCTTCAAATATCTTGGAGTTATAAAGTAAAATGTTATAATAATATTTCTTGTAAAGCTAGAGGGGTTGCGCAATTAGCAACTTTTTTTTCTTAGGATACAAAGTCGATGTCATTGAATACATCTCTCGCCCTTGAGCGTTGCGGAACGGTATGTCAGACTTTTACTGACTAAAAACCCACTCCTGTTCCATCTTTGCCTTCGTTCCAGGGCCCAAGGGTTCTCTTTCGCATCACCTCTGGCCCCAGTAGGCTTCGACCCTGCTAGGCAGCTACGGTTGCTGACATCGGTGTCGGTTACCGGATGGTCGGATGGCGAGCTACCTACCCATTGGTCGCCGTCCGCAAGTCCAAGCAATTGGCTACGCGTTACGTATCACGGGTTTGGATCAAGCAAGGAACAAATCGTGTGAATGAATGGACTCGTTGTCCAGGGACAAGTGGAGGGGAAGCGGTCACGCAGGCGCTCACCTACGCGTTGGACAGACCTCATCAAAGCTGCAACACAAACCTCCTTAGTTCAGAGTTCTCGAGACGCCGTAAACCGGGACAAATGGAGACGCATCGCGAGGGCCTCACTCGCCAAATGAAAATACAACAACCACGATCACTCTGTCAAGAGTGAACGACTAAGGAGGAAGGAACAAATATTCGTATGGACTACAGATAGTTGTTCCGAGTCTGGGTGTCTTGTGCATATATGAGTTTCAATGTTTATAAATGCGCCCACGATACTATAGTGCCTTTATTTCGCTGTGTAAAAATCATCCAGATGACATCCCTCGGTCTTTGGGCAGAGTGGTATATAGTGTCAGAGTTTTACTGACTAAAAAAACCACCCCGTTGTTTCGTTGACTTTCATAACGGGGCCGGGGCCGAGTCTCCCTTTCGCAACTTGACCCTTGGCCCCAGTAGGCTTCGATCCTGCTGGGCCTCTACGGTTGCTGAAAACTCCTTGAGGCGCGCAGACACAGTACGCGCTGTTGACGACTTGGGCTCGGTCCGGACGGTTACCGGACGGTCGGACAGCGAACTACCCATTGCTCGCCGTCCACAAGCCCGCGCCTGCGGTGGCCATATTATAGTAGGTACCTCATAGTGTGTAGCAACGATTAAAAAAATGTTATTATTACTTTTGTCTACTAACTATCACATGGGGCTTTCCTCTAGACGCCACAGGTGTTGGGAGTCGCAGGACGGTTTCCGGCCACCCTACGCATAGGCTTGCGGACGGTGAGCAATAGGTAACTCTACACACCGCGAGAGAAGTCAATTGATTCCTGCATAATCGCATTCGCGTCTCAGTCGCAAACTTTCAAAGTCTACCTCTAATTTCCATATATTTTGACAAGTTTGTGATAGATTGCAACTTGAATTTAAATGATATTTCAAATATATTAATTGACCTAAATGGTCAACTTTGCCGTTTTGTGGCACTTATAGCGTGAAAACCCATTACGTAATAGCTGTAAATAACTGTATCTAAAATAATTGAAGATCTATACGGATACAACTCATCCTAATAAAAATATCGACTTTAGCGTGTATGAAAGATTGCATACTTGGCAGCTCTAATTATATCTAGGTATATAGCTGATACTAGTGTAGAAAAAAATATAGACATCATTCGCAATAAAAAGAACGGTATCGTATAAAATATATAGTAACTCAAAAGTGAACAAGTTACTTCTAACTGTTCTAAGCATGCGTGCTTCATCTTCGGTCGTCTTGCCAAATTACAACCGTTTCTCCGATTCCTTTGTTCTGACGTCATCTCATCGCTCAGTCATATGACCAGAACAAAGGAATCGGAGACGTTGTCGACTCGAGGCGATCGACGAAAGATAATCGAAACGGTTGTAACTTGGTTAAGTCTACAGGTAAGCTGATGGTCAAACAAGCTTATCAATAAAAACAAAATAGACAATGGTCTCTTACCTCCGTTAGGCACGACGACCACAGTTGGCTGGTTACCTGCAATTAAAAATATTGCCATTTACATAGTAATTAGCAAACGCATTTGTAATTGTTACCCGGGTGAATTTAAGCTGTAATTTATGTAAATTAATAGTTACGTGCATTGTTTTGTAGCTAGATTAGAAGAACTAGAAAACAATAAAAATAGATAAAGGTATTAAGACTGCGGTCATGATCGGAACAGCCCAGGTACCACGTCCCTTTAACGTGAAGGGAAACTGAAGGATGGGTTTCAATCATTAAAAATCTGACACTCTCTCTTGTTCCAACCAGAACGGGGGTTACATATTTGATTATTTTCTACCCAAAATAAAGAGTCATTGGCTGTTCATTGCTGTGAAAAACATCAACCAATCACAGCAGATAGTACAATATGTTTGAAAGGTTTTCGCATTAGTTTTGCGACAACTTTCGTACTCAGAAACTTACGTAAATTGTAAGTAAATTAACGAGTCGAAGTTTAGACTAAAGTTCGGTGACAGCAATTCGACACGACCAGAGAGAGATTAGGAGCAGGAACAACGTGCTTAACGTGCTTCACATAGGGGTGTCATACCGCCAACTTCCATACTTCGGGCTGCTACAGAGTAATTCTTAATAGAAAAATCCAATAGCACTTTTTGCCTAAACCAGGAATCGAAAACAGGAGTCCACGTTCAATAGTCGCGTTTGCGACCACGAGACTATAATGAAGCAGTTGTATGCTAAACAATAATTATAACGTATGAAGAATAAATCGTAATTGAATTATGTGATCAGAGCAGAGGTTGCAATAGGTAAAGCAAATCAACAAAAGTTCGTGGAAATTAGTTTAAATTCTTTAATTCTGGGATTTTAGAGGAGGTATTATCATCTATACAGGGTGATATTTACTTCCACAAATTTTAGTTCATTTTAGCTCTACCTATTCTGATCTCTGGTGATCGGATACAAAAATATACATACCATACACAGGACTCTGCCGCCTAAACCTGTTTAGTGAAGAATGTCTTAGAGCGCCCTGCAACAAAAAAGTACCTTTCATTAGTGCCTATAGCACTTTTAAAAATTACCCATAGAAAAATAAAAAAATATTTTTTTACCTGATTATAAGTCAAAATAATTCTCTTTTGCTGAATATTTGAAAAACAATTTACACTTACACATATTACGGTCAAAATTAAGCAAAGATACAATTTAAGTGCCATGTTTAAAAAAATGTGTCTGGTTTTCGCTGTATTTTTTTCTATATGGGTTATAGCATAGTACTGTAATCCCTTTATATAAAATGTCAACTGTAGATGGTATCTCAAATATAATTGTTGTGCACTTTAAATGTTTAATTACACCATAGTTACATAGTTTACACAATATTTATCGAGGTTAGTGGTTTTTTGTAGACGTCATTGCTTAGGTAGAAAAACACCAGTTTTTTTTCTCTAACAACTGTATTTTTGTTAATAAGTTGTTTATATTCAAGTCTTAAAATATCTTAAGTTAGTATTTAGTCGATAAATAGTGTTAGGATTTCAGGTTTTAAAATGTCAAATAAACAAGATTATTATTTTTAAAAAAAGATTGTATGCTAAAATAATGGCACCTGGAAAATTTGTATCAATATATTTCTTATGACTCTGGGGATAAAGACGGAACGTTATTGGTTTGTTGTTGAAACATTGAATAAGTCTTAAATTGAAACAAAAAATCTCCTTGTCTTAAAGTTTTGTAATGTACATCTTATATCTTTTCATTTGTTACCCCACTTGGCCTATTTTCAAACATTCGGCTGTTCAAACCTAAATAGTAGGAAAGCTATTAAACTTGTCGACACAATAATTTAATGTTCACTAGTGACGTGCCCCGTTTCTGCTCGGATATAAATTATTTACATAAACCTTCTTCATTTATCGCTCTTTCTATTTTTGAAAACCGCATCGATATCTGTTGCGTGGTTAGGAAGAGGTTGGCGGATAAACAAACAGATGTAGAATGCGACTTTATTTTATACTATGCAATAATATAATTTATAAAGATTTAGTTAGGTATTCTGCATTCTATCCAGCATCACTACTACATAATTATAGCGGTTTTGATCAAGTACAAAAACCCCATATACTTATGTATCCATAACATATCAAACGATGTTTACTTCCTCGAACCTTTTTTACGAGCGATTCAATCAAAATACTTAATTCGTTCTGGCTATAAATGCTCATCAGTATTCAAGTTTTTGTCTAAACGTTAATATTTTCGGACGAAGTAGATCCTGCTTGTTTTTCTTCGACGTCTCAAGAGTTGTATTTGGTTTACTAGTTTCTGAAAAATAGAATAAAATTAGGTGTTTATTTCTCAACATTTATAACTGAATGCTTTTAGTGCACCACGATTTTGCTAAAAAAATATTAAAACTGCTGCTGCCATCGGCTTTATTGGCGTGAAAGTAGAAAATTGTCTTAACTCACATAACTACTATTTCAGGCCATAGTCTACCTACACGTGTACCAAATTTTATCCAAATCTTTAAGCTGTTTGAGCGTGAAGAAGTAACAAACATACAGACTCACAATCGCCTTTGTAGTAGTATGATACTTATACTTGGACATGTAGGTAGTTGCTTTGTGATTCCATTAAATAAACTAAAATTGCTAGGCAAACTTTTTGCTACCAAGCCACAAATTCAAATTTCGGGCTGTTACTGTGAAATTCCACATGGAAAATTCCATTACTTTACTCGATTTGAAAATCGAACGCCCATAAATTATCTTCTTTGAAATAGTTGATTAATTAATAGGTATTTTTTTTAATTTGTGATATTTACTTCTTAGTTGAAACTTACTTTTACATATACAGGCTGTGATACTGAGTTCTCCACTTTTTTCTCTCTATTGGTTTCCGCATCTTTATTATCACTGGCCAGTAACATTAGCAAAGGAAAGTCTTTAGCCGTTTCGTTTGTTCGAGCTCTCGCATTTCTGTAAGGAGCTAAAACCGGTGCAACTAACAATACTTTCTCATCCTTACTTATCTCACTTTTTGTTACACTACAAATGATAAGTAGAACAAATAATTTGAAAGCTAAACGAGTATATCTCATCGTGTTCAAGTACAAATGTGTACATGGTATTCTCAGGAAGCTTTATATACGATCCTTGTTCAATAACATCACGATTTTCTGAAATGATGGACACCGGGCTCGAACACATTCTTGTTTAGTCACGGAAGGATTTATACATTTATAATATCGTAAATAATGCAGACAATATTGTGATTTGCTGATTAATGTTTGCAGATGACAAGCGTAATATATCGTGTGTAGAGTTTTTGATAGGACACAAAAAAGATTTCAAATTGTAAAATGTTCATATAAATGAAGTATATGATTGTCCAACTTTTCATAAAGGCAAAACTACTAGTAGAGTCTGTCTAAAAAGTCAAACGACTTGGATAACCTAACGAAATAATCAAATTCTTGAAATCTGATATAGTGAACACTGGTTGAACAATCAAGGTTGCAAAGAGATGATCATTGTTTACTAATAGAATCTCACAAAAAGTATTGTATGTAATATATTTAACAGATTTTTTAATTCTTTAAAAAGTTCCAAGTCGTTTGACTTTTTGACAGATAACTTCGTCTACTACGCTTCATACAAAAAGGTTAATCAGTTCCAAGTTTCTTCGTCTTCATATCATTCATGTTATCGGCGGTCACTTAGGCTGCATTTTTAGTCTGTGGGTTCCTAACTACTACATACTACATTTTAATTGAAGTTCAAAACTTTTTATTAACTGCTTCTTATTAACTGCTGTAACACGTTTCGTGAAACATAAACAAAAACCCGGTGCTCAAATTATACATAATTGTCTGGTTATCATGAATAAGATCTCTTAAGGATTGAATCATTTGCATGTAGATGGTCAATGAGCTCATCTTATCAGTTTTTGTATTCTCTATATATTTCTTAAAGAATATATTTGACAACCTGGTTATGCACTTACAAATAATGAAGATGATTAACCTGAGAATGATTTAAAAACTTCCTGATTCAAAAAGCGTCATGAAAATTATACAGGAAAAATATTTGCATTTAATGCCGGTGGCAGTAAATACAAATACATGCCAAATATTTTTCTACCGTCGAAGGTGATAAAATAGTAGTTTATGTGACTAGGGGATAAAGCAGTGTCTTTAAGTCGCGGGCGGCATGTTGAATTCCGAACGAAACGAAGGTTGGAATTTTAATCCCGAACGATAGTGAGGGATTTATAAATTTAACTCCCGAGCATTGCGAAGGAGTTAATAAAGAAACCTGAGTGAAGTGAGGAATTTAAGCCGCCCAAGACAAAGACAGCTTTATCCCCGTGTTGCATACTCTACTTTTTCCACCATCTGTGAGATAGGTAATTAAAAGACAATTTGGTCGACCAAATCATATATTCGAGAAAAATAACTATTCTATTAACAAGTTCATCAAACAAACAAAATTCACTACTCCAAGATTCTATAGTTCCAATTTTCTATAATGATCCCATGTCGTCAGTACGCACGTTTTATTCTATTTTCTTTTTTTTGTTAGTGGCCAGTTAGAATCATAGTGATTACATACTCTTTGGTTTGAATTTCGAGTCAACTTGTTCGATGCGCCTACATTTTAATTCACAATGTTGACGATTTTTGATGTTCCAAATTCAAATCTCATTATTCCCTAGGGATCGGCCATACTGCATTATCTCCCTAGGGATAGAATGACTTGCTTTAAGTGAGGTTTGTATGACGTATAAAACGACATTATCGAGCAGGTGGTGTAAAAAATATATTTTTCCCTAGGGAATAATGAGATTTGAATTTGGAACATCAAAAATCGTCAACATTGTGAATTAAAATGTACGTGCATCGCACAAGTTGACTCGAAATTCAAACTGGCCACTAACAAAAAAAAGAAAATAGAATAAAACGTGCTTACTGACGGGAGTATTATAGAAAATTGAAACTATAGAATCTTGGAGTAGTGAATTTTGTTTGTTTGATGAACTTGTAAATATTATTATAACACTTATATTTCTCTAATATATGATTTGGTCGACCAAATTG
Source organism: Mythimna ferrago (assembly GCA_910589285.2). NCBI lineage: Eukaryota > Metazoa > Arthropoda > Insecta > Lepidoptera > Noctuidae > Mythimna > Mythimna ferrago. The sequence goes on from OU342674.1 coordinate 32,086,584, forward strand.
TCTTTTATCTCACAGATGGTGTAAAAAGTAGAGTATGCAACACGGGGATAAAGCTGTCTTTGTCTTGGGCGGCTTGAATTCCTCACTTCACTCAGGTTTCTTTATTAACTCCCTCGCAATGCTCGGGAGTTAATTTTATAGATCCCTCACTATCGTTCGGGATTAAAATCAGCAACCTTCGTTTGTGACAGCTGTCAAATTATTAAAAAAAAAAACTAGTTCTATCTTCACATTTCTATTGAACCATGTTCCAATTTTCCATACAGCCAGTCAATCACAGCGCGATATAAAATTGAAATAACTTAAAGACAAGTATTAATTAAATAATGTTATATTTTAAGTGATTTATTTGTTCAACTATTTCTTTAAAATACTTTATTTTTAAAAGATTACAATTAATTTCTAATTTTTCATTAATGAGGCTGAATAGCTGACGGGCCGCAAAAAAAAAATGGCGGGAAAGTGGCAATCAGTCTTTGTTTTTTTCGAGTTTCGTTTACATTTCCGTACAACAGAGATTTGTATTAATACGTTATGTTTATCAGATTAAAATAGTGATTTAACGCCTTATTTCATAAGAGAGGAGGCTAAAGCAGTAGTGGAATACCTTTTACCGCCTAAATCAGAAGCAAGATACCTACTTAAAATATAGGTACGACGACTCAGGTTTTACAAACTTTTTATTTTATTTTTAGTTTCCTCGTATTCGTAATGAAAAGCACAGTGTTTACCTCGGAGTGAAAGTAACCCATTTAACCCCTCGAATTAGCGACCTCGCTGCGCTCGCCCGCCAACTCCTTCTCGGGACGAAATGAGTTACTTTCACCCCTAGTATAACAATGTACTATTAAAGTTAAGTCATCCATTATTACGAAAGATGCTGGTGAATGTAATACAATGTTTTTCATTAGTACAGGTACCAACGAAACTCCTTTTCTGTATTTGCCACGTCTTATTAATGGCAAAAGTGTTTTATCAATTGAATCTTCTGTATTGTGTATTTTTCTGAAATAAACTAGTATTATGGGTAATATTTCAAATATTTTTAGTTTGATTGATAGACAATTATCACCTGATTAATTATGAGTGTTAAATGATGTAATAATGTAAAATAAGTATAAATAAAAAAGTGGCACCAATGACCGAAAAGATAAAAAAATCGTCCCTTTAAACATTTCTACCATTGGTGCTACAATCTAGATATTTTTATGGGCATATGATAAGAAGAGAGCAAATGCATGTAACGAAAAGAGTGATGACTATGATAGTGGATAGATAGAGAGGAGGATAATCAAAATTTCTGATAATGCCTCGGCGTTTGACAATTGATAATAGAAGAAGAAAACGCGTTGCACCGATACTAAGTAAAACGGAACAAGGGTAGGAAGTAGGAATGTAAAGGAGAATTTTTCGGTTTGTCGGAATCGAAACCAAAGTTGGAGGAGGAGGTGAGACAAATGAAACACTTCTAAAACGAATAATCTATTATCGAAGATTGAATTTACAACATTTCAACTTACATTCCAAATACGAAACAAAACAACAAGTACTCGTAAAAGAGTAATCGGCAGAAGGCATGAGGACAGGGTAGTTTTTGGTACGATAAGTATAAACTTGTTTGTGGCTCCGATATAAGTTCCGATTCCACTTTATTGTAATCGAAGGTGCAAAATGAAGTTCTGAAGTATCGGAATCCGAATCGAACTTCCTTAACATCTGTAATAGGAAGATAGTGTTTTTTTCTGGGTTGAAAGAAAAAAAAAAGGAATTTATTTGGTCACAACGCAAGGCACACAAACAATAGTTATGTAAACACGAAACCAAACCAAAGAGAAACAAAAAAAAAACCCAATTATGTGCCTCACGCCTACGCCAAAATAAATCCAGTTCAGCATGAATGCCAGCAAAGTTGGTGGTTGAATTGCTGGGTTGGGTTTGCATGTTGCTTTCCAAATGCAGGAACACAGTAACTGGAGACTTGTTCAGCAGTCATTGTGTATGCAGCTGATGTTGGCTGGCTCAAGACGGTAATGGTGAATAATGTCAGATGTGGCTTGACCCTAACCGAAGGAGAGGAACGACTTGGAAAAAAAAACACATTGTAAAGGAAACGTTTGTGGGTATATTTTTTTGACCTTTTACATCCATCGTGACAGAGGTAAGAAATAAAAACGCCCAATATTCAATACATTTTATTCCGAGTGTATATTATTGTGATTGATCTCCGGATGGATCAACACTCAACTTAATTGCTCCTCACTCGTGACTGATACCTGTTTTTTGTCCAAAGTTGCCTTTTTTTTCTTGTCCCTGGAACGATACGAGATATTAGTAAAAAAAACTTATTGAAAACAATACATGTGTAAGCTATTAATACCTATACTTCATCATAGACACGAGCGGAATTATTATTTAAAAAAAAAATGTGGAAGTTTTATATATAAAAAATCTGCTCGTGAACTCTATGTTGACTAGGAAGGAAGTTTGTGAATTATTTTGAATATTATAGGATCTTTATTTCCAGCTACATAATTTGATGTGCTGGTATAATCAACGGTTGATGATTCGTTTGATTAAATTAACACTAAACGATAATTTAAATAAATCAGCGGGGATTTCGGGAGCAAGAAGGTATTTATACGAATTTTAAAGGTTTTGTTTTGCTGAATTTAACTCCACTCACATATTAAATTGGTCGCGTCCAGTTCTTAGGATATCGCTGTTTAATATTGCGGTATTGACATATTACACTAGTACTTCCTTTGTAAAAAAAAAGGAGAGATTTCAAATTAGGTGCACATTAACATTTTTATGATTTTATTTTCTTTTTTGTCACCTCTGTGAGTTGGTTTTGTTTGTTTTGTTGGTTTATTTTTCAAATAGCTTTAAGTATAACGTCCTTAGTAATAAACTAAACATCAGTGAAAGTGGTTCTCTGACTCTTGTACTAGGTTACGCCGGTGCTGTATCACAAGAACCGAATGTCAAACATATCATAAATTAGAATATATCCTGACCAAAATAGTCATTCAGAGTTCAAAAGTAGGTCTTGTTATTAATGCCTTGATCACACGTACTGAGTAAAAGAACGAGACAGTGATGTAAGCGATTTGTACAGTTAGTATTTGCTATGATTTCACGCTCTTCAACAGGGTCGAGGCCATCTCTAACAATGTGTTGATTATTTCCGAATCACATTTAAATTTGATTTACTCTAGTCTTATTGTGGGGTTTCTAGACACGGATTATTATTAAATATATACCTCGTTTCTTTGTTTTCTTTTTATACGACCTTTTTCTATGTTTAATAATAACCGTGTCTTCAGATGCAACTTTATGATTATTATATCTTATATAATCGATGTTTATTGTTCATTCCAATAAGAAACAAATGATTGATCTGCGATTTATATGGTTGCATCTTTATCACATGCCAACATTCTCAGCCCAACTTCGTTTACTGGTGTACAAAGGCCTCTTGATTTTTAGGCCTTTTAAAAGTAAAAATAGCATCGATATCATTTGATATATATGTAGACATGATCTTAACTTACTGTTTCAATGTGAACTTAAATAACTATTCTTTGCGAACTAAAATCAAATAATCACAAATGTCTCTTACTTTATATGTCAAATATTTAGATTCCCCAGTCAAAGCTTCATCCTCAGGCTTGAAGTAGATTCCATCAGGCAAGCTTGACGGGTCTCCATTCACTTTGGTCAAGCTCAACATGCCGTCTTTAGGCTTGAAGCCGCGGATGAGGTCAACGAGTTCAATACCAGACACTTGGTACGTCGCAGTTTCTTTACACACATTATATTGCACTAATACAATAAGTAAGGTTACTGATAGCCACTGCATTATCACTGATAGGTTGTGACGCAAGGATAATAACAAGTCAAATGTTTTTTAAACAATTCGATCTGTCTTATATAAGGTTTCCTTAAGCTTAGCTATTTAGTTTTGTATATTAAGATAGAGTTGTTTATACTGACTTTAACGATCAATCAAAAGTCATCGTCGGTTATGCTAAAATAATATAAGATGTACTTAACAAGTGCAAAAAATTCGTCGATGGTTATATTTTCGAGCCGTTTGGAGTTGAAACTCTTGGGCCGTGGGATGCGAGTGTTTATACACTTTTTAATTTTATTAATACGCTTAGTTGATGCGTCGCGTGATTCAAGGCTGGCTTTTACCTCGGCTAGAAATATGTGAAGAGAACATGGTAATGCTGCTGGTCTTTTGAGTACACTTCCAGTCGACAGTCTTGCAGAGAAATTTTTTGTCGTTATATTTTAGATATTTAAGGAGTTTTTTTTTTGTTATGGATATGCTCACGTTTGACCACTATCTCACCAGTAGCCTGATTCACGTAAAATCAAACAAGCCAAATATCGTTGAAGTTTTATAGTCGTTCGATCGAAGTCCTATCCAAAAGCGGTATTCACAATCTATCGACTGATTTCCAGTTACATTAATAAGTATTCTACCAGGATAATGTAATACAGATTTTTTTTTTTAATCTACGAATTTCAAACGACTTTAAAATCGGTGTCCTTCAAACTCGATTCTTCTTCTTCTTATCGTATCGATGGCAAAACTAGTTAAATTCCTTGCCTGGCCCAGAATTCGGCCACGGCAATGATGACTCAAAAACTCGATTGATGGATGTGAATACGAAAATATCGAATAAACGACTAAATCGCTACGATATCGTTACGGTTTTCATTACGTGGATCGGGCTACTGATAGTTCTCTTTGATTGAAAACCTCTACCTACTTCAATTTAAAAATATTTTTTTTTTACTTCTGTTATTGTTATGCCTGAGGTATTTACTTATTGTATAATACATATTTGTGCTTATTCTTACTTTTATGTCATGATTGAATTAAATTTTAAGTTTTTCCTTGTTTTTCTTGACAAGGAAAGATGATACTCGTGGTTAATATTTAATTGCACTATAGTTTAATTACGAGTATACTGTATGGTGCACAGTACGACTACGACGGCTTAACAAGATTACTCATCTAATGATTGATGAGTATCTTCACAACACTATTTCAATGTATGATATAGTTCATACACAATGATGGGAAATAAAAGGCAATGACTTGAGTACGTTTATTATGTTAGTCGTATAACATAGTGGTTTGGCTGGTCACCGGGGATTCTCCACGATCAACATGTCAGACAAAGGCATCGTGTCCGTAGTACCTTCGTTATGTACCTAGTTGATAGGGCTGTCAGTAAAATACAGGTAGGTAGTAGAATCAAGAAAAGTAGTAACTAGCTTATAACTGATCAAATAAAATACTGAGCAAAGTTTGACAGGCCTGTTGGTCTAGTGGTTAGTGACCCTGACTGCTATGCCGGAGGTCGTGGGTTCGATTCCCACCCAGGACAAATGTTTGTGTGATAAGCATGATCATTTGGTCTGTGTCTGGGTGTAATTTATCTATAATATGTATGTATATAGAAATTTATAAGTATGTTTATCAGTTGTCTAGTACTCATAACACAAGCTCTGCTTAGCTTGAGACTAGACGGCGTTGTGTGATAGTTGTGGAATATTATTATTATTAATATTAAAGTGGATTGTTTTAAGTATGCGAGTCAAGCTCAAGTTATGTTAGGAAGGAGAAAGAGAAGGCCCCTGTCTAGAAGTGGGACACAAATCAGGCTAGCAAAAAATACATTGTGTTGGACATACATTGGTTCTGTTATCAGGTGGAATACCTTTGCATCGCACTATACTAATTTTATCAATAGTAGAATTAAGTTTAATTTAAATATAAATAAAATCTCATTTGAGGGTGAAAGTATTTAAAAATTAAGTATCGCAAAAAAACAACATTACTTTCGAAGTACTGATTGTTTTTTTTTTTCAGTGTTGTAGTTGAAATTAATCATTACAACACACTTACTTCTCCCCTAAAAGTTGGCCAATTAATTCAAAATGTGATGGTTTTTAATTAATTATAGCACCTATACTGGATAACATAATTTTCTTGTATATTGATTACAACTTGTTACTTGTCTCGTAAATATTATTATCTGCTTCATTTTAGAACATAATATTAACTCTTGTTGCGGGGTTATTCAAAAGAGTTACAATAATCCTAGAACGCAAAGAGTAACTGAAAGAACATGCATGGGTTTTAGTCAGTAAAAGTCTGACACTCCCCTCATGTACCACCTAGAGCGGGAGAAGTCATTTGGTGATTTCCTAAAAAAAAGTGTTGTTACGTATACACTTGGTAATCTGTGGTCAAAGTTCATGAAGAGATAATATTAAAACATTTATGTATAAGTTTATGTACAAAGAAGATAAAATCATCGCTAATTAACCCCGTATAATCCAGGAAGAAGTTATTGTTTCAATTTAATTACTAATTAATTTGATAAGTGTAATCTAATGCAGTTATCAGTTATTATTTTCCATAGTCAACATTTCACATCGTATCTCATTATTTAGTAATACATTTAGATTTCAATAATATAATGACAAAATATCTTTTGAATTGTAACAGATTTTGGTCTTAATATTGAATTGTGTCTAATGACTGTATAGCTATACATAATTCATATTATAAAATTAATAACACAACAATAATAAAGGAATCGATAAAAGCTACACTTATAGGTTTGAGAGCAGTGGAGGAAACCATGACATGCCGTCCTAGAACCAAAAAATTCTAAGACACCATTGTGACATCCACAACCCGCACTGGGCCCGCGTGGTGGATTACGGCCCATTCTCTCTCCTAGAGAGGAGGCCTGAGTCCCAACAGTGGGAACATTATAAAGGCGACTATAGATATGTATAGGTTTGTTTGTAGGAAGTAAAAATTCCCAGAACAACTTTGAAAAAAGTAGAAAGCTACATTATTCCCGAGGATACACTTACAATAAATAAAAAAATATAAATAATTATTTAATATATGTATAACATTGTTTCGTTTAAATAAATCTATGGCAGCTAGTAACTGTATAAAAATAAAGACGTGTGGCACTCGGGGACTGCCGCGGTAAAGCTATTGCATAGCATTTTTATCAACTTATGCAATTATAATTATTTATTTATTTTATTTATGCAGTATTTTTTTTCCTTTGTTTTTTTCTTTGATATTAATTGAAGTTACACTTTCACACATTGAATTGAATTTTGATTGATTGTTCACTCATTTGTTTTCTTATCGGTCACCACGCTCAAAAAACAAATGAGTGAGGGGTGTTAGGTTATTTACGTTACGGAATTTTTGGATTCGGTCTCCACGCTCAAGGCCCGCGATAGAAGCTATGCAATAGCTTAAAAAAACAGATTTGTAACTAAAAATAATATCGTTTTGTTTTGTTATTTTTTACAAAAATCGACTAACTGAATTGACAACCTTACGGAAACCAACACATAATAATACATCCATACATAAGTACAAACTGTGTCATTTAATTTGTCAGATAAATATACATTCGTCATGAAGAACATTAATTTATACTCTATTCGAAAATGATGCTTGAATTTTCATGGAAATTGCGGGGATTCCCAGATTACCTGATTGACAAAAACATAATAATGGTTATGTTAATTAGCTGTTCTAGTTCCGTTTGCATTGAAGTCAGAGACAACAGATTCACACGTATCAAATTGTTTATTATCTGCAATGAGTCAGGTATAAAAATAAAACATTTTTGACAGCTGCAAGGAATAACATCGTAACTCAGTTTTGAGGCAATTTTGAGTTACAAATGTTACAATCGTATTCTTGCTACATAAAATGCAGAATGCAAATTCCCTAAAGCTAAGTTACAAAGTTATTCTCTGTTCTTAAATAATAATTATGAAATAAACAAAAAGATTTTAGGGATGCTAAGAAGTCTTATAAAAACATTCACCATGACAACTAAAATATACTTGAAATGAGCTGTTATTTCACCTATTAACTTCTGAAATGACTCCCACCAGGTGGCAGCACTCTAGCGTCAAGTCTTTGAACTTAACTTTTCAGTACTGCACCTGTCAAAACGCCTTTATTTTTGACATTTTAGTTAAATTGAATTCAATGGTTAGGTCCAAGTGATTTGACATTTATTTAACAATTAATGTAAACAAAACACATATAATAAACCTCTTTCAGCATATTTGTGACAGGAGAGTTGGAAAAGAAAGAGATGTAGACACTGCTGTAAGAGTAGTAGAAAAATAAATATTAGACAATAAAATCATTTTTAAAGTTAAATTAGAAGACCTTGCACTTCAGTGGCGTTATCTGTTGGCGTGAATTATACCAGAAATCTTTCATTGGCAGCTCAACAGTTATGTATTGATAGACAGGTGACTATCATAATTGTAGCGCCGAATTGTGACGGCAAAAATGGTTGTAATTTTTTATGTTAACTGTCACATTTTCGTAGTTCGATTGCTAACAAATCGACATTTTTATGCAAACATACAATATGGATGGCTATTGAAAATGGGGAATGGCTGTTTACCATAACATAATAATATGACAAATAACTATTAGATACAGGCATGTCACACGTTCACGTATTTCGGAAGTTTTTTTACCCGTTCTCGTGGGATTCTTTTGATTTTATAGAACAACAAAAATAAATCCAAATGTAAACTGTCGTTAGTCTTCATTATAATCTATCCTTTATTTTTAAAGTGATGCGTACACAAACATATACACAAAATGATAAACAGTGCAACAAAACAAACTACAAATACCCAGAAAATGGTTGAAACACATTCCATTGTTTTACTTCTATCGTCGAACAATCTTCAATTTACTGAGATAATAATAATAATCTGTTTATTTACCAAAAAGTACGGATACATAAAATAACAAACAGGAGGTTGAAAAGTTATATATTTACAGGTAGGTATGTTGTAAATCAGTACTAAAATTTTTAGAAGCCCCTTGTCAATCTAGGTTATAACCTGTATTTTGAGAAACAGTAAACAGCCTCAGAACTCACAAACAATATTATTGTTAGAACAATTTATTGATGGACGATGTCATCCTACCACGGCAATAATGTATGTGTTCTGTTTTAATTTTGAAGTGTTACAGTCGGTATTTCTGAAGTGTAAGTGGTGTCTTAAGATTACTGCTTAAATAATTGTAGTCAGTCCCGAAGATGTCAGCTACTTCATCGTTCATGTTCATGGCTCGTATTCAACGTACTCTGTCTGAAATTAAGAAAAAAGAATTTATTATTCAAATGATTTATAAATGTCAGAGGCCTTCTGAAAACGCTAACTTTTTATTTGATTAGGGCTTTAGCATTATATTATCTGCATTATTTAAATTAATTAATTAAAATTCATTACATTTGAAAATTAATTCTGCAATATTAATTGCATATTTTCTATTGTTAAGGCTCTCATAGACATGCATAATGCGACAATACGACTGCCAGTCTGTTCTTGAAAGTGGTTGTTTCATTTTTGTCGCACTGTATTGTCGCGTCAGTTTACGTGTACGTAATGCTGATTTTTGTATGATTTTTGGAAATGATAACTGACTTTCAATACCGCGGACGTATGTGTTTTTCATGGCATCAGGGTGACAATGAACCCTATATAGGGCCCTGGAACGAAGACAAGGAAAAAATATGGGTGGATTTTAGTCAGAAAAAATTCATGTCCTTTTGCTCCAACCGAGAGCGGGATACGTCATCGGTCATTGCATGATTTCCTTCCTAAAAAAAGAGTGACAATGGCAAAGTACCTTTCGCCTTTCACGTGAGATTTTAAAATCCCAAATATTAAACGGTTGCGAGAAACCGATGGATGCGGGACGCACAAGAACGTTCGTTGTGGCGACGCTTGGGGGAGGCCTATGTCCAACAGTGGACGTGTATCGGCTGAAATGATGATGATGAAATATTAAACATTTGTCAACGCTTTCAACTCATTTAATATTGAGCTTAACCGCAGTGGCAACCCTAAAAAAGAATTGCCCAATAACTCTCGCTTAGAATATTTTAACACGAATATGGAATATAGTGTAATCAAAATACGGATTTAGGCATCCATTGCGTTATTTGTGAGCAAATATAAACGAGTGCTCGTTCAAAACAGGCATTGGATTGGCACACGGAAGCGAAACTAGACCAGATGATTGCGACTGATGCATCTGAATGCATAAAGGAGATTATATCACTTGTTTATTGCAGAGTTGATGTCATTTTAGATTCTAGAACTGCTTAACATCATAATATTATATTATCCGTGTAGGTAAATAATATTTCGTCACTAATTGTAGGTATATGACAACCATTACATGTTATAAAGTTTGATATGTTATTGTTTTTTTTTATTATTTTGAATTTGCACACAACTCACAATATCGATTGCAAATTAATATTGCGTTAAGTGTTAAATTATCTTAACGTAACACGAAAATGCTGTTATATTGTTAACTTCTTTTCTGAGAAGAGAACTGCGTCCTGAAATACAGGCTCGACCTAGCTCAGGCGCTGTTGTACATTTTTATTTCTTATGCATTTGTATTAAGTAACCTTAAATTCATTGCTCAAAATTTGTACAATTTTATGAAGAAAATAAATGATTGTTATTGTTATTTGACGGATATTTTCTGTGGAGTACTTTTTTTTAAGTGAGAAAATTATCGAATGACAGCCCCCGCTCTTGGGCGGAGCTCGTGCGTGTTAGACTTTTACTGATTAAAAACCCGCTCCTGTTCCTTCTTTGCCTTTCATAACCAGGGCTGAGTGTTCCTTTCAGAAGCAGACCCTTGGCTCCAGTAGGCATCTACCCTGCTGGGCTCCTATGGTTTGCTGACATTCTGTGGGTTACCAGTTACCTACTGGTTGAATATTTCCATTCTGGTGAAGATGAGGAAAGTAGTTCAAAAAATTATATCACTTTTTGTTTAGCATATACTGGTACTGGCATAGGCCTCCACCTCAGGAACTGTTTTCCCTCATTAACTCTTAGGTACTGACCCTCATTATACGCGACCAGCAGCCCGATTCACGTAATGAAAACCGTAACGATATCGTAGCGATTTAGTTGTTTAGACCATTTCCGTATTCACATCCATCAATCGAGTTTGAACGACACCGATTTTAAAGTCGTTTAAAATTCGTCGATTTAATAAAAAAAAATCTGTATTACATTATCCTGGTAGAATACTTATTAATGTAACTGGAAATAAGTCGATAGATCGTGAATACCGCTTTTATAACTACCGACTAACTTCAACGATATTTGGCTTGTTTGATCAGGCTGCAGGTCATCTCGCTACTTCTTTTTAGGCCGGCCTCTACCTCGATAAAATTATTTCTGCATATTGTTATGGAAATTTTTCAAACGGAAACGGAAACGGCCGGAAGAAGACCTCAACGAAAAACAGTTTTTAATTTAAGACAAAATAATGTTAGCAAGTGGGGTGTTTCAATACTTACTAAGATTCAGTTATAGATAACAGAGGTCCTAGCATGAGCTCTAATGCAATTCATTTGACGACCTAAAGTGAGCTTTTTTTTTATGGGAAAATCATCTAATGACATCCCCCGCTCTTGGGCGGAGCGGGAGATAGTGTCAGATTTTTACTGCCTAAAAACTCACTCCTGTTCCATCTTTGCCATTGTTCCAGGGCCTGCGGATCTCTTTCGCTTCACCCATGGCCCCAGTAGGCTTCGACCTTGTGGGGCCCCTACATCTAAACTGAATTATTAACTGAACTATTAAGGGTTTATTGGAGCTCTATAGAGCGTATAGCCGTTTTTCTCGCTCGTATGCTTTACATTTTAATATGTCATGGTAAGGTCCCAGCTTGCCACCCAGGGTTAGGGCGATATTGGAATGCGATACATTCCACGGAAGAATCAGACAGGTAAATACCTATACCAGTTGTTAGTGTACTCTTGGCAGCCTTGAAAAACCAGATATTATAATTAGTACACAACAAACTTCATTGATGACTTTGAACATGTTTTACCTACATAAATTATCTTTTATTGTCGTTTTTTAATTAAAAATCCTACCTACTTAGATCTTAGTAAAGTTGTCAATTTATTATAATCCTAAATTACTTTTTTTTGATGGGACACCAACCAATGACTTCTCCCGCCCTAGGGTGGAGCAAGAGGGTGTCAGACTTTTACTGACTAAAAACCACCGGTGTCCATCAGTTGTTCTTTGCGTTCCGGGGTGCGGTACTGTGGCATTGTCCGCTTTGCATAATTAGAAAATATTCTCTTAAAAAAGAAGTCGACAAAACTGTAAGGGCCTAGCAGGGCCGATACCTGCAAGGGCCGCGGGGAAGTTCTAGAATGGAAAGGGCAACTGAAGGGCACAAGTGTGGTTTTAGTCAGTAAGTCTGATACGTCCTTACGCTCTATTCTAGAGCAGTAGTAATCATCGTATAAACGAAAATATTATTATATCTTTCTATAAGGGCTAAGAAAATTCATGAAAATTGGTTTACCGATTTAGGTGTACAAATATAACAAACAACTAGACAAAAGAAATAGAGTAAATTTATTTATTTATTTATTTCTTAAAAACACACCCTATCTTTACAGGTTGGAACCAATATAATAGTGGTTTTAACAATAGGAACAAATCAATTATCATATGACTAACACTTATCTAAAATCAACTATAATACAACTATAAAAATACAAAAAAAAAAAAACCTAATAATATTAGTATGAATAAGACGCAGCGTTGGAAGGCCACCAACAAGGTGGACCGATGACCTGGTCAGGGTCGCGGGAATCCGATGGATGCGTGACGCTGTGACGCACAGGACCGGTCGTTGTGGCGACGCTTGGGCCGGGGAGGCCTATGTCCACTGCTGGACATAGGCCTCCCCGGCCTATGTCCAGCAGTGGACGTCTTTCGGCTGATATGATGATGATGATGACTAGTATAAATAGCTGGAGAGCCTGTTAAAATAGATCCCAGCAGGGCTGAAACTAGGTAGGGCCGCGGGGAGTTAAAAGGAAACCCGTGGTCTTAGAACGCAAAGGGCAACTATAGGACACTAGTGTGGTTTTATTCAGAGTAAGTCTGACACCTCTCGCTCTATCCTAGAACGAATGCTATGACTATGGTATCAATATTTTACGTGGAGCATCTGTTTTCTACAATCCAATAACTAAGTAATGTCAGATCCCTTGGAAAGACCACTGTCAAAGATCTACAAATGACAGACGTGTCCGTCTTTCTTTGAGGCGGGAAATCATCCAATGACATCTCTTGGTCTAGGGTGGAGCGAGAGGGTGTGTCAGACTTTTAGTGACTAAAACTACTTCTGTGTCCTTTAGTTGCCCTTCGCGTTCTAGGACTTTCTTCAGGGCTTCTTTTTCAGAAATTCCCTGAGGCCCAAGCTCCCTCGCGTTTATGGCCATCTCCTTCGCTTGTATTACTGCTTCACACAAGGAAGCGCCTACATCGCATTCCCTCTCGTTCCGGACCATGGACTGGGAGGGCCAGAGGACCAGGGAGAGGTCGTCGCCGCTGATCGACTCTACAAAGAACCAACCAATAGTACTTTTGAAGGTACGGAGGAATCTCAATATGTTAAGACAGTCACCCATCCTCAGGTAGACTTCGGCCAGCTTTGCTTAACCTTGGAAATTAATCCGCGTGTCTGTAATTACTTAGCCACGAGTTCCTCGTTTATGTGTGATTAATATCTGTAAAGGTCACAGTCACCTAGATTGACATTGTTTGATTTATAAATTAATAGCCGCTGTCACAGAATACAGGAATCGTACAGGCCGCTGTCATCGGCTTCGCCCGCTTGATAACAGAAAATCACCTAAAGGAACATAACCCCGGAATAAAAAGTATCCTATATGCTATTCCAGGACATAGTCCACCCGCATACTAAGTTCCATCAAAATCCGTCCAGCAGATGGGTTTCCTGGGATGTTCCGAACCATGGTTTACACCACGGTCCGGAACGAGAGGTAGTGGGATGCAGTCACCTCCTTCTGCGAAACTATCAGTACCTAATGCTAGCGAAGGAGACGACTGAAAACGCGAGGGGGCTTTGGTCGCTGGGAATTTCTGAAAAGGAAGCCCGTAGGCCTAGAATGCAATGGGCAACTGAAAGATAGAGGTGTGGTTTTAGTCCATAAAAGTTCGACACCCACTTTCGCTTCACCCTAGAAAAAGGGATGTCATTGGATGATTTCCCACCTGAAATGGAAGAGAGAAGGAATAATCCGTCCACGCGTGAAGAAGTACAGGCATGCAAACACACAAATTTACAAATTGTCGCATATACATACGCAATAAACAGTTATTAGTGTGGTAACTGTGAAATGTGATGCGTAAGTAAGTACGCTTCTTATTGTACAAATAGACCGATGATTGATATTTTGTTCGATAATGTCAAGGTGAGAAACATCACAAAATTGCCGACTTTCTCTACTTTATACTAGCTAGGATTTCTTTTGACCCGATTCTCCCCTTCTAATGGCGTAATACCCTACAGACAGATGGTTTGGTATAGAAAGGTATCTAACGTAATAAGACAATACTAGCTTCTGACAGCGGCTTTGCCTGCTTACTCCATACAAACTTCAGACCCCGTTTCATCACCTTTGGGGCTGAATTTTAGAAAATCCTTTCCTTGTGCTCGTCTACGTCGTAAAAAGAAACCTTGTGCTAAATGTCACGTTCCAAGTCTCAGAAGTTTTGTGCGTTGATATGTCAGTCAGTCAGGTTCTCTTTTTACATATGTACGAGTATATAGATACATATAGATATAGATGTAGCACACAAATATCGAGGTGGAGATGGAGGGACGAAATTGACTCCTCTTGGGATAGGATAATCACACAATAGCAGAGGACAGTGTACATGTGGAATAGGGAGATGGGAATTTTTACCCAAAACCAGAACAAAACGGGCTAGTTAGATATATAGAGAAGGGGTGGTCATATTATAAACACTGTTTCTGCTCTTAAGAAATGAAGAACTTTCTTCAAGAAAGTCATAGCATAACTTTGAACTGAAAGGAAACTGAAAGGAAATATCTTGTTTTGAGCATGGACTTTGACTTCTTTTCATCAGAAAGCTACTTTTTCCTTAAGCAAAAGTAGTATCTAAAATACCCGTTTCCATAACACCATTTATAAATATAAAAATATAGAGCATAGCAACGCTACAACGAAAAGAAGGTATAGATACTAACAAAAATTCAAAAAGAAGACAGACAATTCAAGACAGATAACAGAAATTCAAGAAGAAATTATTTACCTTAGGTGGAAGTAGATCTGATGATGGAACGCTGATATCTTGCGTTGATAACACAGGGCTGACGCTCGTATTCAATTTATTTGGAGAGAAGACATTGACTGTTGTAGATGGAACTGGAAACCGCGGCAAAACTGGGGTAGGCTTCACGTAACTGTTAGTAAAGGGTGTGGAAGTCGGTACCGGAAGCCGCGGTGACACCTGCAAAACTGGTGTAGGCTTTACTGAGTTAACAGGCGCAGGAGCATCGGGCAAAGGAAACACTCTCC
This sequence comes from Mythimna ferrago, assembly GCA_910589285.2. Classification (NCBI taxonomy): domain Eukaryota; kingdom Metazoa; phylum Arthropoda; class Insecta; order Lepidoptera; family Noctuidae; genus Mythimna; species Mythimna ferrago. Next base: position 32,102,105 of record OU342674.1, read on the forward strand.
AACCGTTTACAAAACATAAAACACCAGACAAAACTAATAACGTTAAATATTTTTTCATTTTTTATTTTTTATTTTATATAAACTAACACGAAAGAACAGGTCGACTGTTAAAATTGGAATGAATCTCGTGTATTTAATTTATGGAGATTTTAGCACTCCACTGAAGTGTTGTGTATTTACATAAATTCTTAAGTAAGAGTCGCTCACCCTGAAACGAGATCGGTGTCGAGACCACATCGCACCTACACGCGTTAGATGATCCGCGGAAGATCACTTTATTACGATTGAATACTTGCGTTCCATGTCAAACTGAGATTCCTATTTTATATAAGGGCTCTTAATCTAATATTAATAATATTGTTTATACTTGGTTCTCTATGATAAAAACACAATAATTTAAATATAAAACAACAAAATATAGCCTACTCTAATGTATATTTCGCAGGGAAATGAGGATATCAGCCATTTCATGAACTCCCGATGGCTATGTCGAATATTCTTGTTTTTTTTTACAAAAAAAATATCTAGAGATATCACAAAATACTGTCAGAGTAAGTCAGAGATATGTCATTTCACTAAACTAAATGTAGTAAAATAAATAATATGTACTGTTGATGAATAAAGTAATAAATCAAAATTACAAATTAACTGGTGCATTTTTATTAGAAAACTAGCTGTGCCCGCGACTTTGTTCGCGAGGACTACAGGATTTTGAATTTATTTTTTCTTAAATAAAAGTAGCCTATGTTACTCCTTATTACATCAGCTACCTGCCAAAAAAAGTCCCGTCAAAATCGGTCCAGCCATTTTAGAGATTAGCCCGGACAAACAGATAGACAGACAAAAATTGTAAAAAAAAATATTTTGGTGTATGTGCCGTATATATTCATATGCATGTAGTAAAAAGCAGTTATTTCAATATTACAAACAGACATTCCAATTTTATTTACATTTTTAATTTTTTTTTTATTAGAAAATAAAGTTTTAATCAAGTAAACATAAAAACAAAATTCCAAATTAACGGGTGCATTTCTATTATACAACTAAACATAATAATCTGACAATGATATCTACCTTTCTATTATGTGGATTCGTTTATTAGGTACAAAAAAATAAGTAAGTGTTAACAAAAAAATATAGATTTCTAAAAGTATGCGAGGCTCAACAATTAAGACAACGACTAACTCCTGATGGAAAATCTTGTTATTTATTTACTATTGACATTTATGCAGTGATTTGTGGTATCTTAAATTACACAAAACATTAAGAAGAAGAAGAAGAAGCTAACTTCTTGCAAATACATCTTTTGGTTTTGCACTGGACCTTAGATTTTTCACAATTTCATTTTTTAAAGCCTTGTTTTCCTCTAAATGTAAAAATTCCTCCAGCTAACTCTCTCAATGACAGTTCAATTTGTTGCACTGAATCTGTGAATGTTGTATCTAACTATCAACTAGAGCAAGCTAAAGAAATGCATGGCTCGATTTTCATTCAGCAGTATCTACTTTTCTGGCATTTTACTAGATTTAGTTTAGTGAAACGACATAATCACTGACGATTAATTGGTACTTTGTCATATCACTTTTTTAGTAAATAGACGTAATAAACAAGAATATTCGACATCTACCGAGATTTCGTGATATTCCTACGTAATTTTAATATCCTCTTTTCCCTGCGACATATCCTAACTAATATTATAAATGTGAAAGTGTGGATGTTTGGATATTTGTTACTTAATCACGCAAAAACGGCTGAACGGATTTGGATGAAATTTGGCATGCATATAGCCTTTGACATGGAAAAGAACATAGGCTACGTTTTATCCCGATTCCTTAAGTACCTAAAGCCACGCGGGCGAAGCCGCGGGCAAAAGCTAGTATATAATAAAAGAGAAACTGATTGACTGACATATTAACAAAACTACAAGGAAAGAAGTGAAATTGAAGTGTGAAATTTTGCGCAAGGTTTTCTTTCAAATATTAAGAGACGATTTTTTAAATTTCTCCTCCTAAGGGGAGAAACGGGTGTCTAAAGTTTGTATGGAGAAATCTACATTCATGCGGGCGAAGCATCTGGCAGAAGCTGGTGTATATATATATAAAAGAAGAAACTGATTGACGCACAGAAACCGCCGAAGCTACTGGGAAAAGGATTGTGAAATGCACAAAGTTTCCTTTTGTGACATAGACGAGCACTAAGAGTGGACATTACATAATTCACTCCCTAAGAGGATGGAACACTAGTCCAAAATTTGTATAGAAAAGCCTGTAGGTGAAGCCTTTGGCAGAACTCAGTCTACACTATTCTTCGACTTACTTTTTGCGAATATTTCTGGAATTCTAAATTCAAATACTCGTATTAACTGATAGGCTAGCTTCCCCAAGAGAGTTAACGTGATCCTGGAACACAAAAGGCAACTGAAGTAACGCAGGTGGGGTTAGTCAGTAGAAGTTTGACACTCTCCCTCACTTTACGCACAGCAGCGGTGGCAGTTATTTGAAAATTTTCCACCAAAAAATCTCCCATTTTAGTTAATGGATATTATGCGAAATGGTTGTACGAGAAAAGATGTGTGTACGCAGGTATTAAAAATTCCTTCATCTCATACATATTTTTTCTATTAATATCATATGTCCGTATAGTAAAGAATTTGAATTTTAAATAGTGTATGTTTAATAATATGTCAATAGTACACAAGTAAATACATATAATAATGTCGGAAGTAGGTTAAAAAAAAATTACCTTAAGTTTTGATGTCATCGTGAATTTGCTTCTTATAGGTGTTATTGTCCTAGTTTTTAGTATTACACTCCTCACTATATTCCGATTGACTAGTCTTATTTGAAAGAGTTACCACAGCCCTAGAACGCAAAGAGGTTCTGAAGAAACACGGGTGGGTTTTTACTCAGTAAAAGTCTGAATTTTCCTCTCGCTTTACATAGAGCCGGAAAAGGTACTTGATGAAATCCCACCCCAGAAACAAAACTACATTTCGATGAAGTGACGGATGTAGTGACACTGAATACTTAGATATTATTGAATGACTATAGAGACTTAACCAGTAAATATAACTGTTTTAATATCACTGAATGAACTAAGTCTTTACTTGCATACTTATCTTGAAATGATAAGAATATTAATACGAGTGTGCAATGTCACAGGGTTATGATAGAAAACCAGCCAAGAGCGAGACGTTTATCTTCCCATAGTCAGCTATTATTAGTTTATGTTTTCATAAGTTTAAATAAAATATGTAGCGGTTATCATAACATAAAATAAAATTCATATTTATTTTATTTACTAGCTTTTGCCCGCGGCTTCACCCGCGTACCTAAAATATAGCCTATGTCACTCAGGAATAAAGCAGTTTTCTATCAAATAATTTCAGCAATCGGCCTAGTACTTTCAGAGATTACTTCCTACAAACAAAAAAACAAACTACCTCTTTATAATATTAGTGTAGATGGATAGATATATCTTCCAATGATTTCTTCCGCTTCCGAAACTGATTAAAGATGTTCAAGAAGATTTCCATATAAAAAGTATCCTATGACCGTCTCGTGGTTCTAAGCTACTTCCCCACCAATTTTCAGCCAAAATGGTTCAAAAGTTCTTGAGTTATAAATAATGTAATTAATACGACTTTCCTAAATATAATATTTATAGAATATTTTTTTCGCATTGCACAGAGAAATAATCTGAACAAAGAAGGAACAGTGAAGGAAGTCAGTGCGATGAGTGGAAAATAGAAGAAGACGGTTATAAGATGAGCGTGGGTAGATATATTGAATTGAATTATTTATATAGTTAAGTTTGTACGAAACCCTCAGTGCTCGAGTTCGTCTAGTGCTTGCCCGGTTTTTTATATTGGTATTTATGCAAGATCTTTTAAGAATAAATATTCGAGACTTACAGACAAGCTTAATGATATAAGAATTGTGTAAATATATACAAACTACGGTTATACCCGACATCCCAGAAAATTTTAATTAAAAAAAAGACGTGTGGCACTCGGGGACTGCCGCGGTAAAGCTATTGCATAGCATCACTCATTTGTTTTCTTATCGGTCACCACGCTCAAAACAAATGACTGGGGGGTGTTAGGTTATTTTCGTTACGGAATTTCTGGATTCGGTCTCCACGCTCAAGGCCCGCGATAGAAGCTATGCAATAGCTTAAAAAACAAGAAGTGTTCATGTAATTATCAAATATAATCCTACACGGGAAGGACTATTCAGGGTTATTCGTAAAATGCTGGCATCCCATCAGGACTATGTTACTAACATCTTATCCACTTTTGTTCTACGACTTTTAAAAATTTATCATATTTTAGTTCATCAGATTTTTATACAAAAATAGAAATATTTAAATTGAACGTTCTAAATATTACAAAGTCCATGCGAAGCAAGCGACGGGGGTGCTTGATGCGCTTGCGTCGCGTTATACAGGCGTAGTTAGGTATAGCAAAACACAGAGTTGAAATATGTTTGATAGGACAACGAAATCTTGAAGGTTTGTTTTGGTAAATGAATGTTTTGTAAAAAGTCATAGAAAAGTTGTTGTTTAAGATGTAAGTAATACAGTCCTACAAGGTTGTCCTATAACCCTGTATACAGGGTTGAAGGTTGTAGCAGGCTCTGGCCTAGACAGGAAGAATTGAATAAAATAAACGTTTGTGTTCTCTAGTATTACAATTAGTAGAAGATAGATATAATCTTTAGGGTACACCATAAATAAAATGACAGTAGGAAGGTCATTCTTATCGCTAAATTTATCCCAATTCATTTTTTTTTTCCAAAAATAAGTAACACTGTATTTGCAGTCGCTCTCTTTTTTGGGGAAGCCAGGTTCTGAGTTTGGTCTGAGTGCCTGAATTCTACTGTGTGAAACCCACCAGTGTTCCTTCACTTCTTATTTGCGTTTTATGGTCATATCAAGTCTTTCAAAGATTCCTGCAAGCAGTCTCTACCACTTTTGTTGTAGGTGTTAAGCGAGAGATAGTGTCAGACTTTTACTGATTAGAAACCCACTCCTGTTCCTTCCTTGCCTTTGTCCCAGGGCCCTGGGTCTCATTTTCACACTGCCCCTGGTCACAGTAGGTTTCGACCCAGTTGGGCCCCTACGGTTTGCTGACAACTCCTTGAGGCGCGCGTAGAACAATACACGTCGTCGACGTCTTGGGCTCGGTCTCGTGTCAATCACTTTCCTTTACTTACTTTATTTATTAATCCAGAAATCCTTTTTCGGGACGTGAAAAGGATTTCTGGATTAATAAATAAAGTGAGTAAAGGAAAGTGATTGAGTAGTGAGTGATTACTCACTTTATTTATTAATCCAGAAATCCTTTTTCGGGAAATAAAAAGGATTTCTGGATTAATAAATAAAGTGAGTAAAGGAAAGTGATTGACACGAGGACGGTTACCGGATGGTCGGACGGCGAGCTAAGGAATCTCTACCTGAGTTTGATTTAGAAAGAAAGTTTATCAAATACACTCACCGATTTAGCAGCGGGCACCGTGGTGGATAGTTATTATTTTAGTACAACTACTTAAAGCCTTTGTCGATGTCTCAGGCTGAATTGTTGGAACAGTAGCGATTTCGTTGAGCACTCGGGCTTTAGAAATAACCACAAATAATATGCTGATTATAAAAGTAGTCAACCAAGAAATCTTCATGATGTTGGCAATAAAAGAACCTCCTTCTGTGGTATACCAAAAACAACTAGTTATTTGGGAACAAATATAAATAAAATACAACGTTTTTATATTTAATCTTGACTTTTCTCAGTAAGGTCTTCATACGATAACTCTATCTTAATTATGGTTGAACTTTAGCCATGTTATCGGGTAAAATTGCGAGAGACGGTGCTACTTAGAAACTTGCTTATAAAAGATCAAATCAATCAAACATATTATAATTACCGATCACGTTCCTAAACTCGTTAAAAATCTAGATCTGTCTAGAAATTGAGTTGCCTCACGTTGTATTTTCTATTTTGATCTAATTAATTGTCAAAGAAATTCTCTCGCTCCACTGTGGATAGCGCGAGAGGGAGTGAGTGTCAAGATTTATCTGTTCTGTGGCCAAGACTTTTAGTGATTAAAAACTAGCTGTATTTCTTCATTTACCGATTTCGAACAATTTAGCAGAAACTTCAGAACTATGCTGCATGCGAGTAGAATTCTAATTTTTTTTATGCTCTGCTGGAAAATAATCTGCTAAGTTCACGGTCATCAGGCATCAGCTCTAGTGAGCCCTGCTTTTTTGCAGACATCTCTTTAATTAAGGCGTGCGTAAAACACGATATACGGTTGGATTTGGTCCTTCCCTGAGAGTCGGAGAGCGAGCTACCCGTTGCTTGCTGTACGCAAGCCTGCGCTTACGTTGACTGGAAGCCTAGGAGTCCCGACGCCCGGTTTTTCTTCTGCAGAGGCAGCTGGAGCGTGAGGATGTCCTCTCACTCACGGTTTCAGACCTCTTCTTCACTCGCATTACTGCTTCGTAGAAGGAAGTGACTGCTTTCCATTTTTACTCGCCCAGTACCAGACCTGGATACGGATAAGGAATCCCATGCAGTAATAGTTTGGTTTAGAAAGGTTTACTAAATAACTCCAAGTTTAATTGTTTAACCTTTGCTATTAAGGAGATATGTAGATTGGAAACTAAACTCAATATAGTTGGAAAAAGGCTAGGCATATACTAATGCAGTAGTACCTAACATTTTCGATCCTGTCACCACTAAGATTTGTCTTGGGGAACTAATTCCTCTCCTTTCCCTCATGCTACCAATAAATATAATACGTCACAACATACAAACCGATTTAATTAAAGTTGCACAAAAATATTGAGTAAGTTCTTACAATCACATTAACTTACCTTTTCACAATTATAATCTTTATAGACATTTTTTATTATTATTGATAGGCTTGCGTTTGACCACCATCTCACCTGATGGTAAGCGATGATGTGGTCGACGTTGGAGCACGCTTGCCTAGAAGTAACCTATTCACTCTTGGCTTAAAGACCCCTAAGTTGTAGCTATCTGGAAACGCAGACTCCGGCAAGGAATTCCACTCGTTGGCTTCAAAGTTTTACTGTCTGGTGGTAGTTTTGTCTTCGCATTTGATTACACTGTTAGGGCCAGAAATGCATTGGTGAGCTATCGTCGTATTGGTCTGTTAAAGTTTACCCCCGCTGGCGTAATTACCCCCAGGTTAGGTACCGAGGTAATCAATGATATTGGTAATCAATGATCGGTTTAGTCAAATGAAAAAATCGTATTATGATTTAAAACGTACCAATCCTGATATGATCCTCGTATTTTGTTGATTTAATTCGATACTAAATTCGATCGTATTACTTTGTTATAATTTGCCCTCGTAGGATTACAGTTTTACCCCATACCTCCGTAGAGGTATGTACTCCCAGGGTAGGAACCAAGGCACTAATGGTACCTAATCAATGATGACTGTCTAGTCAAATTAAAAAAAATCGTATAATGATTTAAAAGAAATAACAATCCAGATATTTTGTTGATTTAATCCGATAGTAGAAACAAATCTGTTTTAGTTCGATCAGCGAAACCAGTGACGTATTTCATATCTATCTTGGTATGCATTGTAAGTTCCAATGCGGTATCACTTCATTTTAAAGGATCGTTTATAGTCAGAATGTCGGAGCCGATACCAAATTGTGAGTCATTGGAACAACCTGAATGTTTGTGATGATCGAATTATGACAAGTTATCTTTGTTCATAGTCAAATTACGTAATAGTCCATGTAGGCATTTGTGACCGTTTCAATTCAATAGTACGGAAAATCCTTGATATTTTTGGTCTTTGAATGATTGTTTCTGAATAGAATGTCAATATAGAACAGTTTCATAGTTTTTGCTGCTGGTTATTTTCGTATGCTTGTCTTGTTGCCTTGTGTTGGCAAAAAACAATTAGCCATTAGGTCTTGACGGGAAATGCCAACAGTCGCGGGCGTAAGATACAGGACTTAATTACGTGATGTAAGCTAAATTCTTAGCTTACATCACGTAAGTAAATCCTGTATCTGTAATACTACCTGATTTTTTATGAGTTGCATCAACCGAAAACACGCTTTACGCAAAAATAAACGTTGTGAAAAAAGCTGTTCCCTCGTATTTATTAACCGACCTATATAAATATTGTTATGATCTAATTATGAACTTCGAAGATATGGAACAAAACTTCTCATAGGATCACAGCAGAATAGTCGTAACAAGTAAAATTGTTTTGTTTATACGTGTACCTAGTCGATGACTGACTAAAAAAACTACACTATTACTATAGTACCTACTACTACTATGACTGACTAGTTATGAAAAAGGGGAAGGGGATGTATCGAACTGATCTGGTGATGAAGCCGGAAGGCAAATTAATGTAATCTAACCGTGTTTGGGATTATTACAATCGTTATGAGATGCACTTTGGCTATAAGGTATTTCAGTTCGGCCGAGGGGTACTTTTTAGTGGTGGAAAAGTTTACTTTTATTTTTACTTTTACTTTTTTTTTTTTTTTTTTCGTTATTTACTGTAAAAAAACTTTTTACAGTAAATAACGAAGAGACAAAACTATCTATTACTCATAGAAACACCGACTTCCGGAATTAAAGTTATTTTGTACTTTTCATTGTTTTTTTTTACATTGAACTCAGTTTAATTTCTTTTGTAAGCATTTTTTTTGTAAAGTTAAATTTGGTTTATAGAGGCATACAAAAAAGAGTATTGAGCATATTTACACAAATCGTTTTGGGAATACATTCACTGCGTACATCTAAGAAGAGGAATTCCCTGCCGGAGTCTAGTTCTTGATAGCTAGACAAATATGCTCCTATGACGGTCACATCATCGCCTACATGTGAGGTAATGGTCAGAAGCATCCTTTAAAAAAATATATTTTTAATGAATATCAGGTTATGTCACGCCCATTGTGTGTGCAGCAGTAGGTAGTATTATAGAGAAATGCCTATTATAAAAGAAGATATAAAGGAGTTTAAGCGGAACGTAGGTACGTTCGGCTACTTGTAAGGATTTAAAACAAAAAGTATATACTTAAGGTATTTTTAGCCAGAGCGGGTGAGACCGGTTCTGTGGTCCTTGAAGAGGCGATACATCTTCAACTGGTACCTGTTTTTGTTGAGGAATAAAACAAAATTACTTCGCTCAGTATCATTGTGATGTCTTCGAGATTATATACCAGAATAGAAATACGAGTATAGAGACAGAAGGCTAAACACAGGAACTGACAAATACCAGATCAACTAAGATGAGTCTTAAATTAGGAGTTAGAAAAAGATTATTCAGTACAGTAAAAGTTTTAAAATATGTGAATGTGGACAGCAGTATCAGTAGCATGTAAATTTTATAACCATCATTTCAATCGAAAAATATGCAAAGCTGGCCATGGCCCCACCCCAAGTGTCGCCAAAACAACCGGTTCTGTGCATCTCACATCTATCGGATTCGCTCGGCCCTCACCTTGTGAGAGGCCTTTGAATGCGGTGTCTTCCGGTATCCGGTTTAAAGTCGCCACTCCAGGTTCTTTCGGCAACATCGATCATTTTTGTTCTGCGAGTTATTAAGTGTACTGACCACTGCCACTTAAGTTTGGCGATTCATCGAGCCATGTCGGTAAATTTGGTTCTCATCTACATTTCTGGTCCCATCCCGCAAGGAAACTCTGAAAATAGCCTTCTCCATTTCTCTTTATGTGAGGACCTTTTGATGAGGCCCATTGTGAGCGACCACTTTTTAGAGGCATATGTCTTCACTGGTAACACGCACTGATCATATTAACAGTTTGATCCATGTTGTAGATTGGTGTTCCTTTTGCTGTTAACCTATCCTCAATCATATTTATTTTTTGCTTTTAAATAAGTCATCCATTTCCATTAGTACTTAGGTACTTAGTCGTGAATAGAAGTTGTAAGGTATAGGTAGATATGGTGTAAAGGAAGTAAAAAAAAGAAAGTCTGAAGTTCACAAGATGAAGAAAGAAAGTCACAATACACAAGACATCATTACAGTAGTAGAAACATGAATATCCGCATGGTTTGCGCGTCATCCTCCTGCGCATGGACAATTTTTTTTAGACTTTTTTTGTTGCAGCAAGTTAGGAATACAAAGACAGTGTTGTCAGGTGTCCAGGCAGACCTGAACACAGCCAGGCTTTTGGTTGTGTGTGCGGCAAAAACTGTATTTTTTTTACTTTTGTCACGTATGGCTTCCGCTCCACTTACAAGAAAATGTAACTAATCATCATATAGTCCTCTAAAATGATTTTAATTTGTGTTTTATTTACTGTTGTTTTTAATACAAATTGCAATTGTATGTAGTTAAATATTGCTAAATATTGCAAGTTGAATGATGCATTAAAAATTGTTGCTGGATGAAGTTGAATACCTTGGACCTGATCAACTTGTACGAGCAACTGTATATTCTGCGTCGGATGAATATTATGTAGGCGCTCGGCACGCTAGCGACACTCAATCGTACAATAATAGTAGTGTGCATTGCATAGTATTTTTTTTTGTATACGTCCTGTTGATGTCAATGCAAAATTCAATGAATTTCAGAGTGTGTTTATGTGGAAACGGACGGAAGCTTATATATGTATGTAATTTAAGAAAGACTAAAAGTATAATTTGTAAAAGGACCAGAATCATCAGTGAGATCAGTCAATCAGTGACAGTTGGAGATGTGCGAGTCCAGGTCATAGGCCAGGTTCGTCGCTGTCGGACTAAAATACAGCGTAAAACGCCTGATATCGGTTATTCTCCGAAACCAAAATATACAGACACCTCTGATCAGTTTCGTGAGTCTGCGTGACTGACAGTGGGTTTATCCACCTCCTGAACGTGATTTCTATCTGTTACCTTAGGTCGCATAATGCAGACATCCTGAATTATATCGCGAATATATTATAAAGTTAGGGTCTTAGGATCTTGAGGTCGTAAAGACTGTAGGACTGTAGGTCTTAGTAGGTTCTCCAAATTTATCATAGTTTCGACCTTAGCTTAAATGGCTTAGTTGCAGGTGGCTGTACATTTTGGTCCTTCGTACCGGATACGGAACGGTATGTTTCCATGCGGTGACTTTTCTGGAATGCATTTCACCCCTGGACGCTACGGACCACAACCGGGTCGTCGTCGGAGTCGAAAATCGTTGTAGTAAGATTATGGCGGTGGGAACGGCAACATGCGTTCGTAAGATATATAATGCCTGCGAAATAAATGGCGGCAGCAGTGAGAGAATGGGCATCCTCACTGCTGCCTGAGCGCAGGGCGATCGTCAGCCTCCCTGGGCACGGGTTTACGGAGGATCAAGCAAGACCGAGTCGTCGACGGCGAGTAGTGCTCCACGCGCACCTCAAAAAGAAGTGAAATAGAAACTGTGGTTCTAGAACGTAAAGGGTAATTAAATGACACAAGTGTGTTATAATCAGTAGAAGTCTGACACGTCCTTTCACTCCACCCTAGAGTAGGAGAAGTCATTGGATGATTTCCAAATTAAAAAAAGGCTTATCATAAACTATAGTCTGTCTAAAAAGTCAACCGACTTGGGAATTTTGTATAATATTTAATTATTTAAAAAATACTTTTTATGTATATGGTTCTTCTATTAGTAAACAAAGATCAGTATCTCTTAATCAACCTTGATCATTAAACCAGCGTTGACTACATTAGATTTCATTTTACCTTTTTTTATGGTGGGAAAAATCATCCAATGACAACCCCCGCTCTTGGGCGGAGCGTCAGACTCTTACTGACTAAAAGACACACCCCGTTCCTTCTAGCTTTCATACCGGGGCTCGAGTTCCCTTTCGGATAATTCTGACCCAGTAGGCTTCGACCCGGCTGGGTCCCTGCGTTTGCTGACAAATCCTTAATAATTACCCAAGTCGGTTGACTTATTAGACAGACTCTAATGTCGAGTATGTGCTCCAGGGTAGTGGAATGATTATTATGATTAACATTTTATATAGGTACATCATCATCATCATTTCTGCCGAAAGACGTCGACTGTTGGACATAGGCCTTCCTTAAGCGTCGCCACAACGACCGGTTCTGTGCGTCTTGCACATATAGGTATCAATCATTTTTATTATTTAAGTACCAGCTTTTGCCCGCGGCTTCGCCCGCGTGGCATTAGGTACTTAAGGAATCAGAATAAAAGGTAGCTTATGTTCTTTTCCATGTCAAAGGCTATATGCATGCCAAATTTCATCCAAATCCGTTCAGCCGTTTTTGCGTGATTAAGTAACAAACATCCAAACATCCACACTTTCACATTTATAATATTAGTTAGGATTAAACTTAGACAACCAATAATTACACCAACTGCAACAGACAGCAGCGGCCCAGGAGTGTGGCGTCATCAAATTGTGTTACCTAGTTTTTACATAATAATCATCTAATATTTGGCTAATCAGTTTTTATTTTCTACTAATAGTTTGTTTCGCTGATAAAAAGTCTAGCCAGGTCAAATTTCGAAGTTAAATAATAACTTCTTAAAAATAAATTTCAGTATTATTTTTGAAATAAAATAAATCGACGCATTGACAAAATTTTGCAATTTTAGAACACAATATTTATTTAAAAAAATAATATTAAATTAACACAACAACTTAAAATAATAAATTAATAAATAATTCGCAGTCCACGAGGTAAGACCTTATTTGCTATGTAGGCTAAAAGAAGTTTGTTCAGAGTTCGAAAGATGATACATTTTCTCAAGGTCAAAGTTTCGGAAAATACCTTAAAAATCTTAATACCTTAAATTACCGAGGGCCATTAAATAGGAGACTACTTTGGTTCAAACTAATTTTGATGAAATAAGTAGGCAGCTTACATTAATAAAAAATAATATATGGCACATTCTAATTTCTATGAAACTACTACATTTGAATTTTAGAAAAGAACACTATTTTAGTGGTTATTACATATTTTGCCAGTAGAATAAAAGGGGTGGATTGCATACCTATACAAATGCCTGAATTTCCACTTGGAAAATTAACTTTCATTTGCATTTACAGTATTAAAAATTATCTTCCATTTGTATTTTTTTTTTCGCAGTTTTTAATTCTAAGGTCAACCGAAAAATAAAGAATAAATAAATCGTATTACTTATGTCGATTATTGCACCACGTACTTTACATCGTAAATACTTATTTCGAAACTTTATAAAAACTAGTTTTTTAAATCCTTCACAAATTACAACTATTTCTAGCGCAGGCGACACATTTTCAATTTAAATAAATGTGCCGAAAATAGTGATTCCTTGTGACTCTATATATAGGTTCACAATTATTTTATTGTGCTTCTAAACACGACGAACTTTTGCTATGAAACAATCCCTGAAATCGTGAAAAAAAAATGGCCCTTGAATTTTTTGAGTTAGTGAACATAAATGTGTCTTAGAATTGTTTCCATAGTAAAAGTCGTCCATATTTATGAGTAAGTTCACTTCCTAAAAGATTATCAACGAATTAAATCGCACACCCTATGGGAACTGCACATGCCGTGTGCTAAAGTACCAAAACGTCTTTGATATACTTCTCTTTTAAGGCATTCTTCTAGCTAAGCTACAGTACTACTTATATCATTTAGTTAGACACGAGAACCGCCAGGAAGTCGTCCCTATTCCTCGATGAGGGACCAGTTTTCCCGCTTCGGAAGGCCGCAGCACCGACCCCTTTGCTTCGACCCCCAAAGTTGGGGAAGGGGAAGTTGGGGACTCCTCTATGCCTGACGTCTAAGAGGCCATCGCCAAAGAACTGAAAAGTAAAACATGTTATAAGATTTAGAAAATAAGCGAGTTGTAAAATATACATTTGTAACTAACAGATGTAGACTAGGAGTCTTTGATTACGATATATTTTTTTTAGATTGTAATCTCATAGTAGAGGCTGTTTATCAAGCTCTCTTTTCAACAATAAGGGTCGGCTCACTCGGGTCACCGTCCACAACCACAAAACGCCGCCACTGGCATATTTCCTATAGTTCACATTAATTTTTTTAGATTCTAATCTCATAGTAGAGGCTGTTTATCAAGCTCTCTTTTCAACAATAAAGCTCGGCTCACTCGGGTCACCGACCACAACCACAAAACGCCGCCACTGGCATATTTCCTATAGTTCACATACATTTTATATAGAATCGCCTCACACGGTTGACGCTGGTGGCCGCCACACGCTACAAATCTCTGCTGCTCGCTTCTCGTGGCCTGCACTAGCCACTAAACGCCGTCACACGCCACCCGCGCATTTAAAACTTCTTCGTCAGAGTCCTTTAAGATAATGCGCGTATGGGTTAAAAAAAAAGTAGCAGCCACGGCCACAAGTGGCTGTCGCACGCTTCAGCTTCCTTTGTGGCCGCTTTAAGCTTCTCGTGGCGGCGTTCGTGGCTGTAGCATGTGGCCCGTGTGTGACGACCCTAATTTTTTACGACTAGATACGCGTTGCGTAATATGATTAAACCATTTATTATTTTAAAATAGGTTAAGCACACGCACACGACGAAATATCTAGATAATAAATACCTGGTTATTAATTCCGTGCGTAAAAAATCTCCGAAGGCAACGAAAGATCTTTTATTGCCTTCGGAAACTTGTAACACACGCTACTGTAAATATCGATCATAAACATTTTCACTCATTCTAATAAAAAAAAATTAAAGCTCTCGCGGTGAGTTCTTTAGCATCTAAATTAAGATATCTTAATAATAATTTCTTCAATCACTTCAACATGTAATTGTTTGTTGTCCCTAAGAACTCAAATAATCCGTCAGCAATCAAACGACCGTTCCAAAGATTGCTGCGTGATATTGATAACCATCAGCGCCTATGTTTGAAACGTCACCACACCCTTTCTGGAGTGCGTGTCGTCCTCAGGAACGGTCTCAGTTGATCAATCGGTCGGGAGAATAATCAACAATACAATCATGACCAGTCTACTTACATCAGGTTGCTGTTGGTGGAACCCGTTGAGGGAGTTAAAGCCGAAAGCCGACGACGCACTCTGGCTCTGGCTGCCACTTCCACCGAACCCACTTCCACCAAACCCACTTCCTCCGAACCCGAGGGCTGATGCTGAGGATGCAGCCCCCGACCCTGACAGCCCGGAGCCGCCGAATGAAGCCGCTTGACTGCTCGCCTGGCTGCCGCTGAAGCCGCTGGAAATACAAATGTCTATTTGTTAAATTACTTTAATTCGGCGATGTGGAGAATGGAAATTTCCTTATGGGACGTCATGAAAAAGAAATAGTTTGAAAATAGCAATGATACATTCGCGAGTTGGACAAATGTTAATAACTATACATTATAGTGCCTAGATAAATGTACTCCTTACCATTAATAGGCAATTAATTACTATCTACGCACTATCCACGTCTTAAAACACTACGCTATTTCTTTTAGATAAAGAGAGGCCCCACTCTCGTTACCTTTGATACAATTTCTATAATACATACAGCTAGTTGTATAGTATCAATTTTTTTTTATATTGAATGTTTTTATAATTGTAATTATATAGACAAGCCATCTAGAGGCAACTGACAAATTAATTAAATTACGATTCATAATTTACAAATCAAAATGTTTTTATTTCACATAGGCTTACATGGGAACTTATAAAATGTCAGTCATATGGAGAAGAATCGGTAGGATACTCCATGGTTAATACTCCTTAAAAAATATTGATTTTATTTATATTTTATTTTATAATCTGTGTATGCAATGGGTCGAAACCACGCAAAATTTAAAGTTGACTGACCTAAGTTTTATACAGTTGGTCTTTAAAATGCCTTAAAAATTAATAAAATTAAAAAAGGGCTATGCTTAGAAATCTTTTTTTTACACGTTGACACTTATTAGTCTTGTTTCCGAACAAGTTTTGTATTTGGAACGTAGATACAAGTATAGTCATGTGTTGAAACAACTATGTATGTTAATGATGTCTTTTTATAGACATATGTAGTAGTATGTAATTCACATAATATACATGTCCGCATACTCTAAAAACCGATACACAAGGCCCTAAGGCGTTGACTCACTTTTGGGAAACCCGGGCATTTTTTTATTTGGGCCAAGTCATTTGTGACTTGTTATGAAGAGATTATTATGTGTACATTCATTATGGATGGCAATACAGATTTGATATCAAAAGTATTATTTGCAAACAGCATTATTTGCAAAAGATTTATGGTTTTTATTGATGTGATATCATATCCGGTTTCGACTTCACAAACGAACATTGTTTGATGACTCAGCAAAAGAATTTGACTTTAAGTTGTATAATGTTTAATTCGGTTAGGTACCAAATGTCGACCGTAACACCGATTTAAGTTTCAAGTCGAGTAACACTTAACACAGAAAGAGATTTCACATGAACACAAAGTAATTTCTGTTTTTCAAATATGACCAACGTGACATTGCAAAACTTTCGCCTCACAACAAAAAAATATTCAAATCCGGCTTATGTTTATATGTTTCATCAACTCCATTCATCTAAATTATTACGTAAACAATAAGGTTACTGACCTTCCGAAACCATTGATCGAGGACGCTTGGCTGGCGGAGTGCGAAGCGCTGAAGCCTTCGTTGAACCCGAACGAGAAAGACTGTGACGCTGATTGGCTGGCACCAAGCCCACTGGCACTGCTACTGACGCTTGCTGTCAATCCACCATTCCCGGAAGGAGCTACGTTGAATCCACCTCCGAATGAGCCGAACCTCGGCTTGACTGGGCTGGGACTGGGAGACCGCCTCTCATGCGGCAGTAACGTACTCGGATCACGTTCCAAATGTTCCAAAATAGGCAGAACAGGAGGAGTGATCACTGGCTCGAGCTTCTTGTCTTGTCTCCTCTCATCCGGGAACACAAATCCGTTCGCCGGCGCTGGAAGAACAATCTTCAGCACGGAGGCGAAGCACAAACAAACGTAGATGAACTTCATGGTGTCTTCTGATGACTACGTGAGATTGACGATGTATCTTGTTTTAATAGGGTCGGACGAGGTCGCCGCCGGTGTTGGCATGCGGCACGCGCCGCAGCCTTCAGAAAACCCACTGCGCTGCGCCCGAGACGACATCCTGCCAACTATCCATCCCCCCCTACACGCCCATGTCCATAACAGACGTATTCCTTTTAAATTTAACGACGTTATTGTCTCCGATGTGGGGAAAATTAGATGGTTAAGGCTGGGTAAGGTGCAGCTCGTGATTGGGAAATCCAAGTGTCCTACTTTATTTGTATGATCTACAGTTAAACACTCCAAGCACGTTGCCATTGTGTGGTCAGCCGCGGAAGCAGATGAGCTCGGAGGTTTTATTCACCGCGCATCTCATTATCTCACCTAGTAACATTTTCATAGTGTGGTCTTCTTATTTTAAAAACATTTGCAAAAACCAGCTAAACGAATACTTAATTAACAGGGGCGTAGCTACCATCATTATAGTCATATTAATGATAAGGGGCCCCCGAGCTTCAGGGGCCCCGACATATGACTAAATTCGAAACATGTTATCCATAATCTTAAAAACTCATTTTGATAAAAGGTTACGAGTGAATGAATAATGACTGTGTGATACTCTGTAAATAGTTTTTAGCACACTTCTCTCGTTTTAGCATTTTTTACTTATATAAGAGGACAATAAAAAGGTATGTACCTACTAAAATAGGTTAACTATTTTAGTAGGTACATACCTTCTAAATGACCCTTTCAAAAATATTTGATATAGGGCCCCATTAGGATTACATACGCCACTGTTAATGAACTAGGTCCATTTATTATAATCATGCTAATCGGTTGTTATTACGCTAATATGCGAATATAATATCAATTTTATTTCGCGAAAGGTCAGGGGGCAGCACTATGGCTAGGTGTTTAATTTATTCATGCGATATTTTATTATCTAGGAAAAAAACCTTTTCTGTTTTGAATATGCAAAAGAGTAGCGGTATTGTATAAAATGTCTGTTGGGAATTTATAAAGTTAAATCATTATTTTCCATTAGACTACCATCTGATACATTAAAAGTATTTGAATTAAAAAAGATAAAAACAATCTAATTTAGGTACATAGACAATTAATTGGAAAAAAAACTACAAATTAATGTATGTATTTTTATATAGGTAGGTATATGAGTGGGTGGTCTCAAAAGTTTTCTACCTCAAAGTGAAGATAGCATTCATCAATAAAACTATTGAATGTAGTTGTGCATCTTTTGATAGTTAGGTACTCTCCAAAGTTTCAGCCATTTTGTACGCGCAGTAAAGTTTTTTTTTGATAGTCATTTGAGTGAATCGATGTGAGATGCAGAAAAAGAAAATAATTTTTTACCAAGACAACGCGCCGTCTCGCACTTCAGCGGTTGCTACGGGAAAAAATTACAAATTACTGTTTAAACTGCTTGATCATCCGCCTTACTCACCAGATCTAGCCCCAAGCGACTTCTTTTTGTTTACTTATCCAATAATTACGCCCGTGGCGCCAGCGGCTGAAAAATTGAAGGGGAATCGTTTGTCTCGGTATGGTCATGTAAAGAGGAGGAATGAAACGTATGTTACTAAAAGAATTATGAGTATACATGTGGATGGGTGGCGAGGGTGAGGGAGGCCAAAGAAAAGATGGATGAATTGTGTAAAGAGTGATATGAAAGAAAAGGAAGTTAGTGACAGCATGACGGGTGATAGGATAGAATGGAAGAAAAAAACGTGTTGCGCCGACCCCAAACAACACGGGACATGGGCAAGAAGATGACGATGATCTAATAATTACGCTCGGGCAATAGATTTTCATCAATTGTGGAGACAACCTTTACCTTCGTAAATAATTATTTAGCAGAGAAAAGCGCCGACCACTATTTGAACAGGTTATAGACATGGGAGCGTCGCTGGGAGAAGAGTTTAGAGACAAGGAGACAATGTAAAAAAAGAAAAATAAATTGTAAGAAAAATGTCATGCATCTTTGTTATGTCGGTTATGTCTTTTCAGACTACCTGTGTACATATAAGTTCCCCTCTTCCTTCGAGTGATTCCAGGAAAGACGGTGGCGCAGAGGTCCCTTGCTACCGTGCACAGTGAGGCTCAGGGCAGACCGTTATACAGTCTCTTCAGGCGTGGTACTGGAAAGGTTCCGGAATTGTCTTTTGAGAGGTAACGAGGCCCCTTCCATGTGCTAATGGTGATCACCAGGGTAGCTATGCATAGAGGGGGTTCCGGAATGATCTTTTGAGAGGTCCGAGGCCCCTTCTACGTGCTGATGCTGGTGCTGGTGATCACCGGTGTGTTTATAGTGAGGTAAAATCTTAGCCTGCCCGAACTTATCCCCAAATTCCGGACGCCTTTTGAAGGTTTCCCGTCGGAACCAAAACAAAGGTATATGTAACTAGTATTCATATCGCAACGAACTATAAGCATTTTACAAGCAATTCAACTAATTTTCGTCATTGCTTTTTACCGCAAGAATGTTGTAAGTAACTCTACAACACAACAGTTCTGCATACATTTTATATTAGTACCGTACAGTTACAATAATATACTTCGATATAATATCTGTGGCCCTAGTGAAAAAGGATCTAAGTCCAAAAATGCAACTTTACAGGAGACGTAAAAAACACTGCGTGCTTCAAATTCGTGTTTGACCTCGTGTGTCATTCACACCGCTACCAAATGAAACACATGTGATGTTTTTTATAGGTAAACAATTTATGCTCTTTACTATTATTGGGTTATTTTTTATGTAAAGTTAATAGTTTTTAAGATAGTGACTTATACCAATCACAAAATGAATTCCATAAGGGTATAAAATAAGTTAGACCCCTTCTCCCATAAGTTAAATATTAATTCATGCACGTGAAAAGGGATACGCATTTGAAATTATTTTTAATAACTAATTGCCTAATGCAAAGAAATATTTTTTCTGTCTATTTCGGTGAAAACGGATATAAGTCTAATAATATCATTTGTAACTTAAACTATTTTTATGGACTAAGTGTTGTTGTATCGATAAACACCAACCAAATTGAAATGCGGTTGATTTTTGTTAATTTAGATTAAAAAACACAAAAGAAAGTTTTTATTTTTCCGTTTAAAACAATATAAATGGACTTGAAACCAACTTTTGTGGTTTTTTTGGTGTCAGTTGAATCCTTTTGCACCAAGTAACTTCCTTATTTTTAGAGTTAGCTTAGATCTGTTTTCACCAAACGATAGAGCATTTTTTTCTGATCATTTCGTTATACTTAACTCATTTTCGACAAAATCGGACTTATACCCTTTTTCACTAGAGCCACAGATATGTGCAGGTACTTGTGTGCAGGTATTTTAACGACTAAAACAACATAATATCGCCCCAGTTTCTAAGAGTCCATTCAGAATTTCATATTTATTCTAAACTTAATATTCTGACGCTGAAGAGTTTGTTTGAACGCGCTTATATCAAGAATTGCTTGTTTGAATTGAAAAATTCTTTTAATGTTGGATAGCCCATTTATCGAGGAAGGCTATAAATAGCAGAGCAGTTACCAAGGACGCGGGGAAATCTGTGAGGGACAGCTAGTCGGCCATAAATTTAAAATTGTATTATGTGATTAACCTCTTTTTAGGGTTCCGTAGCCAAATGGCAAAAAACGGAACCCTTATAAATGATAAATGATAAATGATAAATGATATTTATTTTGCAAATAGGTTTAAAAAACACTTTTACACGTCAATTTTTTTTTCGTCAATTTATGCTAGATGAGGCATGTCTGTCTGTCTGTCTGTCTGTCTGTCTGTCTGTCCGTCTGTCCGTCCGTATGTCACAGCCACTTTTTTCCGAAACTATAAGAGATATACTGTTGAAACTTTGTAAGTAGATGTATTCTGTGAACCGCATTAAGATTTTCACACAAAAATAGAAAAAAAGCAATAAATTTTGGGGGTCCCCATACTTAGAACTGAAACTCAAAAATTTTTTTTTCATCAAACCCATGCGTGTGGGGTATCTATGGATAGGTCTTCAAAAATGATACTGAAGTTTCAAATATCATTTTTTTCTAAACTGAATAGTTTGCGCGAGAGACACTTCCAAAGTGGTAAAATGTGTGTCCCTCCCCTCTAACTTCTAAAATAAGAGAATGATAAAACTAAAAAAATATATGATGATTACTATAAAAACTGCCAACGAAAATTGGTTTGAACGAAATCTAGTAAGTAGTTTTTTTTTAATGCGTCATAAATCGAAAAAAATACACTATTATTAAAACATCGATCAAAGTTACAACACATTACAAGAACTTTTATATTATGTTACTTGCTGCTACGGAACCCTTCATGGGCGAGTCCGACTCGCACTTGGCCGGTTTTTTATGTTATGAGACTTGCTGGGGTCCTTTCCCTTCGCGATCACAAATTCTCAAAAAAGTCGAATCATGGCTCTGATGCTGCTTCAGTGAATTGAAAATCAACCAAGAAACTGTATTAAAGTGTCTATTGTAAGTCAGGCAGGCGCATTACTTTGTGTAATTTATTTCATCACCACTGCTCTCAAAGCGGGGAAAACATCGTGAACCTGGCAGGGTCGCCATGAAGTATGGGAAGTAATCTGATGCGAAAGGAAACACGTCTGGTCTAGACAAGCGTTTATTGTCGACTACTTAAAGGTTACAATGTTGCTTATTACTAAGTACATTTACTACTTCAATGTCCTAGAACCCAAAAATTAATGATATGTGCCATCCACCAACCCGCTCTGGGCCCGCGTGGTGATTAGGCTGATTATATTATGCCATTATTATTATTAGCTAACTGAGTGCATTGAACTCAAGATAATCCACCACTTCATACCAGACCGTATTAATGACTGTATCCTCATTCGTCGAACCTTGTAATCGACATAATTCACGTCAAGACCTACAAGTAAGTAACGCTTAAGTCAAGTTGCTATTAAGTCGTCATAAACTTGCAGTTATAAGCAGATTGCCCTATCGGTTATCATAATTATGACTAGGGTTGGCGATATGTCCAAGTTTCATACAATCTTAAAAGGAAAAAAATGAGTTGAAATTCTTGATTCAAAATAAAATGAATTTACAATTAGCCAAATATTTACATTTTTATCTCACAAAGAAACAGGAAAATTATTCATTAAAACGATATGCGATTAAATTATGATACCTAAATTCTTGTATAAAAATAGACTGATATTCACTAGAGCTAGATAAACAGTTTTTCCTTAAAATCATCATTTTTTACACAGAAAACTGAAATATAGTAGAGGAAGATTGTGTTAGACAAATTATCAAATGTCTTTTCCCACTTTATTGGGTGGACTGAGCCCCAGGGTAACTCTTTCAAACGTTCCCGCAGCCCTATCAGGCATGTGCACAAGTGGGCTCTTTGAGACACACGTAGAACACGACGTGAACTTGACTACTACCGGACAGCCGGACGGCGAGAGACCAATAACTTGTCGTCAACAAGCCCGGCTTGAGGAAGTTTGAAATCGCCCTGTGACTCCGGACTCCCGTGGTATCCCCTTCGGTGGTGACTGGGGCTTGAGAATATTCTTATAACAATGACAGGCTTGCTCTTCACTACCATATTACAGACACCAACTCTCACTATCATTCAGGATGTCCGTCATTGTCAATTCTCTCATGGTTGCGGCCATCTTCTTCGCTCACATTACAACTTCGCAGAAGGAGTCGTCCGTTTCCCATTCCTTCTCGCTCCAGACCATGGCCTGAACCGGAGTCGGGGACCGATCACCTCCACGAGGACATGGCGGCGATCCGCCAAACCGAGACAGACGTGACCTTTACGTGTACATACATGGGCTGCTGTAACAGATATGACCAATATAACGGATATACTTCAGATGAGAAAGATCCCTAACATCGACGTTGCTGAATGAGCGAACTACTAAATTCATCCTTATTACCCAAAAACGGCAAAAAGGAAGGGTTATAAATAATATCAAATTATTGAATGGCCAGAAGCTGGGCAAGACGTGTGCTAACCCTAAACAGCAGTGGTTCAAAGTGTAAGGTGAGTGTGAACAGGGCCGGGGTCGCACGTCTTGTGTCACGGTCAGCGATCAATGCACATTATCGTATATACGTGTAGATACATATCACTGTACGTCAACATCCTTTATACTGTTCAATCGGAAAAAAGTGGACACTACTTTATTTAAATATTTAAATCTAAATATCAAAATCAGTCGAGCGCCTGGTTTTGGTGGAAAATCATCAAGAAAGTATTTCTTCTCGCCCTAAGTGGTCTGAGAGGGAATATCAGACTTTTACAGACTAAAATGCACCCTTGTTCCTTCAATTGCCTTTTGCTTTCTAGGGCAGCGGTTACTCTTTTAAACGAAGTATTTCTGTTTAGGCACCTATGGTTTCAGCACCTGGGTGAATATACACATTTGTCAATTTTTTCAATTTTGGTGGCGCATCTTTTTCTTCAGTTGTCGTGATAATTAGGAACTTTTTCCTTCATTTTCGTAAAAATTTGTCCTTATTTTTTACGAAAGTAGGAAGCGGTATCGACACCAAAATTGAAAAAAAAAATGATATTCACCCACCTACGCTATTCTACTTTCGGTACCAATAGGTTCATCATATATTAGCTTGGTGCCGAATATGGAACCAAAAAAATGTATTATAATTTAATCCTCATTCGGCACCTACGGTAGTATCTAGTGATGGGATGTGTAATACTTTTGAACAATACCTACAGTAGCCCAAAAACCCAAGTCGGTTTGTCCGACGTTATATTTTACTGAATCGTTCGCAATTAGTTCGCTGCAGTTTGACGACCTTTTACTTGACGACGAAAGCAAAAAAGTGCATTATTCTCGTCATCTTAGGTCTCTACGACAGAGTATTTGTCTTAAACTAAAGAATGTCACTTGACGGATGCTGCCGTCAAGTTACATTCTTTCGTAAACACTTTTATCCTTATGGTATTCTTTTCTACTGGCTGTACAGCAGTCATAGGAAATCTGATATTGTGTTCTCAAATTTTTATTCGTTTGATGCTTCTGATTTGATGAGCGACAATTAAATCATATGATAGAGGAGCTTATGGCTAAAATAATAATAGCTCCAAGGATCGATCTTTAGCATAGAGCAATACTGGCCGAGGTCAGTTTATCGATGGGTGTCCATCTTAACAGACTATATCGAGATTTCTCCATGCCTCAAAAAGCACGTTATGCCGTTGGTCCCTGCTGTTATTTGTTGATATTTGACTCTCGACTATCCGAGAGTCAAGAAAACAGACACTAGTCTTGCCAAGAGCGTTTACCCAATTTCTGGGTTGTGGAAGTCAGATATGCAGTAGTTCCATGTAATGTGTAGCGACATCTATGGCGTCACATAAGAACTAATCCTGCATCGCGCGATTAAAGTTCTCTGCGTGATTTGAACATATAGAACAGCTCAAATCATCTATCGGGAAGATGCCCACCAGACATTACACTCCTCTCAGGTCAGAGGATCCTCCCTTTTCTTCTCTACTCTACCCTACTCTACCTTACTCTACCCTACACTACTCTACACTACCCTACTCTACTCTACCCTAAAATTCCCTAATTTTATTTTTTTTTTCCATAAGAATCTTCTCCTTACAAGAACAAACACAATAAAAAAAGAATTAGCGAAATCGGTCCAGCCGTTCACGCGTGATGGCGTGACCAAGGAAATGGGCATTCATTTTTATAGATATAGATGTATCTAAAGGCAAAAGAATTGACGTAGGTGTTCATTGATTTCCATGACTTTGTAGTTATATGGTTTTTCTAATAGCTTTTTATTTTTTATTATGACTGTCGTGCATTTGTGTTAATGTAGGTAAAATTTAAAGAAAATTCGAGTAAACGCCTACTTGTTTTTTTCCTACTAGTATTTCTTATTTAATCGTGGAAAATAACCTAGGAAAATTAAGTATTTACACGGTTATCGATTTCTGAAACACTTAAACTATTCCAAGGTAATCTTGGTATATTTGCCTATTGGGCACGCCATAATTATGGCGGTATTATTATTATTATTATTTAGAAGATAAGGGGCTATGCATCACCCATAGTGTAGGGGATGTAGTCACTGCGACCTAAAAGATCTATTGTGACTCGCCACCTTGTTAGAGTAACTCTTTTAGCCCGGAGGCTTCCAAGAAATTTAGAATACTCCTAGCTTTTAGAGTTTTAATCTCCTCCGGGCGAATAATGTGTCGGCCCAGATGGACACTGCGTTTGTGGATAAGGGGCCCGCATTCACACAAGAGGTGCTTAGGCGTCTCCCTCTCCTGATTGCAGTACCGGCAAACATCAGTGTCACTCAGTTTCATGTGAAATTGGTGCCTGTTTAGTTTGCAGTGGCCGGTTAAGGCGCGGGCCATCGCACAGATGCTCGTCCTGCTAAGCTCAAGAAGCTCGGCAGTTCGTTTTTGTTGTTCAATTATGGCGGTAAGTCTAGAAAGAAGTCCTGGGGTCTTCACCTTTCACATGACGCAGGTCCTCACCGCACATGGTCAGTTCAGGAGGTTCTGTCACTTGATTCGTGCGGAAGAAACGTCCGGGTGACACCTTTGTGTGGAAAGCCTGGGGGACACAGTGGAACATACGGTGGCGGTGTGTCCCTTTTGGGCGGTGCATCGCCGTATCCTCGTGGGGGGGCGATCCATCAAATAAAGCTTATCCAGTTCTGGGTGGAGCAAGAACGAGAGGGAGTATCAAACTCTTATTGACTAAATCCCTCCCGTGAACCTTCAGTAGTCCTTTGCTTTCGGGGTAACCAGCTACCAAAAGACCAACATTCTTTTAGTCAAGAGTGAATGGATTACTTCTAGACAAACGTGCTCCATCGTCACTTGTTTTTTATTGATAGCCAATAACAAAAAAAAAATGTATCGTGGAGGACACAGTGGAACATACGGTGGCGGTGTGTCCCTTTTGGGCGGTGCATCGCCGTATCCTCGTGGGGGGGCGATCCATCAAATAAAGCTTATCCAGTTGCTGCCAGCTGGGTGGAGCAAGAACGAGAGGGAGTATCAAACTATTATTGACTAAATCCCTCCCGTGAACCTTCAGTAGTCTTTTGCTTTCGGGGTAACCAGCTACCAAAAGACCAACAGTCTTTTAGTCAAGAGTGAATGGATTACTTCTAGACAAACGTGCTCCATCATCACTTGTTTTTTATTGATAGCCAATAATAAAAAAAAAAATGTATCGACGCAGTAAAAGACATGTAAATGAGTCACGACTGTGAATGTCGTTGTCTGTTCATTGTGAAAGGCGTCCAGTGAGTCACCGTCTTGATGATATCAGAATATTACTAACTTGCATTTTGTAAATATATCTATTTTTAAAATGTTGACCAATTGCTTGTTCAAAGAAAACATCAACAGTAGCTGCATAAAAAAAATTGAAAAGGAACTTCAAAAGAAAGAAAGAAAGAAAAGACATTTACACACAATGAAGAAACAACTTGTGTAGAAACTTAAAATTAAATAAAATAAAAAACAACAATTTTGTATGTCTAACGGCTTAAACTTATTGCAAGTTCGTACATTGACTTTTTTTGCCTGCTATCTAAATACCGGATATACGATGATGCACCACCAGTACATCCCACCCAAACACATTAAACGTTATAGGAACACATTCACTGTGCGTACAGATAAGGAGTACAATCCCTAAAAAAAATCAAAATGCAATGTCTCCTGGCACAATTATAGTTCGCCGACTAGTCGTTTGACCAACGCTGTGACTCTAGCCTGCGTGCTTGATTGTAGTAACAGTTAAATAGACCTAACGGACTCAAAAGTTTCATTTACTCTCCATGTTACTTCTAGGGGTCAACAAACAGGTTACTTCTAGGCAAGCCTGTTCCATTGTCAACTACAGACTGAGATAGTAGTCAAGTGTGAGCTTGTAAATAAACGAGCTCTATTATGACTTCTACAAAATGAAACATATACTAGATCATCGTCCTCCTACCATTTTCTTATCACCATACATCTCTATTCGTCGTCATAGCAACAATCTCCAGTAATTTTTCACTCAAGCCACCCATTGTTTTATTAAACTTCATTTACTTCTAAAACTGTGGTGAACTAGCCCCTGTTAGGAGGCGGTGACGGTAGCAGGCAGTACCCTTTGGCTACCGAGCCCTCGGGACAGTTCAACCCGATTTTTGGCGTACGTTGCTTGTTGCGCTGGTCTCGTACGCCAACCTTTCAATCGTGGAAATCACAGACACAATAGAAAGACAATAAATAGGTGCGCGAACGCCGGCGTTCGCTTGGGGTTTAATGAATTAATAGCTAACCAAATTCATATTCGAAACTAACTTCAATCATAATCTTCATTCTCAGTTATAATGGGTCTCTATCCATCACAGGAGACCCTTCAAATCCCTTTACAGACTCTTCACTACATTAACAATCCATAAGAACCTGTTTATTTCAAACAATATTTAAAAGTGTTGGGCAGTTCTCACAATCCTATACTTCAAGCATCCAAAACTTACTTCTTTATTCCTTTTTACCATACTAGGTTTAATTTAATCTTTACGTTTTAATCTTCACCACTAAACTCTCGAATATTGAGTTTAAATTCGGAATTGCTCCTTTAATTTCTTTCAAAATGTTTGTCTTCATCATAATTGTTGTTGTAAATTGTTCATTTGAGGCTGTGTTTTCAGTGTTATTCTGTCGCATTCAACTTGTTAATTATTTTTCAGACAATGCTTAGAACCTTGGTTTGTTAATTTATCATGAACGTCTAGCCGTTCATTGGTGAAATTTTGCACGTACGCTAAGTGTAATCTTGACCTTATTCGTCTGGAATTCTTGAGGACTTATTTATACAGTCTGTGTTTTAAAAAAAAATCGTTATTTTTAACCGACTTCTAAAAAAGGAGGAGGTTCTCAATTCGGATGTTTGTATTTTTTTTTTTTTTTTTTTATGTATGTTCGCGCATAACTTCGTCACTTGCGAACCGATTTGAAAAGTTCTTTTTTTGTTGGAAAGGGTATACTTCCCAAATGGTCCCATAGTCACCAAGTCGGGATCTGATGATGGAATCTTGGCGAAATCGAGGGAACTCCTCAAGTATTATAGGCAACCATATAGTTCTTTTGGTATTTTCATCAAAGACTTAAGCATTTATAGTCAAAACATGACATTTGATGAAGTTGAACTGGTGAAGAAGACCAGAAATGGCCAACGGAAGTTCATACTCGCAAAGATCTCTCAATGAACATAGTTACAAATAAATGAATAGTTCTGAATAGGTATGTTGAAAATGGTATCATCGATGTGACCTGATGATGATGATGGAGCCGGAAGATAGGCACCGGAACTCCGTAATTAATCAATGTATCCTAGCCGTGTTTGGGCTTATTAGAATTGTCATATAATGCACTTTGGCTATAAGGTACTATCAAACTGATATGATGATGATAATGGAGCAGGAAGATAGGCACCGGAACTTCGTACTAAAACAATGTATCCTAGTGGGGTTTGAGTTAATTGGAATGAGAAAAAGGTAATCTGGCTGTAAGTGTATTGCAACTAAAAAGTGTGAAATAAAAAACTTTTTTACAAAAAAAAATAACCGACTTGCTAAAAAAAACACTAAAACCATCAAAATAACTTTAATTTCGGAAGTCGGTGTTAAATAACGAAGAGGCAAAACTATTATAGAAACACCGACTTCCGAAATTAAAGTTATTTTGATGGTTTTAGTGTTTTTTTTAGCAAGTCGGTTATTTTTTTTTGTAAAAAAGTTTTTTATTTAATTAATCCTCATTTTGTTACTATCGTAAGGTACGAATAATAGTTTTTCAAATCATCATCATCATCATTTCAGCCGATACACGTCCACTGTTGGACATAGGCCTCCCCCAAGCGTCGCCACATCGAACGTTCCTGTGCGTCCCGCATCCATCGGTTTCCCGCTACCTTTACCAGGTCATCGGTCCACCTTGTAGGAGGCCTTCCAACGCTGCGTCTTCCAGTACGCGGTCGCCTCTCCAGAACCATTCGGCCCCAACGGCCATCTGTTCTGCGAGCAATGTGCCCTGCCACTTATGTTTGGCAATTCTTCGTGCTATGTCGGCAACCTTAGTTTGCCTGCGGATATCTTCATTTTTCAAATACATATATACAATTACCGGCACGGATCTTGAGCACTGGATTCAAGTTATGCAGAAGTCAAATATTCAGTCTCTTTAGTAGTGCGAAGTGAGACGCGGGGGCGGGGAGTGTCAGTGATTGGCTCGCCGCGCCATCGTGTCATAGACGTCACTCCTGATTCGTTCCCTGCGTTGCTGCATGTATCTAACACAACGAGCGCTCAAGATCCGTTCCGGTAATTGTAACTATGTTATATTTAATTTAGAATATTATTTTGCCATAATTATTATGAACGAATTTCAAATGTTTTTCGCGATATCGATATATTAAATAAATTAACTATGTAATGAAACTGTTATGCTATGAAATCCTATGACACAAGATATAACTTAAGCAATAATTTTAGTTACTTGTAATGTTTTCGCTTTAAAAAGCTGAATCAATACATAAAAACCACTTGTCTCTAGAAATACACAAATAAAAAATTAAACTAGTAAGAGAACGAGTGATATAGTAATAATTATATATACCCAAATATTAAAAATAAAAATAAACATTGATATTTTAAAACGTTATCAAAATACAGCTGTGTTGACCAAGAAACAACTTTTCCCAGATATTGTTGTGTTAATTTATACTTTAAAAAACTCTAGACAAAATCCTCTATCGCAATAACCACTAGGTACAGAACACACAAATAAAACAAATACTAAAGGACATAGAGAGCAATATGTCTACTACAGCACTATCCGATATACGGGCAATCAAGTTTCCCGGCAATATTCGCCAGAATTGTATTGGAGCTGTTCCGCACACTGCGCACATCGTTTGCGCATGGCGGTGTGGAAACAGACGATGCACTTTTCCGCAAATATACCCATGGCACTAAAGAAACGGGGCAGACCTAATGTTGCCGCGCCAATTTCCCAAATGAAACAACGAGATCAATATCTGCATAAGGTAGTGCGGAAACATATTTTGATGCGCTCTTTGGCAAACATATCCGAGGTACCGCAGAAGCGGGGCAGCTCTAGTATCACCTTACCAATAAATACCACCATACCTTATCACTTAAATACCACGGCAGAAGTTTAAACCTCCCGATGATTTTATCGAGCCGTCGGAGAGCCTCACATCTGGACACGAGTTGCCATGGCGAACCTGGAAAACTCGAAACAGACTCCACACCCAGGTTTGGCGCAGCAAAGACAATCTCCACTAGTGGGGGTTCTCAGATGGTTCTGATCTTCAGTGTTTGTGCGGCGTCTTCCCGCAGATCATGTGCCACCTTCCGTCCTGCATCACGTGCCCTGTTTTCTGCTCACGAAGGGACCTAATGACAGCATCAGCGGAAACTATTGCCGTAGCCTAATTCTGGGCCATGCAAGGAATTTAACTAATTTTGTCATCGATACGCTAAGAAGAAGTTGCTTGGTGATATTCAGCCTAAGTTTCTGTAAGAAAAATCGTACAGATCCAAATCACCAGACCCATGATTGTATCAATATTCTTCAAGTCGTGCGCGTATCGGTATTTTAATGTCCAGTTCCAATTTGGCGTAGATGCGTAATTTCACAACAGTCGCGTGCGCATCAGTTAGCAATGACATTGAACGGGTTGCTTAATTTGTTTTACGCGTTACGAATACATTATGTGGCTTTAGGGTAAAGTGAATAGCACACTGGATGCTATACTGACGAATATTATGTCAGCAATAAGAACACCTTTTTTGAGAACCTACAGTCAATCAATCGGTTCGCCCTTTCCCCAACTTGTTGTCTGGTGGAAATCGCTTTAAGCGATAAGACCGCCTTTAATAATAATATTCCACAACTATCACACAACGCCGTCTAGTCTCAAGCTAAGCAGAGCTTGTGTTATGAGTACTAGACAACTGATAAACATACTTATATATTTCTAAATACATACATATTGTAGATAAATTACACCCAGACACAGAACAAATGATCGTGCTCATCACACAAACATTTGTCCTGGGTGGGAATCGAACCCACGACCTCCGGCATAGCAGTCAGGGCAACTAACCACTAGACCAACAGGCCTGTCAACATTGTACCCATAGATTTAAGTTTATGTTTATGTCATTTTACTTTTGGTGTACAATAAAGTTTATTCTATTCTATTCTATTCTATTCTATTCTATTCTATTCTATTCTATTCTATTCTATTCTATTCTATTCTATTCTATTCTATTCTATTCTATTCTATTCTATTCTATTCTATTCTATTCTATTCTATTCTATTCTATTCTATTCTATTCTATTCTATTATATTCTTGGTTGTTATCAGGTTTTAAACTGACCCGAATACATGAGATTGGAAAAAGAGATGGTACTGAATGCGAATGTTAAATGCAGCGACAGCCTATCTGAGTACCTAGTGCGAGTCTGTTTTACGTTAACGCGATTGACACGTTTATGATGTTTGGCAGGTCTCCAAGTTCTGAACTAATCAGAGAGCAAATTGCGGTAAACGTTTCAATCACGTTAACGTAAAAACTACTCGCCCTCAGCACACTGACCTGAAGAACTTAGTGCTGACGATAATTCTTGGCAAAGCTGGTTTGAGATTTTTTAGCCTACTGTGATATACATACAAAAAACCCAAAAAGTTATTGGGTCAACCATCGGCACGAACAAAAGAATTAGTTGTGCTTCAGTTTAAACCTAAATTAGAAAAAAGCATATAGCCCATAGCTGTATATGCGCTTTAGATTTAAGTATTCTTTTGTACTTTATCATAAATCAATACAAACATATTGATTTATGATAAAGTATATAATCAATAAAAGCATAAATTAAATAGTGTAGCGCTATAGTTGCGATGTAAAACGAGCTTTATATTAAAGATACTTAGCTACTGTGTGTTTACATTTCGTGTTCTCGTGACAAAGAACACATTAGTGGGTACCGTATTACTGTATCTATTGGATTGGATTGTTTTATTTCGAGATATTTCGAGCTCACATAACATATTCTAGTTAACTAAATATTAAAATAATCGGTAACAAATCTAGATTTCAGGCTCTAACTGAGAAAATAAGAACACAATAACATGGCCTTACTAGGGGAACCCCCCCCCCCCCCCCCCCCCAATGTCTTTTATGGAGGTGGAAAATTATCAAATAACTTTCTCTGACTCTGGGTAGAGAAGATGTGTCAGACTTCTATTAACTAAAACCCACCCGTATCCTTTTAGTTGTTCTTTGTATTCCAGGGTAACGGTAACCTGGGATATTCCTGCAGCCAATTCTGAAGTGCCTAGCCTAAACAAAGTGACATATCAATAATGATTTTCAAGAATGTAAAATATATAGATTGACATACGCTATCCAAATATCTTATAGTCAACTTTAATAACTTCAACTCTTCAGGAAGAGATACCACAATTTTGAAAATATTACGTAGAACAAACTATTAATAGAACTCCTGAAAGTAGAAAAATTTCTTCACAGACTGCCTACACGATAGAAACTCATAAGAGCAAGACAGAGAGAAATAAAAAGAAGAAAAAAAATCAATGCAAACAGTTACAACATATTCTAATTTCAATGAATTTATACACCCCTACTTTTTAATTAGTACACATAAAAATGGGGCTGTATCTGTACCCGTTACTGATTATATTTTTGTATTCAAAAGTAGAAAAAACCGAAATCCTAAAATTGACCACGAAAAGGTAAATTCATCATAGATTCAATCTTACATAACAATTGCTAGTAGAAAATACTGCGGGCAGTGTTTTTCCATTTTAATCGTCATTTATTCATTCATAATCAATAGCCTGCACAATATTTCCATAAATTGAGAGACATTTTGGGACAAACACAAACGCTAATAACTTTGCTGTTTCTGAATATTATTTATTGAGACTTTACTTAAATAATAACAAGAGCTTTTCTAATAAGCCCTTTAAGTATTTGTACTAATTAAAAATTAGTGGTGTATAGTTTAAATATAAAACGAGTAAACACAAAAGAAAAAGAGAAAGAAGACATCCCAGCCCCCTTACAGGGGTGTCGCGATATCCACAACTCCGAAAGTAGATATTTGGCAGAAGTTGGATGAAGGATATGAGGTGGAATGATTTCTTGAACGTCACATGATAAATCACATATCATTTGAACTTTTGTCAATTCGTTATCGTTGATCGAACATTCCAAGATATCTCACTTAACTCGGCAGACAATTGCAAACAAAACATAAGATGAGACTAATGAAGCAATCGAAGAATTGAGAAAAGTAATGTTTGGAGAATACACACTAGAACACTTACTATGCAAATCTTTACGTGTCTCGGGTGCTCTGAAGCAATAAGTCGATCACATGTCTTTCTCAATTTCCATGTCGCATGTAAATAACGAAAATGTTGTAAAACTGTTTGTGTTAATACTTAGTAATGTCGTTGGGTCTGACCACATGACCACGGTAAGGTAGCCCGCGTCTGAGGCGATGGGTTGACTTCTTAAAGTTAAATCTGTAGTCGTGGAACGCGAAGGGCAACTGAAGGAGCATAAATGTGGTTTTAGTCTGTAAAAGTCTAGTCTAGTCCCTTTCGAATAATCTTAGAGAAGAAGAAGTCATAAGATGATTTCTCATCTCATAATAAAAGTAGCCAGCGACATTCAAATGTTAAGTTGCATGTTGATTAAAATATGTTTGGCGAATGTAATACGTAATTATTTACGGAATTATAACCATTAAATTTATTAATATAACCCTCTTAATTCGTCTAACCTAAAAAATGAAAAAAAAGACGTGTGGCACTCGGGGACTGCCGCGGTAAAGCTATTGCATAGCATTTTTATCAACTTATGCAATTATAATTATTTATTTATTTTATTTATGCAGTATTTTTTTTCCTTTGTTTTTTTTCTTTGATATTAATTGAATTTACACTTTCACACATTGAATTGAATTTTGATTGATTGTTCACTCATTTGTTTCCTTATCGGTCACCCCGCTCAAAAAACAAATGAGTGGGGGGTGTTAGGTTATTTTCGTTACGGAATTTCTGGATTCGGTCTCCACGCTCAAGGCCCGCGATAGAAGCTATGCAATAGCTTAAAAAATGACAAATAATAAAAAATGATTGACTGGCTTATCAACGCACAGCCAAAACCACTTTGTCTAGAAACGTTAAATGTTGCACAAGACTTCTCTTTTATTATGTAGGCGAGCACGTAAAGAGGATTTTTCAAAATTTACCCCCTAAAGGGATCACACGCCGGCGAAGACTGATGAATATTAAAAGAATTTCGTGTGCCATAGGCACAATTTGGCACATATTTTTGGCATAATCAGTAACTTCCCACTATTGATATTTTATTAGATCTGGTTGTGGTCGGGTCAGGAATCGTGATCCCCAGCCCGACCACAATCGTACTTTTATTACTCAAAAAGTACAAGGCACAAATTCCTGGGATACGTGGCACAGTAAAACACAATTAAAATAACCATTTTGTGCCATAGTAAAATCTCCGTTCCATGTCGTGGTCGGGTCAGGAATCACAACACCGCTAGCAGTAGTTTTAATATTTTGGTTGCTATTTATTCTTATGGTTTTTACATTTTTTTTCTATAGCTGTTTTCATCAAATAACCGAATTTATTTAATGAAAAAGTCATCCGATAAGCTTAGCTCGTACGGTTCGTTCTTCGATAATGATGTGGCTGGCCTGGCCACATTAACTCAGCCGTTTGAACTGTCTTCTAGTATAATGTTGTATATCATGTGGCAAGCTGTTTAGTTGTTTTACGACTGTTTCATCAAGAGTCTGAGGTGGGATTGTAGGGTGGTGTTTATGCTACTGCTAGAGTCGTTTCGATGGTCGCAAAGGGGTCTTAAATTCGAATGCCAGGTCGGACAAAAAATGTTTTAAGGGTTTTCCATTAGGAATTACTCTGTACCTTCGAGTTTGGAAGTTGGTGATATGCATTTTGCCTCGGAAAGCATGTACAGTCGTTGGTCCTGGGCCTGACCTCTCATCGATCGATTGCCGTCTCACCAGTGAATGAAAACCTAAGGGCTATTAAGGAAAGAGAGAATTATATCCATTATCTACACCTTTATATTTGCTCCGTGATCTACACTAATATAATAAAGAGGTAAAGTTTGTTTTTTTTAGTTTTTATGGTTGTAGGAGGTAATCTCTGGAAGTCCGATTACAAAAATTTTTTCACCGATGGAAATCTGTTTTATTCCTAAGTGACATAGGCTATTTTATGTACGCGGGCGAAGCCGCTGGCAAATGCTAGTTAATGATAAACTGGAAAGAAGTATCATCTAACGTTATGTAGTATCAGTTCTCCAAAAGCTAATGACAAAACCAGTTAGTCTAATATTAGAGTTAAGAGCAGCTTAATATTTCGATAGTCAATATGTAAAGGTGACATTAAAATTGTTTTAACTACCGCAAAACCGTTATGACTTGGCTTACTTATTAAGTGCTAGATCCGCTTGTGGTAGATAGCCCCTCTGATAGAAAGGCTACATAAGAGAAATAGTCAACTCTGACGTCATAATTCTATGTATCTAACACCCGGAATCTGTTAGTTGAGCCTGCCAATGAACTTAGGAGCCAAGAATACAGGGACAGATTTACACGCGTCTTTTAAACACATAAGTTGGTATAATTTATATATATAAAAAACACAAAAAGACAGGTAAAGCGCCAGGACTCGACCTGATTACGGCTGAAATGCTACAAGCTGACGTGTCCTCTGCCGTTGATGTTCTGACGCCCTTTATTAAAAAGATCTGGAACGCCGAAGAGCTCCCGGACGAATGGAACAAAGGGCTTTTAATCACTGTACCCAAAAAATGTGATCTTAGTCGGTGCAATAACTGGAGAGGTATTTCGTTGCTCTCAATCCCCTCAAAGGTGTTCTGCAGGGTTATCTTGGATATGTCGCAGTCATCTGGTTAAATTAGCCATCCAATTGGACGCCTAGGGCATTCGTTAACCGCCGGCATTCAATTGGAAACCTAGGCCAATATTTGTTTGAACTAGAATCACTCGACGTTTAACAGCTCGGCGTATTGAATGTTAGCCCTTTCGAAATGACTGATCAAGATTCAGCCAAGTGATTCAAATTTAGTTCCGCTATTTATTGATTTAATAATATTTCACTATTACTTGGTGGACACTATTACTAAAAAGTAGTTTTATATAAATTATAAACTCGTCACCCTACTAAACTAAATGATTACACAGCGTTCAGCCATCTAGTTAAACGTTGCGGTCAACGATATGGCTTATTGTCCTTCAGCCATTTCATTGGATGCCGGCGTGTAACGAACGCCCTAGGCGTCCAACTGGATGGCTAATTTAACCAAATGGCTGCGACAGATAGACTGTCTAAGGCCGTGGATCCTCTCCTACGCAAGGAGCAGGCTGGTTTCCGTTCTGACCGCTCGTGCATGGATCAGATCAACACTCTTCGTATTATACTTGAGCAGGCATCAGAATGGCAGAGGGAGATTTACCTAACTTTTGTCGACTTCGAA
Source organism: Mythimna ferrago (assembly GCA_910589285.2). Classification (NCBI taxonomy): domain Eukaryota; kingdom Metazoa; phylum Arthropoda; class Insecta; order Lepidoptera; family Noctuidae; genus Mythimna; species Mythimna ferrago. Next base: position 32,138,793 of record OU342674.1, read on the forward strand.
AAAGCGTTTGACACGCTGAAGTGGTCCAGCATTTGGTCTCGCCTACTGAGCATTGGCTTACCACCGAAAATTATCCGTCTTCTTTTTTTTTTTCGATGGGAATAATCATCCAATGACAACCCCCGCTCTTGGGCGGAGCGGCAGATAGTGTCAGACTCTCACTGACTAAAAAACCCATCCCGTTTCATCAAACCTTCATACTTGTCTGTTGACTATGGTATGCTGTCTATGCTATATGATTTTTTTTCATATTTCGTGTCTTTGGCGGCAGTGATGATGAAAGAATAGTTTTTGGAACCAAGTGGAGAAGCAAATGCTACCTAGTACCTAATTCAGGAGATGATGTTTAATAAACAGTAATCTGGTTTTGAAACGAAGATTTCATCAAATGCCTCTAACGTGACCGTCGGCACTAAACTAGAATAGAGCCTGATGTTGTTTATGTATCTCTTGTTATTTTGCAAAAAAAAATAAATTCATAAACAGCCTTCATTAGCCGCCTCTTTTAAAAACATTACTATCACTAAGTAAACTGTTTGCTCATTTAAAAAAAAAAACTCTTTCATCACTAAGCAAATTCTATACTAAGTCCTTCTCTGTATGCCAAAACTAACCAGTATTGTTTCAGTGATCTTTACATCTATTCAAACTACAATCAATCTGATTCAGTGTATGGGTATTTTGTAGACTAGATAGAAACGGAACTAAATCTAAATTTCAAGGCTGACATTTTAAGTTATGACCCTTGCTTGAGAAACAATAGGGAACCATGAACATGAACAGTTATAAATGTTAGCTATTTAGCTTATGTACTTCAATATTATACTTTTTTGTATACTATTTGAAAGAAAGAAAAAAAAAATATTTGCGTGATATGACGTAATCTTAATATTAGCCTTCAATCATAATCTATATTGTACGGGGAAAACATGCGTCATATCCGCGCTATTGAATGATCTGCGTAAAGCCGTGCTCTCATGCATTACATTACATAACGAAACCACAGCGCTGGTTTTCAGCGTGGACTGGCTAATCGACTTTGTGAAGTAATGACAGCCTAAGCCGAGGCTCGTACCCTACAAGAGTTTTTTTTTTCAGTGGGTAAAAAATATCCAAATGACATCCCCAGACCCTTAGGCGGAGCGGGAGATAGTGTCAGACTCTTACTGACTAAAAACCCACTCCGTTCCTCCTTGCCTTTCATACCGGGGCTGAACCTCCCTTTCAGAACTAGACCCTGGCCCCAGTAGGCTTCGATCCAGCTGGGCCACTGCTGTTGCTGACAACTCCTTGAGGAGCGCGGGAAACCCTATAATGGGTGCCCTTAGCGTGTAGTCGCTTAGTTTGTAAGTAAGTTAATGAGAATCAAAGCCAGGGCTTTTGATTATCGAATTGAGACAGTGACAGTGCTATTTTCCCTGTAAAGCTTCGTCTCTCTCTTACAACGGAATAACGATGGGTTTAATTCGTCATGATAATGTCCAAATGCCTCTCCTGAGAGAAACACCTATTATAAGAACGTTTAAAAGAGTGCCCGCGACCCTGGAACGCAAAGGGCAGCTGAAGGACACAGGTAGGTTTTAGTAAAAGTCTGAAACGTCCTCTCATTTCACCTTAGAGCTGGAGAAGTTATTTGATGAGTTTGCAACTAAAAAAAATCCTATAATAACAATATACAATACCAGGACCATCGTAGGTGTCGAGGTGTGCCCTGCCTGGGCGGAGCATCGCCGTGCCCTCGTGGGGGCGATCGGCGGCGGAGACCTCTCGCGCCGGGCCTTTTTGAGGCCTTGGTCCGGAGCGAGGAGGAGTGGCAGGCGGTCGCCGACTTCTGCGAAGCAGTAATGCTCGCTAAGGAGGAGGCCCACAGCATCAGGCAACGGCGTTCTCGCCGCCGCCGCCGGGATTCTGATCCCGATTTCCGGCCACCGTAGGCGCGGGGTTGCGGACAGTGACCAATGGGTAGCTCGCTGTCCGGCCGTCCGGTAACTGTCCGGACCAAGCCCAAGTCTTCGACGGCGCGCACTGTTCCCGCACGCCTCAAGGAGTTGTCAGAAGCAGCAGGGACCCAGTCGGGTCGAAGCCTACTGGGGTTAGGGTTAGTTTCGAAAGACAGCTCGAGCCCCGGTATGAAGGCTAAAAGGAACAGGGTGGGTCTTTTAGTCACTAAGAGTCTGATACTATCTCCCGCTCCGCCCAAGAGCGGGGGTTGTCATTGGATGATTTTTCCCACCATAAAAAAGGTACCTACGCTACACACGAGGAGAATAGTGGTAGTACTGCTACTCAACAATAAAACATTCACTGCTAAGAAGTATGAACCAGTTTTTAATGAAAATCATTTTCATAGCAAGCTTTTATAGCGGTATATCTCTGTATAATTAGTAGGTACTCATTAAGACCATTCCAAAAACCTCAAACACGATCGTCGTCAGATCAGCCATGTCATAATAATTTTTCAGTGTCATCTGATTCACACATAATCATCATCATTATTTCAGCCGAAAGACGTCCACTGTTGGACTTAGGCCTCCTCCAAGTGTCGCCATAATGACCGGCGCTGTGTCTCGCATCTATCGAATTCCCGATTCACACATGCGTGCGAAATTTCAGCTCAATCGATAACCGGTTAGTAGATCATTATAAATTGCAAGATTTGATTAACCAACACCGGAACAGGTGAAATTAAATAAAAGCTTGTAAAAAATAAAAAACTAAAAAAACACGCTTTCATAGCATATCAAACTAAAAAGTGTAAAATAAATGAACGAAAAATATTAATAAAATTGTGAAAAAAGCGTGGGGTGCTTTTTTTTTTTTTTTTTCGATGGGAAAAATCATCTTATGACAACCCCCGCTCTTGGGCGGAGCGGGAGATAGTGTCAGACTCTTACTGACTAAAAAACCCATCCCGTTCCTTCAAGCCTTCATACTGGGGCTCGAGCGCCCTTTCGGATAACCCTGGCCCCGGTAGGCTTCGACCCGGCTGGGCCCCTGCTGTTGCTGACAACTCCTTGAGGCGCGCGGGAACAGCGCGCGCCGTCGACGACTTGGGCTTGGTCCGGACAGTTACCGGACGGCCGGACAGCGAGCTACCCATTGCTCACTGTCCGCAAGCCCGCGCCTACGGTGGCTGGAAATCGGGATCGGAATCCCGGCGGCGGCGAGGGCGCCGTTGCCTGATGCGGTCGGCCTCCTCCTTAGCGAGCATTACTGCTTCGCAGAAGTCGGCGACCGCCTGCCACTCCTAGCGTGGGGTGCTCGACTTACAAAAAATATGGCACAAAGCGCCCCACGCTTTTTTCACAATAATATTAATATTTTTCGTTCATTTATTTTACACTTTTTAGTTTGATATGCTATGAAAGCGTGTTTTTTTAGTTTTTTTTTTAACTATATTTTTATTTTTCACTAAAAAAAAAACAGATTATTGTATTGTCACCGGTCTTTGATGGGTGTGCAAAGTTTAAAGAAAATCTGATCGCCCAAAGTAGGTCAAAATCGAGCTCAAAGGCGTTGATTACAAACATACAGGTGAAGCTAATATAAGCGTGTTAAAAAGAGAAAAGAACATTGTCGTTTGATTAATTATAAAATTTTGCACAAAATGTAAATACAATATTGAAATGCTGCCTAATCCGTAATAACTTAGGTAGAAATCCGTAGTTGATAAGAACTCATTGTTCTAGAACCAACTTGACTTAAACCCTCACTTTAATGACTTATTTGTTTCAATAATACACTAAACACTGTGTTGCCTACAAGTCGAGAGCAAACGGCCCTAACTCAGGCTTTTAAAATTTTGGTAATTCTCCCTAGCCAAATTACAACCTATTCTCTTGTGTTGATCGCCTTAACTTGGCCACGCCCCTGATACTTTTGTTCTGACGTCATCGCAGCGCTCAGTCACGTAGTCAGAATAATAGAATTCGAGGCGTGGCCAACTCAAGGCGTTCGACACAAGAGAATAGAATAGAAACAGTTGTAACTTGGCTACGGGGGCAGAACTCTTATTTAACTAAAAATATGATCAGTCTCCGCACATTTATTTTCGTCCTTTTCACAGTAACAAAAACCCAAAACAGAATTTACCATCACAATTTAATTCGTGACATAAAAATCTTTGATCACCAATTACTTGGAATTAACGCATAAAACAGTCCAGTTCTTTTATTAAAAAAAAGGTTTAACTGCTAATCTGGCAATTCAGTAGCACATTGCCTTCATGTGACGTCACAATTTATATAACGCTAAAGTGTTGCAACTTCGAAAGCGCATTAATTAAGGCAAGGATGCATTGGGTGACGTCACAAGCCATGTGAACTCGTGTGGGCAGACATTGGCGCCTACGTAGCCCAACGCGGATACACTTATACATTTTGTCCTAAATGACTATGAACCATGTTTTGAGTGACAACACATTCTTGACGATTTTTTTGGCTGACCTCAATGTTTGTCCGGCTTCGCATACATTGTATGAACTTGATCCACTGCTACAAAATTATGGAGGCGTTCAATCCAGTTCAGCAATAGGGTTAATTCATGATTTCGATAATAAATCTGATAACTTAATATTACTCCTATATGTTGTTTACGAAAGATTACGTGTCTCTGATATCAGAAATGAATTTAAAAAATACCTTTATGAAGCTTTGACGGCTAACACATCTTCAAGAACCACAGTCATAGTTTAATCCATTTTAAAAGAATTCGATTAAAGCCAATAAGTAGTTTTCCACACAAATAACTACACGTACAAAAACATTATTATACGACTTATCAGTTTTGTTTTCCATGAAAACTGTACGGTTAATGCATATACACGTCAGATTTAATATGCTCATTAAAAGCAATGTTTGTGGAACGAGAACTATTATATACTTGGAGGAATATACTTCGTTTTATATTTCTGAAATAAGTGTGAGAGTGTAGAGTTTTCACCATCTTGGACAGCAAAAAGTAAGTAAAACAACAAAATAGGTACTAAAGAACTTTGTTGGTTCTGCCATGACATATTAATGGTAAATTTCATTAGTAAACGCGCGTCATTGGTAATAAAAATTAAGCAAATCACGTTTTGTAAAACGATTTATTTTAGTAATGTTCAGTGCAGGGCAAGAGTGCTGACGAACTTAATTTAACTTAAAATATTATAGCTACTTTAAGTAAAAGTCAATTTTAAAAACACTTCGATATTTAACAGCAATTTGTTTGTCCTATAAAGTCTTTCCATCTGTGAAGTTTTCTGTGCAGAAGTCAACTTTAAATAAACGAAAAACAATAAATATAATAAATTATTTATTCAACGGCGTAATATATTTCGTAACAGCAATAATATGGAAATTATTAACATCAAAGGTAAATATGTATCTCATTATGTTTTAAATAGTAGCAGTGTGAATCATAAGCGGTTATGAGTCGAAAATGGCGTGTAAGGTAATGTTGATTGGGCAACATAAATTCGAATTACTTAAGATGACTTGATTTCTAATCCTGGTGCCATTCTAACAAATTTTTGGAGATGTCTCTTATGTATTGATATGTCGATGATAGAACATAACATGACGAGGAAGGAAACGCCTGAAGAAGTTATGAATACAAATTTAAGGTAAAAAGGCTAAGAGAATATGACCAAACAAAAGATGGATTTTATGACGAAAGAAATTAAAGAAAAGGAAAGAAAGAAGAGTCAATGATAGCGTGGTGATCCACTGGACGAAATAGAAGATAAACATTTCACAATGTAGAACTAAGCAGAAGATGATGATGTTGATGATGTAGTTGGGGTATGAAAGCTAGGAGTAGAATTACATCAAGTAGAAGATGATGGTGATGTCGTTGCGCTTTGAAAGTTAGGCGTGGAATTACATCAAGTAGAAGATGATGTCGTTGAGGTATGAAGGTTAAGCGTGGAATTACATCAAGTTTAGGATAATGTTGTCATCGTTGGGGTATGAAAGTTAGGAGTGGAATTATATCATATTTAACAGTGGTGTTTGTTAAGTTTGAATATAGGTGCCAGTATAAGTTTGAATACGTGTGCAAATAGCACACTGTATTCATTGTTATTTCAAATATTTGTGATGTCACTGAAAGTTATGAACTGATTATAAAGTCTTTGTTTTGGTTTACCTGTCCCACTAAAGTTGGTGGGAATCCGCTGGATGCGGGTAGTTGGTATATAGTCAAGGGTCAAAAGTGCGGTTGCACTCTACCAATGCTAGTGTCTAAATTTCTTTGTAGAAGAGGGTCGATGGGTCATAACTTGTAGCATAGATTCTAAAGTAATGAATAAATTAGATGTGGACCATTGAACTTTTACTACAAAGAAATTTTGCATTGTTAGAGTGCAACTGCAGTTTTGACCCCTGATTGTCTGTACAGCCAGTACAGACAGCCAGGGCAAGCTGGCACAAGCTTGGACAGCTAGGGCTGGGTTAAGATGGACTGCTCACACAACCTCACAAAACCTACAGGTCACAAAACCTACAGTTCCTAAGCAAGACTTGTAGGCAATCTCACGCAACCGCGAGAGATTTGCTTTTGTCCAGTGTGGACATTTTCGTCTAAGTACTACCGGTTGATGATTTTCCATTGCAAAAAAAGGAATAGTGTTGCAGGAAAGTACAGTTACTGATTGGATTGTATTGCTCAATGGTTTGTTGGAAGAAAACTCAACTTTGAGTTAAGCTCGCCTATGTACATGAACTTTGTTATCCACTTATTTTTTGTTGTTACTCGTATATAGTGTGCAATAAAGAATTTAAGAATTAAAGAACATATGACTGAGAAACGTTATATGGTAATAACGGTGCATGGGCTAAAACTCTTCAAAATCTTCAATTTGCATAAATCGCCTTCTAGAACCACAATATCTTACGAATACAGTCGCACCTCATGCGCGTATCAAATCGGCAACTTGTACATTTTCCGAGTACTTGTAGTAAATTATGATTTGTTAAGCAACAATGTGTGCGAATTTCGTCACACACAATCTGTACAGGGTAGAAACACAGAAACAAAAGTGAATCAATTGTATTGTACATCGACAAACATTGGTGTGACCACAAATATTGGGGCAAGCACCTCTACTGAACCATTCGATCGAAGAGGCAGCCACACCGGGCAGGCTAACCTTGTTTCACAACGATGTCATCTAGGGCTACGGCAACATTTCAAAGAGGACCTAAAACAGATCTTAGTCGGAAAGAGTCTGACACGCCTTTTCGTTTCAATTTAGAACAAAAGTTATTTTATAATTTCCCTTCACAAAACAAAGTTTTGTATGAGTTTATATTTGTGAACGCATCCACGATACAGGAGTGTACGTCCGTTACCCGTTTTTAAGACATTGATAATAAATTATTATTATTTTATATATATATTTACAATACACTATAATCTGTACTTTCATATTTCAAATTCGAAAGTGTTTGTTTGTTATGTTGTTATGTTTACAGGTCTAATCGCTGATTTAGCCCAAATAGACGTAAATCTGATACCTTCATTTGGGCTAAGTTCTGCCTCTCATGCAGACGAAGCCATTGTCAAAAGCTAGTCACTAATATACTCCAACGGTGTATGTTTCAGCCATCGAGCAGTGTTGAATAAGTTTCCCTGAAAAGCGCCGTACGTCATATTATTTGTACAGCTTGGTCGAAGAACAACAACGATATTTAAAAGAATCTTTATTGCAAGCAGCTCAGTAACTCTTCAAGTGTTTGTTTAACTACACACTTAGTGAATAGTTTATCAGTAATACTATTATCTGGTCATATAATGGGTTTCACGACGTTACTCGTGACCGTCTCGATGGTCACCATCGCGAATGGTGAGTTTGTTGTATTGTTTTTCATTTTCATGTTTTCACAATGATTAGATTCTTCTTCTTCTTTTGTATCGATCTGACTCAAATCTGTAATCAAATTTCCGGTAACATATTTATGTAACTAGTAACTATATAATATACTTCCATGGTTAGTCGTATTCTATGGCCATAGATTCAGTAAGTTATGGTTGGTTTCAGCCTCAGTTTAGGTGCTTTTGTTTTTTTTTTTATATCTGCTATTAAAACCAAACAGCGTATTCCTGTATTTTTATGGAATTTGCGCATTCGCGTTGCATTCATTGAAAAAATTTATGAATAATTTAGGTATTCTTGACCAATCGCTATTGAGATGCTGATGCATTTATTGCCTAAAAATGGAAATTGCTCCTAATGCAAAATTAAACTTAACATTCCAAGCTTGAAATGCTAATAAATTTCTAGAATGTTACAACAAAATGTGATCTAGTTAGCTTTGAATTGTATTGCGTACGCACAATTGTGTCAATACACTTAATGGTCATAGTTCTACATAAAGTGTCTTTATTTTCAACTTTATAATGTGTATTAAAATCTTCTTCAACATAATTGTTTAAAACAGTAATGATCTTTCTGCTTTTAGTTAAAAATCTTAGTGATCATTTCGGTTTGTGTAAGGTACATTTTTGAAAACGATTACTCCTCAAAAGTTGATCTATTGTGTAAAAATCTCACTGCAGTATCTACTGCCACTTCACCAGATACTATTAGCAGATCTTTTCATACTCACTTCACCGTAGTTTACTGGACTTTCCATTAAATAGTAATCAGGTTTATGAAATTCTTGTCTCAACTGATCTTTTTTTATTATTTAACCACTTAGTATATAACAGTGTAGCTTATATATCTTTTAAGTTTATAGGGTTAATCTTGGTATTGTATACACACACAAGACACACAACTTGTAAGTCCAATATGTCATCGTGAGATAAAACAACTATAGCAATATCTTACAGAATCGATGCCAGTTTCAAATAACCGCTACATTTAATCCGTACTAGATCATAAGAACCATTACTCTCATATAATCAAATGTTTGTTTTCACCTAAACAGGGCTTAATTTTGGACACTTCTTTTTAGCTGGCTTTCCAGGATGGCCCAACAACGATAATGCTTTCTCAGGGTAAGTAAAGAACATGAGGAACAAACAAGCTATCTGTACCTATCCTTCCAAGTAATGAAGTCTTACAAAAGTATTACGAAGATCTTCAGTGGTAATAAATAAATATACAACGTGTGACAAAATAAATGCAAGACCCGAAAGTAGTTCATAAGTTCGTTCCGAAGTAGTTCGTAAGTACGTTCCAAAGTAATTCATAAGTTCGTTCAGAAGTAATTCATAAGTTCGTTCAGAAGTAATTTTTAAGTTCGTTCAGAAGTAGTTCGTAAGTTCGTTCAGAATGAAAATCTTTAATGTGTGGTAATCGAAACTTAACAAACTATAATAAAACCTACTTAAATGCAAGACGAAATCTATAGTTTGCTGGAACGTTTTTCATTTAGTAAGTACAGGACAATTTTTAAATTGGATTTATAACTCAGTCCAATCCGCGTGGTAGATTACGGTTTCTAGAAAGGAGGCCTGAGTTCCTGCAATTGGAACAATGTAAAGGTTGATTCCTTTTTTGGTCTTTTTCTAATTAAGAAGTCTTATGTATTGCATTAATTCTATTACACGTTTCAGTAATTTAATAAATTATTGTTTCAGATTTCCCTCACCGATGGTAAGATTCTAGAACTTTTTGAAGTCACACACACTATACAATACTTGCATTAAGAGAGCATAGTTCGTCTTTGTCATTACCTTAAACTGTTCATCTGCCTTTGTTTAGACTGGAAATCGATCCTAAAATATTGGGAAAAAGCTAGGTAATCGGCTTTTTATGTAATTATTTCCAGATGCCATCACTGCGGTTCGGTCCACCCTCTATGCCCGGAATGCCCAATTTCGGGCAAAATTTTCCCTTCTACCAGTTCCCCGCCTTCCCAGCTATAACTTTCCCACCTATGCCATCACCTTCAGATATAGCTAAAGTGAAACCAGGCAAAGGAGGGACCTTCACTGGCGTGATGATCAGCTCGAAGACGGAAGCGAAGAGGAAAGAGGATGGAACTATTGTCAAGGAGAGCGGTTCCACAATCCTGATGAATAACGATGGAGTAGTTACAGTGAAAAAAAGTATATACCTACTAATTATGTTTTATTTTTTTGGTAGTTTATTAGATTACTTTCATGCCTTGTTTGTGTTGCTTGTCCTATTTTATAAGTATACATATGAATACATTCATTCTGGGCCCCAAGTCTGCTATTTTTATAAATTCGTCATTCCAACACGATCCCATTGTCATTTTGCTAAAAGTTTGTAATCTGCTAATTCATAATGATTGATCATTGATCGGTCACTGGTCTTGTAATAGAATTGTGGTAGAATGATAATTTCGAGCATATTAAAACCAATAACTGCACAATAACGTTCTAATGGTAAAACACTGATCAAATAAACTGTCAAAGTTTTAGCAGATTACCGCAAACGTCAAATATTCATTTGTCAATATGTACGAGATTACCATTCTATGTCACTTCTTTCAATGGAGTGTCAGTGGTTGACCATTGGAAAGTCATAATGACGCCATTATATTAGTAGATTACCAAACTTGTCAAAATCGACAATTATGACACCAATGATAGACCATTCTGACACTATTGTAATAGCAGACTTGAGGCCCTGGGAACTGAAGATGACAAAAAAATTACGGACAGATAAACAGACAATCAAACGGAATGGTAGACGGACAGACGGACAGACGGACAGATGCACAACAAAATGATTCTATAAGGGTACCGTTTTTGCTGAATGAGGAAAGATACTTAATAATAACTTAATAAAATTTCAGCTGGAAATGCACCTGATATAGAAACCAAGTACGCAGATGACGTAGAAACCGAGTACGTATACCTTCCATCATCATCAGCCTTTTTAATGTTCACACTACTGGGATTCAGGCTGATTTAGGGCCGCTTGGTGGATTACGGCCCCTAGAGTCCTCTTTCTTTCTCACCACGCGGGCCTAGTGCGGATTGGTGAAGATATGTGACATGTCTTCCAATTTTTGTTTCTACGAGATGCAGGTTTCCTCACGATGTTTTTCTTTACCGTTTTGAGAGCAATGGTGATGAAATAAATTATACCTTAAGATTCAGTAAATATTTACATAATTTAGTCAAGATAACATGTATCAAATTCTAGTTACACGAATGTTATATACCAAGATCATTATATACTTAGGTCAGTTGTGTAGCTACACAAACACCGTGTGAAATGCTGTATGGCTAGACTGATCAACATATTTTTATCCTTTTACGAAAAATCTAAAACAAATCTATTATGTTGAAGAAAGCCTACTTGGCCCAAGGGTTAAGTTCCGAAAGGGAGGCTCAGCCCCGGTATGAAAGGCAACGAAGGAACGGGGTTGGTTTTTTAGTCAGTAAGAGTCTGACACAATCTCAAAAATTTTACTCGGTTCCCTATCCATTTGCATAAAATTTTAAGACCTGTTATAACTTGGCATACTTTTGTTTGTCCTAAATATATTTTCGCACAATATTATTTACGCATAACAGCTTACGCATAATTTTTTAAGCATAATTTCTCCAATCATAATAATGATTAAGCATAACATTCTAAAGCATAAATTTAAACCATACCTCCTGAAGCAGGTAATACATATCTACCTTATTTGTTTTGAACAATTTTGTAGATTTTTTTCGCTGTAAGAAGCATGCAAACAAGCATATACTATGCATGCAACAAGCATGCAACATGTAAACAAGCATACACCAGGCAGGCAAGCAAGCATGTAACATTCAAGCGAGCATGCAACATGCAAGCAAGTATGCAGCATTCAAGCGAGCATGCAACATGCAAGCAAGCATGCAGCATTCAAGCGAGCATGCAACATGTAGCAGACATAGTTTCTGTCACGGCTCCGGCGCTGCGGGCCTCCGGCAGCCCCACGCGTGCCAATCGTCGCAGACGGCTTTCGCTTACCACTGCAGCTTTGGCTTCGCCGGCCAGCCTCAGCCGTGGCGGCTCGCTCGCAGCCGCCTGCTCCTCAGCCCGCGGGCCGCCTCGCCCCTACGCGCCTACGCGATTTTAAATTACACTCTAAACAAGTCTACGTAGAGTCGGTTTTGCGGCGTTTCGGTTCTGTCACTAAATTTTGTTTTCGTTATTTCTATTAATTGTATGCCTAAATATTATTATGCTAATAGTCATTAGGCTTAGTAACGTTATGCGAATTAAATTTTATGCCAAAACAAATTAGCACTGTGTGCCAAAAAAAAATAAGGCAAAGCATTATTAAGGCAAAACAAATTATACCAAAATCGTTATGTCAAAGTTTAATAGGAAAAAGAATATTAGGCGAAAAGAAGGGATCCCTTTTACTCAATGAAAAAAAAATGCGTTGAAGAAAAATATTCGCTACACATTAAATGTTTTGCTTACAGTAGCGTAACCACGTGGTTAATTTCGAAATTAACAAACTTTTAGGCAAAGTATTATCTCTTTAAAACCAGTTTAAGGGGTAAACATACGTAAATCCTTCCTCAATGTTTGCTCTTTTTACAAAGATGAATCTTGCTCCTCTTTAGAATCTGTGTTTTAGGCCATGAATTAAAAAGAAAAAGATATTTAGCTTTTTTAATCTGTGTTGTTTGCAGTGAAATGTATACAAGAGAAGTGCTATCTGAAACACAGATATTTAGTTATCTAGTTCATATAAAGATGTTCATTGAATTGTATTTATTATTAACCTGTATTTTAACGTGCTTGAAATTAAGATATTTGTTGCATAAATAAATGAATTATTATTTTTATTTCAGTGCCCCACCGACATCGGTAAGCAGCGAAAAGGAATAAATGGAATCAAATATTATAATTTATTACTACATAATAACATATATAAACTAATACTATATTTAATATTATACATACTAAAATATATTAAATTATTATCCACAGAAGGATGACAGTTCAGAATGAGGTAAAACTTACTAACCTTACTAAATACTAATTTTCAAAGACGAACTCTGCTTTTCTTCTTTTATTTATCTTCTACAACTACTACTCTTCTACTTCTACAACTACTAATCTTCTACTTCTACAATAACTGCTCACTATAACTACTCTTACTGTACACTACAAACTTCTCTCTTTAATTTTATCATTTTATTTTTTATGGCACTAAGCTTATTTGTTTTTTTTTTTGTTACAGCGCTCTATGTTCGCCAAACCAAAGGTATATTGCATTATTTAATCTATATGTATTATAACGTACTCTCTCTCTGTAATAGCGGTATTTGGTGCCACGGTTGGCTGCTGCACTGCTTATCGCAGGTTCGATCCCCGCACGGAACAAATATTTTTATGGCCTGTAGATACTCGTTCCGGGTTGGGGAGTTAACATGTTTGTGTACGCACCCACTATACAGGAGTCATCGTTTAAAAAAAAGTAACGTCGTTAACCATCGTCATTGAGTAGGGTGAACCGAATATTAGACTTCGTGATTAAAATAATCATCACCCAACCTATCTGCAGCATTTTGATACTTACTACTTGCTTACATATCAATGAAGATGTGATAAAAGATGCATGATTATTGATTTTGCAAATGGGTTTTTCAAAAACACACAACATTACATACTTTTTCGTTAATTTAGAACCCTGAGAAGAAACAGTGAAACAAACTAAAAGTTAAAGTCTGCTTTTCTGGTTAAAGTCTATACCGCAAATATGTAATGTTGACCAATTCAACTATTAGCAAATGCTCAAAATTGAATTTGTATTACTACAATCTAAGCGAATGCTCGTCAGTCAGGTTCAGTGTCAGCATTATCTTACAATACTGCTTATTATATTTATGTTTTGCTTAGTTATTATAAGGTCAAGTCTGGTCTGGAAACGGTTTCTCAACTTGTATAATATTTATCGTTTATTTTACAGCCCCCTGCGCTGAAAGTTTGTACGTAATCAAAATATTACCTAATACCCTTTCAATTCTTTACTTTGAGTGCGAGTTGTTTACGTTAACGCGATTAAAACGTTTATCGCTTTTGGCTCTCTAATTGGTTAAGATCTGTAGCGGACCAATCGGAGCACCAAACGTCATAAACGTATCTGTCGCGTTAATGTAAAATAAACTCGTACTACACTCTGATTGATTAAGAGAGCAGTGGTGTCCGAGTAGTAATGGCCCCGACTTACGAGTTGTAGGTCGCGGGTTCGAACCCAGCCAGGCGCATTACTTTGTGTAATTTATTTCATCACCACTGCTCTCAACACGGTGAAGGAAACATCGTGAGGAAACCGGCATGTCTTAGAACAAAAAATTCGTAGACATGTGACATTCACCCACCCGCACTGGGCCCGCGTGGTGAATTACGGCCCATTCCTCTCCTAGAGAGGAGGCCTGAGTCCCAGCAGTAGGAACATTAAAAAGGCTGATGATGATGACGATGATGATGAGACAGTCTGAAGTCAAATATTCACTACCATTATTGGTTTGTATAAGCTAATTTCACCAGTAGAACTAAACGCGATCAGGGGCCTTACCAAGACGTGGTAAAATGTCAAGCGTGTGGGCGAGAAAGTGGGATGGAGCTATACACATTAAACAGCTCCCATTAGCAGTTCAGTTTAGTTCATTAAATAGATCGCTTTAAGAGCTCGTGGTAGGGCCTCTGTACACTAAACCAAGTTTAAGTGCAATTTCATAATTGTCGTGGAATATTTAAGTAACGCTGACAACTCTTAAACGCAGTTTAGGTGTTTGGTTCGGTTGGTGCAGTGGTTGAGCGATTGGCTATTGTGCTTCCTGTCGCGAGTTCGATTCCCGCACGTCACAAATATTTGCATGGTGTATAGGTAGCTGTTCCGATTCTGAGAGCCTTGTATATGTCAGCTTACATGTTTGGGAACACACTCACGAAGTCAGAGAGTGTTTTTTAAACATAAAGATAAAATCTGAACATAAACTTTCCCTGTGATTATCTATTAGTCATTAGAAACCGAGTTTTCAATATTTTTAACACTTTTCTTCAAACACTTTTATTTTTTTCTTTCTAATAAACTGTGGTGTAACTTAAGATTGCGTGGGTTATTTATTTTTGTTATTTTCATTTTTTGAATATTTTGCAATGTTATAAAAATAATAATGAATTTTTATTATGGTTTAACTGAATATTTCCAAATTTTAATTTATTTTCTCATCCTGCTGGAAGAATATTCATTCTGCTCGACTCTCTCGCCATGACTACGGAAAACCATTTTATCGATTCGATATCGATTAATATCAATAGAAAAAAAAACTACCTTTAACTAAAAAATTTATTGAGTCAAGTAAAAGATATGACTCAGGATATACACTTCAAATAACTATTTTTTGTGTGACATTACATTAATAATTTATATTCTCTATGTTTAGATCACGCCTCCTAAGTTCCAGTTCAGCAATTTCGGTTTCCGTTCCATTATTGATCCTAAGAAGATAGAGACCTACGTACCGGGTCCAGACGACACCTTCAGAGCACATTCCATCAGAAGTAGAAGCTTTTCCAGTAATGACAACGGCAGGATCAGTCAAGGGGGCAGCATTGACACAGTCGTCAGTGAAAACGGACGTGTTAATAAACAGCATTACTGTTATGGTACTCCACCTTGTTAAAAAACTGTTTTTATGAAGGCTCCTGTAGACAGACCCAACGCGACAATACTACAATAATAAGACAATAATATGACAATGATACGATAATGATACGACAGTAATACTATAATGATACGATAATGATACGACAATGATACAACAACGATACGACAGTCAATTCGTTGCAGCATTGTCACCTCGCGCCTGTCTACGGGAACCTTGAGTCACGTCTTTAGTTTAGTTTGTAAATCAGTGTAATAATGGACGTCTACCTTAATTTATCTTAAATCAAAGTTTGTATGTAAAGTATTCATAATAATTATTTTTCTTCAATGTAATAATCCGTATTTTTTAAGTTTTGTATACGAATTCGTTCCTTTTCAATTAAATGTTTATAATTATAAATTTATTAAAAACCTGAGTATCTATTTGTATGATTTATTTACTTCCAGCAATATACATAAGTAACGACTACCTACATGAAACTTTTTAAAATTATGAACTCTATCTGAATAAATAAATTATACCGATTATTGAGATTAAGATATCCAATCATATCCATAAGAAAAACAAGGCTAACGACAAGGCCCAAAGAATTGCCAAACATAAGTGGTAGTTGGCAGAGAACAGATGATCGATGGGGACGAAAGATTCTGAGTTGATCAAGCACCGGATGGCGTAGCGTTGGCAGGCCTCCGCCTCACAAGGTAGACCGATGACCTAATGAGGATCGCGGGATTCCGACGGATACGAGACGCACAAGACCAGTCGTAACGGCGACACACAAGTATCGCCATTACGACTAGACATACCACAAGGGGCCTATGTCCAACAGTAGTCGTCTTTTGGCTGAAATAATGATGATTATTATTATTATTATTTACTGCCGCATGAGCTGGTTCGAGGTGGCTCAAGTGTAGAATTCCTGGAAGAAGTTTTGAGAAGCCTTTGCCCAGCAATGGGAAAGTAAAACAGCAGTGAGAAAGTATAGGCTAAATTAAAAAAAAAATACTACCTATCCTAAAAAGTCAAGTGGAAATTCGTTTGCATCTACCAGTATATTCTAAATCTCAATCATTCAAGTAGTGTTTGAGAGGCTATAAAAACATTTCACAAAAAACAATTTTTTTTTACCACTATTTAAGTAGGTATCACATATGTACGTTAACAGTGTTAGTGTCCATAAAATCATTAAAACCGTTTATAGCCAGAGTACATCTAGTGACAGATACCATCAGGTGAGATGGTGGTCAAACGCAAGCCTATCAATAATAAAAAATAATAAAAAAAAGTTTCAATAAGTCAAAACACGGCTAAAATAAATATACACAGGTCGTACTTTTTACAATATTATGACAATTAAGTAATAGTATCTACTATTTTATTTTCTGTGTTATCCTTCGATTATACTAATTCACATGCTACGAATTAACAACACAAATCTAAATTTAACCGAACCGCACGTTTAATTTATAGCTCCTGACGTTTAAGGCCATGTATCGCCATTGGAACGGCGTCACTACATTTTGCTCTTAAAGAACTGAAGGCACAAACAGAGATATTGTTTTTATTAAATAAATATTAAAACTGTTTATTTAGTCAAAATAATAAATCTATCAATTACCAACAGCAGGGCCTAGCTGGATCGAACTCTACTGGGGCCAGGGTTAGTTTCGAAAGATAGCTTAGCCCCGGTATGAAGGCATGAAGGAACGGTGTGGGTTTTTTAGTCAGTAAGACTTTGACACTATCTCCTGCTCCTGCTCCGCCCTTGGGATGTCATTTGGATGATTTATACCCACCGAAAAAAAAAACCAGTTATCATTAAACATTATTTTTAAAGGTGTAACCAAGCGATATTAGAGCTGACAACTAATTCAATAGGAAACTAAACTTGACCGTATCTATCAAATAATCTTATGCCATCTGTATGGTTCCACCTGTCAAGCACAGCAGAAACAGCTAAACCTGTTTTACCTATTTTACGTAATCCTACCATACCCATGTTTACAAAGTAAATTAGGGTTAAAGTTAATAGCGATGAAATTCAAAATTCTTAGTGTGCGGCAGCCTGACTTGAATTACATGCGTTTTAATTCTATATTATTATTATATACGTACAAAATGCGACAGTAGTATGTTTCATGATGACTTACTAACTACGAAGCTCAAGACTTCCGCCGCCTTGCGAGAATCACAGGCGTTATATTTTGTTGAAACTGAACTGAATGTTAAACTCCTAGTGTTGACGCCATACTACTACAAGTTTTCCAACATTTTGCTCTTATAAAACTGTAGGCATTTACTTACTTTTATGTAGATGAAAGCAGTCTGGTGCTACGAACATTATTTATTGATGATATCTGCCAATATTATTTTTATTTATTAGCCTAATTATCATGTCCCTTTGCTGGGCAGAGGCCTTCCCTTTTTCCTTCCACACTTCTCTGTCCTGGACGATATCGATATCTGGTCTATTTTACTGCGTCAGGATCAAATCGTCACACTACCTCCAACACAGTCGACCGCGACAGCATCGTCTTCCTTCAGACATCTAATGAGTGACGATCTCCGGCCACCTGTCCGGGTGCATTCGTGTGACGCGGCCAACACACTTCCTCTTTACCATGGCGGTTTTTTACCCGACATCTGCTACTTGAGTTATAGAGCGCAGAGTTGCGTTTCTAACACAGTTCAATAAATAAACCCCTGAACTACATGGAACGCATGTTACTAAAAGAGTTCTGAGTATACACTAGATGGATGGAGAGGGAGAGGATAGCCAAAGAAAAGATGGATGGATTGTGTGAGGAGTGAAATTAAAGAAAAGGGAGTTAGTGATAGTGTGATGGGGTTGACAGAAGAAAAAATCGTGTTGGGATAAAAGCAGGAAGAAGAAGAAGAAGCCCGTGCGCCTCAAGGAGTTGTCAGCAACAGCAGGGACCCAGCCGGGTCGAAGCCTACTGGGGCCAGGGTTATCCGAAAGGGAGCTCGAGCCCCGGTATGAAGGCTAGAAGGAACGGGGTGGGTCTTTTAGTCAGTAAGAGTCTGACACTATCTCCCGCTCCACCCAAGAGCGGGGGTTGTCATTAGATGATTTTTTCCCTCCAAAAAAAAAAAAAATCGTCGGCCACATCATCGCTTAATAGCAGGTGAGATAAAGGCCAAACGTGAGCCTATCCATAATAACAAAAAAAAAGAGTGGCAACTGGAGAGTCCTCTTCCTCGCGTCGTGTTTCTTATTACGGAAGATTGTGATGCCTCGGGCGTAAAGTCATTCTCTTTACGATGCTTCGCCATCTGTGTCTGAGTTTATTCTTGTGTCTATTTTTTTTTTTTAATAGCCTATACTGTCCCACTGCTGGGCAAAGGCCTTTGCTTTGTGTCTATAATAAAGAAACATTTTTTTTTTGTTTTTATGTTTTTTTTTTGTTTGTAAAAGTACTGGTCCGATTGCTAAAATTTTTTCATCGACAGAAAGCTTCTTTATTCCTGAGTGACATAGGCTATATTTTATGTACGCGGGCGAAGCCACGAGCAAAAGCTAGTAATTGATACAATTATAGATTACAACTCAACAAACTTCTCTCTAGGAGAGGGAATAGCCGTAATCCACCACGCAGGCCCAGTGCGGTGGATGTCACATGAAGTCGAACTTTTGTTTCTAGGACATGCCGGTTTCCTCACGATGTTTTTCTTCACCGTTTTGAGAGCAGTGGTGATGAAATAAATTACACAAAGTATTGCACCTGGCTAGGTTTGAACCCACGACCTTACAACTCTTAAGTCAAGATACCACTCGGTCGCTACTGCTCCTCAGGACTGCTCTTCTCCATAGGAAACGACCAATTGGAACCGAGCGCTAGTTTCTGACGTTTTTTATAAGTGGCCATGTAAAATAATTTTGAGTTTGAGTCACAAGTTTGAGATTTTTAGTGTGAAGCGCTTCGTGGATCTTTGTGTTTGACAATATTTTACAAATAAAAAGTATGTCAACGAATTTAATACATGATGTTTTGCATTTGAATGTAGGTACCACCTCTTAAAAATACCAAAATAAACTGGCCATACAGTTTATCGTGTGTGCGTAGAACGTACAAAATTTTCCATAGCCTTTTGTTAACAGAAACATTTGTTTTAAATTCGAAGAAGGATAAAACAAAAGAAAATCGACTGACATGAAGTACCGATTGTAGATATTCAAATGTTGTCATTCAAAATTTATTCTTTTAATGATAGGCATTAACAAAGTTTGACAAACGATTTTGTGTATGAAAGGGTAAGTTTAGCCGTTCAGTGAAAGATAAAAAATATGGGCTTTTTTTACTTTTTTTTCTAATAAGGAATGGGATGGGTTTTTTAGTCAGTAAGAGTCTGACACTATCTCCCGCTCCGCCCAAGAGCGGGGGTTGTCATTGGATGTTTTCCCACCACCCCAAAAAAAAAAACTAGGTACTACATCTAAGGGCAGTGGGAATATATAGCTTTATTTTTGAGGTAGTAAATCATCTAAAGACTTCTCCCGTTCTAGGGCGAAGCCAGAGGGAGTGTCAGATTTTACTGACTAAAAACACACCTATGTTCTTTCATTTACCTTTTGCTTTCTAGGTCCTCATGTCCTTCATACGTTTTCCCGTGGCATCGACTCTGCTGGGCCCCTACGGTTTATTGAAATCTCTTTGAGTCGCGCGTTTAACGCTACGCCACAAAATATATAGGTACAGAAGTCAATTTACATACAAAGCGCGCTCGAACAACGCACACATAGACACCACTCACAGACACGATGTCTCGGTCGTGTCTCGGATCACTCACTGAACAATTCCAAGCTCAAACGCTCATTAGTGTGCGTCCACCGAGCGTAGGTATAAAAAGTGAAGTACATAAATGAGATTGTCTTCTGTACCTATCTATTTTGTGACTACGCGCTGTCTCGGCGACAAACGGACGGCGGGCTACCCATTGCTAGTCGTCCGCAAACCCGCACCTGCGATTGGGAATGTAAAGCTATGATTAGATTTGAAAAAAGGCCTTTCTTTAAGGGGATGTAACTCGACTTACATATTCACTGTTTTTTATACAACCCCTCTTGCGCGATTATGACGTTATTACACACTTTTCATTAGATATTTTGGAAACACGGTATCTTGTGGATATTATCTATAATATTATCTATATTATCTATTATCTTTTATTGAAATCAATTTATAAATTTGAATTAAACTAATCCAGTAAAGACTTCTAAAAATTTGCTATTGTCACTTCATAATTTACTAAAAAATTAATAAAAACAAAAAAGTAAAATAACAGAATCCTTACAAATTTTACCAAAATTATAAATGACAACAATTTTTTTCAAAAACTTTATCTAAAGGTTTAATAAAAACACGTATTTCCTGGAACAAGTTTTGCAAAATATTCGAGTAAATCACGGAATTACCGAATGAAAACAAAGTTTCAGGAGTTATTTTTCTTTTTTCGCGTTGTTTTTTCGTCAAACATCGAGTTGGATTATCAACATAGGTATGCACGACTTATATATATATATATATAACTGGGCAAGTGCGAGTTGGACTCGCGCACTTCCATACCGTCCGTAGAAAAAAAACCGGCAAAAAAATCGCGTTTGTGTATGGGAGCTCCCCTTAAATATTTATTTTATTTTTAGTATTCCTTGTTATAGTGGCAACAGAAATACATAATTTGTGAAAATTTCAACTGTCTAGCTATACCGGTTCTTTAAATACAGCCTGGCGACAGACAGACGGACAGACGGACGGACAGACAGCGAAGTCTTACTTATAGATCCCGTTTTTACCCATTCGGTACGGAACCCTAAAAAAACTAGACACGTCATAATAATAAGTGCGTAGAACACTAAATGAATCATTATTTTTCATAACCTTTTGATAGCAAAAACATTTGTTTAAAAATTAGGAGAAAAAAAAAAAGAAAATCAACATACAAAAAATAATATTCAATCAACCATAGATACAGAAATGGTGTCATTCAAAATATACTTATTCTTTAAACGGTAGGCATTCGACATAAGACAAATTAAGACAAAGGTGTTTAGCATTAAAGGGTGAGTTTAACCGTTTAGTACAAGATCAAAAAATATGGTCTTTTAAATAAAAATCACAGACAGATAACGCACAGCCTAAACCGTGTTTATGTCGCAGCCATATGGTGTAACACGCCGTATTACAACAAGGCGCGCCAGATTGAAAAACGTTGCTCTAATGTAATGCGGCTACCTTACGTTCAGCCGGATCGTGATGGCGAAACGTTCTATGAAGCAGCGTTCGTTTAGCTTTATTGTCAGTGTAAAGTGTCTATAAATTGTGAAGAACCATATAAAAAAAAGGTTGGGTAGGGTCGACGGAGGCCTTTCAAGGGGGCCACCTATTTCCGTCTACGGGGTTTAAAATAACCAAAAACGAAGGGGATAACAGTGGTTGTATTTATTTATTTCTTACAAAATCCATATTTATGTCGAAGAGTTTAAAATGTAGATTTAACAATATGTAACACAACAATTAACAATCATAATGAGCTCGCGCTTAGACTAATATTCTAATTAATTATGAGCGTACTAACAGATTGTTGATTCGACTAAGTGATAGATCTGCTATTTTAGATATTATTGCTGTCCGTGACTTACTTTCTTGGAGGACTCCCTAATTTCACTTTGTTATAACACTGTTGTCAATTGTGGCGATTACTGGAATTCGAACTCTCAAAACGGCGTATCGACATTGCGTCCGATTGTATGTGGGCTCCAAGTTTCTAATCTACTTTGACGAATGCGAAGAGCAAATACAATAGGCAGAAAATGCCTAAGGCATTAAGTCCGCCTCTGTTCTTTTGTGTGCATAAAGCATTAAATAAATAATTATATAGATTGGTAGAAAGTATTGGTCGTTTAGCAGTGAGATGGGAAGATGATAGAAACAGGATGAGAGAGACACAAGATCGCGAAGATTGGCACTATGAAAGAAAGGTGCATGATATAAGGAAAAAATCATACAAATCAAAGGTATAATAATAGTAATCATACAGAACGATTACGAAGCAATTTTTAGTTAAAATAAAAAGTACCACCACTAATGTTACATTTCTAATATTAGTTTATCAGGCTTTATATCCTCGGTTCATGCCACTGAGAAATTAATCAGGAATATCCTATCTCCCTCACTGATTGGTTTCAATGTGCCTGGAGACTCGCTTGCCCGGATTCTAATCCGCCCGACGAACCATCATCCCAAAGACGGTGGGATGAGCCGCTCTGCAAAGTAGTGCAGGAAAACCTGATTGCAATATTTACTGCTCTTGCGGAGGGAGCGTGCCTGCTGGCTGTGGGAGAGTAGGAATCGGGTCTCTGGCTTCACGCAATACCGTCGTCGGCACCTTGCTCGATGATAATACTTTCCGCCTCGCTGTTTCCTTACGTCTAGGCGCTCCCTGCTGTTCTCCTCATCGCTGCCACTGTGGTATCGGCATCGACGCCGATGGTGACAAGATTACCGTCGGCGTTCCAGCCGTATTGGGATCCCATGGCCTGGCACGCGACGATGTCAAGAGACCGGAGGGCATGTCGTTATTCCCTTGGAAGATGGGTAGGCCTTTAGTATGGGACGCTACTTGTGTCGATACTCTTGTGCCTTCACATCTTCCTAGCTCGTCGTGTCGTACTATTGCTACCGCTGCGGTTGCGGAGAACTTCGACCGGCGGAAATATAACAACCTTGTTGGAAGTTTTATTTTCGAACCGTTTGGGATTGAAACTCTGGGATCGTGGGGTCCGGGTGCTCACAAGTTGTTTAAAGACCTTTGCGTGACCCAAGGGCTGGCTTTTACCTCGGACAGAGGATAAGTATTGCCATACAGCGTGGCAATGCCGCCAGTATTTTGGGCACATTACCAGTCAACAGCGATGTGGAAGAGGTTTTTTAACGCCAAATTTTAGTTTGATTTTAGTTAGTTGTAATTAGCGTACGGCTTTTTATTATTATTTGTTTTATTTTATAGGTAGTTAAGTTTTTTTTTAATGTAAATTATTCATGTTCTATCTTATAAATAAATCCCTTTCAATATCTATTCACATTCATGACTAATGTTACTAATAGTAAATGTTGGGATACTTAAGTACGCACGAAAACATTCTGATTTTTTTTTTAATATGTTATGAAAATAGACTTTCTGGAAGGACTTCAAAAAAGAAAGTTTCAGTTTCAGTTAGTAAATAGAGGTAAAAACGACCATACAAAAAATATAAACCAATAATTCCACTTTACCCGATTCTCCCCTTTACATATGTTATGAGAACTATTGTGTTCCAAGGTTAACGCATTGTATGTATAAATACGTCCTGAATTTTCAATTTTTTTCATAATATTGTGAGTTTCAGTACAAACACTTGCTACCTACAATAAAATAAAAAAACATTGCAATATGGTGAAAATCATTTTAATTGTTGCGATCGCTGCGTTGGCGTGTGTTAATGGTATTTATTATTGTTATTAATGTTTTTTATATTTATTTATTTTTTTCGTGAAATTTGTGAAAAAACAGTGCATTAAATTTTTTTTTAAAACGGAATTTTGTTAGTAATTAGGACCTATTTCTAAATTAAGAATTTGGTGAGAATTTACTCAAACCGTGTTTTCATGCTATAGCTTTACAGGTTTTTATACTAGCGTAAAGTTTAGTAAATACTTAATTTCATATTCTAATTTTAGAGATCAGTGGTTGGTTATAATACCTATAAATGTCAATGACATGAAACATATGTACGTGTTTTATCTTAAATCCAAAAAAAAACATCGCCCAAAAAGAGTTAGCTTTGAGTAAATACTTTTATAATGTGATTAAAACTTACAAAAACGGAACAAATAATTATTTTCTCGAAATATATTATACATTCGTGTCAATATTCTTAGCATATTTAAGTCTGATACACTAAAGTGAACTGGAGTTTTTTTATTCGATGATTCCAACCTCATATCGGTTTTTCATTTATTACATGTTGGCTTTATTTGTTTTTTTAAGAAGCGTAATAAACCTACTTATAAAACAGGCCACTGTTTTATGATTTCTTTTTCTTTTGAGAACTGATTCATCTGATAAATAAAGTACTAAAACAAGAAAAATAAAAACACTCAACTAATTATGAATGAAAATAAATTATAAATTATTAATGAATTTAACCCCTCGAGCGCCGACAGTAAAATTAAAAAAAAAAAAAAATTTTTTGGTGATTTACGTAAACAGTGCAATTTTCCGGGTCACATGATCCCCTGGCGCTCGAGGGGTTAACTTGCAAAAGCTTACACAACTTAAAAGTTGAACGCAGTTTAAATAACAAAGTTACAATAAGTAATAAACTGTAAGTTAGTTTACAATAAGTAATTTTACCTGGTTGTTTGTGCTAAAATGTAACACATTTATGAAATGAACACTTGTGCAATCATACATTGAATTATAACAAGTGGGTTTTTAGAAATAATGTGGAAAAACAAAAGATTTTTCTAGAAATTCATGCCAGGAATTCATTAATGTAAATAAAAGTGTACTTTTTCATTTTGATGTATATTTTTTTAAATACGTGTATTTTTCCACTGAAATTGAAAATTTTACGCTTTCAATTTTTGTTTGTAAAAACACGATTTTTCTTTAAATTAATGTTTTCTTTTTTCAGCCCAAAATGATTTTTTTCAAGTTTTTGGACAAGGGTAAGTTTTTTTTTTTTAATTATTATTGATAGGCTCGCGTTTAACCACTATCTCACCTGATGGTAAGATAGTAAGTATTTGAATGTAGCAAGCATGCTGTTTGTTTGTTTGATTATATTGCATTTATTATGAAAATAATTAACGCACAAAAATTTTACGAACATACCGAAATATAAATCGACGGATCCCAAGAATAAAATCGTATTTAAAAAAAAATGAATTATCAATTGAGGTTTTAAAGTTCTGTGAAATAAGTCATAAAATACCTAGTGTCTTATTTTTCAATAAGATTTTGTTCTTGGGACCCGTCGAAATAAAAACTTTTTACAAAAAAAAAATTCAACCGAATTCAATGTTAAAGAAACACTGAAAAGTACAAAATGACTTTAAATTCGAAAGTCGGTGTTTCTATGTATAATAGTTTTGTCTCTTCGTTATTTAACACCGATTTCAGTGTTTCTTTAACATTGAAGTCGGTTGTATTTTTTTTTTTTGTAAAAAGTTTATTATTTTACATTTTTTAGTTATGGTACCACAACTAAAAAGTACCTTTCAGCCAAACTTAAATACCTTTTAGCCTGAGAGCATCTCATTACGATTCTAATAATCCCAAACACGTTAGATTACATTAATTTATCTTCTGGTTTCATCATCAGATCATCTCGTACATATTGATAAATGAATATTTGACGTTTGCGGTAATCTGCTAAAACTTTGACAGTTTATTTGATCAGTGTTTTACCATTAGAACGTTATTGTGCAGTTATTGGTTTTAATATGCTCGAAATTATCATTCTACCACAATTCTATTACAAGATCAGTGACCGATCAATGATCGGTCATTATGAATTAGCAGATTACAAACTTTTAGCAAAATGACAATGGGATCGTGTTGGAATGACGAGTTTATAAAAATAGCAGACTTGGGGCCCAGTTCGATACATCCCCTCCGCCTTTTTCTTCAGCCAGTCATCGACTAGTAACAAGTAAAATTGCTTTGTTTATACGTGATAAACAAAGCAATTTTACTTGTTACGACAGTTCTGGTGTGATCCTATGAGGAGTTTTGTGCCATATCTTCGAAGTTCATGATCAGATCATAACAATATTTCAATCGGACCAACTTGAAAGCATCACCTTTCAATCAAAAAAGAATTTTCAAAATCGGTCCACAATTGACCGAGGTATCGGTGAACATACACAAAAAAATAAAATAAAATAAAAAACATTCATTCAGCCGAACATAGAACCTCCTTTTCGAAGTCGGTTAAAAAGGAGAAACTGACTGACATATTAAAGCACAGCCTAAACTACTGGGACTAGGAACATAATGTTTATTATTAACCGACTTCAAAAAGGAGGAGGTTCTATGTTCGGCTGAATGTATGTTTTTTTTTACACAAGACTTCCTTTTATAATGTAGGCGAGCATTAAGAAAGGATTCTTAGAAATTCAACTTTTAAGGGGGACAACGAAGGGATTTTGTTTGTATGTAAAATCTTTGAAACTTGCCACGAATGGTGACCTAAGTAAATAATAAAGGTTATTTGTTTACCAAAACATAACCCCTCAGTAAAGGGGATTGCCCAGCCTCTATGGTGTTCCAGGCCAAAGACGGACATCAAATATTTACTATCAATGATAAAACTATTGTTTTTTCCATAAACTTACTTTTATTTACCACTTAGGGTGAGTTGTACCATTTAACTATAACGATAACCAAACCTTAACCAGCCGTGAAACGGCGGCCCATTGGTCAATTCGACGATTTGACAACTGTTAACAGCTTTGTTATCGTTATAGTTCTCGGGGCTCGAGCGCCCTTTCGGATAACCCTGACCCCAGTAGGCTTCGACCCGGCTGGGCCCCTGCTGTTGCTGACAACTCCTTGAGGCGCGCAGGAACAACGCGCGCCGTCGACGACTTGGGCTTGGTCCGGACAGTTACCGGACGGCCGGACAGCGAACTACCCATTGCTCACTGTCCGCAAGCCCGCGCCTACGGTGGCTGGAAATCGGGATCGGAATCCCGGCGACGGCGAGAGCGCCGTTGCCTGATGCGGTCGGCCTCCTTCTTAGCGAGCATTAGGTACTGCTTCGCAGAAGTCGGCGGCCGCCTGCCACTCCTCCTCGCTCCGGACCATGGCCTCGACCAAGGCCCGGCGCGAGAGGTCTCCGCCGCCGATCACATCACCCCCACGAGGGCACGGTGATGCTCCGCCCAAAACATAGCCATGATGAGTTTTCAAAAGTACCTAACCCCAAAAAAGATTGGCGAAGTTTTTTTGTTCAGATAAAAAAAAATAAAAACATAACTTGTGTGAAAATTTATGCGTATGATCAAAGGTATAGTAGGAACCTTTGATCACACGCATAAAGGGCATTCCAGGACTTCAGTAGTAGTTTTACCAATCTCTAGACTGAAGAGACAATTAATTGAAATATAAATACAATTTTAACAATCACTTCCAGAGATTACCTCCAACGAACAAAAAAAAATCAAATTTTACCTGTTTATAGTATTATTGTAAATTAGATTATTATTTATATCCCTTGCACAGTTGCTGCAGTAGTTGAGCCATTGGCTGCTGTGAGGCACGGGTTCGATGCCCGCATGAAACAAATATTTGTATAGCCTACAATGTTCCGGATTTGGGTGTCTCATGTACGGATGGATGAATGAATGAATGTCAGCTCAACGTTTTTTAAATAAAAAATATTAGAACTAGCTGCTGTCAGTGGCTTCGCCTGAGTGATAGTAGAAAATTACTCCAAGGATAAATAATAGTAGAAAATTGTACAAGACTAGCTGTGCCCGCGACTTCGTTCGCGTGGACTAAAGGATTTTGGATTTTTTTTTTCTGAAACAAAAGTAGTATATGTTACTTCTTATTACATCAGCTACCTACCTGCCAAAAAAAATTCTCGTCAAAATTTGTCCAGCCATTACAGAGATTAGCCGGAACAAACAGAGAGACAGACAAAAATTGTAAAAAATGTTATTTTGGTGTATGTATCGTATATATATTCATATGCATGTAGTAAAAAGCAGTTATTTCAATATTACAAACAGACACTCCAATTTTATTTATATGTATAGATAAAAAGTATCGTTTGTGCAGGACTTTGTCTACCCGTGCTCTAAGTTCATCGAAATCCATTCAGCCGTCCTAGTGACGCACTCATAAACTTTTGCCTTTAGAATTTATTAGCTTTTGTCTGTGGCTTCACCCGCGTATATAAAATATAGCCTTTTTCACTCAGGAATAAAGCAGCTTTCTATCGGTGAAAAATTTTCGCATTCGGTCCATTACATAGTTTTAAGACCATTGTTACTAAGAATACTAACATAGATTTTAAGACCTTTCTTACTAATGGACATTATTTTTTAGTCCGAAATTATTTTTAATGATTTTTATTTTTTTTACTTTCAGATTTTTATAGATTAAGTACCTCCTACTAAAAAATAAAAAAGAATAAAGAGACGAGTGGCACTCGGGGACTGCCGCGGTAAAGCTATTGCATAGCATTTTTATCAACTTATGAAATTATAATTATTTATTTATTTTATTTATGCAATATTTTTTTTCCTTTGTTTTTTTTTTCTTTGATATTAATTGAAGTTACACTTTCACACATTGAATTGAATTTTGATTGATTGTTCACTCATTTGTTTTGTTATAGGTCACCACGCTCAAAAAACAAATGAGTGGGGGGTGTTAGGTTATTTTCGTTACGGAATTTCTGGATTCGGTCTCCACGCTCAAGGCCCGCGATAGAAGCTATGCAATAGCTTAATAAAAAAAACTATACCTCCTTATAATATTACTACATAAGTATAGATTAGTGTGAAGTGTGATAACTATTTTAGATTAAGTATTTATTTTTTTTATTTGCAGAGGCCCCGGCGGACTATTTAATTTGCCCATATTTAAGGTGAGTGTATATTTAGTTAATTCAAAATTAATACTACTTTATTATGTTGACTAACGTAAATTACCAAATGAAAACAGTTTTTATGAGGGACCTGAAAATAAGCTTTTTATTTTTATGTAAACGTCCGTTCTTTAACTTTTAATTTATTTATTGATCTACACAAAACACTTAAAATCGAAATTAACAAATAAGGATAAAAGAGTACAAAGGACCTGCTTATTTCTAACGAAATTTCTTCCAGCAAACCTGCGAGAGGAGTGTTGGATGAGATATGTAGACGCAGTGTGTATAAATTAGAAAAAATAAAATAAAATTAACCATATTATCTAAATTAAATCTCATAATATAATTATATATGTAAATATATCATTAACAGTTAATAAATGTACATATTCTAAGAAGTTTAAAACTAAATCGAAATAAAAAAAAATATGCAACAAACAAAAATGACGGTTTATTTCGATTCACAATTACAAAAATTTAAAACACTCCTTAAATTAATATAAGGCTGTTGCCTTTTTATTGTTATAAAAAGGCAGAATTGGCTATGCAAACGGGCAGAGGTTCCCAAGGCAAGTCGACTCCACGAGAAAAAGGGGTTGAAATGAGCGCGCAGCGGCTTATATAGGCGTGCGGCGGTGGAGAGGGTGGTCCCCTCCTTTTGGCAGCTGTGACATCACTTTTCAGCTAACAATATACTAATACAATACATAAATTATGAAAATACACATATCTATAATAAGAGTACATAACTTTACGAAATGGTGGAGTGGTACTGTTTTTTTTTTTTTTTTTTTTTCGATGGGAAAAATCATCTTATGACAACCCCCGCCCTTGGGCGGAGCGGGAGATAGTGTCAGACTCTTACTGACTAAAAAACCCATCCCGTTCCTTCAAGCCTTCATACCGGGGCTCGAGCGCCCTTTCGGATTACCCTGGCCCCAGTAGGCTTCGACCCCTTCGGCCCCTGCTGTTGCTGACAACTCCTTGAGGCGCGCGGGAACAGCGCGCGCCGTCGACGACTTGGGCTTGGTCCGGACGGTTACCGGACGGCCGGACAGCGAGCTACCCATTGCTCACTGTCCGCAAGCCCGCGCCTACGGTGGCTGGAAATCGGGATCCGAATCCCGGCGGCGGCGGCGAGAGCGCCGTTGCCTGATGCGGTCGGCCTCCTCCTTAGCGAGCATTACTGCTTCGCAGAAGTCGGCGACCGCCTGCCACTCCTCCTCGCTCCGGACCATGGCCTCGACCAAGGCCCGGCGCGAGAGGTCTCCGCCGCCGATCACCCCCACGAGGGCACGGCGATGCTCCGCCCAAGCAGGGCACACCGCGATTGTGTGCTCCACCGTGTCCTCCGGGCGTTCCGCACAGTGGCGACACCCGGGCGTCACTTCCGCTTTGATTCGGAACAGGAACCTCCCGAACTGGAGTGGTACTGTTCTTTGGCTAGCTTATACAACTGAAGTTAAGTAGGTAGGACTAGAACAGTAAGAGAATTGTTGTCTATAGCCAAGCGAATGAATGTTTGAATATCGAATGTCGTCAGTGACTTTCAAAAGTGCAGTCACTTACTATGACCAGAGCAGAAGCCAGCTTTTATTCGATTCGCAGAAAGTTTTCAGGATATCGAGACTAACTGTAGTTTTGTACCTTTTGTATTGGAATCTAATTGATAAAAATATAATCATAATAACTCTCGGGCTTGCGGACGGCGAGCAATGGGTAGTTCGCTGTCCGACCGTTGCGCACTATTCCCGCGTTCCTCAAGGAGTTGTCAGCAACCGTAGGGGCCAAGCAGGGTCGAAGGCTACTGTTCGACGACTTGGACTTGAAGTGTCTTAGGTACAAAAGAAAGATTATTATTACAGCTCCTAATTTTCATATTGTGTACATTATAGAATACACGAGTATCTATCTATCCATAAATCCCGTCCGATTATAATTTGGGTATCTTCAAGGCTAGAGTGAATAGGGTTAGTTTCGAAAGACAGCTCGAGCCCCGGTATAAAGGCTTGAAGGAACGGGGTGGGTTATTAGTCAGTAAGAGCCTGACACTATCTCCCGCTCCGCCCAAGAGCGGGGGTTGTCATTGATTTTCCCACCATAAAACCCTACTTTCCAGTATGGTTTTTTTATGGTTGCAAGGCAAAGAAGGAATTGGTGTAGTTTTAGTCAGCAAAAGTCTAACACGTGAGAAGTCATTGGATGAATTCCGACCCTAAAAAAAACGTGTCCCTTCAGTAACCCTTACGGCCTGTTCACGACCTTACCGCTGTGAGCGGTAGACAAGCGCGGGGCGGTGAGCGGTAGCCAAGCGCGGGGCGGTGAGCGGTAATATCAAAAGTATGAAAATGTTTGAATCACTCTACGAGACGCCGCTCATAGCGAAACCGCTCCACTTACCGATGCCACACCGCTCGCAGCGCCGCGCGCCTCAGTGCAAGTCATGTGCGACCTGGTGGCTGTTAAGGCCGCAGTAACTCTTTCGAAAAATCCAGTAGAAAGATATGCTGATAATACCAAATATTATTTTTTTTGTTTTTTCAGGGCTTGTTACCGAAAATTCCGAGTCCCGAAGAAATGTACCAGGCGAACCCCGACCCGAATGTAAATTACCATGCAATGGTTGTTCAATCTGACGGAGACCAGATGGTTTTCCATAAGAACGACAATGGAAAAAGAACTGATTTTGTAATCCACCACTAAATGTACTAGAATTAGTCTCAATCCTAAATAAGTAATATAGGATAATAAATATACAATTCCAGAAAAAAAAAACATGTTTATGAATATACTAGCTTCTACTAGCGGATTTGCCTGCGTAAATGTAAAAAATATCCCATGGGCAAATACGGCCGGGATAAGAAAGATCAACCATTAAATGTACTAGAATTAGTCTTAATCCTAAATACGTAATATTGGATAATAAATAAACAACTTGAGAAAAAAAATGTTTTAAAATATACTAGCTTCTGTCAACGACTTCGCATGCGTAAAAATCAAAAATATCCCAGGGAATGTACGCCCGGGGTAATAAGTATCCACCACTAAATGTATTAGAATTAGCCTTAATCTTAAATAAGTAATATTGGATAATAAATGTACATCATCATCATCATCAGCCTTTTTATTGTTTCTACTGTTGGGACTCAGGCCTCCTCTCTAGAGAGGCAATGGGCTGTAATCCACTACGCAGATCCAGTGCGGGTTGGTGAATATCACATGTCATCAAATTTTTGGTTCTAGGACATGCCGGTTTCCTCACGATGTTTTCCTTCACCTTTTTGAGAGTAGTGGTTATGAAATAAACTACACAAAGTAAAGCGCTGCTCCCAATAATAAATGTGAAATTTGAGAAAAAAAAGTTTTAAAATATACTAGCTTCTGTCAGCGGCTTTACCTGCGTAAAAGTAAAAAATTATCCCATGGGAACATACGCCCAGGATAAGAAGCTCCTCCCAAAGACGTCTTATCCCAGAACATACCCGTGTACTAAATTGCATTGGAATGCATTCAGCCATTTCAACGTAAAAGAACAACAAACATAACATACATGTACGATTTATTACCTTTATAGTTACATTTAGTACAGAGATAAAGACAAACAGGAATTTATTTACCAATTTGTGCAATTATTGCAAAACAAACATATTTACAAACAAACTGTATAATCATATTGTCTTAAGTTATGTGAGAGCTGAGATAAAAATTGAGATTTAGGATATTTATGTCAAAATACAATCTTACTGCGTTGGATTTTATTTATGTATAAATCTGTTCATTATAAATTACGTCATATTTTTTTGCAAAGAAACCTTAAATGATCAGAATTTTTTATAAAAATATGTTTATTCAAATTTATTTTAAATTTTCACTGTGAAATATTTTGGAGTTTTGTCATCTTAGTCGCAAATATGATATCAATTTTCACCACATAGCCAACAATTACAATATTAAATAAGCTGTATATCTACCAAACATTATATTCATATTTCATGTTAGAATCAGATTTATTATTAGTACGAGTAGTTACATTAAAATTACGTCAACTTTACTTATTATTTGCGAAACTAGTTACCTATATTGTCATGTTAATTTATTTAAATTAAACCAATAAACTAGATTTACACAAAAGCCGATGATTTTATTTAACAATTCTCAAGAATGTTGGTCGTCTACGAAATTGTTCAATAAGGTATATAAAGTACATAATAGCGGGCTAAATTGGTATGATAATTTTATGGCACTCCTATTATGTATAGTAAAATTTCGTCACAAGAAATTATTTGCCTAAAGTTGCGAAAGAAAGGAAAGAAAAATATATTTATCTTTATCATGTATGTATTTAAAAATTATAGTTAAATATGTTTGTCAGTTGTCTAGTATTCGTAGCTGAGGCTCTGCTTAGTTTGGGACTTGATGGCGTCGTGTGAAAGTTGCGAAAAATAAATAAATAAATAAATAAGTATTCCCGCACCATCCGTATGGCCATGACCCTCTGGCATACATTCAACTTGATCTAGTGATAGTCTAGTGGTAGTGTGTGCTGAATGAAGACCACATAACTTAGCACTTTTTGAGTTGGGTTTGTGTTTTTAAATCTATCCCCCCCCTCCTTGCGTCGTATTCCTCAATGCTGAGGGTCGTGACCCTCCTGTTTCAAAAACCCCCAAAAACTGTTGCTGTTTTTAAATCTATAACAACAGAGAAATCGGTGTCAAACTATAATGGACATAGATTTCCTTTTTTGATGACGTTTATAAAAATAAATACCCAAGCGCTAATTGACTTTCACGAGATGCTGCTATTATGGTCAGAGCTTTCTTCAAATTGGTCTAATCTCACCAAAATTCGTAAACTGTTTAATTCAAAATCTATGTGACGTAGAATCCTATTACGACCGGAGCGACAAGTTGACTATTCAAACCAGATACATATCTTATCATAAACAAAATTCTATAGATTTGCTACAAGTTTCCGTCGACAACGGTGCAGAAGAACGTTTTTGACATACTATTTTTCAAGAT
The DNA here is from genome assembly GCA_910589285.2 of Mythimna ferrago. NCBI lineage: Eukaryota > Metazoa > Arthropoda > Insecta > Lepidoptera > Noctuidae > Mythimna > Mythimna ferrago. The sequence continues at coordinate 32,173,059 of OU342674.1, forward strand.
TTTTAATCTAGCGCTTGATATACGGTCCCACCTGATGGTTAGCAGTGATGCAATCGTTTATGGTGAAGCGCACTAGTTTATTTCCTGAGTCCCTTTTCAGCACTTGACTGAACTCCCTAGTATGGTTACAGTTACTGTATACCTTTAGTCTTGCTTAGGAGTACACGACTCGGCTCACGTATTATTACCGAAACACACCCTCCAATATAAAGAAAAGGATAATAAACAGTTATTATTGAAATCGTGTATTTTTCTGTTTCAATCCACGGCACACAGACTTGGTCTTTGACTAACATCCAGAAGTTCAAACTCAAGGTTTTTCAACGATTGGTGCCCTGGGAAAGTGAGACAGGATCGCAGTAGACCACGAAGGAGATAACCCTGGCCCCAGTAGGCTTCGACCCTTCGGTATGAAGGCTAGAAGGAACGGGGTGGGTTGTTTAGTCAGTAATAGTCTGACACTATCTCCCGCTCCGCCCAAGAGCGGGGGTTGTCATTGGATGATTTTTCCCACCGTAAAAAAAAAACCACGAAGGAGTTGGAGGGACGAACTAGACCGAATTAGCCATAATTAATTTAATTTTTAATTTTTTAAATAAGAAGATCGAAGGTATGGAGGGGTGGGAATTTTACTGATTAAAACTCAATTGTGTTTCATCAGTAGTCTTGCGTTCCAGGGCTATGGTAACTGTTCCAAATAATGGTACAGCCCTAGCAGGTATCGGTCTTAAAGGTCCCAGTCAGGGGTCTATCCGTGGCGCCTTAAGTTGAAGAGATTGTTTCGTTGTGCTTCCTTTCCTTTATCGGGTATTGGGTAAGTATATACCCTGATTCATAAAGAAAATTATATAAAAAGGGATGCCTCCCTCCTGTCATTTTCTTTATCACCATAAAACCAGTAGTACGAGTATAACCTTGTAAACTTGACTGGAACTTGACATAAAATAAAGGTTATTTAAACGCACATGGAATAAGGTTCAGTAAAATGCAATTTCTAGGTAAGTACTTCAGTGAAAAAATTTAACAGGTTTTCAAGCTGAAGTTGACTTTAAGATACTAAACTTCAAATTTAATTTTTAATTTAGGAATCGAGAGTAAGTGTCTATGTTTTTGTGAGAACTGAGCTCTTTTATTGTTTTAAACTCTCTTGGAACTTTTATCTCAGGCCACCTCAAATCAGACCTCGGTATGTGTCTACAGGTAATAAAAATCATCAAATACTCCTGCTCTGAATTGATCGAGAGAGTGTCGGATTTTTACTTATTTACAACACACCTGTATTCCTTCAGCCGCCCCATTTTTGTTTTTTTTTCGCTGACCCTGCTAGGTCCCTACGGTTGCTGTCAACTCCTTGAAACGCGCGTGGAACACTACGCGCCGTCGATGACCTGAGCTCGGTCCGGACAATTGCCGGACAGACGGACGGCTAGCTACCCATTGCTCGCCATTCGCAAGCCCGCGCCTATGGTGGCCGGATACAGCACGTGCGAGGGCCATTGCCTCGCGCGTGCAGCTGCCTTCTTTTACTAGCATTACTGCTTCGCAGAAGGAGGCGACCGCCTGCCACGTCTCCTAGCTGATGACCATGGCCCGGCGCGGGAGATCGATGTCGTCGTTCAGTCGCTCTTTGCGTTCCAGTGTCGCGGTAACAATTTCGAACAATCTCGCAACCCTAGCAATCAATATCTCCCTGTGTTTCAGCCCACATATCCATTTAGATAATAATACCGCCTATGACGTAAAACATATGACATAGTGACGTGAAAAGCTATTGTTTCGATCTTCCTAAATATAGTACAGACAGGCCAGAAATAGTTTAGAAGTAGAAACAATAACACGCTTAGCTCATACTTAGTAAATACATGATACCTACGTGAACTACAAGGCGCAAAATGTACTTTTTTTTATGTAATCTATCTATACTATAATAAATCTGTAGAAGGTTTTAGTTGTGCGTGCATCATGTAAAATGTACAGAATCGACGTAGATAACTTTAATATATTAAAATGTTGTGTAACGTGTTTTTAGGGTTCCGTAGCCAAATGGCAAAAAACGGAACCCTTATAGATTCGTCATGTCTGTCTGTCTGTCTGTCTGTCCGTCTGTCCGTCCGTATGTCACAGCCACTTTTTTCCGAAACTATAAGAGCTATACTGTTGAAACTTTGTAAGTAGATGTATTCTGTGAACCGCATTAAGATTTTCACACAAAAATAGAAAAAAAGCAATAAATTTTGGGGGTCCCCCATACTTAGAACTGAAACTCAAAAATTTTTTTTTCATCAAACCCATATGTGTGGGGTATCTATGGATAGGTCTTCAAAAATGATACTGAGGTTTCTAATATCATTATTTTCTAAACTGAATAGTTTGCGCGAGAGACACATCCAAAGTGGTAAAATGTGTGTCCCCCCCCCTCTAACTTCTAAAATAAGAGAATGATAAAACTAAAAAAAATATATGATGTACATTACTATAAAAACTGCCAACGAAAATTGGTTTGCACAAAATCTAGTAAGTAATTTTTTTTAATGCGTCATAAATCGAAAAATAATCAATCAATCAATCAATCAAATCATTTATTTGCTAGAATATGGTACATAAGGTGTTACAGTAAATTTGTTTCAGCATATCCTGCCATAACATGGCGTGCAAATATATTCACAGTCAGTGTCGTCAATTAATCTAATCTGAATCTAACTTGCACATTACAGGTTCTATTGACTTGTCTTCTAGATATTCTTTAAGAGTATAATATTTTTTAAACAGTAACAGATTGAAAAGTATTTTTTTAAACATTGTCAATGGTAGATCTTGTAAACTATTTGGTAAGTGATTGTAAATAATGATCGACATGCAGTATACATTTTTTTTAAACAATTTTAGCCTGCTTGGTGGCAGTCGAAGTCTGTCTTTATGTCGTGTTCGGCTATTTGGCCTGTCAGTATTCGTTTCGAATAAATTATAGTTTTTCTTGACAAAAACACATATTTCAAAAATATATAAACAGGGCAAAGGTAAACTTTAAGTTTTTGAAATAGTGGTTTACAGCTGTCTAAAAAGTGAGCTCCACAAATGGCACGAATACATTTTTTTTGAGCTTTAAAAACTCTGCCAACATCGACTGAGTTACCCCATATTATAATACCGTATCTTAGTACGGATGATACATAACCATGGTAAGCCAGCATTGCAGTATCATGGTTTACCGTTTGTAAACGTATTATTAAAACATCGATCAAAGTTACAACACATTACAAGAACTTTTGTATTATGTTACTTGCTGCTACGGAACTCGTCATGGGGGAGTCCGACTCGCACTTGGCCGGTTTTTTTTTTTGTTACGAGATATTATATTACTTAGGCCTTGTTTCATAGCAATCGGTTCGTTATAATATCTAAAGATATACTATGTAAATTCATTGACTGTTAGCACAAAATAGATAGGTACAGAAGACAATCTCATGTACTTATGTACTTCACTTTTTATACCTACGCTCGGTGGACGCACACTAATGAGCGTTTGAGCCGGAACTGTTCGACGATTGATCTGAGACGCGACCGAGACATCTTGTCCGTGAGCGGTGTCTATGTGTGCGTTGTTCGAGCGCGCTTTGTATGTAGATTGACTTCTGTACCTATCTAGTTTGTGCTGTTAGGTAGGCGGTACGAAATTCGCCGGGTCAGCTAATTTTATAATGAGACTGGTTAAATCAGAGTTCTTTGTAAATGAATATTCCTGTACTATCTAAACAATGTAAAAATCCAAAAATTCTGTAGGGTAAAAAATAAATTTATATATTTTCAGCAATATTTCATTCCGACAACGGTACCTAGTATACTTCAAAAACTTCCAAAACTATATAAAACATCGCATAAGTAGGTACATAATTACGTAGTACTTGTAGTTTTAAGACGTATCTTAGAACCAGATACATGTATAATATGTATGTAATGAAATGACCTCCTTGGAAATGACATTTCATTTTTTTAATTTTTAAGCTGTGGATACGGGGTGACGTATCATTCAATGACAGATGATGTTGAGATTAATTTTGTGCATTTTATTGTTATAAAAACTTGTAGAGAGATAATTAAAGGGATATAATTGAGGAGGCGATATTATAAGAACATTAAAAGAACAATTCGGTAAGACCACTAAAAGACAATTTGATCTCGACAAAGACTTACCAATAAAAATCTTTACAGATGCATCTTTAGAGGGTATCGGGGCAATATTAAAACAGACTCAACTAGACGGTAAAGACAAACCGGTGGCATATTTTTCAAAAAAACTAAACGAATCTCAAAAACGAAAAAAGGCCATATATTTGGAATGTATTGCTATGAAAGAAGCAGTAAAATACTGGCAACACTGGCTAATTGGAAAACATTTCACTATTTACTCAGACCACAAACCTCTAGAGAACATGAGTATTAAATGCAGGACAGATGAAGATTTGGGTGACCTCACATATTACCTATCACAATATGACTTCACAGTAAAATATATACCTGGTAAAGAAAATATAGAAGCAGACTGTTTGAGCCGAAACCCTGTATTAGAATCAGAAGATAACAAGGAGGAACTATTAAAAATAGTTAATTTAATACAAATAAAAGATATAGTTGAAGACCAAGAAAAAAATGAAACAATAAAAGAAAAGAAACAAAATCTACTACATAAAAATAAAATCTATTATAAAAAAATAAAGAAACTTGAAAAGATTATACTCTCAGAAGAATTTAGTAAAAAAATTATAAAAAAGGTGCATGAAGATTTATGCCATATTGGAATCAGACAATTACAGAAAAAAATAAGTCCACTATATACAGCTAAAAACCTAACAAAAAATATCATAAATATTTGTAAAACATGCGAAATATGCATAAAAAATAAATCAAGATGTCAAGGAAAATTTGGGTTAATGTCACAACTGGGACCAGCAACAAAACCATTTGAGATAATGTCAATGGATACTATAGGTGGCTTTGGAGGATCTAGGTCAACAAAAAAATACTTACACCTTTTAGTAGACCACTACACAAGATATGCGTTTATTGTGACTTCAAAAACACAGAACGCAAGTGACTTTATAAAACTAACAAAGAAAGTACTCGAGACAGATGAGATTGGAATAATTCTGACAGACCAATATCCAGGCATCAATTCAAAAGAATTTAAACAGTATTTGCAGGAGAATAACATCAAACTAATATTTACAGCTGTGAATACGCCATTTTCGAACGGCTTGAACGAAAGATTAAACCAAACAATAGTAAATAAAATAAGATGTAAAATAAATGAGAAAAATAATAAAAGAACATGGACAACAGTAGCAAGAGAATGTGTACAGAAATATAATGAAACAGATCATTCTGTTACAGGTTTTGCACCAAAATATTTACTGGATGGTACAAATGTCAGTATTTTACCAAATGAAATTAAAACAATAGAAAAGGAAGACAAGTGGATTGCTGATAGAAGATTAGCATTAGAGAATACAATAAAATCTCACAAGTACAACCAGAAAATATTTGATAGAAATAGGAAAATACAAGAGTTCGAGATAGGAGACAGTGTATATGTAGAAAATGGAAATAGACTGAACAGGAAAAAATTAGACGAATAAAAAATAGGCCCTTTCAAGATAATAGAGAAAATATCAAACTCCATTTATAAGATTAACACTGGCAACAGAAAAACAGAATCAACTTTATTCCACATAACAAAATTACAACCTGTTACGGCAGAAGATGAAGTAGAAGAAAACGAATAGGTATAAAGATAGCTTGCAGGTGCATTGTTTGTATTATATTATTTAGAATTTTCGTTCCTATGGGGGGGAGATGTAATGAAATGACCTCCTTGGAAATGACATTTCATTTTTTTAATTTTTAAGCTGTGGATACGGGGTGACGTATCATTCAATGACAGATGATGTTGAGATTAATTTTGTGCATTTTATTGTTATAAAAACTTGTAGAGAGATAATTAAAGGGATATAATTGAGGAGGCGATATTAGTGAACTTTAATGTCGTTTCTTTGTTTTCAGGTGAGATAAAAGTGTAATTTTAGTTAAACGATAATTTATTAAATAATACTGTAAAAGCGTGTTGAATAAAACAAATCTTTGTTTTCAGAGAAACAATTTGTGGTTTATTTCGAAAATCCTCAATAATATACCTTATATGTATATACATATATACATACTATGTACTAGCTTCTATCAACGGCTTCGCTCGCGTAAATGTAGAAAGTTAGAATAAAAATTACGAGTATTTTATGAGCTACTCCAGAATATGATCACACACATCCGAATGCATTTAGCTGTTTTAGCGTGAAGGAGTAAGAAACATACACACACACCCAAACACACCATATCACATACATACACATAATAGCCTATAAAAAAAACACTTATAATATTAGTGAGATATTTCCTGTCAGTACCAAAATAGCCTTCCCACTCTCCATACTAGTTTATATTGCTGCTTAATACGTTACATATAAATTAATTAAATAATTAAAAAATATTATTATGAGAGTAGTGAACTGACATTTACTTAAATCTTCAATAATGTGACTTTTTGTTTTTTTTTCATCTATGAAGTACTAGGTAACCCAGCGCTTGGTATATTTTCTAAGGGTGAGTTGCACCATTTAACTATAACGATAATATAATCAAACCATAACCAGCCGTGAAACGGCCTCCTATTGGTCAATTTGACGATTTGACAACTGTTAACGGCTTTGTTATCATTATAGTTAAATAGTGCAACTCACCCTAAACGAGCTAAAAATCTTTGTATTTTTTTTTAGTTAATTTAATTTACTCTTTTCGGCATAGTCGACAGTTGTTATATTTTAAATTGATTTTAGTTGTAGTTAGCGTAGGAGTTTTTTATTTTATTTTACAGTAATTATAGTTAGTAAGGTATATTTTTAAATGTAAATTATTCGTGTAAATAAATAAATGAAGAGTTACTACTAAAATAGGTACTAAATAATGATTTACACGTCTGTTTACTAAGGTTAAAATGCCAGATACCTGGCTAGTTTAGGTACAATGTCATTGTCCTGAACCTGTGCAGTGAGCTGAATGCCTAATGAGGTAGGTCTTGTACTTTAAAATAAAATGAACCACCTCATATTTTGCAACATAAAAACCAGTTGAGTATGAGTCGGATTTACGCACGAAGGGCTCCGTAGTATTTATTATCTTTACATCACATCACTACACACTATATTATAACCTTTTTTTAGTTTCCATTTTAAATAGCTTTTGCTGTATGGGTGCTTCACTTAAATATTTTTTTTTCTGTTTTTTATTTTTTCTTGTTGTGTGTAAAATACCTGTAAAAATTTCAACTGTCTAGCTGACGGACGGACAGACGGACAGTGGAGTCTATTAAGGCCCGGCGCTCACTATCGGTGGGCATCGGTGCGGCTCGGTAGAGCTCGAGCGCTTTACGCCGGCTTCGGGCGGCTTTGGGCGCCTTAGAGCTGCGTCGGGCGGCTTTGGGCGCCTGAGAGCTGCCTCGGCAGTCGTAAACACGCCTAAGGACGCCGTAGCTGATTTTGGGTAGCCTAAGAATAGTTCTGGCTGCAGAAACATCGCAGAGCAGTCACTCGTAACGTTCCGTGAAAACAGTTATGTGTGTGTATTTATAATGGTGGATTGGGACTTAGTTCTCATTGTTTATCTTGCTGAAGAAGAAAAGAAACTTGGAGCCTTAAGACAGAGTATTAGGACATTTTTATTAGTATTTTGGTTAAAAAAAAAATGCCAATAACAGTTTTCTTTACGAATGTACATGCGCAGAAGTTCGCAGAGCCTATGTTCAGGACTGCCAAGTTATTTTGCGTCTACTTGTACGATACGATAATGAAGGCGCGTGCGGTGATCGAAATGACTGTTCTGCGACGTGTCTGATCCGAAAATGCCACCCGAGCTACCCGAAGACCGCCTCGGCATCCTTAGCCATGCTTACGGCTGCCGAGGCCGCCCGAAGTCGCCCGACGGAGCTCTAAGGCGCCCTAAGCCGCTCGAAGCCGGCGTAAAGCGCTCGAGCTGTACCGAGCCGCACCGATGCCCACCGATAGTGGGCGCCGGGCCTAAAGGGTCCTGTTTTTACCCCTTGTCTTGGAACCCTAAAAATCAGTTTAATAAAGCTAAATGTACCTAGACACACACACAGGACAAATTCTACAAAAGCTTTATTGAAATGTTTATCGCAAAGTTAGGGAAAAAAATAGAAAAAATACAAATAAGGTAATAATGTAAGTTTACATATCGAGGATTGTTTTTAACTGCAGGTTTTAGTTATTAACTATGTATGAGAATTCTCAGAACACAACATTTACCTACACTGTTTTTTTTTTTTCGCGCCTTTGTTTAGATAGGAGCCTTTTAGTCCTCGCTCTGATATTTGCTTACATTTTTTTTTTTTTTACTTTGTTAATATTTTATTGTTTATCCTGTAAGAGTCACAAATAAGCTTTATTCACCATTGAAAGAAAGAAAAAAGTCCCCTCGCCCATAAAGCCCAAACCACTACTTCGCATGGTTGGTGGCGACGTGACAGCCCATCAAGTAGCCTATGTTACTCCTTATTAGGAGTAACATAGGCTAGGCACTTTTATTTTAGAAAAAATAAATTCAAAATCCTGTAGTCCACGCGTATGAAGTCGCGGGCACAGCTAGTTAATACATGTTTTTTTTTGTTTTATGTTTTTTTTATTTGTAGAAGGTAATCACTGAAAGTACTGGTCCGATTGCTAAATTTTTTGACCGATAGAAAGCTCCTTTATTCCTGAGTGACATAGGCTTTATTTTATGTACGCGGGCGAAGCCGCGGGCAATTGCTAGTTTTCTATATATACTGACATGTGCTACTCTGACGTGAACGCGGTATTTCTGAATAAGCTTGAAGCTCCTCTGCAACTGCATCTGGCTCATGTTTGATTTTTAACTTGAGGAAATATGACCATGTGTCGAATTTCAGATCAGAGGTGCTATTCTCTAAGAAAACAGCCTTGAGCGCAGCGCTGCCCGCAGCGACGAGTCGAGAACGCAGTACATTGGATTAAAAACCCAATGCTCCTTTACATTGGATTGTTAATTTAGCTCAAATGAATGCTTATTCGCCAAAGGCATTACTTAACTCTGCCACAACTAACTAGTAAGACAGATCTAATTGGAATTAGACTTGGCTTAGTTTTTGTAGTCAGTTTCCTAACAATGGGTGCCTGAAGAAGGATGGTACCGCCGAGCCCGACCCTGAAAGTGAAATGGCGAGATGAATGTCATCTATCACAATGACTTCTGTACCTATCTATTTTGTGCCCTTATTCAACGCGCGTCTAATGTTTTAATCTAACGTCAAATTCCAGTCAAGTTCAACAGGTTTTATGGTAATAAGGAAAATGCCTTCAAAACGGAAAAAAGGTCCGAGTAATTAATGTGATTATAGAATCATCATATAGGTAAGTAATTATCATTCTTGATCGTTCATTGATACTGAGCCTGTCCTTTGCAGTGGTCAGGCTAGTTTAGCAAGGTCCTGTTAGAACCTTAGCTAGCCAACCTTGCTTGCTAGACCAGCTGTTTATATCACTGTCAACGATAAACTGGTTAGGAATGGCAGACTGTCCTTTAATTTCAATATGAAAGTTTGTGAATCCAATGATGAGAATCACAGGACGCGGAAGGAGTCCAGAGAGACGCACAGGACCATTTGTTATGGCGACACTTGGGGGAGGCCTATGTCCAACAGTGGACGTCTTTCGGCTGAAATGATGATGATGATGATGGAAGTTTGTGGGCATGTTTGTTGCTGCTTCACGCTTGAACTGCTGAACAGAATTCTATGAAACTTTGTACACGTGTAGACCGTGTCGTGGTCGCGGGAATCCGATAGATGCGAGACGCACAGGATCGGTCAGTGGCGACACTTGAGGGAAACCTATGCCCAACAGTGGGCGTCTTTCTTTTATGATGATGATGAGACCGTGTCCTAGAATAGATAGCACAAAGGATAATTGTTGGAAAAAAATAGTGAAATGGAGTGGAAAAATAAAAATAGCACAAAGGAATGAAATTATTTAAAAATACATGATTTGCGTGAATAGAATTTTAAACACGGGCGTTGAAATCTTTATGAACAATATCCCATTATGAATCAGGTCACATTAGTAAATGCCATAAGCAATAATAATACATTAATTTAATACTGTATGCAAATTCGCATAAATTATCTTTATTCAGTGTTCGTAATATTTATAAAAAAAAAATCTGCGGCAAAATATATTTTCAAATAAAATTGTCACCTAGAATGGTTCTACTGTCTGTCTGACAATATCAGACTTACAAATTATTTGATTAAAATACACGTGCTCTCATAAAACTCATGATGAATATATAAGTGCTAAAATAAATTTATGGAACTGTTATCAGGCTAATAAACATAAAACACATTATAATTTATAAAGCTAAAAAAAATGATACCATTCCAATATTTCTGACGATATAATGCAAAACAGCTGCTACATCAAAAGGTCTTACAAAGGAATTAAGAAAAAAAGACGATCGCTAAATGAATACCTTTGTACTCTTTTATCTGTATTTGTCCATTTCATTTTTAAGTGTTTGTGTGGACATAAATGAATAAATAAATAAATAAATTAATAAAAAGAAAAACAAATTAGAGTAGCAAGCGACCCTTTGAGAGTATCCAGTTAAAAGCGGTTCTCAAACTTATTATTACCATTTCATTATTGTTAGCAAGGGACCAGAGCACAAAATAGATAGGTACAGAAGTCAATCTCATGTATGTAGTTCACTTTTTATACCTACGCTAGGCGTTCGCACACACGGACGCGCTTTGCTCCGAACTGTATGAGCGCAAACGGGCGATTGAGCCGAAATATCGTGTCCGTGAGCGGTGTGTATGTGTGCGTTGCTCGAGCGTGCTTTGACCATGAAGAAAAATATGTAAATGTTTGTTTACTTATATTCGCACCACCAACTGCTCCGGTCGACTGCTGTGTCTCTACAGGTGTCAATACATCATGCCTCTGACGTTTGAAACAACCAAAACAGCGTTTTTACAATATATATATTTATCGGTAGTAAATAAGTATTGTGAAAGAATTTCGAAATAAATTAATAATTCAGTAATCTAAAAATAAACCAACCACAACTTGAACCTTAAGTTTATCAATAAAATTAGATGTGATTAATTTAAAAAAATGTAGTATCACATAATTAATCACTCAAAACTTATACCTACGTATAATGTATATTATGTCTATGTACCTACCTATAATTTAAAACCAAAAGAAAAGTATGTATATTGTCATAAAAAATCACAACCGTTTTGGTAAAAAATTAACTAAATTGAACTAAAATGTGAAATTTTAAACCTTTCGTTTGCAATAATTTTGGCTCTGGTAGACCGCATGTGGTCCCGAGAGCCAACATTATAGGAACGCCCGCAGTTTGGGAACCAACGTAAACATACATAGATACAATGAGTGCAAAATATTCTCGTTTATAAGACTTGGTCGCGTTTGATAGCGGCATTTAGACGCGAGATCTCGCAGAGCCCGCGCGCGCTATTGTGAAACTAACTAGTTACAAATTTATACGAAATGTCAAAATTCGCCTTAACTTTAATTCTAGTGGGTGTTATTATCACCGTCCAAGGTAAGCCAAATGTTCTATGTTTGATTTAAAAAAAGAAAAAATAATATTTTTTAAATGGTTTATTCACACTTAATTAATTGGGTTGTTTTTGTGAAAAAAAAAATCTCGTGTAGATCGAATTGTTACTACGACTGTAGATTTTTTTTCTCTAAAATGTCACAGAAACACGTTTAGATATTGCACTGCAAATCAACTTAATAATTACTTGAATTCTGAATGCGGAAATCAAACCAGATTTTCAAGACTTTCCCGAATGCCAAGTGAGATACAGCCAACCATGATTTTTAAGTTATTTATTTTACTTCAAAATTTAATTTTTGTAATTAAAATAATTAAACCACTCAAACTTGAAAAGCTTTGGCATTAATGTTAGGTTTGACCTTCCCAAAAAAATATCCATTCAGATACCGGCCTTTTGTCAAAATAATGAATATTCTTCATCGTTATCGTTTGAATCAATTGTTATATAGGTTTTATAATTGAACTTTCTCTAAACAAAGCCGGAAAGTAATAATTGTATCCCTGAAAATATTAAATTAACACACTAAAATCTGAAACGCTACACAGATATTTAGCTTTATCGAAACACAAATAGGTGACACAGTTTTTGAAGAGTTAAATTCTTTTAAATCAATTTTTGAGGGTTATAAGGAAGTGAGGTATTTAAGGGGACATGGGGTAATTTGATGCTAGGGGCACATTGATACATTAGACATAATTGCTAATCTATTATTATAAGTACTCGAAACATAATGTCGCTGAAAGGAGTTTGTGCAAGTGCAAGGGCATGCTAAAGCGCGGGAGATGTAACGAAGCGTGTTTTTGTGATTCGTGGTATATAAACGCGTATAAGTGAGATTCTGAACTATTTATCATATATCATATTCCAAAGAGGTTATAGAGTTTTCATGTGTGCAAGTTACAATTGAACCACACGATACATCTATGTTTTTAAAACCTTTTATTGGGGCCCAATGATACATATTTTTCGGTTGACTAAGATAAATAATTAAATTTATTCTCAAAATGTGTAATACTGATTGTAGCCTTATATGAATAACAGTATTTGTACCATATATATATACATTTTAAATTAACACCAATCCCTTACTAATATTATAATACTAAAGTAACTCTGCCAGTCTATCTTTGTGTTACCGCTTCACATCATAACCGCTGAACGGATTTTTATGAGACCTGCGGCCGTATTATGACATCTTAAAACCATCATGTTTTCTGTGTGAGAAAAGGATAGTGCTATTCGTCCTGTATAGCTCCGTCTCTTTTCCACACCGAAAACATGATGGTTTTAAGATGTCATAATACGGCCCCTGGTGGACAGGTGTGTCCTGGAATACGACATAGTCTAGTCTATCTTATGAGAAACTTTTGATCGGGGAGTACATTATATTCCCTTGCAATAATTTTCGACTTACGACAGAAGCTATTTTTTTACACATAAGTGCTTAGCATCAATGTGCCCCAAACGATATATATAAGTAGCCTAGTAATTGTTATCTAAATTTTTTCACACTTACTTGGAAATATTTAATATCATAAATGTTGCATAATACACTAATCATCAAATAAATGTGTGTTATTTCTTTTTAAGCTATAAAGTATTGTTTTTTAATTTTTCTATATCAACCTGTCCTTTACACGAAGAGAGGAGGAAGTCTTGATTAGATATATTGCAATTTGGATATAAGTTATATTTGCAAAATGACATTGCAGGAAAAATAATACTTAATGCGAATTCAAAATTCCCAGAAATCAGAACTATATACAGATACGTGATCTTTTGAGATTTCCTCATATTTTGATAGGTTTTTAAATGACTACCTGAAATTTAGTTTTGAGGGTCAAATAGTTAAAATGACTACGTCAATCAATATTGCATATGTCAAACATACTCGTATAGTTGTAAGTTATGCCACGGTCAGCAACATAATTTAACGACAAGTTCAACGACATTGAAATGATGAAGTGCTAAAGATGACACTTTACTGAATCATTTAAATTGAAAAGGCATTGGCTAAGATTTGCTAAGACACTGGTCTATTTTTATTTTTTCAAATTCCAAATTTATTAGTGGTCAATCTGACCATTTTTCTTCATTCATACTTTTCTCCTTTAAAGCCATTATATTCAACCACATAGTTCATCCATCGGTTTTCGAATAAACCCTATTCTCAATGTTGTAAGTTAAGTTAATCTCGATTTCACTTTAGTCTTAGACTCTCAAATTTAGCATTTATGTAGGGTTTCACACGTTTACTAAAAAGATTCATTCTCAGAACCCTCTTCGCGACTTTTTTCTCATACATAATATAATGCATACAATACATATATATAGATGATAAATCTGTAGAAGTTTCTAGTTCTGCGAGCATTATGTAAAATTTACCAAATCGATCTAGATAACTTTTATACATTAAAATTGTGCGTAACATCATATATTACTTAGGTTTTGTTTCATCTCAATCGGTTGACTATACTACATTCATTGACTGTTTGGCGCAACGGAGTTAGCCGGGTCAGCTAGTAAGTATTTATTATAATCTAATGACCACACCTCCTGGGCCGCAAGAGTGGAAGATACTTTGAAATTCTTGGCTTTTCTATACTATAATAATTATTAAATCTTATACACCTAAACGGTACCTTCCACTTTCTTCAGAAACCACACACACATTGGTGACACATGAAAATCTGTCCAGTACTTTTTGATTTTATCGCAAACAGACAGGCAGATAGACGTAGTGGGGAACTTAGTATAATAAATACGATAAGGATTATTTTGAAACAATAGTCAGTTTGTTTTAGACCAACCTCCGCCATCTGTAGGAGTCCAATATTCAACAGTGGACGTCATTCAGCTGGAATGATGATGACCAGTTTATTAATCAAAGATTTCTTCAGTAATAAAACTTAACGCAGATATAATTAAGACCCCCATTATATGGCGAAGAATCGCCAAACTTAAGTGGCAATGGGCAGAACACATTGCTCGCAGAACAGATGGCCGTTGGGGCCGAAAGGTTCTGGGATGGCAACCACGTATCGGAAGACGTAGCGTTGGAAGCCCTCCTACAAGGTGGACCGATGACCTGGTAAGGATTGCGGGAATCCGATGGATGCGAGACGCATAAGACCGCTCATTGTGGCGACACTTGGGGGAGGCTTATGTCCAACAGTGGACGTTTTTCGGATGAAATGATGATGATGATGATTACATGGCATAGTTTCAGTGAAAGATCGCACTCGCCAAACAATGTAGCATTTGAAAATACTCAATATGTTACAAGTACTAAGTAATCGTGGTTTATACTAGGGGCAGTGTACATTATACGTAATACGTTGTAGCCTGCGCACAATAATCCATTGTTTCCAGAATTTCCACTGTAATGGAAATTGTAAACTACAGGTTACCTAAGAGTGAACATTTGTTTACAGTTTTCACATAATAATCACTGCTAGGCATAGGCTACAGCACCCTGCACTGCAGCTGGTACTGTTCTCTGAAAAGGTGATCTATCTCATTTTATTTATTTATTGGTTCACCAACAATTGTTTACACTGGTATTATGATAAAGGTTACATGCACTATATAAAGTACAATAGTGTAACAATTCATAATAATCTTTGCGTGCATTAAGGATAAGTTATAGGCTATAAATGCTCATCCATCACGTGGGCTTTATAATTTTCAATTTTGACTTATCACATGGAGAACACCATTGAGGAGTTTTGATGTGTCCGCTCTGTGCTTGGAGTTTTTCGGCCAAGGTTGGATAATATAAGTCACATGAGGTCATATAACAGAGCAGCAGATCTGAGTTCACAACCACCATGAGGAGTCAAGGAATGCGGTTGCTGTGGCCGAAGTCGGCTAGATGGCATTATTATCATCATCATTCCGTGGGGGCGATCGGCGGCGGAGACCTCTCGCGCCAGGCCTTGATTGAGGCCATGGTCCGGAGCGAGCAGAAGTGGCAGGCGGTCTCCGACTTCTGCGAAGCAGTAATGCTAGCCAAGGAGAAGGCCGACCGCATCAGGCAACGGCGTTTTCGCCGCCGCCGCCGCCGGAATTCTGATCCCGATTTCCAGCCACCGTAGGCGCGGGCTTGCGGACAGTGAGCAATGGTTAGCACGCTGTCCGTTCGTCCGGTAACTGTCCGGACCAAGCCCAAGTCGTCGACGGCGCGCACTGTCCCCGCGCGCCTCAAGGAGTTGTCAGCAACAGCAGGGACCCAGCTGGGTCGAAGCCTACTGGGGCCAGGGTTAGTTTCGAAAGACAGCTCGAGCCCCGGTATGAAGGCTAGAAGGAACAGGGTGGATCTTTTAGTCAATAAGAGTCTGACACTATCTCCCGCTCCGCCCAAAACCGGGGGTTGTCATTGGATGATTTTTTCCCACCATAAAAAAAAATCATCATCATTCGGTCCGGCAATTTTCAAAAAAATTGAATTAAAATATTCTGTCTTCTGTATCTCCATGTATCAATAAAAAACTTCAACTAGAACATTCTATAATAACAATTCGACAAAACGATGTTTGTTTTCCTTCTTGTGGCCCCGTAATGAGGCGAGCCTTTGAGGAAACTTATTAGTATACCCATATATTTAAAAACATCTGTTAAAGATGTTCATTTGAGTTTTTTTTTTGTTTTGCAACTTCTTCTCCTTAGTCGTGACAGTATTGTCAGAGTGCGTTCTTTGCCACTAGTACCATTAACAGTACCATAATTATTAAAAATAATAATTTTCCACAACTATCACACAACGCCGTCTAGTCCCAAGCTAAGCAGAGCTTGTGTTATGGGTACTAGATAACTGATAAACATTCTTATATATTTTTAAATACATACATATTATAGATAAATACATCCAGACACAGAACAAATGATCATGCTAATCACATAAACATTTGTCCTGGGTGGGAATCGAACCCACGACCTGCGGCATAGCAGTCAGGGCTACTAACCACTAGACCAACAGGCCAGTCAACCATGATAGAACTACCGATGTTTTTTTTTTTAAATCACTAGTTCAATTTTAAAAGAATCTGGAAATAATGAAACTAATTTAGTTTTTTTTTTAATCCGATATAAACTAGTGCTTATATCACTAATTCCATATTATTTTTTTATTATTATAGACACTTGTGAATTTCTTTAAGGGTGAAAAAACACTAGAGGGAAAAGCACTCCTGATCATAACGTTGACATCCACAGGGGCCGAAGTTCATGCCCCACGGGACGTTCGACACTTATCCCCGCTGGCTAGCATCCATGTGCGTTCATGGCTTCGTGCACAAGATCAGCTACAGCATATTTAACTTAACCCGTCTATCGCAAAGGTAGCGTGAGTTTCCCTCTGGTGTGCCCTACCTTTCCCTACACTTACAACTTTTTTTTTTTGACATTACGAGCATGGCAGTTGAGAGTTTGTCATGCTCACTCAAATGTCTCGCTGTTGGTGGCACGTGTTATTGGGTCGTTCAGTTCCCTTCAAAATGGTTGAGCTGAGTGGGGCTGATGCACGCGTCATGCTCGTGAACGGGTGCCGTCAGATGGGACTGGTCATCTCTTAGCTGCCAGTGGCTTAATTCAGTTTCTATCTTTTAATTATTTTACATTTTTATTTCATTATCGACATTGTGCTCACATCATAGAAGCAACAAGTAATATGTTACCAAGCATTATATGTAACACATAATATGATTTAAAAGAGTGTCCATGGAGTTTCTTGCACGTTCTTCTCCATAGAGACCTACTCTTTGGAACGTGCAATTTAGCTTCACTTTTCTTGAACTGACCGACATTTGACTATTCAAAAGTGCCTGTAAATGATCTATTTAAAATAAATGCTTTGATTTGATTTGATTTGACACTAAATGAGGTTGGAGCAGCTCTCACGACAGCCCATAGACTCCGCCATCATACAACTTTGTAGAATGACGACACTTAATGCCTAGTTCTTGAAGTTTAGAAATGTTCATGCAAATTCAGTTTACGAGGTTTTTAACATTCCCCTCCAACAACACATCACTAGAGCCTCAATTTTATTCTTACTGCTGCTACTATTACTACTACTTCCTCAGGAATTAATTCTCTGAAATTTTTTCTTATTTATGATTTTATATAAAAAAATATTCTACATTATTTACACACCTATTAGCACACAGACTTACCATTTCGAAGTCGATACCGTCACTGGCCTACGCTGAAAATCAGTGTTGTGGACTCGTCGCACTATGCCTGTGGTCACAGCATTATGCTGAGCGTTCGGCCGTTTTGCGCGGGCGTGGTGCATATTTTCCTGTTTATAATTTGAAAGTTAGTCCTAAGATTGCATTTCCCACAAATATTTTTTCTTTCTTACTTACTTATCGCTAAATCCACGTCTCCGAAACTTATAGAAACGTAGGAAAAACTATTGTTAGAACGAGCCGGATCTTCGTAGCCTTCGTTGTTTTTCGGTTATTCCTTATTTTTCTTAAATCATTATTAATTAATTGCCTTGATAGTATTATTTAATTAGTCACTAAGAAGATTGGTAAAAATATGAGCATAAACCTAGTTTTTATGTGCACATTTCTGCAGGATTTATTCAAGTAGTAATTTATCAAATGCTAATTCAGTGTCGGATTGGCCTTTTAATATTATATTCACCCCGAATATTTTCCTAAAGTTAACAGAAGAATTATTTTTATTTAGTTCCTACCTTTTTTTGGAGAATATCATCAAACTAGCTTTTGGCTGCGTATAAAAAAAATAGCTTATATCATTCTTTTTATTTTTTATTTTTTTTATGGTGGGAAAAAATCATGCATTAACATTCCCCACTCTTGGGCAGAGCGGGAGATAGTGTCAGACTCTTACTGACTAAAAGACCCACCCCGTTCCTTCTAGCCTTCATACCGGGGCTCGAGCGCCCTTTCGGATAACCCTGGCCCCAGTAGGCTTCGACCCGGCTGGGTCCCTGCTGTTGCTGACAATTCCTTGAGGCGCGCGGGAACAGTGCGCGCCGTCGACGACTTGGGCTTGGTCCGGACAGTTAACGGACGGCCGGAGCTTATATCATTCAGGAATAAAGCATTTTTCTGTTAGTGAAAAAAAATTGCAATCAGACCAGTACTTTTACTTGTTGGCGGTGCAGTTTGGGGAAAAAGAAGCCTTTTTGAGGTGGGGAATCATAACTTCCCACACTCTAGGTGGAACTAGAGGACGTACTCGTATCAGACTTTTACTGACCAAAACCCACCTGTGTTCCTTCAATTGCTTTTTGCGTTCTAGGACTACGGGTTTCCTTTTCAGAAATTCCCCGCGGCCCTAGCTAGCAGGTATTGCCAGGGCAAGGGTAACTCTTTAGACCTAGATGGCCGAGAAAAGAGAGTTAGTATCTAGTTTAGTTTAAACTAGGCTGGGGATAATAATGATGAAGAATTTGTTTCTCCATCTCGTCTATATGTTATAGATGAGATCGAGCTTTTATAGTAACATATACGTCATCTATATCTATACATATAAATAATATTGGAGTGTCTGTTCGTAATATTGAAATAACTGCTTTTTACTACATGCATATGAATACATATACGGTACATACACCAAAATAACATTTTTTACAATTTTTGGCTGTCTGTAATAAGAAGTAACATAGGTTACTTTTATTTTAGATCAAATAAATTTAAAATCCTGTAGTCCACGTGAACGAAGTCGCGGGCACACCTAGTTAATAATAATGATCTTTATTGGAACATAAAAACATTTACAAATTGTTTGCGTACGAAAATAGCTACTTAAGCCGTGTCGCAGCTATTAACACCCAAAGATTTTATATATCCTACGGATGAACACAAGATTCTTGTTAATGATTTCTTGAGATTCTTGTTTCCTCCAGGAGGAAGACGACAATGTTCCATTTTCTAAAGAGAAAATCAAAAATTTTACAAATTTCATAATGACACAAAACTAACAATATTTAAAAAAATATATAAATTACATAAAAAAAAATTACAAAAGTCATATTATAAATTACAAAACCAATTACAAATGTCAAACTATAGATTACATTATCTCACTAGTTCCGCTTACTAACTTCATCCAATACATACGAGTATAAATATGATCAAAAATGTAAGGTCCTGGTTAAAAAAATGTGTGAATTGATTGTGATACAAATAATGATCTTCGCCGAAGACCGAGATCCGTATTTACTCTTAAACGTGTATTATCGTCGAGTTTCTAATGGAATAACCCAAAATAATTTATGAAAATCAAAACATTGATACATAAGACGTCATTTTAAAGGCTTTTAAATAATAAGAATATTCGTTTTATAGTTTGTTAATGGCTTACTAAAGAAAAAATATATTTCAAATGTTTTCTATCTACATAATATATGTAAATCCATTGTACTGAAAATAACAGACTGAATAGTCAGATATGTAATGAGGATGCAAAACTTAAAGACCCGAACAAAGACATACTATTATCTACACTGGCCTTCAAAACTAAGTACCACAGTTTTAAAATTTTAATTTATCCTAAACTATTGAAGTTAGAGTTTCGAATACGTTGTAGGTACTGGCTAATCTCTGTTGTGCATTGTTTTACTAGGTTATTCATTTGAAATATTTATATTGTCTAGTTAGTTGTTTATAAACACTCATGACAATAACATTATTTTCTCTTATTTATTTGGAAATCCTTTATATTTACAAACCTTCATCCTAACAGAATATTAAACATTTTATTGGAATTTCATCAACACTCTTTGAAGCTATAGTATGTTTTACGTAAGGTTTTTAACTTAAAAAAAGATAAAAACCCAAAAACGTCATTTTTAACTTCTGGCAAAAAACCCAAACACCATTTATAAGTATGTTATACGCCTTATTTACATTTTGATAACTGGTATTGCCTCTTCGGGCTCTGAATACAGCTTCAAGCCGGTTCGGCATACTGAAGACGAGATTACGGAACCGACGTGGGGGAATATTTGCTCATTATTCCATTAGGTCCTATTTCAGGACCCTGAGGGTAGTAGGGTATGGTCTGCGGCTTCTGACTAGGGCATGCTTTATCGGATTGAGATAATGACTTCTTGATGGCCAAGGCATCAAGCTGATTTCAACCTTCTGAATGTACTCTTGAACAACCAGAGCGCTCTATGGCTTTGAGGAAAGTTGATGAAATTCACTAATACATTTTTAATTTCAACTCTAACTTCAATAGCTTAGGTCATGCAATTTTAAAAATGTGTGGTACCTACTAAGTTTTGAAGGCCAGTGTATGTATAATCATTTGTTACACGCTATCGAAATATCACACAGTTTTTGACAAATATTATCGCCGACATAATGACATTATGTCGGCGATAATATTTGATGTTTTTTTGGTAGACCCTCAAATACGCTCTTTAATTATAATAATACGTGGTTAGTATTAATACCACGTTCCATTAAAGCGTCTAAAAGGGCTTCTGCGAATTGGTTTCGGCTCCTCGTAGCGCCTTCCAAAGGTCCGGGACCTCAGGGTTTCGAGATATAATGATACATAAATTAATAACAATAATTGATTACACCAGAACATGACCACGACCATGATGATGATGACCTGACATTATGCTGAGCTGAGGCCGTTTTGGCACAATTATATATTAAGTCCGTAATACTACATTGTAAGGTATTTTTTATTTTGTTATTGTGCCAATAAACGTATTTTCTTTCTTTCTTTTCAGAAAAATACATATTAACACAATTTGTCTAACAATTTAAAACACAAGACAGGCACAATTGTGCTTAATGTTGCATTTACTGCCGAATTAGGCTATAAACATCAGCCCCTTTAATGTTCCCACTTCTGGGACTAAGGTCTCCTCTCTAGAGAGGAGGTCTGAGTCACGTAGTGGATTGTGGCCGCAATCTGGGCGGCGTCGTAACCACGCGGCGCGGGCCCTGTGCGGGTTGGTGAATGTCACATGTCTTCAAATTTTTGGTTATAGGACATGCCGGTTTCCTCACGATGTTTTCCATCACCGTTTTGAGAGCAGTGGTGATGAAATAAATTACACAAGTAATGCGTCCGGCTGGGTTCGAACCCGCGGCCGACAACTCGTAAGTCGGGGCCATTGCCACTTGTCCACCACTGCTCTCTCTGAATTAGGCTAGGTTAGCAATATTTTATTATAGCATGAGTACACAGGACACTGACAACAGGACAAAAATATGCATCTTTAACACGAGAAAAAAAGATAGGTAGCTTCATTGTATGAATCTGACAGCTGTCAACCGCACCGCCCTATAGCAATTGTAGTGGGAAAGATATGCCATCAAAAACATAACTTGTTAAAAAACCAAGGTTTGTAACTCAGTTCAGTTCTTCTACCGTAAAAAGTAGTAAGATTCATATTATAATACCAAGTCGGTTAATTTATTCAGTCCGTACTTAAGAGGCCTTGATGACTCACATTGACTTGGCAATCGGACTAACAACCTAATTTAATATAGTGCGTATTGCTTGATATACACCGTTAAATTTAATCGTTTTAATCCCGTAGAGGGTCGATCCGGTACATGAAACACTATCGATTTGTAAAGATAAAATCAAAAAATAAAGTACCTTTTTTTCAAAACTCGTATTAATTTACGCACGTACGAAATTAATTTCTTTAAGAAAACGTCAGCTGAGCGGGTTCAATGACCTGTAGTTAGTAGTCGGCGTTGCGTACAAAATGGGATTAAAACGATTAAAATTTAGCGGTACATACATGCCTGTCTGGCTTGGCTCTAAATTCAGGCTTCGAGTTTTATACACAATGAAGTTATAGACTACTAACACATATGGATAATTATCTGAAATAAATATTTGAATTGAATAGAGGGTCGAAATGGCTTGAACTGTTTCGAGAAAAGGAAGGTACGGTCATGCCACTTTTTTGCTCGCCTTGGTGTAGGTACTGCCGTGCCCCTAAGTCCTGAAATAAATGTTATATTTTTGTTTCAGCAATACCACCAACCTACGACGAAATCTTAGCAGCGGCTCGAGTAAACCAATGGGACCAGGTACAAGAACTGTAAGTACTTGTAATGTTTATTAACAAGCGACCCGTCCCTGTTGCGCACGGGTATTACAAAGTTTGAAATTCTCGACTTTTCTCTACTGTAGTATTCATGTATTATACACTTAGACTTTCCACATAGAACTCCGGGGTCCTATATCGAAAGCAAAGAAGGAACAAGATAGGATTCTAGTCAGTAAAAGTATGACACGTTCTCCCGCCTCGCCCTAGAGCGGGAGATGTCATTAGATGATTTCCCACCTAAAAAAAAGACCTTCCACATAAATCACTCTATCTATTGATGAAAACATGTGTAAATCCGATTAACAGTTTTTGAGTATTTCTCGTTAATACAAACAGACAGATGCGATGGGAGACATTGTTTTATAATATGTAAGTACGGAATACATTCTACAATTACCGTCATGGATCTTGAGCGCTGGCTTCAAGTTGCGCAGAAGTCAAATATTCGGTCTCTTTAGTGGTGCGAAAGGAGACGCGGGGCGGAGTGTGTCAGTGATTGGCTCGCCTCGCCATCGTGTCATAGACGTCACTCGTGATTCGTTGCCTGCGTTGCGACATGTATCTAACAACGAAGAAGATTGGCTCGCCAATGTATGGAATGCGCAAAGCGATCCCCGCTCTGACGTCGAGCGCTCAAGATCCGTTTCGGCAATTGTACGTTCGTTTTTAACAATAAGATCTCTAGATAAACACTAGGTTATAGACGATTCAGTCGGTTTTTAACCCCCGACGAAAAAGAGGGGTGTTATATAGGTATGATTTATCTGTCGACATAATAAAAATAAACAAAAATGATAGATGTTATGTTGACCAACATAAAAATTTAATTATTTGGTCATTAGGGATGTCAACTTTTCAACACACTGAAATTACAAAATGAGACGTATGGAGGGGTACTCACGTAAGTCTTTCGATCTTCTGGGCGCGTTTTCCTCGTGCTAAGTTGACAACTATGTGGATAAGTACTTTCAAGCTTAAGTGTATTTTTTTCATATATACATGTAACTATGTAGAATAATGCACACTCAACACCTAAAATTAAAAAGTTACAATGATATTAAGCACTGCTATTTTTAATTTCATGCACATAATATGTAGTGTTTTTGTTTTATTTTTTAAGAAATTAATTTTACTAATCATATGCAAAAATATGGTCACTGACATACAACATTGGTAGCGCATCGTTATTAGTATCTACGCACATACACACAAATACGCCACTAGCTATATTAGCGTGTTTGTGTGTGTGTATGTGCGTAATCACGATTCACATAATCACGATTTATCAAAAAATTATCAAAATAGGTTGTTTTTTTATAGCAAAAAAATAATCCTGTTTATTTTAGAATTAAAAATTACCAATTTAAATATTGCTGCAATATAATTTTCAGTAACTGATTCTGAACATACTACTTCCAGGATGTGCGTTTGATATGTTACATGTGGAATATATACACATATATTATATAGGTACGTTGTTAAGTTTAACATATTGGTTTGGTATTGGTAGTTAGTTAGTAATTTACCTAATTTATGTACACATAGACATATTTTGTTATTTTCTAAAGGTAAATATAATCGTTAGAAAACATGTCAGTTTTACTGATCATTAGGAACTTGAATTTTATAACTCGCTTCTCAGTACCACAAAATCTTTAAAAACAACATCATAATCCTTTTAAATTGCTTCTGAGGGAGCTGCAAGTCACAGATCGTTCAGATAAGAGCTCTAATAACGACAACCAGCCATGGCCGAGTGGTTGGCTTCCAAATGGCTTGTTAAACTCAACTGGGGAAATCCTCAATTATATGCTGTGACTTACATGATGGTCATTTGCATGCAAAGATGACAACCGATCTCTGCTTTAAAATTATGTTTTTCTTGAAGTAAAATCCTACGTAAGTCTTATTTATAGAACAACGAGTCGTGGGGCTTTTAAGACCGGGACAGCGGTCCCAACTTACACGTATAAAAATATTTTTTTTTTTCTTTTTTGAGTACTATTTTGTCATATCTGTAACAATTCCCCATGTGGTTAAAAAATACTACTTAAAATCATTATTATTTTCATAGGTGGAAGCACCACTTGACCTGGTCCAGGGGCCACATCCCATAAAAATAATATTTTAGACCTTTTTTTAACTATTTTTTTTTTCTTTTTGAGTTGAAACTACTTCCGCTCTGGGTAATATTAGACTATTACTGAATAAACCCATCAATGTTCCTTCGGCAGACCTTGCCTCAGTAGCTTTTTCGAACATTTTCGCAGTTGGCTTTAAAGCTTAATGAATATATATAATTATATGAATCTCCAAATCAGATTCCACAAATGGTTCATTTGATAGAGAAAAGCATATTGGCCATGCTCGAGAAAAGGGGGAATCATCATTACCACTACTACGTAGGTATTATAATTATAATGTTTTTAAGATCATATTTAAAATTTTATAGATATTAAATTTTTAGTATCTCATCAAACTTAACGATATCTGTTAAAGGACGTTGCGAGAAATAGCGAGTCCTTTATAATTATTTACATTATGGTCGATAATGTCATCATGTTTGCAACGACGATGTTATAATCGATGTGGTCATCTAAACCATATTGTGAAGGGTACAGCACAAGCCCATTGTTTCGTTAACGAGGATGACGCACAATTATAGGAAAGAGGAAATAATCAGCTAGAAATGTAATTGTCTAAACAATCAAACGTTCACAAAAAGCCCTAAAGTAGATACGTTCTGTTTTGGTAGAAACGAACAAAAAACAGAACATCAAAACACGCACAATCTTTAAATAGAATACATCAAAGTTTTTGTTTTATTGTTTACTAGCTGTGCTCGCGACTCTATTCGCGTGGACTACAGGATTTTGAATTCATTTTTTCTAAAATTAAAGTAACCTATGTTACTCCTTATTACATCAGCTACCTGCCAAAAAAAGTCCCGTCAAAATCGATCCAGCCATTTCAGACAAACAGACAGACAGACAAAAATTGTAAAAAATGTTATTTTGGTGTATGTACCGTATATATATTCATAAGCATGTAGTAAAAAGCAGTTATTTCAATATTACAAACAGACACCAATTTTATTTATATGTATAGATGTATAGACTAGCTTTTGCCCGCGGCTTCGCCCACATACATAAAATATAGCCTATGTCACTTAGAAATAAAGCAGCTTTCTGTTAGTGAAAAAATTTTAGCAATCGGATCATTGCTTTCAGAGACCTCCTACAAACAAAAAAAAGAAACTTTTCCTCTTTATTACAATAGTGTAGATTTCATGGAATGGAACCAACCAACCAACAATGGAACCAACATTGATATGGTTTTCATTAATATGGTTTCGTACTTTTCTTTTTTTTCTTTCACTATTACACACGGTATTTAAATCTCCTTTTTTTTCAATTCTCCTTTCACTGGTATGCTGGAAGAGATTTCTTTAGAAATAAGCATCACCTACATATGTACTTACCTACCTATTTTTCTGTTTCTGTTTTCTTTTCTTTTTTTATTTATGTGTGTAAGTACATGAATTGTTGAATATATAAATAAAAGAGTGTTGAGCGACCAGAAAATTGCAGGCTCCGTTTGATTGTAAGAAATCTTTATTAGATTAATTTTCTTGATATCGTATGAAAAATCATTTTGCATACGATAAACCACGTCAAAATTCATTAGTCTCTTGTCTTTGTCTTATTTAGAAAAAAATAGTTTACAATTTGCCGCGATATTTCACAATCATACGAAGTCTGCTATTTATCGGAGACATACATTAATACCCACATAGTACGACCAGCCTCGGCCTTGCGAGGAGGCGGGTCGAGTAATAAAATAGTTCATATTCATTTTACTATCCAAGTATCTACAAAACATACGCGTTAAGCAGTACCTACCTACCTATATAGAGTAACAACGCAACTATAAACAAAAGAATATATACAAATTACCCAATAAATAGGTTAACTGGGGCCAGGGTTAATTTGAAAGATAGCTCTAGCTCCGGTACGAAAGGCAACGAAGGAACAGGAGTGGGTTTTTAGTCAGTAAAAGTTTGATGATTTTCCCACCACAAAAAAAAGCCACTAAATAGGTAGGTACCTACACATAGATTTCCGTTTTGTTTTAGATAGTACAATGAACAACAAATTAACTACCTATTGATACTAATATAATAGGGTAGTGTCCAGGGTCAAAATAATTACATTTTATTTAGTCCGTATTTTAGCTTATAAAAAAATATTGGACACATATTTTTTCTTTTTTCGATTAAACAAAAAGAAACAAAGATATAGCCCATTAAAATTACGTGTGACGTCACCCCGTGCGAAAAAATGTAGCACGGCGTGACGTTTTGGTTTAATTTACAAATAAAAAAATAGGTGTTCCTGTTTTGTGAATAGTTTAAAAGACGGACTAATTACATTTTTTACGGCCACTAGCCTATTATCTATATTATTATTATTTAATATTTATTATTAAATATGTAATAAGTCTTTTGGGATCATCTAAGGAGATTTCCGAACCCATATTTGAGATTGTTTTTAGTTCGTTTTTGTTAGTTGAGGGTTTTTATTACTAGATTACAGTAGGTATTTCAGTGTAGGTATACTTATTAGTTGGCTAATATTTTTTAAGCATTTACATAATTTTTTTTTTGCTATTTACAGGCTACGCAACAATTTCGCTAAGAATGCTGAATTTAAGGTATGTACACACAGCAAAATTATATCCGCATTATAATTAAATAATGGGTCCCAAGAGCTTCACAGTTGTCAAGATATCAAGTCTAGAAAAACATATTATAATAATTATCATACAGAAGAATTTTCCTGTTGGCAAGTATCAAGTCGACTCCATTTGCTATTTCTGACAGGACATCACTCAGACAGAACGCCATTTTGTTTTTATTATATTTTTATTTACGGTGCAGCAGCCGTTTTGGCACAGAAGAGGTTTAGTTACTTTGGATTCTTTTAAAACACTAACACAAAAAACAATGACACGCTGTGAAATTTAACATTCAAAGCATGGACGACAATAAAAAATAAACTTACTGTTCTGACCATTCAAACGAATGTTTAACTGAACGGGTCAGCATTCATTTTTATTGAACTAAAATTTTATTCCTAATTAGTTACAAAAGAGACTCGAGACTTTATTAAAAGTGCCTGTGTTACTGCTAAAAGGTATGTTACCTTTTAGCAGTAACACAGGCACTTTAATCGGCTATTACTTACTGATCAATATGACTGTATATAGTTTTAATTGGTCATAAATTAAGGTCATACGTATTGATGGAATGTTAAATGGCTTATAGGTATGCCATAATATAATGACTAAGTGCAATATAAATGCAATGTAACATCGACATTGAATTGTTAGTACTATTCAAGGATCGGCTTTTTGGATATTGTTTTTGTTTAGACTATTAATTTTATTAACAAGCACAAAGTGGCTTATAAAAACTGGATTAAAAATGTCAATCCTGTGTCCTTCAGTTGCCCTTTGCATTTTAGAAACACGGTTTCCCTTTAAGGCTTATAGTCCCTTGAATCATCTGGCCGAAATTAAATGGACGCAACTCTCGCACCCGCCTAGGCGGCAGTAGGCATATCTGTGCGGCCAACAGCGCCCGGAAAGCGCGCGGCTGACCTATACATCCATTTTCTTTGCGAAATATTAATTGATTTACATATGCAATGTTCACATTGAAGAATATTTAACCACCAATTTTTATGTGTAAAAATGTTTCTAAAGATCCAAGCCGTTTCGAAGGAGTAGGAAAAAAATCAAGTGTTGATAATGTTGTTCATGAATCTATAATAAAATTTTTTTTTTTTCAAACCTATAAACCTAGACGTTACCGAGGAGTAGGCTTCAGAAAGTCACTGTTTTATGGCACATTTCGGGCGCTTGGACCTTAAGAATTTCCCCGTAGACCGGACATCGGCCCTGCTGTACCTATCCCTGTGGTTTTACTGACATATCTTTGAGCTATCTTTTTGTGGCGTACTCCGTTGAAAATTGTTAACCTCACCCCAGTTAACGTAGAAAGATCTTTTTCAATGAAAAATACTAATAAAAATTTTACGTTAATTATCTTTGTTTTATCTGTATGTCTGACGTGTTTATTATTATTTATTTGAGATTTTTCATCAGAAATACCGGAAAGAAACATATCAATATCAACATTTCTATGCAAGTACATGAATACCTAATTACGATCTCTAGATATGACTAGAGGTCGTAATTAGATGCTCATGTACTTGAGGACATATAAGTTAGATACACTATCTAGCTTTTCTATTTCAGCCAGCTGTATTCGAAGGTGTGCGGAATCTAAAGCCAGTAGACGGTGGTCACGTGTACGGTGAAGCTGAGTACTCCTTCCATTCGGCCTCCAACATCGATGGCAAGACCACCGAGGAAAAAGCAGGCCATAAAGTTGTCAATAGTGATGGAAAAGTCAAGGAATTCGATTTCACACCTAAAACTGATCTGACGCCTTTGGTATGTACCTATGTTTTTAGTAACTAGAAATCAAGCTAAGTGTTCATTAATAATAATAATAATAATTGTTTATTATTAGGCAACTAAGGCCCAAAGATATACTTCACAAATAACCTTACAAAATAATAAATTAATACATGTTAAAGAAGCTATAAAAAACCTTTCAGATACCGTCATTTTGAGATACAATAATAGTAAGACAATAAATGCGCGGACGCGTTCGCTTGGGGTTTAATGAATTAAACTATAAACTATTGCACACGGAGTGACAGCGTCGTGTTTCGCTGCGAGGTCGGTCTCCTTCCATGAAATAGTCGAAATAGGAGGTAGAGCAGTGATGGCCCAGTGGGTAACAGCGTCGACTTACTAGTGGTAGCCCACGGGATCAAACTTAGGCAGGCATGTCACTTTGTGTAATTTATTTCATCACCACTGCTCTCAAAACGGTGAAGGAAAAACGTCGTGAGAACACCGGCATGATTATAATTGAAAACTTGTAAATGGCCGTTTTTCAACTTATTTTATGTTTACCTAAAAGTAAAATAATATAATAAATAAATGTCCCAGAACCAAACATTCGAAGACATGTGACTTCCACCAACCTGTAATGGGCCCGCGTGGTGGTTTGAGGCCCATTCCCTCTCTTATAGAAGAGGCCTGAGTTCCAGCAGTGGATACATTATAAGGCCGATAGTGATAATTATATGTCATTAAGAATGGTTATAGAATTTAAACTTATGGATATAAAATGGAGTCACAAAGGGTGTAAGTTGCTCAACGTCAGTTAAATTTTGTTTCCATATAACTAGCTTCTTCTAGCGGCTTCGTCCGCGTGAATGTCGTGTCGTGGTATTGTTTTTTCATAACTATACTCAAAAAACCGTTTAGAGGGTGTTAAAGTTATTATTTTTGCGATCACAGTTACGGACAAAGCGCTAGGTTTAACATAAAGATAATAAATATAATTCTTAATTTAAAAAACTTACAACTGGGGGTCTTACCTCTTGACATTATGTTTTTTAGAGTTGAAGCTTCGAGCTTATAGCGCGTATACTCCACCAGTCACTATTATCTACCTGTATTACAGTCAACGAGCCAACCATTGGAACGAGTATTGAAGAAAGTTTCAAAGGAAAACTCCGAGATCACCAGAATTCCTCTTAAAAGCCTCTAAAGTCATCGAATAAGGTCACAAGCCAAATGGTTCTAAACTTGCATCTCATATTCTATTCCAGATTCACCCAATCAAGCCCCAGGCGCAACTCGGCAATGACTACAGCGCCTCGGACTACTCGTTTCAATACGCTCCTTCTTCGGTCGACCAACCATCGGACTTTGCTGGCGGCAACAAAGTCGTAAACAGCGTCAACATTGGACAGCCAACAAATCTGCCTTTTCCTGTAAGCATCTTAAAACTTGCATCTTACATATCTTAATACTTGCATCTTAGTACGTATCTCAATACTTGCATCTTAAGTATCTTAATACTTGCATCTTAAGTATCTTAATACTGGCATCTTAGGTGTCTCAATACTTGCATTTTAATTATCTTAATACTTACTTATTAAGCATCCACATTAAACAGCCAATAAATCTACCCATTCTTGTTAGTTTCTTAGCATTTATTGAGATAACTGATGATGATGATGATGATGATGATGGATGTGTATATATTTGAAGAGGTCTACTATCTCGAAATCTGACCGCAAAATAAAATGTGAAAACGTTCCCAAAACAGGTGGTTTTTTTTAAATACGTAGAGACATCTATTTTACCACATATGAACTAAAAATCGTGGTATCCAGAGTTCTTCGATTAGAACATTATATTCCTGAAATAAACTATCACGCTGTTTCAGTGGGTTTTAGACATTGTAAGTCTGGTATTTGCTCTTATTCCACCTGTAGCGAGAGAAGTTATTTAATGATTTCCTATAAAAGAAAAAAACCTGACTTTTTCACCATCATCATCATTCTAATCGAAATCAAGCCACCGTTTTCAACGCCGTCTCCTAAACGACACCTCACCAACAGGTAAACTATTCCTAACCCTGCAGTATTTTGTTTTAGCCACACTCTTTCACCGGCATCCCAAGCCAGGTGACTCCAGGCAGCCATAACTCTTACAACCACCAGTACTCGTACTCACAATCACAACAGTTCATCAATGGCAAGCCAGTGGACCCCGCAAACTTCCTTCCAGGCCCACAGAACATTCCTGTAAGTTATTTTGGAATTGACTTGTTAAACCATTAAGCCATAACGTCTACTATAAGAAAAATCTTGCCCAAAAAATAAAGAATTACAGTATAAAGGAATTTATTAGAACAATTTTCTCTAGAAATCTAGAACGACCTGAAAAATTTTTTCGCCGAGTTACATTTTTGCAGGCACCAAATAAAAAGAAAGAAAAAACATTTATTTGGCGGAAAAGACGCAAACTTAAGTTATCATAACTAATATTATAAATGTGAAAGTGTGGATGTTTGGATGTTTAGATGTTTGTTACTCACGCAAAAACGGCTGAACGAATTTGGATGAAATTTGGCAGCCTTTGACATGGAAAAGAACATAGGCTACCTTTTATCCCGATTCCTTAAATACCTAATGCCAAGCGGACGAAGCCGCGGGCTAAAGCTAGTATTAAAAAATATAAATATACTGGGTTATTTGTAAAACACCGGCAACCTCTCAGGATAATATTAGTAACGTCAGAAACAACAACTTTTGTTCTATGACTTTTAAAAATGTAACATATTTTAGTTCATCAGATTTTCATACAATTAAAAAAATATTTAAATTGAACTTTCTAAATATTACGAAGTCTATGCGTAGCAAGCAATAGTAAAGTACCGAAAGGGAGCGGGGAATGGGCAGCGGGGTTTTTTTTGTTTTATGGTGGAAAAAATCATCCAATGACAACTCCCGCTCTTGGGCGGAGCGGGAGATAGTGTCAGACTCTTACTGACTAAGCGACCCACCCTGTTCCTTCTAGCCTTCATACCGGGGCTCGAGCCGGCTGGGCCCGACCCGGCTGGGCCCCTACTGTTGCTGAGAACTCCTTGAGGCGCGCGGGAGCAAAATACAGAGTTAAAATGTGTTCGATAGAACAACGAAATCTTGAATGTTTGTTTTTAGTAAGTGTATTATATTTTATAAAAAGACATAGAACAAAAGTTGTTGTTTATAATGTTAGTAATACAGTCCTGCAACGTTGTTAGTGTTATACAAATAACCCTGTATATGCGCCACGTCTTCACCGCTGGTTGTCAGCGTGGGCCAGTGACCACGAGCTCTTAACGCAATCCATTTTACGAACTAAAAGGAATAGATCTATATTTCATTAGAGTGTATAGCTCCATCTTTATTTTTCGCTCGTACGCTTTACATTTTAACATGTCATAGTAAGACCCTGCCCCCCTAGCCAAGTTACAACCGTTTCGCTTGCGCCGAACGCTTCGAGTTGACCTTGCCGCCAATTCTTTTGTTCTGACCACGTGACTGAGCGTTAAGACGACGTCATTCCCGTACATTTGAAGCTTTCTACAAGCGTTAACTATTGCAGATTAGAAACTTGGCTAGGGGTACTGGTCTGCTAATATTTTTCTATCCATAATGTTAGGCTTTCTGTAGAGTTTCGTTATTCAAGCCCTTCTGCAGCCTGCAAATACCTGTAAGATATTTTGAACAGGGATTTAGATTCCTTCCATTATTATTAGCATAATCAGCCTTTTAATCTTCCCACAGCTGGGACTCAGGCCCTCTACTCTTGGAAAGGGAATGGGCCGTAATCCACCACGCGGGCCCAGTGCGGGTTGGTGAATTTCACACGCGTTCAAATTTTTGGTTCTAAGACAACCATTAGATATTATTATTGCCAATTTCATTGCCAAAGTGCTGCAATTTGTAAATATTTAAAGTAGATTTACCATTACTGTAGTAAAACTTTGGACTTCTCCATTCCAGTCGCTCTCCTTCACCGACGTTCGGAATCTGAAGCCTCCTCAAGGTGGCCAAGTCTTTGGAGAGGCGCAATTCCAGTACCACACCTCTTCTAACATCAACGGACAGGTTTCAGAAGACAAGGGAGGACACAAGATCATTAACGATAATGGCCAAGTCCAGGAGTTCGATTTAACGCCAAGTTCCAATCCCAAGAAGTCACCAGTCGTTACTTATTTTAATTAATTTTGTTAGTTTCTTGTGAGTCATTTACGTTTTTCGTTTAGAATTATTTTTTTGAAAGCATTGGCCTGAATGTCTTCAAGATTTTTTCTTTATTAATATTTTTAAATAAAAAGTAAACGCCTGATGTTTTGTTGGCTCTATGAGTTGTCTTTGTCCGTATTGCTTCGATAAATACAAGTTTTAGATTGTTGAAGTTCTCTATAATGTTAAACGTGTTGACTGCATTGAATGTTGCCATAATAATTTAATTAGGTATCTAATACTTGATGACTAATATTTAATAGTCAGATAAATTTTAGCAGGAGAATAAATATGGCTGTTTGGCGTGTTTTCTTTAAAGAAGCTGTCCGCTGTTTTTATTCCTTTATTAAAATTTATTACCTACTTGATTGGACTTATCTACCTAAACAAATCATGTAGATATTATCGCCTTATTATTTTTTAGAAAATCAAGTCTTACAAAGATTTATTACAGAGCTATCAGCCACATATTCCCAGCAAAATTCGTAATAATTTAAACAAGTTACGGCCTATGATTGTTCCAACCAAAATTCAAAATTATTTTTACCTATATTGTTAGTTTATTTAACAAAATTGAGATTATTAAGTCGTCGATATTCTGTGATCGTAATTATTTTAACTATGTATTGTAAATAAATTAATGTGTAAAGTTTATAATTGGTTTTATTGCGTGTTTTATTATTTATTTTTATTTCTTACAATATCTTTACATAGGTACTATTCCAATCCAAATTGATAAATAATAATAAATAATAAATAAAAGTTTATTGACCATAAATTAGGGTACAGTACACCGGTAATACCTACATAATTGCATGCAAAGCCAAGGGCACACTCACTTACGTTCAACTACACTAAGTTAGATCACATCTATAACAAGTAGCAAGGAGAGTAGAATAACAGTTAAATTAAAATAGTGCTATCACAAAAAAAGCAACGGTTCACATACTTGATTAAATATCTAAATGCCCAATGACGGTATACAGAGAAAAGTTCTTTACCTCCCGTGCTAGTCAAGGACTGTGTTACTAAATTATATTAAGGTGTTACTAAATTATATACTAGATTCCGTATCAAATAAAGTGTTGTTTCAAACATATCAATTAGCACTCTACATGCAGTAGCGTAGCTTGGCGCAGGCGAAGTTGGCTCTCGCCCACGGCTAGAGATGTGCCGGTGCCGACAATATTGCTCGAAGTGGGAATTTTGCTGGCAATATTGCCTCCAATATTCATTCTTTGGACAATTTTGCCGGCAATGTGGCCACCAATATTCCCACTTCTAGGCAATTTTGCCGGCAACTGCACATCTCTATCCACGGCCTCGTACTCAAAGGGGTCTCGCACAAGCGAGGGCTCTTTGAGAACGAAGGTTTTTTTATATAATTGGTAGACTCGCGTTTGACCATAGTGGTCACCTGACGGTAAGCGACGATGTAGTCGAACTCTGGGTTGTGACAGTCGCTGGCTTCTTTTAGCGAATTTATGAATGAAAAAGGCCTAGCTTATGTGCCTTCACCCACGCCTATATTAGAATATGTTACGCCTCTGTCTACACACGTAGTGTTGGATCCATTAGTTTCGTTAATAGCTCGATGTCTTACCACCACAGTTTATTTCAATAAGTCCGTTACTTCCCTCGAAATCAATAATGGTACAATTGAATGAATATATCGAAGCACTTGCCATGTCATCTTTTCACCAAACTTGATTGACTGGTAGAGAATACAGAACAATTGTAATCTTTTTTTTAGTTATTTTGGATAAGGGAGAGGGAGGCCTTTGTCCAGCAGTGGGATATAAATGATATAACAGACTAACTAACCTTTTTTTAAGGTTGGGAAAAATCTCCCACTCTGGATGGAGCGAGAAAGAATGTCAGACTTTTGCTGGTTTTTTTTTTATTTATGGTGGGATAATCATCAATGACAACCCCCCCTCTTGGGTGGAGCGGGAGATAGTGTCAGACTCTTACTGACTAAAAACCCACCCCATTCCTTCAAGTCTTCATACCGGGGGCTCGAGCTGTCTTTCAAAACTAACCCTGGCCCCGGTAGGTTTCGACCCAGCTGGGCCCCTACTGTTGCTGACAACTCCTTGAGGCGCGCGGGAACAGTGCGCGCCGTCGACGACTTGGGCTCGGTCCGGACAGTTACTGAACAATCGGACAGTGAGCTACCCATTGCTCACTGTCCGCAAGCCCGCGCCTACGGTGGCCGGAAATCAGGATCGGAATCCCGATTCCGAGAGCGCCGTTTCCTGACCGACACCCGGGCGTCACTTCCGCATGAAGCCGGTACAGGAACCTCCCGAACTAACCATGTCCGGTGAGGACCTGCGTCATGCGGAAGGTAAGGACACCGTGAGGTTTTTCCAGCCACGCCTCAAAGACTTACCGCCATAATTGTGGCGTGCCCAATTGAGTGCGTTTACTGTTCCTTCAGTTACCCTTTGCATTCTGGGGTCCTAGTAACTCATTAAACAATCCTGTAATCTCGGTAAGGTTTTGGTAATGACTTTACACTCACTTGACTGCTACCACGGGTGACACAGGCTCAAGACATTTATGCGCAACTGCCGCAAAAAATGCACTCTTGTGGACATCTAATATAACAATATTAGATGTCCACAAGAGTGCATTTTTAAATATAATAATATTAGATGTCATTAATAATATTTGTGCATTTTTGTTTTTTTGTTATCTAATATAATAATATTAGATGTCATTAATAATATTTGTGCATTTTTGTTTTTTTGTTAGTTAGTAGAAGGTAATCTCTGGAAGTACTTGTCCGATTGCTAACATTTTTTCACCGATAGAAAGCTGCTTTATTCCTGAGTGACATAAGCTTTATGTATGCTGGCGAAGCCAGGGGCAAAAGCTAGTTTTAAATAAAAACGACCATCGATGAAACATCGCTCGAATTAAAGTAGGTATCAAACTTGAAGCTATTTCCCATACCTATTTATATTTTCCCTTATCCGTTGAACAGGCATTAGCATCATTGTTTACCTTGGCAAATAGATATTGTTTTTTTAAACCTAGTATAAAAACTGGTAGTTTTGATAGTGCACACATCCGGCCTCAGGTGGCATCATGGCGTCATGGTACCCACTGTGCGAGCCATCCATACAAGTGGGTCGTGAGGCACGATTACCATTAATTATACTCAAGCAGATATATACAACCTGTATATATATAATTACAAATACAAACAGTTCCGGAATTGATTGGCAAACAACGCCAGAAAAGCACTAAACGCAGTTTCTTTATTTTGTGACAGCGTAGATGTGTCTGGTAAGCCTTAGGTCCTGACCTAAGGCCTAAACATCCCGGGATGTTTATTTGAAGAAAAACTTAGTAGGAAGGTCGCAGTAATCTATATATATATAAAAGAAAATTGTGCTTGTTACACTATTTATAACTCAAAAACGGCTAAACTGATTTGACTGAAAATTAGTGGGGAGATAACTTAGGACCAGGAGACGGACACAAGATACTTTTTATCCGACTACGGAGGGCTATGTTGATAAAGAGGTAAAGTTTTTTTTTTTTGTAAAATATATCTCTGAAAGTACTGGTCCGATTGCTGAAATTATTTCACCGATAGAAAGCTGCTTTACTCCTGAGTGACTTATACTATATTTTATGTACGCGGGCGAAACCGCAAGCAAAAGCTAATAACTTATATTTTCTTTCAGCTCCAAGAAAATTACATTTCACTAAAAAGTCACTACACTACTGAAAATAATCGACAATTCTTTCTCCAATAAATTTTCAAACCTAATCTAAAAATTCTTAAAAGTACATTTATTGAGCCAGTTCGCTTGCTATTAGGAAAATAACTCGTGCAATCTCCTTCGCTATTACAATATTACCAAGATCATCTTTAGATGTACCAAGGCGACGGATGTTTCAGAAGGGTTGAAATCAGGGACGTTACATACGTGGAATTTCTGTTCTGGAGACGGATACACAGAGAAATAATATTATGCCAGTTTTGTTTACGGCTACAGATATTAGAATTTTAAAAATAAAATACAAGTAGTAAGTTTCGACTTTTTTTCTAGTCTCGATTATCATTTGTTTGGCCGGATAAAACAAAAAAAACCTATCGAAATTTGTTAAAACTCCGCCTTTATTCGACATTTTTATATCGGTTTCGCTGACCCTGACAGTATACGGATATATTTTTATTTCGATTATCCGATAGTTCTGGTTAACCTGAGGCCCATAGCAAAATCATTAGATTGGGCCCCAGGGTAATCGTTAACTTTGTGATTTATTTTGGACAAATCACTGGAGTACAAATATTCTTCATTAATAATAAATTGGAAAATTCTCTAATACACGAGGCCTTTTATATTTCATCTCTGAATGTGGGCTCCCGGGATAGTGGCGTATCTATAAGATGGTAAGGCTGGCAAAGTACCTCGGAAAAGCGATCCGATTATTATGAATGCGTTTTAAAAGTCTTAATAATTTATTTGAAAAAAAAAAACTTAAAAAAATATATACATATATATAAATGTCAAAATAATTTAGTATAAGTACATAATAGAGATAATAATATATACTATGCCAAAATTAAAGTTAATATTTACTTGAATTTGTATATTTATTTCTTCTGAGCCTCTCGGACCGGGGCGGGGTCCCCGTCGGCCCAGGGACTCGTGGCATTTTACACCCACGCTATAGTTACGCCACTAACGGTGACTGAGTTCCAACATTCATTCCCGGTTCAAATTACTTTACGAATAAAATCTGTGCTAAAATAGTGTGTGATATTTATAATGTTGTTGTGACAATTATAATTGTTAACTGAACACACAGGATAACACCGATTTCCATTACTGAGTCATCCTGCGTCATTTTTAATCGTTATTTTTTACGACGCATTTTTGCTAGCGTCTAAGCATCACTTGTAAGCGACCGCGATGACACACCTATCTCAGTGTATCTTGAATACATGTTGCAAAATGGTAACATAGCATTCTTGGTTAGTGTGTGTGTGTTGTTACTTTATAACACAATCTCTTCCCTTTTATCAGTAGGTACCTACAACAGAGACTCTAGAAAGTGACTTTCGGAGACAGCATTTTTTTTTAAATACGTACTTAGTCATACTATCACAAGTATGAAAGCAAGGTCTTGTAGCACAGATATAGGAATAAATCTGAAAACAGCAAAGTTGTGATGTCTCAAAAAAAATCTTTATTTGCGCTTCGATAAAATCTTCGAGAATCCATTCGGGAATTGAACTATTTACTCGTACATAAGTTTATGCAGAATTCTCAGTGCGCGAATCCGACTCGCACCTGCCCAGATTTTGACGTTTGAATAGCGCTTGTCAGTCCCATA
The DNA here is from genome assembly GCA_910589285.2 of Mythimna ferrago. Lineage (NCBI taxonomy): Eukaryota > Metazoa > Arthropoda > Insecta > Lepidoptera > Noctuidae > Mythimna > Mythimna ferrago. Next base: position 32,211,952 of record OU342674.1, read on the forward strand.
TGTGTTTGAATTTTCAACTAAAATTACCGCCGATATATAGCCCTAAGCTACCAAACTAGATAGGTACTATACGGACATAGTCACTCCACGTCAAATTGGTAGCGCAACGAAATGGATACCAGTACCCCTAGCCATGTTGCAAATCTGCAATCGTCAACGCTTGTAGAAAGCTTCAAATGTACGGGAATGACGTCATCTCAACGCTCAGTCACGTGGTGAGAACAAAAGGTTCGGCGACGCAACCAACTCGAAGCGTTCGACGCAAGCGAAACGGTTGTAACTTGGCTAGGGGGGCAGGTGAGTAACTCTCTATAGAGCCGTATACATTTTGTTGGTAGCGGCGATAGGTCGCGCCGCCATGGTGTCCCAGTGAAATATGGCCCTCCAAGCGAACGCCGGCGTTTGCGCATCTATTGTCTTGCTATTGTGTCTCAAATTGACGGTATTTGAAAGGTTAATTTCATTGGAAGTTTTTGAATTATCAAAATGAAAGTGTCATAACGTCAAAAATGAAAGTGTCATAAAATCAAAGTCATAACGAATATTTTCTGTAACCAAGATGTTGGTTCGTTTGGCATATCTACAATGTTTTTACAAATATTGTGTTTACTAGTTTCGTACTGCTATTAAACATAACAAATACATAATTGCTGTACCTATCTCATAATGATATCAGATGCGACCTCTTCAGATAGCGCCATCTAACCTTGACCAGAGATATCCAACGGTGTGCATTTGCTTTACATCATTATACCCGCGAGTATAAGACAATCGTTATAATTAATTACAATTTAATGTATTTTATTTATTCCATAAGATTTATTTATTTATTTATTTACTATAACTTTATGCAACATAAAGGTACAAAGGCGGTCTACCAGTTAACCAAGGGTGGTGAAGAGAAAACATGGCAGGTGCATAAAAAAAGAATAGATTAATAAGAAAACACGGAAACAAATTTATATAACTAGCTTTTGCCCGCGCGGCTTCGCTCCCGCTCTTTCCTACTCCACCCTACTATACTCTACTCTACCCTACTCTACTCTACCCTATTCTACCCTACTCTACCCTACTCTACCCAACCCTATCCTACTGTACCCTGCTCTACACTACTCTACACTAGTCAACTCTATACTACTCTACCCTACTCTACCCTACTATACCCTACTCTACCCTACCAAACTTCACATAAACCATCTACTAAGTAGTCCGAACAAAACCTAAACATTTGGTTTGGATAGGTGAGCCCGTTCTGGAGTTATAAAATTACAACGAAAAGTGGTATTGATTTATATATACAAGGTGCAGTTTTAAAGGTGCAAAAAAATTCAGGAGGTAATTATGTTAGTGATTCTCGACCCGAATCAATAATAAAATAAGTAGGTATTTTTTTTCTTATATATGGAAATCGGTATGTGTGAACTACCTTTTTTATAAACTCTGCTAGTCTGATACCTCCCTTATAACCGCGCTTTCACACACACAAACGCACCATTATTTAAACCGCGCTTTCACACACATACACGCAACGTAAAGCACCAATAATCTCCCGCACGACACACCCTAGCCACGCCCCCGCGCCATCGATCAATCGATCATGTTTAGTGTAACTGACGTCGCCGACGTGTGCATACACGCGCTTGCAATATTCGCCCACAGCGCCTTCGGTTAACGGTTGCGGTATCTAGTGAATACTCCAATGTAGAGTTGGTGGAGATAGTCCGCTTGTATGCTATCAGTGGAAACATCGTAACGTCCATCTCAAAGGGTAATACTGGCTGCTACGCAAAGACTCCGCGAGTTTCGACGATTCGGCGTTCCCCGGCTTGCTGACGGTCGCGGCAACGAAGGCCTGCTTGTCGCCTTGCAGGAAAATATCCTGGAATACTTCAAGCGAGAGCCACGGGCCAGCACGCGGGATGCTGGTCTACGGTTTGGTTTCCTCACTACGGTCGGCAAGTACGTCACGTGAAAAGGTGATCACTAGTGATTAGTGCTTTCGACACTTTAAAACGAATGTGTTTGTGCTACGAAATTAAAAGAAAATCAGCAACGTCGTGCTAGACTGCTGTCTGTTTGAACAACACCTCCAGGTAACATAAGTACCTGCTTAGGTATTTATTTTATTTTATTAGTAAGTACATAAAAAGTCATTTGTAAATACGTTGTTAGCCGAATCAATTTGATTAGTGTAAATAAATTGATTTAAAAATTTTAACTACGGTAAAAATACCTACCTAACAGGCAAGATAAATCACTTAAAAACCTACCTATCTACGTAACTAGCACAAATTATCTTGAAGTGTTTTTTGTCGGTCCTCAGCCCATTAAAAAGTACGAAGGGAAATTTCACATCCACCAATTTAATCTACAAATAAAAACGAAATTATTACGGAAAACTGACCTTGAGAATGACATTACCTACAGACTGCGTCTGGTAGGTACGTTCATGTACCACTGCGTATCTAAATCTCGAGCGCGCGCGCTCCATGATACCTACGGACGGAGGCACGGACGCCTCATAAGGTTTATTGATCTCGGCCTAACATTTTATTCATCAGCTGATACGTAAGTACCTATCGACGCGACGTCAACGTGACTTATAAAAGATTTTCACATTGTGATGATGCTTAAAAGCGAGTAATTAAATAGCGAAATTTAAGACATTAATGTACATTATGATCATCGAATTCGATCTACATCTAAGGTTAAATTATTCATTTCGTAAAATAAGTGGGCGGAGCCTCGTACAGGTTGATGCACTCACACACACAGTGACACGGCGTGCGATAAATCGCAACGGGTGATTCTGTATTTTTTTAAGAAGTTTATTTAGAGAGTTATTCTGAAAAACGGTTAAAATTAAAAAAAATTAAAAACAAGTTTTACTGATTATTGACCAGGTATCGTATTTTTATATGATTATTTATGAGTTTTATTACAACCTCCTAAAATATTGTGCAGTTTTAAAACTGCACCTTGTATATACTAGCTGTACCCGCGCGGCTTCACTCCCGCTCTTCCCTACTTCAGCCTACTATACCCTACTCTACCCTACCCTACTCTACTCTACTCTACCCTACTCTACCCTACTCTACCCTACTCTACTCTACCCTACTCTACCCTCCTCTACCTTACTCTACCCTACTCTACCCTACTCTACCCTACTCTACCCTTCTCTACCCTACTCTACCCTACCCTACTCTACTCTACTCTACTCTACCCTACTCTACCCTCCTCTACCTTACTCTACCCTACACTACCTTACTCTACCCTACACTACCCTAATTTTCATTTTTTTTATGAACCATTTTCCATAAGAACCTTCTCCTCATAATAACGAAAACAACAAAAAAAAAATTAGCGAAATTGGTCCAGGCGTTGTTGAGTTATGCGCTTACCAACACATTTTGCGATTCATTTTTATATTATAGACTAGCTGTACCCGCGTGGCTTCGCTCCCGCTCTTCCCTACTTCAGCCTACTATACCCTACTCTACCCTACTATACCCTACTATACCCTACTCTACCCTACTCTACCCTACTCTACCCTACTCTACTCTACTCTACTCTACCCTACTCTACCCTACTCTACCCTACTCTACCCTACTCTGCCCTACTCTACCTTACTCTCCCTAGCCTACTCTACCCTACTCTACCTTACTCTACCCTACTCTACCCTACTCTACCCTACTCTACCCTACTCTACCCTACTCTACTCTACTCTACCCTACTCTACCCTACTCTACCCTACTCTACCCTACCCTACTCTTCTCTACCCTACTCTACCCTCCTCTACCTTACTCTACCCTACACTACCCTACACTACCCTACTCTACCCTACTCTACCCTACACTACCCTAATTTTCATTTTTTTTTCCATAAGAACCTTCTCCTCATAATAACGAACACAACAAAAAAAAATTAGCGAAATCGGTCCAGGCGTTGTTGAGTTATGCGCTTACCAACACATTTTGCGATTCATTTTTATATTATAAGATATAGATAAACATACTTAAATATTCAATATAATATAAACCTACATATATATTTAAATTATATCAATTATCTAAGGAAAACGAAAGAATTTTTGAAACTACTCCACTATTTGTGTAGAAAATAAAGCCCCAACTTCGGCTTAAATGCATACTGACTGGTGGCCGTCCTGATGTCAAGAAGAAGCGCATTCCACAGAAGTATGGACTGTTTATGAAAGGAAGAATGGACAAAATCAGAAGCATGATTATTTATAAGATTATTTTATTGAAGCCTGTAAGCCTATGGGCTATGGGTTGACTTCGGAAAGGGAAATCCAGGATCCTGGAAACCAAGGCAAAGAAGAAACATAGCTGGTGTGGTTTTAGTCAGTAAAAAGTCTTACACTCCCTCCTGTTCCGCCCAGTAGCAGGTGAAGTCACGGGATGATTAACCACCTATAATAAAAACACCTCCTTCAACGCTTACCTAAGTATTTTTCTATGACTGCAATTTTGTTGACATTAAAGTTTCATACACCTCAGGGGGTAAATTTTGGAACATCCTCTCTTCTCGCCCACGTCATAAAAGAATGCAAAATTCCACGCTCCTAGTCTTAGCAGTACCGGCTTATGTCAGTCAGCTTCTCCTTATGTAAATAGATAAATATTTACAAAACGAGAAGCTGACATCATTATTTCAGCCGAAAAACGTCCACTGTTGGACATAAGCCTCCTCCAAGTGTCACCATAATGATCGGTCATGTGCATCTCGCATTCATCGGATTCCTACGACCCTCACCAGGTTATCGGCCCACCTTGTGTGAGGCCTTTTTACCATGCGTCTTCCGGAACGTGGTCGCCATTTCAGAACCTTTCGTCCCCATCGACCATCTGTTCTGCGAGCAATGTACCCTGCCCACTGCCACATATGATTGGCAATTCTTTGGGCTATGTCGGTAACCTTGGTTCTCCTGCGGATATTTTTATTTCTAATATGATAACCCCGAGCATAGCCCTTTCCATTGTTTTTGAGTGACTGTAAGTCATCTGAAGACAGACGTGTGTGGAACAGGGAGAGAGAGGCCTTCGCCTAACAGTGGGACTTATATGGGCCGGCTAACTAACTTAAGTCATCTGATGAGGCCCATTGTAAGCGACCACGTTTCGGAGCCCTAAGCATCACTGGCAACACACACTGGTCATAGACTTTTGTCTTGAGACACTGTGGTATATTGGACGAGAAGATACCGCGCAGCTTCCCGAACGCTGCCCAGCCGAGTCGGATTCGACGATTGACCTCTTTTTCGAAGTTAGACCTACCCAACTGGACCGTCTGTCCCAGGTAAACGTAGTCGTCCACAGCTTCGAGTGTAGAGTCTCTGAACTTGATAGGAATGGGTCCTATAAGGATGTTTATTATGATATTATACTCTTCCTCTACCTGTCCTTATCCTATAATACTTGGGGTCGATGGCACAACACGATTTTTTTCTTCCATTCTGAACCTTACCATTACCATGATATTAGGTTGTTAAATGGTACGATATTAAAAATCATTCACGATGCGTGCCCTAACAGTAACATCATTGTTCTTTATTTATTATAGTATGTACCAACATAGATATACATATCTAGAAATTTAAATAGAATGTCTATTGAAATGTAAATACACTGATACATCCTTATCAGATAGCTGTGTGTTATTCATGAGAAGCCCTAGATGGAACTCTTTGCAACATCAATGACATTGCCCCCGGATGTTTTGAAACACCTGATAGACACATGGTATGGGTTTCCCGTAAAAATCATATATATAGGGTGACTGGCAATTAGTGTACGATACTTAAACACGTGATTGTGCTCATGATAACCAACAATTTTTATTATGGAAGCAAAGCCGAAATCTCGAAAAAAAATCAGCTGTTCAGTACAGTAGGCAAACATAAATGTACTGAACAGCTGTTTCCGCGATTTCAGGCTTGTTCACATAGTAAAAGTTGTTGGTTATCATGAGCACAATCACGTGTTTAAATATCGTACACTAATTACCAGTCACCCTATATACGGTTTTTTTTAGTTCGGATATCAATGACTTCGCCCGGTGAAGTGGGAGGCATTTTATACTTTTATTTACTGACAAGGAGTGTTTTTGATATCGTCCGGATTTCGTCATATTTTCAAATTGCACAAAAAACGCGTCCCGCGTGCGTATTTCACGCATTACAATAAATACTTGTATGAAATGGACATTTGCGGGAGACACGCGTGCGGAGCAATCCCGCATGTGTGATTCCGCACGATATCGACATTAAAAACACCCTAAAACGACACCTGTGTCTTTTAGTCGCTCTTTGCGTTCTAGTCCTAGAACGGGTTCCGTTTTCAGAAAAATCCCGCGTTCCTAGCGGGCATCGGTTCTGCTGGACCCCTAGGGTTTGATGACATCTCTTTGAGGAGCGCCTGCATCAGTACGCGCTGTAATACGTATACGTACTGCACTGTTATTTAGGTATACTAGTATAAAAATCTCCCACCATTCCTTCAATTTCTTTGGTTTTGTAGTGCCAATTACGAAATCTATCAAACGGAAAACTCAAGTAAACCCATAACTACTTAAAAATATTTTCATTATTATATCATAATTCCAACCGAAAGACATCCACTGTTGGACAGAGACCTCTCCCAAGTGTCGCCACAACGAAAGTTCCTGTGCGTCTCGCATCCATCGAATTCCGACACTCACCAGGTCGATCCACCTTGTGCGAGAAACTAATTTGTTTAAAATTAATTATCACAATATACTTTTTTAATTAATATTGCATATTAAGTAACCGACTTACGAGTTGTAGGTTGCGGGTTCAAACTCAGCCTGGCGCATTACTTTTTGTAACTTATTTTATCACCAATGCTCTGAAAACGGTGAAGGAAAACATTGTGAGGAAACCGGCATCTCCTAGAACCAAAAATTCAAAGACATGTGACATTCACCAACCCGCACTGGGCCCGTGTGGTGGATTACGGCCCATTCCCTCTCCTAGAAAGGAGGCCTGAGTCCCAACAGTGGATACATTAAAAGGCTCATGCTTATTATGCTACACAGTTACAATATAAAAATTATGCTCGATTCCGTTCGATGATCGCAGCGATAATCGGAGCTGTCTACTTCGACTCGATGAAGTAGACAGTTTCGATTATCGCCACCACGGTGCAGCGTTATGGTTGGTAGTGTAAGAACATTGTATATTAATGTATATACACCGTTAAATATTGATCGTTTTAATCCCGTGGAGGGTCTCGCTCAGCTGACGTTTTCTTAAAGAAGAAATTAATTTCGTACATACGAATTTTGAAAAAAAAAAAGTACTTTATTTTTTCCCTCCACGGGATTAAAACGATCAAAATTTAGCGGTGTATATGTATGAAAAAATATTGTCAGATATTATGTGGTAGCGTGGGGCCCGGGGACAAGCCGCTAGTGTGCCCCCCGACGTGGCCATACCCGGGACTCTGTTTACGGTTTATTTACAAATGTACCATTCATGTACACACTTATACAGAAAACAACAGAAAAAGGAAACAGAAAAATAGGTACATTGGTGATGCTTATTTGTACAGAAATCTCTCCCAGAATATCTAGTCTAAACAAACTAAATACATTCGTTCTTAACCTTTGTGAAATAGTGAATACGCTGACTCGTAATTAGATTATTTACTATCTATTAATTATTATCTAAAGTAGGAATTCCCCTAGAGTAGCACGTTGCGCGATGTCAGCATCTCGATGATGTGTTTGATCCGATGATTGAAGCAATCTGTTTAAAGCCGTGACGCACGTACGAACACGAACATAGCGAACACAAACATCAAACTCAAACATTTGTTTTGTTCGTTTGGACGGCATATTCGAACACGAACGCGAACATAGTTCAAATCGAGTTCGCGCACAACAGTCGTGAACTCTCATAATAGCTATGGTGGCGTTGTTGGAAGTGGTCGATTGTGAAGTAGCGAAAAGTTTTTTATTGTTCGCATTGATACATGAAGAACACCGGCCATACAGAACATACTAACTGGATCGCCGCAAACATGTTTGATGAACAGAATGTTCGATGTTCGTTAGTGGTACACACGTGCGAACCAAGTTGTTGCGTATCTTGCAACGCAACAAATTTTTTCGTACGTGCGTCCACGACTTTAGATGGAATTAATAATAAGAATAAATAATAAATTCTTTATTGACTTGTACATTTTTACAAAAATAGTGAAGCTCTGACTCCTGCACTAGGCATAGTGCCTGTGTTAGAGAAGCCAATTGGAGTGAACGCAGTTCATTGATGGCGTGACCAAGGAAATAGGGATTCATTTTTATAAACAGGGTTAATTTTAAAACACTAATAACCTTGCAGGACTATATTACTAACATCAGAAACAACAACTTTTGTTCTATGACTTTTTACAAAACATAACACATTTACCAAAAACAAACATTCAAGATTTCGTTGTTCTATCTTACACATTTCAACTCTGTAATTTGCAGTATCTACTTACGGCTCCCACGCACTGTTCTCGTAATAATAGTAAGCAGGCTTCCGAAACATGTAATTACACCCAGCAAGCTTTCGCACCATTTCCGTTACATTAGAATATTGATACACTATCATGTCAAGATAATTACATCCACACTGCCGAATTTCGCTACAAGAACACGTATGACGCGACGCAAGCGCATCAATCAAGGCGACCGACCGATTAGTGAGGGCTGCCTGTATATAGGTCAAGTTAATGTTCAGCTACACTCCGCTATTGTACTATCGCTTGCTTCGCATAGACTTCGTAATATTTAGAACATTCAATTTAAATCTTTTTATTTTTGTAAGAAAATCTGATGAACTTGAAAAGAATGATAAATTTTGAAAAGTCATAGAACAAAAGTTGTAGTTTATGATGTTCTTAACATAATCTTAATTGGTTGCTGGTGTTTTACAAAAAACCCTGTATATAGATTTTTTCAGTTCCATCTCAGATACATACTGCCCCCACAGTATCTATTTTTGATGTAGCATCATCATCAAATGACTTATTTATTTATTTATTGAGACAAACACAGTTGATACAATTACATAAAAATCTTAAGAAATTACACTAGGAGTTACATTTAACAGGTTATCGATGGGTCCCAAACTAGGCATAGCCTGTATCTTGGTGACCCAATAGTTATGCAGAATTAGCCAGATGATCTAGCCTGCGCTACGTACAAATTTTCATGATTACAATTTAGAGAATAAATAGAGAGAAAAAAAAAAGAAAAAAAAAACTATACTAATAAATTATACTACCTGTTAGCAAACGAAAAGTACTTCCCTCATTCTGGGTGGAACGAAAACGAGTTTCAGACTTTAACTGATTAAAACCCATTCGTGTTCCCTCAGTTGCCCCTTGCATTTCACGGCTGCTGTACCTTTTTTGAAAAAGCCCACTGCGTTGGTAGTGCCCCACCTTGACGACCAAGAGATAGTGTCACAAACGGTGTCTTGCATGGTGTTCAATATCAGAGCTTCGAAGAACATTCATTCCTGTATACCGACAACCACACCAGTACCTGCTGAGTGGTTCTGTAGGTACTTGATTCCCATTTATGTCAAGTCAATCACCGCTAGTAATGCTAGCAAAGAAGGCCGCACGGGTGACGCAACGGCTCTTACGCTCCAGCCGCTGCGCCGCCGGGATTTTGATCCCGATTTCCGGCCACCGTAGGCGCTTGCTTGCTGACGGTGAGCAATGGGTAGCTCGCCGTTCGACCGTCTGGTAACCGTCCGGACCGAGCGTAAAGGTCATAGCCCACTTACACGACTCTGCTCCCACCCGGCAAAAATAATATAATTCAAATATGGGCTTTAAATATTGCTCTTTAGATATATTTTACATTGGCATCATAAATTAGCAGACAGCTCGCTTTCAGCGAGCTTACCGCCGTCAGACTGCTCGGTAGTTGACGCCTCGCTGGCCGCACGTTGTAGACGAGCGGTCGGCGCGGTGTCCACGCACTCACTGCTACCAGTCGCCGCGCCGTCGCCGTGATGTATTCTCTCAAATATTCTCCTTCTGTATGTCTTGCTTTCAGCCTTTTATACACCCAAAATCTTCGTCTGTTATTTCTTCCGCTTCTCTCTTCATCTTCAAGTGCAATAGCAATAATTGCTAGTTCGCGCGTTGTGAATCGGGACATAGTAAAAAATACGAGTTGTTTTAATGGAAACCGATCGCGAACTGTGTCTATCGCGAAAAGTGAGAGCGGTCGGCGGGTGGCCAGCTGGCCGTCTGCTAGCTGACGCCGCGTGGACTGCTGGGTGCCTGCTAGTTGTCGCCGCGTAAACTGCGAGCAGTCGTCTTAGTTTAGGGCGGTGTTGGAGCAAAGTCGTTTAAGTGTGCTATGACCTTTAGACGTCGACGGCACGTATTGTTCCACGCGCGCCTCAAGGCGTTGTCAGCAAACCGCTCGCTGGGGACAAGAGTCTATTTATGAAAGGAAGATTCGGCTCCGGTACGAAAGGCAACGAAGGAACAGGAGTGAGTTTTTAGTCAGTAAAAGTCTGACACTATCTCCCACTCCGCCCAAGAGAGGAGGATGTCATTGGATGACTTTCCCACCTAAAAAAAAAGTCATCATCGCTCTTTGCTTCATTCATGACTCGGTAGATACATAAATAGAATCTGATAAATAATTATAGTTTAGAATTCATTTTGTAACAAAAAACTGCAATTATCTTAGTCATCTCCCATGACAGCTACAAGAAATATCTAATATACTTTTCGACTCAATTAAATGATGAACAATACGGCTCTGTGCGCTGAGTGTGAGTTTTCACAAATCATCATCATCATCATCATTTCAGCCAATAGACGTCTACTATTGGACTTAGGCCTTCCCCAAGTGTCGCCAGAATTAACATCTCTCTCATATCATCGGTCCACCTTGTAGGAAGCCTTCCAACGCTGCGTCTTCCGGTACGCGGTCACCACTCCAGAACCTTTCGGCGCCAACGGTCATCTGTTCTGCGAGCAATGTGCTCTGCCCATTGCCACTTAAGTTTGACGATTCTTCGTGCTATGTCGGCAACCTTAGTTCTGCGGATTTCTTCATTTCTGATTCGATCACGCAAGGAATCTCCGAACTTAATCTTTTCCTTTGCCCTTTGGGTGACTTTAAGCCTTCTGATGAGGCCCATTGTGAGCAACCACATTTTGGAACCATATATGTTATCACTCCTAACACGCAATGGTCATATACTTTCGTCTTGAGACACTGTGGTATGTTGGACGAGAAGATACCGTTTTCACAAAAAATATATCTAATAAATGGACCAATTTCTGTACCTACAGTCTTTTTTAACACGCTTATATTAGCTTCACCTGTATGTTTGTAACCAACGCCTTTGAGCTCGATTTTGACCTACTTTGGGCGATCAGATTTTCTTCAAACTTTGCACACCCATCAAAGACTGATGACAATACAATAATCCGTTTTTTTTTAGTGAAAAATAAAAGTGTAGTTTAAAAAAAAAAAACTAAAAAACACGCTTTCATAGCATATCAAACTAAAAAGAGTAAAATAATTTTCATTATAGGTAGAAAATAATAATAATGAACGAAAAGTATTAATATCATTGTGAAAAAAGCGTGGGGCGCTTTGTGTCATATTTTTCGTAAAACGAGCACCCCACGCTTTTTTCACAATGATATTAATACTTTTCGTTCATTATTATTATTTTCTACCTATATTGAAAATTATTTTACACTTTTTAGTTTGATATGCTATGAAAGCGTGTTTTTGAAGTGAAAACTTCTTTAGCGGCGTTGAGCACTTTTTCTGTAATGGGTATAAAATCTTAAACTCGCGTCAGGACACGTGACCTGGGGGCCAATTCTCGATTTTCGCCATTTATCTCGAGTTCGAGATTGCAAGTCTATCTCTATGTCTATCAAAAATATCTCTATCTCTACCAAAAAATGTCAAATTGAGCAGAATTCCGTACTCTCAGTCAAAATAGAAATAAATGTCAAGTCAAGTTGAGTCAAGTGAAGATAATGTTCCCATTAGGAAGAATCCACGTTCCGTTTTATGTAGTTATGAGTGAATGAATGATTTGGTTTTAAAATGCTGACTAAATATAAAACGATTCGTTTAGTCTAAAAATAATCAGATGATAGTTGAAGAATTTGCGGTTCCTTCAAAACTTTTCATTTGTTTACTTCTTTGGTAGGCTGTGCTGTCTAAACTTTTACGTTTCATATAATATTTTAAACAACATGGAGGGGAAAAAATACAAAAAGTTTTGGGATAGTTGGCGAAAAGTAAGTACAATCGTGGATACACAAATTACTGAGTCCGTTATTGTGCGCGAAGGTCGTCGTTTCAAGAAAATACACAATGAACAAATCACAGAGCAAATCGAATATCCAACATGAGAATCCAAGTAGTATTTTATTTAAAAACCAAAGAAAACACAATGTAACGCACTAACAATTAACTATATTGCAAGTTTATCTCTACCTATGTCTGTCAATTACTGAGTCCGTTATTGTGCGCGAAGGTCGTCGTTTCAAGAAAATACACAATGAACAAATCACAGAGCAAATCGAATATCCAACATGAGAATCCAAGTAGTATTTTATTTAAAAACCAAAGAAAACACAATGTAACGCACTAACAATTAACTATATTGCAAGTTTATCTCTACCTATGTCTGTCAAAAATATCTCTATCTCTACCAAAAAATGTCGAATCGAGCAGAATTCCGTATTCTCAGTCAAAATCGAAATAAATTTCACGAAAATGTCGAGTCGAGTGAAGATAACGTCTCACTCAACAAAACGACAACAGCGTGGCCAAAACGGGATAGCAATATAGCGCGAAAGCGCCGAGCCGCGCGCCCAGTGATGCCAACTTAGTAACTTTATAGCTAGATCTAGCTATTATTTGGTGGCAGACAGCTACAATTTAATTAAACTTGTAGCTAAACTTTTTAGCTACTTTTTCTAGCACTTTTTTATTTCATCATGAGACGTGAAGCTATATTTATTCTACAGCTATTCTTATTCTATTCTTATTCTACAGCTATTCTTATTCTATTCTTATTCTACAGCTATTCTTATTCTATTCTTATTCTATAGCTATTTTTATTTTTTCTTATAGTTTCTTATAAATAAAAACTCAAAGAGAATCTATGGTCAAAGATGCTATTGCAGGTACAGCCATGGGTCTGCGTTAGCCGGGAATTCCTTGTTTCCTACTGCGCCAAGACATGACAGAAGAATACTATAGTTCTAAACCAAAATAGTACACGCTACTCGTATTTTATCGTGTGTTGTTGGGTTTAATTCATGGAGCATACCAGCCAGTGGAGAGCGCGTGTGGCGCTACCGCGGTCACAAAACATACGCTGCTTAAACTAAATTTTGGCAGCAATTATAGGTTTGGGTATGAACGTCACGCGCTCCCATTGTTATTTTATTAAAACCTAAATTACCTACAGAAACATTTAGCAAATCTAGTTTCTTTTTAGCAAAAAACTAGCAATCTAGCAACATTTTGCAAATTATCTAGCTACTGGGCATAGCAGTTGGCAATACCGGCGCGCCCCGTCTGTAGCGCATCGTGTGAACTCGTAGAGTCATGCCGTGCGTAATTTTTGTTATTATAACCCGTATGAGTTAAGTAGGCACATAGCGCAATACGAATCTTGTTACAACGAGTTGTCTAGTTAATTCAGTCGTATTGAATCTAAACTTATTTTTTGTTGTTACTTTCCCTTAGTTCCGAATTACGTCAAAAGCGATTATCCGACCGAATTTAATAGTCACAAAATATAAGGACTATTGAGTACTGTTTGTGACTTTGCGCATTAGTCGGATTCGCGATATAATCGCTTTTGACGCAATTCGGAACGCGGGGTTCGTTAGTTGTTTGTAAACATTGCGAATGCGCAAGGTGTTGTCGCGAACCGTGATCGTTTTGAGTATTTTCGAACGTTTATGCATGTTTTATCACTGTGAATGTGGTGATTGTGATTGATACCTTATACCTACTGTTGTTGTAAAGTATAACTTCTGTAAATTAGTGTTAAGAACTGTGACAGTGAAAGTTGTAGGTTTAGGTGAACTCCTTGCGCCAAAAAAGACTTGTGTTTTGATAAACTTATATAAAAATGCCTTCCCGTGGCGATTTACCTATTTGGAACTTTTTGAGAAGTCCTGTGAAGGCAGTAAAACTGCTGTTTGTAAGTAATTATTTTCGCCGAGAACGGTCGTAATCGTCAATTCGATATAAGCCATGCCGTATTTTATTTAAAAACCAAAGAAAACACGATATAATAACGTAATAACAATCTAATAAAATTCAACGAATTCACTTAGAAATGACATATCTCTACAATCGACATGACATCTCTACTGCTCAGAAGCACTCGTCATGAACTCTAACGTTATCCTGCGACAAATGTCGAATTCTACATCCCAGAATAGCAACTTTAAAAATTTGTCGAAAAAATGACGTCATTAGAAATTTTTGTCGAGTTCGACACCATCTCTAAAATCGAGAATTGATCCCAAATGACATTATCTCTAAAAACTCTAACGTTATCCTTCGACAAATGTCGAATTCGACATCCCCAGAATAGCAACTTTTAAAATTTGTCGAAAAAATTACGTCATTCGAAATTTTTGTCGAATTTGACACCATCTCTAAAATCGAGAATTGGCCCCCTGATCGAAAAAGCGTAAGACGGATGGAGAGTAGACAGCTATCCCTTATCGCGCGTTGTGAAAGGGGGCTAGACGGAAAAAATTCTCACGAAAAATTGTACCGACACTTTTACTGTCAAAATATAAATCCAAGATGGCGGCTGCAAGAAATTATCAACTATTTCGTCATGGGTGTCGTTTTCATGGTTTTCGAGGGTGTTGAAACCGATGGTACTGTCAAAATATAAATCCAAGATGGCGGCTGCAAGAAATTATCAAATTTTTCGTCATGGGTGTCGTTTTCATGGTTTTCGAGGGTGTTGAAACCGATAGTACTGTCAAAATGTAAATCCAAGATGGCGGCTGCAAGAAATTATCAAATTTTCCGTCATGGGTGTCGTTTTCATGGTTTTCGAGGGCGTGGAAACCGATGGTACTGTCAAAATGTAAATCCAAGATGGCGGCTGCAAGAAATTATCAACTTTTTCATCATGGGTGTCGTTTTCATGGTTTTCGAGGGTGTTGAAACCGATGGTACTGTCAAAATATAAATCCAAGATGGCGGCTGCAAGAAATTATCAACTTTTTCGTCATGGCTGTCTTTTTCATGGTTTTTGAGGGTGTTGAAACCGATGGTACTGTCAAAATGTAAATCCAAGATGGCGGCTGCAAGAAATTATCAACTTTTTCGTCATGGGTGTCGTTTTCATGGTTTTCGAGGGTGTTGAAACCGATGGTACTGTCAAAATATAAATCCAAGATGGCGGCTGCTAGAAATTATCAACTTTTTCGTCATGGGTGTCGTTTTCATGGTTTTCGAGGGCGTTGAAACCGATGGTACTGTCAAAATATAAATCCAAGATGGCGGCTGCAAGAAATTATCAACTT
The DNA here is from genome assembly GCA_910589285.2 of Mythimna ferrago. Taxonomy (NCBI): domain Eukaryota; kingdom Metazoa; phylum Arthropoda; class Insecta; order Lepidoptera; family Noctuidae; genus Mythimna; species Mythimna ferrago. The sequence continues at coordinate 32,227,557 of OU342674.1, forward strand.
TTTCGTCATGGGTGTCGTTTTCGTGGTTTTCGAGGGTGTTGAAACCGATAATACTGTCAAAATGTAAATCCAAGATGGCGGCTGCAAGAAATTATTAATTTTTCCTTCATGGGTGTCGTTTTCATGGTTTTCGAGGGTGTTGAAACCGATAGTACTGTCAAAATATAAATCCAAGATGGTGGCTGCAAGAAATTATCAAATTTTCCGTCATGGGTGTCGTTTTCATGGTTTTCGAGGGCGTGGAAACCGATGGTACTGTCAAAATGTAAATCCAAGATGGCGGCTGCAAGAAATTATCAACTTTTTCGCCATGGGTGTCGTTTTCGTGGTTTTCGAGGGTGTTGAAACCGATGGTACTGTCAAAATATAAATCCAAGATGGTGGCTGCAAGAAATTATCAACTTTTCCCCATGGGTGTCGTTTTCGTGGTTTTCGAGGGTGTTGAAACCGATAGTACTGTCAAAATGTAAATCCAAGATGGCGGCTGCAAGAAATTATTAACTTTTCCGTCATGGGTGTCGTTTTCATGGTTTTCGAGGGTGTTGAAACCGATAGAATTGTCAAAATATAAATCCAAGATGGTGGCTGCAAGAAATTATCAAATTTTCCGTCATGGGTGTCGTTTTCATGGTTTTCGAGGGTGTTGAAACCGATAGTACTGTCAAAATATAAATCCAAGATGGCGGCTGCAAAAAATTATTAAATTTTTCGTCATGGGTGTCGTTTTCATGGTTTTCAAGGCTGTTGAAACCGATAGTATTGTCAAAATGTAAATCCAAGATGGCGGCTGCAAGAAATTATCAACTTTTTCGCCATGGGTGTCGTTTTCGTGGTTTTCGAGGGTGTTGAAACCGATGGTACTGTCAAAATATAAATCCAAGATGGTGGCTGCAAGAAATTATCAACTTTTTCGCCATGGGTGTCGTTTTCGTGGTTTTCGAGGGTGTTGAAACCGATAGTACTGTCAAAATGTAAATCCAAGATGGCGGCTGCAAGAAATTATCAACTTTTTCGTCATGGGTGTCGTTTTCGTGGTTTTCAAGGGTGTTGAAACCGATAGTACTGTCAAAATGTAAATCCAAGATGGCGGCTGCAAGAAATTATCAACTTTTTCGCCATGGGTGTCGTTTTCGTGGTTTTCGAGGGTGTTGAAACCGATGGTACTGTCAAAATATAAATCCAAGATGGTGGCTGCAAGAAATTATCAAATTTTCCGTCATGGGTGTCGTTTTCATGGTTTTCGAGGGCGTGGAAACCGATGGTACTGTCAAAATGTAAATCCAAGATGGCGTCTGCAAGAAATTATCAACTTTTTCGTCATGGGTGTCGTTTTCGTGGTTTTCGAGGGTGTTGAAACCGATAGTACTGTCAAAATGTAAATCCAAGATGGCGGCTGCAAGAAATTATTAACTTTTCCGTCATGGGTGTCGTTTTCATGGTTTTCGAGGGTGTTGAAACCGATAGAACTGTCAAAATATAAATCCAAGATGGTGGCTGCAAGAAATTATCAAATTTTCCGTCATGGGTGTCGTTTTCATGGTTTTCGAGGGTGTTGAAACCGATGGTACTGTCAAAATATAAATCCAGGATGGTGGCTGCAAGAAATTATCAAATTTTCCGTCGTGGGTGTCGTTTTCATGGTTTTCGAGGGTGTTGAAACCGATAGTACTGTCAAAATATAAATCCAAGATGGCGGCTGCAAGAAATTATCAAATTTTCCGTCATGGGTGTCGTTTTCATGGTTTTCGAGGGTGTTGAAACCGATAGTACTGTCAAAATATAAATCCAAGATGGCGGCTGCAAGAAATTATCAAATTTTTCGTCATGGGTGTCGTTTTCATGGTTTTCGAGGGCGTGGAAATCGATGGTACTGTCAAAATGTAAATCCAAGATGGCGGCTGCAAGAAATTATCAAATTTTTCGTCATGAGTGTCGTTTTCATGGTTTTCGAGGGCGTGGAAATCGATGGTACTGTCAAAATGTAAATCCAAGATGGCGGCTGCAAGAAATTATCAACTTTTTCGTCATGGGTGTCGTTTTCGTGGTTTTCGAGGGTGTTGAAACCGATGGTACTGTCAAAATATAAATCCAAGATGGCGGCTGCAAGAAATCATCAAATTTTCCGTCATGGGTGTCGTTTTCATGGTTTTTGAGGGTGTTGAAACCGATAGTACTGTCAAAATATAAATCCAAGATGGCGGCTGCAAGAAATTATCAACTTTTTCGTCATGGGTGTCGTTTTCGTGGTTTTCGAGGGTGTTGAAACCGATAATACTGTCAAAATGTAAATCCAAGATGGCGGCTGCAAGAAATTATTAATTTTTCCTTCATGGGTGTCGTTTTCATGGTTTTCGAGGGTGTTTTAACCGATAGTACTGTCAAAATATAAATCCAAGATGGTGGCTGCAAGAAATTATCAAATTTTCCGTCATGGGTGTCGTTTTCATGGTTTTCGAGGGCGTGGAAACCGATGGTACTGTCAAAATGTAAATCCAAGATGGCGGCTGCAAGAAATTATCAACTTTTTCGCCATGGGTGTCGTTTTCGTGGTTTTCGAGGGTGTTGAAACCGATGGTACTGTCAAAATATAAATCCAAGATGGTGGCTGCAAGAAATTATCAACTTTTTCGCCATGGGTGTCGTTTTCGTGGTTTTCGAGGGTGTTGAAACCGATAGTACTGTCAAAATGTAAATCCAAGATGGCGGCTGCAAGAAATTATTAACTTTTCCGTCATGGGTGTCGTTTTCATGGTTTTCGAGGGTGTTGAAACCGATAGAATTGTCAAAATATAAATCCAAGATGGTGGCTGCAAGAAATTATCAAATTTTCCGTCATGGGTGTCGTTTTCATGGTTTTCGAGGGTGTTGAAACCGATAGTACTGTCAAAATATAAATCCAAGATGGCGGCTGCAAAAAATTATTAAATTTTTCGTCATGGGTGTCGTTTTCATGGTTTTCAAGGCTGTTGAAACCGATAGTATTGTCAAAATGTAAATCCAAGATGGCGGCTGCAAGAAATTATCAACTTTTTCGCCATGGGTGTCGTTTTCGTGGTTTTCGAGGGTGTTGAAACCGATGGTACTGTCAAAATATAAATCCAAGATGGTGGCTGCAAGAAATTATCAACTTTTTCGCCATGGGTGTCGTTTTCGTGGTTTTCGAGGGTGTTGAAACCGATAGTACTGTCAAAATGTAAATCCAAGATGGCGGCTGCAAGAAATTATCAACTTTTTCGTCATGGGTGTCGTTTTCGTGGTTTTCAAGGGTGTTGAAACCGATAGTACTGTCAAAATGTAAATCCAAGATGGCGGCTGCAAGAAATTATCAACTTTTTCGCCATGGGTGTCGTTTTCGTGGTTTTCGAGGGTGTTGAAACCGATGGTACTGTCAAAATATAAATCCAAGATGGTGGCTGCAAGAAATTATCAAATTTTCCGTCATGGGTGTCGTTTTCATGGTTTTCGAGGGCGTGGAAACCGATGGTACTGTCAAAATGTAAATCCAAGATGGCGGCTGCAAGAAATTATCAACTTTTTCGTCATGGGTGTCGTTTTCGTGGTTTTCGAGGGTGTTGAAACCGATAGTACTGTCAAAATGTAAATCCAAGATGGCGGCTGCAAGAAATTATTAACTTTTCCGTCATGGGTGTCGTTTTCATGGTTTTCGAGGGTGTTGAAACCGATAGAACTGTCAAAATATAAATCCAAGATGGTGGCTGCAAGAAATTATCAAATTTTCCGTCATGGGTGTCGTTTTCATGGTTTTCGAGGGTGTTGAAACCGATGGTACTGTCAAAATATAAATCCAGGATGGTGGCTGCAAGAAATTATCAAATTTTCCGTCGTGGGTGTCGTTTTCATGGTTTTCGTGGGTGTTGAAACCGATAGTACTGTCAAAATATAAATCCAAGATGGCGGCTGCAAGAAATTATCAAATTTTCCGTCATGGGTGTCGTTTTCATGGTTTTCGAGGGTGTTGAAACCGATAGTACTGTCAAAATATAAATCCAAGATGGCGGCTGCAAGAAATTATCAAATTTTTCGTCATGGGTGTCGTTTTCATGGTTTTCGAGGGCGTGGAAATCGATGGTACTGTCAAAATGTAAATCCAAGATGGCGGCTGCAAGAAATTATCAAATTTTTCGTCATGAGTGTCGTTTTCATGGTTTTCGAGGGCGTGGAAATCGATGGTACTGTCAAAATGTAAATCCAAGATGGCGGCTGCAAGAAATTATCAACTTTTTCGTCATGGGTGTCGTTTTCGTGGTTTTCGAGGGTGTTGAAACCGATGGTACTGTCAAAATATAAATCCAAGATGGCGGCTGCAAGAAATCATCAAATTTTCCGTCATGGGTGTCGTTTTCATGGTTTTTGAGGGTGTTGAAACCGATAGTACTGTCAAAATATAAATCCAAGATGGCGGCTGCAAAAAATTATTAAATTTATCGTCATGGGTGTCGTTTTCATGGTTTTCAAGGCTGTTGAAACCGATAGTATTGTCAAAATGTAAATCCAAGATGGCGGCTGCAAGAAATTATCAAATTTTCCGTCATGGGTGTCGTTTTCATGGTTTTCGAGGGTGTTGAAACCGATGGTACTGTCAAAATATAAATCCAGGATGGTGGCTGCAAGAAATTATCAAATTTTCCGTCGTGGGTGTCGTTTTCATGGTTTTCGAGGGTGTTGAAACCGATAGTACTGTCAAAATATAAATCCAAGATGGCGGCTGCAAGAAATTATCAAATTTTCCGTCATGGGTGTCGTTTTCATGGTTTTCGAGGGTGTTGAAACCGATAGTACTGTCAAAATATAAATCCAAGATGGCGGCTGCAAGAAATTATCAAATTTTTCGTCATGGGTGTCGTTTTCATGGTTTTCGAGGGCGTGGAAATCGATGGTACTGTCAAAATGTAAATCCAAGATGGCGGCTGCAAGAAATTATCAAATTTTTCGTCATGAGTGTCGTTTTCATGGTTTTCGAGGGCGTGGAAATCGATGGTACTGTCAAAATGTAAATCCAAGATGGCGGCTGCAAGAAATTATCAACTTTTTCGTCATGGGTGTCGTTTTCGTGGTTTTCGAGGGTGTTGAAACCGATGGTACTGTCAAAATATAAATCCAAGATGGCGGCTGCAAGAAATTATCAAATGTTCCGTCATGGGTGTCGTTTTCATGGTTTTTGAGGGTGTTGAAACCGATAGTACTGTCAAAATATAAATCCAAGATGGCGGCTGCAAAAAATTATTAAATTTTTCGTCATGGGTGTCGTTTTCATGGTTTTCAAGGCTGTTGAAACCGATAGTATTGTCAAAATGTAAATCCAAGATGGCGGCTGCAAGAAATTATCAACTTTTTCCTCATGGGTGTCGTTTTCGTGGTTTTCGAGGGTGTTGAAACCGATAGTACTGTCAAAATTTAAATCTAAGATGGTGGCTGCAATAAATTATCAACTTTTTCGATATGAGTGTCTTTTTCATGGTTTTCGAGGTTGTTGAAGCTGATAGTGCTGTCAAAATGTAAATCTAAGATGGCGGATGTCAGAAATTATCAACTTTTTCGTCATGAGTGTCGTTTTCATGGTTTCGAAGATGTTGAAATAGTGCTGTCAAAATGTACATAAAATAGGATAGTATTTTTTAGTTATATTGTATTGGCTAGACGGAAAAAAATTCTCACGAAAAGTTGTAACGACACTTTTTCTATAGTAAGCTATTGTAAGCCGTGCGGTGTGCGCATGTTTCTCTGTCTTTCTCTCTTTCTCTCTCTTATAGAAAGCAAGCCAGAACGGAACTTCGTTCCATCCGGGTGTCCCTTGACACCTCAGTAGTTTTTCGGAGAGATAAACTTTTTAATGTAAAATAATTGTAATAGTTTTAAAGTGTTAAATTTTTAATGTAATATAAATTGTCATGTTTGTGTACGATAGCGCAATAAATGAATATTGTATTCTACCACATAAATGATAGTACTTTTATACTGATAAAGCAATTGGTGCAAAATTATTCCCTAACCATTCCAAAATATCAAACATGCTCAACGTTAATAATCAAGTTTTCACTTCTGCCGGCACTCCCGGAGTGTTTTTTTTTAAACTATACTTTTTAGTAATAATAGGGAAGCCTGTAAGTAACGTTGTGGTCGATCACGATGACGATGGAGTACGTTTATCTCATCTGGTCTCACCTAATAATAAGTGGTGATGTGATCGACGATTTTCGATTTAAGTCAACAATGAATAGGTTACTTTCAAGCAAGCGTGATCCTTGCTTGAAAGCAACCTCTTGACTTAAATATCCACAGGTTGCAGCTAACAGGAAACACAGACTCCGGCAGGAAATTTCGATTTGTTCTTCGTTCGGCCCACTGAGTTTTGTCCCACATAAAAAATTCCTAGTTTGTCCCAAACTACATGCTTCTTTCGTCCCAAAATGTTAATTTAATTATTTTGTTCTCGTTTCGTCCTATTTTATATTCCTTGTTCGGCCCATATTTTTTTGTATAGGCTATTTTTACATTTTTGTACACTCAGCAGCAAAAATAAATTACTATTTTATGAGCACAACTTATATACTTACTAGCTTCTGCCAGCGACTTCGCCCGTGTGATAATAGAAAATATTTGCCTATGTCACTTTATGTAATGAGGTAGGATTGTTCTGATGAAATTATTATTAAAGTCGGTCTTGCAGTTTTTTTTTTATTTTATTCAATACACAAAACATAAATCTTTCCTCTTTATAATATTTGTATAGAAGTAAAGACTTAATAACAGTAAACTATTTAAAACTATTGCTCCTCTCTGCCTTCTCCTTGAGAAAAAAACACGTATTATTTTTTATTAACTCTATAGCCACTGTTAGTAAGCATGTCAAGAGCTAACGTCACTGGAATCTGTTTAGATGATTAGAAAAAAAGTCATTTTTTTTATAATACGTCCTTTGTCTGTTTGCTTGTATTGACTAATTTGGGCCAATAGTATTATTTTCCGTAATCAGTAAAATACTCATATTGTTAAAAAAAAAAGATTGATGTGTCACACATGTTGTCTAGCCATATTTTAATTTGATTTTAGTTGTAATTAGTGTAGGGTTTCTATTATTATTATTTTATTTTACTGTAATAGTTAGTTAAATATTTTTTAAATATGTGATTAATTACCAAATAAAAAATATTCTTACGTTTTAATTAGTTCAGAGTTTTTTTTTATTGTTGGAAGTATGTAAATTATTTTTTTTAAATATTATTCAAAAAGTTCAAATATACACAGTCTGTTCAAAAGAAAAGGTGAATTTTGAATTTTTTTGAAAAGTATTTATTCATCAATATCCATTTTGTCCCCTTCAAAGTAATCCCTTTCAGATATAATGCACTTATGCCAGCGCTTTTTCCAATCCTCGAAGCACTTCTGAAATGCGCTTTTCGGTATGGCCATGAGCTCATTCTTCAATTCTGACTTTATCTCATCAATTGTGGCAAAATGCTTTCCTTTCATTGGTCTCTTCAGTTTTGGGAATAGGAAAAAGTCGCAGGGAGCTAAATCTGGTGAATATGGTAGTTGAGGCATGACTACGGTGTTGTTTTTGGCCAAAAAATCACGAGCAAGCATTGATGTGTGTGCGTTGCTTTTGCTCAAAAAATTCGAGAAAATTGTATGGCATGATGTGATTGATATGCCAACATTCTCTGCAACTTCCCTAATAGTAATTCGACGATTTTCTAAAACTATTTTTTTCACTGTTTCGATGTTTTCTTCGCTTGTTCACGTGGTTGCAACTCCAGGAGGCTCATCATCATCAACATCTCCTCGACTTTCTGTAAAGCGCTTGTACCACCTATAAACGCTTTTTTGAGACAAAGTGGAGTTGCCAATTGCCACAGTCAACATTTCAAGTGCCTTGGAGCACTTTATTCCATTTTTAACGCAGAATTTAATACATATTCATTTTTTTCAAAAGTCAAAAATCGAAGAACACCCAAAAACGTAACTAATCTTTTCAGTTGTCAACAACAAACTACTAATTCAAATTGGCTGATAATGCCAACATATGATAAACATATGTGTACCAACATATGATAAACATATGTGTACCAACATAACAAAAAAAAAATTTCGAAAATCGAATGTACACAGCCCGCGAAAATTCAAAATTCACCTTTTTTTTTTAACAGACCTCGTACACTTACATTATTTTTGTTGACTGTACTTTTAAAGTACTTGTAACTTGGGACGAAACACAACTTCAATAGTGATGTGGGACGAAACAATAATTTTTTGGAATGTGGGACAAAACTTCGGGACGAACGAAGAACAAACCGAAATTTCATTTCTTAGCTATCCGGACAATAAATGTGTTCCCAATACTATAGTACGTATGGGTAGGATGTTTACCATGTAGTCTTCACCGATAAACAGTGGCCGGAAAATCTAGCACTAGTCTTGTCATGGGCCGTCGTTTTACCCAGTTATGGTCCAAGACCCCAGTCACGTATTTTCTGACGAAGGAAATGTGGACGATTGAGTAGTATGTAGTAAGAACGCATGCCTACCTGCTGAGATCTTACTCTATTACTGGTTTTCGGCGATTAATAATAACAGGGTAGCCCAGAAACCATAGTTATTATTATTTGAGTTGGTTGGCTACTCTATGGATAGACAGATTTGGTTCGGAAGCGAACAAAATTCGTCCAATCGTACTAAGTCTGATCGTGTGTTAATACTCATCCTCAGAACCAACCATTACCATGCTATTTATCGTTATTAAAATGTACGTAAAATTATAAAAACACTGGTTAAACCCTCACAAACAATGTCAGTATAACCTTGACCTCAGAGTTGGAGACGCAAAATTCCCGGATTATGTCAATGAGAATCAAAACCACACTTCTGACTTTAGATAAACAATACATAAGACCAGTAGGTATAATTATTAATCTGCTGAGAGCTTGTATTGCTATTTGGACAGGGTTTTCCCAAAAACTTCTTGTTCAGCGATGTAGAAAATATTTGTTAGCAAAAGTGCCTCCACACGACTTCGGTCTTAGCGACGAGGCGGCGCGACGAGCTGGGCGGCTTCGAAAAAGCGGGCGCGCGGCGCTATGAGCTGCGTCTCGTCACAGAATAGATAGGTACAGAAGTCAATCTACATACAGAGCGCGCTCGAGCAAGGCACACATAGACACCGCTCACATACACGATGTCTCAGTCGCGTCTCGGATCACTCGTCGAGCAGTTCCGGCTCAAACGCTCATTAGTGTGCGTCCACTGAGCGTAGGTATAAAAAGTGAAATACATACATGGGATTGTCTTCTGTACCCATCTATTTTGTGGTCTCGTGGCCTACTTCAAACATTTTCACGCTTTTGTTCTTACTGCTCGCCGGCCCGCACTTAGCTTAGAGTAAATTTTATTGTATATACAACAAAATGGTAGGTGTGACCAGCTTAGGCAGAGCATCGGCGTGTCCTTGTGGGGCGATCAGCGGCAACGACCTCTCACGCCGAGCCCTGGTACAGGCATGATCCAAAACGAGAAGGAATGGCAAGGGACCGTCTCCTTCTGTGAAGCAATAATCACGCCCCAGTCGCCGGGATCCCGATCTCGATTTTCAGCCACCGTAGGCGTGAGTTTGCTGACGGCGAGCAATGGCTAGCTCCCCGTCCGGCCGTCTGGTAACCGTCCGAACCAAGCCCAAGTCGTCGACGACGCGTTGTATTCCTCAGGCGCCTTAAGAAGATGTCAGCAAAGCCGTTCGGCCCCAGTATCAGTAAAGGTCTGACAAGCCCTCGCGCACCACCTGCGAGCGGGAGAGGCCATTGGATGATTTCCCACCAAAAAAAAACCCTAGAGCGCGCGAGCGATTAAAGTCGATAGATTAAATCTTAACACAAAAACCTTAGGATGGACTATTAGAACTTCAAATATGGTCTTCGGTATGGGTACTGCTAGCAAATTAATATGAAAGTAATCGGCGAACTAATTTACCTACCTGGTATATTAGTTCGCCGTTTACTTTCACACTTCGACAAGTGAATTATTACTAAGTATACAGGAACATTTGAAAGAGTTAACATAGCCCTAGAACGCATAAATGTAGAAACACAGGTAAAAAAACTGGGCAAGTGCGAGTCGGACTCGAGCACTGAGGGTTCCGTGCAAACTACAATTCCCGAATGGAGTCTCGAAGATTTCCCGAATTGCAATTTTTTATTTTTGTAACATTCCTATACCTTTGCTATAAGACTGCTTTGTGCCAAATTGAAGGATTTTGGGTCAACGAGAAGTACTTATCCTCTGAATTTCGATCTTTGAGAGTATCAAGATACGGGCGTTTGTGTCGCAAAAAACGTGTAACTATTTATACGTTTTTTGCGACACAAACGGCCGTATCTTTTTTATTCGTTAACTTAGAAGTTTGATTTTACAGCTTGAAGAAACCGCAGACCTGATATAACTATTTATACGTTTTTTACGACACAAACGGCCGTATCTTTTTTATTCGTTAACTTAGAAGTTTGATTTTACAGCTTGAAGAAACCGCAGACCTGATATAACTATTTATACGTTTTTTACGACACAAACGGCCGTATCTTTTTTATTCGTTAACTTAGAAGTTTGATTTTTTACAGCTTGAAAAAACCGCAGACCTAAGTTTATGGTTTTAATTTCAACTCGATACCTCCACGCGTTCTCGAGATAAAGGGTCTTGACAGACAGACCAACGGACGGACGGACGGACAACAAAGTGATCCTATAAGGGTTCCGTTTTTTCCTTATGAGGTACGGAACCCTAAAAATGAAGAAATACTCACCTAAAATTTTAATCAGTAAAAGTCTAACACAAACACTCGCTAAGTGAATTTGAATATGAAATAATAAAAGGTTAATATTTTATTCAAGGGTAATGGGCGCACCTTATTTTCTTTTTTTATTCACATAAACAAAAATTTTATGTGTTGCAAACCAGTTTGTGACTCATCCGCAGGTACGGGCCCTACTAACTTCTTCACTAGGGAATAATAAATACTATAATAAACCGTATTTTATTATACCTATAGATAAGTACCTACTATTTTACAATAATTTACAATAAGCAGATAAAATCATAAATATTTATAATGAGTTTGAACCTTATGACACAGTTAACAGATAAAATAGTTATTGTTTATTTTAATTATGAAACAAGACAAGTTATCTCTTGTTCTTGAAAAAGATTTTATTACGATTTGGTTGTAGGTACGAATAATATTTATTGGTAATAAGTCGACGGTAACTAAGTTTTACCGTCTACAGTTGAACTGCGGGATTATTAGTGGACTAGGAAAAAATAAAGTTGGACTGCGGGATTGATTGAAAAAGTTCCCGCGGTCCTGGAAAGCAAAGATACTCGTAGATAGATATACTCTTTATTGTAAACTAAAAATTAAGGCATTAAATCCGCCTTTGAACCTTTGTGTTGCATGTAGTTTTAATAAATAAATAAATAAAATTACAATAGGAAACTAAAATTAATAGGGTGTCACAATGGGCGGTCTTATCGCTAAAAGTGAAAGGGCAACTGAAGGAATACAGGTAGGTTTTAGTCAGTAAAAGTCTGAAACTTTCTCTCGCTTCACGCGAAGTGCAAAGTGGGAGAAGTTATCTGATATTTTCCACCTCAAAAAAGTAACCAACATCGGTTAGATACTCATTAGTTTTAAAATTAATCCCGATGTTTTCAAAATGTCGATTATATTAAAATAAATATAAATTATAATAAAATCCGATTTAAATAAAATTTAAAACCAAAATTAATATTAAAATCAGAATTAGAATCACATTAAAACAAAATTAAATCATATTAAAAATAAAATCAACATTAAAATCAAACAAAAATCTAACCAAACCATTTTACAAATAAAAAAAAACAAAAATCATTTCATAACATAGAACACATTAAACTCTTTGAACCATGCGCATCAGTACACATATATTATAATTTAAAGCGTGAAAATCAAATCAAATAAATTAGAATAAAAAGTGGAACAATCTGCAGTTCGTCAATTCACTAGTGATGTGATAAGCGCAGTGAAAAATATTTAATATAACGCGCGTGTTCTGACTTCCATCACAACACGCCGACCATCCGTCCGACATACTCGTGTATCGATACTCTAATTGTGTTCCATTAGAGGTGTTCGTTCCGTATTTGAATTTGAAAATAGAATCTTCAGTGAACGTGTCAATATGATGAGAATATTATTCCTAGTGATGCTACCCTTGGCTTGGAGTTATGGTATGTAATTTTTTTTAAATATTTTTATTTACAACTTATATATTAATTAAAAATAATTCATTTATATTCTTTTATAAGGTCGGTGGAAAACTCCTCGCATTAACCAAATTATAATTAAAAGGTATTTAGTTACCGTAGTCATTAACATTGCGGTTTATTAACGACTAAACTAGTTATATTTATGTTTCGTATTTACTTTATGACGGTTTCCATGTAAACGTGTTTGTCATACTCGGTCATCCGCTATTGTTTTGATAAGGAAACTTTTCATCGATGCGTATATTTTGTCCTTGAGGTAGAGCATGCACTATGGATACATACAGCCGTATTTTATCACCACCAAGGCTTTCTAAGTTTTAAGTTTATAATCAAAGACGGTTTGGCCAAAAGTCATCTATAAATAAAATACAAATGGTTCAATATTTTTTTCATATCTCAAAATTTAGTAAAAAAATTCTAAATTTTTATGAGTTGAATTTCGCAAAAGTCTTGTCTTTTTATCAGGCTTGTTGATATTTTCTCAGGATACCAACGATATCTTTTAAAACTTGCATCTAGATGCAATGTCGTTATTAATAATACTCTAACATAAACGTGCAATAATATAAATGAAAATATTGCATCAGGTCAACAAGCATTACGTCAGGGATATAAAAGGTACTATGTTTGTCCATACCACTCATACAGAGCCATATTTTGAAGAGGATCTTGACAGACATACTAGCCAGTTTGAATAAGCAAAGATTTTACCAGTTGATATAAAATCCTCTACGATAAAAACTACATGCAAGTTTACAAAAGTGCATTGAGGTCAAGGTCAAACTAAAATGCATATCTGACCACAATGTTTTGTCTGTTTTTAATAATAACATCCCATCCTTTGTCTGTTTTTATTAATAATACGTTCCACTATTGAAATAAAACAACTATGATATGTGTAGAATCAATTAAGCCACAAAAACCGAGCCAAATGTAATTAAGTATTTACGGTAATTTAATTTGCTGTCGCGATAGTGATGTCAAAATTAAACATTTAACCGAAATAGTCACTGTTACTTCTACTATTATGATGTAAATAGGTATTACTGTAGGTCATAGACATTTTTTTTTTATGGTGGGAAAAATCATCCAATGACAACCCCGCTCTTGGGCGGAGCGGGAGATAGTGTCAGACTCTTACTGACTAAACGACCCACCCTGTTCTTTCTAGCCTTCATACCGGGGCTCGAGTTCCCTTTCGGATAACCCTGGCCCCAGTAGGCTTCGACCCAGCTGGGCCCCCACTGTTGCTGACAACTCCTTGAGGCGCGCGGGAACAGTGCCCGCCGTCGACGACTTGGGCTTGGTCCGGACAATTACCGGACGGCCGGACAGCGAGCTACCCTTTGCTCACTGTCCGCAAGCCCGCGCCTACGGTGGCCTAGGTCATAGACATGACAAGACAATAGCCAAGGCTACAAGAAAGAAAATCATAGACACAAGTTTTTTTCGCTGGACTTTTTGAGTGAAGTTCAATGACTGTTTTAATTGTTTTCAAAATTATTCCTATTATTCAGTAGGAAGTAGTAGTAGGTGTGATGTGAAATTGGCGCAGTTTTGTATCTCACGTGTCTAGACAACTAAACAATGGCTATGTGAAATAATTGATACAGGCCACATCTCGATCGAAATGGAGCTGATTTTATTATAGTATTGACAACCTCAACGAAGCTGGCTGAATAGCCTGACTAGATAGTATATTTGCAGTAACTGTAACAACATTAGAATGTGTTACAACAACATAACGTTTTTATAGCGTATATCGTTCCCATACATTTTTGTTTTTCCGACTCTTTCGTCACTTTATCTAGAACCCAAAAAATACTACGAAAAGAAAATTTAGTAGTTTTTTTCTGTAATCTCGCATTATTTGTATGAACAATGTTTGTTTAGTAGCAATTACAGAAAGATTAAGTACTCAACGGGACTTGACAGCAATAACTTAAAAGCAACTTAAAGTAGCCTATTTATAATTTTCTTAAGTCAAGAGTTACGGATTGGAATACAAATGTTAAATTATTAAGTAAGGTTTGAATTCAAACAGGGATTTTTGGGAAATTAAACATTCTGAAGAATGGCAATAAACGTAAATTAAATTTATGAGAGAATAAAATTACGACCTGTGAAGTTATGGGCATACTACACCCGGAATCACAAGACCAATAAAAACTGAAATGAGCTTTATTATGTCATTCATCCGCATGGTCATAATCTATTATATTGACTGGCCTGTTGGTCTAGTGGTTAGTAGCCCTAACTGCTATACTGGAGGTCATAGGTTCAATTCAAACCCAGAACAATTAATGTTTGTATGATAAGCACGATCATTTGATCTGTGTCTGGGTGTAATTTATTTATATGTATGTATTTAGAAATATATAAGTATGTTTAACAGTTGTCTAGTACTTATAAAATAAGCTCTGCTTGGCTTGGAACTAGACGGCATTGTGTGATAGTTGTGGAATATTATTATTTTATTAATCTAGCTTACTAGGTATTTCTACCCAAACTGTCTGACAACACTAGCTCCAGAAAACCTTGTAGGGTGCTACTGTAGTCTCAAAGAGCTTTCAGCTTATAAGCATATATGACGGGGCCAGCTAGGGTCAATGCCTACGAAGGCTGTGGGATTGTTCAAAAAGCTACCGAGTCTCTGGAACACAATGTACTATTGAAGGGACACTGGTGGGTTTTAGTCAGTAAAAGCATGGTTATCTGAAAAATATTAAATAAATATTTCATACGGTTGAGACAAAAAACACAGCAAAGTTTACACCAAGCGAGTTTTTTAGTTCTACCCAAGAAAAGAGCGAAGCTCAACAAAACCATGTTTACCTATGCAGGCGCAGATATTTAAAAACAAACTACTCGTATAATCGATGATTAAAAATGTAATCTTCTATATGTATTCAAAGTACAACTGGCCCGATAGGTAATCGAAAAATATTAATCATACTCCACTAGCAGCCAACTACTATTTTAACCTTTTGGATACTGTAATCAGAGACACAATAGAAAGACAAAGAGAGCGAACACCGACGTCCGCTTGGGGCACAACATAGATAGGTACAGAAGACAATCTCATGTATGTACTTCACTTTTTATACCTACGCTCGGTAGACGCACACTAATGAGCGTTTGAGCCGGAACTGTTTGACAAGTGATCCGAGACGCGACCGAGACATCGTGTCCGTGAGCGGTGTCTATGTGTGCGTTGTTCGAGCGCGCTTTGTATGTAGATTGACTTCTGTACCTATCTATTTTGTGGTTTAATGCTTTAATGAATGTATTATTATAGTAGTAGTATAGTATAGTATGAGTATATACTTGTATAATGATAGAAGTATCTACTCATACAAAAAAAAAATTAACGACGAAAATATTGATAATATACACTGTTTGTACCTCGTTTCTCATGTAAGTGACCGTTACCGTGTTATATGAGAATACATTTCTTTAAACACAAAAGACTGACGCACTCTTTAAGTCAAGAGTGAATAGGTTGCTTCTAGGCAAGCGTGCTCTATCGTCGGCCATATTATCGCTTTCCATCAGGTGAGATAGTGGTCAAACGCAAGCCGATCAATAATAATAAAAAACTCTTTCTCTCGAACGGGTAGAATTATTTGATTACCACCTCAAAAAAAGGATACTACTGTAAGTATCACCCAGTTCTATTAGCCAGATGGAAAGAAACAAAACTTGTTCAGCAGAATATAATTTATTTCTGAGTATCCACACGATGCATCTGATTTCTGCTTACAGTCCAGAAACAGATATGATCTTTTAAATGGTCGTTGAGCTTCTGTCTTTCCATTTTATCATGCTGTCCGGTCCTTGAAGGCCAGCAACTATTCTTTGTTTGCTTTTCTCTGTGTCATCCGAGCAAGTACTTACTATAGAAAAAGTAAAAATACTTATCTGAAGATGAAACTTTATGTAGGCAATTTTGAGGATACAAAGAACATACATAATAATAATTTATTACATCAGAAAAATACATGTTGACACAATAAAATTGATCTATAAAAAATTTAAATTCACACGAGACAGTCACAATTGTGCTTAATTGTTGCATCTACTGCCGAACTAGGCTAGGTGCCTGTATTTTACACATACAAATACATGTAATATATAATATGATTGAAAAGAGTGTCCTTGAAGTTTCTTGTACATTCTTCTCCATATAGATATAGAGATAGAGCATCTCCGTAGAGATCTACGCTTTGAAATGTGCAATTAACATAATTTTTCTAACGAAATGTCCTATTTTTTTGTTGTTTGTTAAAATTTTTTGTACAATAAAGAATAAGACTGACTTTTTGACATTTCAAAAGTGCCTGTAAATAGTTTATTTGAAACCAAATGCTTTGAATCTTGAATCCTAATGGGACATCATCAAATAGCTTCTCCAGCTTTGAGTGAAGTGAAACGGAATGTCAGAATCTTGCTGACCAAAACCTAGCCTAGTTTCTTCTGTTTCCCTATGCGTTCTATGGGCGCAGTGATTCTTTGAAACAATTTCCGGAGCCCAGCTTATATGCATTAGTATGCTATTGATAAGCTTTCGATGCAATCGATAATTTTATTGATTTTCTCTTGAAATAGCCTTCAAGCGATTCATTGGGTCAAAATTGATAAAACACAATGCAAAAAATGCATATCCCAATCAAATAAATCAATAAGCATGAGCCAAAAATAACAAAGTTTCAGATTTTGTAACATGTGTAAGATTTAAGAATTCTTACTCAAAGACATTAAATATAAGAATAAATTGCTTTATTTCGGATGTAAAAACTCTTTGATAGAGGAGGGTCCTTATAAAAGTTCTCTGTAAACAAACGCAAATTGGTAACTGAACATATTGCGAAACACCTACTGACAGATATTAAGCTGTTTTAAGGGCTTTACCCTTGAATCCATTCAGCTCATTGATAAAATATATTATATTGGTACGAAGGTTTAATATTTTGACAGCGCCTTAAGAGGCTTCTTTTCCACTCGCCTATCGCAAACATCGAGCATGATTTAAAAGCTTGTTACTTCATCTAACGCAATCCAACGTGGTGTTTGACGAAAAGTCAAAGCAAAAAAAGAGTGATAATACCTGAAAACTCTGTTGGCATTCAGTAATTCCGTGATTTACTCGAATATTTTACAAAACTTGTTCCAGGAAATACGTGTTTTTTTTAACACTTGAAAGTTTTTGAAAAATATTGTTATTATTTAGAATCTTGATAAAAATTGGTAGGCTTGTATAGTTGTACTTTTTTAATTTTTGAGTAAATTATGAAGTGTCAAAGTTCGTGCAAAATAGCAGATTTTTAGAGGTCTTAACTGGATTAGTTTTACACAAATTTATAAATTGAGTTCCATAGAAACCTAAATAATATCCACAAGATACTGTGTTTCCAAAATATCTGATGAAAACTGTGTAATAACGTCATAACGTAAGAGCGGTGGTATGAAAAACAGTGAAAATGTATGTCGAGAGATGCTTATTTTATATATTGATTGATTTTGATTTGAAAATTTACAGCTTTATTTATAAACATTGCTAATGTTTATTTTATATATTGATTAGCGATGACATTCTAAATTCAAATTCTCCATGGAAAGTTTTGAATTAAGAACCTGCTAATCAATATTTAAACTAACCATATTTTTTTTTTATAAGCTAGGCCTCTAGAAATAAAATCTTATTTATAACTTTTTGTACTCAGAATTTCCCTGAGAAACTAAAATATAAACCACGACCAGAAATTGACGAACGCAAAATTAAAACTTGCGCTATGTACAGACAAAAAATATTCTTTGTATTGAAATGAATGAGACTGATCATGATGTGGTACGGTGTAGTAGGCCGTAAAGCCTTAATTATAACTTTTTGTACTGATAATATCCTTAAGAATTCTTAGTGAATCAGTCAAACAAGATTTGAAGCCATGGGTGTTGGGAGTTTCAAAGCATGAAACCATAATTTAATCGGATTAATAAATAGAATTATTTCATCTGTACCTTAAAGGTGTTTATAGAGTGTGACGAAAAGTTTGATTTATTAAATTCTTTGGTCATGCTTAGGGAGAATTTTAATATCACATGATGCTAAAGGATCCGTTACACCACTCATCCCAATCAGATCGATTTACTTAATAATTTTGCAATTAAATTAACTGTATATCGCGGGAACCCAACGGATCGAAAACGAACACAGGATCGGATCGATCGAGACGTATACCAACACAGAGGACGTCTTTCGGCCAATCATAACTTTCTTATATTATATAGTGGTCAAACGCAAGCCAAGGCAAAATAAAAAAAAAATTGATGAGAATTACTACATGTCTTAATAAATGATAAATATATTTTTAATTCATCACGGATTAGTTTTTGCTTCGTATCCGTATCTGAAATATCGAATGCAATTTTTTTAATCCTTATAAATCTTATGTATATCAAATTGCTTTTAATGACATCCTCCTGTTATTTTTTGTTGTAATATTTCCAATGGAGTTGATCCGCTGGAGGCGACAATCTTTGACGATAAAAAAGCTCAAATTAACTGCTTAAAAATTAATAAAGATGAGCTCATTATTCAGAATTAGTTGACAGATTTATTAAGCTTTCACAGTAAAACTATTTAAATAAGCAAATATATCATCAACGATGTCTTTCTTATTTGCAATAACTTGTTTTAAACAATTTGAAAGACATTAAATAAACCCCTGCAGGCAAATTCAGTTCACTAATCGCTATTTTAGCATCATTTCTTCGACGTTTTTCTATTTTACAAATGAATAATATTCTTCATTCGTTCGTAACACTTTCATAAATTCAAAGGATTTAGTTTTGAAATATCTTCTTTGTGACTTTTGGAGGTTAATGAAATATATATTAAAACCCATTCCCACGTTATGCATCTAAAATCCTTTCAAAATAATTAGTAGGTTTTTAATTATGACAACCAAATTCCTTTATTCTCTTGGCAGCTCATATTTGATCAGCATCTAATTTTGTAATGTCAATAAATATAATAAGTAGGTACTTCTACGAATTGGTACGAATTATCTTCTTTATTTGAACAGAAAATAGTTGGCGTAAAATGATATAACCTAAATTAACCTTTCGAATGCCGTAATTAGAGACACAATAGAAAGACAATTGCTTATGTCGAACTGTGTAACTTAAGACATTCAAAGCGTTAAGAGAGAAAATAATTTATATACCAGGTGTAAGGGACAGCCCTCCACAAGCTTTAAGGAGGAGGAGAAGGAGGCTTTTTAATGGAAAATAATTCACTGATTTTTTAAATTTGATCACTTAGAGAAAGCTACTTTAGCTAGTATCATAGGATACTTTTATTTCTTGGAAGTCGCTGGCAGAGGCTTGTTCAAATACTGAATAAATAATATGTTCCTCTCACATCCAGAAAATATTTTTTTTTTGTCTAGTGGTAATTATACAAAAAATCTATAGTGTTTTATTGGTAAGGTTTAATTTTAAACAAAATGGAGTTGGTCGGATCACTCTAGCAACAACATGCAAATATAAGTATATTTTATTTTTAAAACAGATTCATATATCATCGTCTATTTTGGCAAAATCGCTGTTTCTAAAAGAAAAGATATCAAGTTTGTAGCAATTAACAGGACAAAAGAATGTCTGACTATAATAATAAACTTGTTTGATGTCAAGAAAATACTTATGAGTTAAATAATGTCTTAAAATTTCCATAAATATAAGAAAGTTTGTTAGTAACTTGAAAATGTTTAGGTAAATGTTTAAACAAAAATTTTTTTTTTTATATTCTTTCGATAATCATATTACATTATCTTCAAAATATAATCGATAGTTCGGTAACCATATCTTCTTTTATAGAGCAGTGACGGCCGAGTGGTAACGGCTCTGACTTACGAGTTTTAGGTCGCGGGTTCGAACCCAGCCAGGCACATTACTTTGTGTAATTTATTTCATCACCACTGCTCTCAAAACGATGAAGGAAAACATCGTGAGAAAACCGGCATGTCCTAGATGCTAAAACTCAAAAACATGTGACATTCACCAGCCCGCACCGGGCCCGCGGACCGGTGTGGTGGATTACGGCCCATTCTCTCTCCTAGAGAGAAGGCCTGAGTCCCAGTAGTGGTAACATTAAAAAGGCTGATGATGAATCATATCTTCGAGACGAGAAACTCTGTCCGTCTAAATGGGTCTTAAGCTTAAAAGCACCATAAAGTACTCGCAGTTAATTTGATACTATCACTAAGGGTCAACTCACACCAAAAGAGCGTCGAAGCGCAGCGAAGCGGAGCGCAGTTTCAGTGTCATATGAATTTTAACTTTATTTTCATTTCTATATTACTTATTATCGCATGAGAAACTCGAACGAGTCGCGCGGATGCCCGCGGCGCCGCGGGAATTCCAACGAATTCTATAAACGGTAAACGGGTCGCTGCCCTTCGCCGCTCTTTCGGTGTGAGTTGACCCTAAGAACATCACGGTGTATTTCACCTATTGTACTCAAAAACAAGATACCATTGTTGACGTCTTGTGAAAGTTTATACTCGTAGAATTACTTGCAAACATATTTAGTCATTCATATCTGATGGCATACTGTCATAAAGGACTTGTAATCTTTGACCCAACACGTCTTATCCTTGATGAAACTTTCCAAGTTGTCAATTTATATGTTAGGTTTCATGTTATTAACTGCAAACTCTTGAAAAATATTAATTAACAAAAAAAAAATACAAGATACACATTTCTCAGATTTTTTTTAATCATTTGAGGGAGTTGTCAGCAACAGCAGGGGCCCAGCCGGGTCGAAGCCTACTGGGGCCAGGGTTATCCGAAAGGGAACTCGAGCCCCGGTATGAAGGCTTGAAGGAACGGGGTGGGTTTTTTAGTCAGTAAGAGTCTGACACTATTTCCCGCTCCGCCCAAGAGCGGGGTTGTCATTGGATGATTTTTCCCACCATAAAAAAAATGTCTATGACCTACAGTAATACCTATTTACATCATAATAGTAGAAGTAACAGTGACTATTTCGACTATTTCGGTTAAATGTTTAATTTTGACATCACTATCGCGACAGTAAATTAATTTACCGTAAATACTTAATTACATTTGGCTCGGTTTTTGTCGCTTAATTGATTCTACACATATCAAAGTTGTTTTATTTCAATAGTGGGACGTATTATTAATAAAAACATGGATGATTTTTCCACCGAAAAAAAAAGCCTTAGCAGAGACTAGGGTAGTGTGAAATAGTTTTATAATCAAAAAGTTCAATGACTTTCAAACCAGGATAGGTGTTATTACATAAGTATCACTTAACAGTCTTCAATGGGATGATTCCGTCATCTTACGTGTACCTAAGTATATGTTTTTTCCAATTTTAGATGTGTACTGCGACTTCTAAGAAGTTTGTTTACTGAGGCACTTAACGGTTTGCACATAGTGAGAAAAAATAATATCGATTTTGTACTCGTGGTTATTTTCCTTGTCAGGAACTAACTTAGTCTGATTCAGATTTTGTACGATGAAGTTCAGGTTCATATAAACATGAAAGTCGACGACTTGGGCTTGGTTTGGACAGTTACCGGACGGCCGGACAGCGAGCTACCCATTGCTCACTGTCCGCAAGCCCGCGCCTACGGTGGTTGGAAATCGGGATCGGAATCCCGGCGGCGTCTCCGCTAGGGCTGGAAAGTTTCGAAAGAGTTACTGCAGCCCTGTCACGGAAAGAAGAAATACAGGTGGGTTTTAGTATCTAAAAGTCTGAAACTACCTCGCTCTACCCAGAGTGGGAGAAGTTATTTGGTGAGTGACCCCAAACGTCGTCATAACTACAGCTCCTGTGCGTCTCAGGTCTAACCAGGTCATAGGTCCACCTTGCGTCCATCTTGGGAGGTCTTCCAACACCGCGTCTTCCGGTACGTGGTCGCCTCTAGAACCTTTCGTCCCCATCGAGTATCTGTTCTGCGAGTAGAATAGAATAGAATAGAATAGAATAGAATAGAATAGAATAGAATAGAATAGAATAGAATAGAATAGAATAGAATAGAATAGAATAGAATAGAATAGAATAGAATAGAATAGAATAGAATAGAATAGAATAGAATAGAATAGAATAGAATAGAATAGAATAGAATAGAATAAACTTTATTGTACACCAATTAATGTGCCCTGCCCATACATAACATAACATTATCAGCCTATTAATGTTCCCAATGCTGGGACTCAAGCCTGCTCTCTCTAGGAGAGGGAATGGGCCGTAATCCACCACGTGGGCCCAGTGCGGGTTGATGGATGTCACATGTCTTCGAATTTTTGGTTCTAGGACATGCTGGTTTCCTCACGATGTTTTCTTTCACCGTTTTAAGAGCAGTGGTGACGAAATAAATTACACAAAGTAATGCGCCTGGCAGGGTTTCAACCCGCGACCTACAACTCGTATATCGGGGCCGTTACCACTCGGCCGCCACTGCCCCGATTCTTCGGGATTATGTAATAACCTTGGTTCTCCTACGAATATCTTCATTTCATTTGAAGATTATTATTATTATTATAGCTTTATTTTTTCCATACAATGTTTATATTTCCATATTTCATGTACTCGTAATCATTAATTATTGTATGGCCCCTATAGGGTAGAAAGCCTCCTCCATCTTTTTCCATATCTCTTTATCTTGGGCAGTGTCCATCCAGTTCTTTCCCGCTGTTTTTATAATGTCATCCGCCCATCTTTTTCTTTGTCGTCCTTTTTTCCTTTTGCCAATGGGACCTGGCCATTTCGTAACAAGTAGTGTCCATCTTTTGTCCCAGTACCTGGCTAGGTGGCCCGCCCATTTCCATTTCAGTGACATAGCATGTTGTAGAGCATCTTTGAGTTGAGTTTTATTACGTATATCTGTATTTCTCGTTTTGTCTATTCTTCTTAGTTTCAAGATGCTTCTTTCCATGGCATGTTGGCAAGACAGGATTTTGTTCTTTATCTTATTCGTAAATGTCCAGGTCTGACTAGCGTAAGTTAGTGATGGTAAGATACAGGAGTCCATTATGATTTTCTTTAGCTTTAAGCCATAGTTCCCTTTGAGAATTTCTTTTTGTGCCCAGTACTTTTTCCAAGTTATATTTATTCTCCTATCGACTTCATTTTCGTCGTTTTGAGAGCAGTGGTGATGAAATAAATTACACAAAGTAATGCGCCTGGCAGGGTTTGAACCCGCGACCTACAACTCGTATATCGGGGCCGTTACCACTCGGCCGCCACTGCCCCGATTCTTCGGGATTATGTAATAACCTTGGTTCTCCTACGAATATCTTCATTTCATTTGAAGATTATCCACCTCCAAACAAAATAACATAAAAACTGATTTAATCTCCCATTACACAACGCGTCTCAGATATCGACACATGAGCGTGTAACGTGGACCCAGTACATGATTCTGGATTTCCTAATGGTGGAATTTTTGGTCGGTGTTTTCCTAATTTTAAAAAATCTGTACCTACCTTTTTACTTTAGAGTGTAAAAAAATCGTTATTCTAATTAACTCCAATAACATTTTTAATTAAAAAGTAATTAATTCGTGTTTTTGTCTAAGCTCAGCTGAGCAGATCCTTCCAGTTTTGTTTACATTGGATTTTTTAATGGACAAAGTAAGTTAATTACTTTTTTTCTGAAAATATAATTGGTTGGGCTTGATTAGGATAATAGGTTTATGCAATTTAAAATAGAAAATAAATAATTAAAAAAAAAGCCGAAGAATACTCACTACTGGGACCCCTAGGGAAAATCATGTAGGTACTATAGAAATATAAACATGTAGTTTGTAAGAATCAAACCACCAATTTTGATAGATCCTCTAAGCGCTGCCGCTGCGAGAAAACTCATTGTTTGTTTTTTTTTTTTTATGTACGCGTATAATAATAATTTATTTCATAAACAGACAACAAAGATCTATTAAGTTAGCAACAATATTCTAATCCTAATATTAGTACTTAATTATAAATCGCTACAATGTGCGTGCCAAAAGTGCCGTTACAAGCGGGTTATATTGGCTACTGGCCACAACACGTAGAATACATATTGCAGATAAATGGTTTTTTAAATAAAAAACTTCATTAATTAATAAAAAAAAAGTTTGGTAGATATTTCAAAATCAATTTCAAGTCTGTTGAGACGGAACTAAATGATGGTAACCCAAACCCAATAGAAATCTTTAATAACAGTTTTATTGTTGAGCTTCGCATAATATTAGAATCAAATCTTTTCTATTTTATTACATTATTAAAATTATTCATATATTCAAAAGGGATTTATCTAAAAAGTGATAAATTCGATTATAATTTAATTGCGAAATTACCGTTACTCAAAAGATTTCAATAATGACTCCGCAGAAAGGAAAGTCTATGACTAATGTTTGTCGCATTGTCACACCGGGTAGGTGCGCCACGAATAATAGATAGATAGATAAAAAAGTTATTTTAATGAACCCTTCACCAGTTTTATAAAAAAAAATAAGCTATCCCAAGACTTCAATTTTTAACTGTATGGTATACATCTAAATGAAAGAAAAATAGGACTCAGTGATAGCGAGACGATTGACAAAAGAGAATGGAAGAAAATAACGTTTTGCACTGGTCCCATTAACTAACGGATTATTCCGTTTACTCCTCAAAAGGAGAAAACGGAACCCTTATAGGATCACTTTGTTGTCCGTCAGTCTGTCTGTGAAGACTATTTATCTATCTATACACAAGTCTGCGGTCCCTTGAAGCTGTGAAAAAGTCAGACTTCTAAGCTAAAAGAACAAAAAAAAAGCTGCAGCCGTTTAAGCCACAAAAAACGTATATTTCGACACTCTCAAGGGAATCAAAATTCATAGGGTTACGTTGACGTTACGTCACAAAAAAAAAAAACATTTTTTTGTGTTTCGGAAAAATCTTCGTAACTCAATTCAGGAATTGAACTGTTTTCATAGGTAGGTTCTGGAATTAAACTGTTTTTACACGGAACCCTCAGTACGCGAGTCCGACTCGCACTTGCCCATTTTTAGGTGGCTCTTATAGGGTGGATAAACGGAAAAAGCCCAAATAAATAGATCAGGAAGGTGAAGTTGATAACGAATATCCACTATTCCATCTGAATCCAATAAAACGAGGAAGTAATTCATTACTAAAATTCAGTACTCTTGAAAAATGGTCTAAACGTAATTATGACATTGTTCGGTTGGATGAGCAATATTCTACATTATGCAGTATGCAACTGAATGGGCTGTTCTGACCTCTAATTTAGTATTCTCAAAGCGAATCTACCTGTCATTCTTAACGTTGTGAATGCATCGCAAATAGCAGTAAAAACCGTCTGTTTACTACACTGACTGAGAAAATACCTTACTAAGTAAATAACAATGAATTTCGGATTTTGAATGTCTTGGGAATTCGTAATGTAACTGGCTTTGGAGCAATGAATGACTTCATCTTTGATTTTGGTCAAAAACCTTTGGTTGTGCAGGTCGTAGCTATGGCAAGATCCTGCAAGAAATAATATTGTAACTCAGTTTTGAGCAAATTATGAGTTACAATCATATTATCACTATAAAAAATGTAGAAAGTAAATTGCCTAACAAGAAAATTACAATTTTATTCCTTGCAGGTGCGATATAAACATACTTCTTGTTTTAAAAACTTCTGATAGTAACATATCCTAAAATCTGTACTTACAGTATAAAATGCTAACCAGATTTCTAATGTTCATTCAAGAAAGTTGTGAAGGCCATACAATTTCAAAAGTAGGTGCTACTATTTATAAAACTGTTGTATCAACAAAGAAAGGAACAGGCGGAACTAAACGAACTCGGTAGGTATATACGTATGTATGTTACTAAACTCACCTTTGAAGCTACAACAAACATTATAGAAAGAACTGCTGTAGACAAAACATGAAATGATTCATACATACAAAGATAATTTTTATAAAAATAAATTTTCCACAATGAGTCTAGTTGATAATGAACAAGGTGCTAATGATCACTTCTGTCCCACGCAACAGGACATTAAAATGATAGATGACTCGTTGACAGTTACCACTTCATTTGATGGACAAGATGAATAATATATTTGTTTAAAAAAGTAATTAATGAAATAACAGAAAACAGACAGCATATATAGATTGGTCTTTTTTAAGTGACAATGTGTACCCGAGGCTACAATCAAGTGCAAATGAATTCAATTAACAACATCTTCAGCTGATACTCTACAAGGTATCACATAACATATCTGTGTAGATTATTTTAGTTATAAGATTCAATTCATCTATGTTAACCTAGTTTTTGTTGTGCATTTGGTTAAGTTATCCTCTTATTATGCAATTTCTATCTAATATTAAGGTTTGCTGTAAAAAAAACCCAACTTTGGGTTAAGCTCGCCTGTGTACATCGGCTGTTTACTATTTATTATTTGTAAAGTTATGGACAATAAAGAATATAAGAATAAAAGGTATCTTGACGATTTACTTGTTAAGGTGGGAAATCATCAAATAACTTCTCTATGGGTGGAGCAAGTAAAAGTCAATCCCTGTTAAACTTTTAGTGACTAAAACATCAGTTGCCCTTTGCGTTCCAGCTAGACCCTCAGTAACTCTTTCGAACAATTCTGCTTATCACCTTGAATGAGATATGGATATACAGAATAATATCAATACTACTCTACCATCTACTTACCTACTTGCAACAAGAAACCTACATTCATTAATTGACAGACAATGCACTCGCAACAGTAGTCAAGCTAGATACTCGAAATTTTGCACAACAATTCTGTAAGAAATTGACGTAAATAAAACAGGCAATCACGGTAAATAAAGTAACTGTAAAATTAAAAAATAGATAAATTCAACACACGTCGGCGAAGAAAGTCTTTATTTCTTCACCGACGCGTGTCAGAACCGATGAAAAAGGTCGCAACTGAATGAAAAGATTGGGTTTTACTCAGCAAAAGTCTCCACCCAGAGTGGGAGAAATTGATGATTACAAACCCCAAAAAATAAAATAAGAATGAACTATTCATATCTACAAAAGTGTATTGCGTTATATTTGTCCATAAAACATTCTTGCGAATATTTTTTAAAAATTAATCCAATAAAGGAATTTGAAGCAGGAAAGTTTGTATGGAAGTTCGTCATTTTTGCTCATGGGAAATCTGGCGTAGAACTTGACTTAAAATACAAATCTCAGTCTCAGTCATCATCATCATTTCAGCTGAAAAACGTCCACTTTTGAACGTAGTGTAACCCTAAATATCACCGCAACGACTGGTCTTGTGCATCTCGCATACTTTGGATTTCCGCGATCCACATCATCGTCATCGGTACTTTTTAAAAAAATCCTAGTGTTTGAAGACCGCCGTTATCTGAACTAATTCCTAAATTGACGTCTAGAATCTTAGAGTGTTCGGTATTTTCACACAAAAGAATCGCAGACTTTTATCTTGGTAATCTTTAGAATCTAAATAAAATTCTTTAACATTCAGCTACGTTTTAACAATGCGAAAACATTCCTTTAATTACATGTTTAATTTATTGTAGATTTTGATAGCCAACTCTATTTTACAGTGGGTAGTTGCCGAATCTTATTATTTTACTCTCATCTAAAACGTGATTGTTATCCGGTATAACAGCTGACGTCCGGTAATTTAGTATATATTTACTTTATTTTACACCTATTGTTTGTTTAACAACAATAAGAGTATAGTTGAGAATAATAAAATTGTAATCATCATCATTTTCGTCTTCGGTAGTTTTAAATTTTTCCGTAGCGTGTTCGCCACTAATTATTCGTATTAAAAATTATTATTAAACGATACTTTGCCATTTAAATTATCAAAGAAAAATATAGTGGGTGGGGGTAGGAGGAGGAGGGTAAAAAGTACTACCTATACTCAGACCTAACAAATATACAAAAAAGATGTAAATCTCTGTTTACAAATTTTAGATTTTAATAGATTTAACTATTTTAATGGTCCAACATCAAAAAAATCATCCGGAACATTGTCAATAGGAAAAATGCTAGAACACTAGCAAACAGCAATGCAATCAGCATTGCATTATCTAAAGAAAAGCCCAGCATTCTAGTCACGCGTTGCTGATAACCCGACAAACTCAATAAGTACTCGGTTTCGGATTTATTGATAATATACGTCAAATTATTATCCCCATTGGGCATGATTTTAACAAAATAGATGAAATATAACTTCTTGTCTAATTAGTTACCTACTCCATTATTACTTATAAATTATATTCTATTTATTATTTATTGTATATTTTTGTTGTTGACAAAAACACACCTGGAGTTCAAGCAGGTCCATAACCCTGTACCTGCTGATATCAACATGGTTCATATCCTATTCTAGAACTATTAACTACGCCTTTCTTTTCAATTCTATACGTGAGTTGCGTCATTTGATTTGTTCGTGCAACCTTCGCTATTATGTTAGCTTCACTGCCTACATCATACCTGTGTTCACTAGTTTCATTGATTTCAGTACATTACTTGCTGTTTACGCGTTCACAACTTCAGGTTTGACATTCTCTTGCATAATTTTATTTATTGTTATTTTCAGATTCAATTTTTGTTCCTTGCATTTTTATTTAGCAGAGGCTAGTGATTTCGAATGTTAATTTTACCTAGCTCAGTTTTTGGATACCGCAAAAACTATACGTAATCCAAAATTGATCAATTATACATCGTCATATTTGCATAAACTTAACATTTTCTCGAAATTTCCTCTCTAGACACCGAGTCATGTTTATTTTTATTAACAAAGGAATCTCTTTGCTTTGTAATATTCAAGTGCGCAGTCTTGAGATTAGTTATGACTCTGTAACTTTTCGCGAATTAATAAGACGTAATTAAATTCATAATTACATAGTCCATAACAACTCATTATATTGTAGGGATTTCCGTCGATTAAATAATGATCGGTGTGATGCGCTTGAGTTTTTATACTAACCACAGTGCTAATGGTCGCCCACGTTAAACGTTTTGACACGTTTGCTTATCTGTCCATAATTGAAGAAATATCGACTTTTTACATGTGTACAAACACGTGATCGGCGTACTAATTTTTAAAGTAGATGACTTACCAAATTAGCGTTTCAAATTGGTGTACTCGTATTGTTTTTAGCTGTGATTCATGTTACGTGGGTTTTCCCGGGTCTTTTTAGGAGCTACTTTTTAGGTTTTGATTTAAAGCTATCGTGTTCAAAAATATTAATTAAATAGATTCCTTTTTTATTTTTTCGGGGTGGAAAGATATCAAATAAATTCTCCCACTTTGGGTGGAACAAGAAGGAGTATCAGATTTTAACTGAACAAAATCCGCCTATGTTCCGTCAGTTGCCCTTTGCACTCCAGGACCGAAGTGACTCTTTAAACAATCCTGTAGTAGTGTCGAAGTTCTGGTGTCTAATACTTATGAAAGAAATATTCTGTATTATAATAAAAAATCTGTTTTCTATAAATTTATTTAACAATTATTTCATACTCCTGGTTCAGTTAAGCCTTAATACTTAATACTTTTTGCATGTTGTGGTCTCCTATAAGTGAAGGAGTACACCAAAAAGATACTGGAACCACTAGTATTATAAGATACAAATATTGTGTAAATCCTTTGTTGGAGATCCTAAATAAATAAATACGCAACTTTTATTGCCAGTACGCACATCTTTCAAAAATATCTATAAAATATTAATAAAAATGTATATATACAAATATTATATGAAATATGTCTTGCTAATGAATGTCTATCGATTCGATTATTAAAAGATTGATTGACTTGGTTCAAAATTGATTGACTCAGTGACTCCGTTGAACTAAATCTACAAAAGACGTCATTTCAATTACTATGAACATCGTAGGTGTATCTTTCCATATCTGGAGTTCTTTAATATTGAATATTTTGATATATTGTTTGATAAAAATTTTCTCTTGGTAATCATATTCTGCCCACGCTCAGCAATTATTGTTCAGACTGTCTATACTATCATCAATAACGAAATGTTTATCTTTTATGTTTCCAGGAGAACCAAACACTCAAGGAGGTGGGGCATTCGCGTTCGTGGACTCAACAGGCAATAGGTACGGAGGTACATACGGCCTGAAGAACGGGAGGGTCGTCAGCTCTACTGGCGACGCGTTCCCTGAACATTTCGCCGATAACATCCCGTTCCAAAACTTTGCCGATTTTGCGTATCCAGGTGGAGAAGACTTCGGCCAGGCCTATTTCTCGAATCTCGAGAATCTACTCCAAGAGTAAGACCTAAAATGTGTCCGAAGCTGCACGCTTCCGGTGGAGGAAAAGCCGTGTTTCTTGATGGTGATGGGGTTTGAACGGACTTCGCAATTCTTTATTTAATGTTGTAACTTTATAATCAGAATATAGAAGGTAGCACCGTAGGTTTTGGATAGAAAACTTTCTGCACGCTTACAAAATTAATTTTAAGAATCTTGCGTCAGACAATTTCAGAGTCACGGACAAAAACGTGCACTTGTCATGTTAGTATTTGTCAAATTTCTTCAAAAGCACTCCGTTATTACTTTTGGCTTATATATTGTGTCTCTGATTGTTGATGCCTTGAAATAATAATACTTATATAAAGTTAGGTTTCCATATTTGGTTCCTTTTTGAGCAGAACAAATCTTACAGAAATCCAACCCGTAATTTTGTCTGACGCTGTTATCAATACTTTTAATAAATAACTTGTATTTTATAGCGCTTTTCGCTCACACGGAGTGCGCGTAAAAAGGTAATCTTTTACACTGTATATGCGTGGAGTGCCTTTATGATCGTCATAACTTTCCAGTGTTCCAATCACACTAACACCGCTTGACCTTCTTTAGCGCTTCCATCAGCTGCCTCTAACATTGCATACTAAATCATTCAGTGTGATTGATTAACAATTTTGTGGTTACAGGGTGTTCAATCAGAATCTAGAGAGTCAGAAGCTAGCGTTCAACGCTGCAAGAAAAGCCTTCGACTTGACGTCGAACCAGCCTGGTGGCTACGCTGGTAGCTACTCTGGTGGCTACTCTGGTGGCTACCCAGGGGGCTACGGTGGCTACTCAGGAGGTTACTATCCGAATCCGAACATTGCCTCCAGGTTCCCAGCGGTGCCGAGTTTCCCTGGATTCACAATGCCTCGTCCAACAAATTTCGGAAATAGCGCTTTTGCCAGCGCTGTTGCAGGACCTGGCTACCAACATCACGTTGCGTCGATAAACCCCGGCAATCCGGTAAGTTTTTTAATTTGTTTATCTGTGAGAAAATCTTGTTCATGTTTCTTATATCTTTTAATGATTAGATCACGAACTTTACCTTTTGTGCCTACCTGCGAATCCTGACTGTTTTTGTGTATATTTTTTCTTATTCTTATTTTCAACATAGAAGCTTGAGAACAGACAATCTTTGTATTATTTTTCATTGTTAGTACACGATTTATTGATTAAATGATCAATATCATATTAGGATTTATGATCATTAGATAAAAATAAAACTACCTCTTCCTTATTCTTAACACGAAAAAGTTTTTTCCATTTGAATATTTTTATTGTTTTCGCATATACATAAATTAAAGCGCATAGATTTAAATATTGGGTTTATATCGATGTTTGCATAGCTATTTACTGACGTAGCCTTATCAGTCGTGACTAAACTGTACAAAAGTATAATTTCAGTTCTTGCACGTATATACATACTTGGACAGAAATAAGGAGATTGTAAAGCAATACCCAGTACTTTTGTAACAAAATGATTAAATTGTAAATTTCATAATCGCTATATTTCAAAATTTGTTATTTTCGCTGTGACATTACAAGTCCAAAGTTTTTTATTTTTGTAAAAAAAAACATACTTTAAAGACAGACGCTAAAGCTAAATCATTTTGACTGACCATGAATCTAATAAATACTAAACTTTTCAGAGAATCCCTAACGTGGATGAAACCATAAACCACTACTCCGACTACTCAGCACCAAGCGGTGGTGGATTCTACTCAGTCTCCAGCAAGTCATTCTCGTCGTCTTCCAACTTAAATGGCAAGGAGGTATCCAACAGGGGTGCTGAAACCGTGGTCAACGATAATGGAAAAGTCACCCAATACAAAGTACATTCCTAAACTGAAATAAACGATCTTTTAAACGTTTCTACTCAACTGACATTTATTTTAAAACACGGATCTCATCAAACTATTAAAGATGTTTATCAAAAGTATAAAATTGAAAAACTATTGTTATTAAATTATCCAAACTAAAAATCTAGTATTTCGTTATTGTAGAAGCGAACAGAAATTATATGGATGTTAAGATTAGTTGAATTATTAAAAAATATTTATAAATTAAGATGTATCAATAAAGTGATTATATGGTTCATGGCTGCTCATTTACGGGTATAGAAAAACTATTGTAAAAACTCTGTACAATAGTATTATCTTTTGAGGTTCCGTTCGAGAGTGTTATTATTACCAGTTTTTTATATTAATGACTCATCATGACAAATTATGATGACTGTTAATGCTATTTGATTAAGTCATCTGGTCCTTTTCCCCATCAGGGGATTTACTTTTGCAAAATCAATTTTTAAGCACTTATTTCATAAACTGGGATTACTAGGTGAATTACCTAGAAGAAGCTGAAAATGGTTTACTTATAATAGAAATATGTAATCTAAATGTAAAATATCACTTTTTGCACATTTACTTTGATATCAGCTATTACTATAGTCTAGTCTTTACAAAAGTAACAAAAAAGGTTCGCAGACAGAAGCAGTAATTAAATACTGTGCTTACATAAATTAATAATAAAAAAGGCTCACCTACTGATGAAGGAGAAGATATGGACTAAATAACATCTGATGAAAACATAAGCATTAGCGAATACCAAGAAACGTGCGCACAATTATGAACGTCTCATTATTCCATGCCTTTCAACCTCTGAGCTCCGTCTCAAGGTCGCTAAGATAAAATCTTCAAGTTTTTTCTACACACTTACGGATACGGGATGAACAAAAACAATGACCGCAAACAAATTAGTTTAATTTCGCCAATTTTCCGTCTAACTTGAGTTTAGGCGTTGTGGTTTCGTATATCCATGAATTTCGCCTTTGGTGTGAGCTTTGAGGATCTTGTGGACAAGCTCTCATGCCGTTCAACTCTCTACATCTCTTGCAATAAAACTCTTTCATACCATCGTCGGTTATCCTTCTGTGGAACTTTCCAGGAGTCCTATAAGCTGGTCTACTAACTTTCCAGTCTGTATTATATTCTGTTATTGGTACATCTTGACTCATCCAATTAATATTGTTGTAGAAACTTGAAGGTTTCCACTGCGAAGGGTTTGTTATGTAGTTAGGGTATATATCTAATTCGTCTCGTATATTCCTATTAATAAATGTAGAATCAGGGTAGAATTGACCTCTAGTTCTTGTGTCTGGTGTTCTTATTTGCGTTGTTTCGACTGATTTATATCCGTTTACTACGGGAACTTCGCCACTGTCTTCCTTTGCTTCTTTGTTACCAATGTTGTAAGACAGTGTTCCTGGGTTACCTGAAAGTGTCAAAGCATTGTAGGTATCAGTCAAGGTGGAGTCTTATAACCCTGATAAGTCAGTATACGTATCAATAATACGTATATCAATAGTAATGAAAGGTTCATTACTATTGATATTACACGCAGTTGTCTACAGATTTTGCGTAAATACACAGATAGATTTATTAGAGCATAGTCTGCACCTAAACCCGTAAATGTCAACAGATAAGTATGTCATTACACCTAATCAGGTCAGTCGCATCGACCTTGTCCAGATAGTGATAACACGTAATCCTGTTTATTTTCCAATCCATTAAACCAATAATCTCAACAAAAACATTCGTTGAAAATTGTGTGCTATTCCTATGTTGAATTTTAATGTCCTCATTATCTGAAAGACCATCTACAAGTTGGCTCGGGTCAGCCGACCGGAAAATTACACCTGCGTCCATTGCCCCACTCATGCGCAAGAGGTCCTACATATTCTTTAAATATATCTACATTTATTTCAAGTGCTTTGCTTTGCAACTAGGGTTTGAATACAGATTCGTATACTTCCTTTCTAGACAACTAGCTTCTATCAGCGACTTCGCTCGCGACAAATTAGGTATCTCGGTTTCTCCATACGAACTTTGGATCTTCGTTTCATCCTTATTCCGGAGTGAATTTTGGACAACATTATTTCTTAGTGCTCGCATAAGACATATAAGGAAACCTTGTGCAAAATTAAATACAAACAAAACTAATTGGTAAAAGGAACCTATCAGTTGGTTGTGACTATAAATCTAGAGAGTAGAATATCTTGAAAAAAATATGTCATAGTTCGACTCTTACCATCATTCGAACTATGAAGCCCTCTTCTATTATTGTTTTTCAGTTTAGTTGACAGCACAATAGTATGTTGAACTTCAACATCTTCGTCTTCTACTTTGGTGGAATTGGTGGCCGTCGTTATGACATCGTCTCCGCCGAAATCCATCTTTGTTGAGACAGCATCACTCCAACCGGCGATTGCTGAAAGTAAAAATATCGAGTGATATTCATATTTATATCATGTATCGTCTTCCTGCCTTTATTGAGATACTTGAGGCGGTAACAAATATTTTGCTTCCATTCCTTGTCCTGACAAGTGTTACTATATCACTGATTCCCATTTTGTTCATATCACTTCTCACAAAATCCGTCTATTTTTTTAGCCCTCGCCCATGAAGATAGCCAAGTCAAAATAATTAAGTTTTTTAACCATTGCCTACAGTTAAATCATTAATGTTACCATAAGCATACCATATGTCTAAATCGGCTTGTGTAACCTACGTTGTGTACTGTGATCGAGATATAGTGTCCCACCGTAATGCTCACCATACACGCTAGGGTATACCACAGATTTGCCTGTATAGGTGAGTAGTGCTCCAGTTTACCTACACAAGCTTACCTGACAAGTATAACTGCGCAGGTAAACCTGTTAGGTTAGGTTAGGTTAGCCACCATACACGCTAGGGTATACCACAGATTTGCCTGTACAGGTGAGTGGTGCTCCGGTTTACCTAAACAAGCTTACCTGACAAGTATAAGTGCGCAGGTGAACCTGTTAGGTTAGGTTAGGTTAGCCACCATACACGCTAGGGTATACCACAGATTTGCCTGTACAGGTGAGTGGTGCCCTGGTTTACCTAAACAAGCTTTCCTGACAAGTATAACTGCGCAGGTAAACTTGTTAGGTATACCCTAGCGTGTATGGCTGCCTTAATACAGTTCAAACTAGTACGGGAGTCAGGGTAAATCGGTTTTGCAGCAACCAAAATTTTAAGTGCACCTACGATTTGTATTATTGTATTAGGTATCTGTAGAAAATAAGTTAGCAATATTTATATAAACATAATTAAAGTTGATGTTAATGTGTGGAAATAAAAATTTACATTAAAATTAAAATATAGACGATCGCGCTTCATTAAACTCTAATAGGTTTGGTGAACGTTAAGATTGTTTTCAATCAAAGTTAATGCAGATAGTAAATTAACTCTAATACAAACATAGAATACGAATGAAAACGATAAAGGTATACATTTTTGACAGCCATTCACAGTATAAAGATCACCATGTTTAATAAAGATCCTGCAAATTCAGCAATAGGATATCGCTACATAAAATATATCGCTACATCTTTATTCAAGTATAAAGCTTATACAAATTAGCCAAACCAAACATCAAACCGTTTCCATGAAAATAAATACGGAATAGAAAATATTGCATTTTCGAGGAACTATTTATCAAAAGCTTTATGTTACTTGAATGCATGCCGGATATATTCAAATATTGTAGATAGCAATTTTGCCAAACAGAACCTATTATTTGAGTGAAACTATATTTCCAAATCTAAATAGTCTATTCATCAAAGTCAAGCAGACATTGCTCTTGGCCTTGCTCTTTCGACCCTTTCTCCTTAGGAAATTACTCTCCATTGTCATTGGCTAAATATATTTTCGTCCCAAGGCTTTAGGTTTCCAATATGTCAATGTCAATGATACCTTGAGTACAGAATACATAATCCTTGGGCTTTTGTCTGTGCCTATATCACTTTTGCTTTCACTATTCATCTATTTTAGGCTTGATATTTTTGTTTATGTAGCATGGATCTGGTCAAAACCACCCAATGTTATTGTAGACACCAGTGCTATTTAAATACAAAAAAGTAATAAATTTTTTATTCCAGAAATTTAATCTTGCAAATGAAATGTCTCTAACTTCCTAATGGTAACTTCCCACACATAGTCTTCGGAAGGGAAACCCCTGTCAGTCAGAGTCTGTGTTTTCTGATAGTTAAGTACAACCTGGAGTTTTAAATCAAAAGAGAATATGTTACTTCTAACTCTAGGTAAGCTCCTTCGTCGACCAAACGCAAGCACTTCAATCTATACATCTATACATATAAATAAAATTGGAGTGTCTGTTTGTAAAATTGAAATAACTGCTTTTTACTATGTGCATATGAATATATATACGGTACATACACCAAAATAACATTTTTTACAACTTTTGTTTGTCTGTCTGTTTGTCCGGGCTAATGTCTGAAATGGCTGGACCAATTTTGACAGGACTTTTTTTGGCAGGTAGCTGATATAATAAGGAGTAACATAGGCTACTTTTATTTAAAAAAAAAAATAATTCAAAATCCTGTAGTCCACGCGAACAAAGTCGCGGGCACAGATAGTTTATAATAAAACTCTATTTTTATAGGTAAGTCGGTTTTTGCTGTCCTTAACCCTTCCGAGTCCCTTCATTTGCGTTCCAGGGCAACGGTAACTCTTTCGATTAATCCCGCAGCCCATTGGTTCGTCGGTTAAGAATACTATAATTAAATTTTAATTAAATACATACTTTATTTCGTGTAGTATAGGGTAGTGTCCAGGGTCAAAATAATTACATTTCATTTAGTCCGTATTTTAGATTATAAAAAAATATTTGACACGTATTTTTTCTTTTTTCGATTAAACAAAAAATAACAAAGATATAGCCCATTAAAATACGTGTGACGTCACCCCGTGCGAAAAAGTGTAGCACGGCGTGACGTTACACGTAACTTTAATGAGCTATATCTTTGTCATTTTTTGTTTAATTTACAAATAAAAAAATACGTGTCCCTTATTTTTGAATAATCTAAAAGACGGACTAATTACATTTTTTACGGCCACTAGCCTGTCAGTAATCCTGTCAGTTTTATCGCAGTAGGAGTAAAAAATAGAGTGCCCCGTCGCGGATAAAGGTGTTTATATCTTGGGTTAGCTTAATCCTTTGCTCGCTACATTCAGAATTATAGTATGTACTAACTCCCTCGCTTCGCTCGTGAATTAACTCAGGAATCCTTTGTTGCGCTCGGGATTCAATATGGCGTTTGTGACAAAAGACACTGCTTTATTCCCTCGGTCCTGATCTACTGTTGCAAACCATAGGCCAATCATGGTTTTTAAAATATAATATATATAAATGATTTCTTGAGACTAACGAAGAATTAAACACAAAAACCCATCGTGATATGATTCACAAGCAACAGCCAATCGTGGCTATTTTTGCACTTTGAACCCAGTCAAGGAAAATATAATAAACAAACCAATTATGATATAGATCTAATACCAATACAAAGGAAATGGTTCACATGTGTGAATAACGCTATGACTGTATTTTTAGTATATTCAAAACCAGAATATAGTTTGTTCTGAATCAGTTACTGAATCGTTTCCAATATTTTTGACATCATGTTATATTTTTTCCCAAAAAATTTATAAAAGGTCACAAGTTGGACTCCATTGTATTTAAGTCGCCAACCAGGCATAACAAGCTTCTAACTTTGTGATTTTTCATATGACAGTTTTGAAATTTTGTACATAGATTCTTTACATAAAAATAGTAACAGGTAGGTATTTCAGATTTCACATAATAATAAAAGCAATAATAAATAAAGAATCAAAAGACTCAACATATTTTTTATGTAAGTATGGAAAATCATTAGATCTCCCATACATCAATCGACTGCGGATGGGGCAAGAAGTGTAAGATTTTTATTGACTGAAGCCCATATGTGTTCCTTGCCTTTACGTTTCAGGGCCACAGACAAAACTACAGTCCATAAATCAACATTCTGCAAGCATAACTAATAAGCAAAAAAAAAAAACAAAATTCTTACCACAAGCACTCAAGCAGAAATACAACAGCCCTGTCATCTTGTCACTAACATCACTAGCATCCTTCGCGTGCTACCGGCGTTTTATATAAACTATACAAAATTACTCTAAATGATGTCGCAAAGGAAGCTGCACAATTACCTCCATGTCGAAGTCATAAGAAACATAAGACACCTGTACTGTAATGATGGTAGGTACCGGCTAATGTTGTTTGTCATGGTTTGAACGCATGCAGAAGTGTTGTTTTTGCGAGTCACATGGTAGGGGGTAAAAAGTTTGACCCCCGAGCGTAACAAGGAGTTTGCAAGTCTCTAAATGCAATAAGTTATGCTCGACAATGACGAGCCTAATTAGGTTTTACTTTTACGTCAATGACCAATCTACAAAGCCTGGGGCATAGGTAGCCTGCCTTTTGATATTTTACGGGATGCAATTTGATGAGTGTGCGCAGAAATTACATGCCTTGATTCTGCCATCTCCTTTCTACCATTGGATAACCCGACGTACGGTGAGTGTCTACCCTTACGCTGTTGACACATGTACAGGGGGCTTACCATGACCTCTTATAGCAGGGCTGAAGTTGAACTACCCGGAATTTTTGTACTATGACTTCGATAAAGCAGGCCTGTAACTGGCCTGCTAAGTGACGTTTACAAAATCCACTCAAGATTCGTGCACCTTTTTTTCTCTATAGACCTTCTGTACTATAGCGTGCTATTTGACGTGTGTTTGACAGCAGATGATAGTCTTTTTAAGTCTTTTGAGCGTCTGTAATGTCAAATTAAGCGATCTTCAAGTGTCTGCATAAAAATCGTTCAACTTTAGAACTGTCATGGTACGATTTTTAGCGATTCAGAAGCAAGCCTGCTTTTGAAAGGAATTTGACTCAGTGGGAATTGAACGTTTCCATAAGAGGTCATGGTAAGCCCCCAGTTCGGACTAAGCGTTTCACCTCGTCGCTTTATACCGCGTAGGTAGATCGAAAGACTAGATCAATTTGCCTGCTGCAGTCTTCCCGTCCGATTATAATTAAGGTGTCTTCCAGGTTAGAGT
The DNA here is from genome assembly GCA_910589285.2 of Mythimna ferrago. Taxonomy (NCBI): domain Eukaryota; kingdom Metazoa; phylum Arthropoda; class Insecta; order Lepidoptera; family Noctuidae; genus Mythimna; species Mythimna ferrago. The sequence continues at coordinate 32,267,177 of OU342674.1, forward strand.
GAATAGGCTCTTAATAAACTAATGCGATTCACCATCATCCATTGCATCATTGCTTACCATTAAGGCGTCGCAGTCAAGCACTAGCTTATAAAATTAAATAAACAGTTTCAAATGACAGACAAATAAAGCTTCGATTGAAGGCGTAGCATTCACACACACTTCAGTTATCGCTGAACGAGAACCGGGAAAGCGGCAAAGTCGTTTCTGATTTAGGTAAAGTATATACTTTATACAGGGTTATTTTATTCAGGTATTATAGTAAAACACTAGTCACCTCTCAGGACTATGTTACTCAGCAGGGGCCCAGCCGGGTCGAAGCCTACTGGGGCCAGGGTTATCCGAAAGGGCGCTCGAGCCCCGGTATGAAGGCTAGAAGGAACGGGGTGGGTCTTTTAGTCAGTAAGAGTCTGACACTATCTCCCGTTCCGCCCAAGAGCGGGGGATGTCAATGCATGATTTTTTCCCACCATAAAAAAAGGACTATGTTACTAACATCATAAACAACAACTTTTGTTATATGACTTTTAAAAAATTATCATATTATTATTACAAGTTTTTATTTAGTTTCACCTGTCCCGATGTTTGTCTGTCATCAAATCTTGCAAATTAAATTTGACCCACTTCCCGGTTACCGATTGGGCTGAAATTTTGCATGCATGTGTAAATCAGATGACAATGCAAAATCAATATGACGTGGAGCTGATCTGATGATGTAACTGGAAGGTGGCTATAGGAACTTGGTAGTTAAACGACACAACCCCATCGAGTTTGGGCTAGTATGATTCGTCTTGACGAGCATTAATTATACACCGTGAAATTTTAATGGTTGTTTTCCCGCGGCAGATCGACTTGCCATAAGGAGTACTTTCGAAACATAGAGTAAAAGTAAAAAAAAAAAAAATGTTTTTGTTTTAAAATAATTAAAAAAATATTCAACAACTCGAAAAAGTGAGAAAAAATAGTAACACTAGACGTAACTTGTAGGCACTCGCGTCGCACGCGCGCGCTTCATAGGAAAGCAATGCACAAATTAATGTTCAAACAAAAATAAGCTCCCGTGTATGTGGTGATACGGCATAAAATAGCTTGCACGCAACAATGCAATGCAGTTCTAATATTTTATTTATTTATGAAACGATTATATTACTAAGACAAAACCATTTCGCTGCGGGAAAACAACCATTAAAATTTCACGGTGTATAGGTATAAAAGCTTGCTATGAAAAAATGATTTTCAATCTTGTTTTAATTCATCAGATTTTCATACAAAAATAAAAATATTTAAATTTAACGTTCTAAATATTCGAAGTCCATGTGAAGCAAGCGATAGTATAATAGAGGGGAGCGGGGATCGGGCATCGCGTCATACAGACGTAGAGTTATAGCAAAATACAGAATTGAAATAATATAAATTTTAAATAGAATAATGAAATCTTGAAGGTGTTTTTGGAATTATGTTTTGTAAAAAGTCATAGAACAATGGTTGTTATTTATGATGTTAGTAATGCAGCTTGTAGTGTCCTGCAAGGTTGTAAGTGTTTTATAATTAGGAATACTCTTCTGTTTCTATTAAAAAAAGAAGGAAAAACAGACATTACATTGGACCAAGGAATCATACAAACTGAGATATCAATTTTGATGAACATTAATTAATATCTCAAGAAACTGAATGGACCAAGATTAATTTGAGACATTATTACAGTTAATACGGCCGAATATTAAAAAAAAAAAAAAAACAAGATATTAATATGCATCAGGCCGTTACTCAAAGACGTTAAAATATTTAATCACTTGTATGGATTTGAAAGACTTAGGGTTTACCACCAATGATGTGATTTATGCTACGTTACTATGGATGCATTTGATGTATGCGTGCTCTATGCATGCATGGTCGCGGGTGGTACAGCTACGTGCAAAGCAGAGTACCTACAGCTCCCCGTGGATACCCATACTGTCGTTCCATCTAAGGGCCTCCACACACTTGAGACAAGACAGTCTTAGACACACTTGTTTCGCATAGACAAGTTTATCTTGCACTTGCAAAACAAGACTGTCTTGTCCCAAGTGTGCGCAGGCCCTAACACCCAATTAATAGTTAGTTTAGTTTAAAAGTATCGTCAGCAGATGTTATATTTAGCACCAGTGGAAACTGCATAGCAAATCTCTGATTGGTCTCTGACGGAAAAATACTGTAAAGTTTGTGTTACTCTTCGAACGCTGGAAATGTTTTAAATGGAAACGTGTGATAATCCAAAACTATAATTATAGACGATAATAAATTCACATTTCACAAGAACGGACATTCTATATAAAGCGATATTAAAAATAGAACAGAATCACGTTGTGCTTTACCATCGCCAGCTTCTATTGCAACGTCGCCATCGTGTTCTTCATATTCGGCGGCTCAGTATTATCCAACGACATCTCCTGCGTCACTAGGAGACAGAATATCCCTCAATATGACGCACAACATTGTCAAGGCTGACGGGCGATTCAGACACAGTATCCGAATTGGCACATTTAAAACACGTTTTCAATAAATTTAGTGGTGTCCGAATATAATGTGTACAAATCGTTAGCAACTCATTGTCAAATTATCCAATAACATCAAGGTATGTTATTGGATAATTTGACAATGAGTACGAACGTCACGTAAATGCGTTGTAAAATATCAGGAGACAAGTTGCGGGATACTGGGTAACGTTGCAGCGTCATGTAGGTGGAGTGTTACGCGTCATATTGGGGGACATTTTACCCCCTAATGTAGAGAATTTAGAATAATATAAAAAACTTTTTACAAAAAAAAAAAACAGACATCAATGCAAAAAAACACTGAAAAGTACAAAGTAACTTTAATTTCGGAAGTCGGTGTTTCTATAATAAATAGTTTTGTCTCTTCGTTATTTAACACCGACTTCCGAAATTGAAGTTATTTTGTACTTTTCAGTGTTTTTTTACATTGAAGTCAAACGCATCCATAGCAACGCTAGCATGCAGGCGTACTACGGATGTTCGCGAGTGGTATAGTTATGTACTAAGCAGAGTGCCTACAGCTCCTCGTGGCTTGCCTACTGTCGTGTCGTTACATCGCATATCTCGAGCTGCACATAATTTTCGCCAGGTACCTCACGGTGACGGATCTTCATAACACACCTTTCTCGCCCCGCTACTTAAATAATCGGGGATAGGGGTACTCATGGAATAATCCCTGATTACCCCGATCCCCGAGGCCCCCGTCCCGGTGTACCCCAATTTATTTTAATCTCGATAAACTCAATTAATAGTCAGTTTAGTTTAAAATTACCGTCAGTAGATGATATGTTTAGCATCAGTGGAAACGGTTGTAGTTTCCTAGCTCAGCTTTCATATCCTCGCAGCATGTCTACATAGCACATCTCTGATTTGTCTAATGGAAAAGTACTCTTAAAGTTTATGTTGCTCTTCGAACACTGGAAAAGTTTTAAAAAGAAACGTGTGATAATCCGAAACTATAATAACAGACGATAATAAATTCACATTTCATAAGACCGGACCTTCTCTATAACGCGATATTAAAAATAGAACAAAATCACGTTCTGCTATATCAGCGCCAGCGTCTAGTGCAACGTCGCCATCGTGTTCTTCATGCTCAGCCGCTCAATATTGTCCAACGACATGTCCTGCGTCACTAAAGGACAAAATGTCAAATCAAATCAAATCAAATCAAATCGTTTATTTGCCTTGAATGTAGGTATTATAAATAAATATGTTATGAAAATATAGTGAGCCAGATACATTCTGCCTTAGTTTTGGCATGCAAAATTTAACAAATGTCATAGTAATGAGATTGAGTAAACTATTCAAATTAATAATAAAGACAATGATTACAATATTAATAAGTCAAATAAAACATTAAATTAGATATTGAAAAATAATAAAAATGTCAATAATATTATAACATTGGAATGTCACATATAGGGTCATTCATAAAATCATCTAGTGAATAATAACATTTTTGTATTAAAAAAGTTTTAAGTCTGTTTTTAAATTGTTGAAGGGAATTGTCCCTCAATATGATGCACAAAATTGTTAAGGCTGCAGTCAGCCTTAACAATTTTCAATTTTCAGCCTTTACAATCGTCAGTACGATTCGGACACAGTATCCGAATAGGCACATTTATAACATTATTTCAAAAAATTTGGTGGTGTCCGAATATATTTTGTCTGAATCTTCAGCAACTCGTTGTTAAATTGTCCAATAACATACCTCGCGTCACGTGAATGCGTTGTAAAATATTAGGAGAGAAGTTGCGGGGCACTGGGCAACGTTGCTGTCGTTGCAGCGTCACGTAGATGGAGCGTTGCGCGTCACATTGAGGGACTTTTTACCCCTTAATGTATCTAGGCTTATCTAATGTGTGTAGGCTTTAGAATAATAAAACGGTTCTTGCTTGCCGTCAATGTTTGTCAGTACACGGCGCGTCTATTACCTTCAACCAAAGCTCGGATCTTCATCATTTGCTATCATTGCTGTAATAGTAGTAGGTACTGACAATATTATAGCTTCCGTGGCCCTCGCAAAGGGGTACTGTAGGAACACTTGGATTTTATTCAGTAAAAGTACGTCACTCCCTCTTGTTCCAGCCAGAGCGAGAGAAGTCATTTAATTATATTTCACTTAAAAACTAGTATTGTCAAGGGCTTCATTTTCTTAAAGTATACGATTTTTTTTGCCTCAATTAGAGTCATTCACGTAGGTAAATATTGGATTAGGGTTGCTTTAGCAAGTAATCTTTTTTTTTATTATGTAGGTATAGGGTCGTTTGATCACTATCTCTACCTGATGGTAAGCGATGATGTGGTCGACGATGGAGCACGCTTGCCTAAAAGTAACCTAATTCACTCATGACTCAAAGACTTCTATTTATAGCTATCAGGAAACCTTCAGAGATTACATCGCAAAGTAAGATTCTTAGTAGGTACCTACAGATAAGGCAAATTCCTGTGGCCTTAAACAATAACAAATCGTTTGTATGTTAATTTCCAACTGGGGGTAAAAAGTGTTATTTATAGCCGAAAAAGTCTGCTAATTCTATTTACGGATGTTAAGGATACATCGCTGGCATTGTGATCAACGTAACTACGTATAAACAACAGCACAAAAAACAGTATACCAATTATCAAAAAGTAATTGGGCCAAAAAAAAATTCCAATTTAAATCAAAAAGTCAACGTCACGTGGTGTTCCCAGGCGGTCACCCATCCAAGTACTGACCACGCCCGATGTTGCTTAACTTCGGTGATCGGACGAGAACCGGTGTTTTCAACGTAGTATGGACGTTGACGATGTATTAGCTGTAAAACATGATTGCTATGGCTTCAAGAACGAATTTAAAGCTTATAATCAAAACAAAATAATTTTAGAACTATTAGTGGTATAAAATAATCATAATCCTCTAACAACAGAAATCAATTAGATATAAATAACACCCACTGTGCTTTACCAACTAGCTTTTGTTATATTTGTATCAACGCCATCTATGAGCATTCTTATGAACTATTACGCACAGGAAGTACAAGTCTTTATAAAAGCTTCTACTGGTTTTGGTAGATGTCGCTATTACAAATCCTATTACTAAAAATAGCAAAAGATTTCGCCCAACGTGGGGCTCGAACCCACGACCCTGAGATTAAGAGTCTCATGCTCTACCGACTGAGCTAGCCGGGCTGTGGGAGGTGTACTGAAATTATTGTTCAGTTCCTACAGTCAGTAAATAATTAATTAACATGATTGATTTTTTTTGTTTACTAAGTTCTATAACCATTGGCAGCTTACTACTCACTTCATTTAAATGTAGGTAAACGTCGCCTATCGCGATAAATAACGATTATTTAGTAGCTTTTATCATCCACATCCGCCTCCTAATATGTAAAACATAAAAAAATGTTTAGTTCAACCTAAATGCCCGTTATAGACTTTGAAATCATCTGCAATCAATTTCATTTAGTATAAAAAAAAAAAGCGATGATTTTTTAAGAATTCATCTAATGACTTCTCCCGCTCTTGGGCGAGGCGGGAGGGCGTGTCAGACTTTTATTGACTAAAACCCACTCCTGTTCTTTCTTTGCCTTCGTTCTAGGGCCCTGGGTTCACTTTGGCACAACCCATGGAATGCGATGATGATTTTAGACCATTTAAACAAAACAAAGCATTGAATGTTTTCTTTTTTTTTCCAACAAATCCTAAATAAATTATATTTCTTTTTTGTTTAAGTCGTATCACATAATATTCTGTAATCTAAATAACCAGCCTCAAATAATTCCCTTTAGCCTTAATGACAGTAAATAAAAGCAAGTCTTAGATGTCATGATATCTTGGCAAGCACAAAGACACCTACAAAGAACTAACCCTCTCGCGGGCATTCCGGGCAGATAGCAACAGCATGTTAGCCCATGTTTGCCCGTGGATATTGCGCGCTCAAAGCTCAAAGCTGCGTTGTACCTCCTAGGGGGATTGCCCACAGTATTTGAGATATATAGAGTAACTTCAAACGTCAAACGGTCTCTTATTTGACTTGGTTGATGGTGAGTTGGGTTGGTGATTGTGAGGTGAATAGAATCTTTTCCGATTGAGGGAAATTTTGTCTTATACTCGTACAGCTACGAGGCAAACCCTACCTACATATTAGTGGCTGACCCAGCGAACGTTTTCTGCCATATAAATTATAAAAGAAAAAAAAAGATCTTCAGGGTAGGGGGTAAGACACAGCGTACTCGCTACCTTTTCTCAGACCTCTACCAAAATATACACTTCAAAATTCGTAAAAATCAATACCGTTTTGATCTCTTTAGATCGGTAATCGGTTTCGGTTAGACCCCCTTTGTATGAGACATCATCAAATAATAATCAAATAAAACATTACTAATTAGGAAGTTCTTCATTTTTTGTTAGAAAAATTTACATTTACTTACATTTTTTTTTCAGTCAAAGTAAAATTAATAGAAACTAAAATATTGCGTTAAATCTAGTCTGTAAGGATATTTGTAATGTTTAGAAATAAATAAATACTAAAATAAATCTGAACACAAAAATGAAGACAAAACTCCACTGGCATCCCTTTCAGGTTAAAATACCCATAAATACAAGACTTATTTTATCGTACTACCCACCGTCTTTCGTAGGGTATAGTACATTATACATAGGGTTCGTCAGGTATGTACAATGATTATGGAAAGTGAAACCGCAAGAAAAGTTGTGTTTTTCTTATGGTAAACAGGGGGAGGGGTGCGGGTGACGCTTTCAAATTACCAAGATGCTGTGCTAGTTTCGTACAGTACGCCGGGTACAGTCGGCAGGGAAAATGTCTTCGGGTAGAGGTTAGTGAAAGCGCGAATTGTAAGAAACAGCGCTATTTTCGATCGGACCATGAAACCAAGACGCACTGGACAGGCCCATGTCCAAGAGTGGACGACTTCCGGCTAAAATGATGATGATGATGACTTTATTGTAGGTAGCACACATTCAAAGGGCAAGCTGGATTGGACAGTAATTGTCAGAACATGTTATGGGGTTGTCATTAGTTATTAAATAATAAAAATTGATGTATATTATGTATAATTACTTTTTGTAAGTTTATTATTCTCAAGACGTCAAAAGTGATTATGTAGTTATTCATTTAGGCCTAATAAAATACAATAAACCACATCACTTTCTTTTTTGCTGCTTGCATGTATCTGTCATCAGATTATTTTGAAATCTGTAAAAATGTAAATAAATCTCGAAATATATGGAATTCTCAATATTTAGTGAATTTATCATTTCGAATACAGTAAAACACATAAAAAATTGATACTTTATAATCTATCATATCTTTCTTACCGAGAAAAAATTAAATAATTTTACAAGATTTATAGTAGACTAACGGATCTGCATCATCTACTTACTACAAAGGAACTGTCAGTAGGCGCAGATATTACTTCACTCAACTGTACAACCGGTGTTCACTGTACACCAATATGGCTGATGCAAATGGCGCGCTCGCAATCAGCGAAGTGGGCCCATACCGTCACAACTTACCTGTACGTACCTTTCTAACATACTCTAAGTTAAATATTGCATTTATGCTAAGTTTTTCAAGGAAAAAATACTCACGGTAGGCCAGTTTCCATTAAGAGCGACCAAACCGAGATACATTTCCATACAACCGCTCTTTAGTGATTATGACGTTATTACACCTCTTTCTCTAGATATTTTAAAAACACAGTTAGCTTGTGGATATTACCTATATTTTTATTGAAATTAAAACACAAAATTTAAGTAAAACTAATCCAGTAAATACCTCTGAAAATTTGCTATTTCGCGTTGCCGCATTATCAAACATTGCGTTGGATTGCGTTAAACAATAAGCTTTTAAACCTTATTCAAGTTGACCTCTATCGTCGGATTAGCAAGGGCCCTCTTAAAGTACCGGTCGAATAAGATCCCAGGCAAGTGCTATTGATAGCCATTACGTGTTCATTAGTTAATGCTGGCTACAAGTGGGAGCTACAAGGTACACAACACACTTGAGGTATGTGGACCTCAATACCTAATCAATTTTGAATTTCAAAATATTGGGTTTTTGCTTAAGAAATTGTCGTTTTATATAACTGTACACTTTGAACTGTGTTAGGGTCAGTGCAGACAGAGTGGAATAATTCTCGCTCGGTCTCGGGCATTGTCTGACGGATGGCGTATGTCGAAGACATGCTTCCCGCGTATCTTCGAGCACGCGCTAGCATTTTTTGTCAGGTTTAAGCAAATGTGCACTTTATTTAAATAAAATTAAAGTTGATTTTCGGCTGCTTTAATAAAATCCTCTCCACTTCGCAGCTCTCTGTCTGCGTTGATCCTTATGAGTCAATCTGAATAGATTGACTTGGAATTTTGAAATCCATATATTTTCGTTTCAACATTAGTTGAGCCACGGGGTTTTTTTTAAATGAGTTACTGTGGTCTCGGAACGCATAGCACAAATGAAGGACACAGCTGAGTTTCAATCAGTCAAAATCTGACATACCCTTTCACTTCACTTCAGAAATTATTTAATGATTTCCTAAATCAAAATATTATTTTAAGCTATTGCATAGCTTCTATCGCGGGCCTTGAGCGTGGAGACCGAATCCAGAAATTCCGTAACGAAAATAACCTAACACCCCCCACTCATTTCTTTTTTGAGCGTGGTGACCGATAAGAAAACAAATGAGTGAAAGCAGCTGTCGGCGTTTTAGATGGGTGGGGTTAAGCAGCTGTAAGCGAGGTCTGGTTTTTGATGGGAGAGGTTAAGCAGCTGTTGGCGAAGTCTGGTATTGGATGGGTGGGGGGTTAAGCAGCTGTTGGCGAGGTCTAGTTTTGGATGGGTGGGGTTAAGCAGCTGTTGGCGAGGTCTGGTTTTGGATGGGTGGGATTAAGCAGCTGTTGGCGAGGTCTGGTATTGGATGGGTGGGGTTAAGCAGCTGTTGGCGAGGTCTAGTTTTGGATGGGTGGGGTTAAGCAGCTGTTGGCGAGGTCTGGTTTTGGATGGGTGGGGTTAAGCAGCTGTTGGCGAGGTCTAGTTTTGGATGGGTGGGGTTAAGCAGCTGTTGGCGAGGTCTGGTTTTGGATGGGTGGGGTTAAGCAGCTGTTGGCGAGGTCTGGTATTGGATGGGTGGGGTTAAGCAGCTGTTGGCAAGGTCTCATTTTGGATGGGTAGGGGTTAAGCAGCTGTTAGCGAGGTCTGGTTTTGGATGGGTGGGGTTAAGCAGCTGTTGGCGAGGTCTGGTTTTGGATGAGTGGGGTTAAGCAGCTGTTAGCGAGGTCTGGATTTGGATGGGTGGGGTTATGCAGCTGTTGGCGAGGTCTATTGCATAAGTTGATAAAAAATGCTATGCAATAGCTTTACCGCGGCAGTCCCCGAGTGCCACACGTCTTTTTTTTTCAAACAAAGTTTCTTACAGCTTTTGTTTTTCTGTAATATCTCTTTATTTATACCCATTTTTTCTTAAAATCTAATGAACTTATTATTATAGCCACGTAACGTAACGTTCAACTTTAACGAAGACGTCATAGCCACACCACAGCATAGCAAAATTTGCTTTGTTTTTTTTTTAAATGACCGATAAGTCTCCTTATTTTTGCGACATCAGGTGGCGCGGGCTTGCGGACAGTGAGCAATGGGTAGCTCGCTGTCCGGCCGTCCGGTAACTGTCCGGACCAAGCCCAAGTCGTCGACGGCGCGCACTGTTCCCGCGCGCCTCGAGGAGTTGTCAGCAACAGTAGGGACCCAGCCGGGTCGAAGCCTACTGGGGCCAGGGTTATCCGAAAGGGAACTCGAGCCCCGGTATGAAGGCTAGAAAGAACGGGGTGGGTCATTTAGTCATTAAGAGTCTGACATCTCCCGCTCCGCCCAAGAGCGGGGTTGTCATTGGATGATTTTTCCCACCATAAAAAAGGTAAGGAGTAGAAAACTCCTTATTACCGCTACACAGGGTCCTCCCTGTGGTAATAGAAGATCACTTTTCTCAGGGTTTTAAATAAACCAAATTATGAAAATGTTATTCTATAGCTTCATCATCATCTTCGCACCCCTGTAGCATGTTACTCGGGGTCGGTGCAACTCAGCACGTTCCTTTCTTTCATTCTGTCATGCCAACCGTCAAGTTATCACTAACTCCTTTCTCTTTCATATCACCCTCATATAATCGATCCATCTTTTCTTTCTCATCATTACCATTTACAACTTGTAAATAATGTAGACTTCCTAGATTTTTTTATTGATAGGCTCGGATTTATCCACTCTCCAGCCCCCTTAGCCAAGTTACAATCATTTCGTTTCGATTCTCTTTCGTCGATCGCCTTGAGTCGGCCACGCCTTCGATTCCTTTTTTCTGACGTCATCTCAACGCTCAGTCACGTTGTCAGAACAAAGGAAACGGAGGCGTGGGCGACTCGAGGCTATCGAGGAAAGAGAATCGGAACGAAACGGTCGTAACTTGGCTAGGCCTGCTGATGTTAAGCGATGATGTAGCTCGCTGGCCTAGAAGTACTTTTGACTTAAAAACCCCAGGTTGTAGCTTTTTTTTTTTAAATTGATATGAACTAGTGCTTGACTGCGATCCCACCTGATGGTAAGCAGTGATACAATCGTTGATGGTGAGGCGCACTAGTTTATTAATTAGGAACATAGACTCCGACAGGTAATTCCACGTGTTAGCTGTAACACAAGAACAAAATAAAACGAGCATAAAAAAGAAGCACTGCCCGCAAGTCAAACACGGAACCTTTATAACAAACGGTTTCCAATTTATAACACAGAGTAAACTATTAAAAGTTTTGACAGCTGATCAGAACGCGTTATTTTATTTATTAATAACTTTTTCATACCTCGCTAACAAGGCAAAAAATATCGGCAGACACAAAGAGATGAGGAATTTATAGCATGCAAAATAACTGACTTGTATGAGTACGTACTTATATAGGTACCTGGTTATCAAGCAGTCACGATTGAGACAAAAAACGGACACAATGTAAATTCAATAGGAGATAAACTGGCGGCTACTTCTGAGAGCATCGCTGTACAGTCACCATGGTTTGGGAATTAGATGGGACAGTATATTCTATGGAGCCCAGGATTGATTTGGTTTCACCATAATAATAATATAATACTCCATAACTATCACACAACGCCGCCGTCTAGTCCCAAGTTACGCAGAGCAGATAACATAGGACATAAACTATCTTCAAACGTTGCCATGTAGGTTAACCTTTTTACTTTGCACGGTCGTTGGAAATCGCAGGGCGCTCCTCGGCCACCATAGGCGCTGGTTTGCGGACGACAAGCAACGGGTAGCCGGCCGGCAGTCCGGTCATCCCACTGGCCATCCAGTAAGGACCGAGCTCTAATCATCGAAGCCGCGTAGTTAGTTCCACGGGCATCTTAAAAAATAGATGTAAGTATGTCAAAAAGATACCATAATCCTGAAACGCAAAAAGCAACTGAAGGACACAGGTGGATTTTAGTCTGTAAAAGTCCAACACGCCCTCTCACTCCACGTAATTGGAAGATTTCCCACCTCAAAAAAATAAACAAATGTACCGACCAACATTATTTTTTGGAAAACATTACTTGTTGTAGACACAGTAATTTTATTAATTTATAGAAGTATCGTTTTAAGTCGAAAGACATTGAAAGCTTTAAAAACAAACAGCGTCAAATTACTCGAAAAAAACTATTTGAATAAACGTTCAAAATTAACATAATACAACATCAAATGGATGAAACTTGAAACAGGAGATTGCTGGTATAAGGCTTCCGCCATTAATTGAAATATGACAGGAGGGGTACCGCCCAACCACAGCGCGGGGAAGGTACGGTTATAATATACGTAGTAGATTATTATAAGTTCGCAGGTGGCTGTGCTACCCATCACTTTAATATGATCCCCTAGTTACTAACACCCTAGATTGGTTTCAAAATGTCGTCTCCAAACTGGATAGGAAAAACAACGTGCACCACTTTGTTTTTCCTATCCAGTTTGTTGCTTCAAAGTAATTATCTAATGTCTCTTACTGTATCTGCGGAAACGTTTGAAATAGATACCTTGACTCTATGGTCCCGGTTTGTTATACATATAATTATATAATAATATTCCACAACCATCACACAACGCCGTCGTCTCAAGCTAAGCAGAGCTTGTGTTATGAGTACTAGACAACTGATAAACATACTTATGTATTTCTAAATACATAAATATTATAGATAAATTACATCCAGACACAGTAGTAGCACAAAATAGATAGGTACAGTAGTCAATCTACTTACAAAGCGCGCTCGAGCAATGCACACATAGACACCGCTCACGGACACGATATCTCGAAGCGTCTCGGACCACTCGTCGAACAGTTTCGGCTCAAACGCTCATTAGTGTGCGTCTACTGAGCGTAGGTATAAAAAGTGAAGTACATACACGAGATTATCTTCTGTACCTATCTATTTTGTGGTAGTATTTATTTATTTATTTATTTAAAGCTTTATGCACAAAAAAACTGTACAAAGGCGGACTTAATGCCTTAGGCATTATCTGCCAGTCGACCTTAGGGTGGTGCAGAAACAAAACATGGCAGGTGCAACTTAATAAACAGACAAAACAGAAGAGAAACAAATATATACAATAGTAAATACATACTTAGATACATACATATAACAAAAACAATGCTGTTGTGAAAAAACAAATCCAAACCAATTAGCTCGGTGATGATTCTACCAACATCTTGCGAATATGCTCACGTGCAAGAAAATCGGCTTGTTGCCATCCTGATATTCAGAGGGAGCGCATTCCAAAGAGATATCGCCTGGACAAAAAAGGAAGAGTGGATAAGCCCAGAGCGGTGTGAGGGACATCGTAGAAGACGATTATTAGTAGACCGAAGATTTTTACTGTGGTAGTAGTGAGAAATATAAAACAATTTCGTTTGTGTACTTGGATTGATTGCAAAAAAAAAGTTTAAACACAATTACACGACGTACCACTAAGTAGGTATTACATTGCCTTTGCTTCCCGTAAAAAACATTCAATGTTTTTCCTCTGAACATTACATTATTCTATACAGAAATTCAATTTTTTTGACATAGGATGTCATGTGAGTAATCGAAGTGGGTATCGTTCATTTTCCTACCGAATGACTTGTCATTCCCTATTTTTTCTGTGTCGTTAGTTCAGAGAAAGAAATACCAACAACTCAGATACTTCATGAACATAATTTTTGTGGTTAGTGTTATCATGGAATCAGTCATACGTTTACGTACCCCTGAGACCCCAAGCATTTAAATAGGTAAATTCTAACAAAATCTACCAATACTTTTACATAGACATAAAACATAAACATGCATATACAATTTAATAATAACGATGACAAAAATAAACATAATTTATAACATTACACCATATACATGCATAACTACATCTATTAGATCTGCCAATAATAATAAATTCCATGCATTGTAATTTAGCCTTCATCCTCTCTCCTAACTTTACTGTGCCCGTCAGGGTCCATATTGATCTTCAAAATATGTTATGCCACCAATGTACACAATATGGAATGTAATAAAATATTGAGTATTGAGGTATAAATACGGCAAAATGGAAAGGTTGCTTATTTTTCGAAATTTACAGACTAGTTTATGATTTTTTTTTTATTTACATTCTTAGATACATAACCAATAAATAAAACGCTCAAAATTTTAATAATCTACGCGGACTTTTAGTAATCTTAGTGTTCAACTAAATGGCGCGAAATCACGTGCGAACGCCGGCGTTCGCTTGGGGTTTGATTCATACAATGTGCGCCGACTTATAAATATAAATCTTATAAATTAATTGTATAAATCTTTGACCTCTTTGGGATACTTAAATAAAATTAACAACAAAATAATATTTCAACTTTTATTGTCTGCTTATTCCGGTTAATCTCCGAAACGATTGGACTGATTTTGAAATCGAAAATAAAAAGCCACAAAAAAATCTTCTTGGAAATGTAACCAAATGACATGCATTGTGCTGTTTTACGAGTCTGACGCGGACGAAGTCACAGGCACCAGATAGGTAGTTAATTAAATAGGTAAGCATTAAGTAGCTACGTATTAAATTAACTTTGAAAACTTTTCAGTAAAAATAAGTTTAAAAAACCCTAACAACTCTTTTATGACGTCATATTTAGCTATTTTATTGATTAATTTGTTTAATTATTGTTAACTTTTTTTAAATAAAACAACGACGAAGACCCTCAAAGAATACAACTCATTATTAAACAAAAATTAATAGGTATAATTTTTAAATCGAGTTAGACGAAACTGTAAAAAATCAACTTACCCCTTTCATACTGCGACTCGAAGTGTTCTTCAAAAACCAATGACTCAGTGCTGACTAATCCCGCACGGCATATATTTGTGCGCACCCTACTCGCGAAGAGGGCGGGTCAAAAGTTATTCACTTATAACAAGTTACAACTTATCTGTCAAGTTGAAAAGTAAGCTTGAAGCTTTGGACAGAATTTATTTAGTGGCCATCGTAGTTTGGGCTCTCACATAGGTGTTTTTTACAGATGCTGTCTAACGTAAATGCCGAGATTACCTTTATATTTATTTATGTGCGCAAGAATTGCATGACTTGATTCCACCATCTCATTTCTACCATCGGACAACCTCTAGGTACGGTCCGGACTAAGCGTTTTGCCTCATCGTTTATACCACTTGCGCCTACGTTTAAGGACTGGAACAATCTGCTTGCTGCAGTCTTCCCGTCCCATTATAATTTGAGTGCCTTCAAGGCAAGAGTGAATAGGCTCATAAACTATTACGCCTCACCATCATAGATTGCATCACTGCTTACCATCAGGTGGGATCGTAGCTTATGTCGCAGTCAAGCAATAGTTTATATCAATTTAAAAAATGTACTTTATTGCCGAGGAACCTACCTAAATAAATACGTAACAAGATTCTCCAATTACCTACGTACGCAGTGACTATCAAACCTATCCCTCCTCCTTGCGTCGTATTCCTCAATGCTGAGGGTCGTGACCTCCCTGTTTCATCACTCTAACCCTTATGATATTCCTCCATCTGTTCCTGTCTCTGGCGGTGTGAAGGGCATTGTACATTGTGGAGTCAAGAGCGGTGCGAATCTGGTCAGACCAACGTATTGGGCTGCGCCCGCGAGTCCTTTTCCCGTCCACTTTACTGGTCACAATTAGCCTCAATCCGATACTTAATGTTAATTAAGTAATTAATTGTTGTTGTGTTATTGTTTAGTAGTAGTATTAATTGTTGTTGTGTGATTCCGTACCCAAAGGGTATAAACGGAACCCTATTACTAAGACTTCGCTGTCTATCCGTCCTTCTGTCCGTCTGTCTGTCACCAGGCTGTATCTCAAGAACTGCGATAGCGAGACAGTTGCAATTTTCACAAATTTTGTATTTCTGTTGCCGCTGTAATAGTCTAAGATTCAATAAACAGACCGGTGAAGGTCGTTCTTAATTGTATCCTCTACTATATGCATAGCAGTCAGAGCCTCTAATCACTAAACCAACAGGCCAGTCAAATAATCCCTTACCATCACGTGATATAGTAGTCAAACGCAAGCCTATCAACAATAATAATAAAAAAAGTTCCATCAAAAATGAGGATTCCCAATTTTGCCACCGGTCAAGCTACTCTGGCTGGACATTGATTGCCTTAGTGCCTAAATCATTGGCGGCAAAGGCTTTGATATCATAAAACCAGTACCCGCCTATATTCATAGTTTGAGATAAGTATCAGTTATATTGTTATTGCTCGATATATGAACAAACATTGGACTCTCGACACTATATTAATTTCATTATGTTTTTTCTAAGTGAGGTTTAGGCGGAACTTTTGAAGCTTGCGAAGTTTTTCGAAATTGGTATGTAGGTGCTTAATTTAATTGGGTTTTTTCAATCTGGAATTTCTCAGTAGCTGTACTGAGGTCAGATTTGTACCCGGTTGGAGACTATAGACCTTGTAAAGCATAAGAAAAATCAGTCTTGTAATGTTCCCACTGCTGGGACTTAGGCCTTCTCTTTAGAAGAGACTCAATGATTTTGGTTCTATAGAACATTTCCTCACGATATTTTTTTCACTGTTTTGCGAGCAGTGGTGATGAAGTAAATCACACAAAGTATTACCTTTTAGGATTTGGACCCAGCACGCTTAGCCAAGTTGTTATTCTGCAATCGTTTACGCTGTCGAAAAGTGATGAAACGTATAGAAATGACGTCATCTCAACGTAAAGTCGCGTGGTCAGAACAACCGAATAGACAATTCGTAGCCAAGTTCACATCGTTCAAAATCGTTTCTACAATGTTTAACGCTACATCCTTTGTTATACAAACGCTACATTGTAGAACGAGCGGCCGACTCAGGCGCGTCAACATGGCTAACAACTTATCGTTTTCTACAATTGCTGTCACCGAGGCGTTACCGTTTAGAGAACGGAATTCGACACAAACTGGTTGTAACTTGGCTAGGGGGGCAGGACGTACAATTCTTCAGTCGGGGCCAAACTATATTCAGATTTCGCATTTAAATCGAAAAATTTTGTTATTAATAAAAATAATAATACCTAAATATAGACCATTTATTTAATTATTTAATTCTTTATGCACAAAAGAGTACAAAGGCGGACTTAATGCCAGGCATTAAACCACCACTACTACCACTACACTTCACACACACTACACTTCAATAAACTGGAATTGCACAATCTAATTCCGCCCAGTCCGTTCCATCATCGGACCACAAAGTGTTCGCAAAACAAAACGTTTTGCGAACACATTTATTGTGCGTACAGCCAAGGAGTGGAATTCCCTGCCGGAATCTGTGTTTCCTGATAGCTACAACTTAGGAGTCTTTAAGTCGAGAGTGAATAGGTTTCTTCTAGGCAAGCGTGCTTCATCGTCGACCACATCATCGCTTACCATCAGGTGAGATAGTGGTCAAACGCAAGCCTATCATTAATAAAAAAAAAAAAACTTCTACCTAACTATGGAGAATATAATAGCGATGTAATACATAAACATAAAAATGGCGTTATCATATAAAGTTTTGTGTTTATTAAATTCAGCATAATTGTTTTTCTCGAAGGGCAAAGCTTGATTACAAATCGTAAATTAACCGTTAAAATTACACACTAAACATTTATTTAATGGGTCCCCTAGTGTTGAATCCAATTAATCTACCGTTCATTCAATTAAACAAATTCTACTTTTACTTATTGCGTTATAAAAAGATAGGTAAGCCGAATAATGGAATACCATAACCATCACCGTGAAATATGCAATTAAGTTTTATAAACGTACCGCCGAGTGACGTCACACTCACATTTATTTATTTATTAAAACTTTATGCACTAGTAATAAACACTTAGGCGGACTTAATGCCTTAGGCATTTTCTCCCAGTAGATCTTAGGGAGAGTATATTTCGAGTATGTTTGTAGGTAACGTACCGCAGAGTGAAGTCACACTCACACTTATTTATTAATTAAAACTTAATGTACTAGTAATAAACACTGTGTAAAGGCGGACTTAATGCCTTAGCCAATTTCTCCCAGTAGATCTTAGGGAGAGATACATTTCGAGTATGTTTGTAGGTAACGTACCGCAGAGTGAAGTCACACTCACATTTATTTATTTATTAAAACTTAATGTACTAGTAATAAACACTGTGTAAAGGTGGACTTAATGCCTTAGGCATTTTCTGCCAGTCGATCTTAGGAAAGTGCAGGGGCCATTTAATAGAAAGACTAACAAAAAAACCAAATAATTTATAGTAATAAAGACATACTTATCGAAATCACGCAAAGGGCAACTGAAGGATATAAGAGTGGCAGTCAGTAAAAGTCTGACACGCTTTCTTGCTCCATCCTAGTGCGGAACAAGTAATTGAATGGTTTGCCAACTCAAAAAAAAAATCGATGAATTATAGGTGTTACTGTTACATAGTTTTGCATTGTTTAGCACTTTGCCTCTCAAAGCCATAGCCCTATATCGATTTCAATATGTCGCAATAGTTTTCCACCAACTGGGGGTTGTCCGTGGGTGCACTTACTGATCGTCGGTTGGCACCGCGTCCCACAAAAGGTACCAGGACATAAGCTTTAGCCCTTCATAAGCCTTCTAAAGGTATGTACATTTTATGGTGAAAAAACAAATTCAAGCAATCAATTTTGTTTTGATTCAACCAACTTTTTGTGCTGGGAAGTCATCAAATAACTCCTCCTGCTCTGAGTGAAGCGAGAGCAGTGTCAACCTTTACTGACTATAACCCACCAGTGTTGCTTCAGTTGTCTTCTAGGTTCCAGAGCCGCAGGGATTCTTTCAAATCAGAAATCAGAAACGTTTATTTCAAATAGACCAGTTACAGGCACTTTTGAATTGTCAAAATGTCAGTCAGTCAAACAAGTGAAGCTAAATTGAACGTTCCAAAGAGTGGATCTCTATGGAGAAGAACGTGCAAGAAACTCCATGGACACTAATAATAAATAATCTGTCATCCCAGGACGTCTATTTACCTTCAAGAAAAACTGACTGGCGTCCGGCCTGATGTTCAGAGGGAGGGCATCCCAAAGTGAGATCGCCTGGACAAACAAGGACTGGATAAACTCACTTCACAAGTAGGCACGACGGACAAAATCAAAGGTTAAATAAAAAGAATACAATGAATAAAAGAAATCACTCACAAGTCTGGCCGTCCACTTACGTTCGATAATCACGATCGTGTTTAGATAAAAAAGAAAAAGAAACAATAATAACAAAATAAACAAACCCGTAATCACCTCGTGTCAGACGAATGAGGAGTAGGGTGACCAAACAGTGTGGAGTACTCTGGATAATGATCACTCAAATACTTTTAAAAGACATAATTTTAATGACGTAATATAACCTATTTGTTGTTACTGGAACGAAACCAATTGGTGTTCTTACCCTTATGTCAGTTATAATGTGATAATTGTTACATAGACGAGCGTAAAAAAAATGTAAAGTAAGTAATATCGAGTTGGTTTGAGAAAAGAATACCTGGAAGAAGTTTGAGGAGGATTTTGCCCAGTATTGGGAAGTATAATGTTAAATAAAAAAAGGATTGCATGAGGGCATGGGGACGATTTGAGTAAAGCAATCTGATACGACTTTCAGAAAATCATGATCTGTGGCGAAATTGCCTAAAAAGTTAATAACCCTAAAAAGTTAATTCAACGCCATTACTATATAAAAGAATCAAAACTGAGAAAAATCCTTTCCTTATAAAAATTAAACAAAGTCCCGTTTGTTTGGTCGCGACAAACTTTTAAACTACATTCCCAAACGGACTTCATACGATTTCCACCAATAGACAGAGTCATTAATGTGGAAGGTTTAGATGTACCATATATAGTAGAGAAGAACTGAGAATTTTAAAGATTCCTTACACACGTACAAACTACAAAGCTGAGGCAGGTCACTTAAACGCCAGTTCTAAATAAATCATGGTCACAGTACTTTTCACTTCAAAGTCAAGTTACGAGTTTCCTCATGACATGACATATGAGCGAGCGACGTCCAAAATACTTATTATATTTTATTTAAATTATTAAGTGTTTAAGCACTTATGATTTAGTAACTTTATTTTGTTTTTTTTCTCGACTTTTTTAATGTTGTGCTTTGACAGTAATGACATTTTAAGGAGACAAATTGATCGAAGATTAGTAATTAAATGCTATTTAAGGACCGGGCCTTATTTATTAAAATATCTGAGCTGTTAAGCAACTGGACAGCTTATTATAGTGTCTATGTACGTTTATTACTTATGCTGAATTAAACAATAACTTTTTTCTAGCATAAGCATAAGCAAAAGCATAATCAGCCTTTTAATGTTCCCATGGCCGTAATCCACCGCGCGGCCCAGTGCGGGTGGTTGAATGTCGCATGTCTTCGAATTTTTGATTCTAGGACATGCCGGTTTCCTTACGATGCTTTCCTTCACCATTTTAAGAGCAGTGGTGATGAAATAAATTACACAAAGTAATGCACCTGATTGGATTTGAACCCGTGACCGACTCGTAAGTCGGGGCCGTTACCACTCGGCCACCACTGTTCAGCAACTTTTTTTTTTCTAAGATATTTAAAAATAAAATACTTACTTAATTTTCTTCTATGTATTGCGCCGGATGATCATTATTTTACATAGGGTTTCTGAATTCAGTATTATGTGTTATGAACATGTCAAAACCTCTTTTGACGGGTTTTCGGGTGTAAGTTGAGTTGAAAAATATTCGAGTTCAAAGTTAGTATTTAACATTCTAGTAATTTCTCTAGTACCTACTTACTGAAAACTAGTGTAAGAATAAGTACTCTGATAACTCTGCCGTCACAAAACAAAGGGAACTTATGAATAATTAAATAATGTCAAGGAAACAACCATTTATTTGAATCTCGTAACTTAAGACACTGGGGACTGCCACCTGCGCCGAATGCACTCCTGCTATTTTCATATTTAGTTCCTCAAAACACTAAATCAATCTTAACCTTAAGAAATTAAGGTTGAGTATTGCACGTTCTGCGGTGTGTAATAATGTTGGTCACTAAGTTTGTAGAAGTGGTTGATGCACCATTAGCCGTGAAGTGTTATGGTGAAGTACAGTTTACAGCAGTCATCTAGTAGATTATGAAGGGGAGGTCACCTGCCGCCCTAGCCAAGTTACAACCATTTCGTTTCCATTCTCTTGCGTCGAACGCCTTGAGTTGGGCATGCCCCCGATTCCTTTGTTCTGACGTCATCTCAACTCTAAGTCACGCGGTCAGAACAAAGAAATCGGAGGCGCGGCCAACTCGACGATCTAAATGCCTTCTTCTAAAAGCGATGCTGCAATCGTATCACAAAGTAGATAGGTACAGAAGACAATCACATGTATGTACTTCACTTTTTATACCTACGCTCAGTGGACGCACACTAATGAGCGTTTGAGCTGAAATTGTTCAACGAGTGATCCGAGACGCGACCGAGACATCGTGTCTGTGAGCAGTGTCTTTGTGTGCGTTGCTCGAGCGCGCTTTGTATGTAGATTGACTTCTGTACCTATATATTTTGTGATCGTATTCATGAAAAAACTATTTAAAGAATAGAATAAAATAAATGTTATTGCACACCAAAATAATATATAACAATTTCATAGAAACTTTAATGTATGGATACAACAGCGGTTTTATCTATGTCCTCTATTATATTCAAATCGTTGTCATTCAAATCAGTTTCTTCCGTATTAGATCCAGAATCTTTGCAGTAAACTATGATATTATGTACCTAAATAAATGTTATATTATGTATCTCTAAAATGTTTAATTGCTTTTCTCAGTCGTAGACTCCTGGCGGAGTGGTGTGGTCATGGATCATCTGGTAGTTTGGTTGCGACTTCTCCATCTCTCTCTATTCGGGGCATTGCGTGTGCATTCAATGAGGGAACACTTAGAAGACGATTTGATGAGGTCTGGCCATCTGGTAGGTGATCGACCGCGACAACGTTGGCCCTCTAGTCTACAATATACCACTAAAGTACTGTTCTAAAGAGCTTTCATTACGGATGATATGTCCAAACATTTTGAAGATTCGCAGTTGCACAATCGATTAAAGTCTTTGTTTGATGCGAAGTTCTTTCAGAATTTCTTTAATTGCTGTTAAATCTTACAAAAGATTACACGACCACAAAGTTAATAAACATAAAGCATCAAATTATGCGAGTACATTTAGCATTTTAACCCTCTTACTGCGTTTATAAGTGCAAATTTGGTCCATAATCAAAGTAAATTTTGCATAAAATCATCTAAAAGTCGCTTGGGCAAACAACTTTGGGTTGCTAGATAGGAAAATTGCGGTTATCGTAAATTTTAATAATAATTTAAGGAGGGCGATGAAGAAATATGACTTATTAAGGAAGAACGGAGAAGTTGGGAGCCCGACAGACTTTGGTTAGAAGAGAGGGCGGGAAGGTAAGTGAAGAAAAATATTGTTATAATGCATAATGTCGGTTCTGGAATAAGGTTGCTGGTGCTAATTTTTTTACGCGTATCCAAGTGAATTTTTGTTAACGTTTCCTTTTTGTTTTCATAATTTAATTATAAATAGATGACTCGTTTTGTGTACGGTACTAAAAGCTTTTCTTAGATTTGTGAAGCTTTATGACTAGTATTTAAAGTGGTGCTTGGCTAATTAATCAGAGAGAAACAAGTAATGGTACCGCCATATTTGGTAGGAAATCATTAAACAACTTCTTACTCTTGTGAGAGCGAGAGGGTGTGTCAGGCTTTTACTGAATAAAACCAACCCTTCAGTTACCCATTAAGTAACTCTTTCGAAGAATCCTGTAGATAATCACACCAAACCTACATGTTACTAAAGTCACTTTTTGCGTCTGTCGCTAACATAGCATAGTCAGCCATATAATGTTCCCGATGCTGGGACTCAGGCCCTAGAAGAGGGTGTGGGCCGTAACCCACCACGCGGTTCTAACACGGTTAATCGAAGTCTTCGATTTTTTTATTTCAGGACAAGCCGGTTTCCTCACAGTGTTTCCCTTCACCGTTTTGAGAGCAGTGGTAATGAAATGCATTACACAAATTAATGCTCTAGGCTGGGTTTGTACCCGCGACCGACAACTCGTAAGTTGGAGTACCTACCCAATGATGGAGAAGTTTGCGATTATCAAAATTTTTTCACCAGTAGAAAATTACTTTTTCACTAAGTAACATAGGTCTATATTTTCTATTCTCATGTGGGCAAATCCATGGCAAAAGCTAGTGTAGTATATAAAAACATTGCTATAATAACTTTATTGAACTATAGACACAGGCACTTAGTTTATTTAGGCCCAGCAACCCATGTCGATAAGCTTTTTGTCATTGGTCGTATCGAGCGATGTCAATCAGGTTTGTCGAAACTATCATTTGTTAGATATTATTTACTATAACATGTCAACCCACAATATAATTTAAAATACCTATAGTAAAGCTTGTTTTTTGTGGACATCAATATGGCGAAAAAGACCGGTCAAGTGCGGATTGTACTCGCACATCAAGAAATCCGTAAAAAGTTACTTGGGCAAATTTTTTAAGTTTTTTTTTTTTTGTGGATTACGTCCTGTTTTGGGAATTGGAAAGAGGTGGCTGAAAACCGGGAACATTGGAAGGAGTGGAGGGAGGCCTTTGCCCAGCAGTGGGACAGTATGGGCTAGGTATAATAATAATAACGTCCTGTTTTATTATTACAGTACCTTTTTAACATTGTCTATAGAAGCCCTGAAACAGGTGTGGTGCGGTATAAATTAGGACCATCCCTATGTCACACCGTGTCCGTGCTTTGGGCCTTCAGATTAAAAAAACCGGCCAAGTGCGAGTCGGACTCGCCCATGGAGGGTTCCGTAGCAGCAAGTAACATAATATAAAAGTTCTTGTAGTTCGTTGTAACTTTGATCGATGTTTTAATAATAGTGTATTTTTTTAGATTTATGACGTATTAAAAAAAAACTACTTACTAGATCTCGTTCAAACCAATTCTCGTTGGTAGTTTAAATGGTAATGTACATCATATATTTTTTTTAGTTTTATCATTCTCTTATTTTAGAAGTTACAGGGACACACATTTTACCACTTTGGAAGTGTCTCTCGCGTAAACTTTTCAATTTAGAAAAAAATGATATTAGAAACCTCAATATCATTTTTGAAGACCTATCCATAGATACCACACACGTATGAGTTTGATGAAAAAAAAATTTTTGAGTTTCAGTTCTAAGACCCCCAAAATTTATTGCTTTTTTTCTATTTTTGTGTGAAAATCTTAAAGCGGTTCACAGAATACATCTACTTACTAAGTTTCAACAGTATAGCTCTTATATTTCGGAAAAAAGTGGCTGTGACATACGGACGGACAGACAGACAGACAGACATGACGAATCTATAAGGGTTCCGTTTTTCGCCATTTGGCTACGGAACCCTAAAAAGAAGAAATTCAAATATCTCGAAAACGGTGCGTCCTAGGTAAAAAATAACCGATTTTTTTTTTTTTTATTGTTGATAGGTTCGCGCTTGACCGCTATCTCACCTGATGGAAAGCGACGATACGGTCGACGATGGATGAATTTAATCCCCTCTGTATTTTATAACCCCCGTTTTAGAACTAATAAATCAAAAATGCTGAACATTAGACCGACGCACACGTGAACCACGCCTGATTTGTACGTAGAACGACGTCGCGTGGCGTGGATCTAGTGTAGCTCTACAAGTCTAGTTTCCATATATAAAATGTATGGAGACCGACGCGCCCAGATCAGCTTACGTGGTACACGTTTGAGCAGTGTAGTTCACCTTAATCTACACTAATATACGGCGGTCTCGCCGCCGCCGCCTGATGCGGTCGGCCTCCTCCTTTGCGAGCATTACTGCTTCGCAGTAGTCGGCGACCGGCTGCCACTCCTCTTCGCTCCGGATCATGGCCTCAACCAAGGCCCGGCGCGAGAGCTCTCCACCGCCGATCGCCCCAAACTTGTAGAGCTACCTACACTAGATCTATGCCACGCGTCGTTATTCTACGTACAAATCGCGTGTTACATTTTTGCGCCGGTCTAATGTAGTTCTAGCAACAATTTTTCTAGACAATTTTTTAACGTGTTGTTTTTAAAACCGCGGCTGTGTGGACCATGTTATTATCTAGGCACTTATCTGCACAAACAAATCTGACAACAATTTCCACAAACTCGTAATAATTTCCACAAACAAATACTCTATCCTCATTACATCTTGCCGAACGAGTTGCGGAGGCTGCAATTTAAAATCTCTCCGTTCACTCGTTATCCGATATCGATCCGACAAAATTGCAAATTGCATTCCTTCTTACCTGAAAACACGTTGGAGCTAACGATCCTCTTCATTTAAACCTCTGTTTATTTTATTTTGAGTGTCTAGTACGTTGTTGGCTGGATTGAGTATTTTATAAAGGAAAAGTAATCAATTTTCTGCATAATAATATGTTTTTTTGAAAGTCCCACAAGGAAGCGTACTTGGCTCATCTTCATCAACATCATCCACAGGAAGAACCCAAGCAGTGCTGACTCAATGGTTTCGCACCAAAATTATGAGATTTGATCTCATAATTTTGGTGCGATACCATTGAGTAGTGACCAGCACCAGCAATGTGCTTTGATTTGTGTAATTTATTTCACCCAGGTTCTATTCGTATTTCTCATCCACGATGCCAATAATGTCGTCTTCGTCTCCTAGCAAATTACAGTCTGTTTAGTAAATGCTGTGTATTTAAAATAAACAGTTAATTTTTAAACGTTCCAAGTGAACAGCAAAACTTAAACTTACGTTAATAATATTCTATTTAACTAGTTAAAAACAAACTACACAAATGTATTGTGTGCGGTACATAAATATTTATGGGTCATATTAAAATGTTCCCTGATTCTTCTCCCAAAGGCCTCCAACGACGGGTTATATGAATAAAATTATTAGGTATGATACGAAACTATCCAAATCTCTATTCTTTTTTATCTTCTTTGATTTTTTTTTAATAATTATTTTTATTTGGTAAGTTCTTTAGAAGTTTTGTGACCTTGCTTGTTTCAATCTGCAGGCCTAGCCAAGTTACGACCGTTTCATTTCGAATCTCTTTCTACAGTCGATAACGCCTCCGATTCCTTTGTTCTGACCACGTGACGTAACGTTGAGATATTTATTTATTTGTTTATCCTCACATCGGAACGCTTTACAGCAATTACACCAATGGAACAAGATTAGTTCAGGATTTGGTACCTTCTAACATCAGATGATGTCATTCCCATACGTTTGAAGTTTTCTACTAGTGTTAACGGTTATAGATTATCAACTTGGCTACCATTCGACAAACCGACAATCAACGCAATGGTTGGCTTGGTTTACAATCCGCAAATTCTTACCAAGATGACCTGTGTTTGGACACTGGATTACATCCGTGTGGCCCATGCTTAACGAATGTCTCCCAGACTAATCTAGCTGTATTACGTTAGTAGTTGAGCACAAATGATATAATAACTATGTACTTATGGTCTCCATGCAAGTTACCCATGTAATGACGGCCAAGTCAATAAGCCAATAATGCCTACCGGCACAAAAACACATCGGAAATTACCCACGATTTTTTACAAGAAGTCAATTCTTCAGAACATGTACCCATGTTTGTTTTGCCCATCAATACTTGGGCAAATTGCCCGGGCAGACGACTTATTGATTACGTTCCTGTGCCCTGCAATTATGATAATGTTACGTTAACATACCAATTTAGTGGAGATTGTCTTATTATATTATTTTTAAGCGAATTATCGTTGTTGCTTGTTGTAAGTAAATAAGGTGGTTATTTGGTTTCGCGTGTGTGTTCGGTGGTTTTAATTATACTTATTGGAGTTTCGAGGTATTATTAATTTATTAAATGTAATGAAAATTGTACTGTTGGTTTCCGTTAAGGCATTATTCAATAAGTTAATAATTGTTGTTGACTGTAACTGGCTCTCGTATGAGCTTTCGTTCAAATACTTCCTACGAATTGGCTACAGGACAGCAAAAGTGCTTACATTTTCTATTTGATTAACCTAAGCATTTTCTTTTGTGGAAAATTCAATGAACTTTTAACATATTAGAAGAGTTTATTGATTATTTACATCGCTCACTATCTACTTACTACTAATTGTTTTGTTTAATAAAGACTTCATTAGTCATCGATGTTTTTAACCAATGGTGCAGAGTTTCCATAATAGTTATGAAACGTTTCCCTAGTTTTGGCAATGGTTTTTTGGTAAAAATGCATCAAAGCCACCCTCTCAGTTCGTCTAACCATGGAATGGCTATTTAGGTATGTTCGCAAATCATATTTAAATCAACATACAACTTGAAACTACCCAGCTAAATGCAAAAAACGTAAGATAATTTGTATTTCACTGGTTGTCCTGGAACCTGTAGCCCGATTCACGTTATCAAAACCGTAACGATATCGTAGCGATTTAGTCGTTTAGACCATTTCCGTATTCACATCCATCAATCGAATTTGAACGACACCGTTTTTAAAGTCGTTTGAAATTCGTCGATTTAAAAAAAAAATCTGTAAAACATTATCCTGGTAGAATAATTATTAATGTAACTGGAAATAAGTCGATAGATCGTGAATACCGCTTTTGGATAGGACTTCGATCGAACGACTATAAAACTACAACGATATTTGGCTTGTTTGATTTTACGTGAATCAGGCTACTGGACAAACCAAAGTTACATTTAGATTTATACAAAAGTATAAATTGGCTAAGTACCTACACAATCATTTTAATAATTTATTTCATCGTAAATATTGCCATCTACAAAATTACGACTCATTTGCGTCGCGTGTCGCCGTAGGGTTGTCGCAAAAACTATTGTGTGTGTCCCCAATAAAATAACGCGAGAGATAAATAAAATAAACATCGGTTTAAATAAAAAATAACGTTCCATTGTACGGAGGCGTCGTGCGTGGGAATGACAGTCGCCTGGGGTGATCGGTGAGAATGACGTTGCTTAATAAATATGATACTTTTGGTGCAGTCTTATGGAATGATTAATATCAATATTGGTTGTTTGATTAATATTTTATTAATGTTAATTTGCAAATTTTTGTGATATAAAAATAGTGGGTTAATAAAATTACAAAATGATTTTACTAGGGAATAAAATATGTAATTTAAATTTCTCTTGGTTCCTGAAATTGACATAATCCGTAAGGCGATTATTTTGCCCCGTCGTATCTGTCTGTTCCATTAACTAAAATAGCAAAAATACTAAGTATTTATAGTTCATGTAGTCCCGGCCTTATGTTGTCTGGTAGATATAATTATGTCTGAGGTATGTATGTAATGTATATATATGTGACTGCCATTGTACCCATAAATATAAGTTTTTATAAAATGTTGTTACTAGTTTGGTGTACAATAATAAAGTTTATTTATTCTATTCTATTCTACGATCTTTTCATAAATATATTGTTGAATTGAAAATATTACTCCCCTTTTCATTAAACATTACATACAATGCGCCAGAGCCGTACCCAAAAAAAACTCATAAAAAAATAATGACGCGGCCGTTTCTGCATAATCGCATCAAAACTGTCACACACGTGTACAATACAACATGAATCCTACCTTTAGCAGTGACGCAGCACTTCATACAAATCTTTTGACATCATGCGACTAAACTGTCGCAGCTCCCCACATGACGCGACAGTTTTTGCGACAAAAAAATCGACCCTGTTTACCCTAACTTTAGCTACGGTCTATAGTAACTACGAGTAGTTAAGGGTGCGTTTCCAATGAGCCGGGCGATGCAGAGTAGAGCATTGAACAGTGGCGTTTCTACTGAAGCGGAGTATAGCGAGGTGGAGTGTAAAATGAAGCATTATGAAGCCTTTAACTTTTTTTGTAAGAAAGTAAGTATACCATAGTACCTTATCATTTATTTCAGCATAAATATTAATTACGGTAAATATCAGTGTTATGTGTGTAACAAAAATATACAATAAGTTATAAGACCCCTTTTCTTCAAACTAGGAGAATCCGTATCTTGAAGTAGGTACTTACCGTTTTCTGCATATAAATTAATAAAAAGATTAACAATATTTTTTATTTATAATGAGGGTTTTCATGAAAATTCACACCACCAAATGGCGCTACTTAGCCGAGGTCTTTTGATTTTGTGCATGACGTTGACGTCAATTTAACTAATGTCAATCATATAAGTGTTTTGACAGGTAAGTAGGACCTGACGACTAAGTGCACAATAAACAATAATTCCTTCTTTTTTTTTCATTAGCTTATACTGCCCGACTGCTGGGAAAAAGCCTCTCCCAACTTCTTCCAGGTATTCTTTTCTTGAGCCACCTTGAACTAACCCTTGTGGTAGGCATCTAGGTCGTGTCACCACCTTTTATACTCATAGGCGCGATCCCACTCCGCTCTATCCCACGCCAGGCCGCTCCGCTCGCTCTACCCGGCCTAAGTGAAAACGCACCCTTACGACGCTACGCGAAGCATTTCTGAGGTGCTCGTGCATAGAATTTTTAAATTAAGAACGCGTTTGTCATGTTTCACTTATGTAATTAAATTGTAGATGGCCTGATACACGTTTTTGGTAAGCATGTGGTTTTTACGAGGTTTTTTTCTGATTGTTTTTTTTTTTTAATGTTGTACGTGTAACAAAATAAAGATGCTTTGTTTTTGAAAAATCACAACTTTCTTTCCCTGTGAATTTATTGGGGTCTTCTCCATATACCTACAAATAAATAAAAAAGCATGTTCATTCTTTAATTGCAATTTAGGGTTGATAAATTTACTTTAAAATATAATAATTAGTATTATTCAGTTACAGACACTTCTATGAGTAAAGGCCTCGTCTGGCCTATGCTAATTTTCTCTGTCTTTTGCCACTGTCAGCCATCTCAGGTCGACTACTTTCATAACCTCATTGACCTATATTTCTTGAGGTACCTATTCCTTGTCTGCGTTTGCTTTTCAAGCTAATCCACTTTGCTAACTCTGTCTTCCCCATAACATACTCGTATTTTTTTCAAATTACTAACTGATAAAGACTTTTTAACATTCACTTCCAATTTTGTAGCGCAGGACTAAAGGAAACATTAAAAAGATAAGAAGTAGCTACCGTACAAACAGGGGTCGAAAAAATAAACAAATAAGAGATATGTTTAACCCCGACTAGTCCACTCGATACGATATTCAAAATCGAACCCGATGTCTGTAATACAAATTTGTTACCAAATAAATTTTTGTCTGTCTGTATAGGAGATATTGTCAAAATATGTTGGCCAGTCTGAAGTTGGCGTTCCTAACTATTGTGCATACTAGAAAAAATACTCAAAACGCCATATGATTCTAAAAAGAATTAATGCGCAGCCCATTGCTCGAAGTTCGGATATTTTGACGTAGGCAATATTCGAAGTAGGGGATATTTTGGCGTAGCCAATTGTTTGAAGTTCGGATATTTTGGACATACTTTAACTACTTAAGAGGTCCTTAAGAAACACCAAAAATGCATTTACAGTTTTCAAAATTTCTAAAAATACCCCGCATTGAATTACACAAAAAAAAATCATAAAGAACCTAAATAGAAAAGAAAAATTTGTTCAAGTAAATCCTGTAAGTAGAAACGGTCGATTTGGCTTTTTAAGAGATAAGAACAATTTTCTTTTAGAAATAAAGGATAGGTTTGCTAATATCTCGCCGTAAAACTGTTGGCGCATCTGTTTAGGTTGTTCATTTTTTTTCTGTAATTCAATGCGGTGTATTTTTAGAAACTTTGAAAACTGTAAGAGGTGAAAACTTAAGGACTCTCCCCTTAACAAATTATGTTATTTGTGTATTCGGGAGATCATTTCTGACTGCAGAAATAACATGGTTCTTCTTAGATAAGTATTACATACTTACTTATCATGTCATTTTAATCAATGTTTCCTTCTATATTAAGTGACTAGACCCCCTGGCCTTGAAATTCCTGAATTTATTTATTTAATTCTTCATGCACATTTTCATACATGGCATTTTCTACCAATCAACCTGGATTTATTGCGAACAGACAGACAGACAAACATGGGGGATTTTTTAAAATAATGTGAAAGGAAGGCTAGCAAATATGTTTTAGTAAAACTCCCCTACGATATGAGTCCCCCCATAATCTGATCTCTGCAAAATATAAAAGCTAGGTAACTTAACGAAACTTGATCTAAAATAAACCTTTCATAAACCCACAAGACGTCTAGTTACTGTTAGTACTGCAAACAGTTTGATCAATTAGGCGCCTGGCTCTATGGGGAGTTGCCTGTGCCCGACGATACGGGCCGTAAACAAACATAGGATTATGATTATAAACCATTCGATACTTATTGAGGCCATCCATCATTTGGGGGTTAATCGAAATTTGAATGAGTGCTCCCATATTGAGTTATGATTCTTTTGAGGACTTTATTGTTTATTGTTTTGGACATTTCTTTTTTTGTGAGAGAGTAGAAATTATGATTATCTCCAAGTACGACTCTATCATTGATTATAGAAAAATTACATAAAGAATATGTTATACAAATAATAAAAAAACTGTAAGTACTATCTCACAAAATACACATAGCAAAAAAAAAAACGAAAAAGTAGTATTTTTATCTGTACCTAATGTTCCAACAGACATCACTTAACATCGACTATCGAGAAATCTGCAAAACATACGAGACCTATTGATTTTCCAGTTCCCAGACATGTCCTGGCCGGTCACACGACACAGGTACTTACCAACAATCTGTCTGGCTAACTTATGCATGCGTTAGTTATCCGGATCTAATATTAAAATGAGCCGCAATTTGTGCGCTGCCGATACGGAACGATCAATCTACCGGATTGAACACACCCTGTAGGTACGTGGCTTGAACTGGGGTGGAGTCGAATTCTTCAATTAATATTTTTAATTAATTTAACATTGTTTTGATAGGGTCGTTACGTGATTGGATAAAAAGGTTTATTTTTTATTTTTACGTGATTAGAAAAGACGATTATCCCTATTTATTTGTTTCTGTACCACGTGTAATTTTTGGCATATTTATTTTAGATAGGTAGTCGATACCATGTTAGAAATTATTCGTGTATTGTGGGTGCGTTCATTAACATGTAAATTCACACACACAAGATACCCAAACCGGGAACAACTATTTAACTAATAGGCCATACTAGCTAATATTTGTTCGAAAAATCGAATTCGCGATACGTAACACAGCAGCCAATCGTTCAACCACTGCGCCAATCGTGCCTTCAATTAAATATTTAAGTAAAACCATACCGATATGCCTTCAGTTTCCTTTTCGGAACCAGTTAGTTTTCTTTTTTTATGTGCCTACGTATTGTTTCTGCATTTTCTGTGTCAAATAAAATATTTTCTTTTCTTCTTTTTCTCAAGCAAGTGCGTTGCGTGCGTCTCCACACCATTCGCTGTCCAAAGGGCGTTATTCAAATAAGACGCGCTGCGTATCGCAGGCGACTTGTCGCTTGATGGATAGCTTCGGACCATTTTTAATCATCCCTGTAAACCATTTACATAGCCATAAACACCTTCACAGTACAATCGAAATTAAACTCTAATCTCTACAGCATAGGTTCATTTTGAGTTTTCGAGCTGAATTTCTGATAGTTTATAAATTGAATCAGTGATGTGCTTTTATTAAAATATATTTAATATAAGTTTTCCGGTCAAATAAGATATCCTGTGATGGTAAAGCAGAGTTGGCCACTTGAATAGTTTTCAAAGAAATATACAAGTAATATGTAACCAAGCATTATATGTAACACATAATATGATTTAAAAGAGTGTCCATGGAGTTTCTTGCACGTTCTTCTCCATAGAGACCTACTCTTTGGAACGTGCAATTTAGCTTCACTTTTCTTGGACTGACCGACATTTGACTATTCAAAAGTGCCTGTAAATGGTCTATTTGAAATAAATGATTTGACTTTGACTTTGACTTTGACTTTATAGTTTTCAGATTATAATAGAATCTTTTAATCTTTTATTATTCATTAAAACTAGATAATCCGACATTAGTTTTAGATGCGAAATCCGAAACTCGTGTCTAGTATTTATGTGTAGAATGTAAAGAATCTATCTATGTACTAGCTGTACCCGCGCGGCTTCGCTCCCGCTCTTCCCTACTTCTATACCCTACTCTACCTTACTATACCCTACTCTACCCTACTCTACCCTACTCTACCCTACCCTACTCTACCCTACTCTACCCTACTCTACCCTACCCTACTCTACTCTACTCTACCCTACTCTACCCTACTCTACCCTACTCTACTCTACCCTACTCTACCCTCCTCTACCTTACTCTACCCTACTCTACCCTACTCTACCCTACTCTACTCTACCCTACTCTACCCTACTCTACCCTACTCTACCCTCCTCTACCTTACTCTACCCTACACTACCCTACTCTACCCTACACTACCCTAATTTTCATTTTTTTTCCATAGGAACCTTCTCCTCATAATAACGCACACAACAAAAAAAAAATAGCAAAATCGGTCCAGGCGTTGTTGAGTTATGCGCTTACCAACACATTTTGCGATTCATTTTTATATTATAGATAAAATTTCATATCTGTATCATGAAAAATCACAAAGTTACAAGCTTGTTATGTAAGCAAAAGTACATGGTCATCGGGCCATCCAGCCGACTGAGGGGTTGTTTTGCACTCGCACCCAGCTGTTTGCTGAGACCTGTGTTGTTGTGTCTTAGTGTCAGCGGTGTCCAACTTGTGACATTTTCAAATATTTTTGAGAAAATATATAATATGGTGTAAAAACTATTGGAATCCATTCAGTTACTGATTCTAAACAAACTATAGGTATTCAGGTTTCAATAAACTAAAAATAATGTTGTGTACTCGTGAAGAGGTAACAGACAGCCAGACCGATATACAGCGTTGCTGTCGAATTTATAATATTAGTAAGGATAAAATTTTATTAAAATTAATTTTATACACCGTTTACTAAAAAGAGGTACGTCCCAAGATGCTTTCATAAACAAATGGAGGCACCAGCATTAAATACTGAACTTCGACTTGTAAGCAAATTAGTATTGTTTCAAACGACCCCGCCATACTCCGACGGCTCCAGCTCCACGCACAGCCGGCTTATCCCCGCAGCCACTTCATGAAATAGTTTAATCCACTAAGCCGCGCGCCGTCAACTCTACGCCGAAGAGGCAAGATGAATTATCTTTCCTACTGAAACAAAGCTTTTCGTTCCCATTGTTGAGAATCCTCGCTACGTGCATTATACACCCACCGCTATTTCGCGACAAAACCCTCCATTACACGTCGCATTGTGCCACCACTCAATGCATGATTAATGATTGCAGACTTCGAAAACATATTCATTCGTAGACCCCCTCTATTCCGCTGTCTCTCCACTACAATGCCAGATATCGATATTTTTCCGCGAGACGCGAAAAATGGATGTTTACATCCGCTCGATTAAGCGGAGGATGGGTTTTTGAAAAATCGACGAACGCCCGAAAGATATGCGTCGCGTGCCACAAATCTAACATTAACATAACCGAAATTCAACTTTAGTCCCCACAAAATACGCTTCAAAATGAGTTGTTTTGCTCCACTTTACCCCGCACTTAGTGCTTCTCGAAGCGTAGCAAGGATGTTGTTTTATTGGAAACGGATAATTTATTTTGTGTATTTATTTTGTTGCGGCACGTCGCCGAAGGATTCAATAACGTGGGAGCGAATTTAGTGGTTATGGGCTGTTATTAGTATGTGAAGAAAGATTGAACGCTTCGACATAAAAACATACCCCACTTCACAATTTCTGCAAAATGATAGACTGTATACCCACTGCGTAAGCCTTGCTAGGGAAAATACAGGTGCAGTTATATCAGCCATTCATTTTCCCACAGAAAAAGCCAAGGAAAATAGGTTAGTGGGAAACCTGCAATTTGTAAGCGATAAATTAGAAAAGCGTCGTTAACTTAAGTGGTGGTCCACCTACACTGAAACCTTTCTGTTTATCGCTGAGAGAAAACGTAATTACATAAAACTTTAAATGGGAGAAAATGTAGGAAAATGTTGCAACAGGAAGTCTTGTAATTAATTTGCTTGGAGTTCGGAAAATATGGGAGTTCTGTGCGAAGATTGGAAAAACAGAAAAGTTATCTCATCGGACGTAAACCTACAAATTATGGGAACGGGAATTCCTAACTGAATTAATTTTAAATGTAGGATAGCACTCAGCCCTCAACATTTTTTTCTAACGAAATTTTCTTGGAGTAATTCTCACTTTCCGGTGGGGTCAGGCTTATTTGATACGAGATCTAGCAGTGTAGATGACTAATTTAGCTAGAACTTCATTAGACTGACGAACCTACACATGTAATACACCCTGATTTGACGTAGGACTGTACGTAGGACGACGTCGCGTGGCGTGGATCAAGTATGCAGCTCTACAAGTCTAGTTTCCATATAAAATGTATGGAGACGGACGCGCCCAGGTCGGCGTGTGTGGCACACGTGTGCGCAGTCTAGTTCTAGCTTAAAATTCAAACTTGACTCGACGACCAACTATGAGACTTTATTTTTTTATGTTCACATGAAAACAGCAAAAGATAATACATAAATATGAGTAGATACAAAGGTATTTTTTAAAGTATTTATTTATTTAAAAGAAACAGAGAGATTATAAGAAATGTAGTAATGTAATGTGAATAGTGTTTAAAAAACCTAATATTATAAATAGATAGTAGATACTATTTAATTAGGTAATTAATTTATAATTATCGCAGTTGAGAGGATATTATACTTGATTTTTGAAGAGTGAAATTGATTAAAAATTAAAATTAAATTAAAATCTATATCAGACATCGACAAAAAAAAATCAATTTTTACACATTTTTGCACAAAAGCTATTGTATTGTAGTTTTTATTATATAAAAAAGTAGCAATCTTTTCAATCCTTTCCTCCATACACTCAAATCCAATGACGTTGCACAAACTCAATGCATGGTTTGAAGAATCGACTTTCATTTGTTTCGTAGTTTCGAAAAAGGACTCCCGATATAATATTCAAACAAATTTTTTCTTTTTTTGCAGAATTCTTTGAGTGAAATCTCGTGACTATATTAATTATTCGCAAATTGATTCCTAGAGAATCTTGTGATATTAAAAATTAGTGAAATTTAATTTTATACAATTGTTTCATTTTATTTTGATTTTTAATGCAATTCTTTTAATATTTGACTGCCTGACTATATAATTATAAAATGAATTTAATTTAATGATAAACATCGGATCAATGCAAAATAATGATAATGCAATCTAAATGATAATAATAATCTAATGCAATTTAAATTAATTTAATTTGTTATTGACCTTTCAATTTTATTTAATTTTATAATACCTGTATACGTATGATTTTGTAACTGAAATGAGTCTTTGGTACTTGAAATAAATAAATAAATAAGCTAGTGTAGTTATGTATTTCGAATGTTATTAACTGGATAATATGTAGAATCATTCCAACAGGCGCAGTCTCAGTAAAATGGAGCTGAGAATTTTATTGTAGAATTGACTACCTCAGCGAAGCTTACCGAGAAGGCTGAGTCGATGCTTTTGCTGCCAAATACTGCAAGTATATTTGAATATGCTACACCCGCATTTTAATGGAAAACAAAATGGACTGCATTTTGAAATCAGAATGAATTTAGATGAAGATTTAAATCTAAATACATTCTAAACTAGACACTGGCCATCAACGATTATATCACTGCTTACCATCAGGTGGGATCGCGATGTTCCTACTGCTGAGACCCAGGCCTCCTCTCTAGAATAGGGAATGGGCCGTAATCCACCACGCGGGCCCAGTGCGGTTTGGTGAATGTAAGGGTCTAAGCAGACGGACTGCATTACACCACCCGCCCGCACGCTCCGCCCTCCCACGCATGGTGCAGTTCGGATGCAGTCGGTGTGAAGTTCACACGACTGCAATCGGACTGCACGTTTGGTTTGCAGTTCTATTGCAGTCGTGGCAACTGCATTCAAACTGTACTCAGACTGCAATTTTCAGTTGGATTGCAGTTGAAATGCGGTCCGCATGATGATGATGATGATGAAACAGACGTGTTTGGACCCTTACATGTCGTTTTGAGAGCAGTAGTGTTGAAATAAATTACACAAAGTAATGCGCCTGGCAGGGTTTGAACCCGCGACCTACAACTCGTAAGTCCACTCGGCTACCACTGCTCTGTCTTGATCGCGGTCAAGCACTATTATACCTTTTTTGTCCTATGATGAGTTCCCTGACAGTTCTTGTCTGACAATTATAGTGATGTGACCTAATGAAATTTAATCGATTTTTTACAATAACGAATCAGTTGGCAAAGAAAATGGAATCGGATTACCGATTTTAGATTTATAGATGATAAATGTGAAAGATTGTATGTGTGTGTGGATGTTTGTTACTTTTTCACGCAAGAACTAGTCTACTAGTCCAAGATCCTAAGGCCGACAGACGTCACGTATTTTCTGACGAACGAAATGTGGACGATTGAGTAATATTAGTATGTACTAAGAACGCATGCCTACCTGCTAGCTTGCTTAGACGGCCAATTTTCAAGTATCAGGTAATCAAGGTAGATACATAAAATTATTACTTACCTCACGTAAATTCTCAAAGAAATTTTACAGTAAACCAAAAAACCTGACAAAAACTAAAAACCTGAAATAACGCGGGCGGAACCGCGGGGGACGGCTAGTGGTAAATAAAATGCAGTCTGTTTAAAATAATAATCTATTTATTATTCACTGTCACTTGACTCTTGATTTGAACTCATATCCATATCGGAATCGGAATCTTTTTCAACTAACCGCGATGATTAATTATTGGCCCTAATTCGTTCGATCCGGATATATTTATTCCAGTCCTCTGTTATAGTTTTTTGAGTTTTTTCTATTACTTTTTTTCCAATTTTCTGCCGTTACATGCGATTACAAGATGGCCGCTCCGATTTTGTCGATTAGTGTGTCGTCGAGTAGTGTCAATCTCTATTGGCAGAAGTTCCGTTTAACGCATTACACATTTTTAAGGTCTATACTTTTTTATTTTATTTACTTAATTTATTAACAAGTAATTATAACCACAATAATTTACTTATTAATTTACGAAAGACAATATTTTTTTTATCATTTCATTTTTGTTTTTTTTGCCAGTTTATTTTTTAGTAATCTAAAGTAGAATGCGTGCCACGGAAAAAAATGAACTGTCAGGGAACTCATCATAGGGCAAAAAAGGTATAGCTAATAAAAAAAAACTGGCTAAAAGCAAAAACCGTGCGAAGCCAAAAGAAAAAAAAATCAAGCATTAAAAAAAACACCTTCATTTTTGTTTCGTTTTCAGTCAGCTATTTTTTTTTTTTTTTTTTTTTTTAATTGAGATAAACAAGTGCTTGACTGCGATACCACCTGATGGTAAGTAGCAGGTGGTGGTAGTGTTTAAGTTGTCAAGCGATTTTAAACCATATGTAGTGCAAACAACAACATTTACCTTAACTTGCTCCATATCTAAACTGGCACAGTGACAATTTCACCCGAATATTCAAGCTTCGTTTACAAAATCAAGTCTATTAGGAGTCCCGGAGTTCCGAATCCCGGCGGAAATTAACCGAGACCCGTGTCAAGCGACAATGTCCTTTCAAAACTATCCTAATGACATTTCAATGGAATTGACAGACTTATGTACTTGACATAGGTCATTTGCATACAATATAAGTCGATCGTAAAGATCAAGTCCTATGGTGATCTCTTTGTGCTACAAAGTTACCGAAACTCGAGAGCTAACGGGATTATATTGTTTGTCTTTTGTTTTATTCTAAATTGGGCAAATCAATGGCGTAGCTACCGAAGGACTAGGTGGAGCAGTGCCCCAGAGTCCCTAAGTTCGGGGGCCCCCAAAACCTGATAAGCAATCCTTTTTGAACTAGCGAAAAAATCTCCCACCTTCGAAATCTAAATAAAATAGGTTGTTGCAACTGTCGCCGCAAATGGGCCACATGCCACAGCCACAAACGCCGCCACGACAAGTTAAAAAAGGCCTCAAAGGAAGCTGAAGCGCGCGGCAGCCACTTGTGGCCTATGGCTGCTACTATTTTTAACCCTTACGCGCAATATCATAATGGACTCTGACGAAGAAGGTATAGATGCGCGAATGGCGTGTGACGGCCTTTTGTATCAACGATTAGTGGCCGGTTTGGGCCACAAGAAGCGAGCAGCGGCGATTTGTAGCGTGTGGCGACCACCGGCGTCAACCTTGTGCGCCGAACCCCTAAAAAATGTATGAAACCTATAGGAAATATGCCGGTGGCGGCGTTTTGTGGTTATGGCCGGTGGCTCGTATACGGCGACACTTAGTCAGGAAAAATTTGACACTCCCTTCCACTCTACCCAGAGCAGAATAAGTTCGTTGATAATTTCCCACGTTAAAAGGGGGCCTCAGTATTATTGGCCCCAGTTTTCTTGGCCCAGGGCCATTAGTAACCTAGCTACGCCACAGGGGCAAATGCAAATGAGTTTGTGTCCTCCTGTATATGGATAAATATATCTTCTACTTCTTGTTTGTTGAATTCTTCATTTTGTGAATAAAACGCTGCTGAAATACGCGTCATAAAACCCGGTAGGTATGTCCTTTACGACGCACATGGAGCCACTTTGGGTGGCCTTTTATAGCGGCCCGGCTAATTTGTCGAGATTTTCATTAGCTAAGTATTTGTACTTACCTGTATTTTGGTCTTTAGAAACCAAAATACAAGAGGAACACTTCCTTTCATTGTTGACATAATATTAGTATACAATATTATTTTTAGTATATAATGCGAAACCTGAATATAGTTTGTTCAGAATCAGTAACTCAATGGATTACAATAGTTTTTACACCATGTTATATTTTTTTTTCCCCAGAATTATTTTAAAAGGTTACATGTTGGACACCACCGACACTAAGTACAACACAGATCACGGCTGGTCATAGCGGGCATTAGACGCCAGCAAAAAGGTGGTGCAAGTGCAAAACAACTCCTTAGTCGCCTGGATAGCTCGGGTACTATGTATTTTTGCTGGCATAACAAGCTTATAACTTTGTGATTTTTCATGATACGTCGCCGACTTCTGCGAAGCAGTAATGCTCGCAAAGGAGGAGGCCGAACGCATCAGGCAACGGCGTTCTCGCCGCCGCCGGGATTCTGATCCCGATTTGGCGCGGGCTTGCAGACAGTGAGCAATGGGTAGCTCGCTGTCCGGCCGTCCGGTAACTGTCCGGACCAAGCCCAAGACGTCGACGGCGCGCACTGTTCCCGCGCGCCTCAAGGAGTTGTCAGCAACAGCAGGGACCCAGCCGGGTCGAAGCCTACTGGGGCCAGGGTTATCCGAAAGGGAGCTCGAGCCCCGGTATGAAGGCTAGAAGGAACGGGGTGGGTCTTTTAGTCAGTAAGAGTCTGACACTATCTTCCGCTCCGCCCAAGAGCGGGGGTTGTCATTGGATGATTTTTTCCCACCATAAAAAAAAAAGAACTTTTACAATTTTGGACATAGATTCTTTACATAAAAATACTAGCCACATCTTTCGGTTTTCGCAAATCCTAAAACTAATGTTATATAGTAGTATGTATTAGTATGGTATATCTATGTATATATATATGAAAATCAATGACAGTTTTCGTTGTAATTTTATAACTCAAGAACGGGCGCACCTATCCAAACCAAATGTTTAGGCTTTGTTCGGACTATTTAGTAGATGGTTTATGTGAAGTTTGGTAGGGTAGAGTAGGGTAGAGTAGTGTAGTGTAGAGTAGTGTAGAGTAGGATATAGTAGGGTAGAGTAGTGTAGAGTGGAGTAGTGTAGAGTAGTGTAGAGTAGGGTAGAGTTGGATTGGGTAGGGTAGAGTATCGTAGAGTAGGGTAGGGTAGAGTAGGGTAGAGTAGGGTATAGTAGGGTATAGTAGGGTGGAGTAGGGAAGAGCGGGAGCGAAGCAGCGCGGGCAAAAGCTAGTTTTAATTATATATATTAGATTTAGTTGTGTAGCTTTATATTGTGCAGTGGATCCTACCCTTGCATATGTTCTCTCTCTGTAACTCAAAGGTTTGTTAGGAGAAAACTCATTGCTGAGTCAAGCTAACCTTTGGACATGAACTTTCTGTATCACCGTGTACTATGTAGGTACGTTTTTGTGTACAATAAAGAATTATAGAAAAAGAAATAAAAGGTATGTTATTGAGGTACATATTTGAAAGGCAGGAAAACTCTGATATAGGTTTAAAATTGAAACATTTTCATCAAAAACAACATCAACTTTTAACTGCCGGGGACCTCCACAACGTTTATAGAAACGTTGAAACTATAATTAAAACTAAATCGAGGTAGTTAAAAGTGATGTTGTCGTACAAAGCGCCGGGAAAGTTCGCCAACTGCCGGCAGAAGTCATTTTAAATGTTTTTCAGAGGGAAATTAATTTCTGGGGACCAACTGAACTGAAACACTGTAAATGCTAAAGTGAAAAGTTTGTTTGCTGCAATAAAGTATTCAGGTTGAAAAGGCGGTTCTCCTCGTCTGATACCTATATAGTCCAGCAAATATACTAAGTTCTCGTTAGTGTAGCATCAATGAGGTACGCTGTATATTTCAATATCATGAAACAAAAATACAGACATGTCATACCAATAAGTTACTAATAACATAGAAATAAGTGATACCATAGATACAAGTATAAGACCGTTTTTGAGTGATACTAACATAATTTATAATATGGACCAAAAGTTGTCTTTAAAAAGTAAATAGTTAACAAGTTTATTTTTAATATTGCAGGCTTGCGCTTAACCACTATCTCACCTGATGGAAAACGACGATTTGGCCGATGATTTAGCACGTTCTTGAGCCTTAGGTTGTAATTATCTGAAAACACAGACTCCGGTAGGGAATTCCACTTCTTCTACCATCGCGGTAATTTCTACCTGATAACTTAAAAAAAATCGCTTGAATCCTGTGACGCAACGCCAAACCAAACCCTTTAAAATGATCGTTTTGAGTGCAAGCAAAAATGAACTTAGCGGTGGTCAGGCGGAAGTGTCTTGAATGTGTTTACAAAATGTTTTATGCATATCGGATGAAGAGATGTCCTCCTTGTACCGGTGGCGCATTGCTATAGATCTGGTAATTCGATGAAAAAAAGAAAAGAGAAAGAAGAACAGCTACAGAAACTGGCTTTGATGGATCATTCATTTTCATCGGTCTAAGGCCTGTTTGCTGAAGTGTGGCGAAGTTACCGTAAGTATCGTAGTTAGGTATAAGCTCATGAGCATGATCAGCCTTATACCGTTACCACTGCTGGGACTCAGGGCTCCTCTCTAAGTGAGGGAATGGGCTGTTATCCGCCACGCGGGCCTAGTACGGGTTGGTGGATGTCACAATGAAGTCGAATTTTCGATTCTAGGACATACTTTTTCCTCACGTTGTTTTTCTTCACCGTTTTCAGAGCAATGGTGATAAAATAATAATACATTCTTAAGTACGATGAGATTATTTGAAAGAATCACTGCAGCCCTAGAAAACAAAGGGCAACTGAAAGAACACGGGTGGGTTTTTGTTACTAAAAAATCTGACACTCCTTCCCGGCCCACCCAAAATGGGAGAAGCTGTTTTCCACGAAAAAAATATAACTTTTGACTGGGTAAAATCTTTACAGTACAATCCATAAATAAGTATTTCTATCAAGATTTGACAGCAGTGGGGAAGCGAGGGCTGATGGCCACCATTACAACTTCGCTCACAACATACCGCCGATACTGCTAAATTAGGGATACGCTTGAGCCTTCCCATTGATTGCACAGGGGAAACCAAGGAGCCTCTGCTACATCCTACGAATATTATAAACTAGCTTTTGCCCGCGACTTCGTCCGCGTACATAAAATATAGCCTATGTCACTCAAGAATAAAGCAGCTTTCTATTGGTGAAAAAAAAATAGCAATCGGATCAGTACTTCCAGAGATTACCTCTTACAAATAAATATAAAAACAAAAAAACATAAAAAAACTAACTTTACCTCTTTATTATATTACTTAGTGTAGATGTGAAAATCTGGTTGTTTTTTTTTTACTTTAATCACGTCTCTACTGATTTGGATAACTGGAAACTGAGCACACGCGACAAGCATGCTTTAGATCCCACTCCCAGAAGCTTGTAAAAATATCTACACCTTTTTTTAAACGTGTGGGAATCCTCATGGTATTCCTTCCACCCGAGGTGCAGGGGTCTGTCATACTCTTACTAACTAAACCCTCATAGTGCTTTGCAGCGGGGTGTTACGCTGGAGTGGTGGTGAATTTTGTCACGCTCTCCCGGCTAAGCATTGACTCGCATGAGTTCAGGCAGACCCCATTACCGTCTGCGCTTGCGCATTGAGGTGACGACGTCCTACATGCTCTCACTTCAGACTATAAACTAGGCTCCGTCCGAAAGCTAGAGATTATCCACAGCAGCAACCGCCGCGACAAGGTCATGACGCAGGGCTGCCCAATCCAGGTATTCCACAATATGTGTTGGGCCGTATCATTGAGACAGTTGCCAGAATTATCGGGCCTATACGACACAAAAATATTTTCCCCATGTCCGGACGGAAAGTAAAAGTACCAAGTAGTCTCTCCAGCCACTCCGTGAACGGAGTGAGACCAGTATCTGATGCCTCGTCATGTCGATGAGTACAAGCTCGAGTTCTACCAGATTTTAGTGATGGATCCTGCGCAACCGACAGCTGAGAACACCACAAAAGTGAAAATATGCACCTTGATCATTGAACAAAATAAGAATATAACACATCGAACTTCAGAACAAGACTATTTTACAGCACTTGTAGGTCTGTTTTCACATAAAGTATTGGTAAGTACTAAACAGCATGATTACCTGAAACAAATCTAGCTTACGTAGTTTAATTGTGTGTGCAGTTTCCAGTATCCAGTAAACAGAGTGGAAACCCTTGGCCGTATCTAAGTCATGAGTGAACAGGTTCTTTCTAGAAAAGCGTTATCCATCGTCGCTTACCATCAGGTGAGATAGTGGTCAAAAACAAGCCTATCTACACTTTAATATTATAAAAAGGTAAAGTTTTTTTTTAAGCTATTGCATAGCTTCTATCGCGGGCCTTGAGTGTGGAGACCGAATCCAGAAATTCCGTAACGAAAATAACCTAACACCCCCCACTCATTTGTTTTTTGAGCGTG
This sequence comes from Mythimna ferrago, assembly GCA_910589285.2. Classification (NCBI taxonomy): domain Eukaryota; kingdom Metazoa; phylum Arthropoda; class Insecta; order Lepidoptera; family Noctuidae; genus Mythimna; species Mythimna ferrago. Next base: position 32,311,580 of record OU342674.1, read on the forward strand.
GTGACCGATAAGAAAACAAATGAGTGAACAATCAATCAAAATTCAATTCAATGTGTGAAAGTGTAACTTCAATTAATATCAAAGAAAAAAAAACAAAGGAAAAAAAATACTGCATAAATAAAATAAATAAATAATTATAATTGCATAAGTTGATAAAAATGCTATGCAATAGCTTTACCGCGGCAGTCCTCGAGTGCCACACGTCTTTTTAAGCTATTGCATAGCTTCTATCGCGAGCCTTGAGCGTGGAGACCGAATCCAGAAATTCCGTAATGAAAATAACCTAACACCCCCCACTCATTTGTTTTTTGAGCGTGGTGACCGATAAGAAAACAAATGAGTGAACAATCTATCAAAATTCAATTCAATGTGTGAAAGTGTAACTTCAATTAATATCAAAGAAAAAAAAACAAAGGAAAAAAATACTGCATAAATAAAATAAATAAATAATTATAATTGCATAAGTTGATAAAAATGCTATGCAATAGCTTTACCGCAGTCCCCGAGTGCCACACGTCTTTTTTTTTTTTGTTTGTAGGAGGTAATCTCTGAAAGTACTGGTCCGATTTCGAAAATTTTTCACTGATAGAAAGCTGCTTTATTCTTGAGTGACATAGGCTATATTCTATGTATGCGAGCAAAGCCGCGAGGAAAAGCTAGTCAATAATAAAAACAAAAGTTTACAAAAACTCATTTCTATAAACATACCTATAAAATAGACAAAAAAATAAATGTGAAAAATCTCCAACACATTCCGTCTGTTCTCAAGTCTAGGCAACCGAGAATCATCGTAGAGCTAATCTTGAGGGCGGGCAGCCGCTTACGCAAATGTCATTCACGCGACCCCTTCACGCTTTTGCACACCAACCATGCAAGACCTACCCTGCCTCTCCCACTCCTCACTAATACAGGCTTCAAAGAGGGGACAGTAGGAATTAGGAAAGGTCTTATCAGAATGGTCATCCATAGATATGTGAGTAGAATGGGATTCGGGCACAATCCTTCGTGATTGCGCCTCGTTCCATTTTCAAATCCTCGACGACCGTTTGTCGTCCGTACTCAAACGAGCATCGGTTTGTTTCCTTTGCGAAGTTTGAATTTAGAACGTTTAACGCTCGATATGCGGCGTAAAAGCGCTTTTGCTTCGCTCGTGAAAATTATCGCTTATCGTCGAATATCTCATCAAGAATTATTTTTTAAAGAGAGACAGTACGATTTCCCTGAATGTTTTCTTATTTTGTCAATTATTTATGTATTAATTAATTGCAAAGCATGAAGGAATGCTTTTACAGAAATGAATACCTTCCCAAAACGTATAGTTGAAATTAAAACTTATTCCTTCACAATATTAATATTATAAAGGTGAAAATTTGTATGTTACAAGTATGAATATGTGTAGGTATGTTTGTTACCCCTTCACGCTAATACCAGAAAAGAGGTACTCAAACGGTTGAACGGATTTAGATTAAAGGCACACGGGTTCAAAATCCGCCCAAATCCGTCCTGGAATAAGACATACTATATACTTCTTGCTTTTTTTATGCTTTTTGTCCACTTGCGATAATTTTCTACTTTCACGTAAGCAAAAGTTAGAAGAAGCTACTAAAGAATCTTCATCATTACAGCTGAAAGATTTCCTCTGCACATGAGCAGTTTTGTTCGCATCCAGCATCTCCAGTTTCCCTATGCAATGCAATTCCAAACAAATTATGCTCGCATTAATTTAACTAAGGACATTACTGCCACAACTTCCGAATTACAAATTCCGGTGGACCATTAGGATAGTATTAATCAAAGGGACGATAGCCCCGAATCTAAGAACCACCCTGTACCCGTAAATTGTATTGTCAAAGCGACACATGGTCCCAAAATAGCTCTGTTGGCTACTGTCAACAACTAATATCACAGTCTATCAAAATATCCACCTCAAAATTGTCCCACTGCAAATTTTCGTACATAACATTCATCGAACAAGCTTATTCTGTAGCTTAATAGCGGGCACACGTGCAAAACACTTGAGAGGGAGTGTTACTAAAATGGACCGCCACTATCACGTAATTAAGTGCCCCCGTCCGTTGTTCACCGGACCGTAAGGGGACACTGGGCTAGAATGGCTGAGGTATTAAAATAACAAATTACTTTGATAAGGAAACTTCAACCTTAACACTTGAAGTTAAAGTTTAAAGTTCTTCAAGTAAAGTTTGTTGAATAAGGTATATTTGGCAATTGGGGTAATGTGTTAGGCATAAATTACTAGTTTTCTTTGGAGTTGAATTAAGTACGGATGAAGGCAGTTAGTACTTAGTGTCCGGTATAATGATTGTGGAAACGGGTGAGGGGCTGCGATAATAGATTAGCGAAGTACCTATTAATTTGCTAAAACCAACCAAAAAGCCAACAACTTTAGTTTAGTACCGTATGTAGATTAAGATCGGTAATCCTAAATTATTACAGGAACTAAGAGAGAAACAGCTCTCAAGATAAGCATGCTTATATTCGTAATGAAAACTATTATTCATAATAACTCCATCAATCATCATCATTTTAGCCGAAAGACGTAGACTGCTGGACTTAGCCCTTCCTCAAGTGTCGCCACAACGAACGGTCGTGTGCGTCTCGCATCCAACGGTTTCCCGTGACCTTCACCGGGCCATCGGTTCATCTAGTGGGAGGCTTAGTACCCAGTACCACTTAAATTTGGCGATTCTTCGAATTAAGTCGTGTTCTGCTGTGGAAATCTTCATCCTTGATGCGATCACGCAAAGAAACTCCGAACATAGCCCTTTCCATTGCCCTTTGGGTGACTTTAAGCCAAAATTTTTATTGATTCGAGTGAAGGAAACAACTTGGAATTTAAGGGTTAATTTTCACTCAATTTTCCCAATTTCGCCTTGTTGTGTAAGACGATCACAAAAATCAGTAGATACACAGATCTAAATCTGCCACAAAAAAATATACAAGAAAGCTTTCGTAATGCAACTCATGAAACCTCAAGCCATAACAAAATAAACAAGGTTTTTATACAAATAAAATGTAATCGGTGTTAATAAACATTAGTTGTGGATTCACAAGCGTGGACGCATCCGGAGCTCGTATAAAAACGATTAATATTCTACACGATAGCGTAAGGGATGGGAAAAAGAACTGTTCTAGTATATACCAGGTATGGATTTTTCTACAACCCAAATCAGTGCTCCAGCAGTGATTTGTGTTGTAGAAATACCTACACAGAATTTATTTATCTATTTACGTTAACATAATACGGCAGACATGTTTTTGTCATAAAACATTAATTAATTTATAAGTAATGAGATATAACTACACAGCAGTCATACGATGATGATGATGATGACTCATACACTTATCATATTAACAATACTCCAGACAGACAGACGGATAAAATGTTCTTCTATTCATCTGTGAACACGTTACAAAAAAGTGACTTAGAAAGATGATGGATTTATTTATATTAGGTTTCGCATTATTTAAAAGAAACTTACAGAACAAAGTAGAAAACGATTATTTCTTAAATACCTGTCTTGGGTTTTTGAGAAAAAGTCAGCAAGATGCAGAGTGCAAATCACGTCTCAAGAATTTTACTAAAATAACAAAAACAGACACTACACACCAATCTAGCGCTACGTTCTTTCCCGGAAATTATCCAAGCGGCATTATTACTGTTAGTACTGTTACTGAAAATCGTTCCGAATACCATTAACAGGTATTCCAACAAAAAAATACCAGGTTAGAAATACCAACAAAAGATATCATGGACAGCTCTATCGTTTGATTGAATACGTTGCGTGAACGCAATAAAATAGCTAGTAAAAGATTTTAACTCTGTAAATCGACTTCGTAAAGGAAGTCGGTAGTTAACGCATGTAGTACAAGATAAAGATAACAGAACACATTCATGTTTAATTAATTTTTATTTAATTGATTTTTAAACAGCTTGTTAATAAACGGATGCACTGTGTATGTGTCAACGAAGCATGAATATTTTTTGTCATATTAATACTTAATGCATTTGATGGTTTTTAGGGTTCCATAGCCAAATGGCAAAAAACGGAACCCTTATAGATTCGTCATGTCTGTCTGTCTGTCTGTCTGTCCGTCCGTATGTCACAGCCACTTTTTTCCGAAACTATAAGAGCTATACTGTTGAAACTTAGTAAGTAGATGTATTCTGTAAACCGCTTTAAGATTTTCACACAAAAATAGAAAAAGAGCAATAAATTTTGGGGGTCCCCATACTTAGAACTGAAACTCAAAATTTTTTTTTTCATCAAACCCATACGTGTGGGGTATTTATGGATAGGTCTTCAAAAATGATATTGAGGTTTCTAATATCATTTTTTTCTAAATTGAATAGTTTACGCGAGAGACACTTCCAAAGTGGTAAAATGTGTGTCCCCCCCCTGTAACTTCTAAAATAAGAGAATGATAAAACTTAAAAAAATATATGATGTACATTACCATGTAAACTACCAACGAAAATTGATTTGAACGAGATCTAGTAAGTAGTTTTTTTTTAATACGTCATAAATCTAAAAAAATACACTATTATTAAAACATCGATCAAAGTTACAACGAACTACAAGAACTTTTATATTATGTTACTTGCTGCTACGGAACCCTCCATGGGCGAGTCCGACTCGCACTTGGCCGGTTTTTTATTTATCCGTTCCATTTTTTGCCAAAGTTGGATATGCAAGTCACATGAAAATACGAGTAGGTACATCTGAGGGCTATTTGGGACATTTGAGCTCCGGTTAGATATCACTATTAACCATTCGATATCTATACATATAAATAAAATTGAAGTGTTGTTTATAATATCATAATAACATATTTTATCAAATTACTTCCTTGATTTAAGTTCCTGTGTCCTCTAGATGGGGCAGAGGGCGTCCACAGTGCGCCGCCATCCCGTTCGGCCTTGAGCTTCGCGTTTCATTTCGCTCCAGGTCTTCCCAATGTTCTTCGCCTCTGCGATGACCGTTCGTCGCCAGGTCTGCTTAGGGCGACCACGTTTTCGCTTTCCTGGAGGATTCCAGTCTAGGGATTGCCTTGGTATATGTTCAGGACACCAAATGAAATTTTGTACACCATGTCCTGAAATAATACACATAATATTTTTTATACCGGGAGCATATTCGATTGGGGAAGTATTCTGCAATCACGCGGAAGAAGCTGTACTTTATTATATGCTTTATCACTGACCAAATATTTATATAAACAAGTGTACAATGGGTGCTCTATCGCACCAACTACAACAGTATAAAGACCATATTTTTGAGTATATTTGTATTATCACATCACAACCGAAACTATCCTAGGAATATGAAATTAAACACAAATCTTCCTTTTAGAAGAGAAGATTTCCTTAGTTAGTTGAATGAATATTTTTGATTGGTTCACAATAATATTTTTCTTTATTTCTTAATATGCAACTTTTCCCTAGTCCTTCGAAACGGCTTGGATCTTTAGAAACATTTTTTTAGAGGATTTTCCAAAAGTTACCCTCTAACGTGATGAAATAAGGGCACAAAGTTTGTATGGAGAAATCCTACTTTCACGCCAGTGAAGCCGCTGGCAGAGGCTAGTTGTATTTAAAAAAAAAAATCTTATAACATCCAGCGACCGTTACAGTGATCTTAGGTAAATTGATTACATGATGCAAAAAAACATTGGATAAAAAGTATTTCACAAATTACTTACATCATTAACGGCTCTACTGAAAAAGTACACTTTTTGCCTTACCACCTTATGTGTACACAGCAGGGACCCAGCCGGGTCGAAGCCTACTGGGGCCAGGGTTATCCGAAAGGGCGCTCGAGCCCCGGTATGAAGGCTAGAAGGAACGGGGTGGGTCTTTTAGTCAGTAAGAGTCTGACACTATCTCCCGCTCCGCCCAAGGGCGGGGGATGTCAATGCATGATTTTTTCCCACCATAAAAAAAAACCTTATGTGTACAAGGCATCGCTATATTCCAATTTGTTACAACAAAAAATCGTCTTAACATATTCCGGTCACATAAACGCAATACCTCTTTAATAACGTATCTCTTGTCCCAAACTCTATCCAATTCCCATATCAGATGTTAACATTCACAATGGCTTATTTGACTAACAAACAGTATCGGACGATTATCCTACGTGGTTGAATTATGTATGAGGCACTTCCTTTCCTCCAACCCTAGCATGAGTGACGTAATGTCGCCTACGCACCACAAAACAGATAGATACAGAAGTCAATCTACATACAAAGCGCGCTCGAGCAACTCACACATAGACACCGCGCACGGACACGATATCTCGGTTCAATCGCCCGATCACGCTCGTACACTTCGGCGCAATGCGCTGATCTTAGCGAATCACCTAGCGTAGGTATAAAAAGTAAAGTGCTTATATGAGATTGACTTCTGTACCTACCTATCTATTTTGTGGACGCACTTTGTTAGGAGAACATTTTTCTTTACGTGTTTCTGTCAGGCTGGTTGCGTTGATCGATGTGACGTCGTTTTGTATAGCGTGCCTATTGTTATTTTCTGGATTTTCATTTTCTTCATCATCAGTGTCTGTCAGAAATCAGAAACGTTTATTTCAAATAGACTATTTACAGGCGCTTTTGAATTGTCGAAAATTCGGCCAGTCCAAAAAAAAGTGAAGCTAAATTGCACGTTCCAAAGCTTAGATCTCTATGGAGAAGAAAGTGCCATTTCTTGGACGTTCTTCTCCATGGACCCATGGTAACTCTATCCATAAATCTTTAGTTTTCCTAAAATTGTTGTCCTTCCTATCTGACGAAGAAGCGCATTGCTAAGGAATAGCTGTAGGATGTCCATCAAAGTCTACTGTCAACTGTTATAATCTAGTACTTGACTGCGATCCCGCCTGATGGTAAGCAGTGATGCAATCGTTGATGGTGAGGCGCACTATATTCCAGGTCGGTTGAGAGAACTTCCCTAGTATAAGTTTCAAAAGCAAATGAAATTGTGGTTAATAGAGCACTGTTTTTATACCTTGAGTGACCTTTTATTTATAAGTCTTAAAAAATTAATTAAAACTCTATATAAAATAGTAATATGATTAATTGTGTTGCATTTTTGAACTATTTTATTGTATTTGTGCACAACTGTATTGTATTTGTGAATTTTTGTATTGTATTTTTACTAAGTAATACTTTTTATTACTACTTGGTTGTACCATATCTCTGGCGAAATAAATGATTTATGACATCTAAAACTGAATTTCTTTGCTTAGGACACAGAATAAATTTCGGTCCACAAATAATAGTTTTTTACGATGTGGTATCACACAGGTTGGTCTGGTTTTATTCACTCCTCTTTATTTTTACTCCTATCTCTCTTTTTAATGCGTTCCCTATGATCATCAGGACGGCACCCAGTCAGTTCTCTTTTAAAGAGAGAGCACGTGAACACATTCGCAAGAAGTAGATAGAATCATTACAAAATTTGTTGGTCGAATTCATTTTTTCACAATAACATTCTTTATTTATATATTGCATAATAAATATATATTACTAAATAGATATATATCTACACTAATAATAAAGAGGTAAAGAAGTTTTTATATTTTTTTTGTTTGTAGGAGGTAATCTCTGGAAGTACTGGTCCGATTGCTAAAATTTTTTCACCGATAGAAAGCTGCTTTATTTCTGAGGGGCACAGGCTATATTTTATGTATGCGGACGAAGTCGCGGGAAAAAGCTAGTTTGGTTATTGTACTTATTTACTTACTGTAATCTTCTATTAAGTGGTACCAACCAGATATGTCTGTTATGTTGTTTACACCATCTAAAGATCGAATGTTAGCAAATGCCCAAGACATTTTTTCTACCGGTGTAGTGTTTTATTAGTGTATTAAGTTTTAGTAAGTAAATCTTCTGCTGTGCAATTAGTACCAGTACCTTTACACATATACTGATCAAAATCATTCACCTAATTGGTATTCATCATACGCACACAATCGTACAATGGGTATATCAATAAATTGGGGTACTAGCAATGCAGGCAGAATACGTAAAATTTTCATTGGACACTCATTCCGAGTTTTTGAAAATTCAACTTTTAAGGGAATTGTTGAATTTTTAAAAACCCCTTAGTGCATAAAATAAACTCATAAAGTCAACGCAGTCAACGCGTTCAGGATCAGGGCGCTGTTGCGGCATTCACGTTTTTGTAGCGCATCAGCAATGTTTGCTGAAGCGAGCAGCTTCGCAGCTATCTGGCGCTAAAAGACCGCTTCTTTCATCAGTTGACTGCGTGGAAGTCGCCACAGCATCCTGAGTGCACTAGCTAATATACACGATTGTCCACTAATGTGGAAATTAATACAGAGGACAAAGTCGCTGCTTACTATTACATATTAGTTTTACTTGTTTATAAGATTGATCTCAGTTTTCTGATTAAATAAATACTACGATACCTTTTTACTCAAAGATCATTACCCAAGCTACATCCCTATTCCTTAATTAAATACACCAGAACGTTCTAAAACAGAACTTAATTGGAATCTATCTGTAACACCATCAAATTCTATTTGAAAGTTACTATTATTCCATTTATTCATTAGGTTTACATGTCAATTATATTTTTAAATAATAAAAAAAAAACATTTAAAAATCAGTATTCCACCGTATTACTATTATTAAAGAATTAAGAATGAAAAGAACCATACACTACCCAATGAAAAAGATCATCCAGACACAGGGTCTTTTTAGTCAAATACCTACTGACGAATATACTGCGATACCTGTTTACTTAAAACAATTACCGTAACTACATCCCTATTCCTTAATTAAATACACCAGAACCTCATTCTAAAACAGAACTTAATTGCTATCCGAGATAGGAATCTATCTGTAACACCATCATATTCTATTTGGAAGTTATCATTATTCCATTTATTCATTAGGTTTACATATCAATTATATTTTTAAATATAAAAAAAAATATATAAAAAAACAGTACTTACCTCACCGTATAACTAATTGTTATTAAAGAAAAAGAACCATGTCTCATAAACCAACGTATAAGATCGTCCAGACACAAGTCTTTTTATTCGAACACTGAATAGTATACTACTACTCGTATACCTTTTTACATAAAAACAATTATCCAAGTTACATCCCTATTCCTTAAATATATACACCAGAATGTTCTAAAACAGAACTTAATTGCTATCCAAGATAGGAATCTATCTGTAACACCATCAAATTCTATTTGGAAGTACAAAACAAATCGCATCCCCGGCCTGTAGTCACACAAATTGTTCTTTAATTGCTTTTTTTTAACTTCACATTAAGGTACAATTAGACTGTTAAAGTATTAACGACGTGACAGACGGACGGACCATGACGACGCGTAAATGTTACATATTGAAACGTGGAACAGGACATGTGTGGAGCAGTTTATTATCTTTTGTTCTCTTGGTTTTGAGATTAATAATTGTTTTTTTTTAAATTTAACAAAAAATAAGAGGCCGGTTTTGACATTTGTCAAAACGAATACTTAATGCAAAAAGAATTTTGGTCATATTATTTAACGCGCCAAAAAAAATTATGTATTTTTATAAAACACTGTAGGTATTGAATTATTATTTTATTGTTTCTATCAGTTTCGTTTCAAGTTACATTCAAGGGAATTTTTCCAATGTCAAAATGGGCCTTTTATTTTTTAACGAGTTTAGAAAATGAGCTTCGGCTGGCGTCTTTTTTTTTTTATAATTGATAGGCTCGCGTTTGACCACAATCTCACCTGATGGTAAGCGATGATGTGGCCGACGATGGAGCACGCTTGCCTAGAAGCAATCTATTCACTCTTGACTTAAAGACCCCTAGGTTATAGCTATCAGGAAATACAGACTCCGGCAGGGAATTCCATTCCTTAGCTGTACGCATAATGAATGTACTCCCAAAACGCTTTGTACGTATAGGTGGGATGTCCACCATGTACCGGTGGCGCAACGCCGTACGTCTTGTGGTCCGATGATGGAACGGACTTGGCGGAATTAAATTGTGTAACTCTAGAGCACACGTCTTTTACTGGCTAAAAGAATTTTCAGAATCAGTTCCGTAATTTTAATAATTACCCCTTACATACAAACTTACGAATCTTACTCTTTAGCTATACATTTTCACTTAACCCAATTTCAAAATTCTTATATTTCAGATCGATTTTTCAGAATACAAAGAATGTCCTTGTATCAAATCCAGACGAATCAAGTCTTTATAATCATCCGCCAAACACGAAGACCACTAAGGGCTTAAATTCATGAGTATTACAATTGCCTAACGCGGGCTTTTTCCTTTATATAAATAGATCTCAGAAATCAGAAACGTTTATTTCAAATAAACTATTTACAGACACTTTCGAATCGTCAAAAAGTCGGTCAGTCAAAAAAAAGTGAAGCTAAATTGTACGTTCGAAAGCAAAGAATCTTTATTTCAATTAGCAGCTCCACACCACTTGAGTCCTCCTAACTCTCACTTCGCCGCCGATCGTTAAGCATTGTGGACGTGTGCCGTGTGTCTGTGCTCAAAATTTTCTGATTGGTCGGTTATAGTTAAATTCGAATCCTTGTCACACCTTGCTTGATCTTACCTAAGATCTCCTCCCACTGGGTGGTCTTAGAAAGGGATATCAATATTAGTGTTGTTGCCAATTCAAAGTGACTTTGAAAAAGTGATTGTGATTTGCCGGACTTGAACCCTCACCCACCCAAAGGAGTGACCCGGACGCTTACGCACCGCGCCATCGAGATAGTAACTTCATCTTGCGAAATAACAGAGTGCTACGAGAAAGTGACATCACCGCTGCTACGGCGTCATCGCGCGCTGCTACGAGTGCTACGACATAGTTTGTGTTGCGGATCGACTACGAGGACTGCATCGGCTACGCGGTGACGCGGTGGCTTGTTGTTTGTTGTTGGCTTAGCGAAATACTGGTTTGTGATTACATAACACAACTTGTTTGTGTACTGCTACTCGCTTACATTTGCTTACTTGCTTAGTGTTAATATGGCAGGGGTACAGCGCACGCCACCAAACACGCCTAAATCACAGTTTAGCAATATGAGTGTCGCGGAAACACGATCGGAAACTGATATATCTACGGTCGTTTCCGAACGCGGTTATGTGAACACTAATAGGTCCAAGCGCGCGCGCAATGAAGTTTCGCCGCAAGAAGCGTCGGATTCGGAGAGCCCGCTTGGATTAGAGCGCCAACTAGCGAAATGGAAGAAGGAACAAGATAGTAGCATTACTAAACAGCTAGCGGACCAAACTAACCTAATAGCTAAGTTATCGTCGGATATTGGAGATATCAAGAAACAAAATAATCTGATACAGGCCTCTAATGCTGAAATCTGCAAAACAAACGCTGGAATCGTTCAATCACTAGAATTTTTTAATAAACAATTCGAAGATATGAAAATGGAAGTTGAAACCTTGAGAAAAGAGCGACGTGACCAACAGATATATATTGAAAATCTGGAACAGAAGATAATTGATCTCCAGCATAAATCAAGATCTTCTGGAATTGAATTGCGTAACATTCCGCAAGAAGCTACAGAATCGAGCACCACTTTAATAAAAACAGTGTGTAAGATTGGCTCAGTCGTTGGGATACACATAGCTGAATCGGATCTGCGAGATATATATCGACTGCCGGGGAAAGCCAATACCTTAACTGCTCCGCGTCCCATAGTTGCGGAGTTCTCCACTGTACAAACTAAGCAGTCAATCATCTCGGCAGTACGCTTATATAACAAAGGACGAGGAAAAGACGACAAATTAAACACCTCAGTTGTGGGTATGCCGGGTGATCGCCGCCCAGTTTATATCACTGAACACCTGCCGCCAAGTACCAAAAAGCTATTCTACCTTGCCAGAGAGTTTGCTAATAAACATGCTTATAAATTTTGCTGGATCTCCAACGGAAACATATTTCTCCGCAGGGTTGAAGGTGACAAGCAAATTCTAGTTAGTTCTGAAAAATGTCTCTGTCGCTCTGAGAATCAAAATCATACAATGTGACTATTTTCGTCCATTTTGTTGTTTAGCTCAATTTTATTTAATGTTTTAAAATTATCATATGAATCCAACTACCAATTTCTACATATTTTAATAAGCTTATATGTTCATCACTTAATAAAAAACTGCACAATTACACAAACAAAAATCTACATACACACTTACAAAATATATTCAAAAGTTATATATTATAAATTTTCTATGTATCAAACAAAAATATTGCCAAAAGATCAAAGTACACGGTCTAAAAATATTTTTAAGTATTTGTCTGTACAGATGTTAATGGTGGCGGGTGCCATCGCTAAGTTCTGTTTATCCGATCATATTTGCTCAAAGATTAACCTTGTCTTTTCAGGTTTAACACCAGTTGGTTACAATCTGAACCGAAATCGTAAATCTTATTTTGTATCCTATTTCAATTACAATTCGATCTCTTTAATAACACAATAACAACTGAGATAGATGTTAATGAGGCTGAGGTAAACTGTATTCTTCTTAGCGACACCAAACTTTGTTCGCAAATGATTAATTACAAAGATCATAACAAAACATCTCTGTCTATTTTAACTTTAAATATCAGAAGCATTCACTGTAATTTTGATTTATTTCTAGCGTTTGTTTCAGCACTGCAATTTTCGGTAGATATGTTCGTTCTCACCGAGTGCTGGACTTCTGAAAACAACCCACCCCCAAATATTGACAATTATAACATGTTTTGGACGAAAAATTCAATAAACCAAAATGACGGCATAGTTGTTTATGTTCGAGAGGAAATGGGGGCTACATCATGTGAGCCTGCTTTTTCTGAGGGCAACTGTCTACTCATTAATATTTCAACTGAATACACTGTACTGTGCTCGTACCGCCCACCTTGTTTCAAAAATATCACAAACTATATAAATTCACTCGATCAGGTACTAGGCAATATACATTCTAATAACATTATTTTTACTGGTGACATCAATATAAATACTCTCGATGAGGCTAGTGGACAGGTCCAGAACTACCTTAATCTAATGGCTATGTACGGGTTGAGACTAGGTATAACCAAACCAACTAGGCTTAACAATTGTTTAGACCACTTCATGGTAAAAACTTCCAATACATGGCAAACAGTTGTGTTTGAGCAACAGCTGACTGATCACTCCCCTATCTTACTCTATATTAGCAATGCGTCAGTTAATAAAAGTGCTATGAACTATAGCAAAATAATGATTAACTATGAGGAAATAAAGAATGACTTGATTAAAGAAACATGGGATAATTTATCTAGTACTGGTGATGCGAACATGGCTGCCGAAATTGTAACAAATATACTACTGAAAACTATTAGTAAAAATACACAAATTAGATTAATGAAAAAAAAATACAAACCTTTAAAACCTTGGATATCGAAAGGAGTTATAAAATCAATTAGGAAAAGAGATAGATTACATGCTCAATACAAAAAAACACCGAGTGACAACCGTATTAAACAGAGATATTTAACTTACAGAAATGCATGCAATAAATTAGTCAAAAACCTAAAAAGCCAGTACTACCAGGAAAAATTAGCGGAAAATGGAGATATTAGGGAAACTTGGAGAATAGTGAAGGAAGTATGTAACATGAACACAAAAAAAGAGAAACTGCATGAGCTTCTAAATATTAAAAGCACACCTGTAGATTCCCTCAATTCAGTCAATACCTACTTTACCACGGTTGGAGGTACCTTAGCAAACAGCTTACTTGGTAAATTTAAAATATCAGAACGGGATCTGGCATCAATGGCAAGAACCAATAAGTCACCAGTGGACTCAATGACCTTTGTTCCAACAGATCCTCAAGAAGTAACCAAATTCGTGCTAGGTATGAGATCACACTGTACTCCTGGTTGGGACAAGATTACCACAGACATCCTTAAACAAAATATCGCGTCTCTGGCTTGTCCACTTTCTTATCTGTGTAATTTAAGTCTTGAATCAGGTACTTTTCCTGCTATTTTCAAACGAGCCATTGTTTGTCCTATATATAAATCGGGTGCTAAGGACAATCCTACCAATTATAGACCTATTTCCCTACTGTCAACCTTGTCTAAATTAGTAGAAAAAGTCGTAAATAAGAGATTGGTGTCCTATTTGGAGCAAAATAAGCTACTTAATGAGAATCAGTTCGGTTTTAGGGAAGGAAAATCCACTGAAGACGCTGTTCTCAAGTTGACGACAAGGCTAACAGCACACATTGATAAGGGCGAAAGGTGTGTTGGAGTCTTTTTGGATCTCCAAAAGGCCTTCGATACTGTTTCCACAAAAATACTGCTGGTTAGGCTTGAAAATATGGGCATACGAGGAATGGTACTGGATTGGTTTAGTGACTATCTGTCGGGTAGAACCCAGATAATTCGTGTGGATGATTATGAGAGTAATAGTGGCCACTGTACATTTGGAGTTCCACAAGGCAGTACTCTTGGGCCCACTTTATTTCTAATTTATATTAATGACCTGTTCGACATAAATCTGCCCAATGTGGAACTCCTTATGTTCGCGGATGATACTGTTTTGGTTTTTCATGGAAAAACCTGGGACATAGTTCGACAGGAGGCTGAGGACGGTTTAGCTAAAGCAACAAAATGGCTGGAAGATAGTCTCCTTTCACTCAATACCTCAAAAACTAAATATATTTGTTTCAGCAAGTCTTATCTGACAAATCCGGTTCCAACTTTCTCTATAAAAATTCATATGTATCCATGCAACCGTACTGTTGATCGTTCTAACTGCACATGTGACTTACTTTTGCGAACCCCATCTATTAAATATCTAGGTATAGTAATAGATGAGAGTCTTGACTGGAGCACTCACACAACTATGCTGGCTGGCAGGATTAGAAGAATGATCTATATATTTAAGAACTTACGGAGCGTGGCAACTTTTAACCTTCTAATCCAAACCTACCGAGCTTTGTGCGAGTGCCTATTCAGGTATTGCATCTGCGCATGGGGAGATACATATAAAAATCATCTGATTATAGTAGAAAGGGCGCAACGAGCAGTACTAAAGGTGATTATGCGCTTGCCTTTTAGACACCCAACAGTGAATGTCTATGAAAGGGCAAAGGTCCTATCGGTTAGAAAACTCTTTGTGCTTGAGATGTTGATAAGATACCACAGAAACATCATACCTACTCTACCAATTACAACGAAACGGATCAATCGCTGTCCTATACCGCGAGCTAGGACCGCCTTTGCAAGACGACATATTGATGTGCTAGCCCCTAAAATCTATAATATATTCTTGAAAACAAATAAAGACTGTAAAACATATACTGTCCGCAAACTTAGAACCAAATTGATTCTCTGGCTACAACAGTATAATTATGATGAAATTGAAAACTTAATTTCAGGCAAATAAATAATTATATATATACTTTTTTTATAACTTTGCTTACACACAATTCAAAACACATAATCACACACACAGACATACATATACTCCACAAAATGCTTAATTTTAAATCTAGACCTAAGTATTTATTTTGCTATTTAATCATAATTTTTAAGTATTTCTGACATAATACTGTATTTATGTAAATTGGCGAAGACACTGGTCCCTATGATACAGTTTACACTAGTTTATGGACCAGGGGATTCATTTTTGTGTAAAACTTTTATGTCAATAAACTTTTATTATTATTATTATTATTATTATATTATAACTAATAAATAAAAAACACACGCTAACGATGACGGTGCGTCGGCTCCGAAGGCTTGTTTGTTTACCATCATTGTTTTATTGCACACAACACATCTCGGGCGCATCTCCATACAATACTCCCGCGCAACCTCCCGGCCATCCGCCGCCTGCGCACACGTAGCACCTCCTCATATTTTATTATCAGCACTTCCAATTTATGGATCTGAAATCGAATAAAGTTGGTTCGATGAAGCTAGTGTTACCTGCAGGAAGAAATAAATCGAGTGTTAGACGGTGTAAAGTATATTTTAGATGGTTTTGTAAAGTATCCAATTTCATGTGGACATTTGTTCAAAGTTATTTGTTATAGTAAGACAAAGCATATATGTCTTCGCTTGGCTGGATATGTGACACGTGGTTATTTCAATTGACAATTAATAAGTTATGTCAAACTAAATTTTTTTTTAAATCCATGTTTGGTAAGTATGTGTTCCATCGGACCATTAAACGTATGGCGGTGCGCCAACTGTACGTGGTGCTACTTACAAAACATCTTAAAGGTATAATATATGTAACATCATCATCACTGTTGGACATAGGCCTCCCCCAAGCGTCGCCACAATGCACGATCCTTTGCGTCCTGCATCCATCGGATTCCCGCAACCTTCACCAGGTCATCGAACCACCTTGTAGGAGGCCTTCCATCGCTGCGTTTTCCGGTGCGCGGAATATATGTATATTCATTGTATATATCTTTCCGGAATTCCCTGCCGGATTCTGTGTTTCCTGATAGCCTAGGTGGGTGAGAGAATGTGTAGGTTACTTCTAGGCAAACGTGCTCCATCGCCGACCGATTATTTTTGCCATCAGGTACAATACTTATATTCCCTGAACGTGATCGGTAGACACTGACCTACATATCTATAGTAAACCCGCATAGCACCAGTTACGGCGCTTTTTCATATTATATTTGCTATAAAAATTGTCTCCGCCCCAAAGAAAGAAAAATTAAAACCTAACCATTCTACGTAACTTATAGAAAAATCACCTCTAATCACCTCACATCATTGACTATTCCACCTCAGCTTCGATTTTTAGATGGACCCCGACATCGATCATGTCACCCCCGATTTTTTACGAAGAGCACCGAGATCACAAGATGTTCCCTAATTGCAACAAATAACCCACATTTTTCACGATGACACCCCTACTGAACTCTAGGTAGTAAGTAGGGTGACGTGCTCGATCAATTTGCTTGTACGGCTTCAAGCTAGTAATGTTATTGGAGAGGCGTAGCTGCCATTAGGGTTGAAGTTGAAGTGTAGACTTTGTAAAAAATTTAGTACCTACTCAATTTAAAGGACTTTTCGATTTATCAGGAAGGTCATTCATAGAATGGAATAGAGGTATGACTATTTTGGGTGTAATTTGTATGTATGTATTTAGAAACATATAAGTATGTTTATCAGTTGTCTAGTACTCATAACACCAGCTCTGGTTAGTTTGAGACTAGACGGCGTTGCGTGATAGTTGTAGAATATTATATATTATTATACTATACTATACTATATTACTCGTATATTATATCTACACTAACATAATAAAGAGGTAAAGTTTGTATTTTTGTTTTATTTTTTTGTTTGTAAGAGGTAATCTCTGGATTTTTTCACCAATAGAAAGCTGCTTTATTCCTGAGTGGCATAGGCTATATTTTATGTACGCGGGCGAAGCTGCGTACAAATGCTAGTTATATTATATTTTTGAGGTGAGAAGACTTCTCCCGATTTTGACACGCTTACATGGGTAGTGAACGTGTCAAAATTTTTCTCACTATAAACCCATCTTCTATCCTTTGGGGGGCTTCTATCGATTGGGGTTTGCCAGAGACCTACGGTCTACGGAGCATTCTGAGTGTAAAAAGAACAGACCGAGTAAGGATTGATACGCCGCGCTCTAAAACGGGCATAATAGACGTGGGCAAAAAGGCTGCCAGGCTCAAATGGAATTGGGCAGATCACGTCAGTCGCATGGACATAGACCGCTAGGCATGCGTCGCCACGCAGTGAGTTCCAGCCAGCACATGAAAAGCGCCGCCGCTGTCGAAACCGGCATAGAAAGAGGTACCAGGATTAGTCTAGTCAAATTAGCAAAAAGATTGGACTTAATTCGTGTAGTTGTAATTTTTTGTGGAATCATTAGAAGACATGAATATAAGTCTTCTCTGAGTTTGCACCATTCCTGTTATGTACGGAACATCGTTTAATATTAGGTTTTAACATTAAAGTCCCAAAATTTAAAAATTTCATAAGTATTTAGTTGTGGTAAGTTTAGATATATGTAGATACCCCTTTGGCGTATAATTACTTTTCACGAAAAAAGTGTGAGGTGTATAAAACACTAATAAATCATTATTTTTAATTTGCGGCTCAAGGGAAATTTAGCCAGTTGGTGCAAACTCATAATAAGCTTTTTAAAGCATCCTATACATCCAGTTATTTTTGCACCCTTTTGCACCCCTAGGAAAACAGCATTTTACAATATTTGTAGATTGTACTTCGGGGCAAATTAGTGTAGTCATGGATTTTTTAATATATAATGTATTCTATATATAAAACATTCGCACGTAATAAAAATAAGAAATATATAACTGGAAATTTATGTAGAGTTAACGTGAATACATACTGCGCCTCGTGGCGCTCGGAGGGCGAACGCGGGGTCGCGCGGCGCGCGCGCTGCGGGGTCGAGAGTAAGTAAGTGCGTGCATGTATATGCGTTTAGATCATTTTTGTGGCAAGAAGCGATCCCTGCGCTATACAAATTAATAACTATAATTTCCTCTATTTTATTAGCTGTGTTGTGAAAAACGGATTATGAAGTGTATTGCATTGTCGTGCCTCCCGACCTGCCCCTGTATTAATTCTCTGTCGATCTTTATTTCTTTCTGTACCTCAAAAGGAAAAAAAGAAAAACCGGCCAAGAGCATGTCGGGCCACGCTCAGTGTAGGGTTCCGTAGTTTCCCGTCCGTCACAATAAGTGTTCCCACTAATGAGTTTAAAAAATGCTTGCATATACGATTATACTACAAACTTAGTCCAGAGACCAGAAATTATTTTGTACAACCTTTTTGTCTTTTTTGTACAAAAACTGTTCTTTCCATCAAGTTCAAAATGATTTTCTTAGAAAGTCCTTATAAAGTTCTACTTTCCAGATTTTTTTCATATTTTCTAAACTTATGGTTCAAAAGTTAGAGGGGGGACACACATTGTTTTTTACTTTTGGAGCGATTATTTCCGAAATTATTGACATTATCTAAAAATGATTTTAGTGAACCCCTATTCATTTTTAAATACCTATCCAACAATATATCACACGTTTGGGTTGAAATTAAAAAAAAAAATCACTTCCCACTTTACATATAGGGGGGCTACCCTAATAAAACATTTTTTTCCAATTTTTATTTTACCACTTTGTTGGCGTGATTGATATACATATTGGTACCAAATTTCAGCTTTCTAGTGCTAACGGTCACAGAGATTAAGCGAGGACGGACAGACAGACAGACAGACAGACGGACAGACAGACATGGCGAAACTATAAGGGTTCCTAGTTGACTACGGAACCCTAAAAACGGAATCCTTATAGAATCACTTTGTTGTTCATCCGTCTGTCTGTCAAGTCCCTTTATCTCGAGAACAAGTGCAAGTATCAAGTTGAAATTTAAACCGAATACTCAAGACTGCGGCCCCTTAACCTTTCAATCGTGGAAATTACATCATCATCATCATGAATTAGAGCTGTATAAAAGTAAAAACTTCTAAGTTAACGAATAAAAAAGATACCGGCATTTACGTCGCAAAAAAAATTATATTGCGACACTCAAGGGAATCATAAAGGTACTTCCCGTTGACCTAGAACCCTGAAATTTGGCATGATGCAAGTTTTATAGCATAAGTATAGGAATAATTGCCGCTGGCAAAAGCTAGATATTTATTTGATACGGAACACTCAGTGTGCGAGTTCGACTCGCCCTTACCCAGTTTCTTTTTGAGGCGCATACTTAAAACTCCACATTTTTTATACTAATATATTTTTGTTCCTACCTTGCGAATAATCAGCGCTGTCACACGGTTTATAGTTCTAAAGACAACCGAAATACAACTAATTTATTTGAAACTAGCTGTGTCCGCGAATTTGTTCGCGTGGACTACAGGATTTTGAATTTCTTTTTTCTAAAATAAAAGTAGCTCATGTTACTCCTTATTACATCACCTACTTGCCAAAAAAGTCCCGTCAAAATCAGTCCAGCCATATCAGAGATTAGCACGGACAAACAGACAGACAGACAGACAAATATTGCAAAAAATGTTATTTTGGTGTAGACTCTGACCAACGAAAGATGGCAAAACAAAAAGGAAGCCGTATTAAAAAAAATTGAAGCTGTTCACCCTAGCTGTACGCCACTTAAACGAAGTTGATACGTTTGATTATTCATGAAAATAATAAGTATGCGATATATATATATATGATGCATGTTAATTTAACAATTAAACATGTGCTGCTTATTTAGCCGCGATATTCAATGCCGCCAAAACTCAAGCATGTCCGTTCACTGCCAAAAGCAGCCTGATCACCTTGGCACCTGCTTTTTAGAATGTATCCTTGGAGTGTATCGACCGCCTTCAGCTCTTGGGAGTTGAAATTTCCTTAAACTTTGGGCAGTTCATTGAGCACAAAGCTACGGTAGCTGCTAGGAAACTCGACATTCATGCAAAGGTTAGATGGCACTCAGTGGAGGATTAGCCATGTATCAAGAGTAGCAAATGTTACAGACTCCCCCATTTTGGGGCCCCGCGCGTTCAGGGATCCCGCATTTTTGAACATAAAAGAAAACTAGTCAAAATATTGGTACTGCGTGAAACCTAAATACAGCTGATTTTTTTGGATGTGATGAGATAGTCACTTTACTTCAGACTATCCTGCAAGCAAACTACAGAATAGAAGATCTCTTAGAATTTATCCCATCATCGTACTTTTTACGCAAGTGATCTTAAAATCCACGGAGTTATTGGTGAATAAAAGCCTTGTTCAAGCTTATTTTAGAAAGGGTAGCTTTAGCCAACAGCTTCTAGCAGCGCTAGCTAAAACCACTTAATTTTAATATGTGTAGGTTAAGCTCAATTTTAATAACCCTACTCAGAATAAGCTTAAACAAGGTTTTTAGGGAATTACATATTTTGTGTGTCTATGTGAATATTACATTGCCTGTGCGTAGTGACATTTGGCTCTGAAACGTGGTCGTTCACAATGCGCCTCATCAGATGGTTTTAAGCAACACAAAGAGCAATGGAGAAGAAGATAAGCTTAAGTGGCAGTAAGCTGGGTACATTGCTCGCAGAACAGATGATCGATGGGGCCGAAAGGTTCTGGAATGGCGACCGGATACCTGAAGACGTAACGTTGAAAGGTGTCGCAACAAGGGTACCGATAACCTTTTATTTAGTAAGGTTCACGTGAATTCGATGGAGGCGTGATAGACTGGACCGGCCGTTGTGGTGACTTAGGAAAAACCTTTGTCTAGCAATGGAAGCCTTTCAGCTGAAATGATGATGACTATCGATGTTGGCATGTTGATGAGATCAATCTCTCAGAAAGATTACTCCACTTAAAAATTGGCTAAATCTGACTACTTCAAAGAAAAATAAATGTTGCATCTTATTAGTAAATCTTAACTGCTTTTCTGTATAAATTCACAAAGGTTTCGCCATCAGCATCGAAAAGACTCCTTAATTCTGTATTACTTGTCAGAAGAAAACGAAAAACGTCCTAAGCAAAATTCTAATCATTCGGGGTATGCAAAAAACGATCATCATCTAGGTTTTCCAAAAGTACTAAATTAATTATGATCTTACTACTAAATTAATTGATTAGTAGTAGGGGGGGGCCCTTGGTCGAATTAGAAATAGACTCCGCGTCGGTTTAATCCGGCACTGACGGCGCTTCATACCAGGACAACATCGAATGTTATACAAAGCAAAAGTACTAAATTAATTAGTATCTTACTATTAAATTAATTGATTAGTAGTAGGGGCCCCTTGGTCGAATTAGCAATAGACTCCGCGTCGGTTTAATCCGGCACTAACGGCGCTTCATAAATGATAAATGATAAATGATCTTTATTTTGCAAGTAGGTTTTATAAAAACACTTTTACACGTCAATTTTTTTTTTTTTGTTAATTAATGCTAGATGAGGCCGGTGTTTCCTAACTGACTACCCTGAGAAGAAACACCGAAACAAACTCAGGGGTCAAAGTCCCTTTTAAAGTCTATACAGCAAAACATGTAATAGTAGGGGATACGGTTAAGAACGACCTTCACCGGTTTGTTTAATGGATGAAACGTATTTTATGATAAATTTAGTATATTAAATAATATAACGCGAGTGGGTTGCCTGAGAAATTCCTGGCCAAACAATTTTTTTTTTTTTTTTGTAAAATGCACCGGTGTGTTTAACGAATAAATTTAATACTAACCGAAAGAGTGAAGCCTATAGAACATAAAAATGTTGCGTTGCCTATATGTTTCCTGGTATAGCTATGGGTTGCCAGGTATAAATAGGTATGTTTAAACAGGTGTGTTTATTTTGATATACAACAAATTCTATATCAAAATAAACGATGTTTCATTACGAATACGATGTTATAGTGTTGTCTGCAAAAAAATCTGGTATGAATAACGGTTGTGCATTTTTCTAAAAATAAAATAAATTTTCAATTTTTAATTATTAATAGTCTGGCCAGGAATTTCTTAGGCAACCCACCCGCGTTATATTATTTAATACACTAAATATATCATAAAATAAATTTCATCCATTAAACAGACCGGTGAAGGTCGTTCTTAATCGGATCTTAGACTATAATGGTCAAATCATATGAGAACCGTGCAGATTGAGCCTGAGATGGTCTTTTGAAGAAAGAACCACACAGTTCTAAGTGGACCTGTCCAGTCAGTGCAAGCATTTGTCAGTATGCGTGTAGCTCAACTCGGGACTACTAAGGAGCTCAACGACTTGACGAACAATGCCAAAGAAAGGACATTTGGGTAGGCCACATCAAATACTCAAAACTGCCAGACATCATGTGAAAATAAAAGAAAAGGAAAGAGTAATCCACATAGTTCTCACATTCACAATAATAAAATTTACAAAAGTGTAAATATTGCAAATTGTAAAAAAAAGTATATAAATAAAAATTCAGTCAAATAGTAAAAATAAACATGTCATAATTGTAAAACAACAACAATCGTCAATAAAAAAAAGGCAGTTAAAACAAAAAAACATTCAAATGATAACAATTATAGTGAGTAGGTATTGGAGCAGGTCAATCCCAAGCCGTTTTATCCTCGAGATACTCTTTTACAGTATAAAAAGCCTTTTGGCAAAGTTTTCGCTTTACAAATGTTTTGAATTTATTAATGCTAAGTTCTTGAATAGGACTGGGAAGCTCATTATAAAAATGTATACTTTGGCATCTAAATGAGCGTCCTACTTTTTTGAGCCTGGTTGCAGGAACCACTAACTTGTGTTTGTTCCTAGTATTAACGTTATGAATATCACTGAATTTTTTAAACATGTTTTTATTTTTATGAACATACAAAATATTGTCATAGATAATCATACCAGGACAACATCGAATGTTATACAAAGCACGGGTCCAATCATTTGTGGAGCCAGTGGGTCTTTCAATAAACACTTCCCTGGAATCTTTAAATTTGAATAAAACAAATTGTGTGTTATCGATTTCTTTTATTAATTTGTTTCAAATGTCCGCCGCTACTTTGCTAGATAGCGCGCATACGAAATATACAACTTTCCATGTCCTTTAGTGTTTTCGTTATTAGGAGTTTCGTCTACTCATTGCCGAAACCTCCTGAAAAGTATAATACACCGTGTGAGTAATATTACAATTATTAAATAGTCAAAAAGTATCAAGTTTTTATAATAGTAATTAAAAAACTAACCTAGAAATGATATTATTGTATCCAACCGTCGCATTTTATCTGCATGTTTTTAATTGAATTCACTTTTTGCGTCTTTAAATTTGTTCATTATATTAAATAGTAGCCTTTCCATCGAACTAGTGATTGTTTATGGCACTATTTTAAGCAAAATGAGTATAATAAGATGCAGGAAAACAATCTTGACAATTCTTAATTTTTTTAAATGCTGCCATACATAACGTTTGATTAATAATTCGTTGTCTTCTTTCGATAGTCAAACTCTATGTACCGTATATATCTGTACCTCAGAGGTAAACAATAGTAACTCCACTTTTTTGAAAATATATTTTTTTGCACTGTTAAAATCGTAAGAACCAGTTCTACGTAATGGTATAGGGGATCAAGTCCTACGACATCTAGGAAGAGAAATATCCAATCATTTAAGACAAAAACATATCGAGTATGGGACTTAAAATGATGATAAAATTGTTTACACGTCAGCTTTACGCGCACTTAATGTTGTTCTAAACTTTATTGTAATTATGTGTAATACACAATAATTCCATCTAATAATTATAAAAAATACAATTGAGTTTGTTTCAATATCTTTAAAGCAAACTATGTCAAAAATACATTCAAACTTTATTTCCGCGCGTTTTTGCCTCTCCTGTAAAATTTACTTTTTGGCACTTACTATTGTTTACCTCTGAGGTACAGATATATTCATATGCATGTAGTAAAAAGCAGTTACTTCAATATTACAAACAGATACTCCAATTTTATTTATATGTATGTTTAGAAGATAAATGGACGGTTTTTTTAACTGTTTTTTTTTTAATATAAAAACAAAATTAGGTTTCTTTGCTAACACTTACTAACAGAGCATTTACAATCAGAAAGTATTCCTTCCTCGTAAAATACATCCCACAACACTCCTAAGTAATGACTACGCTTATCTCTTCTTGTCAGTTTATTATTCCGTGTCGCGCGCTTGTCACTTCCATGGCGTAATAGTTCTTTGGTAATTAAGACAACACTAGAAAAACGTATGTTCCTTAAAAAAAATGCTAATTTTTTATGGGGTGCAAATATAAAGGAAACCAAATTAATGTAATTGTGATTTTTTCAAAACTACTTAAATTTCCCCCGAAGTACAGAGGCAAAAAAACGTGAAAAACTAATTTCCATACGTCGCACTGGGGTGCAAAATCAATCATGTACTTAGGTCGAAATGTATAACACTTTCCTCAGTTTACAAAACTACACAATTTTCCCCAATGCCGCAATGGCCAAAAATAACATTTTTATTTTTTTCTAATGCTGCGTTGGTCTAATTAAAATAATTAAAATGCAGTAATGTAGATTGAGGTTTAATATACCTATAAAAAAAAATGGTGAGTACACCTATATTCTCTGGTTAGTTATGAGCAATAAACAGTTTTCACCCCCTTCCGTAGGGGTGCCAAATGATTTTTATTTTTTATACTCTATTTTTCACTCATACAATACCATCAGAAACGTTTTTGCCTCTCCAGAGAATTTATTCCAATCTTTATTAAAAAATGACCTAATTTGACTAGACTAGATGATCTGGACGCGTACCGCGAGAACTGGTTTGGGACGGTGCAGGAGAAGAATGTCTGGAATTAACTGGGAGAGGCATTTGCTGAGCAGTGGGAGAGAAAGGACTAGGAAAAAAGACCCACCTGTGTTCCTTGAGTTGCTACGTTCCAGGGCGAAGGTAACTCTTTTGAACATTCCCGCAGTTCATGAATAAAGTAAGTACCCTTCCGTTACAAAAAAGTTGATATCAAACGTCTTTTTTCCCAGCCAACTTCAATATAACTTAGATAACATCGCTTTCCATGGCCAATCTTAAAAGTACCTACTGTTATTTTTTTTGGGTCATCAAAACCAATATTAACTACGAATTTTACATTGTAGCTTTCATTCAGAGAGTTTATTTCGTTTTCGAAGATCAAAGGCCTTACTATGACGTGTTAAAATGTCAAGCGCGCGAGTGAGAAAAAGGGATGGAACTATACTCTCTATATCCTCCATACCTTTGTTCTGTTTAGGTTCTCAAATGGATCGCGTTAAGAGCACGTTATAGGGTCGTGGTACCTACTTTCATAAATTACTTTAATTACTTCAATCACTATTACCTACAACGATATTTTCACACACACTCAAACAAAACCGACACAAAAAACGTACATGATAGGTACTTCCAAACGTCAAAACGTTGACTAATCATCCCTTATTCATCAGTTATCTGAGTATCATTAAAATAACTGCTCGTCCATCATCCCCTAACCCTTCAGTTCTCAAGTTACCCGATCCCAATACCCGATAGACAGTTACAAATTTATGACAGGACTCGTGAATTATTCGGCCCTCTATTTATTGCTTATCTGTGGATCTAACCGCACGTGGTCTAGCGTGATCTATGGTCAGGCTGCAACCACAGAGCAGCAAAAAGCGGTCAAAGCGGTCGACTTTATAGCCGCTTGAAAATTGATCGGCCATTTTAATAGACCCTATCAGTTTCGAATTTCGATTGCTACCACAAAATTGATACTTAAAATTAATTTGATTATGATGTTTAAACGGGAATTGGATAATTAATTTTATGCATTTCGTCGTTAATTTTGAAGACCGGAAAGATTTAAACATGATTGGATAGTCTTATTTATGCAAATGATAGAGTTATAAACGTGATAAATATAGATGAAACCGCTACTGATTATGACGACCATAGTAGTCATAGTAGTTTATTGGTAAGGGATTCTTACAAGTCAATACAGAATTTTTAAATTACATGTTAACAAATGATTACATTACAATGTCAAATAATATAAAATGTCAAGCAAATAAAATAAACAATACAAATACAATAAGTAGAAATCAAATCACAAATAAAAATTAACAATAAATCACAAAATTAAAAGTCACAACAAATTTCAGTCCAAATTAATTAATATTTACGTCAAAGTTATATTAAGTCATAAATTCGTCAAAAGAATAAAAAGCTTGCTCGATAAGCCATTTTTTCAAGCGAGCTTTGAAGCTGCCTATAGTCGGGGCACTAGAAATAGCGGCAGGCAGTTGATTATAAACTGTCGGGCCCATAATATGAGTCGTCTTGGAGGATTTGGCGAGCGTTCTCGAGACCGTCGATAGCTGACCCCTGCTTCTGGTGCAATATGAATGACGGCTACCTACCTTTGGGTAAAGGTCGAGGTTCATCCTCACGTACAGTGCAACCTGATATATAAGTATAGCAGGTAACGTGAGGATGCCTAGTCTAATAAAATGGGGTCTAGCGGACATGTCCTGCGGTATCCCGACGATGGCCCGCACGGCACGCTTCTGCATTTGGAAGGCGCGCTGCCAATCAGCAGCACGTCCCCATAGCTCAGCACCGTACTGAAGTAACGAGTGCACCGTCGCGAAATAACAAGACCGCACATCGCGTTCGGGTAAGACGCGCGATATTCTGCCAAGAGCAAAACATGCACTACCCAATTTACCGCACACTTTACCAATCTGACCATCCCACTTGAGGCACCCGTCGATTTCAAACCCAAGAAAGGTTATTGTCTTCACCTGAACCAGAGCCACTCCACCCGCAGATACTGCCAGCGGTCGTGAAAACCGCCCAGACAGAACAAAGTGAATGAAGTGGGTCTTTTTCAGATTCAGAGCAAGACCATTTTCTTGGAACCATAACGCCAATTGATTAGCGGCATCGTTTAACTTTTGCTCTAACTGATCCACTGATTCAGCTGTTACCATCGCTGCAACATCATCAGCGTACATGAGTACTTCTGCGTCAGTCACAGCATCAGGCAAGTCATTGAGCAGCAGCGAAAACAGTATGTTGGACACGGATGACCCCTGAGCCACTCCCATCTCCGATTTCAGAGGCTTGGACCTCACC